>OX451735.1:130394940-132794940 GCA_948472305.1 Vicia faba
GGACCATCTCAAGGCCATGGAAGTTAAGAAGGTACCTGGCTTGGATTTCGAAGAGCTAGGGTTAGTTTCTGCAGTGGTTATCCCGCAAAAGTTCAAAGTTACCGCATTTGCTAAATATGATGGGGTCTCATGTCCTAAGTTTCATCTCAGATCTTATGTCAGGAAGATCCAGCCGCACACTACTTACATGAACTTGTGGGTGCATTTGTTTCAAGACATTCTATCAGGGACTCAACTAAAGTGGTTCTATCAGCTGGAGGGAACCAACATACGTAACCGGGAAAACCTGGCTGCTGCTTTCTACAAGCAGTACCAATATAATGCTGACCTTGCTCCAACCCATACACAACTTCAGAGCATGTCTATGGGTTCTAGTGAGGGCTTTAAAGATTATGCCCAGAAATGGAGATACCTTGCGGGAAGAGTCCAGCCTCCATTGTCTGATAGAGAGCTGGTGGACATGTTCTTGGGCACGTTCTCCGGGCCATTCTTTAACCATCTGATTGGAAGTTCTTCCGCTGGCTTTACTGAATTGATCTTAACAAGTGAACATGTAGAGGCTGGCATCAAAAGCGGTAAGATCCAGAGAGATGCATACTCCAGTATTACAAAGAAACCTTTCACAGGAAAGAAGGAGGTCAGTGCTGCTTATGGCCAAAGAAATCTTAACAAAACTGAGCGTTTTCCAATGGTAGTGGTTGTTATAATTTCCAATCCTGCATCAAACCGGAAAAGGAATAATCAGCACATGTCAGATCCACCCAGAAGACAGTTTACCCGGATTAATATGACATTGTCTCAAGTTTTGCCACATTTGCTAAAATTCAATCTGGTTACCTTGAAAGAGGCTCCCAAAAATCCAAACATTGCATCTCCCTGCTACAATCCCAATGCTCGATGCGCCTACCATTTTGAAACTCTGGGGCATGATACAAACGATTGTTGGACTTTGAAGAATAAGTTGCAAGACCTTTTTGATGCAAATGAGGTTGAATTTGATCCCCTTGAGACTTCCAACGTCATAACTGCACCTATGCCCAAGCATGGCCCGAGAATCAATGTTATTGATGTTGTCTCCGCCACAGAAGATGCTGACAGTAGCTATGACCTGGACAAGTGGATCTTCCTAACCATCAGCGGTGGACTCAGCAACTAGGAGGCCAAAGACTTTGTTTCCATCTCTTTTATTCAAGAGTAATTTGTCTTTTTGTTTTAAGGAAATGTAATATTTGAACAATTGAAACATTACAGCCTTGTGTCTTACCCGAGGCACAATGGTTTATTTTTGAGGGGAATTACTTCATTTTCATATGCCATCAATAAAACATTGGACGTTTCACATACAAATTTTACGCTCTTTGTTTTTTTTCCTACCTCTTTACTTTATCAAAAATATACAGCTATGCTCTTACACACGCTCACATATCAAACTGCAGATTCGCATCCCCTCTGGATCCCATTGATAACAGTTATGCTATTTCTCATTATGACTCTCAAAATCTGATCAACTAAGCCGAGGACGAAGGTGAGGAAGATTGTGAGGTACCAGGAGAGCTTACCAGACTGTTACAATAGGAAGAAAGGGCAATACAACCTCATGAGGAGCTAGTTGAGACAGTGAACTTGGATACTGAAGAGGACAGAAAAGAAGTCAAGGTAGGTGCTAACTTGGAGCCCAGTGTCAAATAGCGGTTAATACAGATGCTACATGACTATGTTGAGGTTTTTTCCTGGTCGTACAAAGATATGCCAGGACTTGACACTGATATTGTGGTTCATTGCCTACCTACAAAAGAGGACTGCCCTCTAGTGAAATAGAAGGTCTGTCGTATGCGGCTGGATATGTCAGAAAAGATCAAGGCTGAAGTCATGAAACCGTTCAATGCCGGTTTTCTTAGCTATCATGTCCTAACCATAATGGGTCGCTAATGTTGTTCAGTGCCTAAGAAGGACAGTAAAGTACGCACGTGTGTGGATTACAGATACCTGAACAGGGCAAGCCCCAAGGATGACTTTCCGCTTCCCCACATTGATGTTCTGGTTGACAACACCGCACAACATAAAGTGTTCTCCTTCATGGATGGTTTCTCCGGGTAATCATATAAATATGGAACCTGAGGACTTGGAGAAGACAACCTTGGTCACACAATGGGGCACTTTCAGTTACAAGGTTATGCCATTTGGGTTGAAGAACGCTGAGGCAACCTATCAACAGGCCATGGTAGCTTTGTTTCATGATATGATCCATCACGAGATAGAGGTATACATGGATGATATGATAGCCAGGTCTCAAATGGAGGAGGAACACCTTGATCACTTACAAAAACTATTTGACAGGCTGAAGAAATACAAACTGAGGCTAAACCCGAATAAGTGCACTTTTGGAGTAAGATCCGGTAAGCTCTTAGGTTTCATATTCAGTGGCAAAGGCATTGAAGTGGATCCTGCAAAATTCTAATTTATACAAGAAATTCCAACTCCTTGCACTTAGAAAGAAGTTAGAGGATTCTTGGGACGCATAAACTACATAGCCAGATTCATTTCACATCTGACCGCTACTTGTGAGCCAATCTTCAAATTATTGAAGAAATATCAAGCAATGAAATGGAATGACGATTGCCAGTATGCCTTTGAAAAAATAAAGGAATATCTCCAAGAGCCTCCAATTCTGATCCCACCTGTTGAAGGAAGACCTCTGATCATGTACTTAACGGTATTAGAGAACTCAATGTGGCGTGTGCTAGGGAAACATGATGAGTCTGGTCGAAAAGATCATGCAATATACTACCTTAGCAAAAAGTTTACCGACTATAAAACAAGATACTCACTGCTCGAGAAAACTTGTTGAGCTTTGGCATGGGCTACTCTCCGACTAAGACAATATATGTTTAATCACACTACCTTGTTGATATCTAAGATGGATCCTATCAAATACATCTTTGAGAAGCCCGCTCTCTCCGGAAGAATAGCAAGATGGCAAATGATCCTGACCGAATACGACATTCAATACACAACCCAAAAAGCAATTAAAGGAAGTGTACTAGCTGATCATTTAGCTCATCAGGCTGTGGATGACTAACAATCCATGAATTATGAGTTCTCGGACGAGAACATCATGCTAGTAACTGAGTGTGAAGAACAAGGATCAGATGAGGGACCTGAAAAAGGATCTCGATGGACTATGGTTTTTAATGGGGCTTCCAATGCTCTTGGCAATGGCATTGGTGCCATGATCATATCTCCTGAAGGCTGTTATACTCCTTTCACTGCCAGGGTATGTTTAAAATGTACCAACTATATGGCTGAGTATGAAGCATGTATCTTGGGTCTCAAAGCTGCAATGATTTAAGGATCAAGTTCTTAAGCGTGTTTGGAGACTCAGCTTTGGTAATTAGCCAGATCAAAGGATAATGGGACACGGAACACCCTAACCTCATTCCATACAAAGAACATTGTTGACACTAATCCCATACTTTGAAGAAATTACTTTTGAGCATTTTCCATAAGAAGAAAATCAACTAGCCGACGCGCTAGCTACAATGTCATCCATGTTCAAGGTTAGGTGGGATAATGAGGCTCCTCAGATCACCGTTGAGAGGATGGACGAACCAGCATAATGTCACGAGATTGGTATTGAAGATGTAGTGGACAAGCCTTGGTACCATGAAGTCAAAAGATATCTTGAGGCTCAAGAGTATCATGAGGGAGCTTCAGTCAATGACAAGAAGTTCTTAAGAAGATTCTTTGCCAAGTTCTTCCCCAGTAACATGATCCTCTACAAGCGCAACCATGACTCTACCTTGCTTCGGTGTGTAGACAAGAGTGAGGCATAAAGGATTATGGATGAATTACAAGAAGGTACCTTTGGCACTCATTCAAGTGGAAATTCAATGGCTAAAAAGATCCTACGGGCAGGATACTACTGGTCCACCATGGAGGCATACTGTTATCAGCATTCACGAACTTGTCACAAATGCCAAATCTATGCTAACAAGGTACATGTACCTCCAGTCCCTCTGAACGTCTTGACTACTCCTTGGACATTCACAATGTGGGGCATTGACATGATTGGAGAAATCAGACCTACGGCTTTTAACGGACACCGCTTCATCCTGGTTGCCATTGATTACTTCACGAAGTGTGTCGAGGCTGCTTCATTCGCTTCCGTTACCAAGAACGTTGTGCCCCGATTCATCAAACATAATATTATCTGTCGGTATGGTATCCCAGAAAGAATCATTTCAGATAATGGTACCAATCTCAACAACACTATGATCACCGAGCTTTGCACGTAAGTCAAGATTCAGCATCATAACTCTTCTCCTTATCGGCCGAAGATGAATGGTGTTGTTGAAGCTGCTAACAAAAATATCAAGAGAATCATACAAAAGATGACGGTGACATATAAATATTGGAATGAGATGTTACCATTTTCTCTTCATGGTTACTGCCCCAGAATGCGCACATCAACATGGGCAACTCCTTTCTCTTCGGTATACGGTATGGAAGCTGTCCTACCCATTGAAGTCCAAATCCCTTCCTTGAGTATCATGAAGGATGCAGGTTTGAATGAAGACGAATGGGTCCAGACTTGACTTGACCAGTTAAACTTGATTGATGAGAAGAGGCTCGCGGTTGTCTTCCATGGTCAGATGTACCAAAATGTATGATCAAAGCTTTCAACAAGAAGGTCAGACGTCAGGTATATCAGGCTGGTGATCTGGTAATCAAGCGCATCATACTTCCACAAGGTGATCCCAAGGGAAAATGGACTCCCACATACGAAGCCCCATTTGTAATCAAGAACATATTTTCTAGTGGAGCCATGATCTTAACCATTATGGATGGTGACGATTTTCCGCACCCTGTAAATGCGAACATAGTTAAAAGATACTATGCATAAACAAAGACCCGCTAGGTCGATTGTCCTAGGAAAAAATTAGGGAATCTCGGCGAACCAAAAGGGTTCGGGAAAAAATTAGGGATATACATAAAAAAATCTGTACACCCGGCAAGTCAAAAACCCGAAAAGGCGGCTTGGGCAAAAAAGGGTATCTTGGTGGACTGAAAACCCGAAAGGGAGGTCCATGCAAAAGTTAGGGATTTAAAGCGTATAAATATGTCCCATTGGATCACCTTACAACCAATCTTCAGTATCAACTATCAAGCTCAAGCGGTACTAATCAATCCAATCAACTTCAGACAAGTAGCGAAAGGGATGACACACTCAAAGACATAAAGGCAGTAGCATAATAGGAACCCAATGGGATTATTTCACATAGTTGTCTTTCTTTGTATACTCTTTTGTATAATTTCCATTCTTACGATGACATTCTCTTACTAGAATGTCCATCTCCTTGTATAAAAATGCTTATTCAAGTTAATACAAAACTATCTCGTTGAAAGTGTAAAACTTCTTTTTATTTTTATTTTTCTATTTTGTGTATGAAAAAGTCCAGTGATTATTTTTGAACATATGCATTTTAATACGATTGCTGCTTACAAATACACGCATAAAAACAGAAATACAATTGCTAATGACTTTAAGAAACAGGACAATATCTAAGGGCCATCCACAAGATCCCCACAGATGTCTTCCCCGACAGATAGCTTCTCCAACATATACAGGGGCAGGGGCATTCTACTACAAGGTCACTGCCATATTCTCAGCATGTAGTCTATTGATGTCAGTTGTTCTCACATCCCCAATAGAACAAAAAACTCCAATTACTGCTCCAAAATCGCCCAGTGAAGTCACCAAGCTTCTCAAGTTTCTCCAACAGGATCCCAACAAAATCCCAAAGCAGTTTATGAAGTTCACCTTCCGCAAAAAAGTTTTGGAAATCTCAAGTAGTTTATAAAACCTTATCCCCAATAGAGTTTATTTCTCTAGCTATGGAAGTTCATCCCTCGACGGAGTTTATTTCTCCAAATTGGTGAAACCTTCCAACAAAACTCTTCGTCTCGGCAAAATCATTCTCAAACAAAAGTCCAATATCATCGGCAATGAAAGGGAATCGCCAGCAAAACTATCTCCATTCATTATCCCCAGCGGAAATTGAAGAATAACTTTCTTCACTTACCAACAACAACCCGAGATTCAACTTCCTGGTGCTCTTCAGCAGCAGTCAGGGATTTATTTTCCTAGACAAAGACACTGCACAACAGCATTACATGTTCATACATCATCACATGTGCATACAAATACATACATCACAATGACATTTATTTTAGGAGTATCATGCAATTCATACATCATGACATCGCATGAAACTAATTTTACCTTTTCAGTTTAAATTAGTAGACATACAAACACTATCAACTTTTATAGCAGGTCAAAGATTAATGCCAGAAACCAGACGGGGAAACTATCTGCACGACTAAGTGGTATGAACTCCCGAAACAAGACAGGTTTACCAACAAATACAGAAGGCCACAAATTAATGCCCGAAACCAGATGGGGAAACTATCTATGTGACCAGCAAAATAAGTTCCAGATTAATACCTGCAACAAGCCAGGAGAACTATTTGTAGACGATCGACTGTGGATTAATGCCTATAACAAGCCAGGAGAACTATATACATGAAGAGATTGTGGATTAATACCTGTAACAAGCCAGGAAAACTATGTTTCTTTCTCAGGTCATAGATTAATACCTGAAACAAACTAGGACAACTATCTCAACGACCACAAAATTTCAAGTTCTAGATTAACACATGTAAAAAGCTAGGAGAAACATCTATGGATGACCGACTATGGATTAATACCTATAACAAGCCATGAAAACTATCTACATAAGAATATTGAAGATTAACATCTGAAACCAGATGGGAAAACTATCTTTATTTCTTGTTTTAGAGATTAATACCTGAAACAAGCCAGGACAACTATCTCAACGACTGACAATTTTCAAATTCCAGATTAATACTTGAAACCAGATAGGACAACTATTTGTGAACGACTGATTGTAGATTAACACCTAAAACCAGATAAGAAATCCATCTTCATGACTAGACAAAGCAATATTACACGAGTTTCTTCTCATACAGTCTAACACAGGCTCATCTTGAAGCATCCCTACACAAGCAATTTCTAATACATTTCCAGATAATGGTTAACAGTTAATTCCATTATCCCTAGTAAATCACTGGAAACCTAGACTTAAACCAGAATACATCAAACTATCATCTCTCCAGAGATAACTCTTCAGCAGAGCCTTGGACAACTGAAGTTCCTAGACTCTATTCCCCAGAGTTTTCCTCAAACGGGAGAAAAACAAAATTCCATATTCCCCAATGGACTCCTCCTCAGAAAGCAAGAACATGAACCCCCCAAAGGGACCAAGTGTGAAATCAACATCTACTTTGGATGGCATCTTTAAGCCCGTCTCTGACGACTCTCTATCATCTCCTCCAAATGGCATATGTAAGCCTACTCCCTATATTATCAACCATCAGTGTTGCTTCATACGAGTGCAAATTTCTAGGCACTCAAGTGTTCAATCATCTTCCACCTTCATATCACGAAAGGCAGACAAGCCAATCTACATCTACAGGTTTAAGAAGATTAAACAGGGGCAGCTGTTGTACCCCAAAATTTACCCTCTCATGTTTCCAATTTTTTTTCTTATATAGGTGGTCACAAGCATTTGATTAAAGGAAAAAATAATTTTTTTTGAAAATGAGCAAGGATTATTCGATTGGCATCTTAATAAAGTATTTCGATTGGCATGCTAAAGGGCCTTTTGATTGATATTTGGATAGGCTTCGATTGAGCGCCTAACCTCCTCCAAGCTTGCCTCAAATTTCCAAGCTTTGATTGAAGCCTTGTCCTTCTGCTTGTTTGATGTATACAAGCTTCAACTGGGCATGTGTTTCCTTTGAAACAACCTCCTTTGATCCAAAGGGGAAGGGCCTACTGTTAGTGCTCCTTCAATTGCACCATTGGCTTTGCATGCTGGCTTGATTCACAATGCAGTGGCTACCTGCATGAAAGTTGGACTCCTGCTTCGTTTGGGAATTTGATTGTCTTTGGAGAAAGCTTGATTCCTACTTCTTCTAGGAAAATAATCCCTCTTCAGCCCGCCTTCAGCGTACAAGGCAAAAGGCTTCTTTTGACTTGCCTTTGATGCACAAGGCAAGAACCCCTACAAGCGTGTTTTGATTCATCAGGCCAAAATCCCCTTCACGCTTGCTTTGGATTCACTAAGACAAAGACTTTGTTTGTGCTTGCCTTCAATGCACAAGGCCAAGACTCCTCAGATCCATTTCTTCACAATAGCATAATATGGCCCCTTCGAAAGAGCATTCTAAAGGTCCCGTCGAAGGACAAACATTGGAGAGTTAGTTGAACAAGGCACAAAGCATGCAGGTGACCCCTTCAAAATAACACATATTTGGTTCAAAACAAAGAATACACAAAGGGCCCATTCGAATGACACTTTGATGGGAAAAACATATTGTTGTCTAAAAAGGGGGTTGGTCGAAGGATGGATCTAGTTGGTCAAAATGAAAAAAAATATTCAAAGAGGCCTGCTGGCCCAAAAGCCACCATACTGCTAGTTAAATAGGAGTTCAAACTAAGAAGTCCCAGTGATGAGAACATGAGCCAGTCGAAGGGTGAATAAGAGGTACATTCAAAGAAGCATGCAGATAGCCCATTTGAAGGACACATCTTGGTGGGCCATTCTAAGAGGGCACAAAGCGTACATATAAAGTCCATTCAAAAGAGCCAGTCGAAGGAGGAAACTTGAGGCCAATCGAACTACATGGATTGAAGGTATTCGAAAGAGGGAAGCGTGTCCAGGTTCATTCAAATTCAAAAAGGGACAAGTTTCCATGACTTTTGTAACGTTACAAAACTTCATTCATGGCTTTGAAAATATTTTTTATGACTGTTTAAACCATTATTTTCTTGTCCCCTCCCTTATACTCTATATAAGCAGCGTGCTTGCAACCCAAATGGAGGCTAACACACACATTGGAGATACGCTACCCCATAAACAACCTAAGTTATCAAAAATAATCTCATAAGTGATCCAAATCGAAGCAATTTTCAACAACTCTCCACTCACCACCTGAAATCTGCAAGAGGCGTTCCCAAATAATAAACATCCCCAACATTCACTAGAGCATCACTCACACAATTAATCTGTTGGTAACATATTGTCGATTTAAAAATAGCTAAGCATGCAATTTTTAAATTCACATTAATCATACATTCATGTTGTTGCTAATGTTTGTTATTGCTTTCATGTGCTACATGCAAGATTAAGTACTAGGTTTGGGATCGTGCCATGTCTTGGGCACGATCCATATTTTCTTTCGAATCTCAGGGTTTATGAGGTTTTAAGATAGATGAAGTAGCCTTCGATTCAGACCCAGAGGATCCTAATTAGGATTATGCAGCCACAGGCTGTCGAATCGAAGGCTAGATTCGACCCAAATCTGGGCTTGTATCTTGTTTTCCCTAATAAATTTCCAGCAGGAATACAACATTCACCCATAACAATTTCATCAACTGGATCGAAGGCCATCTTTAACTGGATCCAAGGCTACCTTGTCCCTTGATTGAAGGATGATCATCTTCATTGGATCAAAAGCTATCTTTTCCTGGGATTGAAAGATCTTTATTCTTATATTTTTATTTTTGTTGTTCATTTCTTTTCTATAGTTTTCTCTCTCTTTTTTTTAAATTAACATAAAAATAATCAAAAATCACAAAAAAAAATTAGTTTTAGGTTTTTTTATTAAACTAATTTTGTAAGTAAATTAATAAATAGTTTTAACTATTTTCTTAATTTAATATAAATTAGAATTTAGGTTTTAATTCAAATTTAATTATTTCCTTTTCATAATACAAAAAAAAAACCAAAAGAATTTAGACTATCTTCTTTAAATTAATTTTAATTATTTTCTTAAATGAAAAAAGAACAATAAAAAGATTTTCTTATTTCATATTCACTTATAAGGTTTTAGACGTATTTTTAACTTTCGCGCGTTATTATTTTCTCGCATTTTTACATTATTGTACCTGTATACTAAATGTAATAGTAATTAGGCTTTATTTTCCGCTTTTAATTTCTGCACTCCCCAAATTTTGTACATTGTAAATCCCTCTCCCAAAGCCATGTAATAGTCTAGGTTTTTACCTTCTGCATTTTATATTCTGCAATATATATTAACTGCTAGTAACTAGGCGTGTATGAAAAAACTGAAATCAAACGTTAGCAAACTTAGCAAAAAGAAAAAAATAACTGAACATAATACACTTGCACATATACACCTCTAGGGTACCCCACTTTGGTTGCCTTCGGAAATAAAATAGTCATGTCCCTTGAAACGGGGACGCTTTAGCAAGGACCCATAAATCAAAAATATCATACTCCCTCGATGACCCTACGGTTTCCTTTCGGTAAATGATCTAGCCCCTAAACAAATTTACTAAAGCGTCTCCATAAGTTACTTTGGTGACTGTGTCGTCCCTTCGATGTCCCTCATACATCCAACGATAGGGCTACCTACTCTCTAATAGTAGGATAGCACTGTCTAAAGGATAGGAGGAAAAGAACTACCTTTTCGAGTATAAAAGTAGATAGTTGTTAGAAGGTTGCTCAAAAAACATTTTGCACTTACATAAATACTACTTTTCAAAAACAATTTTCAAAAACATTTTCTTTTGTTAACACTCTTGAGGGCTGATACAAGAGTTAAATGCAAAGAAAATCGCCGCACTAAGGCATTTAAAATCATTTCTTAAACACACAAAGCACAAAGTACTTTCAAAATTAGAAAACCTCTAAGAGCCTGTAGATAACTACAGATGGAAAGGGTGCTAACACCTTCCCTTTCCATAATCTACCCCCCTTACTTAGAAAATTTTCGAAAAGTTATTTTTCTTCTCTTTTCAACCCTTTCCATAATTTGGATAAAAGAAAAGTCGGTGGCGAGTCTTGCTTACCGCAACATTTGAAAACATAAACGCAAAACCAATCTTAAACAGTTTGTTATGCCACCGTATCACACTTGGCATCTAACAAGTCTTGCACTTTGCATTTTAATGCTTGACAGTTGTCAATAGAATGACCAATTATGCCAAAATAGAATTCACATCTTACGTTAGCATCATAATTATCAGGAAGTCTTCCGATGGGTGCTACTATATTTCTCAAATTAATGAACTTCAAATCCAGCAAATGATGGAGTGCTTCAGTAAGAGATACTGGCAAGGGATCAAACCTTCTTGGCTGCCTTTATTGTTGATTATTATTATACTGACGAGGAGCATCTTGAAGTCATTGTTAATGGGGCGCATGATTTTCTCTCTGTTGTGGAGGTACATTAACAGGAATAGAAACATCATTGACCTGCTGGTGCTGGCGATCTTCACCTCTTTCTTTATGAGAATAAACTGCACTTGTATCACCTTCCATTTTCTTAGGGTAAGCATTGAATGGCTTCTTACTACCCCCTCCTAATGAACCACCAGAATTACCAACTTGAATCTTTCCCAATTTCAGACCTACTTCGATCCTTTAACCATCCATAACCAGTTTTATGAATCCTACTGAAGAACTTCCTATTATGTGATCATAATAAGGCCCTTGCAGAGTACTCAAAAACATATCAATGAGTACCCGCTCCATGAGTGGAGGTTGAACCCTTACATCCAATTCATGCCATTTTGAGCGTACTCTTTGAAAGATTCCTTTGGCCCATGTGCCAAACTCTGTAGTTGAGTGCGATTAGGTGCTATATCCATATTATACCAGTATTTCTTGACAAAAGCACATGCAAGATCATTCCAACATCGAATTTGAGTTTTTTCCAGCTTCATATACCATTCCAGAGATGCCCCAGATAGACTATCCTGAAAATAATGAATCGGAAGCCCTTGATCCTTGGTATGAACCAACATTTTCTTTAAATAAGCAGTTACATGAGTAACGTGACATGACGAGACAATGTACTTTTCAAACACTGAAGGCTTGAATTTAGGGGGAACCTTCACCCCAGACACTAGCCCAAGATCATTATGATCCATGCCAAGGACTCCTTGTCCTTCCACGACCTTTAACCGTTATTCTAATATCCAATACCTTATATCCTCAACCTGAAATTCTGGTTCAAAACTCCGCACAGAAAGCTGATCTTCATCCTGATCATAGTCATAATCCTTCTCTTGATATTTATTTACACCCTAATTATCTCTTTGGTTACTCATAAGACGAGGTCCCGGAGATGGATGAAACTGCCCCATATTACCGATGCACATAAAAGGATTGCTAGGAGGCCCGTGAAGATTCACAAAATGTTGGTCCTTCACATCCCTTATACCAACGGAAATGTCTTGATAAATCCCTTGATTCCCACCATCCTCCTGATTGTGATGTTGATTGTTGACGAGAGCCACCAGTTCATCCTGTCGTTAATTCACATTAGTAATGACCTCAATGAATTGGGTCATCTGAGTGACCATCTGGATTTGTTCCATCTGTCTTGGCAGGTTGTTTCTGGTTGAGTACCGGTGAGTAGTCGTCTTGAACTCTGGACAATAAAAGCATAATCAAGATAAGAATATTGTCTTGAGATAATGTATAATGTATGAGGTGCATGACATGCATGATATGTTTTGTTGTTTCAAGGTATTCAAGAGCTTTGTCAATCATCAGGGATAATAAACAAGCACTATAAGGGATATAGGAAAATAATAAATAAAGATTCAAGTGCAAAAACACCTTTCATTTGTAATAACAATGCTCAGGACCAAATGAGTTTATACAAAAATAGCCTAAAGTACATCATAAAAGATAAAGGATCCCATCCAACAAGACCGGGGGTGATCATATAAAAAACAACAACAAAATAATAGAAAACATTAAATTAAAGGGATGGGTCCCTCATTTGAACATAAAATAAAGGTCCTCACTCCTTGAAGTGATTCTCACTCCACTCTTTGGTCTCCTGGAATAGTTGTCTTGTGTTTACGTGGTCACGTCCATCAATAAGGCTCTTAATCACCACATCCTTCTGGAATAGCTGACCCTCTAGATATTGACATTGTTTCCAAGAAAACGATCACATTCTTTTCACTCTAGCAGAGGGATAGGCATAGGTGAATTTTACAACTCTTCTATTTGATCTTAGAGCCTGGAATTTTCCATCATCACATCGGTCATCTGATCTTCCTTTGATTATAGTTCCAACTTGACATTCTTGAGCTGCTCTTCCAATTCTTTAACTTTTACTTTGTTCCTGTTGCTGGATACTTGGAATTTTCCACATTCTAAGTGCCACTTTTCTGCATCATTGAGTTCTCTTTGGTAATCCTCAGTAGAAACCAAAGGATTTCACACCCTATGCCTTTTCTTAGCTTTCCCGACTTCAGAATTTATTTCACTGTCCAATTTGAGTTCGTGTGCTAAGTTTAATTAGTCAGCCCTGGCTTCATAAAGCTTCATTGTGGACTCATGGTCTTTCCGGCGAAGCTCTATCTTTTCAATTTGGACTTGTTGGTACTCTTCAGTAGGCATTGATTTAGATAAAACAATAGGTGGTTGTTCATACAATGGAATCACCCTCTTAAAAGGAAACATAATAGTCTCTGCTCTTTTCTTGACCCACTAAATATAAGGAGTTCTGGCAATTGCAATTTTCTTCACGATTGAATCCCTCGATATTTTTTTAATCCTTTTCCAAGCATTTCCTATCATCTGTAGTAGCTCTGGATTTTCTCCATTGCCAAAATTCATTATCTCTGTAATTTCTATCTCTTTGGGTCGGTCATTCATGACGTACCCCAGTTGCCGAAATGCCAGGACATGATTGTAGTTGATGCACCCTTGTGTCCCCATTAGTGGGACATTGAGAAAATCCCTGCAGCTTGTGATTACATTCGGGCCTTCACCGAAGATATAATGCCATTTAATGTCAAAGGAAGTTAGATCCATTAGCCTTTTTAACCAAGGAAAAGAGTAATCAATGTCTGCAAATGGCCCTTTTGTGGGAAGATGAATCATGAACCATTTGAATAGCATAAGAAAACATATATTAACAATCCCTGTCTTCTTATTCCTCGAATGACTGTCATAATAAGTGTCTGGTAAGACTGTTGTTATAGGATTCTTGGTCATGAAGACACACATAGCAGCAAAATCCACAAACTCTTTGTTACTTGGAAAAAGGATTACACCATAGATCATAACAACTAGTAATACATTGAAAGCAACCCAATTTCCTCTTTTAGTTGTATCCTTAGCTTTCTTTCTCTAGGAATGACAAGCCATAACCATAAACTCCATCATTAGGCTTCCAGTTATCTTACACTTCCTTTAAACTCAAATAAAGAGAACCAGTGATGAAATCCTCTCTTATCTTCTCCGGTTTGCAGAAAAAGGGTATGATATCTTTAATCTTCAAGTTCAAGAGATAAGCATTTTCTTCCTGTGTTGGGGCCAATTGATAATCCTGAAACATAAAACATCTCAAACTATGATTGTAGAATTGCAGGAGGGTCAACAAAACTCTCTGATCAACTACGATGTCAAGTGACCATAACAGGTTGCCATAATTGTCAGCAAAAATCCTCAAATTATCGCCCGTCAAAAAAGTGCTCAGCCTCTACAAAAGTGGGATTCTGGTACTAGAAAACTTATAGCCATAGATATGCCTGGTGACTTCCTTATCATTACCAATGTTGTTATCCATCTTTGGTGTGGACAATTACTCTTGACGTACCCTTGAAGGAACATGCATATGATAGTTAAATTTTTTGTACATCATTTGTTTAAAAATAAATATGCTATGATGCAAAAATGATAGGATCAGGGTCTCCAATAAACTAGACACTACTGAGTGGCCGAAATAAATGGCTAAAGTGAGAAGTCTAGAATGAATCCAAGAAATCCCAAAGTCACTGACATAACCAATTTTCACCATTTGTACCTGTAAGAATCAAACCCTCATGTTGTACCCCAAAATTTTTCCTCTCACTTATCAAATATTTTCTCACAAAGATCTCTCTTGGTTCAAGACTGCACCAGGGTTGATCAACTCAAGACATCTCCTTAAGTACTGATGACTAAAATTCGGGTTTGAGATTGCATAAGGATGATTAAACTTTCAATGCTTCATATGACTTTAATGGATCATTATGGACCCCCAAGATTACTCATGTCAAGTTTCAAGCCTTGGATCACATTTTTGCTCAGTCAATTGAGTAGTTGACCTAAAAATTATTTATATTGGGAAAAAATTCAACTGTGGCCAATTTACAGTCAAAATTCATAATGTTTTACCCATATCAACATTATAAACTCATATGTATCATTTGATCAAGTTTGGACGATAATTCCTCAAGAAATTTGATCAAATCATCAAAAGAGCAAAATGGTCAAAATTACGGTTTTTAACTGAGAAGGGGCAATTTCTGATTTTTGACCTAGAAAATGGTTAGTTGGTTTGAGGCATGATCTCAAGAGTTAAATTGCACCATTTTGACCTAATGGCATGACTCAAAACATTTCTCAAGATCAATTGGATTGTCAATTGATTTTCAGTCAACTGATCAAAAGTCAATTGTATACTAAAAAGTCAAACTTTGACTTTTTGGTCAAAATCAAGTGTCAAAGATCACAATTCATCAAAACATGTCAAAATATGAAACTTATTCATCAAGAAATCAAAAATTCAAGATTTCATTTTGAAAAGTCAAAGTTTTCAAACTTAGAAATTTTTCTAAGTGTTGAAGACTTCATGTTTTTTCACAACTTTGAGCCAATTTTTCACCATGATGCAAGATGATTCAAAAGAAGCTTTCAACATGAAAGTTGTATATCTCCATGATACCTACAACATTTCCTTACAAAACTTCTCCTAAAAATTCTTGGATCTCAAGTTATTAATTCATGAAGTCATGGTCTTGAAATTAAATACTTACTGAAATTTTGCCCTAGTTTAGGCAGGATTTTGGCCTAACTTCATGGCACTTTTTCATATAGGGGTTGTAGAGAAAGTTAAAATCTTTCTAAAATGTCCAAGAACTCCTTGATATCATTCTTGAGCAAGGAGAATCGAAGAGAGGAAGTTAGGGTTTCAAACTAAAATTATAGGCCATTTTCATGATGAACAAAAACGCAATTTCAATATTAGGCTGCATAATCTTGCTTTGCAGGCCTTATAACTTGTGTATATATCCATCATTAATGGATTACACAAACTTTTAAGCTTTAATCCAATTGGTTTAAGCTTTATCCAATCCACGTTTCCATTAATGGCACAAAGTGAACACTTCCATTTTAGAAAAGCAAGCTTTATGTGCAAAGTCAATTCTTGAGCCTCTAACTTGTTCCCTTCGATCACACTCCATCTACAAAGTCAGAAGCAAGTGTGTTTAAAGCATAACCACTATATCTTAGCCAGTACACAAAGCATTGAAACTTGATTTCTAAAAAATCACATGTTGAGCTTAAACACGTGATTTTGAATTCTGATTAGATACAAGCCCCCATACTTGTTGCTTATAAATAGAGGCACTATTTATGATCTAAAGGACGCGTTTAAGCACACTGAAACACAACAAAAGTCTCTCAAATCATAAATTTCCCAAAAACTCCATTGTAGCACAATTTCTGACCTTGAACATCAAACTCATATTTCCCTTGTGTGTCTCTTGGCCTTTTAGTTTCTAAAGCTTCCTTACATCAAGTGTAACCTATCCATGTCCCTGTTTCATTACTGTAACATCATTTACCATATCCTCCATAACCAAAAAAAAAGCATTGCACATTGACTTCTCCAAGCCATTCTAGCCATCCATTGCTCAAGCAAACCATTGCATTAGCTTCCTGGGAACTTGAGGAAGCTAACTTGATCATTGCAGCACCTTGAATCAAGCTCATTTGCATTTCACAATTTCCAGTTTTGAGGTATTTTTCTTGAACTTCTATCTCATTACTTAGGCATTGTTAGGCTTGCATTTGTGAAGATAAAATGTAGACATCATTGCCCTGAAGCTGTACATGTCCATAGATTTCATTTATATTGATTGAGCTAGGAGAATTTTAGGATTGAATCTCTGAAAATATTTAGGTCAGAATTTGTTACTTTCAAAAATTCTCATTCATCTTTGATTTATAGCTCATGATATTTATATGTTGGATTCGTATGAAAAAATGGAGCAACTTTCATGTTTACATTTTTGCAAATGATTTAGATATGAACAAGTTGCAGGGCTTCTGGCTGGAGGTTGAAGATGAAGTATATTTAGGGAAAGATTTATGTGATATATTTATGGTTTGACATAAGTTAACGGATGTATCACCACCCCAGTGTTTAAAGCGCGTGCCTGTCACCATGAGGTTCTGGGTTCAAGCCCCAACGTGACCTTTTTGCATCTTTTTTACATTTTTTCACATTTTTGACATTTTTTTGCAGCGCTTGGGCCAGCAGTTTTGGCCAAACTTTTTTTCTTACAATACTCCTTGTTTCACTTATTAACCCCCTCTGACTTTATTTTTTTATTTTACTTTATTTTTACTTTTTCATCTTTTATTTATTATTATTATTAATATTATCATTAATATTATTATTATTATTATTACTATTTTCATCAATAAGGAAAAATCCAAAAATATTTATATTTTATTTATTTAATTTATTTTTATTTACAAAAAATAAAAGAACAAAAGCCTTTTCTTTAATTAATTTCCTTTTTACTTAGATAATTTAATTTTAATTATTATTATATTATATTATTTATTTTTCTTGTAAAATTAAAACCAATTTAGAACTTAGGATTTTTATTTAATTATTTTTATTTACTAGTTTAATCAAATTCACACAAAAACCCTAAAAAAATACTTTTCCTTAAATTAAATATTTTTACTAACTTAACCTTAATTTTATTTTTTAGTTAATTATTTTATTTTAGTTAATTAGTTTAAAAAACCCTTTACATAAAAACCAAATAAAAAAATAATATTTCGTTTTTACATATACATTCTTGTATTCTGTACATTCATTCAATTTCAATGTGGTTGTAATATTTATTTAGATTTTAATTCTTGCAATATTCCCTATTTGTAATTTGTACACCCCCTCCCCTATGTATTGTAATAGCGTAGTAATTTTAATTTCCGCAATTTATCGCTTTATATACAAAATGCTAGTAATTAGGGTTTTGGATGGAAAGACTAAAACCAATCAATAGAAAACCCTAATCAAAGACAAATCAAGCATGAAAATCAATCCACTTGCACACAAGCACCCCTAGGATAAATCCACTTGGTTGCCTTACAAAAATGGTCATATTATGCATGTGACGTATCTTAACAAAAACAAGCAAAAAATATAAGATCATAGTCCCTCGATGACGCTGTCTATGTTGCCTTTCAAAATGATATTAGTCCCTAAAGAAAATGCTAAGATATCTTGCAACATTGCTAATCATGGTTATACGATGACCCACGCCCATCCATTTTACATCCAAAGATAAGGTTACTTACTAAATCAATGGTAAGATAAAAATATCAAAGGAAAAAGGAAATGAACATCAAAGACTTTTGAGTACGTAGAATGTTCCTATTTACTTGCTCCATTTCAAAACAAAAATATCCTTTCTATTTTCAAAACAAATTCCAACACTTTCAAAACATCTTACAAACTTGAAAACATTTTCAAAAAGATCAAACACTTTGTATACATTCTTATGAACGAGAATCATTACAAAGTTTGCCTAAACAATGACACCTTTTCAAAATACTTTCAAAAAGCACACAAAGCACATTTTCAAACAAAATCAAGTGATCTAGAAAGTAACTAAGAGCCCATGGAAAACCATGGATAAAAATGGTGCTAATACCTTCCCTTTTTATAATCTACCCCCCGAACTCAAGAAAACATCTCAAAGGTCTTTCTTGTGCTTTTTCACCTTTCCTTTTGGATAAAAGAAAAGTCGGTGGCGACTCTTGCTAAACTGAAACATTCGCAATCAAACACAAAACACCCAAGTCAGTTCTCCCACCGTATCAAACCTCCCTACTCACAGGTTCGCTTGAAAGTACCATCATCGAACAATATATGTGATAATTACAATACCCTCATTAAAACCTACTCTGATTGTGGCACTCATGATCAGACACGACAGAGCATACACCTATCATCCGTTATGACTTTCCACTATAATCATATGTGTTCCTAGTGGTATGCATCTCTGACCTGGGTATTGGGCCTTTTACCTCAAAAAGCATCATCCCGTCCATAAAGAAACAACATAGCAGCAGTATCCAGAGTATAGGAGATAATAAAATGCAATGCATAAAAGCGCACCAATAAAGCACATAAATAATCAAATATGGAAAGAAATAAACAAAAAAAAACCCAAAGAAAATCAAAACATACAAAAGCTAGGGTCATCTCCGAGATGGACCAGCAATTGGTCAACCTACATCCCTAGTGAAGTCGCCATCTGAAACAATCGGCCGAACAATAATCCGATAATAAAATCAGCGAAGTTGCCGCCGAACATCTTTTATCCCGCCGAAAGGGAAAGATAAACATCGAGAAAACCTAAAGAGGGAGAAATCACGATCTTTCAACCGAGATATTGAATAAGGGAGTCGGTTATGCGAGGGGAAGTATTAGCACCCCTCACGTTCGTAGTACTCTATAGTATCCATTCTTGTTGTCTAACCTAATGGGTGTGGTCAAAATATATGTCAAAGGCTTAAAGTTGAAAAGGGAATGCTTGCAAAGAAAATATGGGGAAAAGAAAGGAATATTTCCAAAGATATGCTCGATTAGGCCCCACAAAGGCCTTCGCCTACGTATCCCTTTTAAGGAATCAGAGCAACCATAGTCTGGCTCACATATTTTGGTTTGTTTGTGTTTTTTAGTTAAAAAGACAAAAATAATAATCAAGATGGCAAAACATCAGATAAAATGACAAAACATCAGCAATCATGATAAAACATCAAAACAAGGAAGACAAGACACCACATGGTAACACAAGCTCATATAAGATGATAACACATCAACATGATAACAAGATATCGGATAAGATGATAAAACATCATCATGGCAGTAAAATATCAGATAATATGATAAAACATCACACCTAACAATAATATCGAAAATCAAAGTAGGATAACAAACATATGGATGGAGAAGCATCACCAAAAAGGTAGTAAAATATCATGGCAAAGATGACAATACATCAAAACTAAGATGATAAAACATCACACCTAACAATGATATTGAAAATCAAAGTAGGATAAAAAACATACGCGATGGCGAAACATCGACACAAAGATAGCAAAGCATCATAGCAAGGATGGAGAAACATCAATTTAGATGATAAAACATCATACCTAATAATGATATTGAAAATAAAAGTAGGATAACAAACATAAGTGATGGTAAAACATCAACACAAAGATAGTAAAATATCATGGTAAAGATAACAATAAGATGTTAACTTAACAAGGGTTTAAAACAGAACCAAAAGGCACACAAACAATTAAGATTGGTTTGTATTTTTTACCTTGAAGAAGGATTTAAGTTCATTAGAAATGATTTATGATCTGCCAAGAAAGAGAAAGTTTTGTTTTAAGATGAAAGGATGCAAAAGAAAAACATATAAGGGAGACTATCCTAAATATATCCCTAACATTATCATACAATGATTGATCCTATGGTCGAGGATGAAAGGGGAATATTTACCTAAGTGGACATACATGGATAACTATCTTAATGTCTAGCTCAATGACTAATCCTACCCGAGCAATCCTAAGGGAGCATGGAAAATATCTCATAAAAGAGGCGCGAGGGGAATCATACTATCATATGAGAAAGTGCGAGCATGGATGACTAAACATCCAACGGGAGATGGCAAAAAATGTCACAGATCCTGTGACAAAAAATCAAACAAACAAATGGCAAAACATCTGGACAAACAAAATCTCGAACATCACTCGAATATCAAACACCTATAAGGCGCAGTCCAATTAGTAAAAGGGGAGGTCCCGCCATAGACAAGCAACCAAGCATCAGACTAAGGGTCAAGCCATAGCCAAGGGAAGTAAATCACCCGAATCAACCAAGCTATAAAATTGTGGAAATATGAAAAGGTCCTTAATCATGGTATCAATTAACAGGGTGAGAAAGATCTGGGGGAAAGGACACAGTGTATGCGTGCACTATGCATCAGTGTTGGTCAACACGAGCTAAAGAAATCATGGGGATCCGATTGCGGGAACCCTTTTCACTTGCCTTTAAAGGTCTTAGACTTATTCAGATCTTGGGCACATGTTCAGAGCGTCTACTTGTAAAAAGTGAGCATAGGAACGACACAGACTAGAATGTGTGGGGGTCTATTACGAACCCTCTCCGCTCGTCTCCTTTTGAAGACTTATCACTTGTAATATAATGCGGGCATAATCATTAAACAAACAAAAACATGGCCTCCTAGTGAGGACTTCAATAATTTCCTGCCATGTGGCACAGACTCACAATCCTAAGTAAGCAGTAAAATGCGGGAAAAGGATAAATCGGATTAGAAAGTACCAAGCAAATATAATCGCAAATAAGCAAATAAAAAGTAACTAAACCTGGAGATATTCGAACAAGGTAGAATCAACAAAGAAACAAGTCAATAGTCATGTCGTCAGACATAAGCATCAAGTCCTCATTGTGAAAATAAATCACGAATGGTGTGTATCAGACACAACCATGCAAACATTCTTAAAGGTAATACAGACAGACAAAGCACACAAAATTGCAAATATATATATATATATATATATATATATATATATATATATATATATATATATATATATATATATATATATATATATATATATATATATATATATATATATATATATAACATAGATATGAGAAACAAAATAGATCACCTCAAAAGTGAAGTTGTATTCCACAAATAAAGTGGAACACAAAGTAAAGAAGGCACATGAATTACCTTGCATAACTCAACAAAATGATTAGTATTAACAAGGTAAGATAAAATTTGAAAGTAGACATGCCATACATTTATCATATATCATGTCTAAGAATGGGCTCGGTCGGTCAAGTAATCATGGAGAAGCAAGTCTAATGAAAATGAGATCAGATGTAAACACATAAGTTTAGTGTATCTTAAAACCTATGGAAGCCCCAAAATAAACTCTACTAGCATAATCCTAAAATACAAACATAAGACTAGGTCGAAAATCAACTATAAATTATACCCTAAGAGTAAAAGAAGTGGGAGGAAAGGGTTGATGAGGGATGAACTCGATTGAGGGAGTATCATATCATACAAGTCAATAGCAAACCAAATATCTAGAAATCATATTCAAATATTATAAGCCACGCAAGAAAAGTCATACATATATCATACAAAAGGGAAGACATGAAAAGAAACAAACAAACAAGTTTACATTGAGCAAGTATGGATTTAAATAAAGAGTGCATGATTTGAGAATCATGGAATGTGTGACTTATATGATAGGTTATCTCAAGATGAGACATAAGACTAACCAAGTAGAAGTTGAAACTTCATACATAAACAGTGTCACCTAATTGATGAGCAAGATCATCTAAAAGGAAGTAAAGGCATTTTGTCTTAGATCAAATGAAGTTGATAAAGATCATCTTATTTGTCCTCGGGTGATGATAACACTCTCATAAGATACTAATCATGGACCATAAATCCTTAAGAAATGTTAACAAGGTAACATACTTAAGTGTCATGATATTAAAGAAATATATTCCCTTAATGCATATTGTTGTACCCTAAAATTTACCCTCCCATTTTTCTTCAAGACATTTTTCCAAGGCTCTTCAAATATCAAGAATCTCAAGGGATGACTAGTCAAGATGCACCTCCTAAACCAAAGGCCTACAACTAGGGTTTGGGGTTTCTCAAGGAAATTTGGTTTGCAAAGGTCCCAAGTGGTTTCCATCTTCATAGGTCCTCAACAAGATCCATGTCAAGTTTCAAGCCCTGCATCACAAGTTTGCTCAGTCAATAGCTCATATGATTGAAAGTCAACTATATTGATAAAAAAGTCAATTGTGATCAACATACAGTCAAACTTCAATATTTTTGGTCAATATCAACATTTTGAAGTGATATCCATCATTTTATCAAAGGTTGATCATGATTCTTCAAGGAAAACCCTCAAAGTTCTCAAAGTTCTCAAGTTCTCAAAAAGGATCAAACATTAACTTTGGTCTTAAAAGAAAAAATCATAATTTGAAAAGTTTCCAAACTCATGAAATCTTTGCCATTTCTGTTTTGCAATGAACCTGGACAGGTTTCATGTGTTTTGCATGAATTTTTGGGCTTCATGATGGAGCAAGTATGGATTTAAACAAAGAGTGCATGATTTGAGAATCATGGAATGTGTGACAAAGAGTGCACGAATTTTTATTCATTTAAATATGAATTAAATAAAATAAAATGAAAAAAACTAATGGGCTAGTGCATATGGGCTTGTCTTGATCCATCATGAATCCCAAAAATTCGTGCAAAACATATGAAACCTGTCCAGGTTCATTGCAAAACAGAAATGGCAATGATTTCATGAGTTTGGAAACTTTTCAAATTATGATTTTTTCTTTTAAGACCAAAGTTATTGTTTGATCCTTTTCCATACATGTTCACTCTCATCCCTCATTAAAAAGTTCTCACAACCTTGAGCTCACAAAGCTCTCAAGTTCTCAAAAAAATTTCAAAGTTACAAGAAATCGTATCTCACAGTCCCAGCATTTTCCATCCAAACTAAGCTCTTAAATCATCTCCTGAACACTCATAGGGTAAGTAAGGGTGGATTTCATGGATTTTTTAAGGCTGATTCATGTGGATCAACATCTCCATTTGCATTTTTTTCCATCATTCATATTTTTCAATTCACGTATTATTGCTTGCTTCTAACCCTGTGGATATTCATATAAGCGTATTTAGAATAGGTCTGGATTAAAAAATTGAAGCTCTAACGTGAGAATGGGGTACTGCCATGGTTAGGGCAGTTTACGTCTTTCTCTTCGTATCTTTGTCTACAGGCGCTTTCAAGGCAAACTAACCTCACCAATGAAATCAAGAGGTCCAAATTAGGGGGATACGACCCTTCTTGTTTTTTTGTTCTCGTTATTTTCAGATCAGCATTGAAGACCGCAATAGAAGACAATGGTTTCCACCATCTCCGACCGCTTTGACTTTTATAGATGATGGTCAAGGGTTTGTAGTCTAAACAACCTTCTCTGATTGGTTCGCTTAAACAGCAAGGGATACATTGGGCACGCGCGTGTCTAATAAGCTGGCATTGGCTGGAATTTGTTTTTATATTATTTTTGTTTTATTGTATATAACGAATGAAAATCTTGATCCAATGGTAGCAAACGCTTCCTTAAGCCACTCCCCCTCTAGGTCCTGTGTTCGACTCTCAGGTTTTTGCATATTTTTCAATATTTTCTTTTCAGATCTAGTGCATGCGGGGGCAACGCGTGCAAGATATAACTCATATCTGGACCATCAAGCTTCAATGCTTATTGGATCCAACTCCTCAGACGTATGCTCCCCATCGTGGACCCTCAAAGGCCGTCCACATTAGATCTAGCGCATGCTAGACTTTGCCAAGTTGGGCCTTACAAAAATATGAATTACACCCCTTAATCTTTTTTTTTGCAGAGCCTGGTTTTCTGGATTGGGCCTAGCAATTCCAGATATCTGCACCCCTCTAATGAATTATGTTGCAGCCAGACCCATTGTTTCTTTTTATTATTATTATTTTGCTTAATTCACTTTTTCTTAATTAATTAATTTCTTTTAATCATAAAAAATCAAAAAAATCACAAATGTTAGACTTAGGGTTTTTTAATAAATTAATTTTGATTAATTATTTAATCATATCTTTATTTTAATTAACTAGGGTTTTCTTTAAGTTAATTTAACTATTTTTTCTAAACAAAAAAATGCAAAAACAACAAAAAAATATTTTTAATATTTTTTATTTCTTTAGGGATTTCTCTTCTCTGCGCGTTTATTTGTTCACATTATTATTTTCACAAATATTATGTAACTGTACGAAGGGATGTAATAGTTTAAATTAGGACCTATTACATTTTTCTTCCCCATTTTGATTTGTAATTCCCCCTATCCTGAAGCATTGTAATAGCGTAGATTCAATTTCCCGCACTTTAGTTTTCGTATTTGTATATATTTAACTGCTAGATGTATGCTAATAGGTATTGCATGATAAGATTAAAAACAAACGGTAGAAAACCTAAATGTTTAAAATAAATAACTGAAACATAACACACACGCACACGCGCACCTCTATGGTACCGCCACTTGTTGCCTTTGAAAAAACAGTCATGTCTCTCGAACGTGGGACACTTTAACAAAGACCCTCAGTTAAAAATATCGTAGTCCCTCGATGACCCTTCGATGCTGCCTTCGGTATACGATCTAGTACCTTACGATAAAATTGCTAAAGTGCCCTACGAGTTGCCTTTATGATTGTACGATTATCCGCGCTTGTCCCTCAATACATCCAACGACATGGCTACCTACTGACTAATAGTAGGATAGCATTGTCTAAATAAAAAGAAGAAAAGAACAAATACCATTCGAGTAAGTAGACCGTTCATAGTTGCTTGCTCATAAAAACAAACAAATTATTTTTTTACACATACACAAACTTTTCTCTAAAATATTTTCAAAGACAAAATTCTTTGTATACGTTCTCAACGATACGAGAAAGATTATAAAGTTCGCCGCACTGAGGAGCCTTTTCAAAAATATTTTCAAATGCACTTGCACAAAAAAGCATTTTCAAAGTAAGCTAGCAACTAAGAGCCCGTAGATAACTACAAATGGAAAGGGTGCTAACACCTTCCCTATCCATAACCTACCCCCCTTACTTAGAAAATATTATCAAAAGGTCTTTCCTATTCTTTTCAACCTTTCCTTTATCAGGTAAAAGAAAATTCGGTGGCGACTCTTGCTATCCGTAATATTTGCGATAAAATGCAAAACTAGTAAATTCAATTCTCCTACCGTATTACAGAACTGGCGACTCTGCTGGGGATGATGACACTAAAAGTGGGGTTACCTTAGAGCGATATCATATTTAAAATGCTTAACTTGTTTGACTTCCTTGCTTTACATGTCAGGTTTATGTTTGGGTATTCTCGTATAGATCCTATACCCTGATCTGGGGCACTTTTTAGGTAAGCAGCAATAGATCATGGAGACTATATGGCATAAACCGATATGGTTGAAGTGATATCTACGTTAGTGTGACATATTTTTCGGTACCAGTATCCTTTGTGTTGAATCAAGGAGAATACGGGGTCGTTGTGTGGTGTCATAAAGCACTAACTGACCTTAGAACCTTAGTTGAACAAACTTGGCTATTAGAAAGTAGTGAGATAGCCGACTTCGGTATAAAATTGTGGATTGGTTGATACTCGATACTACACTCATTGAGATCGGACTTTCGAGATATTTCGGCCGCGAGAAAAGATCGCTTGAGCTGAAATAATGTCTGGTGAAGAAAGATCAATGATATTGAGATTCCTTAGAACCTGATTACTTTCTTTCAGGACAGGTTGAACCAAATAAACTTCAAGAGGGTACTTACCTACAAACCCCATGCAAGCCTAAACCTAAGGCCTTGTGTGTTTTGCTTATGTATGATTATTTTCTTAAACATGACATCATGCATCATAGCACTCATACTCATTTTCACTGACCGTTTCAAGGACCAAGGGAATTTATCTTTGTTCTGTTTTGCAGACTATGGCCTCTGTTCATAGAAATAACATATGAATCACCTTTTTTAAAGTACCTCCTAAACTCAAGGAGTTAGAATCAAGGGTTCCTGAGAATTCCTCGTTCACCAAAAAATATGGTCGACTTCTCAACCTGGTTACCTTAAGCTTTGAAGAAAAGATGATGGGTGTACTCTTTCAGTTCTTTGACCCTAAAAACCATTGCTTCACCTTTCCCGATTATCAGTTGGTACCCACTAGGGAAGAGTTATCTTAATTACTAGGAGTACCTATTCTTGATCAGATGCCTTTCACTGGTTTAGAGGAAGCTCCAAAATCCAGAAGTCATTATAGTAGCCTTGCATCTGAAATGGTCCTACAGTATATCCAACTGGGAAACAAGAAGTATAGTCAAGGGTTTCCTATATAAGTTCCAGTTAGAAAGGCTCATTATTTTGGGATGATTTGGACTTTCAAGTTTTTGAAGAAGTTCTGGCTCTTCTAATCTATGGGTTAGTACTATTCCCCAATCCTGACCAATTCATAGATGTGAATGTTTTCATAATTTTCCTCGTTCGTAACCCTGTGCCTACTTTGCTCGGGGACATCTTGCATTTTCTTCACACTCAGACCATGAAGAGGAGAGGGGTTCTTATGTGTTGTATACCATTGCTGTCTAGGTGGTTTATTTCGCACCTTCCTCAATCAGTGTTGAAGAAAGAACAAGGTTTGGGTTTGTCTCAAAGAATAATGTCGCTCTCTCATTCGGATATTCATTAATATTCCTGATCTATGGAGGATGTCACTATCATTGACCACTGTGGGGAATTCCCTAATGTACCACTCCTTGGCACTAGGGGAGGTATCACTTATAATCCTTCTCTGGCTCAACGATAATTCGGTTATGCTCGAAGGGATGGTCCTCATGATATGCTTATCCAGGGTAATATGTTCGACTTAGAGAACGATGTTCAAGGGTATCATCAATAGTTTATACGATCTTGGGGCATGGTAAAAAAGGTTGATAGCAAGACTTGGGGGCATAGGAACCCCATTCCTATGGAGCCTTATCTCAAAAGGGTGTGAGCTCGCGCTCAAAACCTCATGATGTCATATTCATCCATCCTACCTTTAATTGTACAGCCTATTGACGAAGGGGGTGTGCCTTATGCAATTATCCATCCTGACATGCCTACCCACTTCGAGGAATTGAAGAAATCCTGGATTCAACTGAAGGAAGAATAGGATACCTTTGAGACTCAATTCTATTCCAGTAAAAAGAAAGTGTTGGAGCTCACAAAGAAACTTCATAAGGAAAGGAGTCTTAATGCCTACATCAGCTCAAAGAGGAAACTCCCATGGGAAACTTGATCCTTAGATTTTAGGAGTATTATTTTCATTTGTAAGCCTAAAAGTCAGTTGTAATTTGAACTTTGCTAATAAAATATTTGTTTGCTTTTGGGTCAAAAATTTAAATTTCCCGAAGTCCTTGAAAAAATTTGCATTTGCATATCATGCATAATTTCATGAACATGTTTTCTAGTATAGGTTTCTCATTTTTCTCGCTGTTTATTTCAGCAGAAAAATGGCCCTTGAGCAGAATGTCAAAGATCTCCAGGCTCAGCATGCACAGTTCCAGGAGACACTTCTGAACTTGGCCAAGGGGAAGTAAGAAATAATGACGCTCCTTGCTATGAAAAAGAAGAAGACCAAGAAGCCTGTTGTCCTCAACCTGGGGAGTAGATTCAAAGGTCCTGCCCAACCGATTCAATCTGTTGAAGTCTACTCTGATGAAGATGATGACCAAGATGAAGAGGATAGGACAGTTAAGCAGGAAGACAGAAACAACCAGGGGTATGAAGATGAGGACTACTTAGATGAACAATACCTCCTGCTGATGACAAGTACAAATAATTGGAGGATAGGCTCAAGGCTATGGAGGTTTAAAAGATACCGGAATTGATATCGGTGAACTAGGTTTGGTTCCAAGGGTGGTCATCCTACCTAAGTTCAAGGTCCTTGTCTTTAAAAAATATGATGGGGTCTCTTGTCCTAAACTACACGGGAGGTCATATGTCAGATAGATTCAGCTTCACACTGCTGATCGGAAGTTATGGCTCCATTTCTTCTAAGAAAGTTTGGTTGGTACGCAACTAGAATTGTTCTATCAGTTTGAGGGGACCAATATCCACACCTGGAAAGTCTTGGCTGCTGCTTTCTATAAGCAGTATCAATATAATGGTGACCTGGCACCAACTCAAGTGTTGTTACAGAATATGTCCACGGGCTCAAGAGAAGGGTTCAAGGAATATGCGCAGAAAGGGAGGGACCTAGCTGGCAGAGTGCAACCTCCACTGAATGACCGGGAAATGATAGACATGTTCATGGGCACTCTGACAGGCCCGTTCTTCAATTTGCTGATCGCGAGTTCCTCATAGGGGTTTATAGAGATGATTATGACTGGAGAAAGCATCGAAGGCGGTATAAAAAGTGGGAAGATCCTGACGGCTGCATATTCTAGTGCTACGAAGAAGCCGTTAAGAGGTAAGATGGAAGTTGGTGCTGTCTATGGCCAGAAAAGCCGTAGCAAAGTTAATCGCCACGAGTTTGTGGGAGCAGTTTTGATTTCCAACCCGGCAGCTGCCCGACAACAACAGCAGTGTAACCGTCAAAGGCCAGACACTTCAAGAAGGAAGTTCAATAAGATTAATATTCCTTTATCTCAGGCACTGCAAGACTTTCTAAAATCTAAGCTCATTTCTCTATGGGACCCTCCTCAAAATCCCAACACCTCCTCTCAAAAGTATAATCTGAATGCAAGGTGTGCTTAACATTCAAACAATCCTGGTCATGACACCAACCATTATTGGGCCTTGAAGAGCAAGATCCAGGACATGATTTACAACAAGGAGATTGAGTTCGATCCTCCAGAGACTCCAAATGTAATTACAACACCTATGCCCAAATATGATAAAGGCGTAAGTGTTGTTGAAGATATTTTGTATGTTACTTTTGTGAATGATGTGATCACTCCGCTCTTTACAATAAAGAAGAATTTGTTGCAAGCTGGTTTGTTTCCAGGTTGTGTTGATGGTTTTTATTGTTGTGCAATCGAACCCAATGGCTAAGGGTCACTAAAGAAGGGTGTTCAAAGCTTGATGAATGAACACGTCATTCTGATTGAAAAAGTTACATCTATCAACAATTTTTGCCAAGATTTGTCTGTTATCTCTGGTACTCCTTTTAGGATCCCTTCCAAAGGTCCTATAAGGATTACCGCCAATCCGAAAGATGCTCCACTGATTATTACAACACCTGGGCCCATCCCGTATTCCTCGAAGAAAGTTGTTGCTTAGAACTATGGGGTTGACGTCTATTTCCATGGCGTTAAGAAAGAATTGTCCGATGAAGAGAATGAAGAAGCTGATCCCGGTATTATCAATATTACGAGGACCAGTAAGATTACAAGAAGTGGAAGGATTTTCTCCCCAGAGATCTCTCCACCTGCTCAAGTTACAATTACCAAGACAATTGCCGAGGCTCGGGGTAAAGAGCTGATGATAGAGCCTGCCCAGAAAGAGGCACCAAAAGAAGCTCTTGTCAAAGATACTTCTCGAGAAGATTTAGAAGAGGTTATGAAGATCATTCACCGAAATTATTATAAAATTGTCGAACAGTTGGGTAATACCCCATCCAAAATATCTATGTTGTCACTATTGTTGTATTTCGAGGCCCATGCAAAGGCTTTAGTTAAATTCGTAAAGACTGCTCATGTGCAGCAGGAAATTCCGGCAGATAAATTTGGAAGCTACGTGGCCAGTTTGACAATTGACAATGGTTTGGGTTTCTCCGATGTTGACTTGAATCTAGAGGGGAGGAATCACAATAGGGCCTTGTACGTCTCCATTGAGTGAAAAGGCACTACATTGGCCCATGTATTGCTTGACACATGATCATCTCTGAATGTTCAGCCGAAAGGCACTCTAGACCGGTTAGATTGTGAAGGGTTGGTGCTGAAGCCCATCAATATCATAGATCGAGCCTTCGAAAGATCGAAATGAATGGTGGATGGAGAGGTGAACCTCCCGATCAAGGTGGGTTCACATATTTTTGAGTCCACTTTCTATGCCATAGAAATCCGGTCGGATTACTCTTGCTTATTGGGATGCCCTTGGATCCATGGGGCAGTTGCTGTCACTTCCAACCTACACCAGAAGCTGAAATATCTGGTAAAAGGGAAAGTGATTACTATTTGTGGGGAGCAGGAGTATATGGTTAGCCACCTCAACTCGTTTCGATATGTCGAGATGGATGGAGAATTTATTAAAAAACCACTGTCAAACCTTTGAAGTTATCTCTCCCATTTTTGTTGAAGATGTCTCAGCCATTCCGAAGATCACCAAAACTCCGTACAAGATGGCCTCCTTTAATGATGCTAAGGCTGCTATTGAAGAAGGTGATAATACAATTTGGGGTCAACTTACGGATATCCCTTATAAGTCTAACATGTTTGGTCAGGTCTTTACTGCAGAAGGTCAGAGGATTGTTCGGCGCGCTCGTGTTGGAAGACTTCCATTCTGCATCAACAACAACGTGGTCAATACTATAGAGGATGCAAACAGTGATTGTGACTTCAACAATTGGATATTCCTTACCGTTAGCAATGGACTAGATAATTGGAGAGCAGAAGACGTGTTCCCTATCTATTTCAGCCAGGATTAATGGCTATATTCCTGTTTTTATTGCTTTGAAGAGAAGACTATCCAACCACATGAAGGGTCATTTCAAGTGGTGAACTTAGGTACCAAGACAGATAGAAAAGAGGTCAAGATAAGTGCTAACCTAGAAAGCAGTGTCAAAAGCAGGTTAATCCAGATGCTACATGAATATGTTGAAATTTTCTCCTTGTCTTACGAAGACATGCCAGGGCTCGACACCGATATTGTGGTTCACCGTCTGCCAATGAAAGAGGGTTGTACTCCAATAAAATAGAAGGTTCGTCGCATGCATCCTGAAATGTCAGAAAAGATAAAGGTTGAGGTTATGAAACAATTCAATGCAGGTTTCTTAGCAGTGACATCATATCCTCAATGGGTGGCTAATGTTGTCCAGGTATCAAAGAAAGACGGCAAAGTGTGTATGTGCATAGACTACATGGATCTAAACATGGCGAGCCCCAAAGATGACTTCCCACTACGGCATATTGATGTTTTGGTCGACAACACCTCCCAACATAAGATATTCTCCTTCATGGATGGCTTCTCAAGTTATAATCATATTAAAATGGAGCCTGAAGAGATGGAGAAAATTACCTTCGTCACGCACTGGGGCACTTTCTGTTACAAGGTTATGCCTTTTGGGTTGAAGACCGTTGGGGCAACCTATCAGAGTGTCGTGGTAGCCTTATTTCATGATATGATTCACCACGAGATATAGGTCTATGTTGACGATATGATAGCACAATCACAAACTGAAGAAGAGCATCTTGATCACCTGCACAAACTGTTTAAAAGACCACATGATCCACTTAAGTTTGTTCTAATCTAATGGTGTGTCTGATTCATGTATAAAGCTTAATGCTACAAGGGAAAATGCAAAGAGGGAATGCATTCAAATGAAAACACGGGGAAAAGAAGGAAATATTTACAAAGTTTCTATCTTCTGAGCCCCCCTACTAGATGCCTACGTATCCCTTTTAAGGAATCAGAGTGCTGTAGTTCTACTCAATAGTTTCCACTGGTTGGGTGTTTTTTATAGGAGATGCTAGCGAAACATGTCCTAATAGAAAAGGTTTTAAAAGAAAAAGTGCAAAGACAAAAAGGTTTACATTCGTTGATATTTTTTACCTTGAAAAAGGGTTTTAGATTTTAACTACAATAATACTAAGGATGAAAGAGCGATAAGACAGACAAGAAACTCGCTTATCATTTACCATACCTAGTAAAAAGTGTGATTCTCATCAATTATTATTAGGTGTTTTAAGAGTTTGAATAGAAAAAGAAGAGGTTTTAGTATTAATGCAAATTCAAAAGAAGAAAGAAAATTCTAAGGGGAGACTATCAAAATATCCCTAAAGTTGTCATGAAATGTTGATCCTATAGTTGGGATATGAGGGAACATCTACCTAATGTTGTCTTGCATGGATAAAGATCCTAAGGTCTATTTAGTTCAAACTTAGAGATGAGTGAACTAAAGATCCTATGGGGAGCATACAAAAGAAAGAAGCAAACATAGATGGGAGAAGGGATGATAAAACATCACATTGATATAAAAAAATAACATACAAGATGATAAAACGTCAAGCACGCATAAAGTTCATGTGACAAAACACATAAGAAATGAAACTCTTAAACACACTTGAAGAAGTGGACAAGGAGCAAAAGAAAGAAATGATAAGCAAGTAAGGAAGCATGGCATGAAATCACATAAAAGTGAAGGGTTAGTTTTGATCCTAACATGTTACTTGACTTATACTACCCTAAGAATGGAAACTTGGGTCAAGAAGGTGAAGAAATTTTCTAACTAGACAAGTAAAAGCGCAAACTTGCATTTAGAAGTCAAGACTTCATATCATGATAAAACATGAAATAAATGATGAGACAAAAGGATAGAATATATATCCCTAAGGGTCATGCTCAAGTAATCTGGATCTAAAGGTTACAAGTTCAAGCATTAAAGCAAATACACTAGCATGAAAGCATTTATGTGTCAAATGCTTAACCAAACATGGCATTAGAAAGTGAAGTGAGGTGAAGAGGCATAAAAAAGTATGCAAGTCAGAAGTGAATACATGTCATTCTCATCATTATCACATAATCAAACTTGAGAAAGATTCACAATCAAATCAATCAAGAAAAGTTGGTTTGAAAACCCTAAGTAGACATAAGACTTCATGCTATGATAATAAGAAAACATGTGAGAAGACATAGGTGATGTGAAAAAGAGAATGAAAATATTGACATGTTATACACTCAACACATAACAAATAATCAAGACAAAACTCAATTAATGATTAAGATCATGGTACAAACACCAAAACACACAAACTAGGTCAAAACAAAGTTGTGAAGTGTAGTGAAAGAAAGTGAGTGATAGATGATCATGATACAATGTGTCAAGTATGTGTGAAGTAAGAAGTAAACACACAAGTCTAAGTTATTACAAAAGTATATGAACCCCTAAGATAACCGTACTAAAGCATACTCAAGAGTTAGCACAAAACTAGGTCAATACCATACCCTAAATAAACTCTAAAGGCAAAATAAGGATCAAAAACATAATATATGGAAGGGGGACATGCTTAGAAGGGGTAAAATCATACAAGTCAGTAGCATATGAAATTTAATAAACCAAAATTAAATTCCAAGTCATGTAAAAAGATTGCACATAGCATACAAAGAATGTGATACAAAGAGAGAAAAACTAGCAAGTTTAGTTGAAAGAGTAATGATGAAGTAAATAGATCATAATTTAAGAATTATGACATGTGTGACTTGGTTTATAAGTTAAATTATGATTAGATTCCAAAGTAACATAACATGAAGATGAAACTTCATACACAAGCAAAGTCACAAAGTTTGATAGTTAACATCATAAAATATGGAAAACATTTGTCTTAAACCAAAAGAAATTGATAAAGATCAAATGAGATGAGATAATATGATACTTATAGGTCCTTGGGAAGTAGCATGATCCCTCCTAAAGTATCTATCATGAAATTGAAACCCTAAGAAATGTCATCGATGTAACATGATCAAGTGTCATGACAACTTATAAAAGTTGTAGTCTCTAATGCATACAAGCATAGGTGATCTAAAGAGATCAAACCCAAAGTTATTAAATTTTATAGGAAATGGCCAACATCAAGATACCTCAAGGAGACATAGCACAAATATTATGAGGCAATCACTAGACAATGATGCTCAACAAAGAACAAGTGAAATTAGGAAAATGTAGCTCTTATTAGGTCACCATGTTAGTTGACAAATGAGTGTCAACTAAAAGAATCATAAGAGTATAAAGTGTTGAGATGAGAAGAGAAGTCAAGATCAAAATATAAGCATTAGAAGTAATGGACTCAAGGTTATTAACAACAATCAACACATATCTTACATAAACTAAGTTAAAACAAAGAGTGAATGTGAAGTAGAAACAAGTAGAAACAAGTGTGTGATTGATTGATCATAGCATATGGTGTTAAATAGAAGTGAAGTCAGAAGCAAGAACATCATGTTAATACAACCTAAGACCTCTAATCATACCTAAAGCATCATCAGTAAGACACACATACAAAGTAATGCAACAATTAGGTCAAAGTACCTCTTATCATGCTTCTAAGGGAAAATGAAGTTCAAGAAGGGACATAGATGAAGAAAGTACATTATTAAATGATTCAAGACACACATATCAGTAGCCAAAGTCTTTTAATATCAAACAATATAGCATTACAAACAATGGAAGAAGATTACACACCAAGCAACACAAGAAGGAAAACCATAAGAGGAAAACAATCTTTGATAAAAGCAAAGTAAGTTAAAGACATGAGAAAAATTGGAAAGAGGGATAATGGAAAGAAATTTTCAGTGGCACATCATTCACAAAGAATTTTCCTAAAACTATGCACACAAGTCATCCAACACAAACATTTTATTCAAAGCAAAATCCTATATATGCTTCTATGTCAAAATTAGGCTAAAAATAGGAAAATGACTTGTAAATTCATGTCAATTTAATTCTAGTTTCTTAAATAATTATATAAGTCAGAAACATTCTTTAAAGCCCTTGGATTAACATGGAAAGTCGAAAATGATTTGTAATCATCAAGGCTAGTTGGCAAAAGGCTCAAACTAGAGAAGCTTAACAACATAATTTGTGAAAAATGTAAGATCAAGACTTAAAATTCAAAAAAATTATATTTAGTATCCTAAGTTATCCAAAAACCTCAAACCTATTTTCTATGATTTTTAGAATTTAAGGAAATTGGAGAATTAAATGTTTCTTTAGGCCTAAGGAAGAAAAAGTATAAAAAACAACAATTATATTTTACAATTTTTACAAACAAGCAAACTGTAATGTGTATCAAATTTAAAATTATGTAAAATTAATTTAATACCTAAGGATCACTACAAAAATGTTTCTAAAATTTTATCAAAAGAGGAAAAATTATAACAAAAATTATTGCAAAATGTAGCATAAAATAGCAAAAAGAGTGACACAACCAATCAATTGATTTAATTGGAATGCCAAGAATTTTAGAAAATAAAGAAAAATTATTTTCATCAAATAGACTCAAAAGTCAATTCAGAACATTTTTTGTAAATTTTTTAGGTTACTGAAAATTAGAAAAGAAAATAAAAACCTAAAATAAGGTTAAAAAATATAATTAATCTATGTGATTTAATTAATCATATAAAAATGATAAAATTATGAAATAAAATTCAGAATTATAAAATAGAATAAAAATGAAGTCTACGATATTTTTATGGTATATTTTGAATCAAAGAAACTTTTAAAAATTAATTAAAGAAAATAATTATAAATGAAGCAAAATTCAAATAAATCAAAATTTATTGCACATGTTTTAAGCAAAAAAACGTTGCGAAAGGTTCTTAAGCATGCTCAATCATATAGGGACATATCATCCCTACCGAAGCAACTAAACCATAACAAATTTAACAGTTCCAACACACTGACTTTAACCTACGATTTCTCTCTAGTTTCTCATCTAAATCAAGTGAGATAAAAAACAAAAATAAATATCACAAAGAGTAGAACACCGTAGGATCAATAATTTCCTAAAATGATGCACGAATTATGAAGAAATCGTGGCACGAAAATCACTGATTTCACAAAATCAGGAACATGTGTAAAACAAAAATGTCACACAACTTTCAAATCTGAAATTCTCCTTCGTTTCTGAACTAAATAGTAAGATCTAAACACCAAAATTACTCACAAAATTGCAAGAAATATAAATATGCTCTTAGATTCTTTAGATGATGCAAGACCAGAACGAAAATTAATCACAAAATCACTACAACAAGAAATTTGTATATAACTTGCAGAGCACGAATTGAACATCAAATTACACAAAAATATACATCAGATCTAAGATCTAGATAGTTACACCGACATGCTCAAGATCTAAAGCATAAATTCAAGCTAACATGTGAGATTTAAAGTTTGTGAAACTTACCTAAAGTTGTGAAAAATAAATTCACAATGTGCCTCTAATTTTCAATCAAGAAACCCGATAAACCTTCTTCTTTCAACTTTAATGTAGTAGAATCACGCAGTAATTGAAGCTTGAACAAGAAAATAAGAGGAAATAGAAGTAGTAAGTTATGACTTAAGAGAGCAAATGAAGCTTCTTGAGAGAGAGATTACTATGATGCAAACTGTGTTGCTTGCGAATTTAATGTGTTTGTCTTGAATAAAGAGAAGGTTTATTTAAATAGAGTTTGAAGGAATGGAGAAGAAGTTTCCTCTAAGGGCAAGATAGTCTTTTGGTGGTTGGAGCCGTTATAGGGCTTTTGGGTCAAAATTTCCAGATTTGAGTGAAAAGAAGTGAGGCTTGCATTTTGAGTTCAATTGGTGTCACTCTTGCTGCATTTTGAGGATTTAAAGAGAGATATGAAATGTGTGTAATAAGCGTAAGGATGGTGAGCTGGCATGCTTAACATGGGATCACATATTGAGTGGAGAAAAATTTCTTATTTTTGCAATATTTGGTGAAATTTGTGAGCTACAATGCTAGCTTGATTTGATAAAAAATAATGATGAGGTCATGATGTACATAACATGCATGGGATGTATGATAACAATCATGCGGAAAAACCTCTCCCATGCACATGAAATCTTGCATGTCTATCCTGCATTTCCATGCACACTTGGACAAGTTATCACAAATTCTTTATATCTCAACTTTCGATCATGCATTTCTCATGAAAATGGAGCCTTTGGAAAGCTTAGGTGATAAGATTTAATATTGATGTTGATGAAGATTTGAAATGAAGCTTGCATCATGTTGAAAATTTGGCATGAAAATTTTGAGAAATGGGCTGGCCAGACTCTCTGCACCCACATGACATGCCTTACTAGCAAGCAAAATATCACACCATGCCCTTGAATTCACAACATCGTAGCTTTCTTTACAATGCTCAGAGTGAAACAAGCTTTGAACCAAAATTTAAGAAAACACAATAATCAACCAACTTTGATGTTCAACACTTTTTGGATTTGAGATTAATTCAACAAGAAAAATGGTGGTGAAAGTGTGCCCACCATGTGTTTGATGAAAATCTGCGTGTGAGATCCTCTTGCTAGGAAAACTTGCCTTCTCAAGCCCTCTTGTCCTAAACCTTATATCGTCCTCTACACTGAACCAAATGAAATGATTCTTGAATAAAAAATGTATATGAGAATACAAGCTACAATTTTGATGTTGATCACTTTTCAAATTGAATACATTCGACAACCCAAAAATGATCATGAAGAAATCATGCCTTATGCACATATTTTGAAAATTCACTAAGTGTCAAGATCTTCCAAGCAAAATAACATTCTCTCCTTTCACTTTTTGGACTTGATCCCTTAGGGAAAAAGTTGAATAACTTTTTATCCTCTTTCCAACCATGTAGATTTTTGCATTTTCCAATAAAAAATAGAGGAGTTGTGAATTTTTGAAGTTTAGTACTATGAATTTCCATACTTGGAAACTTTTCAAATGTTCAAATGACTTATTTGAAAAGTTATCTTCAAATTCAACATTTCTCTTGATTTTATTCCACGAATGATCATGGAATATGAAAATAGGAACATTGAATTGCATTTTGACCAAAAATCCCCTTTGTCAACATTTGACTTTGTTGACTTTTGCTCAAAATTGGAACAAAAAACACAAAAATGAGATAAAACCCAACCCAAGAAGACTAGATAATACTAGACTTTAGAAGAATGCGCCAGGACCAAACTGGAACACAAATTTCAATAATGAGATAAAACTCAACCCTAGAAAACTAGATAATACTAGACTCAAAAGGTACAAATAGACATCGGATCTTAACGGGTATACCATCAATAAACTGGTCTCGATCAACAAAAGACATATGAAATTGAACTTATACCATTAGCACGCTAGTTGAACACTGGTGGGATCAAGTACAAGTTATCGAGATAAAACTCGGCCTCCGAGAGTACCATAAAGAATGCGCCAGGTAGAAATTGATTGCAAACAAGGTAACAAGACAAAACTCAACCTAAGAGGAACTAGATAAAACTAGGCTCTTATAAAGTACTCAATAGGACAACAATAGAAATCGGGTTCTATAGCAAGGTGACAAAAAGTGCTTGTATTTCACAAAACACCTACTGGTCTCAAACGAGGGTAGACAAAAGACAATGTTGAACGAACCCTGGTAATAAAAAGAGATAAATAACGAGTAAAAATCTAGCTCAAGAAGACTAGATAATAATGGCCTAAAGATGAGACTTAAAACGAGTAGCGAGATCAACTCAAGAAGATTAGATAAAACTAATACAAAGATGAGTACTGGGACAAAATTGGATTTCACACACAGGTAACGAGATAAAACTCGACCTAAGAGCAACTAGATAAAACTAGACTAAAATGAATATAAGGGTAAAAATGGTATTCAAAAATTATATCAATAGATATTGAAATGAACCCTTAAGGGTAGTAAAATCCTGATAAAATTGCACCAGGGAAAACTGGATCTCAATCAAAGATAATGAGTAGACACTCTATCACGGCATAATAGTAGCTACTCGACTTAAGAAAAATGTACCAGGGAAGAACCGAACCACAGACAAAATGCAATGAGTAGAAACTCGACTTAGGAATGAGAAGGGAATATTAGAAATATACTAAACTTGAATGATACCCCAATAAAATTTGGACTCAAATCAAAAGGACTTGCACATGGCAATAAACATCCCATATGCGAGAAGAAGCGGACCAACTTACGCTAGGTAAGGAAAGTGTCATACCCAAAATTTTCCCTACCATTATAATTATATTTAGGTTTCTTTTAAATAAATCGTACTATTTAATTTTTGTTTCTATGTGGGAGGGGGGGGGGGGGAGGTAAAGAAAGGAAAAGGGGTGTGTTGATTTAAAATATAACATCAATATTTGATGGCCCATCAGGTTTTAAAATAGGAGTCCACTTCAATAGAGGGGTACTGTTTTAACAAAAGAGGTGTGAATAGTTCCTTTTTATTAAGAACCATTAAGGTTTCTTTATTTTATTGGAAGGGGTGTATAAAACAAATTCTTTTTTGTTATTAAGACCTAATATGACAGCCCATTTAGATTTTAAATAGTTTTAAGCGTGTACAAGCGATTCATGTTGATTAGAGGCCCAATATAAATCATAAAGGGGCCATGTGGAATTATTTTAGCCCTTTTAAATATTGAAGAGAGGGGTGTATAGAGAATTTCATTTTGTGTTAAAGGGCCCAATAGATTAATGCAGTACAACCCATTCAGTTTTTGTTTTCAAAAGTTTGTTTTCGTTTTTAAATTATAAACATTCCTATTATTCGTATCAACATCACTTTTATTTTTACTATTATTAAAATTATACTAATATTATTTTTATTAATCATTATTTTCTAAACACTTAATAAAAAATGCTATTTTGTTTTATTAAATTCTTGATTAAGATAAAACCAAGTGTGGGCTTTCTTCACACGGTCCAACCCTCTATTGTAGGTCCAAGCCCCGAGTCCAAGTAGACAACGTGTGGCCCAAAGGATGAGACACATACGGCCTAAAAAAATAATGTTCCATGAGAAAAAACACATACTGTTTAGATCGAACAATGATGTTTAGTTCTAAAAGCTATTATCTGAATCTTGATAATAAACGCGTTTGCAAAAAAAAAACAAAATCCTATTAATACAGAATGATTACAAAAACCAGTATTTGCATTGAAATTAAATACAAAATCGAAACATTAATATTGTCTATACTCAAAAACAGAAACAAAGTATTTGTTTTCATAAACATAATCAATACGAATCAATTCAAATCGGATTACAATCACCTAATTAAAATTGTTTCCTAAATAGCTAAATCTAAAAGATTATATAGACGGAAACAGTAAAACATAGGTGAGGACAGAGGAAGAAAAACAAAATTGTTACAGGGGGGAAGAAATTATTACAGACGAGGAGAGAATTGACCGAAAGGGGAGACAAATCGTCAGAAGGGACGAGAGGTTTTACCGAGGGAGAACCAAAAAATGCAAAGAAAAATCATAACCCATCCTTCACGAAACCTTGTGTCATCACCCACGCCGGTGTTGTACCCCAATTTTTCCCCCTAAGATTCCTCTATCATATCATATCAACTCAATCACAAGAAGATCACACACTAGGGTTTGGCTCTTCTCCTTATCTTTAGCTTTTCCCATGGGGAATCACCAAGCACCTTGATTTGTATCTTGTTGTCATCTATATGTTTACTAACTTTTAACTAATAAATACAATGTATGTTTGACCTAATTGTTGATATCATAGGTGAAAGCATAACACCTTCTAGCAAGTTGATCCATAGGTTCATGAGTTTATTTCCACGCCTTCTTTAACAAAGCTTCATTGAGATTTAAGCTTCATTATTGAAGATATTTTGAAATAATATCAAGACAAAGTCTATGATGATTCATCAAGCCTCAATTTGTCAAAAATAATTCAAAGATACAAGGGTTGATTGAAAAAGTTTGACCCAATTGGACAAGTCTTTGGTTTAATTAATCACAAGTGAATATCTCTCTCAATTGTCAAGATTTGGAAGTGGTTTTGGTTGCTATGGTTTCTCCTTACCATCCTCAACAACTTCTATTTACACGACAAAAGTATTTGTGAAAGAAAGTTTGGCCAAAATTGAAAAGGGTTCCCAAGGCATTTTATTACTCTAGGAGCTAGGGTTTTGAACTTGAAAGGGGTATATCTTGCTCATCCTTTGATATTTTTGAGTGATTCCAAATAAATTCTTCTCTTCAAAAGGTTATAACAAATCACTTCAAAGGTTTTAAGTAAATTTTGTGTGAAAGGTACTTGATGATGAAGAAAGATTACAAGTCCTCTAAACAAACCATTAAATTCCCATAAATGACTTCAAAAGATCATAACTTGATCAATTTTTATCACCTTGAGACTATTCTTTTTCCACATTGATTTTAAATATGTGATTTTCAACCTTTCTGATAAGTGCAAAGTGTGAAAATGTATGGAAGATGCCCTAAGGATGCAAAAGATTATAGGTCATTTTATGAATGTTTTCAAATTTCAACAAGTCATAAATTTCTCAATTTTTGGATATTTTAAATTTTTTAAGGCTCAAAATGTCATTCAAGAGGTCTACTTCATTCCATCTTTTTTGGTCAAGAGAAAATTTCCAATGGAAGACCATGTTTGGATGCAAGACATTATAATTCATTTTTGAAGAAAAAACTTAGAATTTTTCTAAGTACAAAAGTCAATCTGTTTTTCCCAACTCTAACTCATCAAAATTTTAAGCTCAAGCATCCATTTGATTCCATTATTTGCACATTGTAAAGCTTGTGATCTCATCTTTCTAAAGTTTCAAGAATCATGTCCTAAGACTCCTTGAGCTGAGAATGCCATTGATTTGAACTTGGTAACTTGAAACTGAAGTTTCTTCAAAAAGATAGAATTTGAAATCCTTGATTTAGCTTCTAAACACATTTTTTTCTGCACTCTTTTGCTTATAAACACGTTTAGTGAACCTCCTGAAGTGATTAGCATATTAAAATGCAAGTTTTGGATGAGTTTTGATCAAATTAGAAGTCACACTTTTCTTGTTTAGAACTTCACATGATTTCCCTCCAAACTTCATCATTTCACATGCTTAAGCATTCAATTAGCTTCCCTATTAATAGAGGATCATACCTCATTCATTTTCTCAAGCATAGAGAGCCAGAATCACCCTGCTAAACTTCCTCTTGAACTCAATTTTCTGCAACTTCGAATTTTCTCTTACAGCCTTTCTCCATCATTTTTCTTTGACAATTCACCTTCCTTGAACTTCTAAACCGTGCTAGCCAAGTCTAGTTTCGAGCTCTGCAACTTAACTTCAATAGGTAGATTCCTTCACTAATTCTCTCAAACTTTGATAGTGTTATGAAACTCTCATCATCCTGATTCTAGTTGCAACACTTGTTTCCAACTAGAAGTGCGTTTTGGTCATGAAATTTCAAATCCCTTTTTGGAACTTCTTTTCAAAAACGACTGAGCTACAATTTATATAAATTTTCCACGAAGGTGCCATTGGAATCTTCTTGAAGAGACGAAGCGAATGGTACCGGTCTCGTGTCCTAATTTTACAGTTTCTGGAACCTATACATTTGTTGGCTGGAGGTTGGAGATGACCAACGTGTCATCTATCAACCAATGAATGTGTGCCACGCATTTTTCAAAATCTGATTTAAATAAATGATTATATGCTTTATTCACTAAAGACCATGATATGCACATCGCGTCTGATCCATTGGATTAGCTTACTAACGCATTTTGACTCTCATCCATTGGCCACATTTTATTGACTTTATTTTATTTTCTGATTTTTATATTTAAATTGCTTTAAACTTTAAAAAATCATAGAAAATTTATTTTAACTTCAAAAAATATGAAAAAATCATGAAAAATACTTTTGATTTTTCTGTTTTTGATTATTATTTCTTCACAATTTATTTTGTGTTCTAATATTTTTTATAATTTTTCACTTTATTTGAATTGTTTTAAATGTTTAAAAATACTTTTCTTAATTTTTAAATTTTGAAAAAAAATGGAAGGATCCAATGACCTTTTGACAAATATTGGTGACCTCATTTTATTTTTATTTCTGACTTTACTATTTTTCACATTTTTTGGTTTGTTTTTCTTATTTCTTTTAATTTTAAAAATAGTTTCAGACTTTAAAAAAATATCAAAAATTTTGTATAAATATTTGAGCACATTTCTGATTTTTATATGGTCTTAGTTGATTTTTCTTGATTGTTTTGAATATAATTGTTATTTTCCCCCTTTATTTTCATTTAAAAATCATTATAAAAATATTTTTCTTTATTTTAAAATACCATTATATTTTGTATTATATTCTCGCAGATCTTGGGCTACAAAATTTTGATCATGAGCTTTATTAACATCATTGGATCCATGATGTTGAGTTTAGCTCCACAAAAAATGGATGAATGATTTTAATAATAGTTTGATTAAATTTTGGGTTCAAATGTGGTTTAATTCTTACCTTATCCCTCTTCATCGTATTCCCTTCTTATTGTACTAAATGTTATTGGAGAATGACTTCCATATCATTTCTCAAAATATATGGTACATAGATTGCTATTGACCGGCCTCAAAATAGGTGCGACTTCTCTATAAGTCCACTTACGATTGCTTAACATAACACTAAATTTTGTCACGATTTGAGAAATGATCATTCGTGGCCCAAATCCATGTTTGTAAGCCCCTGTATGTTAATTTGAACCCTTTGATCCAATAACCTTGAGATTCATTTACGAGGCTTTGGTTCTACCAATCCTCTAAAGAATTTTCACCAACTTTGGACAAATTGGTTTACTTAAACATCTTTGATCATTAATTGTTGCCTTGAGATTTAAATGAATGATATACTTGACAAAAAGCAAATGCAACTTGTTGTTGAGAGGCTTTGATTTTATCAATCTTCTAATGAGTTCCAAATGCAAGTTTCAAGATGGTCATTCAACTAACCAATAATTCCTAATACTTGACTTTATTTTATGCTTTTACTTTAAGCATATTTATTTTGGCATTTACATTTCATACTATTTTCATCTTTGCTCACTTGAGCATTTACTTTTTATGTCATTTTATTTTTCTCATTTGAGCTTTCATTTTCTTTTTGAAGATACCTAATAATCAACTTGAACCATAAAAAACATTAAATGTTACATGGACTACTTTGTTACTATCCTTGGCATTATGGACTTCTTGGACTTAGGATTAGAAGTTGTGACCTACTTTGAGACTTTGTGACCCCGATTGTTATTTTGTCTAGAGTTATTAGGGTTTGCCCCAAGATATTGGGTTGTTTGCTTGCTTTGTGTGCAGGTTGTCATGATTATATGCTTCGTTTGTGATCATGAATTCACCCGTATACAGCCGTTACTCTGCCAAATTTTTGTGAAGACTTAATGCAATTGAACTTGGTTTTCTTAAGAGGTTTAATATCTTTTCTTGTTTGGTTTCAAATCCAAATAATGAGAATTATACACTGACTCATTGTGTCAAGTGTTGACATCTTGTTGGTTAGACGGTTCTTTTCCCTAGATTTTAACTTATGCTTTAGAATAGTCCCTTCTTCTCCCCCATCTTCTTTAATTTCAAAAATCTTCTCCCTCCTTTTGAAAACTGTTCTTGTTTTTAAACTTGAACTACTTTCACAATAAACTTGGACTTATGTCCATGCATTTTCGAAAACATTTTCTTAATCAAACATTAAACAATTTAACAATACATTGACATTTTTTTGAGAAGACTAAAAGTAAATTAATCTCATTCAAACTATCTTTGCCACTTTGTCTTTTTACCTTAAAAGTTTCTCAAAAAGATTATACTGTTGTCAATCTTTGCAGTGATGCGAGCTACTATACTTCTACGGTATGTAGTGAAGTGAGATATTTTCCACTTGGGTGTTGAGTGAGGCTTTGTTGATTTTAAAATCCAAGCTATATCCTCCACTTTGATATTATGCAAATTCTCGTTTCTCATAATTATGGGTAGTAAGTAAGTTTTCCACTCGGATAATTACGATCACGTCTCGTCTCTTAAAATTAAACCAACACACTTGTGTTTTAAAGTTTTTAAAAGATGAACTACGTGTACCCTGATCCCCTATTGCACAAAAGGTGGTACGTAGGCATTAAAAGTTCGCAACTGTGGCGGGTGCAAAAATTGTAAAAAAAATACTTCTTTTCTCATCTCCACCATCTATTATTTTATATAACTTTTATATCCAAAATACAGATTTACAAAGAGGTTCCTACGGAGTACCGTAGATTTTTAGGGTGCTAATACCTTCCCTTTGCATAACCAACCATCGAACTTAGATTATCTCCCACTCTTTTTGGGTTATTCGCTCTTTTCCAATTCCCTTGGAAACAATAAAGTGCGGTGGCGATTTTTATTTTGATCTGTGCGAGTCGAGTCAATCCAATGGCTTAGTCTCAACATTTCTACCGCTACAGAAAAAATGGTGACTTCACTGGGGAAAGAGTTACCTCTTGCTGGTTCATCCCTAAGTGGGTTGAACCTATCTTTATTTATCTGAATATGTGCTATTATGTGTTATATCTTATATGTTGTATATATGTTTGTCTGGATTTTCTTTTTTTCAGTGTGCTTGGTAATTTCTCATAAGTCCTATACCCGGACATGGGCAAACATAAGATAGGACGAGCGGTATAGTCATGTTAACTTTGAGGGAGTAATCTCAAAAAAGGAGGCATCGGATCCCCCACTCAGTAAAGGCGCCTTTGACTGTAATGTCGTTTACTGAGTAATCGGGAAGACGTGCTGCTTTCAACCTGGGAGCCTGCTGAAACTGAGGACCGTAGAACCTTAAACTCATCTTGGCCTTTTAGGTGTAGTGCAAAAGCTGTGACGGAGTAATCCGGAAAAGGTTGTCACGCGATACTACGCTCGGACGAGTTTTTCCTGAGAATATTTCTAATTACCGAGTCAATAGGGACGTTGGTAATATCCGAAGGAAGGATGTAGACTCTGGGAACCTCTTAGAACCTTGTTCTGCAGGTGATAAACTTTTAGATCATACCTTATGGGTAGTACCTTCAACCTCATGATCATGATGTTTAAACTATGAACCCTATGTTTGTAATCTTGTGTGTGGTTGTTACATCATGCATTCATGCACCCTTGAGCATCTTCTAAAAACATTTTGTTTCAAGGGACTTAAAGTTGACTCTTTGTGAATATCTCAGGTACTTTTTGACCATGGATGTTGAAAAAAGAAAGGCTAAGAAGTACAATTTCAAAGATCCCAAGATAGATGAGTTGATGAGTCTAATACCTGAGATAGAGAGTTCTACAGATTTTCCGAGGAAGTATGGGTCCATAATTTCTCTTATGAAGCTCAGGATGAAGGAGGGCATTCTCTCGACTTTTGTCCAGTTCTTTGATCTGATGTATCAATGCTTTACTTTCCCTGATTATTAGTTGATGCCTACATTAGAGGAGTATTCTTATCTATTGGGTTTACCTATTACCGATCGTGTTCCTTTTACTGGTTTAGAGGGGGAGCCAAAATCCCATGAGATTGCTGCTTTGATCTATTTAGGGAAGTCTGAAGATGAAGCCCACATGACTACCAAATGAGGGATTGGAGGGTTACCAGCTCAGTTCTTATTGGAGAAAGCTCGCTAGTTTTCGAGAATGAAGAGTACGGTTGCTTTTGAGGCTATTTTCGCTCTACTTGCTTATGGGTTGTTCTTATTTCCCAATGTCGACAAATTTGTGGATATTAATGCCATCAGGATCTTTATGATTGGGAACCCAGTCCCTAAATTATTAGGTGATGCTTATTACTCTATTCATCTTCAAGATTCTTATCATGGAGGGATGATCATTTGTTGCACACCCTTGTTGTATCAGTGGTTTATTTCTCACTTGCCTCGGTCTGATGCTTTCTGGGATTTCAGGAAGGAACCTCGTTGGACTCCAAAGATTATGGCCCTTACTCATTCAGATATTGTTTGGTATCATCAAGCTTACCATGATGTAGAGATTGTTGACAATTGTGGTAGTTTTCCCATGTACCTCTACTTGGTACAAAGGGAGGAATTAACTACAACCCTATTCTTGCACAATGACAGCTTGGACATCCAACGTGGGATAAGCCAAATAGTATTCATGCGAGTGGTTTATTTCTTAAATATGAAGAGGTTCATAAGGAAGCTAAATAGGAGATTACAAGGCTTGGTGTCATATTCATAAGAAGGGTAGGAAGGACTTGGGACCTAAAGGGGCTATTTCTTTGGAGCTTTATCTTCAGTGGGTACAAGAAAGAGCCATCCAGTTGAAGATGTCGTATTCCTGTGAAGCCCCCATGCCTGATATGTTTGTCAAGACTACTCCTCCCCTATTGGATGATGTGGAAGAGCTTCAGCTTGCCTTAGTCAGGATGTAGCAGGAAAAGGAAGCATGGAAGAATAAGTTCCAGACTCTAGAGGTGTCCTACCGAGAAGACCTAAAGGAGAAGAACGACTTGATCAAGATTCTGGAGAGTCGTTCTATAGAGACGACGTAGAGGCAAGAGGATTTATTTTCCTCTAAGCCTCAGTCAGACCTTAGTTGCTCAGTTCCCGACCCCGATGATTAGAAATAGGTCGCCAACAGGTATGCAGAAGAGAACTAGAGGTTGAAGGCCCGAGTTGCATGACTCAAAAGGAAGCGTCAGCATGTAGAGTGATCTCCTTCAAATTTTCTTTCTTAGGATTTTTAGAATTTATCTTCATCTTGTAATTGGTATTATTGAGATTTGTACTAAAAAAGTGTAATCCGTTTTGAAGTTATTATAATGAGATTTTCAGTATTTCAAATGTGTTAGTACTTTGATATTTGCAAACTTGTCTATAAATCTTTGAGTTCCTTGAAATATTAATAATAAAATAAATCATGTGCATTGCATATCATGCATCATATTGTACATACTTCTTGCATTTCTGAAATTAACCAGGTGTCTTACTGAGCTTTTTTACTCCGTTCAACAAGTTGTCTCATCAGTACAATACTCGAGCTAATTTTAGAAGAAAGATGGACAATCTGGAATAAGAGAATTGCGAGCTGCGTGAAGAAGTTTCTGGTTTGAAGGTCGGTATGGCCAATATCATTGCTTTAATGGAATCTTTGGTGGCTGCTCAGAATCAGCCAACACTTGCTCAGCCTTAATAGACAATAGTTACTACCGAAACTCCGATTGTTCCTATTTCTGCTACTCCAACTGTTGTTGTTCAGAATCGTTTGCCTCAAGGTTATCCTTGGGGAATGCAAGAGAACTTTAAGCCAAAAGGTTATAATCAAGATCCTCAAGTTGCTCTACTTTCTCTGGCTGCTGTTGCTTCTGCGCCTCCTGTGGTGCATATTACTCCTGCTGCTAGAAATGAGATTCACTATGTTGCACCTCCCTCAGTGAAATGGCACCATTTTCTAATGATGAAGTGTATCACGCTATTCCTCGACCTAGTGAAAGCTTGGGTGTCTATGATCGAATGGACTATTTTCAGGATTAGTTTGATAGGTTGTAGAAAAAGTTGAAGGCCCTCAGAGGAAAAGAACAGTTTGGGAAGAATGTGAATGATATGTGTTTGGTTCCAAATGTGAAAATACCTGCAAAGTTTAAAGTACCAAATTTTGAAAAGTAAAATAGAAACACTGGACCTCGTGTTAACTTTGTGATGTATATGAGGAGAATGCCTGCTCATACAGACGATCAACGTCTGTTAATTCATTTCTTTCAAGATAGTTTGACCGGTGCAACATTGAAATGGTACGTGAGCCTGGACAGTGCCAACATTCATAATTTCAACGACCTAGGTGAAGCATTTATAAAACAGTACAAATACAATGTGGACATGGCTCCTGACCGTGAGCAACTTAGGGCCATGGTCCAGAAGGACAAGGAGTCATTTAAAGAATATGCACAGAGATGGCGTGAAGTAGACGCCTAGGTGATTCCTCCAATGGAAGAAAAAGAGATAACAAAGATTTTTCTGAAGACACTAGGTGCATTATATCATAAAAGAATGATGGCAAGTGCACCCAGTGATTTTAGCAAGATGGTGGGAATGGGTGTCAGTTTGGAAGAAGCCATAAGAGAAGGTCGTCTGACAAGAGGGGAAAATTCCGGCAGTATGAAGAAACCATCATACAGATTTTCTAAAAAGAAAGAAGGAGAGACAAATGTTGTTATTCAAGAAAGAAGGGTTAATCCTCCTAGAAGAAATCATCAGCGCCATCAATAGGTTGCCTTAGTAACTCCAGTTGTTAATACAGCTCCGACTACAATCGCTTATATAAGACCAACCCCTCAAGAAAATCAAGGGAAGAATCAAAGGAGAGAGCCTTTTAACTCTATCCCCATGAGCTATGCAGAGTTACTCCCAACACTGATCCAGAAAAAGTTGGTCCAGACTAGACCACCCCCAGCTATACCATCACCATTGCCTTGGTACTACAAGGAAGATCAGACGTGCGCTTTCCATCAGGGTGCACCAGGGTATAATGTGGAAAATTGTTATCCTCTGAAGTCCCAGGTACAGAAAATGGTGAGATCTGGCCTTTTTTCCTTCAAAGATGTCAGTCCTAATGTCTAAGATAATCCTTTGCCAAAGCATCGAGGAACGATGCTATTAACATGGTTGTTGGTTATCCAGGGGACATCAGCATTTATGATATTAAGTTGGTCATAAGAGGCTTGGTAAAGATACATGCAGACCTTTGTGAGTTTAGTTACTATACTCATGACCATGCCAGTTGTGGTATTTGTAGTACTGATATACAAGGTTGCGATAAGATAAAGGTTTATTTATAGGAGATGATGGATGAGGGCCTCATCCATATAATCAGACCTAGAGCAGAATATGAGGAGAAAGTGAACTTGGTCTTTGGATGTCCTTGGGAATTCCGGATCTTTGATGTGGACCATATGAATGATGATCTCGTGCAATTGCACACTACCTTTTGCCACATGCCTGGTCAAGTAGAGCACCACTTGGAACTTGTCGGGTTTGCTGCAGGGATTCTCGACGATGTTCCATTGTAAGAAGAGGTATTCAACTGTTATTGGATAATGGGACTATTAAAGTTTCAAGCTAAAGAGATGATTACCATGAGGTTAACAAGGTTGAGGTTTTCTTGGATGAGGATGAATCAGATGATGAATATGCTTCGGCGGATGAATTATATTCCTCAGATGAGGATATGTTCTCCAACGATGATTCTTTGATACCCAAATTTTCTGAAGAAGGTGTGAATGTAATTGTGCCTTGTTTTAATGATTATGCCTCATTGAGATATAACATTGTAGCAAGTCAGTTGTTTCCCCAGTGGTGATTTTCTTTCCAGGGCATGTTCCTTATAAATCAGATAAAGTTGTACCGTACAAGTACAATGTTACTATTTTAGAGGATGGTGTGAAAGTTCCCATCTAGCGTTTGTCTAATGTCGAGAATATTTTTGAGGCTAATAGAGTGATCCATAATGGTCGTGTATTTGCACTGGTTGTTCGAGGAAATGATAATGCTGGTAAGAAATTTATGGAAAGTACTGAGAATAAGAAAGTTGTAGGGGAGTCCAGTGGTGCTACCCTAGAGAAAGATGTGGATGATATTTTGAAGATTATCAAAATGAGCGACTACATAATTGTAGACCAGCTATTGCAGACTCCTTCAAAGATATCTATCATAGCATTCTTGACGAATTCTGCTGCCCATAGAGAATCTTTAATGCGGATGTTAGACCAGGCCTTAATGGAGTGTGACATGTCGTTAGATAATTTCAGTAGTGTGGTAGGTAATATTACATCTTGTAATAACTTAAGCTTTTACGATGATGAATTGTCTGGCGAAGGGAGGAACCACAATCTATCCCTTCACATATTCATGAACTGTAAAAATGATTCACTGTCAAATGTGCTGATTGATAATGGGTCCGCCTTAAATGTTATACCGAAGAGCATGCTGATGAAGTTGAAACATCAAGGGGATCTAATGCGCCCGAGTGGAATTATTATAAAATCTTTCGATCGATCAAGGAAGTCAGTTATTAGGGAAGTAGATCTGCCTATCCACATAGGCCCATACCTTTTCCAGATCACCTTCCAAGTCATAGATATTGTGCCCGCATACAGTTGTTTACTAGGACAACAATGGATACATAAGGCATGGGTTGTCACTTCAACTCTACACCAAAATATGAAGTTCGTACGTGAAGGCAAAGTGGTTATTATAAATGGAGAGAAGCATTGCTGATTTCTCATTTATCATCTTTCAATGTTGTAGAAGCAAATGAAGCTGTTGATGGAATGCAGTTCCAAGATTTGTCCATTGATAAAGTGAGAGAGAATTAGAATTATATGGCTTCATTCAAAGATGCTTAGCATGTTGTGTGTAATGGCCCTAGTAAGGTATGGGGGCAGATTATTGATCTACCGGTGAATAAGAACAGGACTGGTTTAGGATACTCAGTGAAGAATGGCAAAGTTGAGACCCTAAAGTCAAAGAATATTGTGAGCAGTTATCAAGATATTTTCCAAAGTGGAGGTTACCTCCATCCAACTGTTTCTAGAATCACTGCTATTGCAGAGGATGAAAAAGAGAAGGAAATGCTGAATTATGTGACGCTTGGAGTCAGAGTCTAGAAGTGGGTCACTATTGATATTCCCTCTTACATCCATGTCTCAAAGTAATTTGTTTTGTTATCTTTGCAAAAAGCTTTCACTCTTCCTGTAGCGATGAAAAATGTAGCGGGGTAAATCGGAGATCGAATTATTGATTAATTCGTCTCACAAAAGCAAGAGTCGCCACCGCGCTTTATTATTTCCAAGGGAAAAGGGGAAAGAGCGAAATAAAACCCTAAATATGCAATGTAAATAATACTTTTTAAAAGTAATAAAGATACAAGGCGTTTTTGAAAAGAGATCTATGGTTCGGGGGTTGGTTATACAATGGGAAGGTATTAGCACCCACTGCATCTATAGTACTCTATAGGAACCTTTTGAAATATCTGTTTATTAGAATTGTTCGTTTGATTGAAAAATGAATCGTTTTGGCCGAAAAAGGGGTACGGACGGGTTTTGAAGATGCGACGACCTAATGTCGAAGTTTTTGCTTAAAGGGTATAAGTTTTGAAAAGATTGAATATTTAAGGAAAAATTATCCTAAGTTTTAATGAAATGCGAATGTTCGCGCAATTAGACTTGAGGACATGAAGTCGACAAATTTAATCGTTTTTTTCCCTTGGATTTAAACGTAAACAGAATAATCATGTGAATATGAAATGGCTAAACAGAGAAATTATGCGGATAATGATATATAACAATTAAATAAAAGACTAAGTGTGTGAACGTGCATTTTTATGATTTTTGTTTAATATTAATGAAAAGAAAATGTTTTAATAGTTTCCATTTTTTACGCATTTTTTACATGGATAAAGTAATGAGAATTAATTAAGGAAGACAAAAATATTTTTTAAGTTTTAAGACTTTCTATTTTTTTATATATTTTAGAGTTCTATATGAGGCATTATTTTTAAAGAAAATATTAAATAATCAAACTAAATGAATACCTAAGAGTTATTAACTTAAAACTAATTAGAAAAGGGAATATAAAATTACTAAGTAAACCTAAAATTAAACTTAATAAATAAAAGGTAAAAAAGATTAAAATGTTTTAACTAAATTATTAATTGATTAAGCTACTAATTAATTTAAACTAAGTTAGTAATATTTCTAAAAAAACTAAAAAAGAATAAATGAAAAAAAGTAAATTAAAACAAAAACTAGAAGAACAATTATATATGGGCCAAGGGTGTCTAAGGGGCCTAATCAAAACTAAGACAGGGGGGCTGCACAAAGAGGTCCGTTGGGCTTAGGCAGAACCGGTTGGGTCCAACTATGTTTCATAATCTTGTTCAAGGGTTAACAATGTTTGGTAATTGGGATTAGGGTTTTGGCAGAGCGGCGCTCATTCTTCTTGTCTTCTTCGCTTGCGTTCTTCTCCGATCATCTCCTTGTCCGCTTCTGCGTTCCATAGCCCAAGCCACCGGCATCTCATCCTCCTCTTCCCTCCAGTCCAAGCATTAGGGCGACGGTCACGAATTCACGGTACAAATATTATCTTTCAATTCTTTAGGTTTTGGTTACGATTTGTATGTTCGTGATTTTCTTGTTCATTGATTCTGAGTTTGTTTTATTATGTTGATTTGAGGCATTTTTGGAAAGAAAAGAGAATGGATACCTTTGGAGACGGAGGAGGGGTTGAGGTGAGCTAGGAGGCTGGGACAGCGAGGAGCGCGCGTGACGCTTGCTTCGGATTTACCGGTACTTCGTTCCTTTTGGCCCTTTTGCTTTGCTTTTTCCTCTTCTTCTCTTGCTACTGTATGTTGGGTTGCCTTGAAAACTTTTCCTATCTTCTTTTTAACTGTGATTCTGTACGCTTTTGTTAATGCTTCATTGCCTTGAACTTGACCTTGCTACTGTATGCTGAGGTTTTTGGTGCTTTGAATATTTTGAATGCTATGTTGAAAAATGATTTTTGACTAGCTTGATGATATTCACGCTTTTTCTCTTCTTCTTTCTGATTTCTGTGTATTTGATGCTTTCCGTTGCTTTTTGTTGGCCAGTGATGAGATAATCTGAGGCCTGATGGTATGCTTGTTATTGTTTGGACATTGGTTTTGGTTCTACTGGTTTTGTGCAGTAGGAAGGGTTTTGGAATGGTTTAGGCCATGTTTGATCTGTGGTTTTGATTGTTGTGATGGTTGAGGTTTTGAAAGAAAGGGTTATGGTGCTTATGCTGATACAGGTTGTATTGGTTTTTGATGTTTGAATTGGTTTTGGTTCTACTGGTTTTAGGCCATGAAGGTTTGATGGTTTATATTGGTAGGAAGGGTTTTTAAGACATGGTTATGGATGGTACTGTTTGATATATGGTTTTGATATCTGTGATGGTTTTATGGAAATTGGTTTATGGCGTATGTTTGACAGTAGGGATGCTGGTTCCTTGTTTAGGCCATATGGTTTTTGTTTAGATAGTAGGAATGGTTTATGCAGGTTCTTACTGGTTTTAGGCCATGAAGGTTTGATGGTTTAGACAGTGGTTATGGCGTTTTGTAATGGTTATGTTGATGGTACAGGTTTGGTATTGTTTTAGACTTGGAGAACAAAAATTTTTTGCTTCTTTGTTTTTTCAGTTTTGAACGTAGAAGGCTTGCAGGTTATTCCTTTTTCCTTTGAAGGGGTTTATGTTATCTTATACAATTGTTTGGCATCTCCTCCATGCCACAGGTTTTTTGAATTATTTACTATATCCTTGGCCTTCTGCATATTACTGTTACAACAGTTTTGTTTTTATTCCTTTCTTATGCTCCTTTCTCTTACTGTGTTACTGCAGTAGCTTTGTTTTATAACTCCTTCTGCCTAAACCAAAACCTGTAAAACCATATTTCTTTCTCTCTTCTCTCTCTTAGTACATTGATGCATAAAAATGATGTGTACTTACTGTTCTGAAATTGCAAACATGCTGGAAAATGATGAAATGGGAAATATATTATGCTTGCAAAATGGTTTTGAACTGCATATTTCTTTTTGTCAACCATGTGGTACAGTGTGGTGCCTATGTTTTTGGCTTCTTCCTATGTGGGCATGTAGTTTACGTTGGAATTCTTTGAACAATGCATATGCTGTTTTGTTTTCTTTTGAAATATGCAGTGGACTTTGAAAATGCAATTAATTTTTAATTATGCAGTTTTGAAAATAAAATGAATTTGTGCATGTTTTTAAATTGTGCATTCATTTATGAAAATAAAAATTCCTCCCCTTTTTTGTGAACCGGGAGAAATCCCGTGATTTGCAAAAAAGGGTAAACTGATTCCAGCCGTTTGCTTTTAATGATGAACACTAATAAATAATTTTATGCTTTTAATTATTTATTCAATTCTGACTTTTCTTTTAATTGTTTTTGCAGGTAAAATTAAATGACCAGACAAAAGCATTGGATAGAAGATTAGAATTAGAATCTTAGAAAAATAGTTCTATTTTACTTTAACTTTTATGTAATTGGTTACTATAAATATTTTGTAAATAATACAATATTTAAATAACAATTGTAGGAAAATAGAATAAAGTGAAATAAAATTCTATTATTTCCCAGTCAATTCTTTTCTTTCCAATTATTTATTTATCGTTTATAATTCTTTAAATTGTATAATAATTGAAAATCAATTTCAATCACTTAAATTCAGAATAATAAACGCATAAATAAACATCATTGATCAATTAATAATTTCAATTATTTAATTCGTTATTCATAATTTTCCAAATTATAATAATTAAAAATAGAATTTCAATTATTTAACTTAGAATCATAAATAATTAAATAACCATTATCGACCAATTAATGAACTTCTTTTCAAATATTTATTATATTATTCATAAATCTTTAAATTATGTAATAACTGAAAATAAATTCCAATTATTTAAATTTAAGATAATAAATAATAAATAAACACTGTCTGAACGATTAATATGCCTCTTTTCAAATATTTATTTTATTATTTATAGATCTTTGAATTATATAATAACTGAAAATAAATTCCAATTATTTAAATTTAAGATGATAAATAATTAATAAACATCATTTAAGTCTTGATCAGTTAATAAATTTAGCGTTCGAAAATAAACAGCTCTCGACCTGAAAAAGTTATGAATTTTTAAAATCAAAAGATCAAAACGCTTGCAATGTAATGATGCAGATGGGAGATGGTATCTTAGGTCAAAATTTGGGGTACAACAGGTGCCCCTATTTAAGTTTCTTCTATCCGGAGATATGAAGATTGAAATCTTCGTTTCGACGGGATTGAAGGTACTTAAATACATAATACGCAAATTTTGCTCTAAGATACCGCCATTATGGTACGAATGCAGTGATTGAATTCACAGAGAAAGATATTGTATGAAACAAGACAATGTTGGAGGAATCGAACACCAATAAAACACAGAGACATGGATTATACATTAATGGGGAAACAAGCTATCGACTTCAAACGACAGACTCTTGACAGCGAATAAAATTGAGGGAATACGACCTTTGACCCTAACAAAGAAGGCATCTTGCATAGGCCATAAAACAGATTATTGACCCAAAACAGTGAGTTCGCAACCCAAGGTTAAAGATAGACGAAAAGCAATCAATCTTGCTGATGATGGATTACCGACTTCTGAAGGTAATGATTCATGACAAGCTTCTCTGCGAGATTTCCGGAGATATACTCATTAATGCTGATATAATAATATTGTAGATACGCAAGTTGTTCAAATAAAGAAACTGCCACTTGCTGTCGTCCAAAGAAAATACCAATATCATACAAGTTGCTCAAATAAAGAGGCTTCCACTTGCTGTCGTCCAAAGAAAATACCAATAACATACAAGCTTCTCAAATAAAGAGGCTGCCACCTGCTGTTTTCCAAAAATAATAATACACAAGTTGCTCGTGAAGAGCTGCCGCTTGTTGTTTTCCACAAGAAAAAATGACGTACAAGTTGCTCGTGAAGAGCTGCCGCTTGTCGTTTTCCAAAAATAATAATAACGCACAAGTTGCTCGTGAAGAGCTGCCGCTTGTCATTTTCCAAAAATAATAATAACGCACAAGTTACTCGTGAAGAGCTTCCGCTTGTCATTTTCCACAAGATAAAATGACGTACAAATTGCTCGTGAAGAGCTGCCGCTTGTCGTTTTCTGACGATGTCTATAACGTACAAGTTGCTCGTGAAGAGCTGCCGCTTGTCATTTTCCGAAGAGTAACTCAGAAAGAAGTTGCGATGACACCGGCAGAGAATAAAATCTTCGTCAAAGAGAATCATGAATCAGTCCATTCCCAAGGATATCACATATAACTGTGCAAAATAAATGCACCATCTGTCTAGGTCGCGATTTCACTGGGAAAAATCATGAGATAGCCTATGCAAGAGACAACAACTTCATCCAGGAATAACTAAAGAGAAAAAACAGTCAAACAAGACTCCACCCAATGAGAAAGCAACTCGATTGGGGAATTCATCCTATCCAGAAATGGACAAGGTGAGCTAAATCAAAAATCATCCATGAGGATTAGCTCAGTTGGCGAATTTAGCAAGGAAGCACATTTTCTGCCTAAGCTCACCTTCTACTTGGAAAGAAACATGTACGTTATTTGAATAGACAACGTACAAACCAAAATCGATGGCAAATGTAAATATGTATGCGTGACATAAGTGGGAATGAATAAATGAATGTTATGCTGACAAAACGAACAGATGGAATATCCTGGAGACGATAAGATGTCGCGACAAGATAGATACTCGACCAATCTTAAAAAGACGGAAGATAACTAGAACTGGAAACACAAAGCAACGTCGGAGCGTAACACGCCACAAAGCTCAAGTCTTATGAGGAGAAAAGCACTCAAAACCAATCTTACAAAACCAAAAGACCACTGGCAAGAAACAAAACGCATCATACCTCCGAAATCTCCCAAATAAAGCTAACTGAAACAAATCTTAGCTGGTACACTTGGGAAGTCACCAAACTTAGTACCACCAGAAACACGAGCTTACACAAATAACACCTCATGATGATTTCAAAAGAAAACAAGCTCATCATGCAAGGATAAATTACTGTACTGTTTTGCATTTCATGGCCTGACCATCCTCGGAACAACTGTTAATATTCCTTCCATTATTCACGACACATTTTTTTTTAAAATAAGAATACTTTAAATAACTTTGTTTCAAATATTTCCGAAAAAATTAAAATTTTGCCCCCAAAAGGTAAATGCTCAAATTTCATTAATAAGATGGTAGTTTGCTAATAATGTGACTCCAGCGGTTTACAAAAGTTTGGGAAATAGTACATGAAATAAAAAGGTTACACAAAAACAATGATCGCTATCAAACTTCAATCTTGCCGTGAACGGGATATGAGTGCCTCGGGGAGTGACAATGATTGCCCCAATTCCCTTCCCATAAGAATTCACAGCTCCGTCAAATATCAAACCCCAATGCGACTCAGGATCAGGTCCTTCTTCAGGTAACGGCTCTTCACAATCATTAGCTTTCAAGTACATAACATCTTCATCTGGGAAATCAAACTTGATGGATTGATAATCGTCAATTGGTTGGTGAGCCAAATGATCGGCTAAAATACTCCCTTTGGTTGCTTTCTGAGTGTGATACTCAATGTCATATTCAGATAACAACATCTGCCAACGGGCTATTCTTCCAGATAAGGCGGGCTTCTCAAAGATATACTTGATCGGATCCATTTTGGAGATCAACCAAGTGGTGTGGTTAATCATATACTGGCGCAGACGGCGAGCAGCCCAAGCTAAGGCACAACAGGTTTTCTCAAGCAATGAGTACCGAGATTCACAGTCTGTGAATTTCTTACTCAGATAATATACAGCATGTTCCTTTCTTCCAGTCTCATCTTGTTGACCAAGCACACATCCCATGGAATCTTCCAATATAGTCAGGTACATAATCAAAGGTCTTCCTTCCACCGGAGGAATCAAAATAGGAGGTTCAAGCAAATACTCTTTGATGCTATCAAAAGCTCTCTGACAATCTTCCGTCCACACACATCCTTGGTTCTTTCGGAGAAGCTTGAAAATCGGCCCACAGGTAGCAGTCATATGAGATATAAACCTAGAAATGTAGTTCAGTCTCCCAAGGAATCCCCTTACTTGTTTTTCCGTCTTGGGTGCGGTCATTTCTCGAATAGCTTTGACTTTATCAGGATCTACCTCAATACCTTTCTGACTGACAATGAAACCCTTCCAGAACGAACACCAAAAGTGCACTTGTTGGGATTCAGACGGAGTTTGTACTTCCTCAAACGCTGGAATAACTTCAACAAATGCTCCAAGTGATCTTCCTCAGTCTGTGATTTGGCAATCATATCATCCACATACATTTCGATCTCCTTATGCATCATGTCATGGAATAAAGCAGTCATGTCCCTTTGGTATGTCGCGCCAGCATTCCTCAAACCAAACGGCATAACCCGATAACAGAAAGTTCCCCAAGGTGTAATGAAAGCGGTCTTCTCCATATCTTCCGGTGCCATCTTGATTTGATTGTAACCAGAGAAACCGTCCATGAAAGAAAAGACTTTGAACTTGGCGGTACTGTCGACCAAGACGTCAATGTGAGGTAATGGGAAGTCGTCCTTCGGACTAGCTCTATTCAGATCTCTGTAGTCTACACACATCCGAACCTTGCCATCTTTCTTTGCAACAGGCACTATGTTAGCTAACCACTGAGGATAGACCGATGTAACAAGGAAACCTGCATTAATCTGCTTCTGAACCTCCTCTTTGATCTTGTCAGCCATGTCGGGACGAGTCCTTCTCAGCTTCTGTTTGATCGGCGGACATTCAGGTCTCAACGGTAGACGATGCTCCACAATATCGTTGTCCAAACCCGGCATATCCTGGTAGGACCAAGCAAACACATCAACATACTCCTTGAGGAGCTCCAACATTTTCTCTTTAACTTCCGGGATAAGCAATGCTCCGACTTTGACTTCCTTTCTATCTTCTTCATCACCCAAGTTGACCAACTCTAAAGGTTCTTCAAACGGTTGAATGACCTTCTCATCATGCTCAAGCAAACGGGAAATCTCAACAGGAACCTCTTCATCATCCTCTTCTTCGGCTCTGAACACAGGGAATTCAAAGTTGGGAGAGGGCATAGGATCATTGTTTTCGATGGTTAAGTCATGGATTAATCTGCACATATGATTATGCTTTATTTTAGAAATTGATTTGTGCAAATAAAACAAAAGGTTATTATATTTCCTATTGCTACCAATTAATTTTCATTACTATTTCCCAGAAAAAGTGAAAAATAAAACAGTAGTGGACAAAATAACATTTTTATTTATTGAAGGGAAATACTTGAAACAAAGGGCCCAGACATTTATCTTTTGCCTTGGGCAGAGCAAAGGAATTATTTTTCATAGCCCGACACAAAATACTTTTCGCCTTGGGCAGAGCGAATTTTTTCAAAAAAAACAAAACAAAACATTACTCAGAAATGTGCATAACAATGGGAACATCAACAGCTATCCAGTTTTGGCAATCCAATCCAGGCGTCACAAAATCGGGCAAATCTTCCTCGGAATCATCTTCTATGATAGCATCAACCTCAGGATGTATAAACCCTGCACTTCGGAAAACCTCTTGAATCGGACGAACAACCACCTCCTTCTTGACTCTTGCAGACACTGGATGAAAACCAAGACCTTCCCCAGACTTGTTCTCGGGCAAAGTCAACACCTGGCCCCATCCTTCGGCCGAACCACTTTCCACCACTCGCCGCGCATCCTCAAAAGAAGAGATGGATGCCCCTTGCTTCCTCACTTCATTCTTGGCAACAGAAAGACCTTGGAACTGGGTTCCAACATCCTCGTCAGCATCAATAAAAGAGAATTATGATAAATGGATTACCACCATAGCTTGCTCTCCCCTAATCATCACTAGCTTCCCATGCCTCACAAACTTCAGTCTCTGATGGAGCGTAGAGGTGACTGCCCCTGCATCATGGATCCAGGGACGACCCAATAAGCAACTGTAGGCAGCACGAATATCCATCACTTGGAAAGTGATTTGAAAAGTATGGGGACCAATTACTATAGGCAGATCCACTTCACCAATGACTGTCTTCCTAGAACCATCGAACGCTTTAACAATTACTCCACTAGGTCTCATAGGAGCACCTGGATATGAAAGCCGAGATAATGTAGTCTTGGGCATCACATTCAACGACGAACCCATATCCACTAACACACTTGATAAAGTATCATTTCCACAACTTACTGAGATATGCAAAGTCATATTGTGGTTCCTCCCCTCCTCCGGGAGTTCTTCATCACTGAAACCAAGATTGTTACACGAAGTAATATTTACCACAATCCCATCAAACTGGTCAACCGTCACATCATGATCCATGAACGCCTGGTCCAAGACCTTCATCAAAGCTTCTCTATGGGCACCAGAATCTCTCAGTAAAGCAAGCAAAGAAATCTTGGAAGAAGTTTGCAAAAGTTGGTCCATAATCTTATATTCACTTCTCTTGATAAGCTTCAAGATCTCATCATCCTCAGGGTGAGGGATAGGTTCACTGGATCGGCCTATCTCAACCCTTGGTTCAACATTTCTCACTAGAATCTCCGCTGGTATGGGTCTCCTGACTTGAACTTCTGGTCTCTTCAAAGGTACTGCTGCAAAAACACGTCCACTTCTCATAACTCTACTCACATCAGCAATGTTAACAAAAGACAGTCTTGTTGGTATAGGGACTTCTACCCCATTCTCAATTATTGTGGCATTATACTTATACGGTACAGCTTGGTCTGAGTTGTAAGGCACAGGACCAGGTGGGTAAATAATCAAAGGATCAACAGGTGCAGTCTGACTGTCGTAAGCGATCTCTACTGATTCAGGCAAATTGAATTGTGGTATGATAACATTCACTTCATCTTCCGGATTTCTGTCATACGTAATAGTGATAACTCTTTGGTCTAGCAACTTCTGAATATCCTCCTTCACAATAGGACAATCAACCTCTCTTGAACAAAACTCACAAACATCATAATCATGCTGGTGCCTAACAAAGGCAAGTCTTCTCAAACTCTGATGTAACCTGATCAATGACTCTCTTATGTGTTCAACTTGAAAAACTCGAAACTTCCCCGGACAACCTTCCACCATATTCACTGAAGCTGCCCCATGTCGAGGCAAAGGATTATCTCTAACATTTGGATTAACATCCTTGAAAGACAAGATACCATTCTTAATCAATCTCTGCACGTCCGCCTTCAGAGCAAAGCAATTCTCAAGGTTGTGCCCCGGTGACCCTTGATGATATTCACAAAACTGATCCGCCTTGTACCACGGAGAAGTACTATTCGGTGCGACAGGAGGAGGCTTTGTCGTTATGAGATTCTTTCTGATAAGAGCAGGGAACAATTCCGTATAAGTCATAGGAATGGCATCGAACTGCGGTTTTCTGGGTGAACGGTTCAGATTGTTGAATGGATAAGCCTGTTGTCGAGGCTGCTGCTGAAATGGTCGTTGTTGAGTTGGCGGGGTTTGATGAGCTGGGGTCATCAAAGCTGGGCGGACAGTCGGAGTGACTGCCGCAACGTGAGAGTAACCTCTCCTTGGTCTCCCTGGGAACAAAGCGCTGACATCCTGCTCTTTTCTTTTCTGGAAAACACTTCCAAACTTCTTAGTACTGCTAGACGGACTCCCTTCTTTAACCAAACGTCCTTCACAAATCCCTTCCTCTAACCGCATGCCCATGCTTACCATTTCGGTGAAGTAATTGGGTGCGCTGGCTATCATTCTTTCATAGTAAAAGGAACCTAAAGTCTTCAAAAATATCTTAGTCATCTCTTTCTCCTCAAGAGGTGGATAGATTTGAGCAGCAATTTCACGCCACCTCTGGGCGTACTCCTTAAAAGATTCTCGGTCTCTTTGCGATATCGCCCGGAGTTGATCCCTTTCCGGGGCCATGTCAACGTTGTACTTATACTGGTGAACAAAAGCTTCGCTAAGATCGTTGAAGTTGCGGATCCGAATACTGTCTAAACCCATATACCACTTTAGAGCAGCACCCGTCAAACTATCTTGAAAATAATGAATCAACAAGTCATGATCATCGGAATACATAGACATCTTTCTCACGTACATTGTCAAATGGCTTCTAGGACACGAATCACCCTTATATCTCTCAAAGTCCGGCACTTTGAATTTTGCTGGAATCTTGACATTCAGAACTAAACAAAGGTCATGCGTGTTCTTCCCAAACAAATCTTTCCCCTTTAATGCTCTAAGCTCTTTCTGCATTTCCTGGAACTGATCCTGAAACTCTTCCATTCTATCAAAAAGACCCAAACTTTCAGCAGGCTCGGCAGGATAAGTAGGTTCATTCAAGTATGGCACGGAATGGACCACAGGAGCGACAGTTGTCATAATCGATTGCGGAAAAGGTGTTACAGACGTAATTACCGGTGGCATGGCAGTTGTCTCTGGCTGAGGAAGAGACAAAGCAGGTTGAAACAAAGGTTGTACGGCAGGCTGATACCCCTCTGGCACAAAGTTGTAAGGCATCCCCCACGGAAAACCTTTCGGCATCTGATGTTGAAGCGGAGAGTTGATTTGAGTCACGGATGTAGGAACAGTGACAATATCGGAAACCACTAGAGTTGAAGTCTGAATCTCGGCAGCTGTAGTCGATGGCTGATTCTGAACAGCCACCAAACTTTCCACTAACGCAATTAACTTTTCCATCTCGATACGAAGGGTAGCAACCTCCCCACGAAGCTCATGGTTTTCCTGTTCCAGATCTTCCATTTTCCTCTGACGATTGGCTCGAGTGTCGTATCGGTGAGACAGCTTGACAACCTTTATGGAGTGGAAAAAGAAACAAGGATAAGACTCTAGGAAACATGTGAAGTGAAATGCTGAATGATGCATGATGTGCGATGCAAATGATGATTCATTTTAATAGTTTTTCAGGGAACTTCGGTGGTTTTGCACATATTAATGGTAAAGGAATTCGGAACAACAAAAACTCAATCCATTAATTGAAAACAGTAAATTACAACTCACAACTTGGAATAACAAAACAATAAATTACAACTTTGGGATGACAACCCAATAATAAAAGCAGTAAATTACAACCTCGAAACATGGAATCCATAATAAAGCGATAAATTACAATTTTAAAACATGAAGTCCAAAATAAAGCAATAAATTACAACTTTGGAGCATGAAGCCCAAAATAAAGCAATAAATTACAAATTTGGAGCATGAAGCTCTTTTACATAGTTTTACAAAATGACATCAATAAAATAAAACTAAAAGCTAAAGATCACTCAGAATCATTAGATGAGGGACCAAACACCAACTGTAACCGGAGCTTCTTGATCTTCTCTTCATAAAAGTCTTCCATCTCTTTCTTCTCAGCTACCAGTCGATCAATGATTTCCTTCTGCGAATTAGGAACGAGAGCCACGGTTACCAAACCTTCCTTCTTTCTCTTCCTTTCACTAGGATACTTCTTCAATAAAGCATCCTTTTGACGAAGCTTCTCATCGTGATCAATGAACCAGCCGTCTTGAATAAACAATAACTCCTCCTTTTCCTTTAACTGTCGAGTCAGGACTCGATTCTCATATTCAGACATATGGTACTTTTCTTTCCAAGCATCCCTCTCGGACTTCATCCTAGCCAGATTTCCTTGGTATTCTCCTATATTCGCGATAGGGATAATAACAGATGATGGTGCAACGGTGGGGAATAAAGTTCTCAAGTTTATAGGGCATTTTGAGAGCACAAGCCCTAGCACGGACCCACTGTAGGTAAGGCTCCAAAGAAACGACACCTCTATGTCCTAACATATCTCTCCCTTTCCTATAGATGTGGCGCCAAGCTCCTTCGATCTCCCTCTTAGCTGCCTGATGATCTTGTCCTTCCTGTAGAAAGAAACCACTCACATGGATGTTGTTTGGTTTATCTCTCATCGGGTACCCGAACTGACGGCGCGCGAGAACAGGGTTATAGTTAATTCCACCTCTCGTACCGAGAAGAGGCACGTTAGGGAAAGCACCACAGCTATCGATGATTTTCACGTCGTAGTAAACTCGATTATACCAATCAATGTCGAAATGAGTGAGAGCCATGATCTTTGGTGCCCAACGCGGTTCCTTCTCGAGATCCCAGAAAACATCAGACCCAGGTAGATGCGAAACATACCACTGATACAACAACAGTGCACAACAAATAATCATTCCTCCTTGATAAGAGTTTCGAAGATGGATGGAGTAGTAGGTATCTCCGAGCAGCGTAGGGACTGGATTTCCAATCAAGAAAATTCTGATGGCGTTGATATCCACAAACTTATCAACGTTAGGGAACAAGAATAGACCATAGGCGAGTAAAGCAAACATGTCTTCAAAGGCAATAATATCTTTTATCTCAGCGAAATGACGAGCTTTCCTCAACAAAAACTGCGCAGACAAGCCTCGGATTCCCCCTTTTGTAGTCATGTTCTCCTCTATCTCTGACTTCTTCAAGTGGGTGATGGTCGCTATCTCGTGAGATTTGGGCTCCTCTTCTAATCTAGAAAAAGGAACACAGTCGATGATCGAAAAACCAAGTATGTAGGAATACTCTTCTAAGGTGGCCATCAACTGGTAATCCGGAAAGGTGAAACATCGGTACAAAGGATCGTAGAATTGAACCAACGTGTTAAGAATGCCTTCCTTCATCTGGCGCTTCATGAGAGGTATAATGGACCCATACTTTCTTTGAAAATCCGTCGGGTTCTCGATCTTCGGAATCAAACTCTTCAGTTCTTCAATCTCGGGCTCCTTAAAACTAAAGCTTCGAGTATTTCTCCTTCCAAATTCCATAATACTTTAGATGTCTGCAAAAATCATTCCGAAGTTCCTTGAAAAACAAGTTTTTTTACAAAGATGTTGATGAATGCATGAATGGATGACAATGCAACAGTCACACACAAGTTCACAAACATGGGGTTCAAAGGTTCAACGTTCAGCATGGAGTCGAGGGTAAAGCCCACCCAAAGGTATGTACTAACGGTTCAATCGCACCTGTAAGACAATGTTCTAAGAGTTCCCAAAGTCTACATTCCTCCTTCGGATATTACCAACGTCTTGATTACTCAATAATTAGCAATATTCTCAAGAGAAATTCGTCCCAGCGTAGCATCGCGTAACAACTACTTCCGAATCACTCTGTTATAGTCTCCGCGCTACACCTAAAAAGGCTAAGAGGGGTTAGGGTTCTACGGTCCTCAACTTCTCGGGCTCCTAGGTCGAAAATAATAATGTCTTCCCGATTACTCGGTAAACAAATATTAAGTTCAATAGGGCCTTCCATTGAGTGGGGGATCTCATGCCTCCTTCTTCGGGATTACTCCCTCAAAGTTAACATGACTGTACCGCCCGTCCTATTCCTTAAGTGTTACTTAATCCGGGTATAGGATTCGTCCTTTGTAAAAAACCCAAACACCCCAATTTAAACACATAATCAAACAAATCAAATAATAGTAAACAGATAAAACAAATTAGGCTTAACCCACTTAGGGATGGACCAGCAAGAGGTCAATCTTTCCCCAACAGAGTCGCCAATTCTGTAGCGATAAAAAATGTAGCGGGGTAAATCGGAGATCGAATTATTGATTAATTCGTCTCACAAAAGCAAGAGTCGCCACCGCGCTTTATTATTTCCAAGGGAAAAGGGGAAAGAGCGAAATAAAACCCTAAATATGCAATGTAAATAATACTTTTTAAAAGTAATAAAGATACAAGGCGTTTTTGAAAAGAGATCTATGGTTCGGGGGTTGGTTATACAATGGGAAGGTATTAGCACCCACTGCATCTATAGTACTCTATAGGAACCTTTTGAAATATCTATTTATTAGAATTGTTTGTTTGATTGAAAAATGAATCGTTTTGGCCGAAAAAAGGGGTACGGACGGGTTTTGAAGATGCGACGACCTAATGTCGAAGTTTTTGCTTAAAGGGTATAAGTTTTGAAAAGATTGAATATTTAAGGAAAAATTATCCTAAGTTTTAATGAAATGCGAATGTTCGCGCAATTAGACTTGAGGACATGAAGTCGACAAATTTAATCGTTTTTTTCCCTTGGATTTAAACGTAAATAGAATAATCATGTGAATATGAAATGGCTAAATAGAGAAATTATGCGGATAAGGATATATAACAATTAAATAAAAGACTAAGTGTGTGAACGTGCATTTTTATGATTTTTGTTTAATATTAATGAAAAGAAAATGTTTTAATAGTTTCCATTTTTTACGCATTTTTTACATGGATAAAGTAATGAGAATTAATTAAGGAAGACAAAAATATTTTTTAAGTTTTAAGACTTTATATTTTTTTTAATATATTTTAGAGTTCTATATGAGGCATTATTTTTAAAGAAAATATTAAATAATCAAACTAAATGAATACCTAAGAGTTATTAACTTAAAACTAATTAGAAAAGGGAATATAAAATTACTAAGTAAACCTAAAATTAAACTTAATAAATAAAAGGTAAAAAAGATTAAAATGTTTTAACTAAATTATTAATTGATTAAGCTACTAATTAATTTAAACTAAGTTAGTAATATTTCTAAAAAAACTAAAAAAGAATAAATGAAAAAAAGTAAATTAAAAAAAAAACTAGAAGAACAATTATATATGGGCCAAGGGTGTCTAAGGGGCCTAATCAAAACTAAGACATGGGGGGGTGCACAAAGAGGTCCGTTGGGCTTAGGCAGAACCGGTTGGGTCCAACTATGTTTCATAATCTTGTTCAAGGGTTAACAATGTTTGGTAATTGGGATTAGGGTTTTGGCAGAGCGGCGCTCATTCTTCTTGTCTTCTTCGCTTGCGTTCTTCTCCGATCATCTTCTTGTCCGCTTCTGCGTTCCATAGTGTTGTACCCCAAAATTTGCCCTCCCATATTCATCAAGAAATTGCAAAGTCAAGGTCACAAGATTCCCCAAGGGTTATGCAGTTCAACTGTCTCCTACACAGTCAAAACTAGGGTTTGGGTTCTGATCAAGCAAATGAACTTTTCAAAGGCCCAATCAAGTCTCATATGCATACAAAGATGGTCAAGCATCCTCATGTCAAGTTTCAAGGCATTCAGCTCAAGATTGCACAGTCAAAACCCTAAATTGCACTACAGTCAACTGTAGGGGCAAAATGGTCATTTGACAGTCAAAAGTTCAAATTTTTGGTCAATATATCATTTTGAAGCCACAAACATCATTTGATCAATGCTTGATCATGATTCTCAAAATTTGGCTCAGAAATCATCAAAGATGCAAAAGTTGCTATATTTGGACAGCTGAAAAAGTCAACTGAAATTGACCAAGGCATAACTTTCACATGGATTATCAGAAAAATTCCATCCAAAGCTCATTTTGAAGAGAAAGACATTTCCTACAATTCATCTTCATGTTCCAAGTCCAAGAAATGCTCTCACAAAAAGTTATCAATTTCAACATTATAGGTCATTTTCAAAAGTCAACAAAAAGTGACTTTAAGTCAAAGGCCATAACTTGAGATTGGTAAATCAAAATGACATGGGACCAAAGGCATTGGTTAAAAGACTCAAAGACCTTTCCAAAATGTCCAAGAACATGTGAAAAGCTTAAAAATTGACCAAGTTATGCCTTGTGGAAGTTGGGAAATTTTTGGAAATTTTTGAAAGTCAACAATGATGCAAAAGGCCTAAAAATGCAAATGGGCCCAATTATCTTCCAAATTTCTTCATGCCAAGCCTATGCACGACCACTAGGCCCAAAGGGAAGTATTCTCATATTTTTTAATTATTTATTTGAATTAATATTAATTTATATTCATTTAAATGATTTTAATTCATGAAAAATATAAACCTAACATGAAAAAATCTTTTTATGCATGCTTTGGACTCTATAACTCGTGCACATGCTAATAGGGAAGGATTTGATGCTAATTGATCAGATTTGGCACAAAAACCATAAAAAATATTCAAAAAGATCTTGTAAAATCAAATATGTGAAATTCATCAATGCATAAGATTTTGTCCAATGTTTCTTGACCTAATCACTCCATATATGATCAGAATGAGAACCCTAATGCTCCTGGACTGAAAGCTGCGCATAACACACCTTTGGCATATTGAAATTTTTGACAAAAAAACTCAACACTGAAATCTAGCTTTTAGGACGATTCAAGCTTTGATTTTTGTTTCAATAGCATCCTGAGATATCCTTGAACCTTTCTCCATCAAAAACAACAAGCCAAACGCATTGAAACGGTACCAAGACCTCAAACTATGAAGCAAATTTTTCCAAATCGCATATCATTATCTAAGCATCTTTTTGCATTTTTCTTTGTGGATTATTGCTTACAATGAAGTTTGTGAACTAACCATTATATTCAATTGAGTTTTTGTGGTGTATACGCGATTCCACCATAGGCGATTTTTAGGTTTTGCAGGTTTCCAATTTGGGGCTTTTGTGTAAAAGAAAAATTACGCCTCCAGACCCATGCCAATAGCTTCAGCAGATTGAGACGAAGAGTATAGCACCCTCGCGCTCAATTTATGAGCCACGAGGGGCTATTCGCTATTTTTTTGTAGAGACCCTAAGGAAACAAGTACAAAACCGTTGCCCATGAGTTTCTTGTTTCAGGAAAACGAAGAAGATGACCCCGTGTCCATTGGTGATTGGTCCGTTTAAAGTTCGCGCGCTTTTGATCCATTAGCGTTATGTTTTATTTATTATATTTGCGTATTATTATATATTAAATGAAATGCATGTGGTTCAGTGGTAACGTGTTAGGCTTGTGACTTCAAAGACCTGGGTTCAAGTCCCAGGTCTGGCAAAAGTTTCATATTATTTTTCCATTATAAATCCCATGCAGTTTCAGGAGCGCATACGTACCATGTTCCGCTCTCATCCATTAGCCACGCGTCCCTCATGATCAGATTAAAGGCTGAAATTCAAAGAACATACCCTACGCTTAGTCAACGTGTCATACACGATCCAGGAAAGTCAGCACGTTGCAAGCTTATTGGGCCAGGCCTCTCAAAGTTATACCTCCTTATTTGGGGCAACACCCCACCCTGGTTTGATTATTTATTTTTATTGTTTTAATTATTATATTATTTATTTTTATTGCTTTAATTAATTAATTTATTTTTTTTCTATAAAATATAAAAACACTAAAAAATCAGAAAAGGCCAAAATTAATAAATATTTATATATTAATTATTTTCATGAATAAATAAAAATGTAGATTACTTAGTTTAATTAGGTTTTAATATTAATTTCTTTTTAATAAAAATCCAAAAATGTAGAATTAGGTTAATTGCTATTTTTTATTCCTTTTAATATTTTTCCCCTCTTTTTTTTAGAATAATAATTATTATTTATTTATTTATTTATTTTCCTATTTAAATTGTACATAAATGAATTAGGTTTAATTTAGGTCATATTTTAATTCTTTCACAATAAATAAAAAATATTAGAATTAGGGTTTGCCGTCTAATTTAATCTCAATTAATTTCCTTTTTTCATTAAATCTAAAAAACACAAAAAATATCATTCTCATTTAATTTTAATTTTTAAATCCTTATTAATTCTAATTATTTGCAAAAAGGGTCCAACGCCCAAGTTTCGTTTTAATTATGTAATTCGCGCGTTTATCTTATGTCGTAATTATAATTATGTAATTGTCCCTAAGCCATGTAATTTACTTTTCGCACTTTATTTCTTCGCTTTATTTATTTTCCGCTAAATCGGGTCCGGTTTAATTTTTGGCGATGTGGACCCGCGCCATTTGTAATAATCGTAGATTTATTTTCCCGCAAATATAAACTGTTAAAAAGCATGAAAGAATGTATGGCAATAATTAAAATCAAGCGTAGAACACGACAAACATGACAAGACAAATGAACTGAAACATGACACACAATTCGCACACACCACCCCTAGGGTACGCCTCACTGTTGCCTTTCGAAAGGTGTTCGTCGAGTAGAAAACGTCTTAGTAAGTCCTCATGATCCGGGAACCTGGCATGAGGGTAGCTTCTAAGGTGTCTTCCTATTGCTCTGGTGATCACCATGTCCCGAATCTCGAATTGACCCGAACACCTCCAACGGTGGTGCTACCTACCTCTCAATGGTGGGATGGCACTACTTTAAAGGACATTTACACAGACGAATCCCTTAGGGTAGGTAGGTTCTCAAGGATACTTGCTCTCTTCAAAACAAATTCAAAAAAATACTTTTCACACCAACACATTTTCAAAAGCTTTCAAAGCAAATTTTTCAAACACTCTGACGTACGAGTCGATCTGAAATTTTTCAAAGAAACTTTTTTAACCCACATTGAAAAGCAAGCAAACAATTTTTGAAAACATATGAGCAAGTATCTAAGAGCCCATGGATAACCATGGATGGAAAGGGTGCTAACACCTTCCCTTTCTATAACCTACCTCCCGAACCGAGAGCGATCTCTTTAAGGAATTTTTCTGTGCTTTTGTCCTTTCCATTTGGAGAAAATAAAAGACGGTGGCGACTCTTGCTTCCGCGACATTTCGCGAACCAGCGTTAAACAGTCAGTTCCAGATCCACCGATCACAGAACTGGCGACTCTGCTGGGGAACCTTTTATAAAGTGAGGTGTACCTTAGGGCTAACTTATAACTATGTTTTCAATTGTTTTCCTTGTGTGCTTTAAATTGTGGGTTGCTTGGGAGTTCTATAGATCCTACACCCGGATCTGGGGGATACCTTTCTTAGAAAGTAGCAACAAGGCTGTGAGGGAACTGTGCGGGGTATACTGACACGGTTGAAACAGTCTGCTACGTTGATGTGGCACTTTGGTGTGTACCGGTAACCCTTGAGTTCAGTCAAGGAGAGTACGGGGCCTCTGCGTGGTGTCATGAAGCATCAACAGACCTTAGGAACCTTAATTGAACTATCTTGGCCTCTTTAGGGTAGTGAGATCACTGACTTTGGTGCAGTCCGAGGTTGGTGGATACTCGATACTGTGCTCAATTGAGGGTTGCTTTCCTGGAATATTTCGGTCGCCAGTTCAGTGGCTAAATCGAAACGATGAACAATGAAAGCAATCCCGTGATATTGGGAACCTTAGAACCCGGTTACTTTGATTAGGACAGGTATGAACCCACCAACTCAAGAGGGTACTACCCAGACCCCATGCTGGCCTTAAACCTTAAGGGCTTGTCTTGTGTGCCTTGTATGCCTTACATGTTTGTCTTTGTAAATATCTGTGTTGTGTTTAATCATAGCATCATGACATCATCCAGCATCATATGCATTGACTAACCATTTCAGGGGTTCGAATTTTCATCTTTGTTCTTGTTTTGTAGGACATGGAAACTGCTCGTAGGAAGACAATTCAGGTCAATCTTGTAAGGATCCCTCCTCAGCTTAAGGAGCTTATATCCAGGATTCCCGAGAACTCTTCATTCAGTGACAGGCATGGAAGCCTCATCAGCTTGGTCAACACCAACATTGAGGAAGATATGATAAAGGTCTTGTTCCAGTTCTTTGATCCTCTGCATCACTGTTTTACCTTCTTGGACTATCAGTTGGTACCTACATTGGAGGAGTTCTCCCGGCTCCTGAAGATCCCCATCCTTGATCAGCTACCTTTCAGCGGTACAGAAAAGGAACCTAAGCTTGAAGAGATTGCTAAAGCCTTGCACCTACAGTCATCTGACCTCAAGGGACATTGGGAAGTTAGAAGTGGTGTCAAAGGATTCTTAGCCAGGTTTCTCTTTGAGAAAGCCCTTGAATGTTGGAACTCCCTTGACCTACAAGCTTTTGAAGAAGTGGTAGCCCTCCTTGTTTATGGTTTGGTGTTGTTCCCTAATCCAGATCAGCTCATTGATATCAGTGCCGTTCAGATCTTTATGTCCAGGAACCCTATACCTACATTACTGGGGGACATCCTTCACTCATGTTACACTCGAACCATGAGAAAAAGAGGTGTCCTTATGTGTTGCACTCCTCTCCTGGGAAGGTGGTTTATTTCGCACCTTCCCCAATCAGTCCTGAAGAATGAGCGGGGTTTGAGATGGTCACAACGGTTGATGACTCTTACACATGCAGATATACATTGGTGTCCTAGATCCAGAGGAGATGTCACTATCATTGATCGTTGTGGGGAGTACCCTAATGTTCCTTTACTTGGAATCAGAGGAGGTATTACTTATAGCCCATGCCTGGCTTGGAGACAGTTTGGTTATGCTCGGAGGGACGGTCCTCATGACATGTTAATTCCTGACATAGTTTTTGACTTCGACAATGATACTCAAGGACTTCGTCAGAGATTTATCAGAGCCTGGAGGATGCCTAGTAGGATAGACAGCAAGACACTGGGGCATAGGAACTCCATCCCTTTGGAGCCTTATCTCAAATGGGTACGCGCCCGTTCTCAGAAGTTAGTGATGCCTTATCCTCACATGCTTCCAGTAATCAAGGAACCTGTCTTGGAAGGGGAAGTGTCTCATGTTATTCAGCACCCTGATATGCCCACATCCTGGGAAGAGATGCAGAAGAGCTGGATCCAGCTTAAGGAGGAAAGGAATTCTCTTGAGACTAGTCTGCATGCCAGTGAAAAGAAAGTCTTGGAGCTCACCCGTCTGTTGCATGAGGAGAGGAATCTCAACACCTACATAGCTCCGAAGAGGATGCGCAGTGTATTCTGGGATTGACTTGACTTTTGTATTTCTTTTTGCCCATGAGGCCTTGATGTATTAAACAATGATTTCATTAATGATAACGTGTGTTCTTTTCTTGTCTACAACGAATTTGAACTTTCGAACCCTTGAATGCATTGCATACGCATTTCATACATCATGTGCATAGCAGGTTTTTCCCTTTTTCAGGTTGCTTACAGTTCTTCGCTGTTTATTTCAGCATCATGAATCCCGGATCTGAATCAACTGAGACTTCAATCAAGGCTCTCCAGGCGCAGAATGCGCAGTTTCAAGAAATGATCATGGGTCTAGCTAAAGGCCAAGAAGAATTGAAGACTATGCTCCTAAAAAAGAAGAAGAAGAGAGGAACTGTTCTGTTCAACTCGGGCCGAAGGTTGGGTAATACTCTGCATCAGGAAGAGGCTGGTTCTTCTGTTGGCAAGAGTCCTTCTCAGGCAGAAGCAAGGGTTCCTACTCCAGTGGTCTCCGACAACGAGACGGATTATGATGAAGAGCAGTACCCTCCTGAAGACAACAGGTACAAACAACTGGAAGACAGGTTAAAGGCTATGGAGGTGCAACAGGCACCTGGGCTGGATTTCGGAGATCTGGGTTTGTCGACTGGTATAATTATCCCGCACAAGTTCAAAGCTCCAACCTTTTCCAAGTATGACGGGGCATCCTGTCCCAAGCTGCATTTGAGGTCCTATGTTCGAAAGATTCAGCCGTACTCTGCGGACAAGAATCTATGGATCCACTTCTTCCAGGAGAGTCTTTCAGGGACTCATCTCGAATGGTTCTATCAGCTGGATGGGACCAAAGTTCGTAACTGGGAGGAGCTGGCTACTGCTTTCTACAAGCAGTATCAGTATAATGCCGACCTTGCCCCCACACGTACCCAACTCCAGGGTATGTCGTTGGGCGTAAGCGAAGGTTTTAAAGAGTACGCGCAGAAGTGGAGAGATCTGGCTGGCAGGGTGCAGCCACCTTTGACTGATCGAGAGTTAGTGGACATGTTCTTGGGGACCCTATCTGGGCCATTCTTTAACCATCTCATTGGGAATTCTTCTGCTGGTTTCACTGATTTGATCTTGACTGGAGAAAGGATTGAAGCTGGGCTGAAATCTGGGAAGATTGCAAAGGGTGCATCATCTAGTGCAGAAAAGAAGCCGTTTAAAAAGGAGTCTAGTGCCGTGTATGGTTCTAGGAAATCAGAAAGACCTGATCGCCGCCAATCTGTCAGTGCGGTCATGATTGCTACGCCTGCTGCCGCTCCCCGGCCAAACAATCCCCAAAGGGCTGATAGACCTCGGAGAGAGTTTACCCGGTTAAGCATGACCCTATCGCAGATTCTGCCACAGCTGCTCGCAACCAATTTGGTATCTGTCAAGGAGGCACCAAAGTTCCCTAACACTACCTCTCCTAAGTACAACCCGAATGCCTGTTGTGCTTATCATTCAGATAGCCCGGGGCATGCCACTGATGACTGTTGGGCACTAAGGAACAAGCTGCAGGACCTCATTGATGCTAAGGAGGTGCAGTTTGAGGCATCTGACAAGCCTAATGTGGTGACAGCTCCCCTGCCTGCTCATGGAGTTAATGCTATTGGTGATGAAGAGGAAGTTGATGAAGCTGAGTTCGACAGCTGGATCTACCCGGCTGCTGATGGTGGACTTAACAATTGGAGCGCCAAGGACAATCTCTCTGTTTCTTTTGACACTAAGTAATAAATTTCTTTGTTTTGATATTTTGTAATAAACATTGATAAACTCTATGGCCCGGTGTCTTACCCGAGGCACCGTGGTTCTATTTGTGAGGGCATATGAACTGTCATTTTATACATCATGAATGAAAATCTTGGACTATTTTCGCATTGCAAATATTGTGTTCCTTTTCTATCTTTCCTTTTCCTTTACATAATTATCAAAACAGCTGTATTTACACACACACTCACTCATACAGGTTCCAATCCACTCTGGATCTCACTGATAACAGCTCTGCTAATGCCAATTATGACTTCGAAAATCCGATCAACTTAGCCGAAGACGAAGGTGAAGATGATTGCGAAGTGCCTGGCGAGCTTGCAAGACTGTTGCTTCAGGAAGAGAGGGCAATTCAACCCCATGAAGAGCCAGTGGAAACTATAAACCTAGGTACTGAGGCAGACAGAAAAGAGGTAAAGATTGGTGCCAACCTAGAGCTCAGCGTGAAGCAACGGTTAACCAAGATGTTACATGACTATATGGAGATCTTTGCCTGGTCCTACGAAGACATGCCAGGGTTGGATACCGATATTGTTGTCCATCATTTGCCGACTAGGGAAGACTGCCCTCCAGTTAAACAAAAGGTTCGTCGGATGCGTCCAGAGATGTCAGAAAAGATTAAGGCCGAGGTGATGAAACAGTTTGATGTCGGGTTCCTTGCAGTGACTTCTTACCCTCAGTGGGTTGCTAATGTGGTGCCGGTACCTAAAAAGGACGGCAAGGTCAGAATGTGTGTTGATTACAGGGATCTGAACAGGGCCAGCCCCAAGGATGACTTCCCCTTACCTCACATTGATGTCCTTGTGGATAATACAGCCCAACATAAAGTATTCTCTTTCATGGATGGCTTTTCAGGCTACAATCAGATCAAGATGGCACCTGAAGACATGGAAAAGACTACATTTGTTACTCAGTGGGGCACCTTCTGTTACAAGGTCATGCCGTTCGGATTAAAGAATGCTGGGGCAACCTACCAGCGCGCCATGGTTGCCTTATTTCATGACATGATCCATCATGAGATCGAAGTGTATGTGGACGACATGATCGCTAGGTCCCAGACTGAGGAAGAACACCTAGATCACCTGCAGAAGTTGTTTGACCGGTTGAAACTATACAAGCTGAGATTGAACCCGAACAAGTGCACCTTCGGGGTAAGATCTGGGAAGTTGCTAGGCTTCGTGGTCAGTGATAAAGGTATTCAAGTGGACCCTGCTAAGGTCAAAGCTATTCAAGAGATGCCAGTTCCTAAGACAGAGAAGGAAGTCAGAGGCTTTTTAGGACGCCTGAATTACATCGCTCGATTCATATCTCATTTGACTGCTACCTGTGAGCCAATCTTCAAGCTGCTGAAGAAAGATCAGGTAGTACGTTGGAACGATGAATGTCAGGCTGCCTTCGACAGAATCAAAGAATATCTCCAAGAACCACCTATCCTTATGCCACCGGTTGAAGGGAGACCTCTGATACTATATCTGACAGTGCTAGACAACTCAATGGGGTGTGTGCTGGGGCAGCATGACGAGTCTGGCCGAAAAGAGCACGCCATTTATTACCTTAGAAAAAAGTTTACCGACTGTGAGACCCGATACTCACTGCTTGAGAAAACTTGCTGCGCTTTGGTATGGGCTGCTCTCCGGCTGAGACAGTATATGTTGACTCACACTACCTTGTTGATCTCAAAGATGGATCCGATAAAGTACATATTTCAAAAGCCTGCTCTGTCTGGGAGAATTGCAAGATGGCAAATGATCTTGACGGAATACGACATTCAGTACACAACCCAAAAAGCCATCAAGGGGAGTGTATTGGCAGACCACTTAGCTCATCAAGCTGTAGATGACTACCAATCAATGAACTTCGAGTTTCCGGACGAAAGCATCATGATAGTAACTGACTGCGAAGTACCTGGACCGGATGAAGGACCTGAACCAGGATCCCGATGGTCTATGCACTTTGACGGAGCCTCCAATGCTTTGGGAAATGGTATCGGCGCCATCATCATATCTCCACAGGGTACTCATACTCCACTCACTGCCCGGCTGTGTTTCAACTGCACCAACAACATGGCAGAGTATGAGGCGTGTATCATGGGTCTTCAAGCTGCTATCGACCTACGGATCAAGTTCCTCAGTGTTTTCGGAGATTCCGCTCTAGTGATCAATCAGATCAACGGAGAGTGGGATACGAAACATCCAAACTTGATTCCTTACAAAGAATGTGTGTTGACCCTGATTCCCCACTTTACAGAGATAACCTTTGAGCACTTTCCAAGAGAAGAGAATCAGTTAGCGGACGCGTTAGCTACAATGTCTTCAATGTTCAAGGTTAAATGGGATAACGAAGCTCCCCAGATCACCATCGAGAAACGGGACGAACCGGCATACTGTTGTGATCTCGAAACTGAATTGGTGACTGAGAAGCCTTGGTACCACGAAGTGAAGAGATATCTGGAAGCTCAGGAATACCCTGAAGGTGCCTCTATCAATGATAAGAAATTCCTGAGACGGTTCGCAGCCAAGTTCTTCCTAAGCAACGGCATCTTGTACAAGCGAAACCATGATTCAACCTTACTGCGTTGTGTGGACAAAACTGAAGCAGAACGAATCATGGAAGAGCTACATGAAGGGACCTTTGGTACGCATTCTAGTGGACATACCATGGCTAAGAAGATCCTACGGGCAGGATATTACTGGTCCACAATGGAAGCTGATTGCTACCAACACTCCAGGACATGCCACAAGTGCCAGATCTACGCAGATAAGGTGCATGTTCCTCCGGTTCCCCGGAATGTTCTGACTGCGCCTTGGCCGTTTGCAATGTGGGGCATAGACATGATCGGCGAGATTAAACCTACGGCATCTAATGGACATCGCTTCATCCTAGTGGCGATTGATTACTTTACAAAGTGGGTTGAGGCAGCATCCTATGCTACGGTAACCAAGACTGTGGTGGCACGGTTTATTCGGCACAACCTGATCTGTCGGTACGGCGTCCCTGAGCGAATTATTACAGACAACGATACCAATCTGAACAATAAGATGATTGCTGAGCTTTGCGAACAGTTCAAGATACAGCACCACAATTCTTCTCCTTACCGACCGAAGATGAATGGGGCTGTAGAAGCAGCTAACAAGAACATCAAGAAGATCGTGCAAAAGATGACAGTAACGTACAAAGATTGGCACGAGATGTTACCGTTCGCTCTGCATGGGTATCGTACTTCAGCTAGGACATCAACCGGGGCAACTCCATTCTCTCTGGTATATGGCATGGAGGCAGTCTTGCCGATCGAAGTGCAAATTCCCTCTCTCCGGATAATGAAGGATGCAAATCTGAACGAGGATGATTGGATCCAGACACGACTTGATCAACTCAATCTCATTGACGAAAAGAGACTTGCTGCTATCTGCCATGGTCAGACGTATCAGAAACGGATGATCAGGGCATTTAACAAAAAGGTCAGACCACAAGAATATCAAGTTGGGGATCTGGTTATCAAGAGAATCATACTTCCTCAGAGTGATCCAAGGGGCAAATGGACCCCTACGTACGAAGGGCCGTTTGTGGTTAAGCATGTGTTCTCAGGAGGAGCAATGATCTTAACCAACATGGATGGTGACGACCTTCCTCACCCCGCCAATGCAGACATAGTTAAAAAATACTACGCATGAAAAAAGACCCGCTAGGCTGACATGCCTAGGCAAAAATTAGGGCTTCCCGTCGAACCAAAAGGGTTCGGGCAAAATGAAGGGATGAAAATGAAAAAAATCTGTACACCCGGCAAGTCGAAAACTCGAAAGGGCGGCTTGGGCAAAAATGGGTATCCCGGTGGACTGAAAACCCGAAAGGGCGGTCCAGGCAAAAGTTAGGGATAAAGCGTAAAACTATGTCTCATTGATCACTTTGCATCCAGAATCCGGTATCTGCATCAAGTTCAAAACGGCATCAAGCAGTCAGCTTCACCTTCAACCAAGGTCATCAAGTGATGAGACGCTCGGAGTTATAAAGACAATAGCAGAGTTGAAACCCAGTGAATCATTCATCTTTCACACAGCTGTTTTATTTTCCTTTGTACAAAACTTGTATAAACTCTTTTGATCGGCGACGTACCTCTTACTAGGACGTCAGCCTCTTGTATACAAAACGCCTATTTCAGGCCATTCAAAAATCAATAAAAATACATTTTCAGTTAAAAGTGCCCAAGTGTTTTTCTTTTTCTGTTTTGTTTTGCGAAGAACGTCCAAGGTTCAATTTGTGATGTATGCATTGACAATAATTTGCTAACTCATAAATATTTGCGTACGAAACAAAGGAATTAATTGCAGGTGACACTAGAAACAGGGGCAATAAAAAGTTGTCTGAGCAATCTAATTATTCTATCCTCCGAGGTACCAAGGTAGGTTCAGCTGAAGAACACGGCCAAGTGTATCTTAATTCCCCAGAGAGTGGTTCAACAAAACAATACATTCTTCTCCAAGCAAAATTGTCAAATATCAAGGGAATCGAGTAGCCTCCAGCCGATCTCAAACATTCCTCAGCAGCAATACATATATTCTTAACAAGTATCCCCGGCAGTCTTGGTCTAAAGATTGTTCCCCGGCAGTATACCACCCTTCAAAGGAATCACTTCCCTGCAATTCAAACCTCCCCCAGAAGAGTCCAATCCAGTTTCCCCAGGAAAGTTGGAATTCATATCTCCCCAAGCAGCAAGCTTATCCCCAGTAGATTCTGGAAGCTTATCCCTCGCAGAACACGAACGCGTCGTCCCGGCTTGATTTAAAGAGTTATTTCCGTAACAGGATATAACTGGGTTATCCTCAGCCAAAAGCCACGGAAAGAGCGTCCTCGGCAAAATATCTTCCTACCCCTAGCGAAGTCTATCAACACTTCCAGCACAACAAAGATATCCCCAGCATAACTCATCAACAGTATCCCCAGCGGAGTTACCTTCATCAAAGCAGCAAAACATCGCTATCCCCACAGAGTAACACTCCCCAGCATGATCGCTAGAGTATCTTTTCTCCCGCAGAATTATTTCATTTGCCAAGTTTATTCCTCAACGGAGTCATCTTCTCCTACCGGTATTCTTGCAACAATCATCCACAGCGGAAGCAAATCTCTTCCTCAAACATTAGTCCAGGATATGACTTCCCGGCACCCGTCAAGGATTTATTTTCCTAGACGAAAACATACATGAATCATCACATACATCATTATAGCATGCATGTACACATCATATCATACAAATCGTATCCATGTTTGCTTGATCCATATCATGCATCGCATATAACTGACCTCTACCTTTCAGGAAGGGTGCAGTTGAAGTTCTCAAACATATTTCAAGGATTTCTCCAGTCCAGTTAAATCGACTCCAAACAGATTTTTCTGATAAAGACTCAGTAGAAGTTATGGTCCCCTCTCCAACGGCGTGTGAGGTGGTAATTCCTTCTTCAGATGTTCCCCTCTCCGGCATGAGCGTGAGGTGATATTCTCTTATGGTCCCCTCTCCAACGGCGTGTGAGGTGGTAATTCCTTCTTCAGATGTTCCCCTCTCCGGCATGAGCGTGAGGTGATATTCTCTTATGGTCCCCTCTCCAACGGCGTGTGAGGTGGTAATTCCTTCTTCAGATGTTCCCCTCTCCGGCATGAGCGTGAGGTGATATTCTCTTATGGTCCCCTCTCCAACGGTGTGTGAGGCGGTAATTCCTTCTTCAGATGTTCCCCTCTCCGGCATGAGCGTGAGGTGATATTCTCTTATGGTCCCCTCTCCAACGGCGTGTGAGGTGGTAATTCCTTCTTCAGATGTTCCCCTCTCCGGCATGAGCGTGAGGTGATATTCTCTTATGGTCCCCTCTCCAACGGCGTGTGAGGTGGTAATTCCTTCTTCAGATGTTCTCCTCTCCGGCATGAGCGTGAGGTGATATTCTCTTATGGTCCCCTCTCCAACGGCGTGTGAGGTGGTAATTCCTTCTTCAGATGTTTTCCTCTCCGGCATGAGCGTGAGGTGATATTCTCTTATGGTCCCCTCTCCAACGGTGTGTGAGGTGGTAATTCCTTCTTCAGATGTTTCCCTCTCCAGCATGAGCGTGAGGTGATATCTCCTTTCAGATTATAATTTCCTATAGTTCTCTCTCCAGCGGTGAGTAAGGTGACTCCCTTCGAGATTATAATGTCCTTTGGCTCTCTTCCTGACACTACGAAGATGGTAATCCTCATCAAGATTTTCTCAACGAGCGTTGTTGAAGTTAAAATCATCCAAGGTTCACTTATCATTCAGGCTAAGGCAGTAACCATCCCTGGTTCATTCATCAACGTTTGAAGCTCCAGACCCAGCTCCTGTAACCTGTCAGGACATATCTATAGCAAGCATCTAAAATCAGCTCCTGCAACGTGTCAGGTACTCATTTGTTCTTTTTGCAGGTATGCAGGTTCTCGCTAAGGAATCTCCTACGCGATCAACGTCCAGATGGCATCTATAAGCCCATCATCCTATCCAGCAACCTCTAAAATGGCATCTATAAGCCCATTTCCTCACCATCACTGCCACTATGTGAGCGCAAATTTCTGGGCACTCTAGTGTCCAATCATCTTCTACCCTCGGATTACGAAAGGCACGTCAGCCAATCTGCATCCTCAGGTCTAAGAAGATTGAACAGGGGCAACTGTTGTACCCCAAAATTTGCCCTCCCATATTCATCAAGAAATTGCAAAGTCAAGGTCACAAGATTCCCCAAGGGTTATGCAGTTCAACTGTCTCCTACACAGTCAAAACTAGGGTTTGGGTTCTGATCAAGCAAATGAACTTTTCAAAGGCCCAATCAAGTCTCATATGCATACAAAGATGGTCAAGCATCCTCATGTCAAGTTTCAAGGCATTCAGCTCAAGATTGCACAGTCAAAACCCTAAATTGCACTACAGTCAACTGTAGGGGCAAAATGGTCATTTGACAGTCAAAAGTTCAAATTTTTGGTCAATATATCATTTTGAAGCCACAAACATCATTTGATCAATGCTTGATCATGATTCTCAAAATTTGGCTCAGAAATCATCAAAGATGCAAAAGTTGCTATATTTGGACAGCTGAAAAAGTCAACTGAAATTGACCAAGGCATAACTTTCACATGGATTATCAGAAAAATTCCATCCAAAGCTCATTTTGAAGAGAAAGACATTTCCTACAATTCATCTTCATGTTCCAAGTCCAAGAAATGCTCTCACAAAAAGTTATCAATTTCAACATTATAGGTCATTTTCAAAAGTCAACAAAAAGTGACTTTAAGTCAAAGGCCATAACTTGAGATTGGTAAATCAAAATGACATGGGACCAAAGGCATTGGTTAAAAGACTCAAAGACCTTTCCAAAATGTCCAAGAACATGTGAAAAGCTTAAAAATTGACCAATTTATGCCTTGTGGAAGTTGGGAAATTTTTGGAAATTTTTGAAAGTCAACAATGATGCAAAAGGCCTAAAAATGCAAATGGGCCCAATTATCTTCCAAATTTCTTCATGCCAAGCCTATGCACGACCACTAGGCCCAAAGGGAAGTATTCTCATATTTTTTAATTATTTATTTGAATTAATATTAATTTATATTCATTTAAATGATTTTAATTCATGAAAAATATAAACCTAACATGAAAAAATCTTTTTATGCATGCTTTGGACTCTATAACTCGTGCACATGCTAATAGGGAAGGATTTGATGCTAATTGATCAGATTTGGCACAAAAACCATAAAAAATATTCAAAAAGATCTTGTAAAATCAAATATGTGAAATTCATCAATGCATAAGATTTTGTCCAATGTTTCTTGACCTAATCACTCCATATATGATCAGAATGAGAACCCTAATGCTCCTGGACTGAAAGCTGCGCATAACACACCTTTGGCATATTGAAATTTTTGACAAAAAAACTCAACACTGAAATCTAGCTTTTAGGACGATTCAAGCTTTGATTTTTGTTTCAATAGCATCCTGAGATATCCTTGAACCTTTCTCCATCAAAAACAACAAGCCAAACGCATTGAAACGGTACCAAGACCTCAAACTATGAAGCAAATTTTTCCAAATCGCATATCATTATCTAAGCATCTTTTTGCATTTTTCTTTGTGGATTATTGCTTACAATGAAGTTTGTGAACTAACCATTATATTCAATTGAGTTTTTGTGGTGTATACGCGATTCCACCATAGGCGATTTTTAGGTTTTGCAGGTTTCCAATTTGGGGCTTTTGTGTAAAAGAAAAATTACGCCTCCAGACCCATGCCAATAGCTTCAGCAGATTGAGACGAAGAGTATAGCACCCTCGCGCTCAATTTATGAGCCACGAGGGGCTATTCGCTATTTTTTTGTAGAGACCCTAAGGAAACAAGTACAAAACCGTTGCCCATGAGTTTCTTGTTTCAGGAAAACGAAGAAGATGACCCCGTGTCCATTGGTGATTGGTCCGTTTAAAGTTCGCGCGCTTTTGATCCATTAGCGTTATGTTTTATTTATTATATTTGCGTATTATTATATATTAAATGAAATGCATGTGGTTCAGTGGTAACGTGTTAGGCTTGTGACTTCAAAGACCTGGGTTCAAGTCCCAGGTCTGGCAAAAGTTTCATATTATTTTTCCATTATAAATCCCATGCAGTTTCAGGAGCGCATACGTACCATGTTCCACTCTCATCCATTAGCCACGCGTCCCTCATGATCAGATTAAAGGCTGAAATTCAAAGAACATACCCTACGCTTAGTCAACGTGTCATACACGATCCAGGAAAGTCAGCACGTTGCAAGCTTATTGGGCCAGGCCTCTCAAAGTTATACCTCCTTATTTGGGGCAACACCCCACCCTGGTTTGATTATTTATTTTTATTGTTTTAATTATTATATTATTTATTTTTATTGCTTTAATTAATTAATTTATTTTTTTTCTATAAAATATAAAAACACTAAAAAATCAGAAAAGGCCAAAATTAATAAATATTTATATATTAATTATTTTCATGAATAAATAAAAATGTAGATTACTTAGTTTAATTAGGTTTTAATATTAATTTCTTTTTAATAAAAATCCAAAAATGTAGAATTAGGTTAATTGCTATTTTTTATTCCTTTTAATATTTTTCCCCTCTTTTTTTTAGAATAATAATTATTATTTATTTATTTATTTATTTTCCTATTTAAATTGTACATAAATGAATTAGGTTTAATTTAGGTCATATTTTAATTCTTTCACAATAAATAAAAAATATTAGAATTAGGGTTTGCCGTCTAATTTAATCTCAATTAATTTCCTTTTTTCATTAAATCTAAAAAACACAAAAAATATCATTCTCATTTAATTTTAATTTTTAAATCCTTATTAATTCTAATTATTTGCAAAAAGGGTCCAACGCCCAAGTTTCGTTTTAATTATGTAATTCGCGCGTTTATCTTATGTCGTAATTATAATTATGTAATTGTCCCTAAGCCATGTAATTTACTTTTCGCACTTTATTTCTTCGCTTTATTTATTTTCCGCTAAATCGGGTCCGGTTTAATTTTGGCGATGTGGACCCGCGCCATTTGTAATAATCGTAGATTTATTTTCCCGCAAATATAAACTGTTAAAAAGCATGAAAGAATGTATGGCAATAATTAAAATCAAGCGTAGAACACGACAAACATGACAAGACAAATGAACTGAAACATGACACACAATTCGCACACACCACCCCTAGGGTACGCCTCACTGTTGCCTTTCGAAAGGTGTTCGTCGAGTAGAAAACGTCTTAGTAAGTCCTCATGATCCGGGAACCTGGCATGAGGGTAGCTTCTAAGGTGTCTTCCTATTACTCTGGTGATCACCATGTCCCGAATCTCGAATTGACCCGAACACCTCCAACGGTGGTGCTACCTACCTCTCAATGGTGGGATGGCACTACTTTAAAGGACATTTACACAGACGAATCCCTTAGGGTAGGTAGGTTCTCAAGGATACTTGCTCTACTCAAAACAAATTCAAAAAAATACTTTTCACACCAACACATTTTCAAAAGCTTTCAAAGCAAATTTTTCAAACACTCTGACGTACGAGTCGATCTGAAATTTTTCAAAGAAACTTTTTTAACCCACATTGAAAAGCAAGCAAACAATTTTTGAAAACATATGAGCAAGTATCTAAGAGCCCATGGATAACCATGGATGGAAAGGGTGCTAACACCTTCCCTTTCTATAACCTACCTCCCGAACCGAGAGCGATCTCTTTAAGGAATTTTTCTGTGCTTTTGTCCTTTCCATTTGGAGAAAATAAAAGACGGTGGCGACTCTTGCTTCCGCGACATTTCGCGAACCAGCGTTAAACAGTCAGTTCCAGATCCACCGATCACACATAGCCCAAGCCACCAGTATCTCATCCTCCTCTTCCCTCCAGTCCAAGCATTAGGGCGAAGGTCACGAATTCACGGTACAAATATTATCTTTCAATTCTTTAGGTTTTGGTTACGATTTGTATGTTCGTGATTTTCTTGTTCATTGATTCTGACTTTGTTTTATTATGTTGATTTGAGGCATTTTTGGAAAGAAAAGAGAATGGATATCTTTGGAGACGGAGGAGGGGTTGAGGTGAGCTAGGAGGCTGGGACAACGAGGAGCGCGCGTGACGCTTGCTTCGGATTTACCGGTACTTCGATCCTTTTGGCCCTTTTGCTTTGCTTTTTCCTCTTCTTCTCTTGCTACTGCTACTTGCTACTGTATGTTGGGTTGCCTTGAAAACTTCTCCTATCTTCTTCTTCACTGTGATTTTGTACGCTTTTCTTAATGCTTCATTGCCTTGAACTTGACCTTGCTACTGTATGCTGAGGTTTTTGGTGCTTTGAATATTTTGAATGCTATGTTGAAAAATGATTTTTGACTAGCTTGATGATATTCACGCTTTTTCTCTTCTTCTTTCTGATTTCTGTGTATTTGATGCTTTCCGTTGCTTTTTTTTGGCCAATGCTGAGATAACCTGAGGCCTGATGGTATGCTTGTTATTGTTTGGACATTGGTTTTGGTTCTACTGGTTTTGTGCAGTAGGAAGGGTTTTGGAATGGTTTAGGCCATGTTTGATCTGTGGTTTTGATTTTTGTGATGGTTGAGGTTTTGAAAGAAAGGGTTATGGTGCTTATGCTGATACAGGTTGTATTGGTTTTTGATGTTTGAATTGGTTTTGGTTCTACTGGTTTTAGGCCATGAAGGTTTGATGGTTTATATTGGTAGGAAGGGTTTTTAAGACATGGTTATGGATGGTACTGTTTGATATATGGTTTTGATATCTGTGATGGTTTTATGGAAATTGGTTTATGGCGTATGTTTGACAGTAGGGATGCTGGTTCCTTGTTTAGGCCATATGGTTTTTGTTTAGATAGTAGGAATGGTTTATGCAGGTTCTTACTGGTTTTAGGCCATGAAGGTTTGATGGTTTAGACAGTGGTTATGGCGTTTTGTAATGGTTATGTTGATGGTACAGGTTTGGTATTGTTTTAGACTTGGAGAACAAAATTTTTTTGCTTCTTTGTTTTTTCAGTTTTAAACTTAGAAGGCTTGCAGGTTATTCCTTTTTCCTTTGAAGGGGTTTATGTTATCTTATACAATTGTTTGGCATCTCCTCCATGCCACAGGTTTTTTGAATTATTTACTATATCCTTGGCCTTCTGCATATTACTGTTACAACAGTTTTGTTTTTATTCCTTTCTTATGCTCCTTTCTCTTACTGTGTTACTGCAGTAGCTTTGTTTTATAACTCCTTCTGCCTAAACCAAAACCTGTAAAACCATATTTCTTTCTCTCTTCTCTCTCTTAGTACATTGATGCATAAAAATGATGTGTACTTACTGTTCTGAAATTGCAAACATGCTGGAAAATGATGAAATGGGAAATATATTATGCTTGCAAAAATGGTTTTGAACTGCATATTTCTTTTTGTCAACCATGTGGTACAGTGTGGTGCCTATGTTTTTGGCTTCTTCCTATGTGGGCATGTAGTTTACGTTGGAATTCTTTGAACAATGCATATGCTGTTTTGTTTTCTTTTGAAATATGCAGTGGACTTTGAAAATGCAATTAATTTTTAATTATGCAGTTTTGAAAATAAAATGAATTTGTGCATGTTTTTAAATAGTGCATTCATTTATGAAAATAAAAATTCCTCCCCTTTTTTGTGAACCGGGAGAAATCCCGTGATTTGCAAAAAAGGGTAAATTGATTCCAGCCGTTTGCTTTTAATGATGAACACTAATAAATAATTTTATGCATTTAATTATTTATTCAATTCTGACTTTTCTTTTAATTGTTTTTGCAGGTAAAATTAAATGAGCAGACAAAAGCATTGGATAGAAGATTAGAATTAGAATCTTAGAAAAATAGTTCTATTTTACTTTAACTTTTATGTAATTGGTTATTATAAATATTTTGTAAATAATACAATATTTAAATAACAATTGTAATAAAATAGAATAAAGTGAAATAAAATTCTATTATTTCCCAGTCAATTCTTTTCTTTCCAATTATTTATTTATCGTTTATAATTCTTTAAATTGTATAATAATTGAAAATCAATTTCAATCACTTAAATTCAGAATAATAAACGCATAAATAAACATCATTGATCAATTAATAATTTCAATTATTTAATTCGTTATTCATAATTTTCCAAATTATAATAATTAAAAATAGAATTTCAATTATTTAACTTAGAATCATAAATAATTAAATAACCATTATCGACCAATTAATGAACTTCTTTTCAAATATTTATTATATTATTCATAAATCTTTAAATTATGTAATAACTGAAAATAAATTCCAATTATTTAAATTTAAGATAATAAATAATAAATAAACACTGTCTGAACGATTAATATGCCTCTTTTCAAATATTTATTTTATTATTTATAGATCTTTGAATTATATAATAACTGAAAATAAATTCCAATTATTTAAATTTAAGATGATAAATAATTAATAAACATCATTTAAGTCTTGATCAGTTAATAAATTTAGCGTTCGAAAATAAACAGCTCTCGACCTGAAAAAGTTATGAATTTTTAAAATCAAAAGATCAAAATGCTTGCAATGTAATGATGCAGATGGGAGATGGTATCTTAGGTCAAAATTTGGGGTACAACACTTCCCAAGGTGAAAGTAAATATTGTATGAGCTTATGTGTTTTCTTTTCTCATTAAAATCATAAATAAAAGTTGTCTTTGATTCCCAAATTGTGTTTTTCATTTTCTGCTTTTTCTTGGAAAATGTTAATTAGAAAAAACTTTTGAATAAATGATAATTGTAAATAAATCTGCATAATCACTTGATATATGTGTCAGATTCTAGAAGCAGTCATACATCATATGTGCATATTAATTAATAAACTCATTGAATACAATGACCCTGCACCCTCTCCCAACTTGGAATATCATGTGTATGGGGCCGGAGAAGAAGAATATAATGACATTCCAGAATAGGTTTCACGGTTGCTCGAGCGCGAGGAAAGTACCATTCTACCGTATAAAGATCCATTGGAGACAATCAATTTGGGTTCAGAGGAAGAGACAAAGGAGGTCAAGATTGGGGCATTACTACACTCCGACATGAAAAGCAGGTTGACTGAATTGTTGAAAGAGTATGTGGACATCTTTGCTTGGTCTTACCAAGACATGCCTGGTCTAAATACTGATATTGTGGAGCATCATTTACTGTTGAAGCCAGAGTGCCCACCATTCAAGCAAAAATTGAGAAGAACTCACTCTGATATGGCAGTGAAAATTAAAGAAGAGGTCTTAAAGAAAATTAATGTCGGTTTTCTTATGACATCAGTGTACCCTCAGTGGATTTCCAATATTGTCCTAGTACCAAAGAAAGACGGAAAAGTTCGCATGTGCGTTGATTATAGGGATTTAAATAAAGCTAGTCTAAAAGATGATTTTCCATTGCAGAATAATGATATGTTGGTTGATAGTACAACAAAATTCAAAGTATTCTCATTCATGGATGGATTTTTCGGATATAATCAAATAAGAATGGCTCCTGAGGACATGGAAAAAACAAAGATCATCATACACTGGGGAACATTTTGTTACAGAGTGATGCCCTTTGGGTTGAAGAACGTTGGTGCAACGTGCCAGAGGGCTATGGAAACCCTTTTCCATGATCTGATGCACAAAGAAATTGAGGTATATGTTGATGACATGATTTCTAAATCACAATCCGAAGAAGGGCATGTAAAGATTTTTTGAAACGGTTTCAGCGTTTGAGGAAGTATCATCTCCGCTTGAATCCAAACAAATGAACCTTCGATGTCCGATCAGGGATACTGTTAGGTTTCATTATCAGCCAAAAAGGATTTGAAGTTGACCCTGATAAAGTCAAAGAAATTCAAGAAATTCCTGCGCAAAAAACTGAAAAGCAAGTTAGAGGCTTCCTTGGGCAGTTGAATTACCTTTCCAGATTCATTTCTTACATGACTACAATGTGTGAACCGATCTTTAAATTGTTAAAGAAAGATCAGGGTTGTGTGTCGACAGATGGTTTCCAAAAGGCATTTGAAAGTATTAAAGAGTATCTGCTGGAACCCCCTATATTTCTCCCTCCCATTGAAGGAAGACCATTGATCATGTATCTGACAGTGTTAGATAATTTTATAGGATGTATTTTGGGACAACAAGATGAAACAACTAAGAAGGAATATGCCATTCATTATCTCAGCAAGTTTACTGACTGTGAGTCACGGTATTCTATGCTGGAAAAGACATGTTGTGCTCTGGCTTGGGCAGAAAAGTGGTTGCGGCAATATATGTTGAATCATACAACTTTGTTGATTTCCAAAATGGATCCAATCAAGTATGTTTTTGAAAAGCATGATATTACCGGAAGAATTTCCCGTTGGCAGATGTTATTTTCTGAATATGATATTGAATACCGTACTCATAAGGCTATAAAAAGAAGTGTGCTGGCAGATTAACTTCCTCACCATCCGGTAGATAATTATCAGTTTATTAAATATGAGTTCCCTGATGAGGATGTTATGTTTCTGAAAGCAAAAGATTGTGATGAACCTTTGCTTGGGGAAGTTCCTGATCCTAAATCCCGGTGGGGTATGCTATTTGATGGAGCTGTAAATGATTATGGAAAAGGAATTGGCGCTGTGATTTTAACTCCACATGGATCACACATTCCTTTTACTGCAAGGCTGACATTTGATTGTACCAATAATATGACAGAGTATGAGGCTTTTATCATGGTTCTCGAGGAAGCCATTGATCTCAGAATCAAAGTTCTAGATGTATATGCTGATTCAGCTTTGGTAGTTAACCAGATTAAAGGAGAATGGGATACTCGTCACCCTGGCTTGATCCCTTACAAAGATTATGCTAGAAGATTGTTACCCTTCTTTAACAAAGTCGAATTCCATCATATTCCCATAGATGAAAATCACATGGCGGATTCTTTGGCAACTCTGGCTTATATGTATCAAGTAAATACTTGGAATGATGTGCCTCATATCACAGTGCAAAGTTTGGATAGACCGGCTCATTTGTTTGTGGTAGAGGAAAAAACAGATGAAAAGCCTTGGTATTATGACATCAAGCATTTTCTCCAGACTCAGGAATACCCGGCTGGTGCATCGAATAAAAACAAAAAGACATTGAGAAGGTTGGCAGGTAGATTTTTCCTCAATGAAGATGTGCTGTATAAAATAAATTATGACATGGTCTTGCTCATATGCGTGGATAGACATGAAGCATACATGTTGATGCATGAAGTCCATTAAGGTTCCTTTGGTAATCATTCCAATGGACATTTGATGGCGAAAAGTATGCTTAGGGCCGGTTATTATTGGTTGATAATGGAATCTGACTATTACAAATTTGCAAAGATGTGCCATAAATTCCAGATTTATGCTGACAAAATCCATGTTCCTCCGGCACTTCTCAATGTTATTTCTTCCCCATGGCCCTTATATATGTGGGGTATTGACATGATTGGAATGATTGAACCTAAGGCATCAAATGGACACCGTTTCATCTTGGTTCCAATTGACTACTTCACCAAATAGGTGGAAGCAACTTCATATGCTAATGTCACTTAGCAGGTGGTGGTCTGATTCATCAAAAACAACCTCATATGTCAGTATGTTGTGCCAAGAAGTATTATCACCGAAAAAGAGTCAAATCTGAATAATAAGATGATGACAAAACTTTGCAAAGAATTCAAGATTGTCCATCACAATTCATCTCCCTACAGGCCAAAGATGAATGGTGTTGTTGAAGCTGCTAAAAAGAACATTAAGAAGATCATCCAGAAGATGGTTGTTACTTATAAAGATTGGCATGAAATTCTCCCTTTTGCGTTGCATGGGTATGGAACATTTGTCCGCACTTCAATAGGGGCAACCCCTTTTTCTCTTGTGTATGGCGTGTGTTATACGGTGGAAAAACCGACTGTTAATACTGGTTTGCGTTTTTTTTGTTCGCAAATGTCACGGTAAGCAAGATTTGCCACCGACTTTTATTTTATCCAACAAAGGAAAAGGAAAAAGAATAGAAAAAACCTTTTTCGAGATGTTTCTGAGTACGGGGGGGTAGATTATAGAAAGGGAAGGTGTTAGCACCCTTTCTATCCATGGTTTTCCATGAGCTCTTAGGTACTTGCTCATCTTTTAAAAAGTTTCTTAGTGTGTGCTTATTTGGAAAAGTTTTGTCTTACTTAATTTTAACCTTTGTTTCTGCCTTAAAGAGTGTTACGAAGTTGTTTTTGAAAACTTTGTTTGAAAAGTGTTTGGTGTGAAAAAGTTTGTTTGTTTTGAGCAAGTACTTAAGAACTAATCTACCTACTCGAAAAAGACTGTTCGTTTTCCTTTAGACAACGCTATCCTATTATTAAGGAATAGGTAGCATCGTCATTGCATTTTTAAAGGGACGTTCGAAGAGACGGAATGGTCATCGAAGGCAACATGTAAGGATACCTTAGCAGTTCGAAGGGACTGTCATCATATATTCATAAGCAACATCGAGGGACAAGATCATTTCTCGTAGGAAACTCGAGGGACATTGAGGGACTATGATCTTTATGATGACTTTTAGATTGAGGGTTAAAACAACCGGCTGAAAATCGTCAAACAATAAAGTCGCCATCAAACGTCTTTTATCCCACAAGAAGGGAAAGGTAAACATCGAGAAAACTTGAGAAGGGAGAAGTCACGGTCTTGCGACCGAGAGATATGGGTAAGGGAGTCTGTTACGCGAGGGGAAGGTATTAGCACCCCACACGCCCGTAGTACTCTACGGTATCCACTCTTGTTATCTATCTTATCGGTGTGTTATATCTATGCTTACTGTTTACTACTGTTAAAGAGAGAATGCATGCAAAAGAAATGAGAAAAGAATGTAGGGAAAATAAAATTGTGCTCGTTCAGGCCCTACCCCAATGCATACGTATCCCTTTTAAGGAATCAGAGCAGCCGTAGTTCGGCTCATATATTTTTGTTGGTTTGTATTTTTTTAATGAACCATATTAATTTCGCCTTCTGCCGCAACTCGACCTTTGGAGATTTACGTGTCAGCACAGAAGTGAATTAACTTTCTCTTTTGAAAAATTTTTTGGAGAAAATGTTCCTGGGCGCACAAAAAGGTTTGAATTTGGATTGTGTTTTTGACGAACAATATTAATTTCTCCTTCTGCCGCAACTCGACATTTGGAGACTCAAGAGAGAGATTTTAGCCATTTCTCCACTTATTCGTGAAATGATTCTTTGAGACTTGAACCATGCCAAGGCTTAGAATAATAGAATGATAAGATCGAGAAGAAACCCACTTATCATCTCCCAAACTTAACATAGACATGATTCTTGTCAGTAAATTTTTAAGTATTTTAAGGTTTGTAAGAAAAATAAGTTTTTTTTGTTGTTTTAGTGTAAATGCAAAAGGAGAAGAAAAGTTAAAGGGAGACTAACCTACTTCTAAACCTAATGTTATCATACTTCATATGACCTATGGGAAGAGATAAATGCGAGGTGAAAATAGAAAGAAAATATACCAAACGAGTACTAGCCCGTAGAGCAAAGCAAAAAGTAAAGAAACTCGATGATCTCGCGAGCTGCTAGCATCAACAAAGAAAAGAGTCAGAAATCCAATATTTGGAATGATTATTGAAGCATCATCGATGTGAAAATAAATCACAATTGAAATTCCAGGCGTATCCATATATCACACAATAAACCTGCATAAGACTCAAATATTGACAAGCAAAAGTGAATCACAAGTCTCAAGTAATCGAATAATCATGAATTAATTTCTAAAAGTAAAATAATAATAAAATATGACAAGTTTTTATTGATTTTATACCTTTTGTCATCAATTCTATTCCTAATGTTACTATCTAGAAGTTAAGAAAAGAAGATTAAAAAACTAAATAAATCTAAATAGAGGAGTGTATGAAATTGGATAAGAGATGCAAAAGGTAATGGCTAAGCCCAATCTACACAAAAAATCAGTCCACCAACATCTCTTTTTTTGATGAAAGATACCAAAACAACGCCATGAGTTCATGATGGATTGAGGCCCACGAATTTCCCTTCAGACCAAACCAACACATGATCACCGATTTCTCTTCCATGTTGTACTTTTTCTATGAGTTAACAATTGAAATCACAATTAAATAAAATAAATAAAAAAAGAACCCAAAACGATGGAGTTTATTGTTACTAGGGCTCACAACAAACGACCCTCCAACTTCGTCACATAGAAGCTTCTCTTCTATAATCAAAACAACAACGACGATACCGCTATGACTTCGTCCGCCTCCGATCCGCGACGATACAACGCCACCACAACCCAAAACACCATCTCGTCATCTCTTTCCCTCAGTTTTCACCGTATAATCTACCCTTAGCAAATTCAAACGAATTCATAAACCCGGTCGGAGACGCTCCGACGATGATGTCGATGTTGTATGAAATCAAGAGATTCAGGTATTTTCCATTGTTATGCTTCTTATACCTCTCCTTATCGTTCACGTTCTTTACTCTTCTACTCCAAATTCTTCTTTGAATTTCAGCTTCTTTGGTGTGTTATCGTCTGTTTGTGCTGATGTTGAACGAATGTTAACAATGATGACAGAAAATATGATGAATTCGTTGTTGTTGATTGCATATTCTTGAAGATGAAGCTTGAATAGTGAATTGAAGAACATTGATGAAGATGATGATCTTTACGCTGGTTGCGGTTTTCAGAACTGATGTAAATAATCAATGATGTTGATTAAAGATTGAGATGATGAATGTTTGCTGAGATTGAAGATAATTGGATTCTGAGAAATGAAGAGTGAAGAGAGAAGATGAAGATGAAGGGGAGGGAAGAAGGAAGAGGTTTATGGAGATTCTTCTGTAGAATTCCAGAATGAATATGAATTGGTAAGTTTTATTATTTTAATCTATTCTATAGAGTTGAAAAATAATGAATCCGAATCCCCCTCAATCTGAAAACTGAAAATTTGTTATATCTTCTATCCTTTTTTCCTGTTCTGAATTTTATCGAGAAGTCGTTAGGAGTCTTGGAATTCTGTTTTGGTTAGAGTAGTTAGGGAAGTTAGTTGGAATTGGTTAGGAGGTTGTAGGTTTGTTAGAAGCAGTTAGAAAAGTTTGTTTAGAGTTATGGATTTTCTGTTAGAAATTGGTTATGACAGTTAGGAGTTTAGACGGTTGTTTAGAGGTTGTTAGGGATTGGAAAAAATCTGTTAAAAAACAGTAGCATATTACTATAATGGTTAGAGGTTGGTTATCAATTAGTTGGCTTTGTAATAATAGTATAAACTATTTAGCAAATTCTATTTTTGAACTTGGGATGCTGCAGGTCGGGAGTTAGGTGGAAATTCTGTTATATCGATTCAGTTAGGCTGTCCATTATGTTATGACAGTTGGGGGTTGGTTTTGATTTTTTGTTATGGGTTGTTAGTAAGCTGTTTAGAAATTAGTTAGGAGTTAGAATTTGGATAACTGTTGGGAATTCTGTTGAAGCTGTTAGAGAACGTTTTTTGGACTAGAAGTTAGTTGCAGGGTCGGTTAGGAGTTGGTAATGACGAGAAGTTAGTTGCAGGGCTGTTTTGTGAGGGAGTTAAAAGTTAGTTGGGGAAGTTATAAATTTTGTTGGAGATTTGGTTAGCTGTTGAAAAATAGAAAAATTCTGCTGGCTTTAGTTGGTTAGAAAATCAAGTTTAGAAGTTGCTAGGTAGGTTGGTTGTTAATCTGATTTTCTATCATGATCTTAAATTCATCTTCTGATATCTTAATACAGGGCTTCATTTTTTGAATAATTGATTCAGGCTGTAACCAGTAGCATTTTGAACTGATTTGGTTTTAGGCATTATCCCAACTGGTTTTACAGTTTGCATCTAATTTTTTTGCAGGCGATTGTTTGAAGAATGCAACAAGTTGGTTCACCTGGGGCATGAAGATTGAAGAATACCTGAAGATAGAGAACTTTGGCATGGCATGGACTTGGAAGTTTACTCTTGGAATTTTAGCATCTTTAGGACTAGAGAATTTTGTTCAAGTGCATTTTTTAATAGTTTTTCCTTGTGGATTATTGGTGTAATGGGATTGTAATTGTTTTATAATGAATGGTTAATTTGGATGAACTTTGAATACTATAGTGTGAATTGTAAATGACTTTGAGCTTGAAATGTCGGGTGATGAATTTTATGGATGGAGTTTAAATGACAAAGTCTTGAAAAAATGCTTGAAGACATAAAAGCATCAAATTTTCTTGTGGGGTATTGTTACACTTGAACGAAACTGAATGGAATTGGATAGTTTTTTCTTGAATCCTGAATGAAAGGGTTTGAATAAACATTGAACACATGTGAACTTGAATCTGGAATAACGATGAACATTTTGTAATGCGGATGAACTCCGACTTGAAACAAGACCTCACAGTCTGTACTTTACCTTCCAAGAAACTCATATGACCAATACTTAAGGCTCTTTGCCAACTTTAATCCAATCAAACACTTTCAAACATCTTGAATTCAAATCAAAATTCAAATCCAAATCACACTTGAATTCTCAATGAACTCCTAACTTCAATCTTGAATCCAAATCAACTTGTATGATAAGTAATTTCAATAGACAATAAGATCTTGATCCTAAAAAAATTCACAACCTTGCCTTTTGTATCATGCCTCATATTCCACGATTCAATCCATAAGTCCCTTATCTCGACAAGGTCCTTCCCTAATTGACGACCTTAAATCATCAAAGATGGACATAAATGATAATGAAAGAATATGATCAAGATTAACATGAAACCTTATTTCCCCGGATCTTCAATTACTTGAACACTTATCAACTGATAGAAACCCTGATTTTTAATGAAATTTTCCTTTTCTGAACTATTGTTTCTTTTTCTTTTTCCATACCATTCTTCAAATGCAATTTGAATGCCTAACACATATTAGATGAAAGTTCAAGGGAGACGTTGGTCCCAAAGTTAATTTTTCAAAACCTACTTTAACCGAAGTCAACGAATCTTATCTATGTATCTTTGAACTTGGCCCATGATTATGCATCTCAAGGTCTCATAAGAGCTTGTAAGCCCATCACCCAGGTATGCCATGTCGAACAAAACCCTGCCTTGAATGCCTTGAACCTTGAATTACTTTGCACAAATTCTTCCACGAGAAGCCTACTTCAATCCAAATCTACTCGCATCGCAGATAACAAATGACAATGATGAGGACAATAATTGCCTTGGTTAAGGAGAAGTCCACCAATTCATATCTTAAGTCATGAACCACGCTTCACAATTCAATCCCCATCCCTTAGCGATCGGTTATTTCAACTTAAAATTAGTGTCATAAGAAACATCTTACAGATGGATGATAAAGTCTGAATCACAGAAGAATTCCCTTGACGTGAAACCCTAGTCGCACAAATGAAAACCCCAGCACTTGCCAAGACTGGATAAAAACAATTATATCTTGAAGAGAAAGAAATCCTGTTAACCATACCTCACAATCTTGATTCCTCAGTTTAAATGCACAGATAAATATCCGGATGAAACACCTTTGAACCACAATTTGGAAAAACCTAAATTGATTAGCTAAAGAGTAGATTGATGCTATGTCATAGTCATTAATCCTAATCAAATGATAAGCATACTTATATGGAGAGACGTCATGATTCGAAGCCTAGATATGATAGGTTACGCCCTGGAGTCCTTGACCAGAATGACCTACAACCAGTTGTTCATCATAAGATATTAGCCCCGTAACTTGGTGGAGAAGAAGTCCGAAAATGAGCATGCTCAAAAACCCTAGTTCCACGGTCTTATACACCAGGAAGACCCAAGATAATCAAACTTATTCAACACATACACCTCAAACCAGCTGTAAACCCTAGCTCCCTAACTGCTGGTCTTTCGGACCTCAGTCGATCTATTTTATGAAAATGCGTGCTATGCACATGACCCATTGGAATAATGCAGATGAATGCAAAAGTCTTAGCCAGCATAAAAGTGCAATTAGGAGAGAAAATTTAGGGATGCAACAAGGGTCTTTTGCTAAGATATCCCTACGTTCGAGGGACATAACCATTGTTTCCGAGGCAACCAAGTGAGGTAAACCCTAGGAGTGAGCATGTGCGAGTGTAATTTTCAGTTAATTTATCTTTGCACATTTAGGGTTTTCTACCGTATTAATTTTCAGTTTGTCTTTCTATACAATCCTATTAACATACATCTAAGCAGTTTATAGTTTGCGGAATTAAAAGCAAGAAAGTTTAAAGTTCTAACTATTAGAAGTCTTTTGCAGACACATAATTATTTTGGACCGAAAATAAAAATGCAGAATTTAAACCATAATTACTATTACAACCTCGAAACAGTTACAATAATAATAAAAGGAAATTAAAAAATGCACGCGGCGAATTAAATGCGAGAATAATTTAGGAAACTTAAAAAATCTAATTGAAAAAAGATTTAGGTTAGTTTTTGAGAAAAAATTAGGTTATGTACTAAATTAAACCCTAATTCTAATTATTTTTTAATTATGAAAAATAAGATTTAATTTCCCTAATTTAATTAAACTAATTAATTAAAGAAACAAAATATTTTTATGAAAAATATTTTGGATGTTTTTTATGAAAAAGATTTTTGATGTTTTTATGAAAAAGATTTTTGATGTTTTTATGATTTTTTTGATTAAATAAAAAAGTAATGATTTTTGTGTTATTTTTTTAAAAAGAAAATAATTAGAAAAATAATTAAAAAAAATTAAAATAGAAAAGAAAATAATGGGCATGTGTTGTGCCAGCCTGAGAGTGCACCATAGTCCTTCATTGTTTGAGGCGTTGGATTTGAATTATTGATACATTCAATGGCCAAATGGTGGTAGCGCATGGTAGGCGTTTTGGATGATGATGCATTGAATCTGTAGAAACAAAGTAAGAAAACAAAATTTGCTGGGATGGATAGTTGTATATATAATAACATAAATAAAATATAAAGGAAATAAAGTGGTATTTCCCAAACGCGCGCGTGATTCAAATCACCCAATAGGATTCTTCCACCTAATTGTCTTCTTCCCCGTAATTGTTGTTTTTTTGCCTCACTTTTACCTACAGTCGTTTCTATAGCTATAACCCTATAAGTTTCAAAAATTCACAAGACGCATGATAAATTATTTCTAGCTGTATAGAACAATTCGTTTTGATCTTACGAGCATCATGGTGTTTCCCAATTTAACCTGTATAGAGAAACCCTAAAACGACAAAGCAAACCCTAATAATGGTGATCATCAATATACGCATCAAAACGCAAAATTAATTAAACCAAAACATCCCAAATGATGATACTAACATAATTCTATGCTTAAAAGTGATTAATCATGCGTAAATTGTAAAATCAAGTTCAAGATGGTATGTGCAAATCGTGGGTCTGTAAGTCGTGTTTCTTGATGTTTTTGGCCTTGAGGATGATTGGAATAGCTTCAGAACACGTCCAGGAACAGATTATTGGCTTTGGAATTACTTGAAACGACCTATGGAAGAGAATACGGTCTGCATTTTTTCTTCCAAAATTTGCAACTTCTTCCCTTGTTTTCACGACCCCAAAACCCTTTTTTATGCTTTAGAGATCAATGTTGACTTCATGCATATTTCCAAAAATTGGTCAACTTTGACAATACATATCTCTTTCAATTTTGACCCTAGGAAGGTGTTCTTGGACTTTTTAGAAAGCTCAGGATGTCCCCTAAATAACCTTTTTGGTTTCCTCTCAATTGGGTCTTCCATGTTCATGTAAGAAGCTTTGACCCAAAAGGTGTTTTTGTTGACTTTTCAAAAGAACCTATAATGTAGAAATTCATATCTTTTGATGAGTGCATATTTCGAATTTATGGGATGAATATGGGTTGTAGGGAATTGAATCCTCTTCAAAATGGGCCTTGGATGGAAATTTTCTGATAAAGTATGAAGAAGTTATGCCTGGTCAAAGTTTGGTTGACTTTTTCTGTGAAACCCTAATTTAGCAACTTTTGGGTTTTGATGAATTTGGGGCATTCCTTGAGGAATCATGATCAACCCTTGATCAAATGATGGATATCACTTCAAAATGTTTATGTTGACCAAAAATCTTGAAGTTTGACTATATGTGGGCCACAATTGACTTTTAACCTAGTACAATTGATTTTCAGGCATCTGAGCAGTTGACTGAGAAAACTTCTTGTGCAAGGAATGAAACTTGACATGGATGATCTTGAGAACATATTGGGACCATGGAAAGAATTTTGGGACTTTGGAGTTCACACATCTTGATAAAAATGGAAACCCTAGTTTGAGGTACATTGCCTTAAGAGAGAGTTTGTCTGGTTAACTCTTGGGCATCCTTGAGCAAGTTGAGGACTTCAATGAGTATGTTTTGAGTAAAATGAGAGGGAAAATTTTGGGGTACAACAACATGGAATCAATGCTCCCCATTAAAGTTGAGATTCCCTCTTTATGCGTGATAATGGAAACCAAGTTGTTAGAGGCTGATGGGTCCAGAACAGGTTTGACCAGTTGAATTTGATTGAAGAGAAAAGAATGAAGGCCTTGTGTCATGGCCATCTATACCAGAAGATAATGAAGAAATTTTTTTATAAGAAAGTCAAGCCTCATGAATTCAGAGAAGGCGACCTCGTGCTTAGAAAGATTGTGTCTTTCAACGCTGATTCTAGGGGCAAGTGGACTCCCAATTTTTAAGGCCCATATGTTGTCAAGAAAGCGTTCTTTGGCGGTGCATTGATTCTTGAAAGAATGGATGGTGAGGAGTTCCCACATCCCATGAATGATGATGTAGTCAAGAAATAATTTGCCTAGAAAAATAAAAAGAACAGCTCGCTAAGACGAAAACCCAAAAAGGCGGTTTAGGCAAAAAGGAGCATCTCGGTAGGCCGAAAACCCGAAAGGGAGGTCTAGGAAAAAATTAGAGACATAAAAAGAACAAATTTTCCCGCTAGGTTGAAAACCCTCAAGGGAAACCTAGGAAAAAGTTAGGAATTTCTTGGCAAGTAACTGCATCAGACAAGACTCGATCATTTGAAGAAACAATCTTCTTGAATCCTCACCATTCTTCAACCAAAGTAGCTGCTCAGGAATTCAAAGTTAGTAGGGGGAATAATGGTCATCGTATTTCAATGTATCGTTTCCAATATATATTACCATTTTCCAAACTTTTTAATCATCTATGGAGTATCACCATTCGTAAACTACCATTCTGTTAATAAAGTTTGAGCTTTTGTCCAATTCTTTGAAATTCTTATTTTATTTAGCTTACAAAGACTTCATTTATTATTGATAGTAATTTTAAAAGCAAACCAATTAAATAACAACATAATTTTTTTGAAAAAAGTTTACAAATTTCTTATTGCTTTAGATTTTATGACTCAAGAAGAACAAAAAATAATGACTTTAGGGACGGACGAACTCGAAATTTTGGAAGTCTGATTTCCCCAGGAAGTTTCTCCCAAGGCACTTTTGTTGGATTGCGTATGTTTCTTCATGTTATTTCTCAGATAGTTGAAGACGATACAAATTGATGTATGGTGCAGTGTTAGGTTTGTGATCCCGTTTTTCCCAGTGAGGTGACCAGACAAGGGTGATGTATTTTCTAAGCAATGTTGGAACAGTTGTCAACTTTTTTGGGGTTTTTTTACTCCCGCCAAGTGCTAAATTTGACTTTAAGTCCCCATAAGTTTGATTTCTTGTTGTAATATTTGACTTCTTAAATCCCTGGATTACATTATCCCTGTGAAGTTTCATAAGTTCTCCCTAGAGAGGTTGGTGCAATATTATCTCTCAGTATTGAAGAATGTATCTTTGTTTCCCCTCTGTGATTGTTATTTCCCTCCCCAATGAAGTCAGTACAATATCCACAGTTGATGCCTCAACAATAGGGTATTGTTTTCCCCATTAAAAACAGACCGTGAAACATTTGTTTTCCTCATTGAAGTCAATGTGATATTCCCCGGCGAAGCATGGAGGAGGATGTTCTACCCTTGTATATGTGTTGATTTATTGCTATCATTTAATTATTTTCAGATATTCTTCCTTCCCAGTGGAGTTAAGCCATGAAGTAGGGATTTGCTTCCTCAGTCGGTGCTTACTTTCTCATGAAATATTCATCTGGATGTGTTTTAGCCGAGTATTAACTGTACCCAAGTTGGTTTTGTATGGTTATCCCCAATGTTATATATCTGTTTTGTTAGGATATACATGATAACATTCATATATTTATACACACATCATGCATAGTTCAATTTAGAAAATCATTGTTTATTTGCATTCATTAATATTTTGTTGACATATTACTCTATTATCCAGAGTGGTGTTATCCTCTCTCCATTAGAGTGTAAACCTTAAGCAAAAAGTGTATATTCTTTCAATTTCCCCACTGAGTTATCCCTCATGGAAGAATTTTTGCTTTAGCCTTCCAGTTTAATTCATCATCTGGATGAAATTTGATTCCCTCTTGAGTTTATTTCTTATGATGTGTTATTTTGGTCGACTGCTTTATTCCGGATGATTTCTGGTTCGAATGGGTGATCCCAAGTGGTATTATTATCTTGATTTCGGCAAGCTTTGAGCCCGGTTTGAGAATGTGCATTTATTTTGCACGTGAAGATTTTTATCTCTTTAACAGGAATACATTGGCATTTCCACAGGAAGCCATATTTCATTGCCCTTGGAAGTCCTATTACTTTCCCCAGGAAATCCTTATTGCAATTCCTCCTCATAACAGCAAGTAGCATGTCTCTTTATTTGAGCAAGTTGTACTTCCCCAATAAGTCTGACAGTTCCCACAGAAGTTAATTTGTTGTTCAGATTTGTTACTCTAATGAATGGTAGCCTTGTCATTATGGAAGATAGTTTGTTGTTGAGATTTGTTACTCCACTGAATGGCAGCCTTGTCATTATGGAAGATAGTTTATTGTTGCGATTTGTTACTCCAATGAATGGTAGCCTTGTCATTATGGAAGGTAGTTTGCTGTTGAGATTTGTTACTGCAATGAATGGTAGCCTTGTCATTCTGGAAGGTAGTTTGTTGTTGAGATTTGTTACTCGATTTTTTACTCAAATGAATGGTAGCCTTGTAATAATGGAAGGTAGTTTTTTGTTTAGATTTGTTACTCCAATGAATGGTAGCCTTGTCTTTATGGGAGGTAGTTTTTTATTGAGATTTGTTACTCCAATGAATGGTAACTTTATCATTATGGAAGGTATTTTGTTATTGAGATTTGTTACTCCAATGAGTGGTAGCCTTTTCATTATGGAAGGTAGTTTGTTGTTGAGATTTTCTACTCCAATGAATGGTAGCCTCGTCATTATGGAAGGTAGTTTGTTGTTGAGATTTGTTACTCCAATGAATGGTAGCCTTGTCATTATGGAAGGTAGTTCGTTGTTGAGATATTTTTCCAATGAATGGTAGCCTTGTCATTATGGAAGGTAGTTCGTCGTTGAGATGTTATTGTTCTGAAAGAAGTCACTTGTTTCCAGTTGTAAGTGGTGGCTGCTTACCCTAATATTGGTATTTACCGGTATTATCTTGCCACTTCCTTCCCTGGTTGGTCGATGTTACTTTTTTTATATCTCCTCAATGAGTGGATAGTTCGCAGTCATTTGTCGATCACTGTTATCCTTTATCTCCTCTTTAGGCCTTACCCTAATGGAGTCTGGTTTTTTGTTCACCAGTGATTATTTTCCTGGTTGGGTTTTTTATTTTGATCCCTGTTTTTATTTGCTACATCCCCAGTTTATTAGTGTCGCTTTTTGTATTTGTTCATTTTCATTCATAATCATAAGCACTGCATGGCATCTTAGGGCAAAACATATGGCTTGTTTTTATATTTAAGTATCTTCAATCGTGTCGACACAAAGATTTTTAACCTTCGCATATCCGGATATAAGACACTTAAATAAGGGAATCTATTGTAACCCAATTTTTTCCTCTAATATTCTTCTATCATATCATATGAACTCAATCACAACAAGATTACACACTAGGGTTTGGCTCTTCTCCTTATCTTTAGCTTTGTCCATGGGGAATCACCAAGAACCTTGATTTGTATCTTGTTGTCATCTATGTTTTTACTAACTTTGAACTAATAAATACAATGTATGTTTTCCCTAATTGTTGATATCATAGGTGAAAGCACAATACCTTCTAGCAAGTTGATTCATAAGTTCATGAGTTTATTTCCATGCCTTCTTCAACAAAGGTTGATTGAGATTTAAGCATCAATATTGAAGATATTTTTAAATAATATATTGAAAAAGTCTATGATGATTCATCATGCCTCAAGTTGTCAAAAATAATTCAAAGATACAAGGGTTGATTGAAGAAGTTTGACCCAATTGGACAAGTCTTTGGTTTCATTGATCACAAGTGCATATCTCTCTCAATTCTCAAGATTTGGAAGTGGTTTTAGTTGCTATGGTTTCTCCTTACCATCCTCAACAACTTCTATTTACATGACAAAAGTATTTGTGCAAGAAAGTTTGGCAAAAATTGAAAAGGGTTCCCAAGGCATTTTGTTGCTCTAGGAGCTAAGGTTTTGAACTTCAAAGGGGGTATATCTTGGTTATACGTTGGTATTTTTAAGTGATTCCAAAGAAATTCTTCTCTTCAAATGGTTATCAACAAATCACTTCAAAGGTTTTAAGGATATTTTGTGTGAAAGGTACTTGATGATGAAGAAAGATTACAAGTCCTCTAAACAACCCATTAAATTCCTATACATGACTTCAAAAGATCATAACTTGATCAATTTTTATCACATTGATCCCATTATTATTCCACATTGATTTTAAATATGTGAACTTCAACCTTTATTTTAAGTTCAAAGTGTATAAATGAATGCAAGATTCCTTAAGGATGCAAAAGATTATAGGTCATTTTATGAATTTTTGCCAATTTCAACAAGTCGTAACTTTCTCAATTTTTGGATATTTTAAATGGTTCAAGGCTCAAAATGTCATTCAAGAGATCTACTTCAGGCCATCTTTTTTGGTCAGGAGCAAATTTCCAATGGAAGACCATGTTTGGATGCAAGACATTATAAGTAATTTTTTGAAGAAAAAACTTAGAATTTTTATAATTGCAAAAGTCAACCTCTTTTTCCCAACTTTGACTCATCACAATTTTCAGCTCAAGCATCCATTTTATTCCATTCTCTGCACATTGTATAGCTTGTGATCTCATCTTTATAAAGATTCAAGATCATGTACTAAGACTCCTTGAGCTGAGAATGCCATTGATTTGAACTTGGTAACTTGAAACTGAAGTTTCTTCAAAAAAACAGAATTTGAAATCCTTGATTTAGCTTCTAAACACATTTTTTCTGGGAGCTTTTTCTTCTAAACACGTTTAGTGAAACTCCAGAAGTGATTATCATATTAAAACGCAAGGTTTGGATGAGTTTTGATCAAATTAGAAGTCACACTTTTCTTGTTTGCAACATCACACGATTTCCCTCCAAACTTCATCATTTCAAACGCTTGAGCATTCAATCAGCTTCCCTATAAACAGAGGATCATACCTCATTCATTTTCTCAAGCTTAGAGAGCCAGAATCACCCTGCCAAACTTCCTCTTGAACTCAATTTTCTGCAACTTTGAATTTGTTCTTATAGCCTTTCTCAATCATTTTTCTTTGTCAATTCATCTTCTTTGAACCTCACTAAAGCTAACAGAAGAATAATTAAGCTCTAAGACTTCCTAAATCATGCTAGCTAAGTCCAGTTTTAGAGTTGTTCAACTTAACTTCAATAGGTAGATTCCTTCACCAATTCCTTCAAACTTTGATATTATTATGAAGCTCTCATTATCCTGATTCTAGTCGCAACACTTGTTTTCAACTGGAAGTGTGTTTTGCTCATGAAATTTCAAATCCCTTTTTAGAACTTATTTTCAAAAATGACTGAGCTACAATTTATTTAAATTTTTCACGAAGGTACCATTGGAATCATCTTAAAGAGACAAAGCGAATGGTACAAGTATTGTGTCCTAATTTTACAGTTTCTAGAACCTACAGATTCGTTGGCTGGAACCTACATATTGTCTCTTCTCTTGTGTTCAGAGACCCATCGCAATGCCTTACTGAAGATTTTATGTTCTGCCCATGTTACACAAGACATTTCAGTGGCCCCGTTTGAAGGGATCGTAACCAATATTGTTGTAGGAAATTTTTTGGGTTTCTGTGATGATAAGCTCCCAATTGAAGGAAAAGCCCACAACAAAGCGCTGCACGTTTACATGAAGTCTTTGGATACGGTTTTATCTCGAGTTTTGGTAGATACAAGTTCTTCACTCAATGTGATTCCCAATGATACTCTATTTAAGTTGAATATGGATGGGGTAATGATGAGGCCTTCCATCCTAAGTGTTCGAGCATTTAACGGTTCAAGGAGATCTGTGGAGGGAGAAGTGGACTTACCTGTCAATATTGGTCCCCACACTTTCTATCTTTCGTTCTATGTTATGGGCATTCGTCCATCTTATACTTGCCTTTTGGATCGCCCATGGATCCATGTAGTAGGAGTTGTGACGTCTATTCTTCATCAACGCCTGGAATTCATTATAAATGACAAAGTTGTTGTCATTTTTGGAGAAGAAGATGTAGTGATTAACAATCTGACAACCTACCGTTATGTGGAAGTGGAAGGTGAGGTGCATGAGTTGCACTTTCAAGCTCTGGAGATTGTTTCTGTTGACAGGTTCCCCATCATGGAAGGTAAGAAGTCTAAAGCACCCATGGCCTCTTTGAATGACGCCAAAGCCCTCATGGAAGCTAGATTTCCCCATGGTGGTTAGGTTAAATTAATTGAGGTACCTGAGAAGAAAGATCGATGTGGTCTTCGATATCAGCCACCATCCTCCGTGCAAGCTAGTTTAGTTTCTTTCCAAGGAAAGCAAGTTCTCCTAATTTTTGAAGTGTGCACCAGTGCGGGTACAAGCAAAGAAGGACAAGTGATTGCAACAGATGATAAAGGTGACAATGAAGATGTTTCTCGGTTTATCTATCAAGTTGCGCCAGACCAGGAGCTCAGCAATTGGACTACCGTGGACATCCCAGAAGTTGTTTTCCTTGATGTGTAATTTTCTGTTTCCAGTAAGTCATATGCCCTGCCAAAGGCATAAAGACATCTTGTAGAAGGGGCCCCTTATGTTTCAATCTCCGTTTAAAATTGAATAAAAATCACACCTTCGCATACAATTTTGTTCCCTCTCTTTTATTTTACTTTTACTTTTCAAAATAAAATGGAAATGCTTTTCTTTTCATATTCTAAATATTTTCTTCCAATTTCTAAAATAAAACATAAAATCATCATTCATGTAGATCTGTCTCGAATTGCATCAAAAATGATAGGTTATGGTTCCTAATATCCTTGAGAATTTAGTTGACCATGCTAACAAGGACAATGAGGAAGATTATGAAGTCCCGGAAGAACTAGCGAGACTTTTAAGACAGGAAGAGAGGGTCATCCAACCATATCAAGAAGATACATAAGTTATCAATCTCGGTACAGGAGAGGTAAAGAGAGAAGTCAGGATAGGTGTCACCTTGCAAAGTGAAGAGAAGAAGGGGTTATTGAGTTGCTTAGATAGTATGCTGACATCTTCGCCTGGTCGTATGAAGACATGCCCAGTTTATATACTGATATAGTGATGCACAAACTGCTGCTTAAGCCAGAATATCCTCCAGTAAAGTAGAAGTCGCGAAGGACCAGACCCGACATGGCTTTGAAGATCAAAGAAGAAGTTCATAAATAACTGGATACGGGTTTCTTATCTATGATAAATTATCCACCTTGGATTGCTAACATTGTGCCTATACCTAAGAAAGATGGCAACATACGTATGTGTGTTGACTACCGAGACTTGAATAGAGCAAGCTCAAAGGATGATTTTCCGTTGCCTCATATTGATGTATTGGTTGATAATACTGCTCAATCTTCATTGTTCTCTTTCATGGATGGATTTTTGGGTGACAATCAGATAAAGACGGCTCCTGAAGACATGGATAAAACAACTTTCACAACTCCTTGGGGTACCTTTTTCTATAAGGTCATTCCTTTTAGTCTCAAAAATGCTGGTTCAACATATCAATATGCTATGGTGACTCTCTTTCACGACATGATTCATAAAGTGATCGAGGTGTATGTGGACGATATGATTGCAAAATCGCAAACTTAGGAAGAACATCTGGTCCATTTGCAGAAGTTGTTTGATCTTCTACAAAAGTTTAGGTTAAGGATTATTCCCAACAAATGCACCTTTGAGGTTCGATCGGGCAAGTTACTTGGTTTTATCCTAAGTCAGCAAGGGATTGAAGTAGATACTGACAAAGTAAGAGCAATACAGGATATGCCGACACCGAAAAATGAAAAGGAAGTACGTGGGTTCCTTGGAAGGTTGAATTACATAGACAAATTCATTTCCCATCCTACGGCTACGTGTGAACCCATCTTTAAATTGTTGTGCAAGAATCAAGAAGTCCATTAGGGTGATAGTTATTAAAAGTCCTTCAAAAAGATTAAACAGTACCTTTAGGAACCACTAATACTCATACCTCCAGTTCCAGGAAGACCTCTCATTATGTAGTTGACTGTGCTTGAAGGATCTATGGGTTGTGTGCTTGGACTACATGATACTGGATGAAAAGAACACGCCATTTATTACCTTAGTATAAATTTTACTAATTTTGAATCAAGGTATTGATTACTTGAGAAAACTTACTTCACTCTTACATGGGCAGCTCGACGTTTGAGGAAGTACATGTTAACATATTCTACACTTCTGATATCTAAGATGGATCCGATAAAGTACATCTTAGATAAACCAGCACATATAGGCAGATTGGCTCGGTGGAAAATGATTTTGTCTGAGCATGACATCTAGTATGTCACATAAAAGGCTATAAAAGGTAGCATTCTTGCTGATCATCTCACCCACCAGCCATTGGAAGAGTATCAGTCAATGAAGTTCGATTTTCCAGACGAGGACGTTATGAAACTTGGTAATAAAGAAGGACCCGAACCAAGGGAGTGATAGACTCTCACGTTCGGTGGTGCATCGAATTCCATGGGCCATGTTTGATTGTACGAATAATGTCGCAGAATACGAAGCTTGTGTAATGGGTCTTGAAGTAGCCATTGATTTAAAGATCAAGATTCTTGATGTTTATGGGGATTCTACCTTAGTAATATATCAAGTACTAGGTGATTGGGATACACGACACCCTAATTTAGTTCCATACCGAGATTACATATTAGAGTTGTTTCTCGCTTTTGATGAGATCACCTTTGAGTATATTCCCATAGAAGTAAACCAACTGGAAGATGCTCCAGCTACTTTAGCAGCAATGTTCAAAGTCGTTATCTGAATCATGCACCCAATATAAGAATCCTTCATTACAAGGAGCTAGCACTCGTTTTCCCTGCTCATTGTCTCATAACTGAAGACGTGTCAGATGAAAAGCTGTGGTATTTCGACATCAAAAGATATCTTGAGAAGCAAGAGTACCCCGAGGGTGCTACAATTTGTGATAAGCGGACTCTTAAAAGACTAGCATCCATGTTCCTACCGTCAGGAAACATTCTGTACAAGAGAAACTATGATCCGGTTCTATTCAGATGCGTGGATAGACACGAAGAAGAATATATCATACACGAAATTCATGAGGGCTCTTTTAGGACTCATGCCAATGGACATGCAACGGCTAAGAAATCCTACGAGCATGTTATTTCTGGATGATGATGGAAAATGGATGTTGTGTGTATACAAAGATGTGCCACAAATGTCAAGTTTACGCAGACAAGATACATATCCCTCCCACTCCTTTGAATGTGATGACTTCACCATGTCCCTTTACAATGTGGGGCATTGATATAATTTGATGGATCAAGTCGAGTGCTTCAAATTGACACAGATTCATTCTCATCGTTATTGACTACTTCACCAAATTGGTAGAAGCAGCTTCGTACAAGAATGTGACCAAGCAAGTCGTCACCCGCTTCATCAAGAAAGATATCATATGCCATTATAGAACTCCTAACAATATCATCACTGATAACGGGTCAAATATCAACAAAAAATGATGAAGGAAATGTATGAAGAATTCAAGATTAAGCACCATAATTCATCACACTATCGGCCAAAGATGAACGGTGCAGTCGAAACAGCTAACAAGAACATAAAGAAGATTGTCCAGAAAATGGTGAGAACATACAAAGATTGGCATGAGATATTTCCCTTTGCTCTACACTGCTATCGAACTTTGGTGTGTAATTCCACTAGGGCAACTCCCTTTTCACTAGTCTATGGTATAGATGCAGTGCTCCCAGTTGAAGTGGAAATTCCTTCATTAAGGGTTCTGATGGATACTAAACTTGATGAAACTGAATGGATTCAAACAAGGCTCGACCAACTCAATCTCATCGAAGAGAAGTGCCTAGTATCCATTTGTCATGGCCAGTTTTATCAACAGCCTTTCAAGAGAGCATTTTACAAGAAGATTCGACCTCAAGAGTTCCACACAGGTGACCTGGTCTTAAGGAAGATTCTCCCAATTCACTCTGATCCAAGAGGCAAGTGGACTCCTAACTATGAGGGGTTGTACATCGTGAAGAAAGCTTTCTTAGGAGGAGCTCTAATCCTGACAGACATGGATGGGAAGACGTTCCACTTCTAGTAAATCCAGACTCAGTCAAAAATACTATGCATAAAAAGATTCGCTAAGTCGAAAACCCAAAAGGGAGGCTTAGGCAAAAGTTAGGGCTAAAAAAGGAAAAAGAAAAAATAATAACCCGCTAAGTCGAAAATCCGAAAGGGCGCCTTAGGAAAAATGGGTATCCAGGTGTATTGAAAATCTGAAAGGGCGATCCAGGAAAAAATTAGGGACAAAAAGACAGAGACTGCAGTCTGAAAGCTCTTCATGAATAACAAGTATACCCTCCTAACACTGGATGGATCAATTCAACTATTATCTTTCGGAAGAACAACACTAGGACGATCCAGGATGTGGGAACTATTGCAATATCAGTTTTAATGGAAGTTTGAGATGTTCTTATTGCCATTTTACCTGTTGTATTTTGTATTTTCTTCGTAACTTCCTCATTTAGGAGTTGTTTCCATGTACGAATGCCTATTCATAGGCCAAACTCATTAATAAAAATTTGCCCTTCCACTAAATAGTGTTTGTTATGTCATTTTTACTTTATTTTTTGTATGCGAATTGTGATTTAAATTCTTTATTAAGCATTGGATTGAAAATAATAAAGCAATAATAATCACAAGCTAAGATGTGAAACACGACGTTACATGGACATGAAGGCATCCCAAGGGAATGCCATGGCATTCAAGTGTTGTTTTTCTATGCAGGTAGAAAGTCTTAATGGTCTCCTCGACCGAGCTTTCGTCCTCGTCACCTCCTTACAGAAGGCTGAGCATCAGATTCTCCAACACCGAGAAACTTGGTGAATTTGATGAGATCTATGTCTCTACTCAGTCATCCACAAGAAGTGCATCATGTGAGGAAATTCAGATCAAGCTACTCCTCTTCAGTAAGATTCAATCCCCAGTGATGTCACCAAGGCTATAACTCAATTCTCAAAGTTTTCAAGCATCAAAATGGATCACCACGCCACACTTCAAAATGCATATGAAGCATAAGCGAGATTTGGTACCTTGCACGAAAGCCCCAAATTAATCCTTAAATCAACAAAACATCCCCAAAAAGAATATCATCCTCATAATTCCAAGTTGACATCTATCATTACACTACTAACCAAAATAATTTGTGGTGCCAACACATTGCATTCCCCGACTCTCAATGCTCAGGTTATCTTTTCTAGGGTCATAGGTCGCTCATAGATCTTACCCTCACGTTATCTTTTCTAAGATCGTAGTTCATCCGTAGATCTTACCATCACGTTATCTTTTCTAGGGTCGTCGGTCATCCGTAGATCTTACCCTCACGTTATCTTTTCTAGGGTCGTAGTTTGCTGCAATTATTACCCTCATTTTATTTTTCATAGGGTCGTAGGTTGCTCTTAGGTCTTACCCTTGTGTTATCTTATCTAGGGTGGTATGTCATCCGTATATCTTACCCTCACGTTATCTTTTCTAGGATCGTAGGTCGCTCATAGGTATTACCCCGACGTTATCTTTTCTAGGGTCATAGGTCATTTGTAGATCTTACCCTCACGTTATCTTTTCTAGGGTCCTAGGTCATCCGTAGATCTTACCCTCACGTTATCTTTTCTAGGGTCGTAGGTAATCCGTAGATCTTACCCTCACGTTATCTTTTCTAGGGTCGTAGGTCCCCTGTAGATCTTACCCTCCCGTTATGTTTTCTAGGGTCGTAGGTCCTCCGTAGATATTACCCTCCCGTTATCTTTTCTAGGGTCGTAGGTTATTTGTAGATCTTACTCTCACGTTATGTTTTCTGGGGTCGTAGGTTGCTTTCAGGTCTTACTCTCATGTTATCCTTTCTCTTGGGTCATAGATAATGTGCCGATCTTTACTCCTTGTCTTTAACTTTATCTTTTTGGGTCTTGAATCCCACACAATAGATTCTCTGTTGTCGTTGAGTTCTACCCATCGCCTTTAAGTTATCATGTTGTCATTAATCCTACTGTCAGTTACCACGACATCATCAATCATATCCTTTCATTAATTTTAATGCCCACTTCCCTGAAAACCTTTTATTGGCACCTTTACCCCAGTACCAGCTATTATTATTCAACCACATTTACCCATCATGACCAGTTCACCAGAAAACAAATTTTTCTTTCCCCAACAGACATCGCAAATAATAACACTTACACCATCTTTCCAGGACAAATTTCAGGTCTTCGTATTTAATCTTCTTCTACCTTAAATGATCGAAAGGTTTCCGCCAATCTCACTTTCAGGTTTAAGACGATGAAATAGGGGCAACTGTCATACCCCAAATTTGTCCAACCTATGTTGCTCTTATCTAGCGTAGGCTTTGCATTTCATTTACATCATTTTCATTAGGTCAATTGCACATCATTATTTCATTCAATAAGGAAGTGGTTTAGTATCAGTGGTTGTGCTAATTAGGGTTTCACTTTGGTTTGAGTTTTCTTCATCAGATAAAGGCAGATTCATGTGACAGTGGGCAGTGGAATCGGGTTCAGAAGTATGGTTATCATGAGTTTATGTACAAGGCCATTTATCAAGATCTCAGTTTAAGGTTTAGCTCCCTAGGTGTGATTAAAAATTATGGTTTTACTCCTCAGTTACCATCTTCTAGGTTTCTCAGTCAGAAATTATGGTTTCTATTGGTTTGATGATTCTACACTCAGTACAGTCGATTTCCCTAGTTCTTCTCTTGAGCACTGGACTATGTGAATAAGGGTTTTGAAATATGGTTATCATGGACTTCTTCTCCTTAAGCTACAAAGGTTATTCTCCATCGAAATTCATCAGAGAGATTAGGGTTTAGTTCCCCACTGTTTGTCAAGAGAATAAGGTTTTGGGCATTTACGTAAGGACCCCTTTATGGCCATTGGATCATGCTATCCATATGGGGTACTTATTAGTTTTAGATGAGTTAGAAGGCATTTTTTTCGTTATTCAAAAGAAGTTAGTTGTTACTTTAAACACAAGGAATTGGTTATGGCATTAGCGCATGAAAGAAAGAAGCTATTTTCTTCATCATTGAGAATTTAAGAAAAGAATTAGGTTTTCTTATTCATCAAGATTGAGATTTCCTACATTTTATTTGAGGTTCATTGGATATCAAGGTATTCTTTTATTACTTAGAATCTTGTCTGCTACAGGATTCCTCAAGGCCCTATTTTTGTAAAGTCGAGGTATGGTACAGATTGAACTAAGCTAGGGTACAAAGGTGAATTGGTGGATTTATTTTGATTAAGATAATATTTTTTTTTGTCAAGCACTTATTACTTCAATTAGAAGTCAACTTAAGTTAGGAGTTCAAGGTGATTTTATCATTGAGATTTGAGCTTTCATCAAGATTCTTTCAAGGTTGCATTGAAACAAGAGCTTATTCATTTTTCAAGGTTATCATGAATACAAATAGCAAGATTCATCATGTCTACCATTATTCGCTCAAAAATCATACCATATTCAAAGAGCCAATTTTGCAAATTCATTCAAGTTCTTCTCAAGAGTTACACTCATGATTTTGAATTACATCATTCATTAAGTTTCAAGTACATTACCAAAAATCATCACCATTACAAATGTCATTACATTTTAGAAGTTTTCATTACAAATTCAAAGTTATCATCTATATTACATCATGACCATTACAAGAGAATTCCAAGATTCATGTTAGCCACCATCCCTTCTTCAACCTTGCCTCGCCTTCGTCACCATTAAATCAATAATCATCACATGAAAACAAAAGAAAATAGTTGGTCAGTAAGCAACATAAAACCAAGATTTTCAAAGAGTTTCTCTTAGACTCATCATGAGGGTTTATGTTTGAAATCAGAAATTTAGAGGGTGTTTTCAATGATGCGATAAATTCAATCCAAAGACTCATATTGAATATATTTCACGAAAAAATTCAGAAATGTTTTTCAAGTCATAAGCCTTATCTCCTATTGTAAATCACAAAAGGGTGTTTTGGTTTACAATAAAAGAAAAGCAAAAGAAAGTACCCCCAGTAAAACAGAATGCAAAAAAAGTTGCATTTCCAGCCCCAACATAATAACATATGCAAATCTCAGATAAAACAAATCAGAAAATAGATTCAAAAACCAGTTAATACAACAACAAAAGTCAACCAAAAAGTATTGCCAAAAACTCAGCCTTGCTGCCAACAATCTGTTTACAGTAACACCAAATGCAACAAGCCAAAACAGCCCCAAAACTTTAATTTTCATTCATCATTTTCCTAAAACCATAAACCCTTCATAAATTATATGAGAAAAGAAGAAGGAAAGTTCTGAATCACAAACAGAAAAAGAGAAAAAATACTAAGATCAGAAAGATGTCACCTGAAGCATAACAGTCCAAACGCAGGCTTCTGTCCTAAAACTGCATCCATCTGCTGCAATCCTGCCAAAGCCTGCTGCAAACCAACCTTAAATATGTCCCAACAACCCAACTATCAAACCTGTTACTGCTGTCCACAAAATTGTTATGATACAAAACTTTTTTTTTGCATAGCCTTGTCCTTATCATGCTACAAAACACTTACTGCAGACCTGCTGCCCCTGCAAGAAAACAACCTATTATGTCATTCTATAACCAGTCCATAAACTTGTCAACTCCACTCCAAAACCTACACACAAAATTCCAAGTTATCAGTCCAAAGCCTGTTGTCCATACACAAAATAAGAAAAACATTCCTTCTAACAAAAAGCAGAAAATCAGAGTAACTCTTGTGTTCAAAACCAATCTACTTCCCCCACCCAAAACACCCATCAATCTTCCTATATAACATGTTTCATTCACATGAAAAAGGGAGAGAGATATAGATAAAACACTACAAAAAGTTCATTTCAAAATCTTTAGAAAAAAAACTCACCCCAAAACTCTCGGGAATTTTCCTTCGTTCTTGTCAATCTTCATCATCATCATTGCTAACAAGAATCACCATCTCATAAGATTATTTCATTATCCTCGGAATCATCTTCACACTCACTCGACTTCATAAGCAACTTCAAACATCACTTCCATATTCTTCAAGTTTCTGACAGAAAAATGATATTAATGTTATACCAATTTCATCTTCCTCTCTGCTTCACCATCTCTACAAAAACAGAAAAAATTACATACTGATTATGAAATAACAACACCACAGATAACTAAAAACGTGAAGAAAAGAGGAATTCAGAGAAAATAAAATCAAACAAACACGCGAAGACGAAAGCACTTTTTTACCTCCAGATTTAAATTAGAGTTTTCACCTTCTTAGTGTCAATGAAAGGTAGGCCTTTATCCTCTCCATGATTTATGTGTTTCTCTGTTCATTTTGTGTCAATTTGAGAATGTGATGAGCAGTTTCACGAAAGCGCTCCGAGGTGTTGAATCATGATCTGAGATAGATGTGGCGATATGGACGTGCAATCAGAAAGGACGAAGTTGAGAGAGAAGAAGTGGAGAAGCAGAGCTGTGAGAATCGTTTGAGAGGTTATATCAAAATAGAGTGAGAGAGAGGTGAGCGAAGGTAGTTTTGTTATTGTTATTCGATTAAGAGAGGAGCGGAGCAGCGCGAGGAAGTTTGGAGTTGTGGTTGATGTTCATTTTAATGCATAAAACGACAGAAGACTGGGGGCGTATGACATCACGAGACGGGGAGAGGCAAGATCGTCAATTATTGTTGTTGTTGTTTGCACTATGTTTAAACAGAGAAATAAAGTTGAGAGAAATAGGGGCGTGAAGTGATTTATTTAGGTGAGAAACCGGTGCCTCTTTCCCAAATTAGGGTTTTCATCAACCCATTTTTTGTTTTAATTGTGTTGGGTTTGGACACTATTGACCCGGTCTGACCCATCAGGTTTTTTGTTTGAGTTTTTATTAGTTTGCTTTTTTTCTTCTATTTGTAGCATATAGGCTCAGCCCATTCCGAAGTTACTTACCCCATCCATCCATAATTCTGCTTCAAACCCCCTTTTGTTTATTATTGCAATTTTTATTGGGTTTGATGGTTTAGAATAGTTTTTTTTTAAAATATTGTTTACATTTATTTACATGAAAATAATAAAAATATATTTAAATTTAGATTTTAATTTTCTTTTAATATTTTTTTTACTTAAAAACAAAAAAAAAATTATAATTATTACTTGATAAAAATAATAAAAAATATTTAAAATTTAAATTTCTTTATTCGTTTGCTTGTTTAAATCTTGATACCATATTCCCTTAGGTAACTTCATGAGGCGATTAAATCCCGTTTCGATCATCTTATGTTGAAGTAGACTTTTACCCCTTCAATTGCATGACAACATTAGGGTTCTTCTAGTCTCCCCCTCAAACTTTTTCTTTTGTAATTAAAAATTACAACTTCTCATTCACAAATAAAAAATCTAAAAAAACTTGTAATCATTATTTAAACTCATTTCAAAATGCGCAAAACACTCAACAAATTAAAAAAACCCAAAAGGGCATGTTATCTCTGCTCTACTGCAATACAGGTCGTGCCTATTGCTAGAATGTGTCTGTTAACATCGCCCACTAAAAAACACCAACAAACCAACATTTTCTAGAAGAGCTACGGTGTTCTGATTCCTTCACGTGATACGTAGGCAAAGGGTTGTGAGACCCTCAATATTGCACTAATAAAAAACCATTTCTTTCCCCTTAGCAAGTATAGTTATAGATAAACACACTCTTAGAAGAAAACAAACACAATGGATCCCGTTGAATACAATGGATGTGAGGGGTGGTAATACCTTCCTTTTGGATAATCGAGTTCCTTACCCTCTCTCTTGGTTGCAAGACCATCTTATCCATCCTCTTGTGGTTTTCCCGATATTTCCCCTTCCTCTAGGATAAATAAAGTTCAGTGGCGGTTCTGTATTTTTTGCCGGTAGCTTCAGCTGGCGACTCTGTTGGAGATTATTTTCTTTTGCGAGTCTATCTTAGTTTTGTTTATTTTTCTCTTTGGGTGTTTATTTATTTACTTTATTTTCCTTATCGCTTTATTTCTTTATTGCTTTATTGATTTCTTTTGTATATTTTCCAAATCGAGTAAGTTGTGTTTTTTATAAATTTGGCGCGAGGATATGGTTGTGATCGTCTTGAAGATACGCGTCTGATGATACCACTATGAGCATCTAAATTTACAGATTTAAGAATCATGGGTTTTGAACTATTTGCAGGAGGCTGGAGGTTGAAGACGACCTACGTGTCATTCTTCAACTAGTGATGCTCAGCCAATTGTTTTATTTTGATTGTTGGACTTTTTTGTGTTACATACGCACGCATTGACTTGGATTCCTGATAATCCCTCACCTGAGATCCATTAGATCTCCCAGCGTGTATAAGTGAGTGAGATCCAACGCGTGTGGATTTTCTTATTTATTTTGTTTTACAAAATTATTTTTAAAATTTCTTAATCTTTAAAAATTCATAACTCTTCTATTTGTATCCAAAACTTATGAAAACATTTTACAAAAATACTTTGATTTATTTCTGACTTTGTAAATATTTTTTCATATTTTTATTTTTATGTTTGATATTTTTCATGATTTTTGTTTTGTTTGTCGTATTTTAATTGTTTTAAAAATATTTTCTGGTCTTTTAAAATCCTGAAAAACTTATGGAAGGATCCAATGACTTCTTGACAAATATTGGTGACCTCATTTTGTTTTTTTTCTTCTGATTTTACTATTTTTCACAAATTTTGGCTTATTTTGCTTATTTTCTACAAATTTTAAAAGTAGTTTCTGACTTTAAAAAATTCTGAAATTTTTTGTCAACTATTATTGAATCATGGTTGACCTCTGACTTTTTTTAAGGATTTTTATTTGGTATTTTAATATACTTTATGTATTTTACCAATTATTTTCCTTTTTATTAACCATTTTAATTTTGTTTTTTTAAATACTATTTTATTATTTTTTTATTCGGTCCTGACTTGGATTACATTTGGTGACAAATTCCTCAACCTCATTAGATCTTGGCTATTGATAGGTTGAGAAACCAAATCAACCAAAATGGATGAATGATGTTGATGATATTTGAAACCCTAATTTCATAATACATCCCATCCTTCTTCATCTTATCTCTTTCTAACTTGTGCTACATGTTGTTAGAGGATGATCTACATATCATTTCTCCAAACATATGGTACATAGATTTCTATTGACCGACCTCAGAATAGGTGCAACTTCTACATAAATCCACTTATTATTGCTTAACATAGCGCTAAATTTTGTCCCGATTCGAGAATTGATCATTCGTGGCCCAAACCTATGTTTGCAAGCCCAAGTATGTTTAATTTGAAACCTTTGATCCAATAACCTTGAGGTTCATTGTTAGGAGGATTTGGCCTTATTAATCCTCTAATGAATCTTCATAAAATTTTGTCTAAGTGAATCATTTAAACATCGTTGATCATTTGTTGTTGCCTTGAGAATTTGAAATGAATGATATACTTGACAAAAAGCAAATGAAACTTGTTGATGAGAGGCTTTGATTTTATCAATCTTCTAATGAGTTTTCAAAGACAAAATTCAAGCCGGTCCTTCAACTAACCTCTAATTTCTAACTCATTAACAATTAACTTTTATTTTTATGCTTTTACTTTATGTCTTTACTTTAAGCACTATTTACTTTAGCATTTACATTTCATGTTATTTTCATCTTTGCTCACATGAGCATTTATCTTTATGTCATTTTTATTTTGCTCACTTGAACTTTTCATTTTCTTTTTGAAGATACCTAATAACCAACTTGAACAATAAAAAATCTTTAAGGTTACTTGGAGTATTTGGTTACCATCCTTGGCATTTGGGATTTTTGGACTTCTTGGACTTAGGATTAGAAACCTTGAGGTGCATGAGACACCTTTTGAGGGCTTCAAAACTGTTCAGATGATCAAGACTCCTTGTTTTAAGGAGAGGAAGAAGCCATAAACATCCATGTCGTCTTTGAAAGATGCTCAAGCTATGGTTGAAGCAGGTAGCCCTGAAGGCTGGGGAAACTTAGTGGAGGTTATCCAAAGTTCGACAAGTTTGGCTTGGGATTCAAACCCGGTAATCAAGGTGTGGCTCCCTGAGTTCCAAGTTTGTCAACTGCCATAAGGTTTTCCAGTGCTGAAATCGTCAAGAACGAGCAAGTTAACGTTGTTTAAGATATCAATAGTGATTGTGATATTGATAATTGGATTCATCCAAGTGTGCCAGATGTTAAGCTCAACAACTAGAATTCCGAGGATGTTATTCCGGTTACATTTGTCAAAGTTTAATTTCTTTTATTTTCTTATCATGCAATAATTCATGCAATATGCCCAAGGCGTTAGTGAATCATATGTACGGCCTCCATATTTTCATTTACAATCTTTATCATGAAATAAAGGACGTCTTTTTGTATTCAAATATTTTTCTCTCTGTCTTTCCTTTTGTATTTTTGAATACATACTATGATACGGTGGCAGAACCGACTATTATACTGGTTTGCATTTTTTGTTCACAAATGTCGCTGTAAGCAAAAGTCGCCACTGACTTTTATTTCATCCAACAAAGGAAAAGGAAAAAGAACAGAAAAAACCTTTTTCGAGAATGTTTCTAAGTACGGGGGGTAGATTATAGAAAGGGAAAGTGTTATAACCCTTTCTATCCATGGTTTTCCACGGGCTCTTAGGTACTTGCTCATTTTGAAATTTCTTGTGTGTGTTTTAAAAAGTTTTTGTTTAACTTTGTGATAACCCTTGTATCTGTCCTCAAGAGTGTGACGAAGTTGTTTTTGAAAACTGTTTTGAAAGTGTTCATGTGAAACAGTTTTTATTGTTTTGAGCAAGCACTTAAGATTTTCTACCTACTCAAAAAAGGCTGTTCGTTTTCTCGTTTCCTTTATACAGCGCTATCCTACTATTAAGGAGTAGGTATCCCCATCGTTGGAGTTTTAAGGGACATTCGAAGGGACAAGTACGGTCGTAAAAGCAATGGTTAGGAAACCTTAGTAGTTACCCTAGAGTCCTAAAGATCTTTCCAAGGCAACATTCGAATGGGTCATTTTGATCTTTCGGGACTAGAGGACGACCACTAAAATTCCCTATGCATCATGACCGTTTACCAAAGGCAACCGGAGTGGGATAAACCCTAGGAGGGAACATGTGGATGTGTTATTTTTCAGTTTATTTATCTTTTCACAATTAGGGTTATCTACCATTTTAATTTCATTTGTCTTTTGCATACAAGCCTATTATCCATACATCTAGCAGTTTATAATAGCATAAAGTAAAGTGCGAGGAATTAAAGTCCTAACTATTACAAGGCCTCGGGGATGGGGTTACATAACCAAACTTGGGGAATGAGCAGTAAATAAAAAGCGGTAAAATAAACCCTAATTAAAAACTATTACAAACCTCGAAACAGGTACAATAATGGGAATTATAAATAAGTAAATGCGTGCGAGACGAATTAACTACGAGAATAAATTAGAACCTAATAATCTAATTAATTAAAAAAATATTTTTGTATATTTTTTTATTGAGAAAATAATTAAATTGCAAATTAAACCTAATTTCTAGTTAATTCTATTTAACAAAATAATCAATGTTGAAATAATTAAAATAATTAATTTTCAAAAATTAATTTTAATTATAAAAAACCTAATTCTATTTTTGTGATTTTCTGATTTTTTTTAAAAATGATTTTTGTTTTTCTTTGTAAAAATAATTAACAAATGATCAAAAACAAAAGAAATACAGAAAAGAAATAATTGGGCCTGTTACTGTTAGCAATCTGGGGGGGTGAAACTGAAATTGTAATAGGCCCAAGATGGTAGCCCAATACTCAACGTGAGATCCAATGCAGCTGGTCTTTAGGAGGTCCACCATGTGACTGCTTGCTTGGGGCGTCAGATCTGGGATGGAGATGATCCAATGGTGTGGATCTTAGGTGCATGATGGACGCTTGGTTGGGAGGCACATGGGATCCTGTAAAGCACGTAAAGAAAACAAAATCACAAGATGCTTGGACCTGGGATTGAACCCAAGTCCTTTCTTTCACCAGCGTTATCCTTTGCCATTCGTGCTACGTGACTCATCTCTTATTATAATGAACAAATATTAATATAATGGAAACCAGGTGGCATGCTCCAAAATAATATGCGCCACATTCAAACCAGCCAGTAGGATGTTGCCACCTCATTGTCTTCTTCCTTAGACTGTCGTTTTAGGCCAACCTTTTACCTATGGACGGTGTCCGTAACTATAACCCTGCATCATTAAAAAATTAACTACAGGCAACATGAATATTAATGGAGACCATGAATCAACCGGGCTTGAAGCCTTGAACACCATGGTATCCACATTTAACTCTAATTTTGCCTTTATCAAGAAGCCCTAAAACGAGTTTGGAAACCCTAAGAATGGCATCCTTCAATTCCTGCACTTAAAACTCAATCAAACAATTCAGATAGCATCAAAACCTTATAATAAACATGAATGCATGGTTAAATTTCATTGAAAACGCATGTATACATGTAATCAAAAATCAAGAAAAATTGGAAAACTGAATCCTGTATCTTACGATTCTGGGTGTTTTGTGACTTAGGAGTGATTGGAATAGCTTCAACACGCGTCTAGGAACGAATTGTTGGCTTTGAAATTGCTTGAATTGGACTGTAAAGAAAAATTTGATCTGCACTTTTCTTTGGAAATTTGAAACTTAGTTTGACTCTTTGGAGCAAGTTATGCCACTGTAATCTCGTCCTTAGTGTTCTGCATGCTCTGTATATGTATGTGAATCAAATAGGTTAACAAATTTGGATTAAATCTTGGAAATTGATGAGCAAGATATTTGATTTTCAAGTGATATTCCTTGTTTCCCAAATTGGCTAAATCATGCCATTTTCAATCCAATCAGCCCTTGCACGATTTGCTTGCTATCATACAACCTGTATTCTCATTATTTAATGCAAAATCATCCCAAAATAATTTTATATCATTTATTTGATTTAATTTGGATTTTTAAATGATTAAAAATAAAAATAAATCAAATAAATAAGAAAATGATGCATGGAGTGGTTCATGGGTTGTGGACCATGTTAGGAACAAGATGCAAGCATAAAAAGTTGGGCCCATTTAAATAAAAATGTATTTTGGGCATGGTTGACTTTGTGCAAATTTCCAAAAATGGCCAACTTTGACAATGCACATCTCTCTCAATTTTTACCCTAAGCGGTGTTCTGGGGATTTTTAGAAAGCTTAGGATGTCCTCTAAATAACCCTTTTAGTTTCACCTCAATTGGATATTTCATGTTCATGTAAGAAGCTTTGACCCAAAAGGTGTTTTTGTTGACTTTTTGAAATGACCTATAATGATTGAATTCATATATTTTCCTGAGTGCATTTTTTGAACTTGAGTGCTGAAGATGAGTTGTAGGGAATTGAATCCTCTTCAAAGTATGAGAAAGTTAAGCCTGGTCAAAGTTTGGTTGACTTTTCCTATAAAAACCCTAATTTAGCAACTTATGAGTTTTGATGAATTAGGAGCATTCCTTGAAGAATCATGATCAACCCTTGACCAAATGATGGATATCACTTCAAAATGTTGATGTTGACCAAAAATCTTGAAGTTTGACTGTATGTGGGTCACAGTTGACTTTTGACCTAACACGGTTGATTTTCAGGCATCTGAGCAGTTGACTGAGCAAACTTCTTATGCAAGGCATGAAACTTGACATAGATGGTCTTGAGAACATATTAGGACCATAGAAAAGATTTGAGGCCTTTGGAGCTCACCCATCTTGATGAAAATGGAAACCCTATTTTGAGGCTTATTGTCTTAGGAGGAGGATTTGTCTTGTCAATCCTTAGGCATCTTTGGGCAAGTTTAGGACCTCTAGGAGTATGTTTTAAGTAAAATGAGAGGGAAAATTTCGGGGTACAACAGCTGCCCCTGTTCAATCTTCTTAGACCTGGGGATGTAGATTAGCTTGTCTGCCTTTCGTGACCTGAAGGTGGAAGATGATTAAACACTAGAGTGCCCAGAAATTTACACTCGCATGAAGTTTCACCAATCGGTGATATCGAGAATGGACATATAGATGACATTTGGAATTCGACGGAGAAATGTCGGGGATGGGATTAAAGATTCCATCCAGAAAAGATATCAGTTGCATAAGAGATTCCTTTGCAAGAATTTCTGTACTTGCCGTTGAGCAGGACTTCACAGGGGAATATTGATTTATGTCCTGGGAAATAGTCTAAGAGCTTCGGTTGTCCATTAATCTACTGGGGAATTAACTCTTAATTGAAGAGGTGGAAGTAAACTACATGTCTGGTTAGGGTCCAGGCTGCACAACGACTTACTGGGGATATGTGAAACTGTCCGCGTCTGGTCGGGTCCAGGTCTTACAATGTTGTAAACTGTTGTCTGGAGATAAGAGAGAAGGAACCTGGATAGTAGGGTTGCTTCGAAATGACAACCTGGATAGTAGGGCTATGAGAAGGAACCTAGGTTGTACGGTTACTTCGAGATAAAAGCCTGGATAATAGGGCTTATGGGAAGGAACCTGGGTTGTAGGTTTACTTCGAGATGAAAGCCTAGATAGTAGGGCTTATGGGAAGGAACCTGGATAGTAGGGCTTATGGGAAGGAACCTGGATAGTAGGGTTACTTCAAGATGAAAGTCTGGATATTAGGGCTTACGGGAAGGAACCTGGGTCGTAGGGTTACTTCGAGATGAAAGCCTGGATAGTAGGGCTTATGGGAAGGAACCTGGATAGTAGGGTTACTTTAAGATGAAAGCTTGGATAGTAGGGCTTATAGGAAGGAACCTGGGTCGTAGGGTTACTTCGAGATGAAATCCTGGATAGTAGGGCTTATGGGAAGGAACCTGGATAGTAGGGTTACTTCGAGATGAAAACCTGGACAGTAGGGTTACTTCAAGATGAAAGCATGGATAGTAGGGCTTATGGGAAGGAACCTGGGTCATTGGGTTACTTCGAGGTGAAAGCCTGCATAGTAGGGCTTATGGGAAGGAACCTGGATAGTAGGGTTACTTCAAGATGAAAGCCTGGATAGTAGGGCTTATGGGAAGGAACCTGGATAATAGGGTTACTTCAAGATGAAAGCCTTGATAGTATGGCTTATGGGAAGGAACTTGGGTCGTAGGGTTACTTCGAGATGAAAGCCTAGATAGTAGGGCTTATGGGAAGGAACCTGGATAGTAGGGTTACTTCAAGATGAAAGCCTAGATAGTAGGGCTTATGGGAAGGAACCTGGATAATAGGGTTACTTCAAAATAAAAGCCTGGATATTAGGGCTTATGGGAAGGAACCTGGGTCGTATGGTTACTTCGAGATGAAAGCCTGGATAGTAGGGCTTATGGGAAGGAACGTAGATAGTAGGGTTACATCAAGATGAAAACCTGGATAGTAGGGCTTATGGGAAGGAACCTGGATAGTAGGGTTACTTCAAGATGAAAGCCTGGATAGTAGGGCTTATGGGAAGGAACCTAGGTCGTAGGGTTACTTTGATGTGAAAGCCTGCATAGTAGGGCTTATGGATAGGAATCTGGATAGTAGGGTTACTTCAAGATGAAAGCCTGGATAGTAGGGCTTATGGGAAGGAACCTAGATAGTAGGGTTACTTCAAGATGAAAGCCTGGATAGTAGGGCTTATGGGAAGGAACCTAGGTCGTAGGGTTACTTCGAGGTGAAAGCCTGCATAGTAGGGCTTATGGATAGGAACCAGGATAGTAGGGTTACTTCAAGATGAAAGCCTGGATAGTAGGGCTTATGGGAAGGAACCTGGATAGTAGGGTTACTTCAAGATGAAAGCCTGGATAGTAGGGCTTATGGGAAGGAACTTGGGTCGTAGGGTTACTTAAAGATGAAAGCTTGGATTGTAGGGATTATGGGAAGGAACCTGGATAGTAGGGTTACTTCAAGATGAAAGCCTGGTTAGTAGGGATTATGGGAAGGAACCTGGATAGTAGGGTTACTTCAAGATGAAATCCTGGATATTAGGGCTTATGGGAAGGAACCTTGGTCGTAGGGTTACTTCGAGATGAAAGCCTGAATAATAGGGCTTATGGGAAAGAACCTGGATAGTAGGGTTACTTCAAGATGAAAGCCTGGATAGTAGGGCTTATGGGAACGAACCTGGGTCGTATGGTTACTTCGAGATGAAAGCCTGGATAGTAGGTGTTGTACCCCAAAATTTGCCCTCCCATTTCCTCAACATTTTCTCATCACAAGACCCTTGAAGATCAAGATCCAGTTAGGGTTTCCTCTGCTCAAGACCTCTCCTTGCACTGTGGACTCAAATTAGGGTTTGTGTTTGCCCAAGGATGTTTTGACCTAAAATGCCTAAGATGACTTTCATGTCTCATGTTTGACTCACAAGATTATCCATACCAAGTTTCAAGTCTTGATTCCAAGTTTTGCCCAGTCAATTGGACAGTTGACCTAGAAATCAGCTGTATTGGGGGAAAAGTCAACTGTGGTCAATTGACAGTCAAACCTCATGATTTTTTGACCCACATCAACATTATGAACTCATATGGACCATTTGATCAAGTTTGGATCACAATTCCACAAGAAATTTGATCAGATCACCAAAAGGGCAAAATGGTCATTTTTAGGGTTTTGACTGCACAAAGGCAATTTTTGACTGTTTGACCTAACCAATGGCAAACCAAACTCACATATGGACTCAAGGACTCAATGAAATGGTATTGACACATTCATCAAGCTCAAAAGATCCCAAGTACACAAGATTGACAGTTGAATTTCCCAGTCAATTGATCAATTTTGACTGTACACTGAAAAGTCAAACTTTGACTTTTTGGTCAAAATCAAGAGTCAAGATTCATTTTTCATCAAAACATGCCAAATCATGAAACTTGTTCACCAAGAAACCAAGAAATGCAAATTAGGGTTTTAAAATGGAATTTTTCATAACTTAGAATTTTTCTAAGTTATGGAAAACCCTAATTTTTTCCCAACTTTGCCCCACTTTTTCACCATGATTCATTTGGATTCAAACAAAAGTAAAAGCATGAAAGTTGTAGCTTGTTACATAATCTACAACTTTGATTCACAAAGTTTTCTCATTTGAAGCTTGTATCTCAAGTTACAATTTTTTGAATAAGGGCACTAAACCATTTTTAACTTAGTGAAATTTTAACCTATTTTGACAAGGTTTTCTACCCCACTTCAAGGCCATTTTCCATAAACTTCCACTTGGAATTTCAATTCGCATTTCAAAGATGGATTGTAGTACACATTCCAAGCTTTCCAAAATGTCCAAGAACTCATCAAACAACCTCATGATTAGGGAGAATCGAATTTCACAATATAGCAAAAACTCACTTTTGAATTGGCCATTTTTCATGTTCATAACTTGGCAATTTGAACTCAGCATGCTTTAGGTTAGATTACAGGTCCTTAAACCAAGTTGCACTCAATAATTTAATGCATATTCATTGTGTTAAAGTGTTGTTCTATGAGTTTGAACATTGTATGCAAGATTAATCCCAAACTAGATAAAGCATTCTTTCCATTTTTGCAAAAGATCACTTTATGTCAAATTGAAACCCAAGCAAGTACAGTTAGGATCTCATTGGCACAAGTTTAGGAGCTAATTGCACTGATCAAGACAAGGGTTTGCAGCTTGTTATGGGGGCCTGCATCAGTCTAAAACACCAACTTGCATTTCCTTGCTTCACATAGAAGAAACATAGCATAACTTGTACCAACTCACAAACCAGCTTACAAACACAAGAACAAATTCATCAAACACATTCTAGACATCATACCAAAGCTTTTGCACGAGCCTTTTTCTCCCAATCCACCCTCCATCTCAGAATCACTCTCAAACTGCAAAAACATAGTTGCCTCTGCAGTTTGAGTGCCAACTTCTATTTCTCTCAAGCTCTCTTGCCAAAACCAGTTCATACACATCCCCTAGCATCTATGCAAGCTAACCATGACCTGAAACCTGACCTGTAATCCCTCTAAGCCACTTCACCATTTTTGTTTTTCTGTTTTGCAGTTGAAGCTCACTAGCATGATTCAGAGAGTTTCAAGACAAAGTAGAACTTGGAAAAGCATCCTTACACTTCAAGGAAGCTATACAAATCATCATTTTGCTCTGAAACATCCTCCATTGCAAAGCACGATTCCAACTGAACAGGTATATTCATGAAGTTCTATCTCTCTTATTTGGCATTGTTAGCTTTAGGTTTGTGAAGAAAATATGTCACAATCATAGCCCTGAACATGCCCATATAGTTAGATTTCATTTATGTTATGTGTGCTGCAAGAATTTGAGTCTGAACATGGCATAAAAGTTAGGTCATAAATTGGGGGAGAAGAAATTCTCCTTCATCTTAGAGAGTTAGGTCAAGTTCCATACATGGTTAGAATCGTCTCTTCATGCTGAACATTTGTTATGTTATGAGTTTTTGCTAAAAAGCCAGGAATCAAGAGTTGGAAGATGAGGAACAGGGCGCGCGTTTTTTCAAATATTGTTGCTGGAGGTTGAAGACAGTGGTCTTTGGGCTGAGCCTGTGTATTTTTTCTTATTCACACCACATAATTGCTATTACACCCCCTGAGCCCATTTGCTTTATTTTTATTTCTTTTTGACTTTTTCTTTTTTTGTTTGACTTATTTATTTTTTCTCATGACATTAAAAATATAAAAATATTTTTTCTCACCATTTTTGATTTTATTAGGCATTTATATAGTTTTCTTTTAGATTATACACAAATAAATAAATACATATATTTTGTTTTAAAATACTAAAAATAGTGTAAATGCATTTATATACATTTTTATTTTTGTTTACCTTCTGAAAATATTTCACATAAAAAAATACTTTTTTTATTTATTTTATTAAATATCAAATGTATATTATTTTATATTTAGAACTTAATATATATATATGTTTATGAATATATTTAGGTTAGAATATAAAAATATTTGAATTTTTCATTTTTATTAATATTTGATATAAAAAATACTTTTTTATAATATACTTCATTTTATTTTTATTTTTGTACATAATAAATAAATACTTGTATTAAATTAAATAATAATACATTTTCTTTAATAAAATTAGGGTTTTGCCCTAAATTCGAAATACTCCAAAAATAATATCTTTTTATTTTTACATAAATAACACTTTTTTTCATACATATACAAAACATTTTTGCATCTTGCATTTTTATTCCATTTATTTTATTTAGTTATTGTACATTAATTAAAATGTATAAATTCAAATTGATGTAATAGTTTTAGGTTTACATTACTTGTCAATATCCCCATTTGAACATTTGTACCCCCTTTCCCATATTTGGTTTTGTAATAGCTTAGTAAATTTATTTTCGCACTTTATTGCTTTCTAATGATAACATGTTAGAATTAGGGTTTGTATGCGAAAAACGACAAAAAATAGTTATGACCTAATCTCAAGATAAACAAGCATGAAAATGGACACACAAATCACACTTGCACCCCCTAGGGTACTCCACTTGTTGCCTTTCAAAATTGGGCCATATTGCATGTTAGGTCTCTTTGGGCAAAACAAACAAATTGAATGATCATAGTCCCTCGATAACATTTTTCAAAACAAACAAAAACAAATGATCAAGTCCCTTAAAGAAAATACCCAAAGATACTTGGCACCATTGCAATTATGGTCTAAACGATGACCCACGCCCGTCCCTTTCACATCCTAACATGAGATTGTCCACCAAATACAATGGTGGAACAAACTTGTTAAAAGGGTTAAAACATAGCAATAATCTTTTGAGAAATTTAGGAGTAGATAACCTCTTAGTTACTTGAATCAAAACTTGCAAAAACAAAACACTTGCCTATTTCAAAAAAACCACACATCACTACACTTTCAAAACAACTTTCAAAAACAAATGAAAACTTTTTCAAAAGACATACACCTTTGTATACATCCCCACATGGATCATTACAAAGGTTGCCACCACATTGGCTTCTTTTCAAAACATTTTCAAACCCACACACACACAAGCACCATTTAAAACAATTGAAAATTAAGGCAAGTTGATCTAAGCAAGTAACTAAGAGCCCATGGATAACCATGGATAGAAAGGGTGCTAATACCTTCCCTTTCTATAATCTACTCCCCGAACCCAAGAAAACATCTCAAAGGTTTTTGCTGTGCTTTTTAACCTTTCCTTAGGATAAAATAAAAAGTCGGTGGCGACTCTTGCTCAACCGAAACATTTGCGAAAACAAACGCAAAACCTCAAGTCAGTTCTCCCACCGTATCACAGTAGGGCTTATGGGAAGGAACCTGGATAGTAGGGTTACTTCAAGATGAAATCCTGGATAGTAGGGCTTATACGAAGGAACCTGCATAGTAGGGTTACATTAAGATGAAAGCCTGGATAGTAGGGCTTATGGGAAGGAACCTGGGTCGTTAGGTTACTTCGAGATGAAATCCGTGATAATAGGGCTTATGGAAAGCAACCTGGGTCATAGGGTTTCTTCGAGATGAAAGCCTGGATAGTTGGGCTTAGTTGTTTTTGATCATGTAGATTAGTTGGCCCGTTTGGTTTCGGGAACTGATTTTTCATGAGTTGTCTGCAGATATGACGTGTATAACTGCTGGGTATATTGATGATAATTGTCTTTCCATAAAAGATAACAGGGTTAATTATATGTGTTGCATGAAATGCATTGTGGGATGATGTTCTCAAATTAAATGAGATTGTGTTGTATGCAATATGTATGCGCATGTCATGATGCATGAACATGGGATGTTATTTTGATATATCCGAGTCTGGGAAAATAAATCCCAGGCTACTGCTAGAGAGTACTGGAAAGAGAATTCTTGATTGTGGTAGAAAACCGTGGTTCTTCTACTTCTGCTAGGGACGGTGAACATAGATGACTATGCTGGAGATTTTCTCCTTGTGCACGGATATTCTGCCGGGGAGAGACTTTGCTTGAGAATAATTCTGCGGGGGAATAACTCTATTAGAAGGTGAACTTCCGTATCTGAAATGATAAGCTCTATTAGGGATTAAGCTCCTGTACCTAGAGAAATAAACTCTGAACGGGATAAAACTTTATGACACGCTTGCAATTATGAAATTCGGCTGGGGAATATAGATGTCAGATTTCTGAAGGGACCTAGCTGGGGAGATTACTTCCCGTTTGGGGAATCCGATGTCAATGCTTTAATTACCCCTAATCTATGGGGAGTACAGATGTCACAAGGTTGTATGTACTGATGACTTTGTTTCAAAGTTGTCTCTGCCCTGGAACCTGCTGGACAGAGTAACTGTCAGGTTTGATATTTTGTAGTTTTTGCCCCTGTTTCTTAAGTTACGAGCAATTGTCTTTCTGTTTCCTATACAAACATTTATGAGCAGAAATCATATTCAAATGCATATGTCAAGAACAAATCATTGGACGTTTTTGCAAAACAAAACAGAAAAAGAAAAACAAATGATTTTTTAAAAAATGACTTGTATTAATTTTCGAAGTTGGCCTATAACAGGCGTTTTTGTACAAGGAAGCTGACGCTCTAGTAAGAGAATTCCGCCGTAAAAATGGAAGCTATACAATATTGTGTACAACGAAAATAAATAAGCTATGTGAAACAATCCCATTAAGTTTCAATTATGCTATTGTCGCTATGTCTTCGAGCGTCTCATCACTTTGCTACTTGTCTGAAGCTGATTAGACTGATTGGTGTCGTTCGAGCTTGATAGTTGATACTGAGGTCTGGTCGCAAGGTGATCTAATGGGACATAGTGATACTCTTTACATCCCTAACTTTTGTCTGGACTGGCCTTTCGGGTTTTCAGTCCACCGGGATACCCTTTTTTTCCCAAGCCCCCTTTTCAGGTTTTCGACTTGCCGGGTGTATAGATTTTTCACTTTCATCCCTTATTTTTGCCCGAACCCTTTTGGTTCTCCAGGAAGCCCTTATTTATGCCTAGTCCAGTTAACCTAGCGGGTTAAGTATCATGCGTAGTATCTTTTCACTATACTCATATTGACAGGGTGAGGAAGGTCATCACCGTCCATGGTGGTTAGAATCATGGCTCCACCTGAGAAAATGTTTTTAATCACAAATGGCCCTTCGTATGTGGGAGTCCATTTTCCCCTGGGATCACCTTGCGGCAGTATGATGCGTTTGATTACTAGATCCCCGACTTGATATTCTTGGCGTCTGAATTTTTTGTTGAAAGCCTTGATCGTCCGTTTTTAATACATTTGACCATGGTTGATAGCAATAAGTCTCTTTTCATTGATCAGATTAAGTTGATCAAGCTGAGTCTGGATCCAGTCGTCTTCGTTCAAACCTGCATCCTTCATAATCCTTAGAGAAGGAATCTGGACTTCAATGGGTAGGACTGCCTCCATGCCATATACTAGAGAGTAGGGTGTTACCCCTGTCGACGTCTGTGCTGAGGTGCGGTACCCATGAAGAGCAAATGGTAATATCTAATTCTAGCCTTTGTATGTCATCGTCATCTTCTATATGATCTTCTTGATGTTCTTGTTAGCCGCTTCAACAGCGCCATTCATCTTCGGCCTGTAGGGAGAATAGTTGTGATGTTGTATCTTGAATTGCTTACAGAGCTCGGTGATCATCATGTTATTAAGATTGATACCATTGTCAGTGATAATTCTCTATGGAACACCATACTGACAGATCAGGTTATGCTTGATAAACCGCACCATAATATTCTTGGTAACGGTAGCAAAGGTTGCAACCTCAACCCATTTTGTGAAGTAATCGATGGCCACCAGGATGAAGTGATGCCCATTAGAAGTGGTAGGTCTGATTTCCCCATCATGTCAATGCCCCACATTGCAAAGGGCCAAGGAGTTGTCAAGATATTCAAAGGAACCGAAGGCACATTCACCTTATTAAAATAGATTTAGCACTTATGGCATGTTCAGGAGTGTTGATAACAATCTGCTTCCATAGTGGACCAGTAGTATCCTGCCCGTAGAATCTTCTTGGCCATGGTATGTCCACTAGAATGGGTTCCGAAGGTACCTTCATGTAAATCTGTCATAATTCTCTCTGCTTCGCTCTTGTCTACACACCGCAGTAAGGTAGAGTCATGATTGCGCTTGTAGAGAATTCCATTGCTAAGGAAGAATTTCATGGCGAACCTTCTCAGAAACTTCTTATCATTCACAGATGCCCCTTCGGGATACTATTGAGCCTCGAGATACCTTTTTACTTCGTGAAACCAAGGTTTGTCTGCTACCTCTTCAGCATCAATCTCGTAGCAGTGCGCTGGTTCATCCAACTTCTCAATGGTGATTCTGGGAGCTTCGTTGTCCCATCTGACCTTGAACATAGAAGACATGGTAGCTAGCGCGTCCGCTAACTGATTCTCCTCTCGTGGGAAATGTTCAAAGGTTACCCCCTCAAAGTGTGGGAGCAATGTCAGCACGTGCTATTTGTATGGGATGAGGTTCAGATGCTTCGTATCCCATTCGCCTTTGATCTGACTTATCACCAAGGCTGAATCCCCGAAAACATCCAAGAACTTGATCCTCAGGTCGATAGCGGCTTTGAGTCCCATGATGCAAGCTTCATACTCCGCCATGTTGTTAGTGCAGTTGAAACATAGTCGAGCAGAGAAAGGAGTATGACAACCCTCAGGAGATATGATTACAGCGCCAATGCCATTACCGAGTGCGTTTGAAGCTCCGTCAAAAACCATGGTCCATCACGATCCTTCTTCAGGTCCTTCATCCGGTCAAGGTTCTTCGTAGTCAGTCACTAGCATAATATTCTCGTCTGGGAACTCAAAATTCATGGACTGGTAGTCATCCACAGCTTAATGAGCTAAATGATCGGCCAATACACTTCCCTTGATTGCTTTCTGGGTTGTATATTGGATATCGTATTCAGTTAAGATCATTTTCCATCTTGCTATTCTTCCAGAGAGAGAAGGCTTCTCGAAGATGTACTTGATTAGATCCATCTTAGATATCAATAAAGTAGTGTGGGTCAGCATATACTGTCTTAGTCGGCGAGCAGCCCATGCCAAAGCGCAGCAAGTTTTCTTAAGCAGTGAGTATCTTGCCTCACAGTCGGTAAACTTTTGGCTAGGGTAGTATATTGTGTGCTCTTTTTGACCAGACTCGTCATGCTGCCCTAGCACATACCCCATTGAATTGTCTGGCACTATTAAGTACAATATCAAAGGGCTTACTTCAACTGGAGGCATCAGAGTTGGTGGTTCTTGAAGGTATTCCTTGATTCTTTCCAAAGCGGTTTGGCATTCGTCATTCCACTTTACCACTTGATCTTTCTTCATGAGCTTGAAGATTGGCTCACAAGTAGCAGTCAGGTGTGAAATGAACCTGGCAATATAATTTAAGAGTCCCAAGAACCCTCTAACTTCCTTCTCAGTACGGGGAGCCGACATCTCTTGTATGGCCTTTACCTTTTCAAGATCTACCTGAATACCTTTGTCACTGACGACGAAACCCAGAAGCTTACCAGACCTTACTCCAAAGGTGCACTTGTTCAGATTCAACCTCAGCTTGTATGGCTTTAACCTGTCGAACAACCTTTGCAGATGATCAAGGTGTTCTTCCTCGGTTTGAGATCTGGCTATCATGTCATCAACATAAACCTCTATCTCATGGTGAATCATATCTTGGAACAAGGATACCATGGGTCACTGATAAGTTACCCCAGCATTCTTCAAACAAAAAGGCATCACCTTGTAACAGAAGCGGCCCCACTATGTGAAGAAGGTTGTCTTGTTTATGTCTTCAGGAGCCATCTTGATCTGGTTGTAGCCAGAGGAACAATCCATGAAGGAGAAGATCTTGTGTTGTGCGGTGTTGTCAACCAGAACATCAATGTGGGGAAGCGGGAAGTCATCCTTGGGGCTTGCCCTGTTCAGGTCTCTGTAGTCCACACACATCCGTACCTTACCGTCCTTCTTTGGAACTGGAACAACATTATCTACCCACTGTGGATAGGAGGTGACAGCTAGGAACCCAGCGTTCAACTACTTCATGACCTCTTCCTTGATCTTCTCTGACATTTCAGGGCGCATATGGTGGACCTTTTGTTAAACCGGAGGACAATCTTCTTTAGTCGGCAGATGATGTACCATAATATCAGTGTCTAAGCTAGGCATGTCTTCATATGACCAGGCGAAGATCTCAACATAGTCGCACGACATCTGTATCAACCGTTGTTTGACATTATTCTCCATATTTGTGCCGATCTTGACTTCTTTTCTGTCTACCTTCGTGCACAAGTTTATCGTCTCAACTGGCTCTTCATGAGGTTGTATAGCCCTTTCTTCCTGTTTTAACAGTCTAGCAAGTTCTTCGAGTACTTCACAATCATCCTCACCTTCGTCCTCGGCTTGGTTGATCGGATTTTCGAAGTTATAACTGGTAATAGCAGAACTGTTATCAATGGGATCCAGAGTGGATATGGATCTGCAGTTTGATATGTGAGTGTGTGTAAGAGCATAACTGTATTGATAAAGTGAAAAGAGGAAAAGAAAAAATAGGGAGCGCAAAATTTGTATGAAAGAAACGTCCAATGTTTTATTGATGACATAAGAAAATGACATATAATAGCCCTCACAAACAAAACCATTGTGCCTCAAGTAAGAAACAAGGCTGTAGAGTTTAAATTGTTTATTACAAATTTGAAAACAAGTAAGATAATTACTGCTGAACAAAATAAATTGGTATAAAATCTCTGGCTGTCCAGTTACTAGGTCCACCGTTGGTAGTCGGGTAGATCCAGCTGTCGATATCAGAATTTTCCTCACTGTGTTCAATAGCGTTGACCCCACGATTGCTGATGCATAGGGGAGGTCCTCCAGCCCGAGCGCGTCAAACAGCCCTTTGAGCTCCTGAAGTAAATCCCAAACCAAATTTGTCAGTTTTATCAGGAAAATCAGGGAGCTGTCCCCAAATGGTACACCCACCTTCTTCAACTACTGCTCTGGCGTCCTTGAGAGAAGCCATCTTAAAAGGAGGTTTGGTGTTGGTGATAACCTCGGTTGATGCCATAATCTGCGGAACCTCTTCAAAGTTTTGACAAGGAGTCTATGAATTCCCCGTCCATCTCCAGATACCTGAAGGAGTTTAGGTGGCTCACCATATACTCCTCTTCAGCATGCACAATGACAATCTTCCCCTTCACCGGATACTTCAGCATTTGGTGCAACGTAGAAGTAACGGCCCCAGCTTCATGGATCCAAGGACGACCCAACAAATAAGAGTATAATGGCCTGATATCCATCACATAAAAGGTGGATTCAAAGGTCTGGGAACCCACTTTGACAGGGATGTCAACCTCCCCATGCACCATTCTTTTTTACCAGTCAAAAGCCCTCACCACAATGTTATTGGGCTTTAAGGTCAAACCTTCACAATCTAGCCGATCAAGATCCTTCTTAGGCAGAACTTTCAGTAAATATTCAGTGTCCACTAGCACATGAGCCATAGTAGTTCCCCTGCATTCGATCGAGACATGCAGAGCATCATTATGCTTTCTCCCCTTTGGTGTCAGATTGGCATATGAAAAACCCAAACCATTGTCAGCAGTCAAACTGGCCACACATTCCTTGAATTGGTCGGCGGAGGTTTCTTGCGGCACATGCGCAGTCTTGAGAAATGAAATCAAAGCCTTTGCATGGGCCTCAGAACATAACAACAAAGACAACATTGATATCTTTGAAGGGGTCTGCCCCAACTGCTCGACCATATTGTAGTCGCTTTTCTTGATTATTTTTAAGATTTCCTCTATTTCTTGTTTAGAGGATTCCACAACAACTTTTCTAGGTGCCTCCGTCCGGGCAGGCTCACCTATAGCTTCTTTTCCTCGAGTTCCATATGGCTCATCGACAGGGGTAATAACTGGATTAATGATAGGAGTAGTAGCTGAAGTACTAGCAGGAACAATAGACAGAATAACAACAGGCTTAGTAACAGTCTTCGCGGATATCTCGGGAGAGAAAACCCTTCCACTTCGGGTAACTTTGTTGGTCCCGACAATGTTACCGACACCGGGATCAGCCTCTTCAGTCTTCAAATCTTGTATGACTCCCTGGTAGTAGACGTCAGCATCGTAGTTCCAACGGACAACTTTGTCCGAGGAGTACGGTACGGGATCCGGAAAAGTGATTATCAACGGAGCAATTCTTGGAGCAAGTGTAATCCTAACAGGTTTTTTCAGCAAATAGAAACCAAAGCGCAGAGACGAACACATGTGGCAACCTTCACCATAACTCGAAAATAAGCCGGACAACAACAAATACATCTTGACAGTCATGAGAGGGGTGGAAACTTCATCAACAAAGGTAACAAATAGATCAGTATCAATGGAATTAACTTCACGGTTGTGCTTGGGCATGGGAGCAGTTATGACATTAGGCATCTCTGGAGCATCAAACTCAATCTCCTTGGCTTCAGTTAGATCTTGTACCTTATTTCTCAGAGCCCAACAATCATTTGTATCGTAGCCAGGACTCTCAGAATGGTAAGCACACCAAGCATTTGGGTTATACCGAGAAGATGTGGTATTAGGATTCTTGGGAGCCTCCTTTAAGATTTCCAAGTTGGATCTTAGCAGATGGGGTAAAATCTTAGTCGATGTCATATTAATCTGGGTAAACTTCCTTTTCGGTCTTTCTACCCTTTACTGATTGTTTTGTTGTGGGGTAGCCACATGCCTATGTATCATCACAACACCTAACGTTGGACAGTGTTCAGCTCTACTCTGACCTCTTGGGATATAAATGGCACTGACCTCCTTCTTACCCGTGAAGGGCTCCTTCACTGAACTTAACGAGGTATCTTTCTGTATTTTGCCACTCCGGATACCAACTTCTACCATTTCTCCAGTTAATATCAGCTCGGTGAAACCAGTAGAGGAGATACCAATCAGGTGATTGAAGAATGGACTAGACAGTGTCCCAAGAAACATGTCAACCAACTCCCTATCAGACAAAGGAGGTTGGACTTTCCCTTCCAGATCTCTCCACTTCTGCGCATAATCCTTGAAGCCTTCACATGCGCCCATGGACATACTCAGGAGTTGAGTACGGATAGGGGCAAGGTTAGAGTTATACTGATACTGCTTATAAAAAGCATCAGCCAAATCTTCCCAGTTGCGGACATTGGTTCCCTTCAGCTGATAGAACCACTCGAGTTGAGTTTCAGACAGACTATCCTGAAAGAAATGGACCCCCAAGTTCCTATCAGCAGTGTGAGGTTGTATCTTCCTCACATAGGAACAGAGATGAAGCTTGGGACAAGACACCCCATCATACTTTGCAAAAACTGGAGCCTTAAACTTCTGTGGGATGACTACCCCAGATACCAAACCCAGCTCTTCGAAATCCAACCCTGGTATTCTCTAGATCTTCATTACACTCGATCGATCCTCTAACTGTTTATATCTATCCTCAGTGCGAGGATACTGTTCATCATTGTAGTTGGTGTCATTATCAGAAACTTCAGGGCTAGGGACCTCCTCCCTTGTCTCTCTCTCTATTTATTATCCCCTTCTTTGGATGAGGAGGTCAGATCCACCGGTTGCTTCAATAGTCCTTTGAATCTTCTGCCCAGATTCAGAACACCAGAGGTCTTCTTCATCTTCTTCTTCTTCTTCTTCTTCTTCTCCGCCTTCAGAATAAGGGCTTTCAGATCTTCCTGCCCTTTAGCTAAGGCTACGAACATCTGCTGAAATTAGGCATTTTGTGCCTGTAGATCCTTGATGCTTTGTTCAGAAGACATTATTGCTGAAATAAACAGCGAAGAAGATGAGAAACCTGTTATGGTACCTGTTTATGCAATGTCATGGATGATATGCATATGCAATGATTTCAAGGACTCTTAAACACTAAAATTTGTTTAAAAAAAAGAAACACATGTTAATTGTATTAATAAGTTCGAATTGTTATAAAGAGTGCCTTTTAGGCTTACAATTAAACAAAACAAAACTTAAAGCAAAAATAAATTAGGTCTCCCATGAGCGCATCCCATTTGGTGCAACGTAGGCGTTTATAATCCTTTCTTCATGAAGTAGCCTAGTGAGTTCCAGGACCTTCTTCTCGCTGGTGTAGAATTAAGTTTCAAACGTATCCCTCTCCTCTTTAAGTTGAACCAAGGATTTTTATAACTCCTCATGATTAGTTGGCATGTCAGGATGAAGAATAAGAGAAGGAGTGTCTCCTTCAGCAACCGGTTCCATAATCATAGGTAGGATGGAGGGGTAAGGAATCACAAGACTTTGGGCGCGGGCTCGTACCCATCTGAGATAAGGCTCAAGAGGGATGGAATTCTTATGCCCTAGTGTCTTGCTATCAACTCTATGTACCATGCCCCAAGCTCGCATGAACCTCCTACGGTAACCCTGAGCATCATTCTCATAGTCGAAGGTAATTCCTTGGATAAGTTTATCATGAGGACCATCCCTTCTCGCATAACCAAACTGTCGCAGTGCAAAACAAGGGTTATAAGTGATTACTCCCCTAATTCCTAAGAGGGGGACATTAGGGAATTCACCACAACGATCGATGATGGTAACATCTTCTAAGGACCGTGAACACCAATGAATGTCTGAATGTGTAAGGTACATCAACCTATGAGACCATTTCATACCCTGCTCATTCTTCGAAATAGACCTGGGTAAGTTCGAAGTAAACCACCTAGCCAGTAAAGGGTTCAACACAGGAGGGTCCCCCTTCTCTTTAGAGTGCGAGCATGCAGAGAGTGTAGAATATCCCCAAGTAATGTAGGCACCGGATTATGAGACAGAAAAACCTTAATCGTATTCACATCTATGAGTTAGTCCGTGTTAAGGAATAGTACCATCCCGTAGATGAGGAGTGCCAATACCTCTTCAAAAGCTTGTAAATCCAGGGTATCCCAAAAACAGTGAGCTATCTCGAATAGAAATTTAACCGGGATTCCTTGGACACTTCCCCTAGTTTCTCAATTTGTCACTACATCGGACCGTTGTAAGGACAGAGCTCGAGCACTCTCTTCAAGCTTTGGATGTCTTTTCGTACCGTTGAAAGGTAACTGTTCAAGAATAGGTACCCTCAATAACCGAGAAAATTCCTCCATAGTAGGCACTAGCTGGTAATCCGGGAAGGTGAAGCAGTGGTGCAAAGGATCAAAGAACTGACATAGCACTTTTAATAATTCTTCATCAGGTTTAGAAGTGACCAAGCTGAGCACCTGACCATGTTTTTCAGTGAAGATAGAGCTTTCAGGAATCCTTAATGCCAAGTCCTTTAGTTGAAGAGGGACTTTCACAAGTTTAATCTGGATAGTGTTCCTGCGGGCGGATGCCATGTCCTACAAAACAAAGCAAGGATGAGCCCCAGAAAATCCTTGAAATGGTTAGTATGATATGCCATGTTTATGATGTCATGATTATGATAAGAAATCACATGTATAGCAAGAAACAAACAAGTCACACCAAGTCCTTAGGTTTAAAGCCTGCATGAGTCTTAAGGTCATACCCTCTTGAAGATGGATTGGTTCAACCTGTCCTATAAATGGTAACCAGGTTCTAAGGGATCTTAATATCACTGATCTTTCCCCCAAGCTTCGTTCAATAGGCGATTGACTCGCAACTAAACAAAACTTAGGAGTCAAACCTCAATAAGTGTAGCATCGAGTATCTGTCGACATTGGGAATACACCAAAGACGGCCATCTCGCTACGTCCTATTGGCCAAGTTGTGCAATTAAAGGTTATAAGGTCACTTGATTCTTTATGACACCAAATTAGCTACTGCTTCAACCGTGTTGGTATACCCTGCACAATTCCCTCACAGTTTATTGCTACTTACCTAAAAGGAATTGCCAGATCCAGGTGTAGGATCTTCAATAATTCCCAAACAAAACCCTCGAAGATAAAGTAGCTAAAGAAAACAAGAAAGCAATTTAAAAATGACCTAGATCCTAAGGTATACCCCACTTATTATAATTCCCCATCAGAGTCACCAGTTCTGTGATACAGTGGTAGAACCGACTGTTATACTGGTTTGCATTTTTTGTTAGCAAATGTCATGGTATGCAAGAGTCGCCACCGACTTTTATTTCATCCAACAAAGGAAAAGAAAAAAGAACAGAAAAAACCTTTTTCGAGAATGTTTCTGAGTACGGGGGTAGATTATAAAAGGGAAGGTGTTAGCACCCTTTCTATCAGTGGTTTTCCACGGGCTCTTAGGTACTTGCTCATTTTGAAATTGCTTGTGTGTGTTTTGAAAAGTTTTTGTTTAACTTCGTGATAACCCTTGTATCTATCCTCAAGAGTGTGATGAAGTTGTTTTTGAAAACTGTTTTGAAAGTGTTTATGTGAAAGAGTTTTTATTGTTTTGAGCAAGCACTTAAGATTTTCTACCTACTCGAAAAAGGCTGTTCGTTTTCTCGTTTCCTTTAGAAAACTCTATGCTACTATTAAGGTGAAGGTAGCCCCATCATTGGAGTTTTAAGGGACATTCGAAGGGACAAGTACGGTCGCAAAAGGAACGGTTAAGAAACCTTAGTAGTTACCCTAGAGTCCTAAAGATCTTTCTGAGGCCACATTCAAATGGTTCATTTTGATCTTTCGGGACTAGAGGACGACCACTAAAATTCCCTATATTTCATGACCGTTTACCGAAGGCGATAAACCCTAGGAGTGAACATGTGGATGTGTTATTTTTCAGTTTATTTATCTTTGCACAATTAGGGGTATCTACCGTTTTAATTTCATCTGTCTTTCACATACAAGCCTATTATTCATACATCTAGCACTTTATAATAGCAGAAATTAAAATGCGAGAAATTAAAGTCATAACTATTACAAGGCCTCGGGGAGGGCGTTACATAACCAAACTTGGGGAATGAGCGGTATATAAAAAGCGGTAAAATAAACCCTAATTAAAATCTATTACAAACCTCGAAACAGGTATAATAATGGGAAGTATAAATAATTAAATGCGCGCGAGACGAATTAACTACGGGAATAAATTAGAAGACTAAAAATCTAATTAATTAAAAAACTATTTTTGTGTTTTTTTATTCAAAAAATAATTAAATTGCAAATTAAACCTAATTTATAGTTAATTTTATTTAACAAAATAATCAATGTTGAAATAATTAAAATAATTAATTTTCAAAAATTAATTTTAATTATAAAAAACCCTAATTCTATTTTTTTGATTTTTTGATTTTTTTAAAAAAAAATGATTATTGTATTTTTTTGTAAAAATAATTAACAAATGATCAAAAACAAAAGAAATAAAGAAAAGAAATAATTGGGCCTGTTACTGTTAGCATTCTGGGGGGGGTGAAACTGAAATTGTACAAGGCCCAAGATGCTAGCCCAGTACTCAGCGTGAGATCCAATGCAGCTGGACTTTAGGAGGTCCACCATGTGACTGCTTGCTTGGGGCGTCAGATCTGAGATGAAGATGATCCAATGGTGTGGATCTTGAGTGCATGATGTACGCTTGGTTGGGAGGCACATGGGATCCTGTAAAGCACATTAAGAAAACAAAATCACAAGATTCATGGAGCTGGGATCGAACCCAGGTCCTTTCTCTCACCAGCGTTATCCTTTGCCATTCGTGCTACGTGACTCATCTGTTAATATAATGAGCAAATATTAATATAATGGAAACCATGTGGCATGCCCCAGAATAATACACGTCACATTCAAACCATCTAGTAGGACGTTGCCACCTCACTATCTTCTTCCTCAGGCTTTCATTTTAGGCCAACCTTTTACCTACGGATGGTGTCCGTAACTATAACCCTGCATCATTCCTAAATTAACTACAAGCAACATAAATATTAATGGAGACCATGAATCAACCGGGCTTGAATCCCTAAAACGAGTTTGGAAACCCTAAGAATGGCATCCTTCAATTCCTGCACTTAAAACTCAATCAAACAATTCAGATAGCATCAAAACCTTATAATAAACATGAATGCATGGTTAAATTTCATTGAAAACGCATGTATACATGTAATCGAAAATCAAGAAAAATTGGAAAGTTGAATCCTGTATCTTAAGATTCTTGGTGTTTTGTGACTTGGGAGTGATTGGAATAGCTTCAACACGCGTCCAGGAACGGATTGCTGGCTTTGAAATTGCTTGAATTTGACTGTAAAGAAAAATCTGATCTACACTTTTCTTTGGAAATTTGAAACTTTATTTGACTCTTTGGAGAAAGTTGTGCCTCTGTAATCTTGTCCTTAGGGTTCAGCATGCTCTGTTATATGTATGTGAATCAAATAGGTTAACAAATTTGGATTAAATCTTGGAAATTGATGAGCAAGATATTTGATTTTCAAGTGATATTATTTGTTTCCAAAATTGGCTAAATCATGCCATTTTCAATCCAATCAGCCCTTGCACGATTTTCTTGCTATCATATAGCCTGTATTCTCATTATTTAATGCAAAATCATCCCAAAATAATTTTATATCATTTATTTGATTTAATTTGGATTTTTAAATGATTAAAAATCAAAATAAATCAAATAAATAAGCAAATGATGCATGGAGTGGTTCATGGGTCGTTGACCATGTTAGGAACAAGATGCAAGTTGTTGTACCCCAAAATTTTCCCTCTAATATTTCTCAAAACATTACAAGAAAAATCTCCAAGTTGCTCAAGTTTGTTCAAGAGTGGGCCAGACAAGTTATCTCCTAAGGCAGTCAACCCCAAATTAGGGTTTTGTGTTGCATCAAGGTCCTTGAGTCCAAATGACCTCAAATTCTCCCAAATGTCCTAATATGTTATCAAGATCATCCATGTCAAGTTTCAATCCTTGCAGAGGAAGTTTCCTCAATCAATTGCTCAAAGAGTCCAAAAATCGACTATGCTAGGGCAAAAGTCAACTGTGACCTATAAACAATCAAACTTCAAGATTTTTTGTCAACATTCTCATTTTTAAGGGTATTTCATCATTTGATCAAGGTTTGATCATGATTCATCAAGGATTGCTCAAAATTCAACAAGACTCAAAAGTTGCTAAATTAGGGTTTTATAGGAAAAGTCAACTCAATTTTGACCAAGCATAACTTTCTCACACTTTATGAGAAATGACCCATCCAAAGCTCATTTTTAAGAGGATGAAATTTCCTACAATCCATATTCATATCCCAAGATCAGAAAATGCAGTCACAAGAAGTTACAAATTTGGACATTATAGGTTATTTTTGAAAATCAACAAAAACACTTTTTTTACCAAAGCTAATAACTTGAGCATGGAACATAAAAATGAGATGATACCAAAAGGGTTGGTTATAGGACAAATAAATATTTCTAAAAAGTCCAAGAACACTTCCAAAAGTTCAAAATTGAAGAATTTATGCATTGTTGAAGTTGAGCATTTTTGTCAAATTGCCAAAAGTCAACTATCCCCAAAACTTGAAGTTGAGCTTGCACCATTGTCCACGTGTCCTAGCTTCAGCCATTAGCTCATATTATATTTTTATTATTTAATTTGATTTTTTAATGAATTTATTCATTTTAAATCAAATTAAATCATATAAAATCCAAACTTTGATTATCTAAGATATTTTTGGTTGTTTCAGGTCTTAATTATCATCATTGACACCATCAAATTCGTATCAAGCAATCCATGTGCAAAAAGATTGAGTTTTGGCAAATTTGGAAGGTTTAGTAATGGTGAATCAAATCAAATTTCAATGCATTGATGTGGAAGGATTAAGGCCATATTTGTTACCCTAGCACATTGTACCATACATAAGCAAGCCACATGGAACGAAATAAGGGTTGGAGGCTGCAAGAAGAGGCAGAACAAAATTTTGAAAAATTGGTAAAAAGCTTGAATTCGAAATCATAACAAGAGACGTTTCTAGGACTTGGCAAGCATCCCAAACGATTCCTGGACGTTCACTGAGGCGAAACCAATCCAAAGCAGGCTTCTATACACGCCCAAACGCGCTGTAAGCATCACGTTACCTAGCTCTGTACTTGAAATCATAACTATTTATTCTTGCATCATTTGAACAAATCATTGACATATTTGTGATCCTCATAACATTTCCATGCTTCTGGCATTTTTTAATTTTGTTTATCTAACCTATACTCCAAAATACCATAGCTAGGGTTTCGTGGATTTTTTTGGGCATTTATGTTTCAAGGATAATTGGTCATCAAGAAGGGTATGGTTGTGACCGGGATGATGAGACGAGCACAACCATGCCCTTAGAATTCATTTCCATGGCTCACATCATATTTTGGAGTATGCATGACTTTTAGTGACGGTCTGTGTCCGTGGCTATAGGTTTTACAGGTTTTTAGCCACGGACGAAGGTTGAAGACAATACGTGGCACTCAACCATTGCTCCATTCAAATATTATGCGCGTGCTTCTTGTCTTTTCTGGCCGTTAATTTGTTTTCTTTTATTATGTATTATGTGTATATTATTAACAAACAAGTTAATTCAGTGTAGTGGCAAGACGAGCTGGCAATCACGTTCAGGACCTGGGTTCGAATCCCAGGTCCTCCACTTCTTTGATATATTTTTCTTCAGGTTTTCCAATGCTCATGAGGACTTGCAGTGCATCATACACCATCATCTATCCAATGGCCAGATGGCCAAAGGCCAAATCTAGTGGCCAAGAGCTGAGGGTCCATCATAGATCCAGTCAACAAGCGCTCACCTGATTCCAGAAAGTCAAAAAAGGGATAATACAACTGGGCTTCTCATTTGCTGTTCCAACACCCTAAATTAGGCCCATACCCCCTCTCTCTATTTTATTTGTTTTGTTTATTTTATTGGTTTTATTATTTTTGCTTAATTAACCAACCAATTAAAATTCTTTTCTTTATAAAATAAAATCACAAAAAAATATTTTTATGTTTAATCAAACTTTAACTTTTATTTATTTATTTAATAAATACTAATTAATTGATTTAGGTTTTAATTAGAATAACTTTAATTCCTTTTTTAATAATTAAAATTAAATTAGATCTAATTAGGTTGTACTAATCCAATTAATTTTTATTTCTTTCTTAAAATACCAAACACCAAAAATAACTTTTTTTTCATTAATTAATTAATTTATTAATTTAGTAATTAATTTAGATTTATCTTTTTGTTATTAAAATAAAAACCATAAAAAAATATCTTTTCTTTAACAAAAGAGGGTCAAAACCCTAATCTTGCGCCCGATTTAATTTCCCGCACGTGATTTACTTTATTTTTATCTAATAATGTACTTGCCTCCGGTTTGTAATAGTTAATAGGACCTTTATTTATTCATTTATCGCATTATTATTTTTAAGGGTTTGTCTTTGGCGATGTAAATACCCGACGCCTTGTAATTTAAATTCTGCAATTTATTTTCTGCAATTTATAATTGTTAGATGTTTGATAATAGGATGGCATGACAAGACTGAATGTTTTAACCTAAAATCAACATAGATCACCATTAACATGTACAAAGACAAAAATAAACTGAAAACCACACACTCGCACATGCGCACTCTTAGGGTACACCCCACTCGGTTGCCTTCGTATGCGGTCATTGAGTATAGGTAGTTTTAGAGGTCGCCCTCTTGTCTAAAGATCATAGTCTCCTCGAAACGGTTGCCTCATATATGATTGCCTCAAAACAAATGATCTAAGACATTAGGGTTACTGCTAAGGCGTCCTAACATTTCTTTAGTAACTGTAAGTCCCGCATTTGAATTGACCCTTAAACTCCAACGACGGTGCTACCTACTCATTAATAGTGGGATAGCACTGTCTAAAGGAAAATAGCATAGAACGATTCCTTTTTTGAGTAGGTAGATGGTTCTTAGATACTTTCTCTTTCAAAAAACAAAATCTTTTTCACACTTACACTTTTCAAACAAAGTTTTCAAAAACACTTCATACACTCTTGAGGACAAAAGCAAGAGTTAAATCGGAGTTTTCAAAACAAAAACTTTTTCAAACCCACAAGCACAAAGAAAAATATTTTGAAAACAATTGAGCAAGTACCTAAGAGCCAGTGGATAACCACGGATAGAAAGGGTGCTAACACCTTCCCTTTCTATAATCTACCCCCCGAACCCGAGAAATATCTCAAAAAAGGAATTTTTCTGTGCTTTTTTCCTTTCCTTGTTGGATTAAATAAAAGTCGGTGGAGACTCTTGCTTACCGCGACATTTTGCAAAAACAAACGCAAAACGCAAACCAGCATTCCAAAAAACAGTCAGTTCTTCCCACCGTATCACACAAGCATAAAAAGTTGGGCCCATTTGAAGAAAAATGCATTTTGGGCATGGTCGACTTTGTGCAAATTTCTAAAAATGGCCAACTTTGACAATGCACATATATCTCAATTTTGACGGTGTTCTTGGACTTTTTAGAAAGCTTAGGATGTCCTCTAAACAACCCTTTTGGTTTCACCTCAATTGGATCTTCCATGTTCATGTAAGAAGCTTTCACCCAAAAGATCTTTTTGTTGACTTTTTGAAATGACCTATAATGTCTGAATTCATATCTTTTTGAGTGCATTTTTTGAACTTGAGTTGTAGTTAATTGCATCCTCTTCAAAATGAGCCTTGGATGGGAAATTTCTGATAAAGTATGAGAAAGTTATACTTGGTCAAAGTTTGGTTGACTTTTCCTATAGAAACCCTAATTTAGCAACTTTTGAGTTTTGATGAATTAGGAGAATTCCTTGAGTAATCATGATAAACCCTTGATAAAATGAAGGATATCACTTCAAAATGTTGATGTTGACCAAAAATCTTGAAGTTTGACTGTATGTGGGTCATTGTTGATTTTCAGGCATCTAAGCAATTGATTGGGCAAACTTCTTGTGCAAGGCATGAAACTTGACATGGATGGTCTTGAGAACATACTATGACCATGGAAAAGATTTTAGGCCTTTGGAGCTCACCCATCTTGATGAAAATGGAAACCCTAGTTTGAGGCTCATTGTCTTAGGAGGAGGATTTGTCTGGTCAATCCTTAGGCATCCTTAAGCAAGTTGAGGACCTCTAGGAGTATGTTTTGAGTAAAACGAGAAGGAAAATTTTGGGGTACAACACATACATAAAACGAAAATTCTTTTGTTTTAATTTTACCACTCGGTGTCTAAAATAAACATAAAATAGATCATGCAGATTTAATTCCACTATCATAACGGATCCCTTTGATAACGGTTTTTCTATCAATCATTATGATTTCGATAATCCGATCAACCAAGCCAAAGAAGAAGACGAGGAAGATTTTGAATTCCCCGAAGGGTTAGTCAGATTGTTAAAGCAATAAGAAATGGTCATTTAGGCGCATGAAGAGCCGATTGAGGTAGTGAACTTGGGAAATGAAGATGCCAAAAGAGAAGTCAAGATAGGGGATGTGTTAGAAGACAATGTAAGGAAAATATTGATTAGTATTCTACGAGAGTATTCAAACATCTTTTCCTGGTCTTACGAAGATATACCCGGGTTAAATACCGATATTGTGGTGCATAAGTTGCCTTTGAAAGAAGGATGCCCTCCGGTGAAATAGAAGCTTCAAAGAATTCATCTTGAGATGTCTAAGAAGATTAAAGAGGAAGTGCAGAAACAGCTTAATGCATGGTTTCTAAGTATGATCTCCTATCAACCTTGGATTGAAAATATTGTGTCGGTGCCTAAGAAGGATGGCAATGTCAGAATGTGCATTGATCATCGGGATTTGAATAGATCATGCCCGGGAGATTATTTCCCGATTCCATATTATGATGTTCTAGTTGATAATACAACTCCTGCCAAATTTTTTTCGTTCATGGATGGTGTAATACGGTGGGTAAACTGACTTGGTGTTTTTGCATTTTATCGCAATTGTTGCGGATAGCAAGAGTCGCCACCTATTTATCTTTTATCCAATAAAGGAAAGGGTGAAAGGAACAGGAAAGACCTTTTGAGAAATTTTCTTGAGTTCGGGGGGTAGGTTATGAAAAGGGAAGGTGTTAGCACCCTTTTCATCCATACTTATCTACGGGCTCTTAGTTGCTTGATCACTTTGAAATGCTTTTGAAATATGTTTGTGATTGGCGCAAGTTTGAAAATATTTTAAAAAAGCCTTTGTTTCGGAAAACTTTGTAATGATTCTCGTCTCTATAATAATGTATACAAAGTGTTGGTTTTGAAAATAGTTCAAAGAGATGTTTGTTTTTGAGGATGTTTTGAAAGTGTAAGTGTGGAAATTGTTTTAGTTTGTGAGCAAGCAACTATGAGAGTCCTACTTACTCAAAAGGTCTTTGTTCTTTTCCTCCTCCTTTAGATGTTGTTATCTTACCTTTTATTTGGTAAGAAGCCCCATCATTGGATGTCAAGGGATAAGCGCAGGTCAATCGTACAGTCATAGAAGGCAACTTGTGAGACGCTTTAGCAATTTTCGTAATGGACTAGATCGTTTTACCGAAGGCAACATCGAGGGACTACGATCTTTTTTTATCAAAGGGTCTTTTCTAAAGTGTCCCATATTCGAGGGACATGACTGTTTTCCGAAGGCAATCGAAGTGGGATGCCCTAGATGTGCGCATGTGCAAGTGTGTTATGTTCAGTTATTTTTGTATTTTTGTTAAGTTTGCTAGCGTTTTGATTTTAGTCTTGCCATACATGCTTAGTTACTAGAAGTAATGTTGTACAGAAAATAAAGTGCGGAAAGTGTAAATCTAGACTATTACATGGCTTTGAGGAGGGGAATTTACATTGTAGAAAGGTTTAGGGAAAAATAAAGAAAGCGGTAAAAAGTCCTATTTATAACTGTTACAACCAAAATAACAGTTACATGAATACATAAAAAGAATGTGAAAAATAAATTACACACGAAAGAATGAAAATACGTCTAAAAAAACCTAAAAGAAAATCATTTGCTTTCTATTTTTATTTAAGAAAAAAATAATTAAAATAATCCTAAAGTCTATTTAGAAAGTTAAATTAAATTAACAAAGTCTAAGTTCTTTTTGGTTCTTTTTATTTTACAAAGAAAATAATTAAAATTAAATTAAATCCTAAAGTCTAATTTGTTTTAAAATAAAAAAAAAGTTTAAAATTTAATTAATTAATTTTCAAAATTAGTTTAATTGAAAAAAACTAATCTAATATTTTTTATGATTTTTTTTATGATTATTTGGTGAATTAAATAATAAAAGAAAACCAATAATAAAACAAAATACAAACAAATGGGCCTGAGATGGTTAGAAATTGGGGGGGTGGGAATTGAATTTTGTTGGGCCCAATGATGTGAAGGCCTAGGCCAATGCTGGATCAGGTGTGGAGTGGTCTTGAGGGTGCGTGGTGGCCCTGCAGATGGGATGCGTTAGATCTAATCAGATAAAACTCTGATGATGATGTTTTGATGGAGTATGGTGAACCCTTGGTAGCATAGCGCATGGAATCTACATGAAACAAATCAGAAAATATAAAATGCTGGACTTGGGACTATAACCCAGGTCCTCTCCCTCATATGCACGCGCCTTTACCAGTTGAGCCACCTGTTCATTCGTTATATAAAATAGAATAATAATGTAATATAAGAAAAAAGGCCAGATATATTAAAAAAACACGTGCTTTATTTGAATTGGCCAATGGGACAATGCCACACTTCGTCCCCTTCCTCCATTCGTCGTTTTAGATGCTAAGACCTATAGTGACAGTTTTGGTGTGTCACTATAGCTCTTGCAACTAAAAAAATAGAATACCCAATATAAATCCAATGCGAGGCCATGGATTGATTGGCCTCAACCTCCTGAGCACAATGGTGTCTTTAGTTTAGGCTAATTTTGGCCATTGTAAAAAAACCCAATTCGAAAGGTCAAACCCTAAAAATGGCAAATCGTGATACCTGCATCAAAACTGCAATCCAACTATACAGGAAGCTTGCAAATACTCAAATAAAAAAATGCATGGTAAAAATGGATTTATATCACATAATTCGAGCAAAATGAATTTGAGGAAAGAAGCAAACCGTGAAGGCTAGTTGTGAGGTTTTATGATGCTTCAGGGCTTGGTAATGATGGTAAACACTTCAGAGGACCTCCAGGAGTGGATTAGGATCATTGGTTTGGACTAAGGAAGGCTAGAACTTGAAACTCGAATTTGACAACATTGATATTTTTTTGCAAAATTTGTAGAGTTTTTCCAGGTTGGGTGTGCATGGCTGGAGCTTGCTAATGGTTTGGTATTTATAGATGAGATGGGAGAAGACCATAAAACAAAGTTTAAACAGCCTTAAACATGGTGTTTCAAGGCCATGAATAATGATTTGTAACCTTGGTCAAAATCAAGGAATCTTGTCCATTTTCAAATTTGAGTGCACCTAGACAATGTTGGCCTTGTTGCACACGAAATATGGGGCCTCTCCATGCATCAAACCAAACACAAATAATAATGGCCCATATAATTTGCAATAATTTTGACTTATTTGATTTTTAATTAACTAAAATTAATATAAAATGAAAATAAAATCAAGACTATGCAAAAATGGTTTTAGGGGTCCTCTATAATCTTAGGAAGATGTTTGAAATACAATAAATTAAACCCTTGCCTTAAAACTTCAAATTTGCTCAATGCATCATTCTTGAAAATTCAGAAATTTTTCCCACTTGGGAAATCCATAACTTGCTAAATGTTTATCTCATGATTATGATCTTTGACATTTTGGAAAGCCCAGGATGTCTACTTCAATCCCTCTTTTGATCAGTTTTGCATTTGAAGATTTTATCTTGACATTCATGGTCTTGACAAAAAGTGCCTTTTGTTGACTTTCTAAAAATGACCTGTAATGTATGAGCTTGTATCTTTCAAATGGTGTATTTCTTGGACTTGAGGGCTGAAGAGAAGTTGTAAGGAATGATATTCTCTTTAATATGAGCTTTGTTTAGGGGGAAATGGATAAAGTATGTGAAAGTTATGCCTGGTCAAAGTTTAGTTGACTTTTGACCTAGTACAGTTGATTCTCACGCATTTGAGAATTTGTCTAACCAAACTTGTTGTGCAAGGCATGAAACTTGGCATGGACAAACTTGAAGGAATATTAGTATCATGGAAAAAATTTGAGACCTTTGGAGTTCAAATATCTTGATGAAAATTGAAACCCTAATTAGAGGTTCATTGCCTTAGGAGGAGAAGTCTGCTCAATTTTTAGTCAACCTTGAGTATGCTTTGAGTAAAAATTATAGGGAAAATTTTGGAGTACAACAGCTGCCCTGTTCAATCTTCTTAAACTTGAGGATTTAGATTGGCTTGTATTCCTTTCGTGATCTGAAGGTTGAAGATGATTGAACACTAGAGTGCTCAGAAATTTGCACTCGCATGAAGTAATATTGTTGGTTGATAATGTCAGGAATGGCCTTACATATGCCATTTCGAAAGGATGACTGAGAATCGTCGGAGATGGGCTTAGGGATGCCATCCAAAGAAGATGCTAATTTCACACATAGTCCCTTTGAGGGGTCCCTGTTCCTGCTGTCTGAGGAGGACTCCATTGGGGAATGTGAGTTTCTACTGTTTTCCTGCTTGAGGATCCCTCTATGAGGAATAGAGCCTAGGAATTCAGTTGTCCATTACTCTACTGGGGAGGCTATCTCTTGACTGGAGATATGAAAGTTTGCTGCTTTCTGGTTGAAATCCAGGCTTCATAGTAATTTGCTGGGGATAATGGAATTAACCATTATCTGGAAATGTACTAGAAATGGCCTGTATAGGGCCGTTTCGGGATGAGCCCGTGTTAGACTGCATTTGGATTTTGAGAAGGAACCCATGTAAGATTGCTTCATCTGGTCATGTAGATAGCTTTCCTATCTGGTTTCAGGTGTTAATCTAAAATCAGCTTGTTCACAGATAGTTGTCCTGTCTGGTTACAGGTATTAATCTGGAACTATGTTTTTGTTTGGTCATTGAGATAGTTGTCATGTCTGGTTTCAGGTATTAATATCTGACTTAAGAAATAAATATAGTTTTCTTGGCTTGTTATAGGTATTAATCTTCAATCTCTTAATGTGGATAGTTCTCTTGGCTTGGTACAGGTATTAATCCATAGTCGGTCGACCACAGATAGTTTTCCTGGCTGGTTTTAGGCATTAATCTAGAACTTGTTTTGCTGGTCACATAGATAGTTTCCTCGTCTGGTTTTGGGCATTAATCTTTGGCCTATTGTATTTGTTGGTAAACCTGTCTTGTTTCGAGAGTTCATACCACTTGGTCGTAAAGATAGTTTCCCCGTCTAGTTTCGGGCATTAATCTTTGACCTGTTGTAAAAGTTGATAATGTTTGTCTGTTTGCTAATTTAACCTGAAAAGGTAAAATCAGTTTCATGCAATGTCATGATGTATGAATTGCATGATGATCCCAAAATAAATGAGATTATGATATATGTATTTGTATGCACATGCCATGATGTATGAACATGTTATGTTGTTGTGCAGTATCTTTGTCTGGGAAAATAAATCCATGACTGCTGTTGGTGAGTGAAGAAAGTGATTCTTCAATTTCCGCTAGGGATAATTAATGGAGATAGTTTTGTTGGCAATTTCTTCTCTCTGCCGAGGATCTTCGACTTCTATTTGAGAATGATTTTGCCAAGGGGAAGTGCCCTGTTGAAAGATTTCGCCAATTTGGAGAAATAAACTCCGCTGGGGGATAAACTTCTGTAGCTAGAGAAATAAACTCTACTGGGGATAAAGCTTTATAAACTACTTGAGATTTATAAAAATATGTTGCAGAAGGTGAACTCCAAAAACTGCTTGGGGATTCTGTTGAAATCCTGCTGGGGAATCTTGAGAGGCTTGGCGACTTCACTGGGGAATTTTGGAGCAGCAATTGGAGATTTTTGCTCTTCTGGGGAGGAGGCTTTATAATCTGCTTAAGATTTTAAAAAACTCTGTTGGGGATCTTTGACTTCTGCTTGAAGATGTGACAAGAAGATGCCCCTGTTTCTTGTAATCTCAAGCCTCAACTCAACTTTAGTTTTGATGAAAGACAAACAAGCACTATGGCAAGAAGGAAAAGAAGTGGAATTACCTTAAAGCATCATTCACTCAAAGCTTCAAGGATCATGGCAAGCAAACAAGTATATCAATTCTTATTTGAACTAAATTGATTAGAAATGCTCAAAAATGATATACACACTTGCCACAACACTTCACTTAAAGTTTAAAGCAAATTCTAAGTTTTTCACTAATGTAAATAGATTAAAACATCATGTAAATCGATTTACACGTGTTTTTTTTTAAAAACTGATTGCCTCTGGCAGCAATCGATTTACATGGAGTGTAAATCGATTGATTACTGAACTGAGTTAATTTTTTAACACTAGTAAATCGATTAACACATCATGTAAATCGATTTACACTTCAAATTTTTTGAAAACAAGAACGTTACAAACCCGTGGATTCGATTTACATCTAATGCTTATCGATTTACACGTTGTAATTTTTGAAAAATCTGAACTTGATTCAAGATATCCTTCACACCTTTTCTCCAATGGTTGCATGGTCATACATTGCATCTTCTCAAGTTTTACAAAAAGAAAAGTGGTATCCATTTGGAAAGGTATCTTGATTGCTTTAAATACTAAATCTTTCAAATTATAAAACAACTCTTCTCTCATGCAATAATTCTAAACTTTGTAAAATATTCAAACTTCATATTTCTTATTTTTTTAAGAACAAATATTTTCTGCACTTTCACACATATAAGAATAGAAATCTTTGAGCATTTTCTAACCATTGTGTTACAGTTTGAATTTCTTACAAGAGAAGAAAGAAGAAACTTCATTGAAGTCACTCTATGTGATCAACATCTTTCAAGAAATCATATTTCATAGAATTATACTAAGTTTAACTTATTTCCAGGATTGTTGGAATTAAGTATTAGAATACTTTTGTACCTTGTTGTCCATTGTTGGAAACAAGAGGTATCTTTTGAGAGGATTGTTCTCAAGAGACTTATTGGAAATCCAATAGGGTGTTCTTGGTATTTGTTAGTGTCTTTAGTTGATAAGACTAGGAAGAGTCTTGTAAAAGTTCTAACAAAATAGTGAAATCTCTTGCGTGTTTGCAAGGGGACTGGACGTACTTCCGGGGTGTGGAAGGAACTGAAGGGGTGAAAAACACAAGAAGGGGGGGTTGAATTGTAAAACTGAAATCTTAAAGCAATTGACAAGATATTTTTATCCTGGTTCGTTTGATCTCAAACTACTCCAGTCCACCCGTCAAGGTGATTTCGCCTCTCTCCAACGAGGTCTTAATTCACTATATTCAACTGAATATTACAGACTGCTTTAACAACTGCTAAAGCCTTCTTGATTCAAACCACAATCCGGTTTGTCAAGGCAACACTTTCTTACAAAGGTATAAAACAAATGTGTGTGAATGTTTTCTACAAAACTTTATCACAACTGTGATGTATACACAAATGAAGCTTAGAAACTTAGATTGCTAAACACTAATGGAGTATCAGAGTTTGTGGTTTAGCAAAACTGGTAGATGAAGATTATTGTTCAGCTTTGTGCGTGTAGAGAATTGGAGAGCATTAGCCATTATAATCTTCGAAGCCTTGTTTATATAGCACTTGAGAAGATGAACGTTGAATGCAATATTCTTGATTCAATGCTAATAACAAGCTTTCCTTTTTGAGCAGATCTTGTCTAGAATGATGCCGTTGGAATTAATTAGCGTTCAATGCACAGTACCGTTGCTTCTTCAATGCACGTTCTGGCTTGGCTCATTCTGATTCTGCTTCGCTGCTGATGAACTATTGTTTTTGTATCAGAGTGTTTACGCGCAGTTCTGTTCATCAAGCTTCAGCATGTACGTGGGTTGATCATCTGATCTTGATGTTCTGATTCAGCAACTTCTGATGCTGGTGTATGAAATCAAATTCTGATGTTGAACAAGTGATCTTGCTTATTTTAATCAGCGTATCTGCAAGTCAGAGCATAGTAATTTTAGGCAGCATATAGTTCAAACATGAAACATATAAATACTATATCTTTTCACTTTGTTATCATCAAAACTTAAATATAGGGTAGTAGATTCAAACATTGTTCTAACAATCTCCCCCTTTTTGATGATGACAAAAACTAGATATTTTAAATGAAAAATAACGTGAAAAGGTGTCTGGGAAATGTTTCAGAGTTAAGAAGTAAGGAGAAATCAGAGTTAAGAGATACTCCCCCTGAGTTGATTACTTCCCTTTGATGATACGTGTTCTTCAGGATCAGATCTTTGTCTTTCTTTGAACATCAGATTAAGAGTCTTTGACTTATCAGAGAGCAGAGCTTCAGAGCTTTTCCTGTCAGAGCTTTGCTTTGGATCAGAGTGTTTGGTCGATCAGAACTTCATATTAGATCAGAGCAACATTGATCAGAGCTTCTACATTTTGATCAGAGCTTCTAGTCTTCATAGTGTTCAGGAGCTTCCTTGTGCCTGTAGACTTAAAACAAAAACAGAAAAACATTTCAAGTAATAGAGTTAGAATGTTTGAGAATTTCTGTCTAGTTAGCCGTTATTGATTTTAAATATCATTCTTGTTCTCCCCCTTTTTGTCAGCAATCAAAAAGTGTTGGTGATGTGCTAAAACAATTTAGATCAGAAAAACAAATTATATTAAAATAGTTCATAATCAGAGCAAAAGAACATTACAAAACATAGTCAAAACAGTACATCAGAAAATGAAGAACATAGAGAATGTCATGCATGAAAAAAATTTTAAGGTTGAGGGGGCATGCGTGAGAACAGGCTTTCCAGCATTGCTTGAATCTTTTCAGAAGTTTCATTCTGCTTCTGAACCATGTTGACAACAGTGTCAATCTTGCTGTCCTGTACATCCATTCTTGCTTTCATCTTCTGATCATTCTCTTCCATCCGCTGCTGTAGACGCAAGTCATTCAGCCTTAATTCTTCCAGAGCCTGCCTGTCCAAGGCAGCTTGAGAAGTGTCAGAGGGAGGAAGCTTCTCAGAACTTTCAGTGACATCTTCTGCTGGATTTTCTTCCCGAATGGTCTTGTCCTCTGATGGTTGCAACTGTGCAGCTTGCTCTTTCTCCAACCAAGATTCACTGTCCAGAGGGAGCACAACTTCTTGAGGCAGCTGACTTTCAACTTCCTTCAGCAGCTTGCTGAAGTTCTGTTGAGCCTGCTCATAGTTGACGTCCTGCAGCTTGAGGGCTTCAGCACGTACCCATATTCTGAACTGTGACCAGAGCTGATCAGAAGCAGCTGGGTCGATCATCCCAGGACAGACTTGCTTCAAAGAAGCAATCCATTGCAGCATACCTGTTTCAAAATTCAAAATACCAGAGCCAACATGTGGTTGCTTTGGTTTGGGTATGGCAATTTTGTGTCTTAGATCAGCAAGACGTTTAAGACTTGTTAAGTCAATGAAAGTTCTGCTGGGGTTTTCAGCGGTTTTCTGAGAGGTTGTTTGTTTTGGAGGAGGGTTATCAGAATCAGAGTCAGATATTTCTATTGGAGTGGTTGGAGTTTTTGGAGGTGTTGATTCTAATGAGGATGGCAACTGGGGCCTGACAATAGTGGTTCCACATGGCAACTGGATTGCCAGCGGTGAAGGTTGAGGTGAGTGAGGGTCAGAATGATGAGGAGAAGGGGTTTCATAGCGGTGAAACTCTGTTTGTGGTGAAGGTGGATTATTTTCTGGTTGAGGAGGTGGAATCTCTGATTGCTCAGGGATCAGAGGTTCTTCTGTGAGTGGTTGTTGTGATTGTGGTTCTGGTTCTGGTTGATGTTGTATTTCTGGTTCAGGTTGTGGTTCTGGTTGTGGAGGAGGAATATTTGGTGGTTCAGAATTTGGTTGAGCAGAAGCATGTTCACGCTCAATATCAGCTAGCACTCTATCAAGTGCTGGTGTTGTTGAAACAGTTGGTTGTTTGGGAATCTTAGTTCTGGGTCTTCTGAGTAGTAAGGCTTCAGAAGGGTCTTCTGGTATGGTTTCATCAATGGTAGGGATTGGAATGGATATTCTGTGAGAGGTTTGAGAAGGGGCAGCAGATGTTGGAATAGTAAAAGATTTTGAAATAGGGGCAGCAGATGAAATACCTCTTTTCTTTGGAGTCTGATGAGATGATCCTTCTGTTGGCGCTTTCCTCTTCTTTGTCTTCTTCTGAGTCACTTCTGGTTGGACTTGACTCAGATCTTTGATCTTCAGCTTTGAACCTGTATCTTCTGCCTTGTACGAATCTGGATACTTGAGAAACATATCAGGTTTGGATTCCATTTCAGAAAATTTTGGGAAATCACTCAGAGGCACTCTTCTGCTGGAGATGTCAGCAGTTGAAGTAGCTCTGGGTTCCTTCTTAATATTTTCTATCAGCTTCATCTTTTTTAGGTTCTTAGCGTTCAGCGGTTTTACAACAGTTGGTTCAATAGTGCACAGCACTTGAGCTTCGCTCAGATACTCTATCAGCTTATTCTCTGTCAGAATATCTGATATGAGCCTTCCAAACGGTATCCAGTCCCTTTTGGTCCTTTCTTCTTCTCTTGTTTCTTTGACACTGGTCTTGAGATGGTTGAACAGGAAGTGTGCCAGATTGATCTTTACCCTCTGATCAATAAAGTAGATCAGAAATTGCTGATCCACGTTTATATAATCAGGAGAACTTGTTGGTTTCCTGTGATTGAAGCATCCAAGAACAATCTTGGCCCATACTCTGCAGTGATCCTTCAGATCCTTAATTTTGCTGCTGGGCATTCCGAGAGTGAAAATGCTGTTGGCTACCACACCTATATCAGGGCATCTATCAGCCATGTCCACACAACGGACTCCACCACCACTTTGACCGATTAGCTTTGCAATGAGATCTTCAGAAATCACTATCTTCTTTCCCATGACAGAAGAGATGACTAGATGTTTATAAATCTTGGCGTGAATCCAAAATTCCTTGACAAGCTCTGGGAATGTTGGTCCAACCAACCTATCGAAATACCTCTCCCACTTTTGAGCCCTAATTTCTTCAGTTAGGTCAAATCCATTTTCCTTCAAACTTTCAAAGTCGATGATTAACTCAGAGAGAACTTCAAGATTCTTTACCGGTGTGAGAAGAGTTCTGATAGGCACCTGATATTGCTCAGAAGTTTCTTTCTTCTGATTCCCTGCAGAAATGCTGGAGGATGCCATTGTTCTCACTAAAAAGCTTTGAGAATGATTTGAGAGAAAAAGGGTTTGAAGAAGATAAACTCAGAAATATGCAGAAAATACTTGAATGATTATGAGAAAGCGTAAAGAATAAGAATGAAGAATAATGTGCTTAAATAAAGTTTTCAAAAATTATTTTGAAAAATTAAACGTTTTTAAGAGAGAGAAAAAAAATAATGATTGCCATTTAACAAGCGTGATTACTTTTCATTAAATGCTTGCTGATTTTGGGGGATTTGAGAAAGATACTTAAAAACGGTTACCAGACATGTGTCTCAATGCACCCAATCAGCGCTTTGCCTTCTCAGAAGCGTGCACGCGTTCTGCTTCAGAGATTTGCTGATGATTGGATGACACTTGTTTGATGTAGTGATCAGCACGTCTGTCTTTGAGATTAGACTCTCAGATCTTTAGACTTGCATCTGATACAATCTGCATGTTCTATCTTTCTGAAAGAAGATTGATCAGAAGTTCACAGTAAAATAATTACATTCTGAAGATAAATACATGGAATTAAAACATTTTCATTCTGGGCATACTTTCATGCTGAGATGTTTCAGAATGAAATTAAACCTATCTTCTGAAAGGGGTTTAGTAAAGATATCAGCTCATTGATGGTCTGTATCTATAAATTTCAAGTTTAAAATACCTTTCTGAATATAGTCCCTAATAAAATGATGTTTTATTTCTATATGCTTAGCTCTAGAATGTAAAATAGGATTCTTACTTAAGCAAATAGCAGAAGTATTATCACAAAGAATAGGAATGTTACTCTCAAAAATCTAGAAGTCTTCAAGCTGACTTTTCATCCAGAGCATTTGTGTGCTACATCCTGCTGCTGCTATGTACTCAGCTTCTGCTGTTGACAGAGCAATTGTTGATTGCCTTTTGCTGGACCACGAGATCAGATTTTCTCCCAGAAACTGGCAGCTTCCAGAAGTACTTTTACGTTCCACTCTGTCTCCAGCAAAGTCAGCATCACAGTAGCCTACTAAGCTGTAATCACTAGATTTTCTATAAAACAAACCCAGATTAGTAGTACCTTTCAGATACTTGAAAATTCGCTTAACAGCTGTTAAGTGAGATTCTCTAGGATCTGATTGGAATCTAGCACAAATACATACGCTGAATAAGATATCAGGTCTTGAAGCTGTCAGATAAAGGAGAGAACCAATCATACCTCTGTAGACTTTCTGTTCTACACTTTTGCTTACCTCTTCTCTTTCCAGAATGCACGTGGGATGCATTGGAATCTTTGATGGCTTACATTCTGAGAGGTCAAATTTCTTCAGAAGATCTCTGATGTATTTGCTCTGATGAATGTAAGTTCCCTCTGGAGTTTGATTGATCTGAATTCCTAGAAAGAATTTCAGTTCCCCCATGAGGCTCATCTCAAATTCTGCCTGCATACACTTAGCAAATTTTCTTCCAAGAGAAGGATTAGTAGAACCAAAAATAATATCATCAACATAAATTTGACAGACTAAAATGTCACTCTTAACTGTTTTACAGAATAGAGTAGTGTCCACTTTCCCTCTGGTGAATTCATTTTCAAGCAGAAAGTTACTTAGCCTTTCATACCAAGCTCTGGGAGCTTGTTTCAGACCATACAGTGACTTTTTCAGTTTGAAAACATGTTCTGGATGTTTTGTATTTTCAAAACCTGGGGGTTGGTGAACATAAACTTCTTCTTCTATATAACCATTTAAGAATGCACTTTTGACATCCATCTGATACAGAGTGATGCCTCTATTAACAGCAAATGAAATTAAAAGTCTGATAGATTCTAACCTGGCGACTGGGGCAAAGGTTTCTGTATAGTCTATCCCCTCTTGCTGACTATAACCTTGTGCAACCAGTCGTGCCTTGTTTCTGATGACTTCACCTTGTTCATTTAGCTTGTTTCTGAACACCCATCTTGTTCCAATGACGTTGAATCCTTTTGGTCTGGGAACGAGATCCCATACGTCGTTTCTGGTGAATTGATTCAGCTCTTCTTGCATTGCCAGAATCCAGTCATTGTCCAGAAGTACTTCATCAATAGAAGAAGGTTCAATCAGAGACACAAGTCCCATAAGAGTTTCTTCAGAGTTTCTGAAGCTTGCTCTTGTTCTGATTGGATCTTCCTTTCTTCCTAGGATAGTTTCTTCTGGGTGATCCAAACTGCTTCTGGGTAATCTCTTCTGAGGTTGATCAGCAGCAGTTGTAGGATTTCTAGCATTGCTCCTTTCAGACGTTGAAGGAATGTCTGTGTTGAGAGCTTCTGATGACTTGTCTTCAGAACCTGCAAATTCAATTTCTATACCTGCAAGATTTTCATTCTGCTTTGACTTTTCAGAGTCAAGCTTGTCATCAAAACGAACACTGATTGATTCTTCCACAATCTGTGTTTCTGTATTGTATACTCTGTACCCTCTTGAGCGTTCAGAGTATCCTAACATAATACACTTCTGTGCCTTAGAATCAAACTTGTTCAAATAATTCTTTGTATTCAATATATAGCAAGTACATCCAAATGGATGAAAATACGAAATGTTGGGCTTTCTGTTCTTCCACAGTTCATATGGAGTCTTTTCCAGAATAGGTCTTATTGAGATTCTATTCTGAATGTAGCACGCTGTGTTTATTGCCTCTGCCCAGAAAGTCTTAGCAACGTTTGTCTCATTGATCATGGTTCTGGCCATTTCTTGCAATGTTCTGTTCTTTCGTTCTACAACTCCATTTTGTTGGGGAGTTCTAGGACAAGAGAAATCATGCAGAATGCCTTTGTCATTAAAGAATGACTCAAAGTCTTTATTTTCAAATTCTCCACCATGATCACTTCTGACTTTAACGATTCTAAGATCTTTTTCATTCTGAACTTGGTTACAGAAGGTAACAAACACAGAGTGTGACTCGTCCTTGTGTCTTAAGAACTTTACCCATGTCCATCTGCTATAGTCATCTACGATTACTAACCCATACTTCTTGCCACTGACTGAAGCAGTTTTAACTGGTCCAAATAAGTCAATGTGCAGAAGTTCTAATGGCTTAGAGGTAGAAACAACATTTTTGGATTTAAAAGAAGGTTTTGCAAATTTGCCTTTCTGACATGCTTCACACAGAGCATCTGAATTGAACTTCAAATTAGGAAGTCCTCTGACCAGATTGAGTTTGTTAATCTGAGATATTCTTCTCATACTAACATGCCCCAATCTTCTGTGCCAAATCCACTGCTCGTTGTTAACAGACAGAAGACATTTTACGTTCTGACTCTTTAGTTCAGAAAGTTTGATTTTGTAAATGTTGTTTTTCCTCTTTCCATTAAACAGGATAGTCCCATCTTTCTGACTAACATCTTTACATGATTTTTGATTAAAGATTATATCATAACCGTTATCACTTAATTGACTTATGGATAACATATTATGCATCAATCCATCTACTAGCAGAACATTATTAATAGAGGGAAGATTTCCATTACCTACAGTTCCAGAGCCAATTATCTTTCCCCTCTGATTGCCTCCAAAGCCAACGTGGCCTCCAGGCTTAAGTTCCAGGCTTTGGAACATATGCCTTCTTCCCGTCATGTGTCGTGAGCAGCCAGAGTCCAGGTACCATGACTGGTGTTTCTGACTTGCTGCTAAAGATATCTGCAACATGTATTATTTTATCCTTAGGTACCCAGATCTTCTTGGGTCCTGACTTGTTAGTTTTACCAAAACTCTGGTTGAATTTTGGTTTCACAGAGTGCTTACTACTAGTATATTTGATGTCATGTGTGTGACCATACACAGAGTGTGAATTTAGAGGAGTGTGTTTAATAGTTAAATCCATGACGTTCTTAGGTGTAGGAACCTTACCTTGGTATCCTATTCCTTTCCTGCCGTTTCTGCTAACTCCATAGATCATTGAAGCCATTCTGCTTCTATCTATGCTTTTAGCAAGGAACTTCTGGAAACTGTGATCATACTCCTTGATGATCTCATCAGCGTTGCTGGGAGTTTCAGAAATTGGTTCCTTCTGAGAGTTTTGTAAAGAGTTTTCTAATTTTGAAATTTTATCTCTCAGCTCAGAGTTTTCCAATTTGAGACTCTCAGACTTATTAGAGTCAGATTCAAGATTCCTTTTCAGGTCTCTGAATTTAGCTCTAATCTGCTGATAACGTTCCAGAATTTCATTGAGGCTTTCAGCAAGTTCAGCCTTTGTAAAATTAACAGCGAAGTTAGGGAATACCTCTTCTGTGTCTGATTCTGAGTCTGATTCAGAAGCTTCACTATCATCTGGAATGTTAGCCATGAGCGCTATGTTTGCCCTTTCATCATCTGATTCTGAGTCAGCTTCAGACGAGTCAGAGTCATCCCATGTGGCCATGAGACTTTTCTTCTTCTCTCTTCCAAACTTCTTTTTGGGCTTTTCCCTCTGAAGCTTTGGGCAGTCACTCTTGTAGTGTCCTTGCTCATTGCACTCGTAGCAGATGATGTCTTTTGTGTTTGGCTTCTTGCTACCGGAGGAGCCTTCAGATCTTCTGTATCCAGAGGAAGAATCTGTCCTTCTGTATCTGGAAGAAGACTCGTTCTGATCAGATCTTCTGGGATTCCTGAACTTCCTTTGTCTTTGCTTCCACAGTTGATTTACTCTTCTGGAGAGAAGGGAAAGTTCGTCTTCTTCTGATGAGGATCCATCAGATGTTTCTTCAACTGCCTGCAAAACTTTAGATTCAGATTTTCTGTTAGATTTTAAAGCTAAAGGCTTACCTTGCTTCTGAGGCTCGTCAGCTTCTAGCTCTATCTCATGACTTCTGAGGGAGCTTATAAGTTCCTCCAGAGTGATTTTGTTGAGATCCTTCGCTAGCTTCAGAGCAGTAACCATAGGCCTCCACTGCTTGGGTAAACTTCTGATTATCTTCTTGACATGGTCAGCAGTAGAGTATCCTTTGTCCAGAACTTTAAGACCAGCTACCAGAATCTGGAATCTGGAGAACATAGTTTCAATGGATTCAGATTCTTCCATTTTGAACGCCTCATACTTCTGAATGAGCGCCAGAGCTTTTGTTTCTTTGACTTGAACGTTACCCTCATGCGTCATTCTGAGAGAATCAAAGATGTTTTTAGCTGTGTCTCTGTTGGAGATCTTTTCATACTCAGTATAGGAGATGGCACTGAGGAGGATGGTTCTGGCCTTATGGTGATTCTTGAAATCACGCTTTTGTTGATCAGTCATTGATTTTCTTTCAATCTTCTGACCAGTTGCATTCACAGGGTGCGTGTATCCATCTGTCACCATATCCCACAGATCAGCATCATGTGCTAGAAAGAAGCTTTCAATTCTGTCTTTCCAGTAATCAAAGTTTTCTCCATCAAAGACTGGAGGTTTGCCGCTGAATCTGTCTCTATCCTCATTGTTGTCATTGCTGAAATGAGAGTTGTTTCCTGCCATTGTGTTTTTCTGACGCTGGATCTTGTACTGACACGGTTAAGTGTTTTAGCTCAGAACCAGGCGCTCTGATGCCAATTGAAGGGGTGAAAAACACAAGAAGGGGGGGTTGAATTGTAAAACTGAAATCTTAAAGCAATTGACAAGATATTTTTATCCTGGTTCGTTTGATCTCAAACTACTCCAGTCCACCCGTCAAGGTGATTTCGCCTCTCTCCAACGAGGTCTTAATTCACTATATTCAACTGAATATTACAGACTGCTTTAACAACTGCTAAAGCCTTCTTGATTCAAACCACAATCTGGTTTGTCAAGGCAACACTTTCTTACAAAGGTATAAAACAAATGTGTGTGAATGTTTTCTACAAAACTTTATCACAACTGTGATGTATACACAAATGAAGCTTAGAAACTTAGATTGCTAAACACTAATGGAGTATCAGAGTTTGTGGTTTAGCAAAACTGGTAGATGAAGATTATTGTTCAGCTTTGTGCGTGTAGAGAATTGGAGAGCATTAGCCATTATAATCTTCGAAGCCTTGTTTATATAGCACTTGAGAAGATGAACGTTGAATGCAATATTCTTGATTCAATGCTAATAACAAGCTTTCCTTTTTGAGCAGATCTTGTCTAGAATGATGCCGTTGGAATTAATTAGCGTTCAATGCACAGTACCGTTGCTTCTTCAATGCACGTTCTGGCTTGGCTCATTCTGATTCTGCTTCGCTGCTGATGAACTATTGTTTTTGTATCAGAGTGTTTACGCGCAGTTCTGTTCATCAAGCTTCAGCATGTACGTGGGTTGATCATCTGATCTTGATGTTCTGATTCAGCAACTTCTGATGTTGGTGTATGAAATCAAATTCTGATGCTGAACAAGTGATCTTGCTTATTTTAATCAGCGTATCTGCAAGTCAGAGCATAGTAATTTTAGGCAGCATATAGTTCAAACATGAAACATATAAATACTATATCTTTTCACTTTGTTATCATCAAAACTTAAATATAGGGTAGTAGATTCAAACATTGTTCTAACAGGAACCAGGATAAATCTCCGTGTCTCTTTACTTTCTACACTTTACCGTTTTCCATAGCACTAAAACAAAACCAGAAAGTGTAAAATAAATCAAAAATCGACCACCACCTAATTCACCCCCCTCTTAGGCGAAATCTTAAACTTACAATTGGTATCAGAGCAGGTTATAGGTAACCTGCTCCTAGAGATCCAGAATGGCTTCCACAATTCAACAACCCATTTTCAGAGATGGTGGTAGTAACAATAAGCCTCCTCTATTTTGTGGCGAATAATTTGATTTTTGGAAAATACGCATGAGGGCGCATCTAAAATCACAAGGAGAAGAAATCTGGGATGCCGTAGAAAATGGTCCATTCATTCCTATAACAGTTATCAACGGTGTCGGCACGGCTAAACCCAAAACTGCATGGGATGATGACGACAAGAAAATAGTCCTCTATGATAAAAAGGCCGTAAATCTACTTCAAGGTGCACTATGCATGGATGAGTTCTTTCGTGTATCTGCATGTAAATCGGCGAAAGAAATATGGGACACCTTGGTACAAACACATAAAGGAACCGTTGAAGTTAAGAGATCAAGGCTGAATACTTTAAGTCAAGAATACGAGTTATTCTGAATGCAGCCCGGAGAAACCATTCTCGACCTACAAAAGAGATTCATTCACTTAACAAATCACTTAAGTGTTCTTGGTAAAACCTTGACAAATGATGAACTCAACTTGAAAGTCCTTAGATCATTGACTAGGGAATGGCAACCAAAGGTAACAGCAATCTCGGAAAAGAAGAGTCTCTCCGCAATGACTTCCGTTACATTATTTGGCAAACTTTAAGAATACGAAACGGAACTCGGTAGACTTGAAAAACATGAGAATCTAGAAAAGAAATCCAAAAACATTGCTTTAAAAATTGATTCAGAGGAAGTAGTAAAAGAAGACAATCCGGAAGAAGATGAAAATTTCATGCTTCTTGTTAAAAGACTTGGGAAGTTTTTTGGCAGAAATGACAAGGGCGGATCTCATGCAAATAAGAGAAAGCACTTCAAGAAAAGAGAAGCCTCCACATCAACACAAGATGTCTCATGTTATGAATGTGGAAAGCAAGGACATATCAAGCCAAACTGTCCAAATCTCCCAAAGAAAAACGGATTCAAAGGAAAGGACTCAAAACACAAGAAAGCCTACATAGCATGGGAAGATAATGATATGATTAGTACATCGGAATCGGAAAGCGACGAATGTGCAAATTTAGCCTTAATGGCATCGCATCACTCCAACGACGAAGAAGAGGTTAGTAATGAATTTAATATTTTTGATGATGATGTTCAAGGTGCCATTGATGAACTCTTAAAAGAATGCAAAAGTTTCTACAAAAAGGTGTCAAGCCAAGAAAAATAACTACCAATTTGTCACGAAAATATTGACACCATGACTAAAGATTTTGATCTTCAAAAACAGAATTTTATAGAAGAAAAGGAAAACTTTGTATGCACCAAGTGTGAATCAAATGTCTTTCAAATTATTCAATTGAAAAGAGTCATTGAACGATATGAAAAAGGACAAATAGGATTGGAAGGATTACTAAGCCAACAACGTTATCCAAATGATAAAAGAGGTCTTGGTTATGTGAATACTAAGAAACCAAGTAACAATCCCACTGTTTTTGTAAAGGCTAGTAATAGTTCCAATCCCAAGATAGTAGAAAATAAGCAAGTTGTTCATAATCATCAAAAGAAAAAGCCTAATGTATCTAAAAGAAAACAAATTCCTAGATACAAGAGCAAATTTGTTCCAAACTGTTTTTACTGTGGTATTGTTATACACACACCTAATGCATGCTATATTAGAAATTTCAGTATGGCTAGTGGACACTATGCATGGGTGAAAAGGGGAACTAAATATGAAGGACCCAAGGCCACTTGGGTACCTAACAAGAAATAATTTGTTTTTGTAGGTATGCTTGAAATCCACATCAAACCTTTGGTATCTTGACAGTGAATGTTCAAAGCATATGACAGGAGATGTACACCAATTTTCATATCTAGTACATAAAGCCAAAGGGTATGTCACCTATGGAGACAACACCAAAGGAAAGATTCTTGGCGTTGGAATAGTTGGCACACCTCCATCCATTCAAATTGAGGATGTTCTCTATGTTGAAGGATTAAAGCACAACCTTCTTAACATAAGTCAAGTTTGTGATAAAGGGTTCAAAATCAAATTCAACAAAGAAGAATGCCTAATTATGGATGAGGCAACCAATGAGGTAAAACTCAAAGGTATAAGATCTAACAATATTTTTATGATTACTTTAGATGATTTCTCTATGAAGGTACAATGTCTCATGGTAAACAACAATGACGCTTGGTTATGGCACAAGAGGATTGCTCACATACACATGGAGCACTTGAACAAATTAGTTAAGCATGACTTAGTTATTGGTCTACCAAAGATGAAATTCATCAAAGACAAATTATGTAGTGCATGCCAAAAGGGAAAACAAACCAAATCAACTTTCAAACCAAAGAATGTGGTTTCAATAACAAGACTGCTTCAATTGTTTCACATGGATCTTTTTGGTCCATCTAGAACAAGAAGCTTCGGAGGTAACATTTATGCTTTAGTTATTGTAGGTGATTTTTCCCGTTTTACTTGGACTTTGTTTTTAGTGCACAAAAATGACGCATTCAAAGCATTCAAGTGATATGCAAAACAAGTTCAAAATGAGAAGTCATTAAAGATAACATCAATCCGAAGTGATCATGGTGGAGAGTTCCAAAACAGTCTGTTTGAAGAATTTTGTGAAGAAAATGGGATCTTCCACAATTTTTCAGCACCAAGAACTCCACAACAAAATGGAGTAGTTGAAAGGAAAAATAGGTCTTTGATAGAACTTGCAAGAACCATGCTAAGTGACTCATGTTTGCCTAAATATTTTTGGGCGGATGCGGTAAGCACGGCATGTTACGTAAGCAATCGCGTGATCATAAGACCTATAATAAAGAAAACTCCATATAAGATTTACAAAGGAAGAAAACCAAATATCTCTCACTTTCACATTTTCGGGTGCAAATGTTTTGTCCTTAACAACGACAAAGAAAATCTTGGTAAGTTCGATGAAAAATCGGATGAAGGTATTTTTCTTGGTTACTCCCTTTCTAGCAAAGCTTTTAGAATTTACAATAAAAGAACTTTAACTATAGAAGAATCAATGCATGTTTCTTTTGATGAATCTAACACCTCTAAGGAGGAAGTTGTTATTTGTGATGATGATAATTCTATAGATTTACCTCATGAGAATTCATGCGAAGGTGGCAAAATTGTCAACCCAGAACAAACACATGAACTTTCACATCAAAATGGAAATGATGATGGTCTTCTTCACGAATGGAGAACTCATCGTGATCATCCAATTGACAACATAATTGGATATATTAGCAAAGGGGTATATACACGGCTAAATCTTAAAGATACATGCTTAAATATGGCTTTTGTATCTCAAGTTGAACCTACCAAAGTGGCTCAAGCACTAGAAGATGATCAATGGATCCTTTCCATGCAAGAGGAGCTAAACCAATTCGAGCGGAACGAAGTTTGGGAACTTGTTCCTAATCCAGGAAATAAACGTATCATTGGAACCAAATGGGTATTCAAAAACAAGATGGATGAAAATGGTATAATCACTCGAAACAAGGCAAGACTAGTTGCTCAAGGATACAACCAAGAGGAAGGAATTGATTTTGAAGAAACTTTTGCTCCGGTAGCACGTTTGGAAGCAATAAGACTATTACTTGCATACGCATGCTCATTGGACTTTGAACTTTTTCAAATGGATGTAAAAAGCGCATTTCTCAACGGATTCATAAATGAAGAAGTCTATGTAAAGCAACCTCCCGGATTTGAAGACATCAAACATCCTAATCATGTCTTCAAATTGAAGAAAGCTCTCTATGGGCTGAAGCAAGCACCAAGGGCATGGTATGATAGACTAAGTGCATTCCTATGTGAAAAAGGGTTTGTAAAGGGTAAAGTTGATACCACTCTCTTCATAAAAAATGTTAATCATCATACTTTACTTGTACAAATCTATGTAGATGATATTGTTTTCGGTTCAACTAACCAAAATATGTGCAAGGAATTTTCATCTATGATGCAAGGAGAGTTTGAGATGTCTATGATGGGAATATTGAATTTATTTCTCGGTCTTAAAATTAAGCAACTCAAACACGGTATCTTCATAAACCAATCAAAATATTGCAAAGACCTTATAAAGAAGTTTGAGATGGAAAGCAGCAAAGAAAGTGCAATTCCTATGGGATCCGGCACCTATCTTGATCCAGATGAATCAGGGAACTCTATTAACATAACTAAGTATCGTGGAATGATTGGCTCTCTTCTCTATTTAATAGCAAGTAGACCTGACATCATGTTCAGCGTTTGCCTATGTGCAAGATATCAAGCTAATCCTAAAGAGTCTCACCTTGCAGCAGTCAAGCGCATAATAAAATATCTCAAAGGAACAACCAATGTCGGATTATGGTATCCAAAAAGTAGTATGTGCAATTTAGTTGGTTATTCTGATGCTGACTATGCAGGTTGTAAGACTGATCGCAAAAGTACAAGTGGAACATGTCACATTCTCGGAAATGCCTTGGTTTCATGGTCATGTAAAAAGCAAGCAAGCGTCGCTCTCAGCACTGCCGAAGTAGAATACATTGCGGCTGGAAGTGGATGCGCTCAAATTCTTTGGCTAAAACAACAGTTACTTGACTATGGAGTAAACCTTGGATGCATTCCACTTCGATGTGATAACACAAGCGCGATCAACATTATAAAAAATCCAGTTACGCATTCCTGGACATAACACATTGACATCAGACACCATTTCATCAGAGATCACGTACTCAAAGGAGATATCGAGATTACTTTTGTGGACACTCAAAATCAACTCGCAGACATTTTCGCAAAACCACTTGCAAAGGATGCATTCTTCAAAATTCATCGTGAACTCGGAATCCTAGATGAAGAAGATATATAAGGTGCACTCTATCCTTAACTATACATTAATGTACATATATATGGGCTTAGAAAATGTTTCAAATGTTAAAAGTATCATCTTATGTTACATCTTTCCCTTCTTTTTGATAATGTCAAAGGGGGAGAAGGATGTGATAGCACTTTATGGTTGTCTGTTTCAGTTTTCTTTTCAGGGTAAGTTTTCAAATCTTTTTCTCCATAGGGGGAGAAATCTATCTTAGGGGGAGAAAACTCCTTCTGTTCCAATTCTGAACAACTCATAAAGAAAGATGGTTTGTCATCATCAAAAAGGGGGAGAATGTAATCTCAAGCCTCAACTCAACTTTAGTTTTGATGAAAGACAAACAAGCACTATGGAAAGAAGGAAAAGAAGTGGAATTAGCTTAAAGCATCATTCACTCAAAGCTTCAAGGATCATGGCAAGCAAACAATTATATCAATTCTCATTTGAACTAAATTGATTAGAAATGCTCAAAAACGATATACACACTTGCCACAACACTTCACTTAAAGTTTAAAGCAAATTCTATGTTTCTCACTAATGTAAATCGATTAACACATCATGTAAATCGATTTTCACATGTTTTTTTTAAAACCTGATTGCCCCTGGCAGCAATCGATTTACATGGAGTGTAAATTAATTGATTAATGAACTGAGTTAATTTTTTAACACTAGTAAATCGATTAACACATCATGTAAATCGATTTACACTTCAATTTTTTTGAAAACAAGAACGTTACAAACCCGTGAAATCAATTTAGATCTAATGCTAATCGATTTACACGTTGTAATTTTTGAAAAATCTGAACTTGATTCAAGATATCCTTCACACCTTTTCTCCAATGGTTGCATGGTCATACATTGCATCTTCTCAAGTTTTACAAACAGAAAAGTGGTATCCATTTGGAAAGGTATCTTGATTGCTTTAAATACTAAATCTTTCAAATTATAAAACAACTCTTCTCTCATGCAATAATTCTAAACTTTGTAAAATATTCAAACTTCATATTTCTTATTTTTTTAAGAACAAAGACTTTCTGCACTTTCACACATATAAGAACAGAAATCTTTGAGCATTTTCTAACCATTGTGTTACAGTCTGAATTGCTTACAAGAGAAGAAAGAAGAAACTTCATTGAAGTCACTCTATGTGATCAACATCTTTCAAGAAATCATATTTCATAGAATTATACTAAGTGTAACTTATTTCCAGGATTGTTGGAATTAAGTATTAGAATACTTTTGTACCTTGTTGTCCATTGTTGGAAACAAGAGGTATCTTTTGAGAGGATTGTTCTCAAGAGACTTATTGGAAATCCAAGAGGGTGTTATTGGTATTTGTTAGTGTCTTTAGTTGATAAGACTAGGAAGAGTCTTGTAAAAGTTCTAACAAAATAGTGAAATCTCTTGCGTGTTTGCAAGGGGACTGGACGTACTTCCGGGGTGTGGAAGGAACCAGGATAAATCTCCGTGTCTCTTTACTTTCTGCACTTTACCATTTTCCATAGCACTAAGACAAAACCAGAAAGTGTAAAATAAATCAAAAATCGACCACCACCTAATTCACCCCCCTCTTAGGCGCAATCTTAAACTTACATTTATGTACCTCTTGGAATAAGAAGTATACTAGAATGAAGTCGTGTCTGAATGTATATAGCAGCTGTGTGAGGGAGTTTCAGAATGAATCTATGTTGTGATTGTATCTGAACGAAAAGATGTAATGAATGAGTATCAGAATGGCATTCGTATCTGGAGCGTATCTGAACTGTATCTGAACGCTGAATCTGAATGAGTATCAGAATAGCATCTATATCTGGAGCGTATCTGAACTGTAGCTGAAAGCTGAATCTGAATGAGTATCAGAATGGCATCCGTATTTGGAGCATATCTAAACTCTATCTGAATCTGAATGAGAATCAGAATGGCATCCGTATCTGGAGAGTATCTGAACTGTATCTGAATCTAAATGAGTATTAGAATGGCATCCGTATTTGGAGCGTATCTGAACTATATCTGAAAGCTGAATCTAAATGAGTATCAGAATGACATCCATATTTGGAGCGTATCTGAACTGTATCTGAAAGCTGAATCTAAATCAGTACAAGAATGGCATCCGCATATGGAGCACATCTGAAGTGTGTCTGAATCTGAATGAGTATCAGAATGGAATCCGTATCTAGAGTGTATCTGAACCCTATCTTGAAGCTGAATGAGTATCAGAATGACATCCGTATTTGGAGCGTATCTGAACTGTATCTGAAAGCTGAATCTGAACGAGTATCAGAATGGCATCCGTATCTGAAGCATATCTGAAAGATGAATTTGAATGAGTATCATAATGGCATCCGTATCTAGAGCGTATCTGAACTGTATCTGAATATGAATGAGTATTAAAATGGCATATGTATCTGGAGCATATCTGAATTGTATCTGAATCTAAATGATTATCAGAATGGCATCCGTATATGGAGCGTATCTGAACTATATCTAAAATCTGAATCTGAATGAGTATTAGAATGGAATCCATATCTAGAGTGTATCTGAACTGTATCTGAAAGCTGAATCTGAATGAGTATCAGAATGGAATCCATATCTGGAGCGTATCTGAATTGTATCTGAAAGCTGAATCTGAATGAGTATCAGAATGGGATCCATATCTGGAGCGTATCTGAACTGTATCTGAAATTTGAATCTGAATGAGTATCAGAAAGGCATCCGTATCTGGAGCATATCTGAACTATATCTGGAAGCTGTATTGAATGAGTATCATAATGGCATCCATATCTGGAGTGTATCTAATTTGTTTCTAGAAGAGAATCTACTTTATTTAGAATGTTTCCGCTGGGAATTCCTATTTGTTTAGAAGAAATCCGCTATGGAACATGAAAATCCTGTGATCCAGGATACGAAATTCTTTAAGATGCTGGGGCAGTAATTGGATATTCTTGCTCTGTCGGGGATACAAGAACATCTGACATCATTAGGTTGTAATCTGGGATCTGGCAGTGACTTTTTAGTAGGATGCCCCTGCCTCTGTACCTGTTGGAGAAAGTAGCTGCGAACATTTTGTGGATGGTTTGAGTGTCATCCTAACTCCTGGGGTTTTGATTAGATGTTGATCAGGGCAATAAGTCTTCAACTGATAGACAAGTGACGAGATGACGGGACATAGTTGTACGCTTTAAATCCCTAACTTTTGCCTGGACTGTCATTTCAAATTTTTAGTCCAACGGGATACCCTTTTTTCCCAAGCCGCCTTTTCAGGTTTTCGGCTTGGCAGGTGTACGGTTCTTTTTTATATACCTAATTTTTTCCCGAACCCTTTTTGGTTCGTCGAGATACCCTTATTTTTCCTAGGCCAGTCAACCTAGCGGGTCATTTTTTATACGTAGTATTTTCCGACTATGTTTGCATTCATAGGATGCAGAGGATTGTCACTGTCAATAGTAGTAAGTGTTGTCACACTGCTAGAAGATGTTTATGTGATCGCATGTGCCCTTTCATATGTGGGAGCCCGTGTGGGGCTGCTTCAGGATGAATCTGGTGCACCTGATATTTGATCAAGTTTATGATAGTCTTGAATTTCCTAGGTATATTTTCTAAGAACTGTCATGGAAGGATTCGAAGACATGATACTGACACCATATGATACTACTACATAGACAAGAAATTTGGTGCTACCAAAGGTTCAAATTTCACAGTGATTTTTGCTGGAATCCCCGATCAATGTAACAAGCCCCGAGTGATTCAGATGGAAACCTGCCCCCGACTATTTAGCACTTTTGTATATTCTTTTCATATTGGCTTGACTGCCCCAGATTAACTAGACACGATGTCATGCCCCTTGATTATGAAAGGCCTATTATTGGGAATGTTTTTTTTCGTCTGAGGTGATTCTGTCCAATGATAGGATCTTCGTTCACTAAATATTCGTTGTGTGAATTTCTATGTTGTTTGAACAATTAGCCATATGAAAACAATGTCATTTAAAGAATGCAAAGTTTATGTCTGTCTTGAAGTTTGAAAATTCATTTTTAGTAAAACAAACAAATTTTGTAAGAGTGTGATATCAACTCAGGATTTGTAGCAAGTCCTACAGGAGTCAGGTTACCTTCTGCAACATTCTGCTTTCGAACTAACCCATGCTTCAGCTAGGACTTTTAAGTGTTATAACGTGGCCTGGTTCATGGTTTAAGAAACAAAGGATAAATGCTCAAATTTTATTTGTACCCAACCCGCTCTTCGTGATGTTCTTCAGTCCTACGCTCAGTTAATTGTGCGTTTAGATCCCAATTGAGTTTGGAATCTTCACTTTGATACTTGGTGATGGTTCAGAAATTGAACGTTTATTTTAGAAGGCATCCTTTTTTGTACCCTTTTTTCGAGGATTTGTAGTAACCTCTTTTTCGTTTTCGTTATCGCTACTTTTGCCGGAACTGTTTCTTTTGCGATTACAGTCAGCGGGATGCCCCCGTTTTTTTTTCTTAAGTCTCCTTCATAGGTTTCGACTTATCAGGATTTTCTTTTGAGAGACAATGACAAACTACTTTGATGATTATGCGGAACCATCACCATCTTTTGGAAGGTATCTTCTACACTATTTGTCGTGTATGAAGGATGAGCTTGCGACTAAATTCACCTCCGAATTAACTGAGAAAGCTACCCTACCCCAGGTTATGATTAAGGGTTATAATTTTTATGAAAAGAAAAACTCATACTTCTTAGGCTCAAAGGGGTTGACTAGGGATTATCTTCCTTATAACTCCACTATTTAGGATTTGAAACAACGCCTGTACATCGTAAGTGGGGTCTGTTCAAAAGCATACTATAGAGATTGTGGTATCATTTTCGTCATCCTCCCTCTAAAGGCTTAGATCTTTTAATCAAGAGTTGAATATCACGAAAGGAAGTAAAAACAAAGTTTGAATATAGTGGATATGAATGAAATGATTCAAGACAAACATATGTAATACATTGATGAAATGACAAAGTTTGACATAAAGCTAAGTGTTTAGAGCAAACAAAGAAATTACAACTGAAAATTTGAATGAACAAAAATTTATCTGCCTAAACTTCATCACTTCAAATGATATGCCTTAGAGGGGTGGCAGAAAAATTCCGATTGAACATCTTGTGCGAACTCCAACGCTCCTTCATCAACCAGGTCTTGAATTTTGTGCTTTAACGCCCAACAACTATCAGTGTCATGTCCAGGACTGTTGGAGTGGTACGCATACCTTGCTATTGGATTGTACCTTGGGGAGGCAGTGTTGGGATTCTGAGGAGGATCCTTTAATGTGACCATTCTTGGCCTCCAATACCTGATGCAATGCTTGAGTCAAGGACATGTTAATTTTGGTGAATTGCCTCTTGGGCTTATCTCGCCTTTGTTGATTACCTTATCGTTGTTGGTGAGGTTGTGGTTGGGCTTGTGACGTAGCAACAAATTGGAAAGCTCTACTCTCCAAGCCAACTTTTTGTCCCATTAGGGTTGGATGAATGACTTGATCCCCAGCCTCGACTATTTGCCACATACGGTTGCATCCGTCTTGATGAAGCTTATTGACAATGCCTCTTAACTCTTCTTGTCCCTGGGCTAGGCCTTGGATAAGAGCTATTTGCCCCAGCATCTGGATTCTCATTGCTTCTACCTCAGCTTGCAGTTGTTCCAACTATTCATCCTTGTTGTTGTCAGAATGTTTCTTGGTCAGGTTCCCGATGAGGAATGTTTTCAATCCTTCTCGCCCATTGGCTAGACTTAGGAACATTTCTTTGAATTGAGCATATTATGTTTGGAGATCCTTTACTGTCTGTTCGAGAGCCATTTCTTCTTGCTAAAATTAATAGCAAAGAAGATAAGAAACTTGTCCCGAAACCTATTTATGCAATGATATGTATGATATATGTATGCAATATTTTCAAGGGCCTTATAGGATTTAAAATCTTTTAACCAAAACAAAAACAAAGAATTTTTATTATTAATCTCAAATGAAATTAAAGTTTACAAAGGAATAACAAATAAGATACTTCTAAAATTTCTAAGTCTCCCAAGGACGCCTCCTTTTGGTGCTAGTGTAGGCATTGAGATTCTGCTCTTCATGAAGCCGATTTATCAGTTCCAACACCTTTTTCTCACTGACATAGAATTGGGACTCAAAGGTATCTCGTTCTTCTTTGAGTTTTATCTAATATTTTTGTAGTTCTTCGAAGTTTGTTGGCATATCAGGATGAAGAATGATGTGAGACTCGTCCCCTTGAACAATAGACTCTGAAATCACTGGTAGGATAGCAGTACATGGCATCATAAGATTTTGAGAACGAGTTCGCACCCATCTGAGGTATGGCGCCAAAGGGATGTAATTATTGTACCCTAGAGTCCTGCTATCGATCTTTTTAACCATTCCCCAAGCACGGATAAACCTTTAATGATAGCCTTGCAGATCATTTGAATAGTCGAACACAATACCTTGAATGAGCATATCATGCGGACCATTCCCCCCGGGCGTAGCCAAACTGACGTAAAGCTAAAGAGGGGTTGTAGGTGATGCCATCTTTAATGCCAAGGAGTGGTACATTGGGAAATTCTCCACAGTGATCAATAAAAGAGATGTCTTCTTGGGAGCGAGGGCACCAATAAATGTCAGAGTGAGAAAGAGACATTAATCTATGGTTCCATCTTAAACCTAATTCATTCTTCATTACTGACCGAGGAAGGTGCGAAATAAACCACCTATGGAGTAGAGGTATAAAACACATAATAGTCCCTTGCTTCTTCATGGTACGTGTATGGAGTAAGTGCAGAATATCCCCGAGTAATATATGCACTGGATTATGAGTAAGGAAAATGTTGATGGCACTGACATATACAAACTGGTTTGAATTGGGGAACAGAATCAACTCGTAGATCAAAAGAGCTAAAACATATTCAAATGCATGGTAACTCATATCATTTAGGAATACCTGGGTTTTCTTCATCAGGAAACTTGCGAGGAGTCCTTTAACTCCACTCCTTCTTTCCTAATTGGACTTAATGTGAGATGGCTTCAAATGCAAAGTTGTGGCAACATCTTCAGCAGTTGGATGTTGTTCTAAACCGGTAAAGGGTATTTGCTCCAATATAGGCAAACCGAGTATTTTGGAGAATTCTTCCAACGTAGGCACCAACTGATAGTCTGGAAATGTGAAGCAGTGGTGCTTAGGGTCGAAGAACTGGAATAAGACACTCATTAGACCTTCGTCAAAACTGGTAGCAACCAAACTGAGCAAGTAGCCATATCTCTTTTTGAATGAGGAACTCTCAGGAACCTTTTAAACCAATTCTTTGAGTTTCGGAGGGATCTCTACAAAATTGATTCAGATTGTTTTTCGTCGAGCTGAATCCATGACCTACAAAACAGATAAGAGATAAATCCACAGGCCCTTGAAATAGTTAGTGTACATGACATATTATGATATTTATGATGTTATGATTATGCTTTGACATCTGAAGTATATCAAACACAAACAAGTCACACAGAGACCTTAGATTTAAAGGCTTGCATGAGTTTTAAAGGTAAGTACCCTCTTGACGTTTTAGTTGGCTCAACCTGTCATATCAATAGTAACCGGGTTCTAAGGAGTCTCAAATCATTGAATTTTCTTTTAGGCATTGTTCTAGGTCCAACACCAAAGTATTTCGGCCAGAATATCCCAAAAGTCTAGTCTCAATGAGTGTAGTATCGAGTATCAACCAATCTTTGGTCAGAACCAAAGTCGGCCATCTCACTACTTTCTAATGGCTTAGGATGAGTCAATTAAAGGTTCTAAAGGTCAGTTAGTGCTTAATGACACTAAGGAAGCCTAATGTTATCCTTGACTGACTCAAGGAACATTAGTACAAACCAAAGTATCATGCTAACGTAGCTATCACTTTGTCCATATCGGTATACGGCGTATAACTTACATGATTTATTGCTACTTACCTAATAAGGTGCCCAAGATATGTGTGTAGGATCTATAGTAATAACCCAAAAAAACCCTCAAAAGTAAAGCATAAAAACACACAATGAAAGCGATTTTAAAATGAACTAATCTCTAAGGTAACCCCACTTTTTATTATCCCCAGCACAGTAGCCAGTTCCGTAATACGGTGGGAGAACTGACTTGGTGTTTTTGCATTTTATCGTAATTGTCGTGGATAGCAAGAGTCGCCACCGACTTTTATTTTATCCAAGAAAGGAAAGGGTGAAAATAACAGAAAAGACCTTTTGAGATATTTTCTTGAGTTCGGGGGGTAGGTTATGAAAAGGGAAGGTGTTAGCATCCTTTTCATCCGTAGTAATCTACGGGCTCTTAGTTGCTTGATCACTTTGAAATGATTTTGAAATGTGTTTGTGATTGGTGCAATTTTGAAAATATTTTGAAAACTCCTTTGTTTCGGCAAACTTTGTAATGATTCTCGACTTTATAAGAATGTATACAAAGTGTTGGTTTTAAAAATAGTTCAAAGAGATGTTTGTTTTTTAGGATGTTTTGAAAGTGTAAGTGTGGAAATGGTTATAGTTTGTGAGCAAGCAACTATGAGCGTCCTACCTACTCAAAAGGTATTTGTTATTTTCCTCCTCCTTTAGATGTTTCTATCTTACCATTTATTTGGTAAGAAGCCCCATCATTGGATGTGAAAGGACAGGCGCCGGTCAACCGTACAGTCACAAAAGGAAACTTGTGAGACACTTTAGCAATTTTTGTAAGGGACTAGATCATTTTACCGAAGGAAACATCGAGGGACATCGAGGGACTACGATCTTTTTTTACCAAAGGGTGTTTGCTATAGCGTCCCATATTCGAGGGACATGACTGTTTTCCAAAGGCAACCGGAGTGGGATACCCTAGAGGTGCGCACGTGCAAAAGTGTTATGTTCAGTTATTTTTGTCTTTTTGTTAACTTTGCTAGCGTTTTGATTTCAGTCTTGCCATACATGCCTAGTTACTAGAAGTAATATTGTACAGAAAATAAAGTGTGGAAAAGTGTAAATCTAGACTATTACATTGCTTTGGGGAGGGGAATTTACACTGTACAAATCTTTAGGGAAAAATAAACAAAGCGGTAAAAATTCCTATTTATAACTATTACAACCAAAATAACAGTTACATGAATACATAAAAAGAATGCGAAAAATGAATGACGCACGAAAGAATGAAAATACGTCTAAAAAAAACCTAAAAGAAAGTCCTTTTCTTTCTCTTTTGATTTAAGAAAAAAATAATTAAAATAATCCTAAAGTCTATTTAGAAAATAAAACAAAATTAAGAAACAAAGTCTAAGTTCTTTTTGGTTATTTTTATTTTACAAAGAAAATTATTAAAATTAAATTAAATCCTAAAGTCTAATTTGTTTTAAAATTAAAAAAAAAGTTTAAAATTTAATTAATTAATTTGCAAAATTATTTTAATTAAAAAAACTAATCTCATATTTTTTATGATTTTTTTCTGATTATTTGGTGAATTAAATAATAATTAAAAACAGTAATAAAACAAAATACAAAGAAATGGGCCTGAGATGGTTAGAAATGAGGGGGTGGGAATTTAATTTTGCTGGGCCCAATGCCGTGAAGGCCCTGGCCAACACTGGATCAGGTGTGGAGTGGTCTTGAGGGTGTGTGGTGGCCCTGCAGATGGGATGTGTTAGATCTGATCAGATAGAACTTTAATGATGATGGTTTGATGGAGTATGGTGAACCCCAGGTAGCATAGCGCATGGAATCTACATGAAGTAAATCAGAAAATATAAAATGATGGACCTGAGACTCGAACGCAGGTCCTCTCCCTTATATGCACGCGCCTTTACCATCTGAGCCACCTATTCATTCGTTACATAAAATAGAATAATAATGTAATATAAGAAAAATGGCCAGATATATTAAAAAAAATGCGCGCTTTATTTAAATTGGCCAATGGGACAATTCCACACTTTGTCCCCTTCCTCCATCCATCATTTTAGATGCTAAGACCTATAGTGACAGTTTTGGTCTATCACTATAGCACCTGCAACTCAAAAAAATAGAATACGCAATATAAATCCAATGTGTGGCCATGGATCTATTGGCCTCAACCTCCTGAGCACAGTGGTGTCTTTAGTTTAGGCTAATTTTGGCCATTTTAAAAAAACCCAATTCGAAAGGTCAAACCCTAAGAATGGAAATCGTTATACCTGCATCAAAACTACAATCCAACTATACAGGAAGCTTGAAAATACTCAAATAAACAAAAATGCATGGTCAAACTGGATTTATATCACATAATTCGAGCAAGATGAATTTGAGGAAAAAAGCAAATCGTGAAAACTGGTTATGAGGTTCTATGATGCTTCAGGGCTTGGTAATGATGGTAAACACTTCAAGGGACCTCCTGGAGTGGATTAGGATCCTTGTTTTGGACTAAGGGAGGATGGAACCTGAAACTCGAATTTGATAACTTTGATATTTTTTGCAAAATTTGTAGAGTTTTTCCAGGGTGTGTATGCGTGGCTAGAGCATGCTAGTGGTTTGGTATTTATAGATGATATGGGAGGAGACAAGAGAACAAAGTTTAAACAGCCTTAAATATGGTGTTTCAAGGCCGTGAATGATGATTTGTAACCTTGTCCAAAATCAAGGAATCTTGTCCATTTTGAAATTTGAATGTACCTAGACAATGCTGGCCTTGTTGCACACGAAATATGGGGCCTCTTCGTGCATCAAACCAAGCCCAAATAATAATGGCCCATATAATTTGCAATAATTTTGATTTATTTTATTTTTAATTAACTAAAATTAATATAAAATGCAAATAAAATCAAGACTATGCAAAAATGGTTTTAGGGGTCCTCTATAATCTTAAGAAGATGTTTGAAATACAATAAATTAAACCCTTGCCTTAAAACTTCAAATTTGCTCAATGCATCATTCATGAAAATTCCCAAATTTTCCCCACTTCGGAAATCCATAACTTACTCAATTTTTATCTTATGATGATAATTGACTTTTTGGAAAGCACCGGATGTCTACTTCAATCCATCTTTTGATCAGTTTTTCATTTGAAGAATTTATCTTCATGTAAATGGTCTTGATAAAAAGTGCCTTTTGTTGACTTTCTAAAAATGACATGTAATGTATGAGCTTGTATATTTCAAATGGTGTATTTATTATACTTGAGGGCTGAAGATAAGTTGTAGGGAATGAGATTCTCTTCAATATGAGCTTTGGTTGGGGAAAATGGATGAAGTATGTGAATGTTATGCCTGGCAAATGATGGATATCACTTGAAAATGTTGATGTTGACCAAAAATCATGAAGTTTGACTGTACTTGGGCCACAATTGACTTTTGACCTAGTATAGTTGATTCTCAAGCATTTAAGAAATTGTCTAAGTAAACTTGTTGTGAAAGGCATGAAACTTGGCATGGACAAACTTGAAGGCATATTAGGATCATGGAAAACATTTGAGACCTTTGGAGTTCAAGCATTTTGATGAAAATCGAAACCCTAATTAGAGGTTCATTGTCTTGGGAGGAGAAGTCTGTTCAATTCTTGGTCAACCTTGAGCATGCTTTGAGTAAAAATGGGAGGGAAAATTTTGGGGTACAACAAATGGTTTCTCTTTTTACAATATGATTAATATGGCACCATAGGACATGGAAAAAACTATGTTCATTACCCCGTGGTAGACTTTCTGTTATAAAGTGATGCCCTTTGGTTTGAAGAATGCAAGGGAAACTTATCAGCATGGAGTGGTGACTCTTTTCCATGATATCATTCACAAAGAGATTGAGGTGTATGTCGATGACATGGTCGCAAAATATCAAACCGAAGAGGAGCATCTTGTTCACCTTGAGAAATTGTTTAAAAGACTGAGGAAATTTAGGTTGAGGTTGAATCCCAACAAGTGCAACTTCGGGGTGAGGTATGGAAAATTGATATGCTTTATTGTAAGTGAAAGAGGTATCGAGATTGATCCTGCTAAAGTAAAAGAAATACATGAAATGCCTGAACCAATAACTGAAAAATAAGTTTGTGGCTTTCTCGGGATATTGAACTATATTTCTAGATTTATCTCTCATCTTACAGCCACATGTGACCCAATTTTCAAGTTATTGAGGAAAGATCAAATGGTCAGGTGGAATGACAATTGCCAGGTGGAATTTGATAAAATAAAAAAGTATTTGTAGGAACCTTCGATCCTCATGCCTCCAGTGGAGAGGAAGACATTAACCATGTATCTAACATTACTAAAAAACTCCATGGGTTATGTTCTAGGCCAGCATGATGAGACTGGAAAGAAAGAACAAGGAATTTATTACCTAAGCAAGAAATTCACTGAATGTGACTCAAGGTATACGTTGCTCGAGAAAACTTGTTGTGCATTTGCTTGGGATGCTAAGCACCGGAGGCAATATATGTTGACGCATACCACCTACTTGATATCCAAAATAGATCCTATCAACTACGTTTTTGAAAATCCAGCTCTTACAGGCCGAGTGGCTAGGTGGCAGATGATTTTGACTGAATAAGATTTCCAGTACACTACTCAGAAATCCATTAAGGGTAGTGTGTTGGCTGATTATCTTGCTCATCAGCCCATGGATCATTATCAACCAATGAGGTTTCAATTTCCAAACGAGGACATCTTGTATATCAGGGATTGCAACATTATTTGCCCAAAAGAAGGACCCGAACCAAGTTCGCAGTGGACGCTTGTGTTTGATGGTGCCTCGAATGCATTGGGAATTGGTGTTAGAGCCGTTATTAGATGGTTGTATATTGTGTAAGGTTTTGGTTGTGATGAATACAAGATGATTTGATGAAATAGATGATGTTTTGTAGCCTTGGATTGTAAACAATTTGTACCCATAATGTAGAATACATTGGATTTCTAATGTTTTATGAAAACCCTGTAATTAGATGATGTTTTAGGACCTATAATATGAAGAAATCATAAGAATTGGGACTGGTTTATGCAGGAAATCGCAACAAGAAAAACCTTGTTCGCACAGGATCGTCGGGCGATGGAGTATCATCGCCAGGCGACAGTGAAGTGCTTGGTTGTTACTAGGTGAGCCAAGAGGCGAAGAGGGGAAGAAAAGATGGATGTTACTGGAGTACGTCACTCCAAGCGTCTTCAGGAGAAGCAGTTGTGAAATGTGTGTCACCAGGTGATGGAGGTGGTGTCGCCGAGTGATGGTGTCCAAAATTGAATGGTTATGTTGGATTTTCTTAAAAGAGGCGTAACTTGAGTTTTAGAGATCGGTTTTAGGTGTCGTTCGAAGGATTGGATTGATAATGCAATGAACTTTAGTTATATAGAATTAAATGAGTAATAGGAGGTATATCCCTGGTACTTAGACTATGATGAAGTAGGTTTTCTGTGTTGGGTTATGAGGATGCTTTGTTTATTTAAGATGATATAATGATCTTATGATGATTTTTTATTTATTATGATAATTAGAAGACGTTGCAATGATGCTTTGTTTATTATGGTGACATGATGATGTTATGATGATGTTTTGTTTATTATGATGATATAATGATGTTATGATGATGATTTTCATATTGATATGTATGTGATGAATCATTGAATGATGATGCGTTTTGACCAGTCGTGGTCGTATTTATTATATTGTTGCACATCATGTGTTTCGGGCATAGTGTAGGACTTAGGTCTAGTGATGTTGTTAGGACTTCGGTCCAGTGAAGATTATAGGATAATCGTCTAGTGATGGAATCAATCCCATACTGCAGATTGAGTGAAAAATATTGGAGTGCTCTGGTTCCAATTAGGAATCGATCCTATTGGTGGAGATATTTGGATATAACGATGACTGAGTCATCAGTGAAGTTTTGGTACCATATGCATGAGTCAAATAAAGTGAATTTACATTATATGTGACATTGCATAATGATTGATTACATGATAATGATAATGTGATGTTAAGTGTAATGTTTGATGACGTGTGATGACATGACGATTATGGATGTGTTTAGTATGAGTATATGATGATATGAGTATGACACGAGTTTTGCTGATGTGTGATTCCCTGCCTATGTGCATGTCTACTATATTTATTCCTTATGTATTTTATAATGATTATGATTTACTCACCCTTTCTGCTTGGAAATGTTGCCTCTATCCATGGGTAACTTGTAGGTGATCAGGATTAGCATGTCAAAGCATTATAAGATAGCTTTGGAGTGTGTTTATTTACTTTCGACGAATAGAGTGGGTCTTGCTCTGATATGTAACATCGGGGTTTTGGGATCGTTTGAACTATGAATTTCATGTTCTTTGTTTTATTCTAAGATGTTGAATCACCATTCATGGTGCTTGATTTTTTTTGAATTTTTATTATGAATCATGAAGTATGATGATATTTTATAAAGTATTTAGAATAAAGGTGTTTTGAACTATGAATTCCACTGCGAGAAGTATGAATATGTATATTGATTTCTTTTCAAGAAGGATTTATCATAAACAATTCTGTATGACGTTTACTGTAAATATGTGATGCCCTTTTATGGTTTTAATTTGTTTTATTTTCGTAAAAGTACATGCAAAATATATGTGGGTAAGAAGGGTGTTACATTAGTGGTGTTAGAGCAGGTCGGTCCATCCGACCAAGTTATGGAGTGTATAGTATATGACAGTGGAATACTGTCGAGATAGTTTCTAACAATTGTGACTGTTATAGATGTGAAATGGATAAATTGCTGGGAGGAACGATGTTGCAGTTACTACTGCTTTGCAGGTTGTTACCCAGGTTGTGCAACATTAGCCTAATGATGGATCACGTGTTTTGAAGAAGTTTCATATGAATCATCCTCCTATTTTCAAGGGTAGGTTCGATCCTGATGGAGCACAAGTTTGACTCAAGAAGATTGAAATAATATTTCAAGTCATGGATTGCTCAGAGGCGCAGAAGGTGCGGTTTGGTACGCATCAACTGACAAAGGAAGTTGATGAATGACAGGTTAGTACCTGTTAGAGACTAAAAACATTAGGTAAAGCTATTACTTGGGTTGTGTTCAGTAGGGATTTTCTGAGGAAGTACTATACTGAGCATGTGCTCGGGAAGAAAGAGATCTAGGTTCTAGAGTTGAAACAATGGAGTTTGACTCTGACTGAATATGCTTTGAAGTTTGTGGAAATGGCAAAGTATTATCCATAGTACAGTGAAGCAACTGCTGAGTTATCAAAGTGTATCAAGTTTTAGAATGGGTTACGTACGAAGATCTAGCAGGAGATTAGATATCACCAAATCCGTGTGTTTTCAGAGTTGGTGAACAACTATAGAATCCCTGAAGAAGACACCAAAGCTCATTCGGCTCACTACAAGAGTTTGAACGAGAAAAGCGGAAAGAAATATCAAGATCGTAAGAAGCCTTATGATTCTCCAGTGGATAAACGAAAACATCAGGCTTATGATGGAAAGAAGACAAGTGGGGGAGGAGCTCCCACTTCTATCAAATGTTATAGATGTGGTGAACAAGGTCACTGTTATAATTACTGTGAGAATAAGGTGCTGAGATGCTACAAATTTGGTAAGACAGGTCATCGTGCTTCTGAATGCAAGAACGATGGTCCAACCTGTTTCAATTATGGAGAGTAGGGTCATATCAATACCCAGTGTTAGAAAGCAACGGAGGATGATACTGCTCAGACCAATGGTAGAGTGTTCATGTTGTGAAGATCAGAGGAATCTAAGAAGGACAACTTGATTCGAGGTACTTGCTTTAGTAACGATGTGTAATTGGTTTCTCTTATTGATATTGGTGCTACTCATTCGATTATTTCTCATGAAAGTGCTAACATGTTAGGATTTAAATTGTCTTATATGAATGGTAGTATGGTAGTAGATACTCTATCTAGTGGTTATGTTACTACTACTTATGTTTGTTCGATATGTCCTTTGACTATCTATGGCAAGATTTTTGTGATTGATTTAGTGTGTCTACTAGTTGTACCCCAAAACTTTCCCTCCCATTATTCAAGACAAATTATTTCAATAGTTCTCCCCGTGCTCCTAGGGTTCTTAATTGCTCAAGACTACTTGAGGATTGATCAGACAAACCCTTCCCCTAAGAAGTTGACCTACAACTAGGGTTTTACTTCTCTCAAGGAAAATTGGACTTCTAATGCCTCAAGTGGATTTCATGGTTTCTTATATGTCTCAAAGAATCCTCATGCCAAATTCCAGGCCTTACAGCACAAGTTTGCTCAGTCAATTAGTCAGATGATTGAAAACAACTATATTGGGCAAAAAGTCAACATCGACCAATTTATAGTCAAACTTCAATATTTTTGGTCAACACCAAAATTTTGAAGTCACATTCATCATTTGATCAAGGTTTTCTCATGATTCATCAATAAAACTCAAGATTCATCAAAAGTCAAAAGTTACTAAATTAAAGTTTTCTTGAGGAGAAGTCAACTGAAATTCGACCAAGCGTAACTTTCACATACTTCATCACAAATTTCTCAACCAAATCTAATTTTGAAGGAAATTCAATTCTCTACAACTTTATCGCTTTAAGCTCAAGGCCAAAATGCTTCATTTGAGAGGTATGGGCCAAAATATTATAGGTCATTTTAAAATTCAACAAAAAGACACTTTTTGTCAAATCAATTTACATCAAGACAAAAGCTTCAAATGAAAAAATGACCAACATGAAGATTGTAAGGGATATCTTGAGCTTTCCAAGAGTCCAAGATCACCTTCATATGCTAAAAATTGAGTGAGATATGATTTGTGCAAGTTGGGCAATTTTGAGAAAATGCATGAAATCCAAATTGAGCAAATTTGAATTTTTGGGATAATGGGCTATCTTTTAAGGCCAAAACGTGTTCCTGACCTCATAATAGACTCCTAAATTCATTCATTTATGTTTGTGGTTTTTATTTCTTTTATTTTTGATTTTTTTCAATTAAAAGCAAAATAAAGCAAATAAAATACCAAGTGAATGAATAAGGGCATGGAGATCTATTTTTGAATTAAATCATAAGTCTAAAAAGCTGGTGACAACTTGCAAAAAATATGTAAAGATTGATTGGTACATGATTTGCCTAAAAAAGAAATATTTCATGCAAAACTTCAATCAAAGATTTTATCATGAAATACAAAAGATTGATTCCACTTTTGTTCACCTAAATCTTCCATAATAAATAGAGAACAAATTCATACCAAGGGACACACACAAATTTACTCAAGAACACCCTCTCAAGAAATCTCAATTTTTGCCAAAAATAGTGAAAAGTCAAAACCAAAGATCCAACCACTTTAAGTCCAAGTCATCCATTGCAAATCATTCCTGAGGTATCTAAGGGTAAGAATAGGTCGAAAGTCATGTCCATTAATGTTTGAAACAAGCATACTCATCTTCTCCGATTTGCTTTTCTTTCAAACATTCATATAATTAACTTCAAGCATTGCTAATGTTTATTAACTGCCCAAATAAGTTCATGTTGTTACTTAGAACAAGTTTGAATCATAAAATAGAAGCTCTAATGTGAGAATCATGTTTTTCCATGGCTAGGTAAATTTAAGTTGTCTTTTTCGAAACTCATGATACAAGTGTTTTTAGGCAAAACAAACACCACCATTGGATTCACAAGGGTAAAATTAGGGGGATATGGTCCTTTTTATGCTCTAACACATGATATTTTACAGGTTTGAAAATCCTCTCACCGGAGAAGACGATCGAAGCTAGGGCTCCAGTGCTTACCTGGTTCACTTGCTTTACTATATATTTGTTTGCATATATTGTAATAATAGAAATGAAGCACGACACAGTTGGTTGAGACGAAGGCATGTAACGTGAAGGGCGTTGGTTTGATCCCTGCATCTTACAGTTATTTTTTGTTATTTTACAAACTAACGTGTAGGTTTTATATATATTAATCAATGTATATTTCTCAAACAACATACGCTTGGCCTAGTGGCAAGCAATGCAGTTTGTGAAGCCAGAGGGTATGGGTTCAACACCCACCCCATGCAGTTTTTTTACCCTATTTTTCAAACCTAATTTTTCTATTTTCTTTCTTAATTATTCCTAAATTATTTTTTAATTAACAATTAACTAACCTAATCGTGTTTTCTTAATAACTAACAAATTAGGATTAGGGTTTTAGTTAGTATTAATTTTTTCTTATATTTTTTATTTACTAATTAATTAATATGGATTTTTTCTTAACATTAAAATAAATTAGGATTTAGGTTTTAATTATTATTACTAACTTAAATAATTTTCTAGAAAAAAATCATAAAACATTTGAACATAATTTTTCTATTTTCTTTCTTCTTGCTACTTAATTTTCATAGAAAAATGTATAGGTTGCATACTCTAATTGTAATAGCGTAGATTTCTTTTCTCACATTTTTTCCTAATTATGTAACTACTCACAAGATATAATAGTGTAGGTTTACTTTCTCGTGAAGTTTTATACTGATGTACCTCTCCGAAATCCATGTAATAACTTAGGACTTTACATTCCACACTTTGTTTTTCTATACATATTTAACTACTAGTAACTAGGGTTTGCATGGAAAGACAAAAAATAATATAGAAAACTCTAATATTCAAGATAAATAACTAAATCAATACACTTCTCACACTTGCACCTCTAGGATAACCTCTCTTGTTGCATTATAATATTGGTCGCGTCCCTCGAAAGTGGGATACTTTAGCAAAAGACCCTTGATCAAATCATCATGTCCCTTTCGAATAAAGATCATAATCCCTCAATGATCCTTCGAGCTGCCTACAAAATGATCTAGTCCCTTCGAGTTGCCTACAAAATGACCATAGTCCCTTCGATACAATTTCTAAAGTATCCTTGTTGCATTTTATTACCATACGATGACTCTACGCGTGTCCCTTCACATCCAATAGATAGGGCTACCTACCAACTAACGTATGGATAGTACTATCTCTAAAGGAAAAGGAAAATAATAAGAAATACTTTAGTGGGTAAATAACCCTTAATTGCTTGCTCACAACTTTTCTCAAAACATTTTTTCACACTACACTTTCAAACAAATATTTTCAAAAATAACTTTGTATACATTCTTGAGGACTATTACAAGAATCATTATAAAGTCAACCTTACATTAGCGATTTCAAAATATTTTTAAACAAATCACACACAACACAAAGCAATATTTTCAAAAGTGAGCTAAGCAATTAAGAGCCCGTAGATAACTACAGATGAAAAGGGTGCTAACACCTTCCCTTTGCATAACTTACTCCCGGAACTCAAAATTTATCGAAGGTATTTCCTGTTATTTTCACCTTTCCTAAATATTGGATAAAAGAAAAGCTGGTGGCGACTCTAGATATTCGCACATTTCGATAAAACCAAAAAGTCAGTTCTCCCACCGTATTACAAAACTGGAAACTATGTTGGGGATTACTACTTAAAAAGAGGGGGTTCCTTAGAGTTTAAGATCACTTTACTTGCTTCTAATTATATTCTTTTCTTGCTTTACTTTAATGGTTTGTTTGGGTTTAATTGCTTGTAAGATCCTACACCCGAATCTAGGGATGCCTTAGGTATGTAGCAATAGATCATAAAGGTTGTACGACATAGACCGATATGGTTAACATGATGGCTACAGTTAGTGTGAAACTTTGGTTTGTACTGATGTTCCTTGAGTCAGTCAAGGATAACATTAGGCTTATGTGTGGTGTCGTTAACAATAACTTACTTTTAGAACATTAATTAACTCATCTTGGCCATTAGAAGGTAGTGAGATAGCCTTCTTTGGTGCAGTCCAAGGTTGGTTGACACTTGAAACTACGCTATTGAGATTTGACTTTCGGGATGTTTTGGTGGCAAGCCAGTTGTCGTGCTAAAATAAAGCCTTCGAGAAAAATCGGTGATATGAGATTCCTAGAATCGAGATACTATTTTATGACAGGTTGAGCCAACATAACTTCAATAGGGAAGGGTACTTACCTATGGACTTCATGCAATCCTTTAAACCTAAGGCTCTTGTGTGACTTGTGTGTGTTTGCTACTTATCTAACATGAACATAACATCATAACATCATATCATCATAATATAACTTTTTCACTAACCATTTCAAGGACCTAGGGATTTAACTTTGTTCTTTGTTGTAGGTTATGGCTTCCGCTCACGGAAACACTATTCGGGTCAACTTTGTAAGAGTACCTTCCCAACTTAAGGAGTTAGTCTCAAAGGTTCCCGAAAACGCTCAATTCACCAAAAGGAATGGTTATCTACTCAGTTTGGTTACCTCAGGTTTTGAAGAAGACACGATGAGTGTTTTGTTCCAGTTCTTTGTTCCTGAGCATCAATGTTTTACCTTTCCAGATTATCAGTTGGTACCCACAATGGAAGAGTTCTCTAAGCTACTCGGAGTACCTATTCTTGATCAGACACCCTTCACCGGTTTAGAGAAAGTTCCAAAACTTGAAGATATTACAGCAGCCTTACATATGAAGCGGTTCGACATTGTATCTAATTGGGAAACAAGAAGTGGAGTCAAAGACCTTCTTGCTAAATTTCTAATAGAGAAGGCTTAGTTATTTTTGGATGCTATGAGTTTTCATTATTTTGAGGAGACCTTGGCTCTGTTGATCTATGTTTTGCTAATATTCCCTAATCCAGACCAAATCATAGATGTGAACGCCATCAAAATATTTCTTACTCATAATCATGTGCCTACTTTTCTTGGAGATATTTTGCATTCTATTCACACTCGTACTATGAGGAAGCGAGGGACTCTTATGTGTTACATACCTTTACTATCCAGATGCTTTATTTTTCACCTTCCTCGATCAGTGATGAAGAATAAACAAGGTTTGAGGTGGTCTCAAAGAATGATGTCATTCTCTCATTAAGATATCTGTTGGTGTTCCCGATCTCAAGAGGATATCACTATTATTGACTGCTGTGGGGAATTCTCTAATTTGTCACTCCTTGGAATACATGGAGGTATCACTTAAAACCCTTCCCTAGCTCTATGTCAATTTGGTTATGCTCGAAGAGACGGTCCTCGTGATATGCTCATTCATGGTATTCTATTTGATTATGAGTACGATCCTCAAGGTTACCGTCAAAGGTTTATACATGCTTGGGGCATGGTGAATAAGATTGATAGCAAGACTTTGGGATAGAAAAACTCCATCCCTCTGGAGCCCTACCTCAAATGGGTTTGATCTCGTGCTCAAAATCTTATAATGCCATATCCCACGGTCCTACCAGTAATTGTGGAGCCTGTTGCTGAAGAAGATATTCCTCATACCATTCTTCATCCAGATATCCCTACTGATCTTGAAGAGCTACAAAAGTCTTGGATTCAACTGAAAGATGAAAGGGGCACCTTTGAGACTCAGTTCTATGCTAGTGAGAAGAAAGTATTGGAGCTTACCAAATGCCTTCACGAATATCATAACCTTAATGAATATGTCAACACAAATAGGAAGTGTCCATGGTAGACTTGAGTCAAAATGTATTCCTTTGTAACCCTTCTTTTTGTTTTCATTGTAAGCCTAAAAGATATTTATAATATGAACTTACTAACAAGAATATTTATTGTTGTTTCCTTTTTATTAACAAATTTAAATCCCACGAGGTCCTTGAAAACATTGCATATGCATATACATACCATACATATTATTACATAACAAGTTTCCAAGACAGGTTTTCTCATCTTCTTGTTGTTTATTTCAGCAGAAAATGGCTCTTGAACAGACAGTCAAAGATCTCCAGCCTCAGAATGCCTAGTTCCAACATATGTTCCTAAACTTAGCCAAGGGGAAAGAAGAACTTAAGGAGCTCATTGCCAATGGGAAGAAAAATAAGACAAAGATACCAATCGTCGTCCTTAACATGGGGATGAGGTTCAGAGGTCCAGTCAAGCGAGCTCAAGATCTTGATATCCCATCGTACGAAGATGACAACCAGGATGAAGATGGTAAAAGTGTTAAAACTGAAAGAAACAACCTTGGTTCTGACAAGTTTCTTGATGAAGAGGAAGAGGACTATTTGGATGAATAATATCCCCTGCTGAAAAGAAGTATAAGCTGTTAGAAAAGCGTCTGAAAGCCATAGAGATCCATAAGGTGCCTGGCTTGAACTTTGAATAATTGGATTCTCACAACCAACGATTGGAGGATGCTGCCAGCAAGATCAGGAAACTGAGTAGGTAGCACAAAAAGGTAATGCAAGACAAAAAGGTGATGGATAAAGAATTGAGGGCTCAAATCCAAAGTTTGGCGCAAGCTTCTTTAGATAAAGAAGAACAAATGGGGTATCTTACCATAAGACTCCCAGACATCCAAGAATTGGAGGTAGGGGAACGCCTCAAAAGGATGGTGGCAGAAAGATTTCTCGCCCAAAAGACTGGTGAATATGAACAAGTGTGTCTTGAGTTAGAAGGCCTTCGAAAGGATTTCTGAATACAACGGAAACTCTATACGGAGATGAGGGCTGAAAAGTTATATTAGGAATAGAGGTATGTAAATATCACCAAGGCAGAAAAGGATAATCATAAGATAATTCCATACCTCTACCAAGAATATCGATTCTACAAGGAAAACATGCAAGAATCGCTTTCTTGGCCAATAATCTTATTGTTGACATCACTAGAATTTTGAGAGATGCAAAAAATGTGATTGTCTCTCTCTCGAAAGACGTCGAAGACTTCCTCAAACTTTGTAGGACGATGGTTGATGGCTACAGAGCAGAAATCTGTAGGCGCTTTTAGAAGACTTTGTTTCCCTCTGTTATTTCTTTCAGCAAGTTTTGATGTTTTAAGTTTGAATACTTTTCAATATTTGAATTGTATTCTCCTTTTTAAAGACAATGGTTATTTCAATAAAAGTGTTATTTTCCATAATTCGATTGTGTATTTATTTTTTAGATACTCACTAAAAAAGAGAAAAACTTGAAGATATAAATATTCTTAGCATACTCATACGCATAGATGCATTTGCAAACATCGTATCATTTCGCATTTCATAACATAAAAACTCATTAGTTTTCAAAATCATCTCCAGTTAAACCATTGGTAGAAAAGAACCACCTCTCCGACCACCATATCAAACAAGAGCCCATTAAAAGAGAGTGATGGAATAGATCGAGGAGAATAAAGCCATATTCAGGGAAGATTTGGATCAAGTAAAACGCAACATCGACTCAATGAAAGGAGATATGATTCAAGTTCTTCTAGCCTTGAAGAACATCATCGAGAGGTAAGAACAGATTCCTAGGGATGCCTTTGAGGAAGTAGCCCAGACTATTGGTGCATCGAGCGATCACCAACCAAGAAGAGAATTGGAATCAAGACCTCAAAAGTCCACTATGGCTCAATAAGAAGCCAGACAAGCTGACACGGAAGGGTGTGTTCTACCTACACCAAAGGTAAGGGAATCCCATACTCTGTAGATTCCGGTTAATAATAGGAAAGACTACATAGACTTATAGTATGGAGGCCATGATTTAGAAGGTGTCACTCAAGCACACCAACCCAAATTTGTTCAGAATCCATTGGCACTCAATCAAATCAAAGCTCTGGAAGAAAGGTTAAAAGTTGTGGAGGGTTACGATGATTTCAATGTCGATGCTCTCGAGATGGGTCTAGTTCCTGATGTGGTGATGCCTAAAAAATTCAAAGTACCTGACTTTGGAAAATATGAGGAGCTCATATGTCCGAGGAACCATCTACGCATGTACTATAAAAATATGCATGCATCTGCTCAAGACCAAAAGCTTATGTTCCATTGTTTCTATGACAATTTAAGTAGGGAATATTTACATTGATACATGAAATTGGAGCAGGTTCATATCCAGACACGGGAAGATCTAGCCAATGCGTTCCTGAGACAGTACAAATACAATTTGGACATGGCGCCTAACCGCATGCAACTCCAAAACGTGTCTCAGAAGAAGGAGGAGTCTTTCAAGGAGTATGCTAAAAGGTGGAGGGAAATGGCAGCCCGTGTACAACCACCACTCTTGGAGAAAGAACTAGTTGATATGTTCATGGGTACTTTACAAGGGTTGTACTATGAAAAAATGATAGGAAGCGTCTCTTCCGGATTTTTAAACTTGGTAACTATTGGTGAAAGAATCGAAGATGGTGTAAAAATGGGAAGATACAAGGGGAATCATCTAGTAACCCTTATAATTCAAAAATACATGTTCCTAACTTCTCAAAAAAAAGGAAGGAGAAATCAATGTTGTAGCATCGCATCCAAAAGCATAACATCCATTGTTAATTCTAAGAGAACAACAACAGAAGAGGTTTGAAAGGCCTCTGAGAAGATTTGATCCTCTCCCTATGTCGTATGATCAATTATTGCAACACTTAATCAAAGCATCTTTGGTAAAGCTAAAACCTCTAGCTCCTTTGATTGGGGCACTCCCACCAAAGTACAATGCAAATTCCAGGTGCGAGTATCATGCCAATTCTCTGGGGCATACCATAGTAAAATGTAGGGCCTTTAAACATAAGGGTCAAGATTTGTTGGACACCCAGGATATTACTTTTGACAAACCAAACATGAAGATAAATCCCATGCCTCCGCATGGTGGCCCAGTTGTAAATGCAATTGAAGTGGCCACTAACTTTGAGGAAGCCAGACAAGTAAAGGCCTCAATAAACCTTTTGAAGGAATATCTATTGGAGTATGGGTTCCTCTTTGAACACATTGAAGCTTTTGAGAAGATGTTACAAGAATTGGTGGATCAGGGGATAGTCCAATTTGGGAAATACCCTAAAGAAGAATATGTAGTTGCGGTCGATGGAAGTATGAAGAAGCCATTGGTAATTCATTTCCAAGGGCAAACCCTAATAAGAAGACTCATGTGATTCCATGGGTAGAGTCAACAGAAACACCAGTGATGATACCAAGGCAGACTCTAAGGATACTAGTGGTACCAAAGACTGTGATGGTGATTAGGGGGTCATCTCTTACCCCTTATGAAAGTAACAAAGCAGTACCTTAGAGTTACGATTCTACGATTTACGTCAATAGTTTAAAGCAAGAATGTCAGCCATTGACAATTCAAGGTCCGAAGATCAAATATATAGCTGGAATAGTGGGCATGACTCACAGTGGTCGAATCTATGGTCTCAAACAACAAAAGAAGAATGGTGCTATATTTAAGGATAAGGGGAATGCTTCGGTGGAGGCAAGGAAAGAGCAAGAGCCTCTGAGCAAAAATTTTACTGATCAAGAGGCGAAAGAATTCCTGAAAATAATCAAGAGAGGTGATTATAGGGTGGTGGATCAGCTACACCAAACACCAGCCAAGATTTTAATAATGTAGTTGCTCCTCAACTCATAAGCACATCGACACTCCCTAATGAAGGTTCTAAGTTTTGCTCATGTTGCATAAGAGATTACTATGAATCGGTTTGAAAACGTTTTAGAAAAACTAACATATAGATCATATCTAGGTTTTAATGATAGTGAGCTGCCTCCATAAGGAAGAACTCACAATAAGGCGTTGCACATTTCTATTCAGATAGGAACTATAAGCCTGTCTAGGGTGCTCACCAATACTGATTCCACTCTCAATGTATTACCAAAATCCATCTTGATGAAGTTAACCTTGGATGATGTTGTTATAAGGCCTAGTTATACGATAGTCAAAGCTTTTTTCAGTTCTCAAAGTACAGTGTTTGGAGAAGTGGATCTTCCTGTTTTGATCGATTCACATATGTTTTATATCACTTTTCAAGTCATGGATATAGAACCAGTTTATACATGTTTACTCTGACGATCTTGGATCCATGCAGTAGAGGCAGTTACTTGAACCCTTCATCAGAAATTGAAGTTCTTCACTGAAGGAAGATTGGTTATAATCGACGGTGAAGAGGACATATTTGTAAGTCAAATAGAGTCTTATAGGTCACATAAGTCACATAGAGTCTGATGAAGACTGTATAGCAACATCATTTCAAGTCTTAGAGGTTGCTTCAATGGTAACACTACTAGTAGAGAAAATCAAGAAACCTAATGTGACTTCATGAAGATACTTACAAATAGCTGTGGAAGACGGTACCTCAAAAGGTTGGGGTAAACTTGTGGAGATACCTAAAAAGACGAATCATTTTTATTTAGGCCACGAACCATCAAAGGTTACCCTGAAAGGCTAGGCATGATTTCCTCCTATCTGGGAAACCTTCATCAACAAAGGAATGAATCATGGAAGACAAGTGGCACTGATATCTAAAAAGAACAATGCCAAAAGAGTATTTAACTTCATCCATGAATATGCTCCAAGCGAAGAGCTCAAGAATTGGACAACCGTGGAAATTCGAGAGATCTTTTTCTTTCCAAAGTAATTTTTCTTGTTTTCGAAAGAACCTATGTCAAGCTCGAGGCATAGGGGTAGCTTGTAAGGGTCCCCCGATTTGTTTCAAATTTAACATTCAATTAAGATCCTTGTCTTTTTCTTGCATTTATTCCCATGTTTTAAAAATGGCAATACTTTTCTTCATATGCATTTTTAAATTCACATACTAAAACTGCAGAAAAACATGATAAAATGTGCAGATCCAAGCCTAAAACCACCGATAACATTATTTCTGCTATCTGATATAATTTTGATGCACCCATCAACCAGGCGGAAGAGGAAAGTGATGAAGATCTTGAACTCTCTGAAGAAATCGCAATGGAGAAAGAGAAAAAAGATGACTATATACAACCATACGAAGAATCTATTGAGACCATCAACCTTGGCACAAAGGAGGATCCAAAAGAGATCAAGCTAGGGTCAATATTGGAGGAAAGCGTCAAGGAAAGACTAATCAAGTTGTTACACGAATCTGTGGATATATTTTCCTGGTCTTGTTTTCACAAACCTTATACTGCAAGGTTATGTTTTGACTGCACCAACAATATCGTTGAATACGAAGTTTGTATCTTGGGTCTGAAAGCCGCAACCGATCTAAGAATTAAACATCTCAAAGTTTTTGAAGACTTAGCATTAGTCTTATACATATTCAACACCGAATGGGACACTAAACATCCTAGATTGATTCGATATCGGGATCATGTTTTAAATCTAGCTACATAATTTACCAAAATTATATTCCATCATATTCCGCGAGAAGAAAATCGGATGGAGGATGCCTTGGAAACTTTATTAGCCATGTTCAAAGTAACTTGGCCAAACCACGAATCACGCATTACGATTAGATATTTTGAAGAACCTGCACATTTCCTTGCTATTAAAGAAGGACCAGATAACAATTTGATGCATCTGCAAGTGAACGGAAATATCGAAGTAATATAAAAGATTGTCGAACTCACAGAGAAAAATATCAACCTACTATAATCTATCATCGATTTGTAAAGATAAGGCTAATGAATAATTGATTTTGGGGAAACTAAGAACTAAAACTGAAATAAAATAACATTAAGGAAATATATAAGAAAAGAGAGACCAAAATTTGTATTCCGCATACCTCTGGGACTCTGTATCTCGTTGGCTTATATTGATGTTAAAAATGTGTTTAGTAGAAAATATCAATTTAAAGACTAAACCTCATACTCTCGTGGTTTTAAATAAAGCCGCATTCCTTAACCATGAGATTTTGCTCTCGCTTGCCCATTTTAATTAAGGAATGTATTTTGAAAACTGAAGTAATTCTAATTAATCCTAAAGTGCTATCGTTGTGTTTAGAATTAATGCCTAGTTTCTACTATTCGGTTTGACCCCCACGCTCTCGCAATGTTGTCTCGAACCTTAGTTAATTTCCCACTCTTGTGGCAAAATCATGTTAAGTAACCTCTCAGTCTTGTGACAAGGCTATTTAAATTAAGTTTAAAAACAAAGACCTAAACTGAATTTTCAAACAGATATTAAGTAAACTTATTATCGAGTCCTATCAAAAACGACGGTTCTCTCATACCGAACTCTAAGTAATTTAGTGGGACATACTATTGATTGAAAACAAATTAAACATAGCAATTGAAATTAAAAACAACATGGTAATTAAATTTGACAAACAAAGCAATAATGATAAATAATAATAATAATAATAATAGTAATAATAATAATAATAATAATAATAATAATAATAATAATAATAATAATAATAATAATAATAATAATAATACCTCCCCATACATTTTGGAATTGGAATCTATCTTGGCTTCCATAAACCTTTGCGAGAAATGAATCGGTGGGGTATAGGGAGGAGGAACAATAATAGGTGTTTCTTTCTATACCTCCTCGACAACCTCCCTTTCAGATGGCGTCGATGTATTTTTATAAATCTCTACTCTTTTCTCACCAAAAATATTCTCAACCTCATTATTATTCTCTTAAACCTCATTATCACTCTCCTTAGAATTTTCGATTTTTTTTCACTACTTGTTGTTACAACATCCACATGCTCCTCAGGTAAGGGTCCTAGAGGATTTTTTGCAGGCACGGAGATTTGAGTCTCAAATGCCATGTTGTGAGTCGCGAAGGACTCAACCGCATTGTTCAGCTACCTAAGGGTTTCATTACTATGGAGACTTTGTTTTCTAGACTCTTCATTTTGGATGATTTGTGTCTTTATATAATGCTCTATCATAGATTCTAACCTAGAGTAAGTCAGTGTTGCATCGAAATCCTCCATTAATATTTCGAGATTTAAATTATGGGATTCTTGCAGTTTCTTAAAGTGATAACCATTAAAATTATGTGTCTCCATAAAGCGCGTTGTCATCGTGGTTTCTACCCTAGAGCGAGTCAGTGTTACAGTGAGATCCTCCATTAATGTGTCGAGAGTAGAATTTCGAGATTCTTGTGACTCCTTAAAATATTAGGTGTGGTGATTGTAGAGGAAATTTGGTTGAGGATAAGTTAGCTTCGTGTTGAAGTCCTCCATTAATGTTTTGATATTGGATTTATGGGATTCTTGCGACTCTCCGAAATTTTGGGATTGATAGTTGAGGTAATTTGGGTAAGATTGAGTTAGTTACTCATTGAAATCCTCCAATAGTATTTTGAGGTCGCATTTATGGGTTTCTTGTGATTCCTAGAAATAATGAGAATGGGAGTTGTAGAAAAAACTTATGTGATACATAGTGATTAAGGTTTAGAGTGCCTTAATCTATACGGTGCAACAACAAAAATAACAATATTGACTGTTGGTCCCCGGCAACGATGCCAAAAACTTGATGTGTCTGCAAGTGTAGAGAAATATCGAAGTAATATTTGTAAAATCAAGCTTCTCAAATGCACTTTTTTTATGAAGACAAACCATGATTGACAAAGAAGGCAAATATTATTGATCAAGCTAAAAGCATATGTGGATAAAGTCTTTAGTTCAAGCTCTGAGCAAATTTCAAGGTATAATGATAATACTTACTTTGAACTTAAGACATAGATGCTCAATGGTAAAAAGTAATATTTTATATTGTCCAAATCCTTACTCAAGTTTTTCTAAGCTAAAATCATTTTTCACTTGAGTGCAATCGATTTGCATATTAGTGCAATCGATTGCATGCTTCAATTTTTCAAAACATTTGCTATTGTTTCTAAGTACAATCGATTTACATGTTTGTGCAATCCATTACACTCAATCAATTTTTGCTACTGACTTCAAATGCAATTGATTTACACACTTGTGCAATCGATTGCGCACTCAAAATATTTGAATTTCTAGTGGTTGAAACCCCGTGCAATCGATTTACACAAAGGGTGCAATCGATTGCATGCTGCATGATTTTGGAAAACAACAGCTTTACACATGCATGTTCATAACACCAGTTCATGGAAACCATTCATTCAATCTTGGAAATTGTTCATGATTCATTTATAGAACTTTATGCTGTTTCCAAAAGGTGCTATGAACATATAATACTCATTTTCAAAATCATTTCAACACCTCTTCCAATTATATTTTCTGAATTTTTAAAAATTAAACTCAAGTTGTTATACATTTTCATAGACAAGTTTTCTGCACACTTTCACATATTGTTAAGCATAAAACTTTGAGCATTATATATCTTGAGTCATTATATACTATTATCATTGGAAGAGAAGAATAATTCATTGGTTAAATCTCTCAAAGTGATCATTACTACTCAAACTCACTCAAATTAAATATTTCTATATACTTGCTTATTTTTCAGGATTGTTGGTAATAAGTTTAAGTGGTTTTATAAATCTTATTTTTCCAGGATTGTTGGATACAAGTGAAGTCACTTTGAGAGGATTGTTCTCATTGTTTACATAGTGAAAATCCAATAGGATTGTTCTTGGTCCAAGAGGTTTTTTCTTGGTTTTGTGTTGTTCTTGTTTAAGTTTGCCACAATAAGGAAATCTCTTTCATTTTGAAAGGGGACTAGAGTACTCTCGGACTGTGAGGGGAACTAGGATATATCGCTTGTGTCTCTTTATTTTTCTACACTTTACTCTTTCATAAACTCACCATAATCCAGAAAAATAATATCCATCATCACTAAAACTAGAAATTTTTAAAGTACCTAATTCACCCCCCCCCCCTCTTAGGCGCACTTCGTACTTACAATTGGTATCAGAGCAGGTTATAGGTAACCTGTTCCTAAAAGATCCAGAATGGCTTCCGCAAATCAAAATCCCATTTTTAGAGATGGTGGTAGTTACAACAAGCCTCCTCTATTTTGTGTTGAATAGTTTGACTTCTGGAAAATTCGCATGAAGGCACATCTAGAAGCACAAGGAGAAGAAATATGGGATGTCATCGAGAATGGTCCTTTTATCCCTATAACGGTAATCAATGGTGATGGCTCATCAAAGCCTAAGGATGCATGGGACAAAGATGATAAGAAGAAGGTTCTCTATGATAAAAATGCAATAAATCTTCTTCAAGGTGCACTTAGCATGGATGAATTCATCCGTGTCTCGGCATGCTAAACGGTGAAAGAAATATGGGATACCTTGGTACAAACTCATGAAGGAACTATTGAAGTTAAAAGATCAAGACTAAATACCCTGAGTCAAGAATACAAATTATTTCAAATTCAGCCCAGAGAAACCATCCTTGACCTACAAAAGAGATTCGTTCACTTGACAAATCATCTAAGTGCACTTTGACAAATGATGAACTAAATATGAAAGTACTTAGGTCCTTAACTAGGGAATGGTAACCAAAGGTAACAACAATCTCAGAAAAGAAAAGTCTCTCCTCAATGACTTCCGCAACGTTGTTTGGGAAACTTTAAGAATGTGAAACGGAACTCGGAAGACTTGAAAAACATGAAAATCAAGAGAAGAAATCCAAGAATATTGCTTTAAAGATAGATTCCAAGGAAGTTGAAAAGGAAGACAATCTGGAAGAAGATGAAAATTTCATGCTTCTTGTTAAAAGGCTTGGTAAGTTCTTTGGTAGAAATGACAAATCCTTTTCTCATTCAAAAGGAAAGAAAAAATTCAAGAAAAAGGAAGCTTCCACATCAACACAAGAAGTCACGTGTTATGAATGTGGTAAGCAAGGTCATATCAAGTCGGATTGTCCAAAACTCTCCAAGAAAGGTGGCTAAAAAAGCAAAAAGGGATTCAAGAACAAAAAGGCCTATGTTGCATGGGAGGATAATGAAATAAGTTCCTCATCCGATTCCGATAGTGATGAAAGTGAAAATCTAGCATTGATTGCCTCACACCTTTCCAATGATGAAGACAATGAGGTTAGTAATGAATTTTCTCTTTTTGATAGTGATGCACAAGGTGCTATAGATGAACTATTACATGAATGCAAAATTCTGTATAAAACTATTTCATCTCAAAAGAAACAAATTTCATCCTTAGAAGGAAAATGTGAATCTATGGAAAAAGATTTCAAAGAAGAAAAACAAAAATTAAGTGATGAACAAAAACAGAATTTTGTATGCAAAAATTGTGAATCACTCTCTTTCCAAATTGTCCAACTAAAAAGAGTCATTGAAAGATATGAAAAAGTTCAAATTGGATTGGAAGGTGTTCTTAGCCAACAAAGATACTCCAATGATAAAAGTCTACTTGGATACTCAAAGTTCTCTAAACCGAGTTCTAATAAAACTATCTTTGTTAAAGCTAGTGATCAATCATCCAAAGAGAAAGTTAAAAAACCTAAAATAGTTCATCATTATCCTAAAATAAAGCATAATCATATGTGCAGATTAATCCATGACTTAACCATTGAAAATAATGATCCTATGCCCCCTCCCAACTTTGAATTCCCTGTGTTCAGATCCGAGGAAGAAGATAGTGAAGAGATTCCTGATGAAATTTCCTGTTTACTTGAGCACGATGGAAAGACTATCCAGCCGTTTGAAGAGCCTATAGAGATGATCAATTTGGGTAATGAAGAAGATAAAAAGGAAGTTAAGGTCGGAGCATTGCTTATCCCAGAGGTCAAAGAGAAAATGTTGGAGCTTCTCAGAGAATATGTGGATTTGTTTGCTTGGTCCTACCAAGACATGCCAGGTTTGGATAACAATATTGTGGAGCATCGTTTGCCGTTGAGACCTGAATGTCCGTCGATTAAGCAGAAGTTGAGAAGGACTCGTCCCGATATGGCTGACAAGATCAAAGAAGAAGTTAAAAAGAAAATTAATGCAGGTTTCCTTTTTACATCGATCTATCCTCAATGGTTAGCCAATATAGTGCATGTTGCTAAGAAGGATGGCAGAGTTCGAATGTGTGTAGACTATAGAGATCTGAATAGAGCTAGCCCAAAGGATGATTTTCCATTACCACACATTGACGTATTGGTCGACAATACCGCAAAGTTCAAAGTCTTTTCTTTCATGGATGGTTTCTCTGGTTATAATCAAATCAAGATGGCACCAGAAGATATGGAGAAGACAACTTTCATTACACCTTGGGGAACATTTTGTTATCGAGTAATGTCGTTTGGTCTGAAGAATGCTGGTGCAACGTACCAAAGGGCCATGACTTCTTTGTTCCATGATATGATGCATAAAGAGATAGAAGTTTATGTAGATGACATGATTGCCAAGTCACAAAGTGAAGAAGATCATTTGGAACATTTATTGAAATTATTCCAACGTTTGAGAAAGTATAAACTCCATCTGAATCCCAACAAGTGCACTTTTGATGTTTGTTCTAGAAGACTCCTGGGTTTCATTGTCAGTCAGAAAGGTATTGAGGTAGATACTGATAAAGTCAAAGCTATTTGGGAAATGCCCGCACCCAAGACGGAAAAACAAGTAAGAGGATTCCTTGGGAGACTGAACTATATTTCTAGATTTATATCTCATATGACTGCTACCTGTGGGCCTATTTTCAAGCTTCTCCGGAAGAACCAAGGATGTATGTGGACAGAGGATTGTCAGAAAGCTATTGATAGCATCAAAGAATATCTACTTGAACCTCCCATTTTGATTCCTCCGGTAGAAGGAAGACCTTTGATTATGTACCTCACTATATTGCCAGATTCCATGGGATGTGTGCTTGGTCAACAAGATGAGACTGGAAGAAAGGAACATGCCATTTATTATCTGAGTAATAAATTCACAGACTGTAAGTCTCGATACACAATGCTTGAGAAAACCTGTTGTGCTTTAGCTTGGGCTGCTCGCCGTCTGCGCCAGTATATGATTAACCATACCACTTGGTTGATCTCCAAAATGGATCCGATCAAGTATATCTTTGAGAAGCCCGCCTTATCTAGAAGAATAGCCCGTTGGAAGATGTTGTTATCTGAATATGACATTGAGTATCACACTCAGAAATCAATCAAAGGGAGTATTTTAGCTGATCATTTCGCCCACCAACCAATTGACGATTATCAATCCATCAAGTTTGACTTCCCAGATGAAGATGTTATGTACTTGAAATCTAAAGATTGTGAAGAGACGTTACCCGAAGAAGGACCTGATCCCGACTCCCATTGGGGTTTGATATTTGACGGAGCTGTGAATTCTTATGGAAATGGAATTGGGGCAATCATCGTCACTTCCCGAGGTACTCATATCCCGTTCACGGTGAGATTGAAGTTTGACTACACGAACAATATGGCTGAATATGCGGCATGTATTATGGGTCTCGAAGAAGTAGTGGATCTAAGGATTAAGATTCTTGATATTTACGGAGACTCGGCATTGGTAATTAATCAAATCAAGGGAGAATGGGAGACTCGTCATCCTGGTTTGATCCCTTACAGATATTATGCTAGAAGATTGTTAACTTTCTTCAACAAGGTGGAATTACATCATATCCCTAGAGATGAAAACCAAATGGCTGATGCTTTAGCTACTTTGTCTTCAATGTTTCAAGTGAATGGTTGGAACGATGTGCCTACAATCAGAGTTATGGGCCTCGACATACCTGTTTATGTGTTCTCAGTAGAAGTGGTCACCGACGACAAACCTTGGTTCTATGACATTAAACGTGTTCTTCAAAATCAAGAGTACCTGCCTGGGGCATCCAATAAAGATAGGAAGACGTTGAGGAGATTGGCAAGCAGTTTCTTCCTCAATGAAGAAGTGTTATATAAGAGGAATTACGACATGGTCCTACTCACATGCGTAGACAGACATGAAGCAGACATGCTGATGCAAGAAGTACACGAAGGATCCTTTGGAACTCATGCCAACGGACATGCAATGGCTAAAAAGATGTTGAGAGCTGGTTACTATTGGATGACAATGGAATCTGATTGCTGGAAATATGTGAATAAATGTCATAAATGCCAAATCTATGCGGACAAGATACATGTGCCACCGACCCTCCTCAATATGATCTCTTCACCTTGGCATTTCTCTATGTGGAGCATCAATATGATTGAAATGATTGAACCCAAAGCTTCAAATGGTCATCGTTTCATCTTGGTAGCGATCGATTATTTTACTAAATGGGTGGAAGCAGCATCTTATGCTAATGTAACCAGATATGTGGTAGTCAGATTTATCAAGAATCATATCATTTGTCGATGCGGCATCCCGAGCAAGATCATCACTGATAATGGTTCGAATTTGAATAACAGGATGATGAGAGAGCTTTGTGAAGAGTTCAAAATCAAACATCATAACTCTTCTCCTTACAGGCCGAAGATGAATGGGGTTGTTGAAGCTGCTAACAAGAACATCAAAAAGATTGTCTAGAAGATGGTGGTAACTTATAAGGATTGGCATGAAATGCTTCCTTATGCTTTACATGGATACCGTACTTCAGTCCGAACTTCTACAAGTGCAACCCCATTTTCCCTCGTTTATGGCATGGAAGCAGTACTCCCCGTGGAGGTTGAGATCCCGTCTATGAGAGTTTTGATGGATGCTAAACTTTATGAGGCTAAATGGTGTCAAAGTAGATATGATCAGTTGAATTTAATTGAAGAAAAGAGATTGACAATGTTGTGTCACGGTCAACTATATCAGCAGAGAATGAAGAAGGCTTTTGATAAGAAGGTTCGACCACGCGAGTTCAGAGAAGGTGACCTCGTGCTCAAGAAGATATTATCTTTCCAACCTGATTCTTGGGGCAAATGGGCTCCGAATTATGAAGGATCGTATGTCGTTAAGAAGGTTTTCTCCGGAGGTGCCATGATTCTCACAAATATGGACGGTGAAGAGCTCCCGCGCTCCATGAACACCGATGCAGTCAAGAAGTATTACGCCTAGGTTTGAGTTGACAGTTCGCTGAGTTGAGAACCCAAAGGGGCGGCTTAGACAGGCTTTTGGTCAGACCAGTCATGGAATTTGAACACATCTCAGAATTCGAAGTTGTTAGGGAGAATAGTGATCATTGTTTTTGTTTAACCTTTTCTTTCATGTACTATTTCCCAAACTTTTGTAAACCGTTGGAGTCGCGTTGTTAGCGAACTACCATCTTATTAATGAAATTTGAGCATTTACCTTTTTGTGGGCAAAATTTCAGCTTTTACGGCAATATATGAAACAAAGTTATTCAACGCATTCCTATTTTTTTAAATATGTCGTTGAATACTGAAAGGAATATTAACAGTTGTTCCAAGGATGGTTAAGCCATGAAATGCAAAACAATACAGTAATTTATCCTTGCATGATGAACATGTTTTCTTTCAAAATCGTCATGAGGTGTTGGTTATGTAACTTGCGTTTCTAGCGGTACTAAGTTTGGTGACTCCCCAGCATTTCCGGTTAAGCTTTATTTCGTTTATCTTTATTTGAGCAAATTTATGAAGTATGGTACACTTTGTATCATGTCAGTGGTCTATTGGTGTTAGAAGATTGGATTTGAATACTTTTCTCCCCAGAAGATTTGAGCCTTGTAGCGTGATGCACTCTGACGTTGCTTTTTGGTTCCAGTTCCAGTTATTTTCTGTCTCTTTAAAAATTGGCCGAGTATTTATTATTTCGTGATATCTTATCATCTTCAAGATATTCCATCTACCTGTTTTGTCAGCATAACATTCATTTACTCATTTACACTTATATCACGCATGCATATTCACATTTTTCGTTGATTTTGGGTTGTATACCTTGTTTATGTTTATTCAAACAGCGTACATGTTCTTTCCAAGCAGAATGTTAACTTAGGCAGAAAATGTGCTTTATTTCTAATTCCCCCAACTGAGCTAATCCTCGTGGATAAATTTTTGATTTAGCCTTCCTTGTCCATTTCTGGATAGGATGAATCCCCAATCGAGTTATTTTCTCATTGGGTGGAGTTTTGTTTGACTGTCTTCGCTCTGGTTTATTCTTGGAGGGAGTTTTTGTCTCTTGCATAGGATATCTCGTGGTTTTCTCCAAGCTAAACAACCTAGATGAATGGTGCATTTATTTTGTGCATTTAAGTATCTGATATCCTCAGGAAGGATCTATTCATGGTTCCCTTTGAAGAAGAATTTTATTCTCTGGCAGTGTTATCGCAACTTTCTTCTGAAACATTTTTGGAAAACGACAAGCGGCGATCTCTTCATGAGCAACTTGTGCGTTATTATTATTTTTGGAAAACGACAAGCGGCGGTCTCTTCACGAGTAACTTGTACGTTATTATTTTATTTTGGAAAACGACAAGCCGCGGTCTCTTCATGAGCAACTTGTGCATTATTATTTTTGGAAAATAGCAAGCAGCGGTCTCTTCATCAGCAACTTGTGCGTTATTATTTTTTGGAAAACAGCAAGCGGCGGTCTCTTCATGAGCAACTTGCGCGTTATTGATATTTTTTCTAGAATACAGCAAGTGGCGGCTTCTTTATTTGAGTAGCTTGTATGTTATTGGTATTTTTTTGGAAAACAGCAAGTGGCGGCTTCTTTATTTGAGCACCATGTATGTTATAGTATTTTTGGAAGACAGCAAGTGACGGCTTCTTTATTTGAGCAGCTTGTATGTTATTGACATCTTTGAATGGAAGCAAGTGGCAGCTTCTTTATTTTAGCAGCTGGTACCTACAACCATATTATTATTTCAGCATTAATTGGTATCCCTCCAAAAAAAAATTTTGCAGAAAAATTTGTTGTGAGTCTTTGCCTTCAGAAGTCGGTAGTTTGTTATCAGCAAAATCAATACATCTTTTGTCTATCTTTGACCTTAGGTTGTGAACTCACCGTTATTTTGGGTCAATAATCTGTCTGTTCCGTGGCATATGCAAGGTGTCTTCTTTGTTAGGGTCAGAGGTCGTAATCTCTCAAATTTTATTCTCCCTCGAGAGTCTATCATTCGAAGTCGATGACTCATTTCCCCAGTAGTGTATAATCTATGTTCCTGTGGTTTATTGGTGTTTGGTTCCTCCAGCATTATCTTGTCTCATACAGTATCGTTCTCTATGAATTCAAATACCACATTCATATCATAAACATAATGGCGGTATCTTAGGGAAAAAATTGCGTATTATGTATTTAAGTACCTTCAATCTCGTCGAGACGAAGATTTTAATCTTCATATCTCCGGATAGAAGAAACTTAAATAGGGGCAGCTGTCATACCCCAATTTTTGACCTAAGATCCCGGCTTCATCTGCATTATTTTTTATACACATCAAGGTCACAAAATACAGTAGGTTTCGAACGTTTCGAGCTTTGATTGTGTAGAGATTACCGAATGTTGTGAGCATTTTATGAATGACTAACCACTAATCAAGCACGAAGTGTATGTTTTGCTGTTATGTTTTCATGTGCAGAAAATAGGTCTAAAAGAAGAGCATCAGACGTTGTACGTCGATCAGGATTTCGAGTCTCAGAACAGAAATACTGTCGTTCATTAATTTCAAAAAGACTGGTTCATCAAAGAATTTCAGAGAATTGTGCGTTTATTTCCATACTCTGTCCAGCAAATGGTCTCCGTTTTTCTCCGAATATTTTTTAGGAAGAACAGTCGAAATTCTACCCGCTTTGGTTCATGTGTGTTTCACATTGTTCTAAAATGAAAGAAAAAACAGGTTATACCGTCATTTTTGATTTCTTGAACCAAAAGTCATCTGCAAATTTTCTCACGACGTGGGTTGGATTTCGCCGAAATGGGATAATTAAATTCAAAACCATTCTAGAAGAATTTATTCGGAATATTCGAAATATTTGGAATTTTCTTTATTTGAATCCAAGTGATAATTAAATAGGAGCTATTCAAGAGATCTCACCCAATAATATTCATTTATCGCATGAAATATTTATTCAAGAATTATTTTTGTGATTATTTTGGAAGATCTACATCATGGTTATTTAAATACATTGAATTATTATTTCAAGAAGTTAGTGGGGAATTCTATTTAATTACATGAGGAATTTTATTTGGTTACAAAATTAATCCATGTGATTTCTTTAAATTTCTATCACAAAAGTGCAAGATTAAAGTCAAAGACTTGCATTATTATTTTTTCTTCATTCAACAATTCATCCAAGTATTATCAATTATTTCCCAAATTTAAATGGAAGATCTTGAATTTTTATCAAGATATATCAAGATTCATGTTTATGTGAAGATTCAAGGTTATTCATAACTATCAAAGGAAGTGGAAATATATTGAAGAATGCATATTTATTCATGTTACAATTTATTGGAGTTTATTACAAAGTTGCAAGAAGCTACAAGTGTGTACAAATGTATTTTCAACATAAAAAAATTCAGCAAAGTTCCTAATGCAGTCCATGTTTGCAACCTTTCTTCAAGCTCATTTTGTTGTATTTTTGTTGGTCAATAATGCTCCAAACAGCCTGGAAAAAAAAACAGCAAATAGAGATGTTGTAAAATGTTACAAAACAGTAAAAAAACAGCAACATACAGCAGCTCCAAGTGCTTCCAAAAACCTGCTCCAACCTGCATCAAAGTAGCAGCAATTTGTATCGAAATGGCTAAAATGAAAGGTAGGAACAAAGCATAGAGACAGCTTGCAAAAACAGTTCAAATTTCTACTATTTTCCCCCATCAAATCCCACATACTCCACTATAAATAAGAGCCTTTGTCAACACAAAGAGAGGGGAAGAAAAAATTCAACAGTTAAAGAAAACAGAAAATTGGTGTTGTTCTAGAAAAATTCAGCAAGTAAAAAAATCAGAAAAAATAGAGGGTTGTTCTAAAAAAAAATCCATCAAGGAGAAAAGATAGCAAACTCAAGGAAGCTTACCATTTTGTTAGAAGCCCCATCGGAGAGGATCCGATAGGTATTATTCTTTTTCTCCTCTCTCTCTATCTACTGTTGCATATGTTCTTGCTTGAATTACCTGCTGTATCATTTTTCTTTGCCATGCAATATTTTGCCTTATCATTCTTTTCTTTGTTGTATTGTATTTGAGTTGAGTTGATACATGATTGTTAGCATTTAAACATGTTAGTATTCATAATATCAGTAATAATAACAAGTTTACTAATAAGCTTACTTCTTCTGTCACGTAATACCAATTTATCGCTTGCTATCCCAAATACTTGTTATCCATCTTTGCTGTCCAAAAATATTTGTTATCCATTTTGCTGTCACAAAAATTTAAAATCCATAAAACCGTTTTGCTGTTGCAAAGTCCAAACAAAACACCTTTGTTGTCCAAAATATTTTTGCTGACCAAAACACCTTTGCTGTCCAAAATATTTTTGCTGTCCAAAACATTTTGCTGTCCAAAATATTTTTGCTATCCAAAAACTTGGTTATCCTTTTTGCTTTACAAAATCTCAAAGTCCACAAATCATTTGCTATCACAAAAATTTTAAAACATTTATTGTTACAATATCAAAAAAAATATTTTGTTGTTCTAATATCCAAATCTCCATAAAACCATTTTTTTTGTTGTTGCTGTCCAAAAAAAAGGCTTGTTATCTTTTTGCTGTTACAAAAATATAAAAATCCAAAAAAAAACCATTTATTTTAGAATCCAAAATCCAATCTGTTCAAAACCGGTAACCTGCAAAAATCCCAAACAGCAACTTAAAACCAAACCCATATGTTTTCGGGTTTTCACTCTCTTGCTCTTTTCACGAAGCCTCCGTTACAATTCCACCGCCACCACTTCGACCATCCTCCCAAACATCAGAACAAGATTGCTTGGAAACAGTGTTATGGAAGATACAAGCCTCTTCGTGAACCTGCTAAAATATCAAAGATGTTCAAAGCGCGTTGTTCGTCAAGCTGACCTTAATTTATGTTTTGCTTGTGCTAAGGAGCATCATGTTTGCGCAAAGTGTTGTTGCTATGTGGAGCGTATAGTTGGAAGGGATTCTTCAGAAGTTGAGGCTGAGCAGAGATGTTTGAGGAGGCTGTTTAGAAATCTAGCAGGAGAGGAAGGGACGGATCTATGAGAGGGAGGAAGAAAAAGGGTTTTTCCGTAAGAGAGGAGAAGAAGATGGTTCAGATTGGTAATGGTGAGGCAAAGAAGGAGCGAGATGCGTGAGAGAGAGGGAGACGATTCTGTGAGGCAAGAGAGAAGAAGTTGATATGCGTGAGAGAGGAAGAGATTTGGATTTGTTTTGGAGAAGAGAGATAACGCTTTTTTTTTAAAACATACCTTTACTGTTTCTTTCTTTATTTTATGGAAAACATTATTTAATAAATCTCTTTCTCTCTTCCCTAAACTATAATATTAATAATAATAATCAATTTATTTTCCCCATATGCCAACAACAGTAGCATCGCGCCTCCTTTTACATTAGGGTTTTCCAAGGTTTTTTCTATTCCTTCCTTTCTTGACCCGGTGGCCCATTGGGCCTAGTTTTGGTCCAGTTTCATTTTAATTTTTCCCTTATGTTTTATTAACTTATGCTAATAAATGAATAACAGCATGGTTCAAGTGGCAAGTGCGTTTACAGCAATCTAAAGGTCCTGAGTTCAAGTCCTTGTGGGGTCTTTTTTTTTGTCTTTTTTTTTTAATTTCGTCAACATACTATTAGTATTTATTTTTATTTTTGTGTTGTTGTTTATTTAATTATTCAAATACATGTTTCATGATTTAATTTTTGTTATGTGTTTAAAATCTAAGATTTCGTAATTTAATCTTCATGTACTTTTGATTATTTATTTAATCGTCAAAATTCATGCTAGTATGATTTAAATTTCATTAGTTAATTGTTTAATTATAATTTTTATTAATCGATCGTTAATCCGCATATCTTTCGTCCGTCTCAATCCAAGGGAATCGTTTAAATTTTTGTCGACTTCATGTCATCAAACACATAGCGCGAATACCCTCACTCATCTTCCGTCTATTATTTGGTTTAAAACTTAAGATAATTTTCCCAAAATATTCAACCTTTCAAAACTCCTACCTTTTAAGTCAAAACTTCGACGTTAAGTCGTCGTATCTTCGAAAACTCGTCCATACCCATTTTTGGCCAAACAATTTATCTTTTAATCAAACAAACCTTTTAATAAACAGATATTTCAAAAGGTTCCTATAGAATACTATAGATGCATTGGGTGCTAATACCTTCCCATTGTATAACCAACCCCCAAACTCTAGACCTCTTTTCAAAAACGCCTTGTATTTTTCATTACTTTTAAAGTATTATTTTTCATTACTTTTCATTACTTTTCAATAATGACGGCAAGATTGTTGATCGCAACAAGTTACACAAAATTTACACAAAAGAGTCCTATTACTAGTGGCGTGGTAGTTCCCTGATGTGAGAAACTACCACTTTTACGAAAGTAATTTCTTCCTAAAACTACGAACAGTGTTTCCGTGCACAAACATGGATGCCTAAACAATGAATGTTTGGTCCTTTATATAGTGAGAAATGCTGGAAGTTATCACGTTAGAACTAGTGGAGATAATAGAGATCATGGTCGAAGAAGTTTATAAAATCATGAGTTGAGTGGGTGAAGTGGAGAAAACAAGTATGTGGCCTGTAGGAATGATCCGTGGCGAAGGCCACACTTTGTGTGGCGAAGGGAATGCCTTTTGTGCCATGGGGCGCACAAGTCACAGATGTGGAGACCGTAACACGTGTGGGCCGAGGGGTACACATAATTCTAAGGCATGGCGACCAGCTGGAGGCTGTGACAACTATCACAGTCCTCTGTCATATAATTTCCTTCTGTTTTTTGCTACAGAGTTATTTTCAACTCATTTTTTTGTCATATCTTCCTCTTTTCTCATGCAAGTATTATGGAATATAAATACCTGAAATGAAATAGAAATAATGGCATAACAACATAAAAATGAATTAAAAACAATATAAAAGTGCATGTGAATCAAGTCGAATATACGATATAATTTCACGTTGTGACAATACTTGGTTCTACAACATCAAAGGGTGTCTTGAGAAACAATAATATCTAGAAAATGCCTCTGTGATTAACAAACGAACTTTGCGGAAGCTAGATTTAAAGTTCTTTCTAAATGGTGATGTGTTGTATAAAAGAAACTACGATATGGTGTTACTCAGGTGTGTGGAGAAACAGGAAGCAAATACACTTATGAGAGAAATCCATGAAGGTACTTTTGGAACTCATACAAATGGACACGTCATGGCCAGAAAGATATTGCGAGCAAGTTATTATTGGTTGACGACGGAGGCTTATAACTATTATACGAAGACATGTCACAAATTCCAAATATACGCCGACAAAATAGATGTGCCACCAACGCCTTTAAACGTCTTGAGTTCTCCTTGGCCATTTTCGATGTGGGGAATTGATATGATAAGAATGATCGAGCCGAAATTTTATAACGGGCACTGGTTCATACTAGTTGCCATCGATTACTTAACCAAATGGGTGGAAGTTGCATCCTACGTAAATGTGACAAGATAAATGGTTACTCGGTTCATCAAGCGGAATCTCATATTTAGATATGAGGTTTCGAGCAGAATCATTACAGACAATGGGTCCAATTTGAATGATAAAATGATGAAATAATTATGCGATGACAACAAAATTAAGCATCACAATTCCTCACCCTATTGACCCAAAATGAACGGGGCTGTTGAAGCTGCCAATAAGAACATCAAGAAAATAGTTTAGAAAATGGTAAAGACATACAAGGATTGGCATGAGATGCTCCCTTTCTCTCTATATGGCTATCGTAATTCCGTACGTACATCAACAGGTGCAACTCCTTTCTCTCTAGTATATGGCATGGAAGAGGTACTCCCGGTTGAAGTAGAGATTCCATCACATTGAGTTCTAATGGAAATAAATCTTGCAGAAGCAGAGTGGATTCAGACGCGACTTGTTCAGCTTAACCTCATTAACAAAAAATGCTTGACAACTTTATGCCTCATCCATTTGTACCAAAAGCAGATGAAGAAGGATTTATACAAAAAGGTTTGTCCTTGAGTGTTCAAAGAAGGGGATTTAGTGTTAAATAATATTCTACTACCCTACCTTGATTCACGTGGTAAATGGACACCCAACTACGAAGGTCCATATGTGGTAAAAATGGCATTCTCAGGTAGTGGTCTTATCCTCACAACAATGGATGGGGAAGAACTGCCACATCCGGAAAATTCTGACACAGTCAAAAAATACTATGTATAAAAATCTTGCTAAGTTTGAACCCTAAACCGGTGGCTTAGGCAAAAAGGAGCGTCCCAGTGGATTGAAAACCCTAAATGGCGATCCATGGAAAAATTAGGAACATACATAAAAAAAATTTATACTGGTGGATTGAAAACTCGAAAGGGTGATCTAGGAAAAAGTTAGGGATCTTACTCAGAAATAAAGAACAAAAAGACTGGGATCTAAGAACCACGACCACGAAGGAGAGAGATTGACCCAAATCATTTGACTCATAAGAAAAGGAGATTGGAGCTATCAAAAGGAAATTGGAGAAACAGTAGTAGCAATTATCGTTTTCATTGCCATTTTTTATTTTTGTTAAAATTTCTGTAATTACCCCTTTCAAGGAATTTCATCTTGTACTCTCGCCTATAAAGAGGCATATTTATCAATAAAACATGTACTTTTGCAATCTTTCAATTGTGTTTTTGCTTTGCGGACTTGTTTGTAAATACTACGATTATTTCTTCTGAATGTTGCGTTGAAATTACTTTGGGGATTTGACAAATAAGAGCATTGGATAAAACTTCGAAAAGAACTTTGGTGAGAAAAACATCGGAAGAAAATCCACATCCATATCCATGCCTACGTTCATAGTCATATCCATGCCTATGTCTGCAACTACGTTCACGTCTGCGCCTGCGATACAAATATCAAAGTCCTGCTGAGACCATTCATCTTATTCAAATCAATTCAAAATACCACGACAACGCAACATACAATGTCGGGGAGTCGGTGACATAAAGCCAATGGCTTAAAAGGAGAGAATATAAAAAACATTTACAAAAAAAACATTTGGGATGTATACAAAACATTTAGGGCATATACAAACATTTGGTGCATGTATAAACATTTAGGGCATATACAAAATACTCAGTGCATATACATTTTGGGTTCCATATCAATCTAGGGAATTATACATATGCATCATAAATCGCATTTTTCAAATTAATTTTTGTCAAACTACAAACTTTTCTTGGGTCTAATCATCAGATTATTTGATCCACAAAACAAACAAACACCTTGGTTGAGCATAAACACAACTGGTGAACTCTGATCTTATCTTATGTTTAGTTATCTAAAGATTCGATTATCGAAAGCACTCTTCAATTATCTACCTTCTAGGTCATGGTAGGTATGTGAATTTTCAGGATTATGTTATTTATCCTCTAGGTCATGATAAATACGTAAGACTACTCTCGTGTCATTTATCCTCTAGGTCGTGATAAACACATAAACATTTCAATCATTTATCCTCTAGGTTGTGGTAGATGTGCGAATTGTCAGATTTATGTTATTCATTCTCTAGGTCGTAATTAATACATAAGTCCATCTTTGTGTTATTTATCATCTAGGTCGTGATCAACTTACATACTTTTTCTATTATTTGTCCTCTAGGTTGTGATAGGTATGCAAATTTTCAGGGTTATACTATCCATCCTCTAGGTCGTGATGAATACATAAGCCTATCCATGTGTCACTTATCCTCTAGGTCGTTATAAATGCATAGGCTTATCCTCGTATTATTTACTCTCTAGGTTGTAGTAAGCATAATGAAATATGCGATATAATCCATTGTGTCGGTCTCGATGTCTCAATGTGTTATCAAGCTTTGTCTTATTCATCCCCTAAGTGTTGTACCCCAAAATTTATCCTCTTCATTTTGACGTTAATTTGGCTTATATTACATTATCATATGCATACATATCATTGGTTCTATGGCTATGGGATAAAGTTATTTCAGATGAGCCTTGGTGAATTGCAAGAGACATTTATTTCGTCAATGGATGCTCTCAAGATATTTTTTATGTTAATAATCGGTCCGCAACGGATCGGGTATTTGTAAATTTACAAGACTGATCCAGCTCGTCATATTCAGGTGTTCTTTCACCAAGATATCCCTGGTGACATATTCTCAATTTCATGTGTGGCTCGAGATCCAATTCTTTGAAGAAGGTCTTTGAATGTGCGAGTTGTTTTAAAGAAATAAAGTGAAAGTGTGCTGAAAGTGCAGTTTTTGCACACTAGAAAATTCATAACTCAAAGCCCGTGGCTCATTTTGAACTCGTTCGGGTGGAAAAAACAACGTCTCGATATCCTCTACATTTTCATATCTCACTGTGGTAAGCTAATTCTGCTCAGAAAGTCTCCAAAATTGTGGATTTATCAAGTGCGTTCGCACGGGAAAATTATGGCAAATATTTATCTACATCACATTCAAAAAATCATAACTCGGTCAATTTTTACCGTTTCAAGCCCGTTCCATTGGCATTGTCTCACTAATTGAGTTAGCTGAATTTTGTTTCAATTTTCAAGAGCAAACGATACCCCGAAGGCTTTCGTTTTTAACCTGAAGCGCATGCAACTCACTGAAAATTCTGAAGCTCGGAATTAAAGTTATTTGAGGCGAAACTTCGGAAATTCAAAAATTTCTCATTGTTTATCCGATTGAGCCCATATTTGGACACAACGTCTTTCTAGACATTGGCTACATTTTTTATTCACATTTAAACTTCAGAAATCACACTGAGGTTCCCACGAATTTTCCCTGAACGTGTCGCACTATATATTCTTATTTACTCTAATTTGAGGCCCATTAATAAAATTCACTCACATAATGTCACACTATATATTCCTATTCACTCTAATTTATAAGGAGGTTCTCATAGTTCATAAATTCTCACAAACACTCTAAACTTTTCTCCCAATTCTCTCAAATATAAAATCAAGGTTCTACACCTTTTTCATCAAGAACACAACAACAATTGCATCAAGATCCAAAAGTCAAGATCAAGAGCAATTCTTCTCCAATTGTTGATCCATTTATTACAAACTCCATACCTAAGCCTCCTCTTCACTTCTATCGGTGAGTTTTCTTAAATTAAAAACTTCTATCGGCGAGTCTTCTCCAATTTTTGATCAAGCATGAATTGAATCTAGGTTGAATTTTGAATTAAGAATATAGATCTAAGCCTAGAATTGTGAATTGATTTGATATTCATGTGTAGATCCAGAATTGGATAGTTGAATTAAGTTGATTTGCATGAAAGTTCTTAATTGATGAAATAAATTTATGATGTTGCATGAGGTTTAATTGTTGATCTTAATCAATCATGTGTAATTTGAATCTAGGCCTTGAATTATGCAAAATCATGTGTTGAATGTGTGAAGATCTTGTGTTTGATTAAATGCCTAAGCCATGAGTCAAATCTCAAAAATCTATTAAAACTGTTTTCTATCTGGGTAACGGGTTACCCAAATATGGTAATCGGTTACCATCCATTCCTTCATAAAAAATTTCAAAACTGTTACGTGGTAACGGGTTACCCAGTTATTATAACCGATTACCCCAAGTCAGAAGCAAATGGCCAAAATATTCAAAGCTTTGGTAACCGGTTACCCCAAGTCAGTAGCCAATTTACAAAATTTCTAATTTTGGGTAATGGGTTACCCGGTTATGGTAATCGGTTACCCATACAGAAATATTAATTTTTGCTTTGCTTCATTGCATGTTTGTACATATTGCCTTGTTAACTCTAACTCCTTTTGTGAATGCTCTGCAAGGTACATTGTTAGGCCCTCAAACTTTAATTATCACTTGATTATCGGTTGAAAGGAACTTTATGCAATCACTTGTTAGTGAGAGTTTGCGTATGATGCATAAATGATATTATTCTCGCATAAATTTTGTTTTTGTGCAGGTACTCTGGTATGAAACGAATGTTTTTCTATATATTCCATTTTGTGATTGTTATTTTTGTATCTTGTATGGATTGTGATTTGTGCATGTGCATTTTGATATTAAGATGTGTCCGCCACACATTCTGTTTTTTGACCGTTGATACTTTGACGCATATGCTGACGGTATTTTCTTTGTTGGTACTAGCAACTTGCGATTTTTTCCGGGTTTCTTTGTTATTGCTTAACATCTACAGATTTTTATTCATTTGGTACATTTCCCTTCTATTTTATCTCCTCATTTTGTTGCTTTTTAGAGATCATGAGAAGTAGGGATTTTCCCGTTTTCCTTGCCATGTCAAGTAGGAATAAAGATGTATGACGGGGATTTCCATTGCTGATATATGTCAGGAATCCCTATGGTTTATTTAAAGACTTTTTTAAGGCAATTCCGCATATGTGACTTGTTTTCTATTCGTGTTTGTTTAAAATCCTACCTTTGAAGTAGGTATTCAACAAGTGTGTTTACATTTGTGCTTGCATATATTCCCCATCCCCCATGGAAGTTCTCAAAAGGAGGCGAGCGGAGAGGGTTAGTAGCCAACCCCCGGACATTCTAGTTTGTGTCATGCTTTGCTCACGATGTATGTCGATGCTTTAGAGTCGTGCAGATCTTGTGTATCGAACCCGTCAAGTGGGGAAGGTTTTCGTAATCAAACCCCCAAATATTGTCGCGAGCTGACGTTGAATGATGTGTAGGCTCCATGTTTTTCTGATTTCATCTGTTCCCCGCTTGTTTTCTTGGGGTGATACGCTCCCCTTAGGTAAAGCATTTCTCTTGTTTCCCCCATCCCTTCGAGTCGGTATGTGTTACTCATGTTTGTGTGTTTTTTCCAAAGCACTTGTTTTCTTATTTGTTTGTTATACCATGTTCCCTTAGGATAGGAATTTGTATTCCCCCTTAGGATCACTCAATTAGAGTAGCTTTCAAGCTAGACAAGGATTATAATCCATGCATGCTAACATAGGGTAGAGATTACCCTTTTTATCCTCAACCTTAGGATCAATCATTGTATGATAACATTATGGATAGAACTAGATAGTCTCCCTTAGATGTTTTTCTTTCTTTTTCATCTTTGCATTAAGACTAAAACTCTTTTCTTGGCGAGTTTATAAAAAATCTAACAACTTTCAAATCCTTCTTTAAGGTAAAAAATATCAACCAATACAAACTTTTTCCGCCTTCGGGCCTTTCTTCGTAACTTGAAAAGGATGTGTTATTTTCCTATTTTATGCAATACGATGCGTAATTCCACAAGGGTTAGGTTGCATCATGTCTACTTGCTAAGAGTCGCGAACGTAACTCATCTGCCTTTAGGCACTTTTTCTTTTGAGAACGCACCTGGTTAGGTGAGGGCATGTTATCTCCTTTCCACTACATATGCGTGAGTCTCCAATGGTCGAGTAGTGGTGAAATGATTGGATTTAACATTGTTCATTCAAAAACACAAACAAACCAAAATATGTGAGCCAAACTACGGTTGCTCTGATTCCTTAAAAGGTGTACGTAGGTATTGGGGTAGGGCTCGAACGAGAACAAGTTTATTTTCCCTACATTATTTTCTAGTTTCTTTTTAATGCATTTCCTCTTTGCATTTTCTTTTAATTCGTAAGTTTAGATTTAACATACCCATAAGATAGAAAACAAGAGTGGATACCATAGAGTACTAAGGGCATGTGGGGTGATAATACTTTCCCATCGCGTAATAGACTCCCTTACCCGATCTCTCGGTTGCAATACCGTGACTTCTCCCTTCTCAGGTTTTATCGATGTTTACCTTTCCCCTCCTATTTGATAAAAAACATTCGATGGTGACTTCATTGATTTCATTATCAGTTGATTGTTCAGTCGATTGTTTCAATAGTTTGTGATGACTAGACAAAATCTACGCTTTAAGCTTGCTATGATAATTTCAAAGCATTAGTAAGTCCATTTGCAAAAGTTTTATTATTTACCTCCAAGGTTATGGTAAATACATGAAAAATATACGATCCATTTTAGATACTAACGAGTTACCCGCGTCGTTGTATCTAAATCAATCAAAACTTTGTTCAAACTCTAGTAAGATGATACGTCATCATCTGTGCCTACTTTCTTGATGCTCATAGGAATGTGTACAACGTATCCTTATAATCTTGTAAAAAAAATTTGAGGTATTCTATTATTTAATAACTCTGATTCGAATATGCAAGACCAGCATATTCTCACACCGTTCAATTGAAAGATAATTAATAGGGGCAGCTGTCATACCCCAAATTTTCGCTATTAAATTCTAATCAATTTGTTCCTTATTGTTATTAATTTCTAACTTTATCATAGTCTTTATAATATAAAGTTTATATTATTGTTGACTACTTCAGAATTGTTTATAATGGAGGTATAATTACAAAATGGGAGTATCTTTAGTGAACAGAAGAGCCCATCAAAATATGATGGCTCTTTAAGTTTTTAGGTCCATATTAAGAATGACAGGTGTATTGCTCCAAGAGGGCCATCAAAGTCTGATGGTGTTGTACCCCGAAATTTACACTCTTTATTTCGACTTTATTTTGGCTTATATTGCATTATCATATACATATGTGCATCACATTAGTCATGTTTTTATGGGATCAGGGAATTTCTATACGACGGTTACTAGAGGAGCTCAGAGCTTTATGCAAGACAATTCAGGTTGAAAATTCGTTTCGGCACGACAAGCTTCAGAATTTTCTAACTCCAAGCCAGAGTATTATTTTGAGCTGATATTTTATCACCTGGTTCGTGTGGATATTATCTTCATGTTTCATGTTCGAGCCGAGAGCCAATTGTGTGTTCAAGATGGTCAAATAATTTTGTTGTTGGGTTTTCGGGTTACCGATCAACGGTATTTCTGGTATTCAGAAATGTATAACTCTGATTTGGTCTACCGCCTCGATTTGGACAAATTTTATTCCATTTTTTCTGATACTGTAGCAGTTTCGAAAATCATGTTTTGGATATGGAATTTGGCCAAACCGAGTTAATTTTTGGAACCGTTAGCACGTTTCTACATCATCTTAATGTTTGCGTTTGATTTCAGATACTTTAATTTTCTATATTTCTGATTCATGTTTTTGCACATTATCTTGTGTTTCATTTTTGAATTATAATACATTTTTATGTTAACCCATACTTTGATGTCAAGTAATATCATCTGGTTTTAACTAATTGTTTGAGAACTTTGTGAATTTAGCATATTAGAATACATTTTGATTCACAACTTTTGTGTTTGACAAATTGTGAGTTGATTCCTATTCATCACACTTTTGGCATAAATACATAAACTCATGAATTGGAGTTGATTTGCAATTTGTTGATTAAATTCTGATACATTAAATTTATGTGGTTTTAATACTTTAATTCTCGATTTTTAGGTCAATCTTGAATTTACATGTTCATGTGCAAGTTTCGGATGATATTCTCATGTTATTATTCAAGATTAACGGACTAAAACTTTGATTTCCAAATTGATTCATGATGAATTTTAAAATGCGCAAAATGTTGTCCAGAGCTTGTATTTCGTGTGTGCATTGAGTTTTGGCTTGTGAATAATACACTGTTGTATTTATTTGAGTATTTTTTCGATCTCGATAGCAAGTTTTTATGTTTCTAAACCTGTTTTTGCACCTATTTGCATGAGTATGAGGTTGTTGTCTGGAATGTTATATTATTCTCTTTTGACTTGCTTACTTTGTCTTGTACATATTCATACTTCTTTTTTGTGCATATTGCTAATTGTTATTATTGCATTTGATTTTGTTGTTATTTACTAATACATTTTGTGAGATGTGCATACTTTGAGAAGCAATTTGGATACCAATCTCTCTGGTGATGGATACGCTTTGCTTGCATATGTTGTTCATGCTTTTGACGCTATTTTATTGTTGATGCTAGCTTGCGGCACCCTTCGAGATTCCTACATGCATTGAGTTTGTTTTGCAGATTCTTATTATCTGTTTGGTATGTTTTCGGGCCATTTGTTGTAATATTACATTTACCGCTTTCTAGAGATCATGTATAGTAGGAGAATTTATCGTTTTCTGGAGATCATGAGAAGTAGGAAGCAGGAAATAAAGAGTGTGTGCTCGAAGTATCTGTTTAATGTCCTGTAGCAGGAACCACTTCCTGTATTCTAATTATGTTTGTTTAAAGTCTTATCTTTGAATAGGAAATTCTGCATGTGTGTTTATTTTTCTCGCATGTCTTATTTTTGTGTCGTTCTCGATGATGAGTGTGTTCCAAGTGGATCCAGTTTACGTTGCTTTTTGTCACTTACGATTATGTCAAAAATACAAAGAAAGGAATAATAATGTTGAGCACCTGGTTCATACCCGGATGGGATTTTCTCTTTGAGACTTGGTTTGGTTCATTCTCGATGATGAGTATGCTCCCTATTTATGTTACTTATTGCACAAGCATAAAAAGAAAATAAATACTTAGATATTATTTGTTGTGGTTCACTCTCGATGATGAGTTTGTTCCCTCTTTTGTGTAGGTTCACTCTCGATGATGAGTTTGTTCCATTTGCTCATTTTTTCCTACGCGCTTATCTCTTTGTACCTTTTGTACTTGCTTTCTTCCTTTTGAAATTCTCCCTTAGGACTTGCAGATTATTCTCGATGATGAGTTTATTCTGAATATCAACTAGGATGGTTCTTTCTCGGATGAGTTGGTTCCTAGTAAACCTTAGTCCTAACCTTAAGGCAATATCTGTATGATAACTCTAGTCTATAAATAGGTTAGTCCCCTGTAGACTCTTCCTTTTTTCCCCACTTTGCATGTGCATAAAATACACTCTTTCTTGGAAAATGTTTAAAATGCCTCTAATAAACTCAAAACCCTTTCGCAAAGGTAAAATACACAAACAAATTCAAACGTCTTTTACTTGCCTTTTGGATTCTTAATTTCAAACTGAATGTGTTATTGTCCCTCTATGCAATACGACGCGTAATTTCCCAAGGGTCAGGTTTCACTATGTCCACTTTCTACGAGTCGCAACGATAGCATTATTCGCCTCTGGGCACTTTTTGAGCACATTAATTCCTTTCTACTCCAGATGCGTAAGTCTCCAAAGATCGACCTACAGGTAGAATGTGAAATTGGTGTTGTTCCACAAAAAATAAAAACCTACCAAAACTATTGAGCCGAACTACGAATTCTCTGATTCCTTAAAAGGGATACCTAGGCAGAGGATTTTTATGGCGCCTAATCGAGCACAATTTGTAAATACTTCTTTCTTTTCCCCACACTTTTTCTTCTTTCTTTTGCATACATACCTTGTACAGCTTAGATATAGATTCTTATACACCAGTTAGCTAAACAATAAGAGTGGATACCGTAGAGTACTACATATGTTTGGGGTGCTAATACTTTCCCCTCACGTAACCGAATCCCTTACTCGATTTCTTGGTCGAAAGACCTTGATTTCTCCCTTTCAGGTTTTCTTCGATATTTCTCTTTCTCCTTCGTGAGATAAATAGAATTTTTGTGGAGACTTTATTGATTTTTATCCGATGAGTTTTGTCCAGTTCCTTCACTCCCTTACCCCTATCTCTCGGTCGCAAGAATTTGATTTCACCCTTCTTGGGTTTACTCGATGTTTACCTTTCCCTTCCTGTGGGATAAAAAAATTCGATGGCGACTTTATTGATTTTCTCTCGATGATTTTCGGTTGGTTGTTTCAGCTAGCGACTCTGTTGGGGAAAGATTGACCAATTTCTGATTCATCCCGGAGTCGCTCCTAGATCTTGTTTTCTTTTCTTTGGATGTTTATTTTTATGCTTTATAGCTTTTTCATTTGTATATGTCTGAGCTTATATTTGCATTACATTTTACCGCTTTCCATATTGGTTATCTATTATGCTGGATTCTATGTCTCCTTGTTTGGTGGTGTTACTATTGAGGTAAAAGGACCAGTACCCAGGCTAGAGTGCACTATCTAGGAAACCTAGGAATAAAGTAGAACATGACGACTATTGGACGAAGGTCCTACTAGCGCGGTCATGTCGTCTATGCTTAGATGAGGTTCAAATGTGGTGTTATCTTCATCCACGTTTGTGGCTTGATGGTGGTGCTTCCAAGCGTACCCGTGATTTTGAGTTACCATTAACCTTACCCAAACCTAGTCTTTACATGTAACCGGGGAGGGAATAATCTTTACAGGTACAGATGGTGATTAGTTGTTCTATTGGTGACTATTTATTCTGATGATAACCATATGTTTTGTTGGTGACTTGGTTTTCTATGATTATGTTTCGAACCCTTGATCTTGGTATTCTCGGCATATTCAGAAACAACACAGCAGATTTCCGATGTTATTGAAACCTTGATTCCATGTGTTATTGTCCTTGCATCATGGCATATTTATTTTTCATAAAAAGATAAATGTATAAAAAATGCATATGTCTAAAAAAGTTAACCTACTTTTTATTTCATTTCAAGGGTGTTTCAAAATACTTGTCTGTATCTTAAATGGAAAACAACCATGATGTCGTCAAGAGAGATACCAGAGACATCTTTGGCTATAAGTTTTGCACTAGAAATTGGCCTCATTTGAAATAGTTTAGCAAGGCGGTGGTTTATCTGAAATCACAAGTTTTCAACAAACGATATAGGGATCTTTTGCCTTTATTGGATGCTCGGGTGAATGATAGAGCTCTCTAGACTTTGTTACAATTCAATGATCCGGAGCTGTGATGTTTCACATTCCAGGATTATCATTTTGCTCTGATTCTTGAGAAGTATTCTCACATTTTGGGGATCAAAGTTACTGATCACATTCCCTTTTCCCATGTTCCAGAGGAGCCTAATCATGAAGATATTGCTAAGGAACTTTATTTGATTCTGAGCAATGTGAATGGTCATTAGAGGAAGAGAGGTTTAACTAGTGGTATTACTGTGGATTTCTTGATAAGTAAAGAGGAAGAGATGACAACCAAGGTGTGTTACGGTGGGAGAACTGACTTGAGGTTTTGCGTTTCGTTCGCACTTGTGCGGTTATCAAGAGTCTCCACCGACTTTTCTTTTATCCAAAAGGAAAGGTAAAAAAGCACAGGAAAGACTTTCTAGAATTTTCTCGGGTTCGGGGGGTAGATTATGAAAAGGGAAGGTGTTAGCACCCTTTTCATCCATGTTTTTCCATGGGCTCTTAGTTACTCGTTTAGATCACTTGCTTTTGTTTGATTGTGTGCTTGTGATGTGGGTTTTGAAAGTATTTTGGAAAATTTCTTGGTAATGGTTATCGTCTCTATAAGAACGTATACAAAGTTTTGTTTCGAAAAATGTTTTAAAGAGGTGTTTGTGAATCGTGTTTCAAAAAGTGTTTCGAAAAAGAGGTTTTGCGATGGTTCTCGTCTCTATAAGAACGTATACAAAACATTTTGTCCTTTGAAAATGTTTTGAAATGGAAGTGTAGGTGTAAAGGTTTTTGTCGTGAGCAAGCGAGTAATTAAGAGCGAATCTATGTACTCGGAAGGTCTTAAGTTGTTCTTTCCTTCTTCCTTTTAATGGTGCTATCTTACCATTGATTTGGTAAGAAGCCCCACCATTGGATGTGAAGGGACAGGCGCGGGTCAATTTTACGATCATTGAAGGCAACTTGTGAGACGCTTTAGCAATTTTTGTATGGGACGAGATTGTTTTAATCAAAGGCAACATCAAGGGTCATCGAGGGACTACGATCTTTGTTTATCGAAGGGTCATTTGCTAAAGCATCCCATATTCGAGGGACATGATTGTATTTCCGAGGCAATGAGCGAGGTTACCCTAGAGGTGCACGTGTGAAGAAGTGTATTGGTTTCAAGTTATTTATTCTTGGATTAGGTCATCTAGCGATTGATTTTTGAATCTTGCCATACACGCCTAGTTACAATACAGTATATGGAAAACAGTAAATTGCGGGAATTGAAATTCTACGCTATTATAAAATATTCGGGAATGGGGGTACAATTGTTACAAGTGGGGATGAATCAAAATATCAAGCAATACAACCAAATCGAATTGTTGTGCGATTTAACATAAAACTATGACAATTTATGAAATAAAGTCAACAAAATACGAAATGAAATGTATTTACTTGAAAAGAGAAAAATAAAACCTATTCTAAAAAGAAAATGATTAAATTAAAAATCTTATTATTATTTTTTGTGTATTCTTATTAATTATGTAAACTAACTTTAAAGAAAGAAAATAAGATAAGTTAATTCTTTTTTTTTTGGTGTTTTATTAAATGTAAGAAAATTAATAAAAATAAATTATATAAAAAATAGTGAAAATTGATTTTCAAGATTTAACTCAAAAAAATGTGTTTTATATTTTAGTTAGTAATAAAACAAAAGAAGGAAGCAAATTAAAAAAATAATAATAATGGGCTTGGGTGAATTGGGGTGTTAGGCCCAAAGAGGAATTAGTATTATTGCTGAAACAAAGCAACCGGCAATGGGGGGGGGGGGGGGGGGGAACCAGAAAACGCGTGTGGGCCTGAGAAGTTTGTAAACAAAAGGGCATAATTCTTCTTAACTCAGCTTATCGTGTTTGATTAGGGTAAACAAAGATTAGGGTTTGTGGTTCCCCTCTTTCTCACAACGGCACCGTTGTCTCCTTCGTCCCTCCCTTACAAATTCGTTCATCTCTTTATCTCTATTACCCACCTCTTCCTAATTTCATGAACAAAACCAAATCTCTCATCATCTCACCGCGATTCGCGTTTTCTATGAAAACCCTAAGGTTGGATTCATGCTTATCTGATCTTCCCTCTTGAATTTCCGATGCCAGAGCGCCCCTCATTCTCACCTTTTTAAACGATTCTCAATGGTTTTCTTTGAAAAGGTATAGTTCTGTCATTAGTGAAGCTCTTTGGATTCACTGTTTGTTTTGTCTTGTTACGTTTTTTTTTTCTATTAATCAAATTTATTGCCTATTGAGATGCAGGAAATGGTTTGAAAAGAACCATACCTTTGGAACTTTCTTGTGAAATAGTGAGACTGAGGGAAGTGCTTCTTGGTAGCGGGATTTGCGAGGGAGGAGAAATGAGGATTGAAAGCCTTGCTTTTCTGGCTTGGATCCCTTTTGATAGGTAACAGCTTTCGTTGTTTTAATGATGATCTTGACTTGATGATGATTGCTGGGACTTTGTGATTGTTTATTGTATTTGCTTTTGTTGTGATTAGGATTATTGGTTGTCTTCAGTTTGAACGGTTTACTGGTTTTTTGGTGATGGTTGTTGGTTTGGATACTATTACTTTTTATCAGTTTCAGGTTTTTGAGGTTTTTGATGGTGGTTGGGATGGTTTGACAGTTTGCTTTCCTTTGGTTTTTGATTTTGGTTTAACAGGTTTGATGGTTATAGTTTTGGGATATTTTTCTGTTTTTTTTTGTTTTGGTTATAGTTTGGCTTGGTATGTTGTTATTACAGTTGCAGGTTTGGTTTGGGATATTGGTTATGCATGTTTGGTGTTGAAAATGGTTTTACAGTTTGGAGGTTGGTTTGAGGGTTCTGGCTATTTAATGAAAGTTGCTGGGAGTTTTTGCTCTTGGTTCTGTTTTTGACAGTTTTGATACTTGAGATTTTTGTTTCAGTTTTTTCTCAGTTTGATAAAATGTTCTCTCTCTTACTTGAGCCTTATCTACTGTTATATTAGTTGCCTTTTGACAGCTTATTCAAAAAAGGGGGGAAACCTCATATTTTGAATACTTTGGCCTTTTGTTCTTTTGCTCTCTTTGTTGCAGTTTTGTTTTTCAGCATACTCTATGCAACTTGTGACAGGCTATGGGTAGGGCAGCAAAGCTATACCTTTTGTGCAATTCCAATAACTTAGGTGATTTCTTTCCTCTCTCCTCTCTCAATGATAAAAGCAAATTGCTTTTTCACCTTTTTTCTGAAAAGTTTGCAAAAAAATGGGAAATGATGAAAAGGCTATTGTACAAGCCTCTTGCTTGTTGACTTAGTTTATTATATTGTTGTATTTTCTTTGTGTTGCCTGCTGTCTACTGCTATGCTGCTTGTTGCTTGCACTGTTATGCTGCTTGTTTGTATGTACTGTTATGCTGCTTGTTTGGACAGCCTTGCTGCATCCAGTTTGTATTATTCTGTTTGCTTTTGTTGTTTGCTGGAAATTGGACAACCTTGTTGCATTTCTCTTGTTTGGATAGCTTGCTTACAATTCTCTTGTTTGTGAACCAAGAGGAATAATTCTCTTTTGATTTGCAAATAGAGAAAAAATAAAAATGTGATGAGTTAAAAAAAATAGCCCTCTGATTCCAAATTTCAAACTTTAATGATGAACACGTCTTTTTCTTTTGAAAATTATTGCTCATGTTCAATTAATTGTACTAACTATTTTTCTATCTTTTGTTTTCATGTGAGCACAACTGGATGGTGGCAAAGCAGGGGAAACAAGAGACTTTGTGGCAAGCATGGAAGCAATGGAAGCTCAATCAACCTTAGACATAGATTCATTTTCTTTGTAATTTAGAGAGAAACATTCAATTAATTGTACTAATTTATTTTTCAAATACGATAAGTTGTAAAACCTAAAGCATTTAAATAATAAATTGTTTTGTAACAACTTTTGAAATAAATGGAGAAAGTCTTATGAGATATTCTGATGTCCATTAAAATCCTTTACTGACAATAACTCGCAATTTTCTCTTTGCATCCTAACTGATTTTTTTGAATGATTCCCAATCAAGATAATTGAAACTGCATTCCAATAATTCCAATCAAGATAACTTTAATTCCAATAACTCTGTAATCTTGCAACTGCATTCCAAACAAACACGCATTGTTTATTCCATTCCTTAACCAAACAAATGTTTTAGACGACGCAAATCATCTGGTTAACCTTGAAAACAAACACTGCCTTTTTTAGTAAATTTGAGAGAGCATGAAAACATGTGAAAGCCAATTGGATCTTTGAGAATTCATTTCTTTTGATAATTGCAAGAAAAACCCTAATTGTTGGTTTACTGTCGTAGGAGAAAATCTATCTGGTCGATTCCTGAGCCAACTTCAACATCTGAGAAACCCTAGGGTTGTGTTCTTTATGAAAAATGAGAGGGAAAATTTTGGGGTACAACAGCTGCCCCTGTTCAATCTTCTTGAACCTGAAGAGTTAGATCGGCGAGTTTTGCCATTCGTGACTCGAAGGTAAAAGATGATTGGACACTAGAGTGCCCGTAAATTTGCACTCGTCAAAATGTAGTTGAGGGAATGGGCTTAAAGATGCCATCCAAGAATGTTTGTTGAACTGCAAGTTGTAAGTCAAAAGAATGAGTATCAGAATGGTATCCATGTCTGGGACGTATCTGAGCTGTATCTGGAGACTGGGTCTGTATGAGCAATGGAATGGCGTTCGTGTCTGGAGCGTATCCGAGTTGTAACTGTACTTGAATCTGAATGAATAACAGAATGACTTTCGCGTCTAGAGTGTATCTGTATTGTATCTGAATCTGAAATATGTATAGGCGACAGAATGGCAACCGCGTTTGGAGAATCTCTGGGATGGGGAAAAGGTCAGAATAAGTGACAGAATGGAAGCCGTGTATGGAGCATATCTGGACTGTATCTGAAGTTGAGATTTGTATGAGTAGCAGAATGACTTCCGTGTTTGGGGTGTATACGTACTGTATCTGAAATCTTTGAATATTTGTTAAAGATAGTTGTTAATCTTATCCTGAAAAGGGTAAAATGTTAGCTGAAACACAAAGTTATGTTGCATGAAATGTATGATGCAATAAATGTGTTTTATCCATGTTTATGATATATGATGTAATGTATGCGCGTGTAAGCTGATTTCCTGTATTGTTGAGGAAATTAAATCCTTGACTGCTGCCGGGGAAAATAAACCCTTGACTACTGAGGATTCCATTGTGAGAGTAATGCCATATACTTCTTGAGGAATCTGCTTGGGGAATCCAGAGAATTTTAATGACTTTTAATGGGAATTACTAACGGGAGTCTTTGTTCTGTCGAGAAGCAATAAAAACTCTGTGGGGAAAAAGTTTATCCTGTAATGAAAACTCTGTGGGGAAAAACTTAATTCCGCTGGGGAGTTCAGGAGTTTGGGTTGTATGCCAATCTACTGGGGAGTTACCCTAGGTTGGGGAGAAACAAAAGTTAACCGTTACCTGATTGATTTTCAGGCATCAAGACAACTTGCTGGGGAAACTTAGAGAAACTGGATGAGTTCTGTTGTGGGTTGATAGTTTGAGCTCCGCTGGGGATTGGTAGTTGGTAGTCTCAGCTCCGCTGGGGATCTGTAGTTCAAAGTTTTGGCTCTGCAGGAGATCTTAATGACGTGCTGTAGAGATTGCTCATGGAAATGGGCTTAAAGATGCCATCTAAAGGTGATTGTTGACGGAAAGTTTGAACTGGATCTGAACAGAGAATGAATCAGAATAAACCATTGGGAGATTTATCTGAAATAGCAAAAGTCCAGAAATGAATAAGAATAAATCGTTGAGATATTTATCTGAAACAATAAAAAACCTAGAAACGAATCAGAATAAATCATTAAGAGATTTATCTGAAACAATCAAAATCTGGAATATCTTCAACTGGAATAAGAATCAGGGAGATCTTAGTGTCGATCTGACTGAACCAGAGAAGGTCTTGAATTAAATTTTACTGGATAAGAGTCAGAAAAACCTTAGAATCGATTTAACTAAACCAGACAAAAGTCTTGGAATATCTTTAACTGGAATAAGAATCAGGGAGATCTTAGTGTCGATCTGACTGAACCAGACAAGGTCTTGAATTAACTTTGACTGGATAAGAATCAGAAAAATATTAGAATCAATTTAATTGAACCAGACGAAAGTCTTGAAATATCTTCAACTGGAATAAGAATCAGGGAGATCTTAGTGTCTATCTGACTAAACCAGAGAAGGTCTTGAATTAACTTTGACTGGATAAGAATCAGAAAAATCTTAGAATCGATTTAACTGAACCATATGAAAGTCTTGGAATATCTTCAACTAGAATAAGATTCAGAGAGATCTTAGTGTCGATCTGATTGAACCAGAGAAGGTATTGAATTAACTTTGACTGGATAAGAATCAGAAAAATCTTAGAATCGATTTAACTGAACCAGGCGAAAGTCTTGGAAAATCTTCAACAGATGTCGGGGAACCGTTAAATCCTGGACTGCTGTTGAAGAATATGTGTGTCTTTAAACTTTGCTTAGAATGTTTCCACTAGAGATTCCTGTGTCGTTGTTTGAGGAGGACTCCGATGGGAAATGTTGATCTTTGTCTTGAGAAAAATAGAATTTTAGGAGCTTCAGTCGTCCGTTATTCTATTGAGGAATCATCTTCGTTGAATTTTGGGAAATTCGGTCGTCCGTTATTCTTCTGAGGAATCATCTCTGTAGAATTTTGGGAACTTCGGTCGTCCGTTATTCTTTTGAGGAATCATCTCTGTTGAATTTTGGGAACTTTGGTTGTCCATTATTCTATTGAGGAATCATCTTTGTTGAATTTTGGGAACTTCGGTCGTCCGTTATTCTTCTGAGGAATCATCTCTGTAGAATTTTGGGAACTTCGGTCATCCATTATTCTATTGAGGAATCATCTTTGTTGAATTTTGGGAACTTCGGTCGTCCGTTATTCTTCTGAGGAATCATCTCTATTAAATTTTGGGAACTTCGGTCGTCCGTTATTCTTCTGAGGAATCATCTCTGTTAAATTTTGGGAACTTCAGTTGTCCATTATTCTACCGAGGAATCCTCTTTGTTGAATTTTGGGAACTTCGGTCGTCCGTTATTCTATTGAAGAATCCTCTTTGTTGAAGAGGAAAGTTGGATGAACTACTATCTGGTCGTGGTCTAGGCTTCATAGCTTGAATTTTGTGAGAATTTGATTGCATCTTTCCTGAAAGGTAAAGGTTAGTTGCATGACATATATCAAGCAATGATGTTCTCAAAATAAATGAGATTGCGTTGTATGATGTTCTGATGTACGGATATGTAAATTTTTCAAGATGATCTCTCGCTGGGGAAAATAAATCCTGAATTGGTGCTGGAGAAAAGAGTTGAATTCTTCGTTTCCGCTGGGGATAGTGAAAATTCTGGCGACTTCAATGGGGAAAAATCCTCAGGGATTCTTGAGGTCAACTTAGCTGGGAAGAGGTTATCAAAGATTGAAACTCTGGATGGGAGTCCTCTTATGAGAAGGATTTTGGGGAGATTTGTCACTTCCCCTAGTAGCGAGTGTTTATGGCTTTGCCAAGAAATGTTTGATTGTATGCAACCCTTTGTTGGGATTGACGTTCAATGCCCCAAGTTACAGGGACATAGACTTGCCCCTGGTTACTCTACACTTTGAGAGATTTCTTGAAATCTTGACTGGACTGCCCCATGTTACTCTGTACTTTGAGAGATTTCTTGAAATCTTGACTGGACTGCCCCAGGTTACTCTATACTTTGAGAGATTTCTTGAAATCTTGACTGGACTACCCCAGGTGCGTTGGATAATGACATGTCATGTCCCCTTGTTGATAGGAGATTTTTGCAATGGAAGTGTCATCCCGCTTGAAATGACTTTTTTCACTGAGAGAGCTTTTCGTTCATTGGATATTCACTGTGTGAATTTCTCCACTGTTAAACAAATAGCCATATGCAAACAACGATATTCAAATAATGCAAAGTTTATGCTTGTCTTGAAATTTTGAAAATGCGTTTTTTAGCAAGGAACTTTTGTAAGAAAAAAAATTAACTCAGGATTTAGAGCAAAGCCTTACAGGAGTCAGGATACCTTTTGTAACAGTATGCTTTCAAACTAACCCAATGCTTCAATTAGGAATTTTGAAGGGTTGTAACGTGGCTTGGTTCACGGTTTAAGAAACAAAGGATAAAGGCTCAAAGTATATTTGTACCCACCCGCTCTTCGTGATGTTATTCAGTCCTAAACTCAGTTAATTGTACGTTTGAATTCCAATTGAGTTTGAAATGACATTTTGGTGATGGTCCAAACAAGTTAAACTTGTTGGAAGGCAGCCATTTTTGCAACATTATTTTTGTTGAGGATTTGTAGTGACCTCTTTTTTCATTTTTTTGATTTATTATCCCTAATTTTTGCCTGACTGTTCCTGTTTTTGAGATTACAGTCAGCGGGATGCCCCAGTTTTCTTAAGCCTCCTTCATAGGTTTCGACTTAGTGGGCTTTTCTCTTTGAGAGATAATGACTGCCTATGTGATAGGGAACCATCACCATCTTTTGATTCCAAAGGAATGTTTTTAATGTCATTCGTTGTATTACGAAATGAGAGTTTGCGGCTAAACGCGCATTTGAATTAACTGAGAGACTACCCTGCCCCAGGTTTTGATTAAAGGTTTCAACTTATGTTAAAACAGAGAACTTCTACTTCTTTGGCTCGAAAGGGTTGACTAGGGGTTATGTTCCTTATAACTCTGGTATTTAGGATTTGAAAGAAACGCTTGTACATCGTCAGCAAGGTCTGTCCAAAAGCATATTGTATGAGATTATGGCATTATTTTCGTCATCCTCCCTCTAAAGGTTTGTGTCATAAGAAGAATAAAAAGCATAGTTTTAAATATAGTGAAAATGAAAAGATGAATTCAAGACAAACATATGCAATGCATTAATGAAATAAAGTTTGACATTAATAGATAATTGTTTGAATAACAAAAGAAATTACAAATGGAAATTAAAAATGAACATAAGCCTTTTTGTTCGAACTTGTCATTTTAGGTGGAGAGCCCTCAACGGATGATTTTCATCTGGCCATCTTGTGTGAACTCCAGCGTTATTTCTTTAATCAGGTCTTGAATTTTGTTTCTCAATGCCCACCAGCTGTCGGTGTCATGTCCAGGACTATTGGAGTGATACAAACATCTTGCATTTGGATTGTAATCTGGAGAGGCTGTGTTGGGATTCCGAGGGGGTCCCTTAATACAATCAGCTTGACTTCCAATAAGCATTGCAGTACTTGAGATAATGACATGTTAATCCCGGTGAAGCGTTTTTCAGATGTATTTCTCCTACGCTGGTTACCCTGTTGACGTTAGCGAGGTTGTTGTTGGGCTTGTGATCCTGAAGCCAACTGGGGAGGTTTTCTCTCGGCTTCTTGTCTCAAGGGATGCTGAATGATGACTTGATCCTCAACCTTAGTTGTTTGCCCCATTTGGTTACATTCATCTTGATGAAGCTTGTTGATGAGGACTCTCAGCTCCTCTTGTCCTCGTGTCAAGTTTTGGATGAGAGCCATCTGGCCCACTAGTTGTCCCATCATCTGGATTTTCATTATGGCTATCTCCATTCGTAGCAGCTCCAGCTGATCATCTTTGTTGCCCTCAGGATTCCCCATGATCATGCCCCTAGGGAGGAAAGATTTCACTTCTTCCTGCCCCTTGGATAGGTTCAAGAACATCTCTTGAAGTTGAGCGTTTTGAGACTGTATGTCCTTGATAGTCTTCTCTAGAGCCATCTCTACTGAAATAAACAGTAGGAAGATAAAGAGACCTGAAGGGGAGAAACCTGTCATGATATGATGCATGATATGATGCATGATATGTGGATGCGTGTTTTCAAGGATCTCGCGGGGTAAACACAAGAAAATGTTAGAAGTTGAATTTCGATCAACATCTTTGATTGGAGAGCTTTGTATCGGTGGATGTCTTTCCACGAGAATCAAGCTCACCACGTCAAGTGGGTCATAGCCCTTGACTCAAGTTGTTGTACTTGATTTTTGACAGCGTTTGTTTAGAGGAAAATGAATCCTCTTGCCCTTTGGTAGACGTCTGGTTCAACGTGACCCTGCATCAAAGACCCTCGAGATCCTTGAAATGGTTATTGAAAATGCTATGGTATGATGTTATGATGTTATGTACAAATATGCGAAGTAAGCAAGTTTATATACAAAGAATCATATTCACACAAAGCAGACAAGTCCTTAGGTTTAGGCTTGCATGGAGCTTGTAGGTAAATACCCTCTTGAAGTTTAGTTGGCTCAACCTATCCTAGAAATAGTAACCGGGTTCTAAGGAGCTCAATATCACTGGATTGTTTCCTTGTTCATTATTTCAATTCAGCCTCTTACCGGCGACCGAAATATTCCAAGGAACCAACCCTCAATGAGTGCAGTATCGAGTATCTACCAACTTCGGACTGCACCAAAGCTGGTCATCTCACTACATCCTAAAAGGACAAGTTGGTCAAGTAAGGTTCTAAGGCCAGTTTATGTTTAACGACACCACGTGGCGACCCCGTACTCTCCTTGATTCAACTCAAGGGTTACCGGTACCAACCAAAGTGCCACATCAATGTAGCTACTGCTTCAACCATGTCGGTATACCCCGCACAGTTCCCTCACAGTCTATTGCTACTTACCTAAAAGGTGTCCCCAAATCCGGGTGTAGGATTTAAAATAAACCCAAACAAGGAACAAAAAATGTAAAGCATATAAATCAAACAAGATAAGCATGTAAAGGTGATCTAAAAGCCTAAGGTAACCCCACTTTTTAAATCCCCAGCAGAGTCGCCAGTTCTGTGATACGGTGGGAAAACTGAATTAAGGTTTTGCGTTTCGTTCGCACTTGTGCGGTTATCAAGAGTCGCCACCAACTTTTCTTTTATCCAAAAGGAAAGGTAAAAAAGCACAGGGAAGACCTTTCGAGAATTTTCTCAAGTTCGGGGGGTAGATTATGAAAAGGGAAGGTGTTAGAACCCTTTTAATCCATGGTTTTCCATGGGCTCTTAGTTAATCATTTAGATCACTTGCTTTTGTTTGATTGTGTGCTTGTGATGTGGGTTTTGAAAGTATTTTGGAAAATTTCTTGGTAATGGTTCTCATCTCTATAAGAACGTATACAAAATTTTGTTTCGAAAAATGTTTCAAAGAGGTGTTTGTGAATCGTATTTCGAAAAGTGTTTTGAAAAAGAGGTTTTGCGATGGTTCTCGTCTCTATAAGAACGTATACAAAATGTTTTGTCTTTTGAAAATGTTTTGAAATGGAAGTGTAGGTGTAAAGGTTTTTGTCGTGAGCAAGCGAGTAATTAAGAGAGAATCTATCTACTCGGAAGGTCTTAAGTTGTTCTTTTCTTCTTCCTTTTAATGGTGCTATCTTACCATTGATTTGGTAAGAAGCCCCACCATTGGATGTGAAGGTACAGGCGCGAGTCAATTTTACGATCATTGAAGGCAACTTGTGAGACGCTTTAGCAATTTTTGTATCAGACGAGATCGTTTTAATCGAAAGCAACATCGAGGGCCATCGAGGGACTACGATCTTTGTTTATCGAAGGGTCATTTGCTAAAGCATCCCATATTCGAGGGACATGATTGTATTTCTGAGGCAATGAGCGAGATTACCCTAGAGGTGCATGTGTGAAGAAGTGTATTGGTTTCAAGTTATTTATTCTTGGATTAGGTCATCTAGCGATTGATTTTTGAATCTTGCCATACACGCCTAATTACTATACAGTAAATGGAAAACAGTGAATTGCGGGAATTGAAATTCTACGCTATTACAAAATATTCGGGAATGGGGGTTCAATTGTTACAAGTGGGAATGAATCAAAATATCAAGCAATACAACCAAATCGAATTGTTGTGCGATTTAACATAAAGCCATGACAATTTATGAAATAAAGTCAACAAAATACGAAATGAAATGTATTTACTTGAAAAGAGAAAAATAAAACCTATTCTAAAAAGAAAATGATTAAATTAAAAATCTTATTATTATTTTTTGTGTATTCTTATTAATTATGTAAACTAACTTTAAAGAAAGAAAATAAGCTAAGTTAATTCTTTTTCTTTTGGTGTTTTATTAAATGTAAGAAAATTAATAAAATTAAGTTATATAAAAAATAGTGAAAATTGATTTTAAAGATTTAACTCAAAAAAATGTGTTTTATATTTTAGTTAGTAATAAAACAAAAGAAGGAAGCAAATTAAAAAAAATAACAATGGGCTTGGGTGAATTGGAGTGTTAGGCCCAAAGAGGAATTAGTATTATTGCTGAAACAAAGAAACAAGCAAAGGGGGGGGGGGGTATCCAAAAACGCTTGTGGGCCTGAGAAGTTTGTAAACAAAAGGGCCCAATTCTTCTTAACTCAGTTTATCGTGTTTGATTAGGGTAAACAAAGATTAGGGTTTGTGGTTCCCCTCTTGCTCACAGCGGCGCTGTTGTCTCCTTTGTCCATCCCTTCCAAATTCGTTCATCTCTCTATCTATGTTACCCACCTCTTCCTAATTTCATGAACAAAACCTAATCTCTCATCATCTCACCGCGATTCGCGTTTTCTATGAAAACCCTTAGGTTGGATTTATGCTTATCTGATCTTCCCTCTTGAATTTCCGCTGCCGGAGCGCCCCTCATTCTCACCTTTTTAAAGGATTCTTAATGGTTTTCTTTGAAAAGGTATAGTTCTGTCATTAGTGAAGCTCTTCGGATTCATTGTTTGTTTTGTCTTGTTACGTTTTTTTTTCTGTTAATCAAATTTATTGCCTATTGAGATGCAGGAAATGGTTTGAAAAGAACCATACCTTTGGAACTTTCTTGTGAAATAGAGAGACTGAGGGAAGTGCTTCTTGGTAGCGGGATTTGCGAGGGAGAAGAAATGAGGATTGAAAGCCTTGCTTTTCTAGCTTGGATCCCTTTTGATAGGTAATAACTTTCGTTGTTTTTGATGATGATCTTGACTTGATGATGATTGCTGGGACTTTGTGATTGTTTACTGTATTTGCTTTTGTTGTGATGAGGATTATTGGTTGTCTTCAGTTTGAACGGCTTACTGGTTTTTTGGTGATAGTTGTTGGTTTGGATACTATTACTTTTTATCAGTTTCAGGTTTTTGAGGTTTTTGATGGTGGATGGGATGGTTGGACAGTTTGTTTTCCTTTGGTTTTTGATTTTGGTTTAACAGGTTTGATGGTTACAGTTTTGGGATATTTTTCTATTTCTTTTTGTTTTGGTTACAGTTTGGCTTGGTATGTTGTTGTTACAGTTGCAGGTTTTGTTTGGGATATTGGTTATGCAGGTTTGGTGTTGAAAATGGTTTTACAGTTTGGAGGTTGGTTTGAGGGTTCTGGTTGTTTGATGAAAGATGCTGGGAGTTTTTGCTCTTGGTTCTATTTTTGACAGTTTTGATACTTGAGATTTTTGTTTCAGTTTTTTCTCAGTTTGATAAAATGTTCTCTCTCTTACTTGAGCCTTATCTACTGTTATATTAATTGCCTTTTGACAGCTTATTCAAACAAGGGGGGGAAACCTCATATTTTGAATACTTTGGCCTTTTGTTCTTTTGCTCTCTTTGTTGCAGTTTTGTTTTTCAGCATACTCTATGCAACTTGTGATAGGCTATGGGCAGGGCAGCAAAGTTGTACCTTTTGTGAAATTCCAATAACTTAGGTGATTTCTTTCCTCTCTCCTCTCTCAATGATAAAAGCAAATTGCTTTTTCACCTTTTTTCTGAAAAGTTTGCAAAAAAATGGGAAATGATGAAAAGGCTATTGTATAAGCCTCTTGCTTGTTGACTTAGTTTATTATATTGTTGTACTTTCTTTGTGTTTCCTGCTGTCTACTACTATGCTTCTTGTTGCTTGCACTGTTATGATGCTTGTTTGTTTGTACTGCTATGCTGCTTGTTTGGACAGCCTTGCTGCATCCAGTTTGTATTATTCTGTTTGCTTTTGATGTTTGCTGCAAATTGGACAGCCTTGCTGCATTTCTCTTGTTTGGATAGCTTGCTTACATTTCTCTTGTTTGTGAACCAAGAGGAATAATTATCTTTTGATTTGCAAATAGAGAAAAAATAAAAATGTGATTAATTAAAAAAAATAGCCCTCTGATTCCAAATTGCAAACTTTAATGATGAACACTTCTTTTTCTTTTGAAAATTCTTGCTCATGTCCAATTAACTGTACTAACTATTTTTCTGTCTTTTGTTTTCATGTGAGCACAACTGGATGGTGGCAAAGCAGGGGAAACAAGAGACTCTGTGGCAAGCATGGAAGCAATGGAAGCTCAGTCAACCTTAGGCATAAATTCATTTTCTTTATAATTTAGAGAGAAACATTCAATTAATTGTACTAATTTATTTTTTAAATACGATAAGTTGTAAAACCTAAAGCATTTAAATAATAAATTGTTTTGTAACAACTTTTTAAATAAATGGCGAAAGTCTTATGAGCTATTCTGGTGTCCATTAAAATCTTTTACTGTCAATAACTCACAATTTTCTCTTTGCATCTTAACTGATTTTTTTGAATGATTCCCAATCAAGATAATTGAAACTGCATTCCAATAATTCCAATCAAGATAACTTTAATTCCAATAACTCTGTAATCTTGCAAATGCATTACAAACAAACATGCATTGTCTATTCCATTCCTTAACCAAACAAATGTTTTAGACGACGCAAATCATCTGGTTAACCTTGAAAACAAACAATGCCTTTTCAGTAAATTTGAGAGAGCATGAAAACATGTGAAAGCCAATCTGATCTTTGAGAATTCATTTCTTTTGAGAATTGCAAGAAAAACCCTAATTGCTGGTTTACTGCCGTAGGAGAAAATCTGTCTGGTCGATTCCTGAGCCAACTTGAACATCTGAGAAACCCTAGGGTTGTGTTCTTTATGAAAAATGAGAGGCAAATTTTGGGGTACAACACAAGGGTTATAGGGTTTCTTTCAACGCATTGCTAGCAAGTTTAATTCATGGCCTTTTTTTTGTTTCCTAACATTGAGAACCTGGTATATTTGGCTGCCATCTACGTGTTCATGAATGTGAATTCGGTATCAACTATCTTGGCCAACACTTACTATGAAATCCACTCCAGGCATGTTAAAAATGGATTTGGGGTTTGTTTTGTTCCATTTCTCTACAAATGGCTCATGTATCAGTTACAAACTAAAGGACCATTCGTGGATACTCAGAGTACCCGTACGTGGGCGGCAAAGCTTATGACTCTCATTTCGTTCAATATAACTTGGTACAGACACCGACTTGACATTTCTGCAATAGTTACCAGTTGTGGGAGTTTCTACAATGTTCCACTCATGGGGACATATGGGATAATCAACTACAACCCTGTTTTAGCCCTACGCCAGCTAGGGTATGATGTGGGAAGCCCTCTTAAAGGCAATGAAATCAGTGAATCTGTGTTTTGCAAAAAGGGAGAAGATCCTGAGATGCTACAAAAGGTAGAGATTACTTGGGCTAAAATCTTCAAAAAAGGGAAATATTTCTTCAGACTAAAAGAGCTGATAGCCTTTGGACCCTATGTTTATTTGGTCAAAGAGAGAGTGAAAATTCTTCTCATATCATTCTCAAGGTAAGACCCTTTGTACCCACATCTAGATGAGTTGCAACATGATGTGCCCAAAGAACGATTCTACCAAGTCCAGAGTGAGAATCAAAATCTACGTATCGACATAAAAGCTAAAGAGATAGAGATATACTTCTTAAGGGAAGAGAAAAAAGATTTAACCTGCAAGCTCAAAGAGCATGAAGAGCCAAGTACTTCTAGAAAAAGATCCAGAGCTGAAGACAATTTTATTTCTGTTGATGATCACAAAATAATTATTGTTGTGATCGAGAAAAAGTACAATCAGATTTTTCGAGACTGTGATATCCTCCGAGGGTCCAAGGCTGAATTAGAAAATAGGTACGAAACCAAAGTCAAAGTTCTAGAGAAGCGACTTTTAAATAAAAGCGCCCAGCTTAAGGAAGAAAGATCCCAAAGACTCGCAGTAGAGGCCTGGCTCAAGGGGCGTGGTACTCAGCTGGCACAGGCCATGGAGGAGATTGCAAGGCCTAAGATCTAGATGGGAAGGCAATGATATTTTAAAGCTAACCAAATATGGATGTTTCATTTTTGTTTCATTTTTGCTGTAAAAGACCACTGCCAGGCTTGTTGGTCGGGGTTTTATCTTCTTTTTCGTATTATGACTGTTTGTCTTGTATGAACTCAGTTGCCTTGAGGTTTCATGAATGAAATCAGTTATTTCCATTATTATTCTCTCTTGATTATTGTCTATCTCTTATCATGTTATCTGTTATTTTTTATACAACAACAACTATGCCTTATCCCACTAGGTGGGGTCGGCTACATGGATCAACTTTCTCCATAATGTTCTATCAAGGACCATGCTTCTATCCAAATCATTAATTTCGAGATCCTTCTTGATATCTTCTCTTATATTATTTTTGGGTCTTCCTCTTCCTCCAATTATTTGTCATCTCTCCATCTGGTCTACTCTCCTTACTACAAAGTCTACAGGTCTTCTCTCTACATGCCTAAACCACATAAGTCTATTTTCCACCATCTTCTTTATAATAGGCGCTACTCCAAAACTCTCTCTAAAAAATTCATTTCTAATTTTATCCTTTCAAGTCTTACCACACATCCACCGCAACATCCTCATCTCCGATACACCTACTTTATTCTCGTGTTGGTTCTTAACTGCCCAACATTTTGTTCCGTACAAAATCGTAGGTCTTACCGCAGTCCGATAAAACTTTCCCTTTAATTTGAGCAGTACCTTTACATCACATAAAACACCTGATGCCTTTCTCTATTTCATCCATCCATCTTGAATTCGATGATTTACGTCCCCTTCTATTTCTCCATCATTTTGTATTACGAACCCAAGATATTTAAACCGTGTGACTTGAGGGATAATATGGTCTCCTATTTTCACGTCTAAGTTAGAAATCCTGCTTCTTTTGTTAAACTTAAATTCCATATACTCTGACTTACTTCTTCTTAGGCGAAAGCCATGTGTTTCTAAATCCTTTCTCCAGGTTTCAAACCTCTCATTTAACTCCTACTTTGACTCTCCAAGGAGGACTATATCATCAGCAAAAAGCATGCATCTCTACGCTATCTCTTGGATTTGTTCCGTGAGTACATCCAAAATTAAGGTAAAAAGGTAGGGGCTTAGGGTTGACCCCTGATGCAAACCAATTGTGATGGGAAAATCATTTTTCTCTCCATCCTGTGTCCTAAAACTAGTCGATACCCTTTCATACATATCTTGGACAACTCGAATATATTCAACCATAACCCTTTTCTTCTCATGAGCTTTCCACATAATTACTCTAGGAACTCTATCATACGCCTTCTCCAAGTCAATAAAAATCAATTGCAAGCCTTGTTGGTCCATTTGATATTGCTCCATCACCCGCCGTAATAGATAAATTGCTTCCATGGTCGACCTTCCTGGTATAAAACCAAATTGATTCTCAGTAACTCGAGTCTCTTTTCTTAATATCCTTTCAATCACTCTTTCCCATAATTTCATGGTATGACTCATAAGCTTGACTCCCCTATAATTTGCACAATTTTATATATCCCCTTTACTCTTATAGATAGAAACTAAAATGCTTCTCCTTCATTCATCCGACATGTGTTTTGACCTAAAAATTTAATTGAAGATTTATGTGAGCCACTCAATACCTATATCTCCAAGAATTTTCCATAATTAAATAGGTATGTTGTTTGGCCCCACTGCCTTACGGTTACTCATTCTTTTCATCACTTCCTTTACATTCCTGTTTCTGAATCCGACGATAGTAACTATAGTTCTGATCCTCTTCTCTTATGTCTAGTCTGCTAGAGTCATAACCATATCCATCATTAAATAAGTTATGGAAACATCTCATGCCAATATTTATAGGTTACCACCATTTTCTACACAATCTTCTTGATGTTCTTATTAGCTGCCTCAACAACGCCATTCATTTTTGGGCGATATGGACAAGAATTGAGATGCTTTATCTTGAAACTTTCACACAGCTCGTTCATTATCTTATTATTGAGATTTGACCCATTATCATTAATGATCTTCTTGGTAACCCCATAATGGCAGATAATTTGATTCTCGATGAAGCAAGCAACCACTTGCTTGGTGACGTCCGCATAAGATGCAGCTTCGACCCACTTGGTGAAATAATCTATGGAAACCAGAATGAAACAATGTTCATTAGAAGAAGTCGGTTCAATCCTCCCAATCATATGAATTTCCCACATTACAAAGGGCCAAGGAGAAGTTATGACATTCAACGGAACGAGAGGTACATGCTTTTTATCAGCATAAATTTGGCATTTGTAACATATTCTGGCATGGTTGTAGCAATCATTTTCCATGGTAGACCAATAATATCCTACTCTTAATATTTTCATGGCCATAGTGTACCCACTTGAATGAATTCCAAAAGAACCTTCACTTATTTCTTCTATGATCTTATTTTCTTTGTGTCTATCCACACATCTGAGTAAAATAGAATCATAGTTCCTTTTGTACAACACACCACCGTTGAGGAAAAAGTTAGCTGAATAATTCTGAAGAGTCTTCTTATTTGTGATTTACGTGTCTTTTGGATACTCTTGCGTTTCAAGATACCTCTTGATATCATAAAACCATGGTTTCTCATCAGTTTCTTCCTCTACTTCATAACAGAATGTTGGCTCATCCAACCTCATGATGGGGATAGAGGGGGCCTCATTGGCCCATATGACTTTAAACATGGATGACAAAGTATCCAAAGCATATGCCAAATTATTTTCTTCCCTCGAGATGTGATTAAACGTGATCTCATCAAAATATGGAATTAACTTAAAGATATGCTCTCGACATGGAATCAAATTTGGGTGATGCGCCTCCCAATCTCGATTAATTTGACTGATTACTAGAGCATAATCTCCATACACTTCTAAGATCTTGATTCTTAAATCAATTACAAATCCAGAAAATATAAGCTTCATATTCAGCCATGCTATTGGTGCACTCAAAACAAATTCTGGCTATGAATGGAGTATGAAAACTTTCAGGAGAAGTAATAACAGCACCATCACCATTACCCACAGCATTCAGGCTTCATCGAACACCATCGTCCATCTCGATCTTGGTTCCGGTCCTTCTTCTGGTCCAAGAATATTACATACCCTGATGTACATAATGTTCTCATCTGGAAATTCAAACTTCATTGGCTGATAATCATCTTCCAAAGGTTGGTGAGCAAGATAGTCTGCTAATAGACTACCCTTAATGTTTTTCTAGGCAATATATTGGATGTATTATTCTGTCAAAATCATGTGCCAATGGGCTACTATTCCCGTGAGAGGTGGCTTTTCAAAAATATTCTTGATAGGATCCATCTTGGAGAACAAGAGAGTAGTATGAGTCAATATGTCTTGTCTGAGACGCTTTGTTGCCCATAAAAGTGCACAACAAGTCTTTTCTAGTAATGAGTATCATGACTCGCAGTCTGTAAACTTCTTGCTCAGGTAGTAAATGGAATGTTTTTTCCTATCTATCTCGTCACATTGACGAGTATACAACCCGTAGAATTTTCCAACACTATCAGATACATTATTAAAGGTCTACCCTCCACTAGAAGCATGAGAATCGGGGGTTCCTGCAGATACTCTTTTATTATTTTAAATGATGTTTGACAATTTTCATTCCACCTAACCGCTTGATTTTTTTTAACAACTTAAATATTGGATCACGCGTGGCTGTAAGATAAGAGATGAACCTAACAATGTAGTTCAACCTCCCCAAGAAACCACTAACCTCTTTTTCTATTTTCGGCTCAGACATTTCTTTAATTGCTTTTACTTTCACAGGATCAACCTTGATTCCTCTTTCTCTTACCACAAACCCAATAACCATCATGATCTCACCCCGAAGGTGCACTTGTTCGGATTCAGCCTCAGAATGAACTTCCTTAGTCTTTCAAACACCTTATGCAAATCAACCAAATGTTCTTCCTCTATCTAAGATTTAGCAATCATATCGTCAACATATACTTCAATCTCTTTATGCATCATGTTATGAAAGAGAGTGACAATAGCACCCTGATACGTTACCTCTGCATCTTTCAAACCAAAGGGCATAACTTTATAGCAGAATGTTCCCCACGGTGTAATAAAAGTCGTCTTCTCCATGTCTTCTGGTGCCATCTTGATCTGATTGTGACCAGAGAAACTATCCATGAAGGAATACACTTTTGACTGAGCAGTATTATCCACCAAAATATCAATATGGGGAAGCATAAAATCATATTTAGGGCTTGCTCTATTCAAGTCCCTATAATCAACACACATTTTTACCTTCCCATCTTTGTTGGGCGCTGGAAAAATATTTGCAAACCATGGTGGATAGGAGATAACCTTCAATAAACCCACATCAAACTGTTTTTAAACCTCCTCTTGAGTCTTCTTGGACATTTCTGGATGAGTTCTTTGAAGCTTCTGCTTGATCGGAGGACAATCTTCTCTGAGAGTTAGCTTGTGCACAACAATATATGTATCCAACCTGGACATGTCTTCATAGGACCAAGCATAGATATCAACATACTCTCGGATCATTTCAATCAATCTCTTCTTTACACTTTCTTCTAAAGCGGCCCATATCTTGATTTCTTTCTTCACCTCTTTGATACCCAAGTTGATCACTTCAAGAGATTCCTGGTGCGACTGGATGACCCTTTCTTCCTGCCTCAATAATCGGGCTAACTCTTTAGGGAGTTCACAATCTTCTTCATCTTCTTCTTCGGCTTGGTATATTGGATTATCAAAGTCATAATGAGCCATAGATGAATCGTTACCGATGTAATCCTAAATAAATATGGGATTGGATCTACATGATTGCTGATTTATTTTTGTATTTTAGATTTTGATTTTTAAAAAAGAAAAATAAAAACACATTGCCATTTTTTTGTAAAAAATTTAAAGAGAAAGAACGGGAGAAAAATATTTGAATGCAAAAATGTCATTTATTTATGATAAACTTGTAAATAAAAACATTGTGGCCCTATAAAATGATCCACTACGCCTTGGCCAGAGCACAAGAATTATTGCATGATGTAAACAAAAATAAAGTTACTCCTGAAAGCGGGTGATTGTGATGACGTCTTCAGAAAACCAATTGGATGGATCTTGACCTGGGACAGTCGGGCGAATCCAATTATCTGTCGTAATCATTGTCGCCTTCATCACTCACTGCATTAATCTCCCCATTGCTAGTACAAGCACTTATGAACTTGATAGGAAAAGGAATACCGTTAACCCTGGAAATGGTGGCAGGCGTATTCTGACCTGCTATGAATCCTAAACCACCTTTATCCTTCTTAACAGGAAGCTCTAACACTCTGCCCCAACCATCAGGGTGACATGCTTCAACCACAGCTTGAGCTTTTTTATATGATATCATCGAGACGTCCAGCTTCTTCACCTCAGGCTGAGGGGTTTTAACAACTTGGACATCCTCGAATGCCTGAAATGGAGTTTCATGTACTTCACCCTCAATTCCACTTATTTGGAAGAGCTTAGGTGACTCATAACACAATCCTCCTCACCACAGACAGTGACAACCTTTTGGTCCTTCTAAATATCTTATACTTAACTTTTATTTGTTCAAAAAATTTCTTTTAAAGAATAGTCATTCTAAAAATTTTAATTTTAATTTTTGATCCCTCCTACAATTTAGCGATAGTTTTTACAATTTAACGATAAAATTAGTGACGGTTTTTTATTTAGTGACGAAATTAGCAATCATTTTAGGGACGATTTTGCCATAAGAGACGAGGACCATTCCATGAAGAAAATTTTTAGAGAGACTAAAAGTTAAGTATGAGATATTTATAAGGACCAAAAACATATTTAACCATTTTATGAAGCACCTCAGAACATAAAATAAAAAGGTAAGCTAGAGAGAGTCCCCTTGCCTCATGCTTCATCAAAGTATTGAAAATAAATGACACGCATTAACTAAAATAGAGGGGAATTTCTTAACACATCTTATGTCTTTCTACTGCATCGTGCAAAAATACTTAAATGTCACCAGATTCCGAAGATACATCTCTGAACGCGCCAAAGATGTACTAAATCACATATTTTCCCATATATGTATTTTCGAAATAAATTCGATTGTGTATTTTCAATATAAGTGTGACCTTTTTTACTGAAAAACTATATTATTGTGAGAAATGGAAGTTGAAATGAATGAACTTTATCTTAAATCCACTTCCACTAACTTCTTTCGATATGATGAAATGCAAGAATGAAGATTCAGAGTGAAAAACTTGATTGAGAATGAAAGGAATTTTTAAGGAAACTTTTCCAAATGAAGGTGATCGTGTTAGTTGATGTTTTTAGCAATTTAACTTTTGATTTTTTTCGAAAATACATTCCGAAAATATCTGACTGCAAAGGTGACAGGAATTTCAATTTCCCGCACTAATTTACCGGAGATACATCTCTGGATATATATCCCTATAATGGTTGTGAAGTAATTAATCATAATATTATTCTGGAGATATATCTCCGAAACTTTTTTTAATTTCACTATAGAGTGACACTGCATTTGAACGTGTTTGTGTTGTGCGAAAGGTGTGTTCGAAAATATACTTCTGAAAACAAAAAAGAAAAATGAGATTTTCATAGAATACTTTTCACCTATATAAGATATAATAAGAAATTCCCAAATAGAAAAACAGATATTGTTCACACAGTTCGTAATAGTTTTAATTAAGTTGGCGGGGGAGCCCATATCAATGATGGTATTCTAAAGAAAAGTCCATTCAACCTGGTCATAAGCTTGCCCATATTAGTCTTGCTTTAGAAGATGGACTCTCTTCCTTTATCTTTCAAAAACACATACTGTAAATTTCCCTTCATTTCTGAATCAATTCTATTTTCCACCCCCTTATAGATATCCTGGTGGGCAAGGTTATTATTGGAAGTAAAAATAGTTTAAAACCGAGTTAAATAAAATCTAAATATGTCATCTTACATATCATAGTTAGTCCCATTAGAATATCTTACCATAGTTATCCTAAAATTGAAATATCAAATAAGAGATACATATATTTAATGTCTTACGTGCATCAAATAGAATTAGTGAATATGTGAATGAATTATTTATTTTTGTATTTACAAAAATTGTTATTTTATAATAAGTTCACCAAGTAGAGCAATTATTCTAACTTGTTTTATTTTATTTTTTCAAAAAAATCATAATTCAAAAAAAATTGTGTTGAATTTTCTTACTTATATTATTTTTCAAGGAAACAACTAACTAAAATTTAAATTTATTATAGTAAAATGTAAAATTGTATTGAATTTTCTTACTTATATTATGTGGTTGTTGTTCTTGAGTTTATTACAATGTATGCAGTTTGCTTGTTTCACTAACTCTTCATTAAACTTGCATTTATTTATAGTGAATTAGAAAATAATAATTTGAAATTTAAGTTATATTTAAAATGCAACTTAGATCATTCAATATTTTTTGAATCACATGCATCTTGTAATACATCTATCGTTTTTTAATACGGGGAACTTGGTTTATTTATCCAAGTTCTTCAGAGCAAAAATTCATTCTCTATTAATTTATATTGCAAAATATCAAATTTGTTGAGAAATTGAATCATCTTTATCGATGTCATCATAATAATTTTTATCATATGCTAAAATAATGATGATGATAACGATGATGATGATTCCGAATTAGTCAATATATCGATAATTTGCAAAATAAACTAGAAATAAACCATTTCTTTAAAGAACTTGGGTCCTTGAAGCAAATGTTATGTGTTAAGTAGTAAAAGATGAATTACAGGATGAATTCAATTTGAAAAATAATGGTTCGTTTAAGTTATTTTTTAAGAATAATTTAATTTTTCAAATTATTATCTTCTACATTAATTTTAATGGTTGTATATATATTTAGTGAGGTGTAGGGAAAAACAGACAATCTACATATTTTCTAATAAACTCCGGGTACTTTCCATAGCGATTATCTATTGTAACCTTGATGAACTATTAATTATATTCCAAATAAATTGTGGCTGCTGAGTTTTGAATCTGTGACCTAAATATATATCACAATTGATGTTTAATATCACTGTTGTGATAGGTATCACACTATATAACACCCTGAAATCTAGATTAATTATTTAATTGATAAATTTAGGATTGATATATGAGTCAATACGAAGTGTTTGATGTTTTGATGATTGGATGTGAGCCTTTGTGATGAATGTGAAGTATACCATGATGATTGAGATAACTATGATGTTCGAATGTGATGTTTTGATGACTATGATGTGTGATGGGTTACTATGAGTAATATTGACCAATTATGTATTTTTAGAATAATTAAAATAATTATTTAGAATTATTTTAATTGAGAAAATAAAATAATAGTGGTGTAGAGAAAATAAGGGCATTGTGGTCATTAGTGAAGGATAAGTGAGGGCATGATGGGAAGTTCATTATTAGGAGTCTAAGAGGGCTAGTTTGGTATAATGGAGAGGTTTGAGAGTTTATACAATCATTTTGTTTGATTGTGAAAATTGACGTTGTGGAGAAAAAGAAGTCTAGGGCACAAAGAGGCGGGAAGAGCATGGAAATTATGGTAGAACACGAAGAGGAATAGATCTCTAACAATAATCTTAAGGTAAGAGGAGTTTTATCATTTTTATTATATTTTATTTAAGGTTTAGATAATGGTATATTATCTTAGGTTTTGGTAGATGATGATTTGGTGTTGTTTGATGTGGATTTGATTAATTGGTGCTGAATAATGACTTATAATTGATGTATAATGAGTATAGAACTATAAGATGTTTGTAGATGATGAAACCCTATGATTAGATGATGTTTTAGGACCTGTAATATGTTGAGATCGCAGGAAAATTGGACCGGTTTATGTAGGAAAACCATGTTCATGCAATGTTGTCGGGCTATGAAGGTAGTGTCATCGGACGAAGGTGCGTCGCCAAGCGAAAGTGAGGGTGGTGAAGGGAAGAAAAGAGTGACTCTTTTGGAGTGTGCCGCTCCAACCTTTGTCGGGAGAAGGTGATGGCGAAGGAAGCGTTGTCATACGATGGATAGGTGGCGTAGGGCGAAGATGTCCATAATTAATTGGCTATTTGGATTTTCTTAAAAGAGTCATAACTCAATTTTATAACTCAAAATGAGATGTCGTTCGAAGTATATGGTACCTAACACGATGAACTTTAGTTAGATGAAATAAAATGAAGAATAAGAAGTATAGTCCCAATACCTAATCTAGAATGAAGTTAGGTTCCCCATATTGGATAGCGAAGATGTTTGTTTAATGAAGATGATTAGAAGATGAATAGAGGATGATTAGGAGACATTATGATAATGTCATGTATATAATATGATGACCTAAAGGTATGTTGTGTGATCTGATGGTGTTTGAATATTATGATGACATGACGATGATATTATGATATAATATTTTATTATGATGTTGATTATACAATGTTATGATGATATGATGTTTTACTATGATGATAACGATGATATGATGATGTAATCATGAATGATGATGCATTTTTGACTATCCGTGATTGTTTGTTTTATGTTGTTGCGCATCATGCATTCATGGTATAGTTCAGGACTATGGTCTAGTGATGTTATTAGGACTTCGATCCAGCAAAGATGATAGGACGATGGTCCAATGAAGGCATTAATCCCATAGTGTGGATTGGATGCAACGATGAAGTGCTTTGGTTTCAAGCGGAAATTGATCCTATTATGGGGATCTTTGGAGATAACAATGACTGAGTGTTGTACCCCAAAATTTTCCCTCCCATATTCTTCAAGGTTTGTCAAGAATCATTTTCAAATGGTTCAAGATTGTTCAAGAGCTGTACAGTTCAAACCACCTCCTAAGCCAGCTGAAATTAGGGTTTTGATTCTTTCAAGGAATTTGAAGTTTCCAATGGTTCAATCAAGTCTCATAGGCCTATATACATTCCCAAGCACCTACATACCAAGTTTCAAGGCTCACAATGCCAATTTGCACAGTCAAAAGCTCTATTTGATTCACAGTCAACTGCAAGGGCAAAATGGTCATTTTGTAGTCAAAAGTCAGAATTTTTGGTCAACATCTTATTTTGAGTCCACAATCATCATTTGATCAAGTATTGATCATGATTCCACAAGCATGGCTCAAAAATCATCAAGATGCAAAAAGTTACTATTTTTGGACAGTAGAAAAGTCAACTGTATCTTGACCAGGGCATAACTTTTTCATGGTTCATCATAAAAATCCCATCCAATGCTCATTTTGAAGGGGATGACATTTCCTACAATTCATCTTCACATTCCAAGTATAATAAATGCTCTCACAAAAAGTTATCAATTTCTACATTATAGGTCAATTTCAAAATTCAACAAAAGTGCACTTTAAGTCAAAGACCATAACTTGAGATTGGTAAACCAAAATGACATGGGACCAAAGGAATTGTTAGAGGACTTCAAGACCTTTGCAAAATGTCCAAGAACATGTTCATATGGTTAAAATTGAGCAAGATATGCATTGGAGAAGTTGGGAAATTTTTGTGAATTTGCAAAAGTCAACTTTGCTCAAAACACCTTGTTTTTGCTAATGGGCCTCAAATTTCTTCTTGAAAATTTATCCAAGGCCTATGCACGACCCATCAAGCTTAATTGAATTATTTTCTTATTTTTTATTAATTAATTGGATTTTTAATCAATATTAATTCATTTAATTAATTTAAATTGTAGGAAATATAAAGATATGGTTTTTCAATCTTTTTGTGAAGCAAGAATGACCTAATCATGCTGGCAATTTCGTGTACAAATCAAGGATATCAAAAACTCCCAAGATGGCAACTTTTTCCAATCATGAAGATTCAAAAATATTTTATTTTCAATCAAATATTCAAATCATCATTCCATGGATTTCTTTGCAAGATTCTGACCTAATTCTGCTCCTCTATAAATACACAAGCCAACCCTAATCATGCATACGTGAAATCTCTGCAGAAAAAGCCATAACCACATTGGAAAAATTCAAGAAAACTTGAAAACTGTTTTCTATATTCCAGGCCAATTCAAGAACTTTTATTGATTCTAATACACTGCAGGGGATCCCAGGAACGTGTAGCAATCAAAACCAGGCCTTAAAGCTCAAGAAATCATCACTTACAGTCGCACGGTTTGCCACTTTTTTTCATAATCGTAACTCATGATTCATAAGCATTTGATATGATTTCTTGTTTGCTTTGTGTTGTTAGAGACCACAGGAAGCTATTGGCATAGTTTAATTGGATTAAAACGCACATAATCAAAAGATGCCATTGATGAATTTTAGGGTTCATAAGCTTTCAAATTAGGGCTTTGCAGTACATGAAAAATTAAGCCTTGAGAGACCCATGACTGAACTCGTGAGAACCAGACAAACACATTGGACTATTCGCGAAATATTTATGTTAAGCACAGCCCTAATCGCTATTATTCGTCATTGCATATTGTGGGGGTTAAAAACCCCTGCTATCTGATTTGTTTTTACAGGTACAAAGGAAGAAGATGACTAGGTGTTGATACATCATTGGTCAGTTTGAAAAAGGGCGCGCGTTTATTTGTTTGTACAGCATATTTAATTGTTTTATATATTATACTTGCTTCTTATCATAATAACAAACGCGTGCATATGGCGTAGTGGATGGTGCATTGGCCAATGATCATTGGGACCTGGGTTCGAGTCCCAGGTCCACCCAAACGCTTATGTTATTTTTCTTAGCATGTTCTTGTGCATATTTCCAAAGGAATTCCACCATATACCTCCAGTCATCCAAGCGCCATGTGGCTATGGGCACATATCTAATGGCCACGAGAGAAGGAACACCATACTCCCAGTCAACACGCGCCATGGAGGATCTCAAAAGGTCAATGGACTGGGAGTGTTATTGGGCTTCAAATTGCTTTAACACCTCCTAATGGGCCAACACCCCCCTGGTTTTCATTATTTTCTTATTTTCTTTCTCTTTTATATTTTCTTTTAATTAGTTTACTAATTATTATTATTATTATTATTATTATTATTATTTTATTAAAATAATTATTATTTTCATAATAAATTCAGAAAAAAATAAAATAAAATATTTTTATTATTATTATTATTATTTATTTCACCTTTAATTTATTATTTTTGTAAATAAATACTAACAAATTAATTTAGTTAATTAGGTTAAATTTGACTTTTTTTTATATAAATAAAATTAACATAGAATTAGGGTTTTCTTGACAATTTTAATTCCTTTTTATTTTATTTTCATTAAAAAACATAAAAAACTAAAAAATACTTTTTTCTTTTAATTATTTAATTCATTAGAATTAGGTTTAATTAAATGCAAAAAGGACCAAAAACTCATTCTTTCTCAAAAAGGGTCAAAACCCTAAGGACTTCTCCGATTTAATTTCTTTTCGCGCATATTATCTTTGATCATATTTATGTAATTGCTCCGAGAATGTAGTAGCGTAATTAGGACTTTTTATCGCTTTCTTTTATTTTCTCGCATTTACTTTTCAAGGGTTGCTTTTGGCGATGTAAATACCCGACGCCTTGTAATAACTTAGATTGACTTTCCGCAATTTACTTTCCGCACAATTATTAACTGTTATGCATGACAAGACTTGTTCTCAAAATAAAATCAACTCGTAGCTCACCATAATATGTGCAAAGATAACGTAAACTGAATCCTGACACACTCGCACATGCCACTCCTACGGTACGCCTCACTTGGTTGCCTCGACGTGGTCATTGAGTATAGGGTGTTTTAGAGGTCGCCCTCCTGTCTAAAGATCAAAGTTGCCTTGGAACGGTTGCCTCGATAAAAAATGATCTAAGACATTAGGGTTACCGCTAAGGCGTCCTACTATTGCTTTGGTGACCACATGTCCCTATAATCGAATTGACCCGAAAACTCTAACGACGGTGCTACCTACTTCTCAATAGTGGGATAGTACTATCTAAAGGACATTTACACAGCTTAATTTTTTTTTAGTAGGTAGAGGTTATAAGGTACTTGCTCTTTCAAAACAAAAACAACTTTTCGCACTTACACTTTTCTGAAAAAAGTTTTCAAACAAACACTTCATACACTCTTGAGGACTGATACAAGAGTCAAAACGAAGTTTTCAAGCAAACTTTTTCAAAACCCACAAACACAAGAAAAGCAAACTCTTTTTGAAAACATAGTGAGCAAGTACCTAAGAGCCCGTGGATAACCACGGATAGAAAGGGTGCTAACACCTTCCCTTTCTATAATCTACCTCCCGAACCGAGAAACATCTCGAAAAGGAATTTTGCTGTGCTTTTGTCCTTTCCTTGTTGGAGAACATAAAAGATGGTGGCGACTGTTGCTTACCGCGACTTTTCGTGAACCAGCATTTCAAAACAGTCAGTTCTATTTCCACCGATCACAGAACTGGCGACTCTGGTGGGGAGATATATATAAGTGAGGTGTACCTTAGGATTAGATCATTCCATGTTTTCAATTGCATGCCTTGAATGCTTTAAAATTGTGGGTTTGCATCGGAGTTTCATAGATCCTAACTCGGATCTGGGGAATACCCTTTAGGTAGCAATACACTGTGAGGGACATGTCTGGCGTAGACCGACACGGGTGAAGCAGTAGCTACGTTGGTGTGACACCTTGGTCTGTACCGATATCCCTTATGTTGGAACGAGGAGAATATGGGTCTTCTGAGGAGTCGTTAAGCACCAACTGACCTTAGAACCTGAAATTGACCCAACTTGGCCATAGAACAGTAGCAGTGTGCTACACTCATTGAGGCTAAACTCTCACGATGGTTCCGGCCGCAAGAAAAGATTGCGAAGCTGGAGTTATGACCGATTGAGGGTAGTCAGTGATATTGAGATCCTCTAGAACCCGGTTACTATTTTCTAGGACAGGTCTTAACCAACTGAAACTGAAAGAGGGTAGTACCTAAACTTCATGCTGGCCTGAACTCTAAGGGCTGTCTTGTGTGCCTTTACCATGTTTGCCTTTTGTGAATACTTGTGGTGTGCCTTTATCATAACATCATAACATCATAACATTGCATGCGTCCTGCATAAGGACTAACCCATTTCAAGGATCTCAAGGGTTTGTGATGCAGGTCATGATGAACCAACTGTCTAGCAAGGGGCAAAGAGGATTTATTTTCCTCTAGCCAAGGTTGTTTGGAGATCAAAACATGATAACTTGAGTCAGGGGCTATGACCCACTCGATATGGTGAGCCTAACTCTTGAAGAAGGACTCTCAGCAACATGAAGTTCCTTCAATCAAGCTACCAAATTCAAATTCTAACAATTTTCTTGTTTGCCCCGCGAGATCCTTAAAAACATTGCATACATACATATCATTGCATAACAGGTTACCGTTTTTACAGGTCACTTATCTCCCTCGCTGTTTATTTCAGAAATCATCATGTCTACCGAACCTACCACTGAACAAGCTATCAAGGCCCTCCAAGCCCAGAATGCCCAGTTCCAGGAGTTGGTTATGATCCTAGCCCAGGGTCAACAGGACTTGAAAACTCTGATTCTGAAAGAGAGGAAGAAGAAGAAGAAGAAGAGGATTGTTTTGTTCAACACTAGACGCAGATCTGGGAATGGATTACAGAATGAGGTTGAGCTGACTACTTCATCTGTGGGCAAAGACAGCCCCCAAGAGAGAAGGGTTCCTAGTCCCGTGGTCTCCGACAACGAGACGGATTATGATGAAGAACAGTATCCTCCTGTTGAGGATAAGTACAAACAGCTGGAAGACCGGTTAAGCGCTATGGAGATACAGAAGGTGCCTGGTCTGGACTTCGAAGATCTAGGTCTGTCCTCTGGGGTGGTGATTCCCCATAAATTCAAGGCACCTGCCTTTGCCAAGTACGATGGAGCTTCCTGTCCTAAGCTGCACCTCCGGTCGTATGTGAGGAAGATCCAACCTTATACAACTGACAAGAATTTGTGGATCCATTTCTTCCAGGATAGTCTTTCAGGGACTCAACTCGAATGGTTCTATCAGCTGGATGGAGCCAGTATTCTTAACTGGGAGGATTTGGCTACTGCGTTCTATAGGCAGTATCAATATAATTCCGACCTCTCTCCTACGCGTACCCAACTCCAGGGTATGTCACTAGGGGCGGGTGAAGGATTTAAGGAGTATGCTCAAAAATGGAGAGACCTTGCTGGACGGGTGCAGCCACCCTTAACTGACCGTGAACTTGTTGATATGTTTCTGGGGACCCTGTCTAGTCCGTTCTTCAACCATTTGATTGGAAATTCTTCAGCCGGGTTTACAGACCTTATCTTGACTGGTGAAAGAATTGAGGCTGGCATCAAAAGTGGGAAGATTCAAGAAGCTACACCCTCTGATGCTCAGAAAAAGCCCTATAATGGGAAGAAAGAGTCCAATGTTGTGTATGGTCAAAAGAGTCGTCATGACCAACGCGTAGGAGAAGTCTTGATCTCTAATCCTACGCCTGCTTAACAAAGACAGGGCATCAACGTAAGGAGGTCGCACCTAAAAGACAATTCACTAAGATCAACATGTCACTGGCTCAAGCGCTACAGCAAATGTTGAAGGCAGGGCTAATTACATTAAGGGCTCCTCTCCGGAATCCAAACACTTCCGCTCCTACCTATCATTCCAATGAGAGGTGTGCATACCACTCTGACAGTCCGGGACATGACACAAACAACTGTTGGGCTCTGAAGAACAAGGTCCAAGATATGATTGATGCCAAAGAAATCCAGTTCGACCCTCTAGAGACTCCGAACATAATCACTGCTCCTATGCCAAATCATTGAAAGCTGTTTGTTTTATTTGAATTTTCAAGTTGTACTTTTCGTTGCTTATTCAAACAATTATTGTCATGGAAAACTTTTTTGTTTTATTAATGCATCACATATGTCTGTTTTGAATCAATATATTCATATTCACTATATTCAAATTGCTTTCATTTTTTGTGACGTTCAACTCTTGATTAAAAAAATTCTAAGCCTTTCGAGGGAGGATGACGAAAACGATACCACGATCTTTACAGTATGCTTTTGAACAGACCCCGTTGATGAGGTACAAGCATTGTTTCAAATCCTAAACAATGGAGTTATAAGGAAGATAATCCCTCGTCAACCCCTTTGAGCCAAAGAAGTTGGAGTTTTTCTTTTCACAAATTAAAACCCTTAATTATAAGCTGGGGCAGGGTAGTTCTCTCAGTTGATCCAGGTGCACAATGAATGGCATCAAAGGAGTCCTTCCAAAACAAAAGACAGTGATGGTTCTGAATAATCATAAGGACATGCAGTCATTATCTCTCAGAAATAAAAGCCCATTAAGTCAAAACCTATGAAGGAGACTTACAAAACTGGGGCATCCCGCTGACTGTAAATACAAAAAAGGAAACAGTTCAGGCAAAAAACAGGGATAATGAAATCAAAAAGAAAGAGGTCCTACAGAATCTCAACAAAAAGGAAATGACTGCCTATTCAAAATAAACTGTCAATGTCCAAACCATCACTGGAATATCAGAGCAAAGACTCAAACAAGATCTAATGCACGATTAACTGAGTTTAGGATCGAAGAACATCACGAAGAGCGGGTGGGTACAAATAAAATTTGAGCCTTTATCCTTTGTTTCTTAAACCGTGAACCAGGCCACGTTATAACCCTTAAAAGTCCTAGCTGAAGCATGGGTTAGTTCGAAAGCATACTGTTACAAAAGGTATCCTGACTCCTGTAGGGCTCACTGTAAAATCCTGAGTTGACATCACATTTTACAAAAATTCGCTTGAAAACTGCATTTTCAAAAACTTCAAGACAGACATAAGCTTTGCATTCTTAAAATAACATTGTTTGCATATGACTATTTGTTCAACAGCAGAGAAATTCGCACGACGAATATCTAGTGAACAGAAACCTTTTCAATAAAAGGATCACCTCAAGTGGAAAAACGCTTCCAATCAAGGGGCACGGCATGATCATTTCCCATCATCTGGGGCAGTCAAGTCAAGATTCAAGGAATCTCTCAAGATGCCAAATAGCCATGGTAAATCTCCGCCTGAGTCACTTGGGGCATTGGACATGAATTCCTGCGACGAATCTTGCATAATCAAACATCTTCTGGTAGTATGGCAACACTACATTACTGACAGTGATAACCTCCCTACATCCTGAGAGCATGGACATAGTCGAAAAAATACTACGCATAATCAAAGACCCGCTAGGACAACTGGCCTAGGCAAAAATAAGGGCTTCCCGGCGAACCAAAAGGGTTCGGGCAAAAATAAGGGACGAAAATAAAAAAATCTGTACACCCGGCAAGTCGAAAACCTGAAAAGGCGGCTTGGGCAAAAAAAGGGTATCCCGATGGACTGAAAACCCGAAAGGGCGGTCCAGGCAAAAATTAGGGATCAAAGCGTACGACTATGTCCTGTCATCTCGTCACTTGCCTACCAGAAGAAGATTTGTCAATCGGCAGTTATCAAGCATCTCATAGGCTTTCTTCTCCCGCAGAAACTGGGGCAATAAGAATTGTCTGAGCGATCTAGTTGCTCTGTCCACCAGGTACAAAGGTAGATCCAGCTGAAGAATATGGCTAAGATACCTTCACTCCAAGCAGAGTTGGCCTCCCATCATCCCCAAAAAGGCACAGTATCCCCAGCAAGTCAGCAATGCTCTCCCCCAAGCAGAGTTGGTTTACTGTCAGCCCTAAGGAAGTTGGGTATCCCCAGAAGATCTTAATATTCTCCAACAGAGTATACAGATATTCCTCAACAAGCATCCCCGGCAGTCTTAATATTCCTCGACAGAAATATAAGATTGTTCCCTGGTGGAATACGGACATCCTAGTGGAGCCATTTCCCCAGTACAGTCCAAAAGTTTCCCCAGGAGAGTTGAATCATCTTACCCAGTAGATTCTGGAAGCTTGTCCTCTGCAGAGTACAAATATATCTCCCCAGCCATATTCAGAAGGTTATCCCCACCAGAGTCTAACTGGGTTATCCTCAGCAAATTGCAACGGAAAGATCGTCCTCAGCGAAGTTCTTCCTATCCCCAGCAGAGTTCATCAAATTCCCCAACAGAGCTTATCAACGGAATCCCCAGCGGAGTTATCGTTAAATCTCAGCGAAGTATCTCTTCCCCACAGATTAATTCCCTGCAGAGTAATCTCTTCACCAGGTTTATTCCCCGACGGAGTCATCTTCTACTACTGGTTTATTCTTGCAATCAACTTCGTTCATCATCCCCAGCGGAAGCGAAGTACTCGACCCTTCAATATCAAGCCCAGGATTTAACAAGCTCCCGGCATTCATCAAGGATTTATTTTCCCAGACGAAAATACATTCATAAACATTTCACATTTCATACCTCCTGCTCACATACATGATAAAGTGCATACGACACGATCTCACTTATTTTTGAGAACATCATGACAGCATACAGTTCATGCATCATGACATTGCATACGACTAACGTTTTGCCTTTTCAGGAAAAGGTCAATCAAAAGATGATTACCATCTACCTTTTAAGTTCCGGATCAACACCTGTATCTAGCCAAGAAATATCTGTGGACGATTGATTGTAGATCTATACCTGTATCTAGCCAGGAAAGTATCTACATGAAGAGTTTGAAGATCAACACCTGTAACAGGCCAGAAAATTATCTTTCATTCTCAGGTCAGAGGTCTACACCTGTATCCAGCCAGGAAACCTATCTCGACCAACCTTTTTTATGTTCCAGGTCAACACCTGTATCTAGCCAGGAAATATCTGTGAGCGGTTGATTGTAGATCTATACCTGTATCTAGCCAGGAAAGTATCTACATGAAGAGATTTAAGATCAACACCTGTAACAGGCCAGGAAATTATCTTTCATTCTCAGGCCAGAGGTCTACACCTGTATCCAGCCAGGAAAGCTATCTCGACAACCCTTTTTTTATGTTCCGGATCAACACCTGTATCAGGCCAGGAAATATCTGTGAGCGATTGATTGTAGATCTATACCTGTATCTAGCCAGGAAAGTTATCTACATGAAGAGTTTGAAGATCAACACCTGTAACAGGCCAGGAAATTATCTTTCATTCTCAGGTCAGAGATTAATACCTGTAACCAGCCAGGAAAGCTATCTCGACCAACCCTTTTTTTTAAGTTCCGGATCAACACCTGTATCAGGCCAGGAAATATCTGTGAGCGATTGATTGTAGATCTATACCTGTATCTAGCCAGGAAAGTATCTGCATGAAGAGTTTGAAGATCAACACCTGTAACATGCCAGGAAATTATCTTTCTTTCTCAGGTCAGAGGTCTACACCTGTATCCAGCCAGGAAATCTATCTCGACCAACCTTTTGAAGTTCCAGATCAATACCTGTATATAGCCAGGAAATATCTGTGGACGATTGATTGTAGATTTGATACCTGTATCTAGCCAGGAAAGTTATCTACATGAAGAGATTGAAGATCAACACCTGTAACAGGCCAGGAAATTATCTTTTCATTCTCAGGTCAGAGGTCTACACCTGTATCCAGCCAGGAAAGCTATCTCGACCAACCTTTTTTTAAGTTCCGGATCAACACCTGTATCTAGCCAGGAAATATCTGTGGACGATTGATTGTAGATTCTATACATGTATCTAGCCAGGAAAGTTATCTACGTTGAAGAGATTGAAGATTAATACCTGAAACCAGACAGGAAAACTATCTTTCTTTCTCAGGTTAGAGATTAATACCTAAAACCAGACAGGAAAACTATCTCATCGGCCAGCCTTCTTAAGTTCCGGATTAATACCTGTAGCAAGCCAGGAAATATCCGTGGACGACTGATTGTAGATCTATAACTGAAACCAGACAGGAAAGTTATCTACATTAAAGAGATTGAAGATTAATACCTGAAACCAGACAGGAAAACTATCTTTCTTTCTCAGGTCAGAGATTAATACCTGAAGCCAGACAGGACAACTATCTACTTGACCATCATGAAGCAACCCTACACAGGTTCCTTCTTTCAACTTACAAAGTTACGATTCTACAAACTACAGGTATGCAAGTTCTCGCTAAGGAATCTCTTACGCGATCGACACCCCTAGATGGCATCTTTAAGCCCATCTCTGCAACTATCCATTACATTCCCAGATGGCATCTATAAGCCCATCCTCCAATCCATCATATTTCCAAATGGCATCTGTAAGCCCATTCCCGACATCACATTGCTGATATTACACCATGCGAGTGCAAATTTCTAGGCACTCTAGTGTTCAATCATCTTCCACCTTCGGATCACGAAAGGCACGCAAGCCAATCTACATCCTCAGGTCTAAGAAGATTGAACAGGGGCAACTGTTGTACCCCAAAATTTTCCCTCCCATATTCTTCAAGGTTTGTCAAGAATCATTTTCAAATGGTTCAAGATTGTTCAAGAGCTGTACAGTTCAAACCACCTCCTAAGCCAGCTGAAATTAGGGTTTTGATTCTTTCAAGGAATTTGAGGTTTCCAATGGTTCAATCAAGTCTCATAGGCCTATATACATTCCCAAGCACCTACATACCAAGTTTCAAGGCTCACAATGCCAATTTGCACAGTCAAAAGCTCTATTTGATTCACAGTCAACTGCAAGGGCAAAATGGTCATTTTGCAGTCAAAAGTCATAATTTTTTGTCAACATCTTATTTTGAGTGCACAATCATCATTTGATCAAGTCTTGATCATGATTCCACAAGCATGGCTCAAAAATCATCAAGATGCAAAAAGTTACTATTTTTGGACAGTAGAAAAGTCAACTGTATCTTGACCAGGGCATAACTTTTTCATGGTTCATCATAAAAATCCCATCCAATGCTCATTTTGAAGGGGATGACATTTCCTACAATTCATCTTCACATTCCAAGTCTAAGAAATGCTCTCACAAAAAGTTATCAATTTCTACATTATAGGTCAATTTCAAAAGTCAACAAAAGTGCACTTTAAGTCAAAGACCATAACTTGAGATTGGTAAATCAAAATGACATGGGACCAAAGGCATTGGTTAGAGGACTTCAATACCTTTCCAAAATGTCAAAGAACATGTTCATATGGTCAAAATTGAGCAAGATATGCATTGGATAAGTTGGGAAATATTTGTGAATTTGCAAAAGTCAACTTTGCTCAAAACACCTTGTTTTTGCTAATGGGCCTCAAATTTCTTCTTGAAACTTTATCCAAGGCCTATGCACGACCCATCAAGCTTAATTGAATTATTTTCTTATTTTTATTAATTAATTGGATTTTTAATCAATATTAATTCATTTAATTAATTTAAATTGTAGGAAATATAAAGATATGGTTTTTCAATCTTTTTGTGAAGCAAGAATGACCTAATCATGCTGGCAATTTCGTGTACAAATCAAGGATATCAAAAACTCCCAAGATGGCAACTTTTTCCAATCATGAAGATTCAAAAATATTTGATTTTCAATCAAATATTCAAATCATCATTCCATGGATTTCTTTGCAAGATTCTGACCTAATTCTGCTCCTCTATAAATACACAAGTCAACCCTAATCATGCATACGTGAAATCTCTGCAGAAAAAGCCATAACCACATTGGAAAAATTCAAGAAAACTTGAAAACTGTTTTCTATATTCCAGGCCAATTCAAGAACTTTTATTGATTCTAATACACTGCAGGGGATCCCAGGAACGTGTAGCAATCAAAACCAGGCCTTAAAGCTCAAGAAATCATCACTTACAGTCGCACGGTTTGCCACTTTTTTTCATAATCGTAACTCATAATTCATAAGCATTTGATATGATTTCTTTTTTGTTTTGTGTTGTTAGAATCAAAAGATGCCATTGATGAATTTGAGGGTTCATAAGCTTTCAAATTAGGGCTTTGCAGTACAGGAAAAATTAAGCCTTGAGAGACCCATGACTGAACTCGTGAGAACCAGACGAACACATTGGACTATTCGCGAAATATTTATGTTAAGCACAACCCTAATCGCTATTATTCGTCATTGCATATTGTGGGGGTTAAAAACCCCTGCTATCTGATTTGTTTTTACAGGTACAAAGGAAGAAGATGACTAGGTGTTGATACATCATTGGTCCGTTTGAAAAAGGGCACGCGTTTATTTGTTTGTACAACATATTTAATTATTTTATATATTATACTTGCTTCTTATCATAATAACAAACGCGTGCAGATGGCGTAGTGGATGGTGCGTTGGCCAATGATCATTGGGACCTGGGTTCGAGTCCCAGGTCCACCCAAACGCTTATGTTATTTTTCTTAGCATGTTCTTGTGCAGATTTCCAAAGGAATTCCACCATATACCTCCAATCATCCAAGCGCCATGTGGCTATGGGCACAGATCTAATGGCCACGAGAGAAGGAACACCATACTCCCAGTCAACACGCGCCATGGAGGATCTCAAAAGGTCAATGGACTGGGAGTGTTATTGGGCTTCAAATTGCTTTAACACCTCCTAATGGGCCAACCCCCCCTGGTTTTCATTATTTTCTTATTTTCTTTCTCTTTTATATTTTCTTTTAATTAGTTTACTAATTATTATTATTATTTAATTAACATAATTATAATTTTCATAATAAATTCAGAAAAAACTAAAATAAAATATTACTATTATTATTATTATTATTTATTTCACCTTTAATTTATTATTTTTGTAAATAGATACTAACAAATTAATTTAGTTAATTAGGTTAAATTTGACTTTTTTTATATAAATAAAATTAACATAGAATTAGGGTTTTCTTGACAATTTTAATTCCTTTTTATTTTATTTTCATTAAAAAACATAAAAAACTAAAAAATACTTTTTTCTTTTAATTATTTAATTAATTAGAATTAGGTTTAATTAAATGCAAAAAGGACCAAAAACTCATTCTTTCTCAAAAAGGGTCAAAACCCTAAGGACTTCTCCGATTTAATTTCTTTTCGCGCATATTATCTTTGATCATATTTATGTAATTGCTCCGAGAATGTAGTAGCGTAATTAGGACTTTTTATCGCTTTCTTTTATTTTCTCGCATTTACTTTTCAAGGGTTGCTTTTGGCGATGTAAATACCCGACGCCTTGTAATAGCTTAGATTGACTTTCCGCAATTTACTTTCCGCACAATTATTAACTGTTATGCATGACAAGACTTGTTCTCAAAATAAAATCAACTCGTAGCTCACCATAATATGTGCAAAGATAACGTAAACTGAATCCTGACACACTCGCACATGCCACTCCTACGGTACGCCTCACTTGGTTGTCTCGACGTGGTCATTGAGTATAGGGTGTTTTAGAGGTCGCCCTCCTGTCTAAAGATCAAAGTTGCCTCGGAACAGTTGCCTCGATAAAAAATGATCTAAGACATTAGGGTTACCGCTAAGGCGTCCTACTATTGCTTTGGTGACCACATGTCCCTATAATCGAATTGTCCCGAAAACTCCAACGACGGTGCTACCTACTTCTCAATAGTGGGATAGTACTGTCTAAAGGAAATTTACACAACTTAATTTCTTTTGAGTAGGTAGAGATTCTAAGGTACTTGCTCTTTCAAAACAAAAATAACTTTTCGCACTTACACTTTTCTGACAAAAGTTTTCAAACAAACACTTCATACACTCTTGAGGACTGATACAAGAGTCAAAACGAAGTTTTCAAGCAAACTTTTTCAAAACCCACAAACACAAGAAAAGCAAACTCTTTATGAAAACATAATGAGCAAGTACCTAAGAGCCCGTGGATAACCACAGATAGAAAGGGTGCTAACACCTTCCCTTTCTATAATCTACCTCCCGAACCGAGAAACATCTCGAAAAGGAATTTTGCTGTGCTTTTGTCTTTTCCTTGTTGGAGAACATAAAATACGATGGCGACTCTTGCTTACCGCGACATTTCGCGAACCAGCATTTCAAAACAGTCAGTTCTATTTCCACCGATCACACTGAGTCATCAATGAAGTTCTTGTACCACATGCATGAGTCTATGATGTTGCATTACATTCTAAGTGACATTTCATAATGATTTATTTTTTATGCTTAATGATACATTGTGTATGATGGTATAAGTTTGTGTAATGATGTGGTTGTGAAGGTGTGAGTATAACATGAAGAATATGATGATGTGTGATGCCTTGCTTATGTGCATATTTACTATATCTATTCCTTATTTCTTATATAATAATTATGATTTACTCACCCTTTCTGTTTGAATTTTTCCTCCACGTGAGTAACGCGCAGGTGATCGAGAATAGTCTGTAAAAGCATTAGAGGATAGCTTCATAGTGCGTTTATTTGTTTTTGTTGAATAAATGGATTCTTACTCTGATATGTAACATCGGGGTTGGGATCAAGTGATTGGAACTTATGTTCTTTATTTTGTTTTAATATGTTAAGTCACCCTACGTGGTACTCGACATGTTTAATTTATGAGTATAAACTATGAAGCATGACTAGACTTTATGAATTATTATGATCAGGTGTTTTTGAACTATGATTTCCGCTGCAATAATTTGAAGAACTAAATGTTGCATATATCTTGTTTAATATTTTGAAAACCCGTGTTTTGGAGTAGAATGTATTGTTATGATGTTTTCATGAAGATGTGACACCCTGTTTAGTGATATACTCTGAGTTATCTATTAAAATAATTGCAAATATTCTTTGGGGTTTAGAAAGGTGTTATATTAGTGGTATCAAAGCAGGTCTGTCAGTCCGGCCAGGTTATTGAGTCTATAGTGTGTGACAGCCGAATATTGTGAGATAAATATTAACCATTGTGATTGTTATTGCTGTGAAACAGAGAAATGGCGGGAAGGAACAATGTTACACTTGTTGATACTTTGCAGGCTATTTCTCAATCTGTGCAACATCAGCCTAATGATGGATCCCGTATTTTGGAGACATTCCAGAGGAATCATCCGCCTATTTTTAAGGGTAGGTTCGATCCTAGTGGAGCATAAGTTTGGCTTAAGGATATTAAAAGAGTATTTCGAGTCATGGCTTACTCAGAGGAACAGAAGGTGCAGTTTGGTATGCATCAACTTGAAGAGGAAGTTGATGACTCGTGGGTTGGTACTCGTCAGAGACTGATAGCGCTAGGTGAAGTGATTACTTGGGATGTGTTCAACAGGGAATTTCTGAGGAAGTACTTTCTTGAGAATATGTGCGGGAAGAAAGAGATTGAGTTTCTAGAGTTTAAACAAGGAAGTTTGACTATGGCGGAGTATGCTTCAAAGTTTTTGGAACTGGAAAAGTTTTATCCATATTAAAGCGAAGCAACTGTTGAGTTCTCAAAGTGTATCAAGTTTGAGAATGGTTTACGTTCGAAGATCAAACATGTGATTGGGTATCAGTAGATTCAGTTGTTTTTTTTAGTTGGTGAATAGTTGTAGAATATATGAAGAGGATAGCAAAGCTCATTCAACTCACTGTAAGAGTTTGAACGAGAAAAGAGAGAAGCAATATCAAGATCGTAAGAAGCCTTATGATGCCCCAGCTGATAAGGGAAACAAAATGCTTATGATGGGAATAGGATAAGTGGGGGAGGAGCTCCCGCTTCTATCAAGTGCTATGGGTGTGGTGAACAAGGTCACCGATCCAGTGAATGTGAGAATAAGGTGCTGAGGTGCTACAAGTGTGGTAAGTCTGGTCATCATGCTCCTGAACACAACAACGATGGTCTGACTTGTTTCAATTATGGAGAGCAGGGTCATATTAGTACCCAGTGTCAGAAACCAAGGAAGGATGATACTTCTCATACTAATGATAAAGTGTCCGCGCTGAGGGGATCAAAGGAATCCAAGAAGGACAACTTGATTTGAGGTACTTACTTTATTAACGATGTTGAATTGGTTGCTATTATTGATACTGGTGCAACTTATTCATTTATTTCGCTTCAATGTGCTACCACGTTGGAATTTAAATTGTCTAATATGAATGGTAGTATGTTGATAGATACTCATGCTAGTGGTTCTATTACTACTACTTACGTTTGTCTGGAGTTTCCTTTGACTATTTATGGAAAGACTTTTGTGATGGATTTGGCGTGTCTTCCCTTACACCAAATCAATGTGTTTCTTGGAATGAACTGGTTGGAGTTCAACTATGTTCATATTAATTGTTATAATAAGACATTGAGGTTCCCTTAGTTTGGTGATAATGGAGTATTGATGTTGTTGTTTGCTAAGTAAGTGAACAAACTTTTGGAAGATGAAGCCTTATTGTTTGCAATGTTTGCATCGTTGCAAGTGGATGGTAAAGATGCAAATATGGAATTACCAATTGTCTGTGAATTTCTAGAGGTGTTTCCAGATGACATCAGTAATTTACCTCCTGAACATGAAATAGAGTTTGCCATTGATTTATTACCTAGTACGAGTCCGGTGACAATTATTCCTTATAGAATGTCAGGTTCAGAACTTAGCAAGTTGAAGAAACAATTGGAAGAGATGTGCGAGAGGAAGTTTGTTTGTTTGAGTGTTTCGCCGTGGGGTGCATTTGTATTGCACGTTAAGAATAAAGATGGAAGAATGAGGTTGTGTGTAGATTACAAATAGTTGAATAAAGTGGCGATTAAGATTAAGTATCCACTACCGAGGATCGATGATTTGATGGGTCAGTTGGTGGGTGCTTGTGTTTTCATAAAGATTGACTTGAGGTCAGGTGTAACATGGTTGGAGAACTTACTTGGTTATTTTGTGTTTTATCGCAATTGTTGCAGATAGCAAGAATCGCCACCGACTTTTCTTTTACCCAATAAGGAAAGGGTGAAAAGAACAAGATATACCTTTGAGATATTTTCTTGAATTCAGGGGGTAGATCATGAGAAAGGAAGGTGTTAGAACCCTTGTCATCCATAGTTATCTATGGGCTATTAGTTTCTTGCTAGATCACTTGAAAATTTGCTTCGTTTGAAATGTGTTTGTGGTAGTTTTTGAAAGTATTTTTGAAAAGCGCCTTCTTTAGGCAAACTTTATAATGATTCTCGTCTCTATAAGAATGCATACAAAGTGTAGGAATTTTTGAAAATATTTCATGTTTTTGAAAGTGTTTGTTGTGTTTGAAAAGATTTTTGTTTTTGAAGATGGATTGTGAGCAAGCAACTAAGAACGTTCTACCTACTCAAAAGTCTTTTGTTCATTTCTTCCTTCCTTTGATATTTCTATCTTACCATTGATTGGTAGAAGCCTTATCTTTGGATGTAAAGGGACGGGCGTGGGTCATCGTATAGTAATGAATAGAAATATTGTGAGATATCTTATCATTTCTCTTGAGGGACTAAGATCATTTGAAGGCAACATTTGAAGCGTCATCGAGGGACTATGATCTTGTATTTTTTATTGTTTCTGCTAAGATGTCTCACATGCATATTATGACCATTTTCTCAAGGCAACAAGTGGAGTTAACCCTGGAGGTGCAAGTGTGCAAGTGTTTGTTTTTCATGCTTGATTTTGTCTTGTATTAAGATTTTCTAAGAATTGATTTTATCTTTCCATACAAACCCTAAGTTACTAGCGTTTATATGAAAGCAGTAAGTTACGGAAAGTAAATTTACTACGCTATTACATAATTTGGGGATGGGGTGTACAAATTTACAAATGGAGATTGCAAGAAATTAAAACTAATTATCTATTACAACCATATTGAACTTGAATAATGTATAATAATTGAAAGGAATATAATGTACAAGAAATATAAAAAGAAAATGAATTTGTTTTGATTTTGTTAAAGAATGATTTTAGCCTATTTAACTAAAAGGAAATTTAATTAAACTAAAGAAAAATTAAGATTACTTTAAAGAAAATAAAATAAATAGGAAAATGTTTTTGGTCCTTTTCATTGTAAGAAGTTAAATAAAATAAACTAAATTACTTAAATATATTTTTGGTGTTTTTATGTAGAAAACAGTTTTTGTGTTTAAAATAGTTTTTGCGTAGAAAATAATTTTGTGTTTGGGCCCAGGGCCTGTTTGTTAGTTAATAAGCAGGGAGTCAGAAACATAGAAATGTCGAAGCCCAACTGTGGAGGCCCAGGCGTGCTTCCTGCAAACAAGACAAAGTGAGAAAATATGAACAGTGAATAAAACGTCTCGCTGGGGCTTGATTTCTGGACCTTCTACAAGACAAGGCTTTAGCACGCGCTGTTTGTACCACTGGGGTGGTCTGTTTCATCCGTTGGTTATACAACTTGCACTAAATATCAAATGAACTCATTTATGAATGTTTAAACATGGCTTCATCTTCTTCCTTCGAGCGCAGGGATTTATAACCCATTTGTTAAGCTTCGAAAGGCTTCATTTCTCAGCCAAATTAAAATATTTTAAACATTAAACCTGCACAAAATCTTAATACAAATATAACCATATAACTTTTAAAAGCTATGGGTCGAAGGTTAGCATGAAACACCAAAACTAAGACCTAACTGTTCAGAGATGAACTTTTTTGTGTACAAGCAATGATAATCAAAATTATGGATATGGTCAGCTTCCTAGACATGATATCTACATTTTTCCTTCACAAAGTATATACAAATGATGTTTGAATGAAGAGTTCCAAGTTTAAGAAAACTTACCTCTTGGAGTGAAACTTGAGGGACTTCGATAGAACCTTCAGGAACGGTTTGATGATGAATTAAGCCTGCTTCGACCTCCCTTGAGCTAGTGGGATCACTACTTTTCTTGGATCGGAAGGCTTGTATATGGAAGTTAGGAGTGAATCGAAAGGATCACTACCTTCCTTGAGAGGGTTTTTTGAGGGGGTTGGGAGTGTTCCAAGGTTGGTATATGGAAGTTTAGAGTGAATAGAAAGGCTGGTATATGGAAGCTGGGAGTGAATCAAAAGGCTCACTAACGAATGAAGGGATTTGATATTTTTGTATGTAAAGTCAGGATGTGTCAAGTTTTATGCTTGTGTGTAGGTTCTGAGTTTTTGAGAGTTTGAGAGAGTTTGAGAATTTTTCAATACAACAAGAATCTAGCCCTTTGATTTGCAAATGGTCTCTATATTTATAGAGAAAGGTTTGGGAAGTTGGAGTAACCAGATTTGTAGGATAACAAAGTATGGTTTTGTTGAAAACGAAAAAAATCAAGTTAAATGAATTTTGACGGTTCCCAAGTTCAAGTACAAGTGTGGCCTGATGTTTGTTTGGTGCAGGAGACTTGACCCATGCTTTTGTTATTGCTTGAAATCAGAGATAAAGGGAACAAGGCTCAATTCATTGACATTTTGTATAAAGCTTGCTTTTCTAAAATTGCAATGGTAACTTTGTGCCATTAAGGGAAAGATTGGCTTAGACAATACTTTAAACACATGGGTAATAGCTTAATTCATTGTGTAAACAATTAATTATGGAGTGAAACACAAGCATTGAGGCCTGCAAAGTAAGATCATGTAGCATGGCCTATGGGTTTGATCAGTGTTCTTTCAAAATTTTGTCTTCAATTTGTGTGTCGAAGGATTTTAGAGGTGGATCGAAGCAGGTTGCTTCGAAGGGAGCCATTTCCCAGTCGAAACTTAGGGATCGAACCAAGCTTGCTCGAAGGAATCCAAATTCCCAATCGAATCTCATGAACCAAGCTTTCTCTAAGGAAACCAATGCCCAATCGAAGCTTGTGAACCAAGCTTGCTCGAAGGAAGCCAATGCCCAATCGAAGCTTATGAACCAAGCTTGCTCGAAGGAAACCAATGCCCAATCGAAGATTGTAAACCAAACTTGCTCGAAGGAAGTCAAATGCCCAATCGAAGCTTATGAACCAAGCTTGCTTGAATGAAGCGAATACCCAATCGAAGCTTGTGAACCAAGCTTGCTCGAAAGAAGCCAATGCCCAATTGAAGCTTATGAACCAAACTTGCTCGAAGGAAGCCAATGCCCAGTCAAAGCTTATGGATCGAAGTAAAATTTCTCTTCTTTATTTTGATGCTTGAGAGACTAATATGATCCATGGAAACTACATGGGGAATTAAAAGTCCAATTGTACTTGTGCAAATTCAAACTCTAGTTTTGAGTCATCAGTGTTGAGGAAGTATCTTGAGCTGATCAAACCTTGTACAGTCTTGACCCAATAGAAATCTTGTGAGAAAAATCTTGAGAAATGAGAGAGAAAATTTTGGGGTACAACATCAGGTTATCATCAGATTTGAGTTAAGCCAGATGATATTCCAAAGATAACTTTCCGAACGAGGTATGGTCATTACAAATACACTGTGATGTCGTTTGGTTTATCTAATGTGCCAGGTGTTTTTATGTAGTATATAAATATAAATTTTCATTCCTACTTGGATAAGTTTATTGTAGTTTTTATTGACGATATTCTGATCTATTCTAAGACAGAGGAAGAGCATGCTGAGCATTTGCGAATGGTGTTACAAGTGTTAAAGGAAAATAAATTGCATGCAAAGTTGTCGAAGTGTGAATTTTGGCTAAAGGAAGTTAGTTTTCTTTGTCATGTGATTTCTAGTGGTAAGATTGATGTGGATCCTTCTAAAGTCGATGTTGTATTGCAGTGGGAGGCTCCGAAGTCTGAAACCGAGGTTTTAAGTTTTCTAGATTTGGCAGGTTACTATCGAAGGTTCATTGAAGGATTTTCTTAGTTGGCTTTGCCGATAACTATGTTGACTCGAAAGGGTAAGGCTTATATGTGGGATGTTACGTGTGAAGAAAGCTTTGTAGAATTAAAGAAGATGTTGACGACCACTCCGGTGTTAATTTTTCCTAATCCGAGTGAGTTTTTTGTGGTGTATTACGATGCCTCTAAGATGGATCTTGGTGGTGTGCAAATGCAGAATAGAAAGGTTGTTGTTTACGCTTCTAGGAAACTCAGAGTTCATGAAAGGAATTATCCTATGCATGACTTATACCTAGAAACGGTGGTGTTTGTACTAAAGATTTGGAGAAATTATCATTTTGATTCTATGTTCGAAGTGTTCAGTGATAACAAGAGATTAAAGTAATTATTTGTAATATGGTGGCAAAACCGACTGTTATATTGGTTTTGCGTTTTGTGTTTGCAAATGTTGTGGTAAGCAAGAGTCTCCACCGGCTTTTCTTTTATTCAATAAAGGAAAGGGTGAAAAGAACAGAAAAAGACCTTTTCGATAATTTTCTAAGTAAGGGGGGTATATTATTGAAATGGAAGGTATTTTGAAAATTCCTTAGTGCGGAGATTCGCTTTATGATAACTCTTGTATCACTCCCAAGAGTGTTGAAAAAGCAAATATTTTTTAAAGTTGTTTTTGAAATGTGTAAGTGTAAAAAGTTTGTTTTGTGCATAGCATCTAAGAACTATCTACTTATACTCGAAAATGTTCGTTCTTTTCCTCCTATCCTTTAGACAGTGTTATCCTACTATTAGTGAGTAGGTAGCCCTATCATTAGATGTATGAGGGACGTTCGAAGGGACATTTTTATAGTCACAAAGGCAAGTTGGCAAGAAGCTTTAGTAACTACCCTAGGATTCTAAAGGTCATATCTTTACCGAGGCAACGTCGAGAGGGTCATCGAGGAACTTATGATCTTTTTTAACCAGAGGGTAGTCACTAAAACCTCTCACGTTTCGAGAGTTGTGACTATTTCTGAAGGAAACCGAAGTGGGGTACCCTAGAGGTGTATATGTGCAATTTGTGTTATATTAAGTTATTTTAGTCTTGAGTTAGGTTTGCTAGAGTTTTGATTATTAATCTTATGATACAATCCTATTAGTCATACATCTAGCAGTTAATATGAAGAGCAGTAAAAAATGAAGAAAATAAGGGTCTTACGCTATTACAACCAAACCGAAATACAAGAAAAATGTAAAAACAAAGAACAAAAAAAAAAAAGAGAAATGAATTCTTCAATCTAGGCAATGGACTCCTTCGATTCACCCTTATTTTTCCTTCTTTTTATTAAGCTTGAGTGTTGTACCCCAAAATTTGCCCTCCCATATTCTTCAAGAAATTGCCAAGTCATGCTTCAAAATTTCCCAAGGGTTGCACAGTGCAAAGGTCTCCTATACAGTCAAAATTAGGGTTTTTGTTCTGATCAAGAAAATGAAGTTTCCAAAGGTCCAATCAAGTCTCACATGCCTACAAATATGGTCAAGCATCCTCATATCAAGTTTCAAGACTTTCAGCACAAAATTGCACAGTCAAAAACCCTAATTGCACTACAGTCAACTGTAGGGGCAAAATGGTCATTTGGCAGTCAAAAGTTCAAATTTTTGGTCAACATATCATTTTTAAGCCTCAAACATCATTTGATCAATGCTTGATCATGATTCTCAAAGCTTGGCTCAAAAATCATCAAGATGCAAAAGTTTCCTTATTTGGACAGCTGAAAAAGTCAACTGTAAATTGACCAGGGCATAACTTTCACATGGATTATCAGAAAAATTCCATCCAAAGCTCATTTTGAAGAGAAAGACATTTCCTACAACTCATCTTCATACTTCAAGTCCAAGAAATGCTCTCACAAAAAGTTATCAATTTCAACATTATAGGTCATTTTCAAAAGTCAACAAAAAGGGACTTTAAGTCAAAGACCATAACTTGAGATTGGTAAATAAAAATGACATGGGACCAAAGGCATTGGTTAGAGGACTCAAAGACCTTTCCAAAATGTCCAAGAACATGAGCAAAGCTTAAAAATTGAGCAAGTTATGCCTTGTGGAAGTTGGGAAATTTTTGGATATTTTGAAAAGTCAACATTGATTCAAATGACCTAAAATTGCTAATGGGCCCATTTTTCTTCCACAATTCATCATCCCAAGCATGTGCACGACCACTTGGCCCAAAGGGAAGTTTTATTCATTTTTTATTTATTTACTTGAATTTTTATTAATAATAATTCATTTAAATCAATTAAATATATGAAAAATACTTAACCTAACTTATCAAATCTTTTTGTACATGTAATAGGCTCAATGATTCGTGCATGATCAGATTTGGAAGGAATTGGATTGATTGGATCATGATTGGTACAAAATTGCATGAAAAAGATTGAAAAAAATAATGATTGAAAATCAAATCTCATAAACCATCAATGCATGGATTTTGATCAGAATTCTTAACCTAATTCACTCAATACATAAGCCTGATCAAACCCTTGTGCTCAAGAACCACTGAGCTGCGCTAGAAACCATTCACCAACTTGAAATTTTTTGCAAAAAAACTCAAAACTGAAAATCAGGTTTTAGGTTGATTCAAAGCACAAGACCAATTGCAAAAGCTTCCTCGCGTCCCACTGAAGCTAACTGGATCACTTTCCAACCTTTACACGCCCGGAATTGGTACAAGGGATTCAAACTATTTAAAAAAAAAATGCATAATCGTGTTTCCATATTTAGGCATTTTCATTGCGTTTTTTTGATGCATTCACACTAATTGACTTGTTCTGAAGCTAACCATCTATCTTGATTGAGTTTTTGTATGCTATATACGATTATGCCATTGTTGTTCATTAGGGTTCATGAAGCTCCAAATTGGGGGTTTTTAAATGAGGAAAAATTGGAGTGTGAAACCACCACCATTCAAATCAGTGCGTTTAAACGATCATAAGGCCATGCTCGCGCTCAATTTATGAGCATCACCGGGCTATTTGCTATTTTTCCATAGATGACCTTTTAAAACGCTTGCAAAACCGTTGCCTAATATGTTTGTGTTTCAGGAAAATAAAAACCAACGAAGAAGAAGATGCGTGGCCATCAATGATTGGACGGTTTAAAAATTCGCACGGAAAACCAAACCTTAACGTGTTTTGTTTTATAATGTTTATTTGTTATATTAATTACAGATAGACAAAGTGCTTCAGTGGCAAGGCGTATGTGTTGGCAACGTTAATGACCTGGGTTCGAGCCCCAGGTCCTCACTTTATTCCATATTATTTTGTACAACCTACTCCCATGCAACGCTTCATCAGGGGATCACCATGCACCCACAAAATCCAGCCTTCCACGCGTATGCCTAGATCAATCCAAGGGCTACAGTTTGAAGAATATCATGATCATGAGTCAATGCATGTACACGCTAGTGCCAGAGTCAACGAGGCTAGGCTTGTTTGGGCTCAAATTCATGGGCTTAACCTCCAATTTGGGGACTGATACCCCCCTAGGTTTGCCATATTTTTTTTATTAATTCTATTTTCTTTTAATTATTATTTGTTTAATTAATTAATTATTTTCATAAAAACATAAAAAAAATCAAAAAAAAAATCAGAAAAGAGAAAACATAATAAATATTTTTATTTTAATATTTTTTGTAATTAAATTGCATATAATTAAATTTAGTTTTAAATTAGGTTTTAATTTTAATTCTTACTAAAAATCTAAAAAAAACATAGAACTAGGGTTTGATTAATTTTCATCTTTTTATTTGTCTTCCATAATAATTAAAATATTAGATATTTATTTTTATAATTAAATTTGCGTGTAAATTAATTAGGGTTAATATTAGGTTTTAATCTTCTTTTCTTAATAAATAAAAAAAACAAATAGAATTAGGGTTAGCATTTAATTTCAATTAATTCTTTTTTCATATTAAATCCTAAAATACTAAAAAAAATACCAAAAACATCTCCTTTTCTTTTTCTTTATTAATTAATTCCATGTAATTTTAATTTTGCCAAAGGGTCCAACGCCCTCGTTTGTTTATTCTTATTAATTCGCATATTTATTTTATTTCGTTTAAATATCTATGTATCTCTCCCGAAGCCGTGTAACTAATTGCTCGCACTTTTCTTTATTTTCTTTATTTTTCTGTCAAATCGGGTCCTGGTTTAACTTTGGCGATGTGGACCCGCGCCTTTTGTAATAGCTTAGAATTTTTATTTCTCGCAATATTTTAACTGTAAATAATGGCATGAAAGAATGTATGGACAAAAATAAAAACAAGCGCTAGATCACCAATAACATGACAAAAGACAAAAATAACTGAAAACGACACACAAATCACACACCACCCCTAGGGTACGTCTCACTGTTGCCTTGCCTCGAAAGGTGATCGTCGAGTAGAGGATGTCTTAGTAAGTCCTCATGATCCGGGAACCTGGCCTGAGGGTAGCTTCTAAGGTGTCTTCCCATTGCTCTGGTGATCACCATGTCCCGAACCTCGAATTGACCCGAACACCTGCAACGGTGGTGCTACCTACCTCTCAATGGTGGGATGGCACTACTTTAAAGGACATTTACACAGACGAATTCCTTAGGGTAGGTAGGTTCTCGTAGATACTTGCTCTAATTTCAAACAAATCAAAAATACTTTTCACACCGACACCTTTTCAAAAAGCTTTCGAAAGCAATTTTTCAAACACTCTTGAGGACCGATACAAGAGTCGAACTGGAATTTTCAAAGAAACTTTTTTAAAACCCACATTGAAAAGCAAACAAACCATTTTTGAAAACACAAGTGAGCAAGTATCTAAGAGCCCATGGATAACCATGGATAGAAAGGGTGCTAACACCTTCCCTTTCTATAATCTACCTCCCGAACCGAGAGCAATCTCTATAAGGAATTTTTCTGTGCTTTTGTCCTTTCCATTTGGAGAAAATAAAAGACGGTGGCGACTCTTGCTTCCGCGACATTTCGCGAACCAGCGTTAAACAGTCAGTTCCAGATCCACCGATCACAGAACTGGCGACTCTGTTGGGGATAACTTTATAAAGTGAGGTGTACCTTAGGGTTAGTTCATAACTGTGTTTCCAATTGTATTGATTTGCTTGCTTTAAATTGTGGGTTGCTTGGGAGTTCTATAGATCCTAACCCGGATCTGGGGGATACCTTCTTAGAAAGTAGCAACAAGACTGTGAGGGAACTGTGCGGGGTATACCGACATGGTTGAAACAGTCTGCTACGTTGATGTGGCACTTTGGTGTGTACCGGTAACCCTTGAGTTCAGTCAAGGGGAGTACGGGGCCTCCGCGTGGTGTCGTGAAGCATCAACAGACCTTAGGAACCTTAATTGAACAATCTTGGCCTCTTTAGGGTAGTGAGATAACTGACTTTGGTGCAGTCCGAGGTTGGTTGATACTCGATACTACACTCAATTGAGGGTTGCTTTCCTGGAATATTTCGGTCGCCAGTTCAGTGGCTAAATCGAAACGATGAACAATGAAAGCAATCCCGTGATATTGGGACCCTTAGAACCCGGTTACTTCTGATAGGACAGGTTGAACCCACCAACTTCAAGAGGGTACTACCCAGACCCCATGCTGGCCTTAAACCCTAAGGGCTTGTCTTGTGTGCCTTGTGTGCCTTACATGTTTGTCTTTGTAAATATTTGTGGTGTGTTTAATCATAGCATCATGACATCATCCAGCATCATATGCATTGACTAACCATTTCAGGGGTTCGAATTTTCATCTTTGTTCTTATTTTGTAGGACATGGAAACTGTTCGTAGAAAGACAATTCAAGTCAGTCTTGTAAGGATCCCTCCTCAGCTTAAGGAGCTTATATCCAGGATTCCCGAGAGCTCTTCATTCAGTGAAAGACATGGAAGTCTCATCAGCTTGGTCAATACCAACATTGAGGAAGACATGATCAAGGTCCTGTTCCAATTCTTTGACCCTCTGCATCACTGTTTCACCTTCTTAGATTATCAGCTGGTACCTACATTGGAGGAGTTCTCCCGGCTCCTGAAGATCCCTATCCTTGATCAGCTACCCTTCAACGGTACAGAAAAGGAACCTAAGCTTGAAGAGATTGCTAAAGCCTTGCACCTACAGTCATCTGACCTCAAGGGACATTGGGAAGTTAGAAGTGGTATCAAAGGGTTCTTAGCCAGGTTTCTGTTTGAAAAGGCTCATGAATGTTGGAACTCCCTTGACCTACAAGCTTTCGAAGAAGTTGTGGCCCTCCTTGTCTATGGTTTGGTGTTGTTCCCTAACCCAGATCAGCTTATTGATATCAGTGCTATCCAGATCTTTATGTCCAGGAATCCTATACCTACGTTGCTGGGGGACATCCTTCACTCATGTTACACTCGAACCATGAGAAAAAGAGGTGTCCTTATGTGTTGCACTCCTCTCCTGGGAAGGTGGTTTATTTCGCACCTTCCACAATCAGTTTTGAAGAATGAGCGGGGTTTGAGATGGTCACAACGGCTGATGACTCTTACACATGCTGATATACATTGGTGCCCTAGGTCCAGAGAAGATGCCACTATCATTGATCGTTGCGGGGAGTACCCTAATGTTCCTTTACTTGGAATCAGAGGAGGTATTACTTACAGCCCATGCCTGGCTTGGAGACAGTTTGGTTATGCTCGGAGAGATGGTTCTCATGACATGTTAATTCCTGACATAGTTTTTGACTTCGACAACGATACTCAAGGACTTCACCAGAGATTTATTAGAGCTTGGAGGATGCCCAGTAGGATAGACAGCAAGACACTGGGGCACAGGAACTCCATCCCGTTGGAACCTTATCTCAAGTGGGTACGCGCCCGCTCCCAGAAGTTAGTGATGCCTTATCCCCATATGCTCCCAGTAATCAAAGAACCAGTCTTGGAAGGAGAAGTGTCCTACACTATTCAGCACCCTGATATGCCCACCTCCTGGGAAGAGATACAGAAGAGCTGGATCCAGCTTAAGGAGGAACGGAATTCTCTTGAGACTAGTCTACATACCAGTGAAAAGAAGGTCTTGGAGCTCACCCGCCTGTTGCATGAGGAGAGGAATCTCAACACTTACATAGCTCCAAAGAGGATGCGTAGCATATTTTGGGATTGATTTGATTTTTGTATTATGTTGCCCATGAGGCTTTGATGTACTAAACAGTTATTTCCTTAATGATAACGTGTGTTCTTTTTTGTCTACAACAAATTTGAACTTTCGAACCCTTGAATGCATTGCATAAACACATACCATTCATCATGTGCATAGCAGGTTTTTCCTCTTTTCAGGTTGCTTACAGTTCTTCGCTGTTTATTTCAGCATCATGAATCCCGACTCGTCATCCACTGAGACATCCATCAAAGCTCTTCAGGTGCAGAATGCGCAGTTTCAGGAATTAATCAAGGGTTTGGCTCAAGGCCAAGAAGAGCTGAAGGCTCTGCTCCTGAAGAAGGAGAAGAAGAAGAAGAGAAGGACTGTTCTGTTCAACTCGGGCCGAAGGTTTGGAAACACTCTGCAGAATGAAGAGGCTGGTTCTTCTGTTGGCAAGGGCACTCCTCAAGAGGCAAGGGTTCCTAGTCAGGTAGTCTCCGACAACGAGACTGATTTTGATGAAGAACAGTATCCTCCGGCAGAAGACCGTTACAAGCAGTTGGAGGACAGGTTGAAGGCTATGGAAATACAACAGGTACCTGGGCTGGATTTCGGAGATTTGGGTTTGTCTACTGGTGTGATTATCCCTCACAAGTTCAAAGCACCATCCTTTTCTAAGTACGACGGGGCGTCTTGTCCCAAGCTACATCTCAGGTCCTATGTTCGAAAGATTCAACCGTACTCGGCGGATAAGAATTTGTTGATCCACTTCTTCCAGGAGAGTCTTTCAGGGACTCATCTCGAATGGTTCTATCAGCTGGATGGGACCAAGGTTCGTAACTGGGAGGAGTTGGCTACTGCTTTCTATAAGCAGTATCAATATAATGCCGACCTTGCCCCTACACGTACCCAACTCCAGGGTATGTCGTTAGGTTCAAGCGAAGGTTTTAAGGAGTACGCTCAAAAGTGGAGAGACCTGGCTGGCAGGGTGCAGCCACCATTGACTGATCGGGAGTTGGTAGACATGTTCTTAGGGACCCAATCCGGGCCATTTTTCAACCATCTCATTGGGAATTCGTCTGCAGGGTTCACTGATTTGATTCTGACTGGAGAGAGAATTGAGGCTGGGTTAAAGTCTGGTAAGATTCCGAAGGGTGCATCGTCTAGTTCTGAGAAGAAACCCTTCAAAAAGGAGGCTAGTGCTGTATATGGCTCCCGGAGATCAGAAAGATTTGAGCGCCGCCAATCTGTCAGTGCGGTAACAATTGCTAAGCCTGCTGCCGCTCCTCGGCCAACTAATCCTCAAAGGGCTGATAGACCCCGGAGAGAGTTTACCCGGTTAAACATGACCCTATCCCAAATCTTACCACAGTTGCTCTCAACCAACTTAGTGACTGTCAGAGAGGCGCCGAAGTTTCCAAATACTGCATCTCCTAAGTACAACCCAAATGCCCGCTGTGCTTACCATTCTAATAGCCCGGGGCATTCCACTGATGACTGTTGGGCATTAAGGAGCAAGCTGCAGGACCTTATTGACGCCAAGGAAGTACAGTTTGAGGCATCTGAGAAGCCTAATGTAGTAACAGCTCCCCTGCCTGCTCATGGAGTGAATGCTATTGGGGACGAAGTCGAAGTGGATGAAGCTGAGTTTGATAGCTGGATTTACCTGGCAACTGACAGTGGACTTAACAATTGGAGTGCTAAGGACAATCTATCTGTTTCTCTTGTTACTGAGTAATGAATTCCCTTGTTTTGTTATTTTGTAATAGACAATAAATAAACTCTATGGCCCGGTGTCTTACCCGAGGCACCGTGGTTTCATTTGTGAGGGCATATAAATTGTCATTTCATATATCATGAATGAAAATCTTGGACGTTTTCTCGCATTTCAAATCTTGTGCTCCTTTTCTGTCTTTCTTTCCTTTACATATATTTCAAAACAGCTGTATTTACACACACACTCACTCATACAGGTTTCAATCCACTCTGGATCTCACTGGTAACGACTCTGCTACTGTCAGTTATGACTTCGAAAATCCGATCAACTTAGCCGAAGACGAAGGTGAAGATGATTGCGAAGTGCCTGGCGAGCTTGCAAGACTGTTGCTTCAGGAAGAGAGGGCAATTCAACCCCATGAAGAGCCAGTGGAAACAATAAACTTGGGTACTGAGGAAGACAGGAAAGAGGTAAAGATTGGTGCCAACCTAGAGCTCAGCGTGAAGCAACGGTTGACTCAGATGCTACATGATTATATGGAGATCTTTGCCTGGTCCTACGAAGACATGCCCGGGTTGGATACCGATATTGTGGTCCATCACTTGCCAACTAAGGAAGACTGCCCTCCGGTTAAGCAAAAGGTCCGCCGTATGCGTCCAGAGATGTCTGAGAAGATTAAGGCTGAGGTTATGAAACAGTTTGATGCTGGGTTCCTTGCAGTGAATTCTTACCCTCAGTGGGTTGCTAATGTGGTGCCGGTACCTAAGAAGGACGGTAAGGTCAGAATGTGTGTCGACTACAGGGATCTGAACAGGGCTAGCCCCAAGGATGACTTCCCCTACCTCACATTGATGTCCTTGTTGATAATACAGCTCAACACAAAGTGTTCTCTTTCATGGATGGTTTCTCAGGTTACAATCAGATCAAGATGGCGCCCGAAGACATGGAAAAGACTACATTTGTTACTCAGTGGGGCACCTTCTGTTACAAGGTCATGCCATTTGGGTTGAAGAACGCTGGGGCAACCTACCAACGTGCCATGGTTGCTTTATTTCATGATATGATCCATAATGAGATAGAAGTGTATGTTGACGACATGATCGCAAGGTCCCAAACTGAGGAAGAACACCTAGATCATCTGCAGAAGTTGTTTGACCGGTTGAAACTGTACAAGCTGAGATTGAACCCGAACAAGTGCACCTTCGGGGTAAGATCTGGGAAGTTGCTAGGCTTCGTGGTAAGTGACAAGGGCATTCAAGTGGACCCTGCCAAGGTCAAAGCTATTCAAGAGATGCCAGTTCCTAAGACAGAGAAGGAAGTCAGAGGTTTTTTAGGACGCCTGAATTACATTGCTCGCTTCATCTCACACCTAACTGCTACCTGTGAGCCAATCTTCAAGCTGCTGAAGAAAGATCAGGTAGTACGTTGGAACGATGAATGTCAGGCTGCTTTCGACAGAATCAAAGAGTATCTCCAAGAACCACCTATCCTTATGCCACCGGTTGAAGGGAGACCTCTGATACTATACCTGACAGTGCTTGACAACTCAATGGGGTGTGTGCTGGGGCAGCATGACGAGTCTGGCCGAAAAGAGCACGCCATTTATTACCTTAGCAAAAAGTTTACCGACTGTGAGACCCGATACTCACTGCTTGAGAAAACTTGCTGTGCTTTGGTATGGGCTGCTCGCTGGCTGAGACAGTATATGCTGACTCACACTACCTTGCTGATCTCAAAGATGGATCCTATAAAGTACATATTCGAAAAGCCTGCTCTGTCTGGGAGAATTGCAAGATGGCAAATGATCTTGACGGAATACGACATTTAGTACACGACCCAGAAAGCCATCAAGGGAAGTGTATTGGCAGACCACTTGGCACATCAGGCCGTAGAAGACTATCAGTCAATGAACTTCGAGTTTCCGGATGAAAGCATCATGATAGTAACTGACTGTGAAGTACCTGGACCGGATGAAGGACCTGAGGAAGGATCCCAATGGTCTATGCACTTTGACGGAGCCTCCAATGCTTTGGGTAACGGTATCGGCGCCATCATCATATCTCCACAAGGCACTCATACTCCACTCACTGCCCGGCTATGTTTCAACTGTACCAACAACATGGCGGAGTATGAGGCGTGCATCATGGGTCTTCAAGCTGCGATCGACCTAAGGATTGAGTTTCTGAGTGTCTTCGGAGATTCCGCTCTTGTGATCAATCAGATCAAAGGAGAGTGGGATACGAAACATCCGAATCTTATTCTTTACAGAGAATGTGTGTTGACCCTGATCCCCCACTTCACAGAGATAACCTTTGAACACTTCCCAAGAGAAGAGAATCAGTTGGAGGACGCGTTAGCTACAATGTCTTCTATGTTCAAAGTTAAATGGGATAATGAGGCTCCCCGGATCATCATCTGGAAACTGGACGAACCGGCATACTGTTGTGATCTCGAGACTGAATTGGTGACTGAGAAGCCTTGGTACCATGAGGTGAAGAGATATCTGGAAGCTCAGGAATACCCTGAAGGTGCATCTGTCAACGATAAGAAGTTCCTGAGAAGATTCACGACAAAGTTCTTCCTTAGCAATGGCATCTTGTACAAGCGAAACCATGATTCAACCTTACTGCGTTGTGTGGATAAGACTGAAGCAGAAAGGATCATGGAAGAGCTACATGAAGGGACCTTCGGTACACATTCCAGTGGGCACACTATGGCTAAGAAGATCCTTCGGGCAGGATATTACTGGTCCACAATGGAAGCTGACTGTTACCAACATTCCAGGACATGCCATAAGTGCCAGATTTATGCAGACAAGGTGCATGTTCCTCCGGTTCCCCTGAATGTTCTGACTGCGCCCTGGCCGTTTGCAATGTGGGGTATAGACATGATCGGCGAGATTAAACCTACGGCATCTAATGGACATCGCTTCATCCTAGTGGCGATTGATTATTTCACGAAGTGGGTCGAGGCAGCATCATATGCTACGGTGACCAAGACTGTGGTGGCACGGTTCATTCGGCATAATCTGATCTGTCGGTACGGTGTCCCAGAGAGAATCATTACAGACAACGGTACCAATCTGAATAACAAGATGATCGCTGAGCTCTGCGAGCAGTTCAAGATACAGCACCACAATTCTTCTCCTTACAGACCGAAGATGAATGGGGCTGTAGAAGCAGCAAATAAGAACATTAAGAAAATCGTGCAGAAGATGACAGTGACTTATAAGGATTGGCACGAGATGTTACCGTTCGCTCTACATGGGTACCGTACCTCAGCTAGGACGTCAACCGGGGCAACTCCGTTCTCTTTGGTTTATGGTATGGAGGCAGTCTTACCGATCGAAGTGCAAATACCCTCTCTCCGGATAATGAAGGATGCAAATCTGAACGAGGATGATTGGATCCAGACACGACTTGATCAGCTCAACCTTATTGATGAAAAGAGACTTGCTGCTATCTGTCATGGTCAGACGTATCAGAAACGAATGATCAGGGCATTTAACAAAAAGGTCAAACCACAGGAATATCAAGTTAGGGATCTGGTAATCAAGAGAATCATCCTTCCTCAGAGTGATCCAAGGGGCAAATGGACCCCTACGTACGAAGGGCCATTTGTGGTTAAGCATGTGTTCTCAGGAGGAGCAATGATATTGACCAACATGGATGGTGACGACCTTCCTCACCCTGCCAATGCAGACATAGTAAAAAGATACTACGCGTGAAAAGAGACCCTCTAGGCTGACATGCCTAGGCAAAAATTAGGGCTTCCCGTCGAACCAAAAGGGTTCGGGCAAAATGAAGGGATGAAATAAAAATATCTGTACACCCGGCAAGTCGAAAACCTGAAAAGGAGGCTTGGGCAAAAATGGGTATCCCGGTGGACTGAAAACCCGAAAGGGCGGTCCAGGAAAAAATTAGGGATAAAAGCGTAATACTATGTCTCATTGGATCACTTTGCATCCAGAATCCGGTATCTACATCAAGTTCAGACGGCATCGATCAGTCAACTTCACCTTCAACCAAGGTCATCAAGTGATGAGACGCTCGGAGTTATAAAGGCAATAGCAGAGTTGAAACCCAGTGGGATCATTCATTTCACACAGCTGTTTTATTTTCTCTTGTACAAAATTTGTATAAACTCTTTTGTTCGGCGGTGTTCTCTTACTAGGACGTCAGTCTCTTGTACACAAAACGCCTATTTACAGGCCATTCAAAAATCAATACAAATATATTGTCAGTTAAAAGTGCCAATTGTTTTTCTTTTTCTATTTTGTTTTGCGAAGAACGTCCAAGGTTCAATTTGTGATATATGCATTGACAATAATTTGCTAACTCATGAATATTTGCATACGAAACAAAGGAATTATTACAGGTGACACTAGAAACAGGGGCAATAAAGAGTTGTCTGAGCAATCTAATTGTTCTATCCACTAAGGTACCAAGGTAGGTTCAGCTAAAAAACATAACCAGTACATCTTAATTCCCCAGAGAGTGAGCCAACAAGTCAGTGCATTCTTCTCCAAGCAGAGTTATCAGATCTCAAGGAAGTTGAGTATCCTCCAGTAGATCTCAACATTCCCCAGCAACAATATACATGTATTCATAACAAGCATCCCCGGCAGTCTTGGTCTAAAGATTATTCCCCGGCGGCATATCAAATATTCAGAGGAATCACTTCCCCCGCATAACAAAACTTCCTCAGGAAAGTCCAATCTAGTTCCCCAGGAAAGTTGGAATTCATCTCCCCAAGCAGTAAGCTTATCCCCAGTAAATTCTGGAAGCTTATCCTCGCAGAACACGAACGCGTCGTCCGGATTTATTCAAAGAGTTATTTCCTTAACAGGATATAACTGGGTTATCCTCAGCCAAAAGCCATGGAAAGATCGTCGTCGACAAAGTCTCCTTATCCCCAGCGAAGTCTATTAGCACTTCCACCACAACAAGGGTATCCCCAGCAAGTTATTATCAACACTCAGCAAAGTATCTCTCTCCCCACAGAGTATTGCTCCCCAGAAAGATTGTTAGAGTGCTTTCCTCCCCGCAGAGTTATTCCATTCGCCAAGTTTATTTCCCAACGGAGTTATCTTCTCCTACCGGTATTCTTGCAACTATCATCCCCAGCGGAAGCAAAAGCTTATTCTCCAACATCAGCCCAGGATATGACTTCCCGGCACCCGTCAAGGATTTAGTTTCCTAGAAGAAAACATACATACCTAAACATCACATACATCATTATAGCATGCATATACGCATCATATCTTACAAGTCTCATTTATGTTGAGAACATCATTGCTTGATCCATATCATGCATTGCATATGACTGACCTCTATCTTTCAAGAAAGATTCAGCTAAATTCTCCATCATATTTCAAGACCTAGACCGGTTCAGGTAATCGACTCCAAAGATTTCTTATCCAGTCCAAGGCCTTCTCTAGTCCAGCTAAATCGACTCCCAACATATTTTTCTGATGAAGACTCAGTAGAAGTCATCCCAGGTTTTTCTCAAACGTCCGCTTTTGAGATTATAATTTCCTATGGTTCTCTCCCCGACGGTGCGTGAGATGATAATTCCATTCCAGGTTTTTCTCAAACGTCCGCTTTTGAGATTATAATTTCCTATGGTTCTCTCCCCGACGGTGCGTGAGATGATAATTCCAGCCCAGGTTTTTCTCAAACGTCCGCTTTTGAGATTATAATTTCCTATGGTTCTCTCCCCGACGGTGCGTGAGATGATAATTCCATTCCAGGTTTTTCTCAGACGTCCGCTTTTGAGATTATAATTTCCTATGGTTCTCTCCCCGACGGTGCGTGAGATGATAATTCCATCCCAGGTTTTTCTCAGACGTCCGCTTTTGAGATTATAATTTCCTATGGTTCTCTCCCCGACGGTGCGTGAGATGATAATTCCATCACAGGTTTTTCTCAAACGTCCGCTTTTGAGATTATAATTTCCTATGGTTCTCTCCCCGACGGTGCGTGAGATGATAATTCCAACTCAGGTTTTTCTCAAACGTCCGCTTTTGAGATTATAATTGCCTATTGATTCTCTTCCCGATACTGCGAAGATGGTAATTCCCACCAAGATTTTCTCAACGAGCGTTGTTGAAGTTAAAGTCACCCAAGGTTCTCTCACCGTTCATGCTGAGGTAGTAACCACCCTGGCTCATTCATCATCTTTTGAAGCTCCAGACTCAGCTCCTGTAACCAGTCAGGACACATCTATACCAAGCATCTCAAAACAGCTCCTGCAACATGTCAGGTAATCATTTTCTGTTTTGCAGGTACGCAAGTTCTCGCTAAGGAATCTCTTATGCGATCAACATCCAGATGGAATCTATAAGCCCATCATCCTATTCATCAACCTCTAAATGGCATCTGTAAGCCCATTTCCACCATCATTGCTACCATGTGAGCGCAAATTTCTGGGCACTCTAGTGTTCAATCATCTTCTACCCTCGGATTACGAAAGGCACGTCAGCCAATCTGCATCCTCAGGTCTAAGAAGATTGAACAGGGGCAACTGTTGTACCCCAAAATTTGCCCTCCCATATTCTTCAAGAAATTGCCAAGTCATGCTTCAAAATTTCCCAAGGGTTGCACAGTGCAAAGGTCTCCTATACAGTCAAAATTAGGGTTTTTGTTCTGATCAAGAAAATGAAGTTTCCAAAGGTCCAATCAAGTCTCACATGCCTACAAATATGGTCAATCATCCTCATATCAAGTTTCAAGACTTTCAGCACAAAATTGCACAGTCAAAAACCCTAATTGCACTATAGTCAACTGTAGGGGCAAAATGGTCATTTGGCAGTCAAAAGTTCAAATTTTTGGTCAACATATCATTTTGAAGCCTCAAACATTATTTGATCAATGCTTGATCATGATTCTCAAAGCTTGGCTCAAAAATCATCAAGATGCAAAAGTTTCCTTATTTGCACAGCTGAAAAAGTCAACTGTAAATTGACCAGGGCATAACTTTCACATGGATTATCAGAAAAATTCCATCCAAAGCTCATTTTGAAGAGAAAGACATTTACTACAACTCATCTTCATACTTCAAGTCCAAGAAATTCTCTCACAAAAAGTTATCAATTTCAACATTATAGGTCATTTTCAAAAGTCAACAAAAAGGGACTTTAAGTCAAAGACCATAACTTGAGATTGGTAAATCCAAATGACATGGGACCAAAGGCATTGGTTAGAGGACTCAAAGACCTTTCCAAAATGTCCAAGAACATGAGCAAAGCTTAAAAATTGAGCAAGTTATGCCTTGTGGAAGTTGGGAAATTTTTGGATATTTTGAAAAGTCAACATTGATTCAAATGACCTAAAATTGCTAATGGGCCCATTTTTCTTCCACAATTCATCATCCCAAGCATGTGCACGACCACTTGGCCCAAAGGGAAGTTTTATTCATTTTTTATTTATTTACTTGAATTTTTATTAATAATAATTCATTTAAATCAATTAAATATATGAAAAATACTTAACCTAACTTATCAAATCTTTTTGTACATGTAATAGGCTCAATGATTCGTGCATGATCAGATTTGGAAGGAATTGGATTGATTGGATCATGATTGGTACAAAATTGCATGAAAAAGATTGAAAAAATAATGATTGAAAATCAAATCTCATAAACCATCAATGCATGGATTTTGATCAGAATTCTTAACCTAATTCACTCAATACATAAGCCTGATCAAACCCTTGTGCTCAAGAACCACTGAGCTGCGCTAGAAACCATTCACCAACTTGAAATTTTTTGCAAAAAAACTCAAAACTGAAAATCAGGTTTTAGGTTGATTCAAAGCACAAGACCAATTGCAAAAGCTTCCCCGCGTCCCACTGAAGCTAACTGGATCACTTTCCAACCTTTACACGCCCGGAATTGGTAAAAGGGATTCAAACTATTTCAAAAAAAAAATGCATAATCGTGTTTCCATATTTAGGCATTTTCATTGCGTTTTTTTGATGCATTCACACTAATTGACTTGTTCTGAAGCTAACCATCTATCTTGATTGAGTTTTTGTATGCTATATACGATTATGCCATTGTTGTTCATTAGGGTTCATGAAGCTCCAAATTGGGGGTTTTTAAATGAGGAAAAATTGGAGTGTGAAACCACCACCATTCAAATCAGTGCGTTTAAACGATCATAAGGCCATGCTCGCGCTCAATTTATGAGCATCACCGGGCTATTTGCTATTTTTCCATAGATGACCTTTTAAAACGCTTGCAAAACCATTGCCTAATATGTTTGTGTTTCAGGAAAATAAAAACCAACGAAGAAGAAGATGCGTGGCCATCAATGATTGGACGGTTTAAAAATTCGCGCGGAAAACCAAACCTTAACGTGTTTTGTTTTATAATGTTTATTTGTTATATTAATTACAGATAGACAAAGTGCTTCAGTGGCAAGGCGTATGTGTTGGCAACGTTAATGACCTGGGTTCGAGCCCCAGGTCCTCACTTTATTCCATATTATTTTGTACAAGCTACTCCCATGCAACGCTTCATCAGGGGATCACCATGCACCCACAAAATCCAGCCTTCCACGCGTATGCCTAGATCAATCCAAGGGCTACAGTTTGAAGAATATCATGATCATGAGTCAATGCATGTACACGCTAGTGCCAGAGTCAACGAGGCTAGGCTTGTTTGGGCTCAAATTCATGGGCTTAACCTCCACTTTGGGGACTGATACCCCCCTAGGTTTGCCATATTTTTTTTATTAATTCTATTTTCTTTTAATTATTATTTGTTTAATTAATTAATTATTTTCATAAAAACATAAAAAAAATCAAAAAAAAATCAGAAAAGAGAAAACATAATAAATATTTTTATTTTAATATTTTTTGTAATTAAATTGCATATAATTAAATTTAGTTTTAAATTATGTTTTAATTTTAATTCTTAATAAAAATCTAAAAAAAACATAGAACTAGGGTTTGATTAATTTTCATCTTTTTATTTGTCTTCCATAATAATTAAAATATTAGATATTTATTTTTATAATTAAATTTGCGTGTAAATTAATTAGGGTTAATATTAGGTTTTAATCTTCTTTTCTTAATAAATAAAAAAAACAAATAGAATTAGGGTTAGCATTTAATTTCAATTAATTCTTTTTTCATATTAAATCCTAAAATACTAAAATAAATACCAAAAACATCTCCTTTTCTTTTTCTTTATTAGTTAATTCCATGTAATTTTAATTTTGCCAAAGGGTCCAACGCCCTCGTTTGTTTATTCTTATTAATTCGCATATTTATTTTATTTCGTTTAAATATCTATGTATCTCTCCCGAAGCCGTGTAACTAATTGCTCGCACTTTTCTTTATTTTCTTTATTTTTCTGTCAAATCGGGTCCTGGTTTAACTTTGGCGATGTGGACCCGCGCCTTTTGTAATAGCTTAGAATTTTTATTTCTCGCAATATTTTAACTGTAAATAATGGCATGAAAGAATGTATGGACAAAAATAAAAACAAGCGCTAGATCACCAATAACATGACAAAAGACAAAAATAACTGAAAACGACACACAAATCACACACCACCCCTAGGGTACGTCTCACTGTTGCCTTGCCTCGAAAGGTGATCGTCGAGTAGAGGATGTCTTAGTAAGTCCTCATGATCCGGGAACCTGGCATGAGGGTAGCTTCTAAGGTGTCTTCCCATTGCTCTGGTGATCACCATGTCCCGAACCTCGAATTGACCCGAACACCTCCAACGGTGGTGCTACCTACCTCTCAATGGTGGGATGGCACTACTTTAAAGGACATTTATACAGACGAATTCCTTAGGGTAGGTAGGTTCTCGTAGATACTTGCTCTAATTTCAAACAAATCAAAAATACTTTTCACACCGACACCTTTTCAAAAAGCTTTCGAAAGCAATTTTTCAAACACTCTTGAGGACCGATACAAGAGTCGAACTGGAATTTTCAAAGAAACTTTTTTAAAACCCACATTGAAAAGCAAACAAACCATTTTTGAAAACACAAGTGAGCAAGTATCTAAGAGCCCATGGATAACCATGGATAGAAAGGGTGCTAACACCTTCCCTTTCTATAATCTACCTCCCGAACCGAGAGCAATCTCTATAAGGAATTTTTCTGTGCTTTTGTCCTTTCCATTTGGAGAAAATAAAAGACGGTGGCGACTCTTGCTTCTGCGACATTTCGCGAACCAGCGTTAAACAGTCAGTTCCAGATCCACCGATCACATTGAGGTTTGACGTGAGTAACCTTCGATTGCACCTTTTCCTGCCTCTTTCGATTGAGTTTGGGAGTTGGTATAAGAAACCTTCGATTACACTATTTCCTACTTCTTTCGATTTAGACTATGAAGTAATATGGACCTGTAGAGCAGCATGAGTGCATATCCTTCGTTCACACTCTTTCTGTCTTTCATTTGAATATGCACAAGTTAGTTCCAACATATATACGGACAAGAAAATAAAACAAACCAAGAGGGTAGAAACGAAGAACATAACCAAGAGTCTATCTACATATTATGCTGAAATGTAAAGTAAGTAAAAGGCTATTTACATGTTATGCTGAAACCAAAAGATGCTAGGTCAAGAGGACTTACCTTGCCTGGAACTGGAACTTGTGTGTGGACTGGAGTTTATTGGATACTCCTGGATTCGAAAGGAGTGAGGCAAGTGCCGTGTGATCTTGTTGAGTTTTGAGAGTTTTCGGTGTGCTTCTCTTAGGCTGTGTATGCGTGTAAGGCAATATATGTGTATGGTTCCTGGGCTTATGTCTCCAGTGTGTGTGCGTATGTATGTGGTCTCCTCTTTCTTCGTGTTTGAAGCTTGCTAGTGTGCTCCTTATATAGAGTGGATGGAGGGGACAAGAGGGCAACGGAATAAACAACCATTAAGTTGGTGTTTTAAGGACATGAATATCACTTTGAAACTTTGCCAAAGACATGGTTTCTTGTCCCTTTTTGAATTTTCTATGAACCTGGACACCTTTGACTTTCGAATACCTTCAGGCCATGCCCTTCGATTGGCCTTAAGGTGCCTCCTTAGAGTTGACCTCTTATGTACCCTTCGAATGGACCTTCTGAATGCTTCTTCGAATGGACCTTTTGTTACTTCCTTAGAATGGAATACTTGTACATCCTTCGAATGGAACACCTATACATCCTTCGAATGGAACACCTATACATCCTTAGAATGGAACACCTGTAGATACTTCGAATGTAACAGATGTGCATCCTTCGAATGACCCTTTTGTGTGTCTTCCGAATATCGTGCATGTATGCCTCGTGCATTCTTTGAATGGTTCACCAATGTGGGCTCATAATGTGGCAATCATATGCTCAAAGGTTCAGAGATAGAGTTAACGTAAGCAGTTTCAAAGGGAACCAGTGCCCAGTCGAAGCTAGCACAAAGGAAGCCAATGCCTTGTGGATGTTAGCATGAGGAGGTCATTGCTCTGTGAATCGAAGGCCAGTTGAAAGGATCTTGGCCTTGTGCATTGAAAGCAAGCACAAGGGAAGCCCTTTCCCTTGTAAAAGTTAGCATGAGGAGATCATTGTTTCGTGAATCGAAGGCCATTTGAAAGGGTTTTGGCCTTGTGCATTGAAAGCAAGCACAAGGGAAGCCTTTTCCCTTGTGAATCGAAACAAACTTGTAGGGGGTTCTTGCCTTGTGCAGTCGAAGCCTTGTGAACTTAATTTGATCGAAGGAAGCCTAGAACCCAATCGAAGACCTTGTAAACTTATCTTGATCGAAGGAGGCCTGGTGCCCAATCGAAGACTTGCAGACCAAAGCCTGATCGAAGGGTTTTAGATGCCCAATCGAATCTCCTTGTCCAGATGACAATAAAAAAACAAACTGCTCAGGGGCTAATCGGAAACACTCAGTCTCAAAGCCAATCGAAGACACCTTGTTTATCTTCAAAAAATTTATTTTTCTTTAATCAAGTGTTTGTGACCACCGGTATAAGAAAAAACCTTGGATCACATGAGAGGGCAAATTTTGGGGTACAACAATTTCCCCTGTTCAATCTTCTTAAACTTGAGGATTTAGATTGGCCTGTCTGCCTTTCGTGATCTGAAGGTGGAAGAGAATTGAACACTAAAGTGCCCAGAAATTTACACTCGCATGGAGTAACACTGATGGTTGATGATGGCGGGAATAGGCTTACAGATGCCATTTGGAGAAGATGACGAAGAGTCGTCGGAGATGGGCTTAAAGATGCCATCCAAAGTAGATGCTAACTTCCTAAGAGGTCTCCTTGTGGGGATTCCTCTTCCTACTGTCTGAGGAGTAATCCACTAGGGAATATGGGTTTCTGTTGTTCTCCTGCTTGAGGAAACTCTATGGGGAATAAATTTTAGGAACTTCAGTTGTCCAAGGCTTTACTGAAGAGTTATAAAAGTTTGTTGTTTTCTGGTTGAAATTCAGGCTTCAAAGTATCTTGTTGGGGATAATGGAATTATCCGTTACTTGAAAATGCATTAGAAAGAGCCTGTGTAAGGCTGTTCCAGGATGAGTCTGTGTTAGTCTGCATTCGGAGATATATGAGAGGAGCCTATGTGGGGATGTTTTAAGATGAGTCTATGTTAGTCTGCATCTGGATGATGAGTAATAACCCGTGTAAGATTGCTTCGTTGGGTTGTGTAGATAGTTTTCCTGTTTGGTTTCAGGGGTTAATCTATAAATCAGCTGTTCACAGATTGTTGTCTTGTATGGTTTCAGGTGTTAATCTGGTACTTGAAAATTATCGGTCGCTGAGATAGTTGTCCTGGATGGTTTTAGGTATTAATCTCTGACCTGAGAAAGAAAGATAGTTTCCTGGCTAGTTACAAGTGTTAACCTTCTATCTCCTCATGTAGATAGCTTTCTTGGCTTGTTACAGGTATTAACCTACGATTGGTCGTCCACAGATAGTTCTCCTGGCTTGTTACAGATATTAATCTGGAACTTGTTTTTTGTCGGTCGTCGAGATAGTTGTCCTGGCTTGTTACAAGTATTAATCTCTGACCTGAAAAAGAAAGATAGTTTTCCTAGATTGTTACAAGTATTAATCTTCAATCTCTTCATGTAGATAGTTCTCCTGGCTTGTTACAGGTATTAATCTACAGTCGGTCGTCCACAGATAGTTCTCCTGGCTTGTTACAGGTATTAATCTGGAACTTAATAATTGTCGGTCGTCGAGATAGTTGTCTTGGCTTGTTACAAGTATTAATCTCTGACCTGAGAAAGAAAGATAGTTTTCTTGGCTTGTTACATGTATTAGTCTTCAATCTCTTCATGTAGATAGTTCTCCTGGCTTGTTACAAGTATTAATCTACAGTCGATCATCCACAGATAGTTCTCCTGGCTTGTTACAGGTATTAATCTGGAACTTAAAAATTGTCGGTCGTCGAGATAGTTGTCCTAGCTTGTTACAGGTATTAGACTCTGACCTGTGAAAGAAAGATAGTTTTCCCGACTTGTTACAGGTATTAATCTTAAATCTCTTCATGTAGATAGTTCTCATGGCTTGTTACAGGTATTAATCTACAGTCAGTCGTCCATATATAGTTCTCCTGGCTTGTTACAAGTATTAATCTGGAACTTGAAAATTGTCGGTCGTCAAATTTCTAAACACTTGGAAAATTTTCTAAGTGTTAAGAAAATATGACAATTTCAAAACTTCTGGGCCAAATTTCACGCAAGTACAATTAGAATTTGCAAAAATAATTCAGAACATGACTCTTCAATCAGAACATATGGAAGCTGTGTTCTTCGATCAGAACATGACTCTTCAAATCTCGTTCTTCAGCATACGGAGACTATGTTCTATTCTTCGATCAGAATATCACCCTTCGAATCTCACTATGGTCTTTCCACTCTTCGATCAGAACATCAACAAGCCCCAAAACCTCATTTTGAACAGTCTGTTGCACTGCTATGGTACAGTCCTACATCCAGCTGTCACAACACTCCAAATTGTTGTTGATCCAGTACACGCCTGCATTTCCTCAAACCCCATATTTGCACCAAATTAGCACATAAAAGCTGTATTTAAAAAGCAATGAAACAGTATGCCAAAAAGGTTTAAATCTCATTTGTTTTTCCCCTCCAAAATCACAGTAAACTCATCTAAGAATAAGTTGTTCCACCACACGTCTAAGCGGCTGGCTTTTGGGATACAGAGAGTTATCAACTACAAAAAAAGACAAAAGAAAACATTCAAACATTCTTAAACCCAGAATTCTCAAAAGCAATACCTTTGTTATTCCCTTTGAATCAAAGAACATAACATTTCAGTTCTGTTTCTTGCTGACCCCAGAACATTCGAAGGCAGCAGTTCAAGTCCCAAACACACACTCAATATTCAAGGTAAGTCATCTTGACTTTGAACTTTTCATTCAGAACATCATTAAAAATGTAGATATCATAGTGCTGATACTGTATATATCATTGCCCAAGTAGAAAAATTATGGTCAGAACTTCTTAAAGAAAACTAGGCTCAGAATTAGGAATAGAACTTCTATAAATTATCGTGCTTTTGTTTTTCTGTTTTGTTGTTGTTGAGAACTGAATAAGTTGCAAATGCTCTGGCTAATGTAAGGGAGAAGGTGAAGTGTAACACAGAACTTCTAGGTGTTTTTCTCACGGTTGTAACACAGCACACAGAACTTTTAGATTTTTGTCACTGTTGTAACACAACATGCAGAACTTCTAGGTACTTCTCACTATTGTAACATAGAACACATAACTTCTAGATTTTTTCTCACATGTAACTCATCACACAAAACTTCTAGGTTTTTTCTCACTGTTGTAACACAGTACACGAAACTTCTAGGTTTTTTCTCACTATTGTAGCACGATACAGAACTTCTGAGTTTTTCTCACTGTTTTAACACAACACAGAACTTCTAGGTTTTCCTCATCATTTTAACACAACACAAAACTTCTAGGTTTTTCTCACTGTTTTAACACAACATGCAGGACTTCTAGGTACTTCTCACTATTGCAACAAAGTACATAGAATTTCCAGGTGGTTTCTCACTATTTCAACACTTAGAACTTCAGCGTGCAACAACCCAAAACTTCTGGTTTCCTCTAACGTTCTTCTGGAACTTTAGCGCGTAGTAACCCGGAACTTCTGGTTTCCTCTAACATTTATTTCTGAACTACAGCGTGCCTAGCATCAGAACTTCTGATCCCTCTGATCTTTATTTTCAACAACATGTTGATTCTGTTCTCGTTATTTTATTCTTTTTCCTTCTTATTCTTATTATTTTCAGCATTAATACTATTTTCATTAATATAAAAAAGGACATAAAAATATTTTCTTTTTATTAACTAATTATTTTTTCTTTTAATTTATTAAGACAAAAAACAAATTTCAAAACAAATCCTTTCCTTTTATTGTATTGTATAATTCAATATGGTTGTAATAGATAATTAGGATTTATAATTCTTGCAATCCCCATCTATAAATATGTATCCCCACCCCTGAAATGATGTAATAGCTTAGGGTTTATTTCCGCACTTTTATTGCTTTCATACATTGTTAGTAATTAGGATGCATGGCAAGAGAAAATTAACAAGTAGATAACATTTAAATGCAAGACAAAATGCATGCAGTCAAACACACTTGCACACTAGCACCTCTAGGGTAATCTCACTTTGTTGCCTTTCGGAAAATAGTCATGTCCCTCGAATATGGGCGTTTTAGCAAATACCCTCGATAAAAGATCGTAGTCCCTCGATTACCCTCAATGTTGCCTCCCGTAAATGATATAGTCCCTAAACGACATTGCTAAAGCATCCCATAGGTTGTCTTCTATGACTATACAAAATGTCCTACGCCCGTCCCTTCACATCAAACGATGGGGCTTCTTATCAAATCAATGGTAAGATAGAAAATCCTAAAGGAGGAGGAAAAGAACATTTAAGACCTTTTGAGTAGGTAGGATGCTCCTAATTTCTCGCTTTCTCACAACAAAAACATTTTATACACCAATACTTTCATCTTGAAACATTTTCAAAAGACAAACACTTTGTACGCGTTCTTATAGAAACGAGAACCATTACAAAGACCCCTTTTCAAAATCACTTTCAAAAACACATTCCATAAACACTTCTTTGACCTATTTTCCAAACAACACTTTGTACGTGTTCTTATGAGACGGGAACCATTACAAAGACATTTTCAAAATACTTTCAAAACCCACACCACAAGCACACTTTCAAACAAAAGCAAGTGATCTAGTAAGCAACTAAGAGCCCGTAGATAACTACGGATGAAAAAGGGTGCTAACACCATCCCTTTTCATAACCTACCCCCCGAACTCAAGAAATAATCTCGAAAGGTCTTTCATGTTCTTTTCAAACTTTCATTATTGGATAAAAGAAAAGTCGGTGGTGACTCTTGCTATCCGCAAAAATTGCAATCAAACGCAAAACACTCAAGTCAGTTCTCCCACCATATTACAGGTTGTAACGTGGCCTGGTTAACGGTTTAAGAAATAAAGGATAAAGGCTAAATATTTATTTGTACCCAACCCGTTCTTCGTGATTTTATTCAATTCTATGCTCACTTAATTGTGCGTTTAAATCCTGATTGAGTTTGGAATCTTTGCCCCGATATTCTGGTGATGGTTCAGAAATTGAACGTTTTTTTGAGAAGGCAGTCATTTTTGTAACCCTTTTTTTGTCGAGGATTTGTAATGACCTCCTTTTTTTTGTTTTTATTATCCCTAATTTTTGCTTGAACTGTTTCTTTTGTGATTACAGTCAGCGGGATGCCCTGGTTTTTTTCTTAAGTCTCCTTCATAGGTTTTTACTTAGCGGGCTTTCCTTTTAAGAGACAATGACTGCTTGCCTTGATGATTATGTGGACCCATCACAATCTTTTGGAGAGCATCTTCTACATTATTTGTCGTGCATGAAAGGGAAAGTTTGTGATTGAATGCACATCTGAATTAACTGAGAAAACTACCCTGCCCCAAGTTAAGATTAAGGGTTTTAATTTGTGTGAAAATAAAAACTCCTACTTCTTAGGCTCAAAGGGGTTGACTAGGGATTATCTTCCTTATAACTCAACTGTTTAGGATTTGAAATAACGCTTGTACATCGTTAGCGGGGTCTGTTCAAAAGCATATTGTAGAGACTGTGGTATCGTTTTTGTTATCCTCCCTCTAAAGGATTAGAACTTTTAATCGAGAGTTGAATATCACAATAAGAAAGAAATTTAAATATAATGAACATGAAATAATTCAAGACCAACATATGTAATGCATTAATGGGAAAACCAAAGTTTTACATAATAGTAATTGTTTGAACAAGCAAAGGAAATTACAATTGAAAAATCACAAATGAAATAGACACTCTCAATGATTTGGCCTAGGAGCAGTGATCACATGGTGAGTCTCTAGAGGTTCGAATTCAATCTCCTTGACGTCAATCATATCCTGAATTTTGTTCTTCAGAGCCCAGCAGCCATTCGTATCATGTTCAGGACTATCAGAATGGTATGCACACCTTTCGTCGGGGTGGTAGCTAGGAGCAGAGGTATTAGGATTCTGTATAGGAGCCTTTAACATAATCAATCCTACTTTCAACATGTGTTGTAATGCTTGAGCTAGTGACATGTTGATTTTAGTGAATTGTCTCTTAGGCGAAACATCCTTACGTTGATTCCCTTGTTGATATCGTTTCACAGGCGTAGGATTATAGACCAGTACTTCCCCCACAAATGGGTTGTGGTTACCTCTAGCACGTCCCTCCTAGCCATATATAGCATTAACTTCCCTCTTGCAACCAAGTGGTTTCTTCTCAGCATTAGAAGATGCAGCCATCAAAATATTCCCACTCTTGATATCGGCTTCTACTCTTTTTTACCTGTCACTATAAGCTCTGTGAACCCAGACGAAGAACTTCCAATCAAGTGGTTGAAGAATGGACCATACAAAGTTCTCAAGAACCTGTCTACCAGCTCTTTATCAGACAGGGGAGGCTGGACTCTCCCTGCAAGATCTCTCCATTTCTAGGCGTAATCTTTGAAGCCCTCGCTAGAACCCATAAACATGCTTTGAAGTTGAGTACGGGTTGGAGCGAGGTTATCATTGTATTGGTACTTCCTGTATAAAGCAGCAACCAAGTCTTTCCAGGTGTGAATGTCGGTTCCTTCCAACTGATAGAACCACTTCAATTGAGTGCCAGCCAAACTTTCTTGGAAGAAATGGACCCATAACTTTTGGTCAACAGTGTGAGGCTGAATCTTTCTGACATATGATCTCAAGTGAAGTTTAGGACAAGAAATCCCGTCATATTTGGAAAATGTGGGAACCTTGAATTTTGGTGGGATGATCATTCCAGAAACCAACGTTAAATCTTCAAAGTCCAAGCCAGGTATCTGCTGAATCTCTATAGCATTGAGACGATCCTCCAACTATTTGTATTTATCATCAGCAGAAGGATATTTCTCCTCAGAGTAATCAGCTTCATCTTCATCAGTCCCTGGGTTGTTATCATCTTCATGATTATCCCCCTCATTTAATGGAGTTGTGAGATCTAGAGCTCGCTTGACTGGTCCTCTAAGTCTTCTTCCCATATTTAAGATGTCAGCCCGTTTCTTTGGCTTCTTGGTCTTCTCTTTGATGATTAGGGTTTTTAGATCCCCCTGTCCCTTAGCCAGAGCCAGGAACATTTGCTGAAACTGAGTGTTTTGAGCTTGGAGATCCTTCACTGTTTGTTCGAGAGCCATTTCTTTTTCTGAAATAAACATCGAAGGGATAAGAAGCCTGTCTGGAGAATACTTGTTATGCAATGACATGTATGATATGTAAATGTTTTCAAGGATCTCGCGGGTTAAACAAGAAAATGTCAGAAGTTGAATTTTACAGCTTTGATTGAAGAACTTCGTATCATTGAAGGTCCTTCTACGAGAGTCAAGCTCACCATGTTGAGTAGGTTATCTCCCCTGGCTCAAGATATTGTGTTATGGTCTTTTTGATGACATTGGCTAGAGGAAAATAAATCCCCTTGCCCCTTGCTAGACGTCTAGTTTATCATAACCTATATCACAGACCCTTGAGAACCTTGAAATGGTTAAGGAGATGCTATGGTATGATGTTATGTTGTGTATGCTATGCGTTAAACAACAATGTAAGGTGGCATAAGCAAGTAAATCTTGCAAGAAATCCAGGTTATTGGATAATGGATATAAAGAAAACTAGCAAGGAATACCAACAAAGCCCTACAACGAGTTCAAGTTTGTTAGATAATGAAAGCAAGCAAGTCATAGAAATAGCCTTAGGTTCAGGCTTGCATGAGTTCCATATGTAAGTACCCTCGTGAAGTTTAGTGGGTTCAACCTGTCCTATCAATAGTAACCAGGTTCTAGGGAATCTCAATATCACTGATTTTTCCCATAAGTTTTGTTTCGATCAACAACTGACTTGCCACCAAATAAAACTCGGGATTCAAATCTCAATGAGTGTAGTATGGAGTATCAACCGACATAGGACTACACCAAAGACGACTATCTCACTACTTCCTAATGGCTAAGTGATTCAATTAAAGGTTCTAAGGTCAGTTGATGCTTCATGGCACCATACAGCGGCTCCATATTCTCCTTGACTACTCAAGGGCTACCAGTACCAACCAAAGTGTCACATCAACGTAGTTGTTGCTTCAACCGTGTCGGTATACCCCGCACCGCCCCCATGATCTATTGCTACTTACCTAAAAGGTGCCCCAGATCCAGGTGTAGGATCTATAGTAACAACCCAAACAAACCCTCCAAGGATAAAGCATACAAAGCAAGCAATTAAAACAGTTTTAAAATGAACTTACTCTAAGGTAACCCCACTTTTTATTAATCCCCAACAGAGTCTCCAGTTCTATAATATGGTGGCAGAACTGACTGTTATACTGGTTTTGCATTTTGTGTTCGCGAATGTTGCGGTAAGCAAGAGTCGCCACCGACTTTTCTTTTATCCAATAAAGGAAAGGGTGAAAATAACAGAAAAAGACCTTTTCGAGAATTTTCTATGTAAGGGGCGTAGATTATGGAAAGGGAAGGTGTTAGCACCCTTTCCATCCGTAGTTTTCTATGGGCTCTTAGATGCTTAGCTCATTTTTTAAAATACCTCGTGCTTTTGTGTATTTTTCAAAAGTAATTTGAAAATTCCTTAGTGCGGCGATTCACTTTATGATAACTCTTGTGTCAGTCCTCAAGAGTGTTAACAAAGGAAATATTTTTGAAATGTGTAAGTTTAAAAAGTTTATTTTGAGCATCGCATCTAAAAACTATTTACTTATACTCGAAAAGGTTCGTTCTTTTCCTCCTATCATTTAGACAGTGCTATCCTACTATTAGTGAGTAGGTATCCCTATTGTTGGATGTACGAGGGACGTTCGAAGGGACGTTTTTATAGTCTCAAAGGCAACTTCTCAAGAAGCTTTAGTAACTACACTAGGGTTCTAAAGTTCATATCTTTACCGAGGAAACATCCAGAGGGTCATCGAGGGACTTATGATATTTTTGAACTAGAGGGTAGTCACTAAAACCTCTCACGTTTCAAGAGTTGTGACTATTTCCGAAGGCAACCAAAGTGGGGTATCCTAGAGATGTATATGTGCAATGTGTGTTATGTTCAGTTATTTTAGTCTTGAGTTAGGTTTGCTAGCGTTTTGATTATTAATCTTATCATAAAATCCTATTAGTAATGCATCTAGAAGTTAATATGAAAAGCAGTAAAAAAATGCCGAAAATAAGGGTCCTACGTTATTACAACCAAATCGAAAGACGAGAAAAATGTAAAAACAAAGAACAAAATAAAGAAGAGAAATGAATTCTTTGATCCAGACAATGGACTCCTTCGATTCACCTTTCTTTTTCCTTCTTTTGATTGAGCTAGAGAGTTGACGTGAGTAACCTTCAATTGCACCTTTTCCTGCCTCTTTCGTTTGAGTTTGGGAGTTGGTATGAGCAACCTTCGATTACACTCTTTCATGCTTCTTTCAATTTAGACTATGAAGTAATATGGACCTGTAGAGCAGCATGAGTGTATATCATTCGTTCACACTCTTTTTGTCTTAAGCTTGAATATGTACAGGTTAGTTCTGACATATTTATGGACAAGAAAAGCAAACAAACAAAGAGGGCAGAGACGAAGAACATAACCAAGAGGCTGTCTACATATTATGCTGAAACGAAAAGCAAGTAAAAGGCTATTTACATATTATGCTGAAACGAAAAGATGCTAGATCAAGAGGACTTACCTTGCCTGGAACTGGAACTTGTGTGTGGACTAGAGTTTATTGGATACTACTCGATTCGAAATGAGAGAGGCAAGTGTGGTGTGATCTTGTTGAGTTTTGAGAGTTTTTGGTGTGCTTCTCATAGGATGTGTATGCGTGTAAGGCAATATATGTGTATGGTTCCTGGGCTTATGTCTCCAGTGTGTGTGCGTATGTATGTGGTATCCTCTTTTTTTCGTGTTTGAAGCTTGCTAGTGTGCTCCTTATATAGAGGGGATGGAAGGGACAAGAGGGAAAAGGAATAAACAACCATTAAGTTGGTGTTTTAAGGCCATGAATATCACTTTGAAACTTTTCCAAAGACATGGTTTCTTGTCACTATTTGAATTTTCTATGAACCTGGTAGCCTTTGACTTTCTAATACCTTCAGGCCATGCCCTTAGATTAGACTTAAGTTTCCTCCTTCAAATGGACCTCTTATGTACCCTCCGAATGGACCTTCTGAATGCTTCTTCGAATGGACCTTTTGTTACTTCCTTCGAATGGAACACATGTAAATCCTTTGAATGGAAAACATGTACATCCTTTGAATGGAACACCTATACATCCTTTTAATGGAACACCTGTGCATCCTTCGAATGAACCTTTTGTGTGTCTTTCGAATAGCGCGCATGTATGCCTCGTGGATTCTTCGAATGGTTCACCAATGTGGGCTCATAATGTGGCAATCATACGCTGAAAGGTTCAAAGATGGAGTTGACGCAATAAGTTTCAAAGGGAACCATTTCCTAGTCGAAGCTAGCATAAAGGAAGCCAATGCCTTGTGGATGTTAGCATGAGAAGGTCATTGTTGTATGAATCTAAGGCCAGTTGAAAGGGTATTGGCCTTGTGCGTTGAAAGCGAGCACAAGGGAATCCCTTACCCTTGTGAACGTTAGCATGAGGAGATCATTGCTCCGTGAATCGAAGGCCAATTGAAAGGGTCTTGGCCTTGTGCATTGAAAGCAAGCACAGGGGAATACTTTGCCCTTGTGAATTGAAACAAACTTATAGGGGGTTCTTATCTTACGCAGTCGAAGCCTTGTGAACTTAGTTTGATCGAAGGAAGTCCAGCGCCCAATCGAAGACCTTGTGAAGTTATCTTGATCGAAGGAGGCCCAGTGCCCAATCGAAGACTTACATACCAAAGCCTGATCGAATGGTTTTATATGCCCAATTGAATCTCCTTGTCTAGATGACAATCAAAAAAACAAACTGCTCAGGGGCTAATCAAAAACACCCGGTCTCAAATCCAATCGAAGACACCTTAGTTATCTTCAAAAATTTTATTTTAATTTAATCAAGTGTTTGTGACCACCCATATAAGAAAAAACCTTGGAAAACATGAGAGGGCAAATTTTGGGGTACAACATTATTCGACATGAAAGAATTGAATATGAGATAGAGAAGGTGGCTTGAATTGCTAAAAGACTATGACTTTGATTTGAGTTACCACCCTTGTAAGGAAAATATAGTTGTTGATGCATTAAGTAGGAAGTCACTTCATATGTCGATGCTTATGATTCGAGAGTTAGAGATGATCGAGCAATTTAGAGATATGAGCTTAGTGTGTGAAGAGACTTCTAAAAGTGTGAAGTTAGGAATGTTGAAACTAACTAGTGGCATAATAGAAGAAATTCGTGAAGGTCAGAAGTTTGATTTGAGGTTAGTAGATCAATTAACTTTGATTAACCAAGGTAAATGAGATAGGTTTAGAATCAATGAGAATGGTGTAATGAGGTTTGGTAATAGAGTATGTGTTCTAGATATGCCAGAGTTTAAGAAGAGTATTCTTGAGGAAGGACGTAAAATTGTGTTGAGTATTTCTCCCGGTGCTACAAAGATGTATCAGGACTTGAAGAAATTATTCTGGTGGCCTACTATGAAAAAAGAAGTTTCCAAATTTGTTTATGCTTGCTTGAATTAACAGAAATCAAAGGTTGAGCATCATAAGCCTATGGGTCTTATGCAACCGTTGAGTATTTCAGAATGGAAGTGGGACAATGTTTCCATGGACTTTGTGTCAGGTTTACCAAAGTCTCCTAAAGGAAATTATTCGATTTGGGTGATTGTGGATAAGTTGACTAAGTCGGATCATTTCTTACCGATGAAGATCAATCATCCTATGGAGAAGTTAGTTCAGATGTATATTGGTGAAATTGTGAAGTTGCATGGAACACCTTCGAGTATCGTGTCGGATAGAGATATGAGTTTTATGTCAAAATTTTAGACAAGTTTGTAGAATTCCTTTGGTACTAAGTTGAGGTTGAGTTTTGCATATCATCCTCAAATAGATGGACAGATGAAAAGAGCTATTCAGTCTTTAAAATATTTATTGAGGGCTTGTGTGCTAGAACAAGGAGGAGCTTGGGATAGTCACTCTCCATTCATTTAATTTACTTATAATAACAATTTACATTCTAGTATTGGGATAGCTTCGTACGAAGCGTTGTACGATATGAGGTGTAGGACTCTATTGTGTTGGTATGAGTCAGGCGAGAGTGTTGTACTCAAACATAAGGTTGTATAAGAGACAACTGGAAAGATAAATATGATCCAGGAGATTAAGAAAGCTTCTCAGAGTCGTCAAAAGATCTATCATGATTAGAGGAGAAAGGATCTTGAGGTTCAAGTAGATGATCATGTATTTTTGAGAGTTACTCTGGTAACCGGTGTAGGTAGAGCTTTGAAGACAAGAAAACTTACGCGACATTTTGTTGGTCCGTATCAGATATTAGAGAAGGTAGGTGAGATGGCTTATCAGATTACTTTGCCTTTTCTACTTTGGTCTATAGAGTACTCACCTCTTGTTTCCAATTTTGATAAGTTTCACAACCGAATCGACATGGTTCTTCATCCTTATTTTTATGAGTTTAACTATCTACAATAGATCGCTTTAATGCTTCAAATTTCTTATTGGTTTCTTCAACCTTTAGTTCCAAGTATGTAGGACTTTTTCATTGGAAGCTAATTTCTTATAATCATGTAATGCATCTTTTTGTAGATTTTCTAAAACATTTTTCAATTCAATAAAAGACAACTTATCAACGTTAGAGTATTTAGAATAACTTACATTTTTTTTATTACTTTGACGTTGATTGACCATGAAACAACAATTTTCCTCTTTATCGCTATCACTTGAGCTTTCGTTACTTGAGACATCACTATCACCATCCCAAGCAACATAGGCTTTTCTATATTTCCTAGATTTGTTTTGTTGATCCTTTCCTTTCTCATTAATAAGAGATGGACAATACGGTCAAAAATGACTCGGATTTCCACATTTATAGCACATACCTCTTGTCTTACCATTTTTGTTGTCTTTATATTTTGAGGAGGCATATTGTCTTCTAAACTTTACAATATTTTTGTCGGAGTGTTTGACACTATTCTTCTGAGTGTATCCATTGTATCTCCTTACAAATAATCTCACTTTGTCATCATATGAATCTTCTTCATCACAAGAATCATTATCATTAGTGTGATAATCCTTTGAGGATCTTGAACTTGAAGCCCTAAAAGCTTTAAACTTTGTTCCTTCCTCCTTATCGGTGTCTTTCTCCTTTTTCTTCTTTTTCTCAAGCTTCTTTTCATATTTGTCCAAGCAAGTGAGTTTTTGCTCATATTCTTCCAACATTCCAAACAAAGTGGTGAGATCAAGTGTTGTAAGATTATTGGCTTCCTTGATCACCATGACCTTTGGTTTCCAATTCCTAGTAAGACATATCAAAACCTTGTTAGTAGCAATAGTATTGGAAATAGGATTACCTAGCAAGAATAAACGATTAATAAAATGTGAGAACCACTTTTTCATTTGAGTAGTGGTTTTACCATGCTTCATGGGAAAGAATTCAAACTCTTGATTAAGTATATTAATTCAAGCTTGTTTAACCTTATTAGTTCCCTTATAGGTAACTTTTATAGTGTCCCACATAGCCTTAGCCGTCTCACAATAAGAAATGTGATAAAAAATCATTAACACCAAGAGTAGATATGATAATGTTTTTTGCTTTCAAATCATGTACCCACTTCTTATTATCTTCCTCATTCCATAGTACTTACAACTTAGGTGTGACAACACAATCAACAAGATGTATTACCGGTGTTGGACCATTTTGAATGGCCTACCACACACCTTTATGTAATGAGTTAACATTAATTTGCAAACAAAAATTCCAATAACTATATTTTTCTCCCATAAAGATTAGGGATATTTTATAATCCCTTTTAGGTTCCTACGCCATTTTCTAATAAGAGTTTTGAAGCACAGAATTAACCAGAGCTCTTGATTCCACTTGTTACACGACACCAATATATTTATAGGGATGGGGGTTATGAATAGACCACCAAGCCAAAATACCAATTAAAAATTGGAGTTTTAAAAAGCTAATTGAAAAGAGTACAAGCAGAAGGTTTTAATATAGATCGATTAAAGTCGTCTATATGAACCTAATTATTGGAACTCGAATATGTAATTAAGCCTTATGGAATGAATAACACAATAAAATAAATTTATACACTTGAAACAAGTAGCAAAATATAGCAATTTTCTATCAATACTATTTCCAATGAAATAAACCAAAAATAACGGACTACGCAATTTGTCAAACACTTGGTGTGCGAACGAATTTTTAGAACTTTCCTTGAGTTATGTTGATATAGAAAATCACTTATAATCAAAGTGATTATAAGCTAATAAAAAACCAATTCAAAACAAAAACAGCCACGCAAAAATTCTTACGTGTCGATCGATCAATCAATGTTATTTAATGAATTGCTTAATGAAAAGTAAAGTAAGTTGAATTTGTATCTGAATCTTGTGGCGATGAAGAGAGAAACAAGAAGGAGGAAGAAGAAACAAGGGGAGAAGATGAGTTTTCTTAACTAGAGATAACAATCGGAAGTCCAGAACAACGTAAATGGTGGGTGGAGATTTTGAGTGAAAATCAAAACCCTAAGAAGGGGAGAACGGTGGTCTATGTTGCACCAACGATAATCAATGGCGAGGTTGAAGTTGAAGTTGACAATGAAGACATAGTATCTGAATTTTTGTATTGGAAGAATTCTCTTATTCTATACATTCTTGGAGAAGATCTGTGTAACGCCCCTGTTTTAATTATTTGATTTATTTAATTGGGAATTTATTTTATTAGAATTAATAAAATAAAAAGAATTATTTACCTTGGAATATTTGAAGGAAAACTAGAGAAAATAAGTAAATATTGGGTTTTTAAGTTATTGGGCTTGGATGTCGTTAGTAAAGAGTGGGGTGCAAAAGAAATAAGGATATATATTTTGGAACTTAAGTTATTCCTCACTTTTCATGATAAATCAGAATTTGGAGATATTTGGGATTGGAGCTCTGAAGAACGAAGAACAATCGCTCAAGAGTTCAAAGCTGCAATTTGATAAGGTAGGGGGGGTACTACTCAATTTATATTTGCTTATGGGTTTAGATGCGATTGGTTGGGTAATCGTAGGATAATCCCGTTTTCTCTGATGTTCTTAGTGATCGATAACTTTAGGGTCGAATTTCGTTAGAAAAGATTAGGTTCCCTAAAGGTTGTGAATTGATTAAGAAATTAATCCCTATTGTTGATTTAGATCGAAATTGTATGATCAGGAGTTTCCCTTAGGTGTTCTAAGGATAACCTTGATGTTATCAGATTTCCCCAAAAGGACGAATAATCACTTTTAAAGTTACTTCGATAATTGTTGGTAATTATAAAATTAAGTTTTTGGATTAAATGATTTGAAAAAGGAATTCTGTCTTCCAACGATTTTAGAAAACTATAACATTGAAGGATTTGAGTTATTCAATTTGTGGGAAATTGATGAACATAGGTCAGAGGCATAGGAAATTGATGTTTTGGAAACTTGATGTGTATTTGGATGTTTTGTACTGCATTGCACTGCTGTAGAAATGTATTTTCATGCAAAAATGTTGGCATATGAGCTGCTGCAGGTACAGGAATATTTGGCACGCGCTCATCAACACGGGCCGTGTTGCTGCACACGGACACCCGTGTTGATCTTCTGTGTTGGTAAAAATAATGTGTTTTCTGGACACATTTCCACACGGGCCGTGTTGCTGCACACGGGCACCCGTGTTGATCTTCTGTGTTGGTAAAAATAATGTGTTTTCTGGACACATTTCCACACGGGCAGTGTTGCTGCACACGGGCACCCGTGTTGAACCTCCTGTGTTGGCTTCTGAATTCTATTTTCTGTGCATGCTGTTATGTACGGAATTGATTATGTTTTGATGTGCAGTGTTTTATATGTTTGGAATATGCTGCTTATTGATTCCCTAGTGTTGTTTGATGCTTGTATCGAATAATGTTTGTATGTTATGATACCAACACTACGTGGATGTTATTGTCATGCTTTTAGATGATGTTATTAAGCATGAATTATGATATAACTTGATATGATTGGTTGATGTTAATAGTATGCTGAGTGATTACATGCTATCCATATCCTGTTATGATTGATATTGTTGATGTTGCATGATATGTTTCCTTGATGTTAATAGTATGCTGAGTGTTACATACTTTACATATCATGTTGCATTTGTTAAGTCCCATTGTGTGGAATTAACATGATGGTCAATATACGTGTCCACGATTTAATAGAACGTTGAGGTGGTAGCCGTGTCCGCGATATAATGGAACGGTGAGTTATCCGTGACCCGAGATTTAATGGGGCGGTAAAATGGTACCACATGCATGGGTGTGTTGCATTATATTGAATATAACATGAATGGATGATTTTCCAATGTTGTATTTAATTGATTGTATGCATGTATTGTTGCTGAATTGTTAATGATGTTTGATGTTAATTATAAGTATGAAAAGTAATATATTATGAATATATGAATTGTAAAGGTTTTCGTAAACTATGAAACATGCTAACTGTTTGGGTGATGCTTATGGTTTTTCTGAATTGATAGTTATGAACGTATAATCAAATGTATAGTTGAGATGCTCACCCTTACTGTTGAATATTTCAGATTGAGGAGCTTCGTTCAGGTGCTTGGCGAAGGCTTGTTGTTTCTAGTTTATTTCCGTTTAAGTATTGTCCGGGTCATGCTCTGATAGTTGTAACTCCGGGAACGTTTGTTTGTCGAGCTGCTTTAGTCAGACTCGTTTATTCCTTATGTTTGTTATAATATGAGTTTGATATATTCCAGGTGTTAATCCCTGATGATTTTGAAAATATTATAACATTGGTTTTGTTAATTAAATTATTCCGCTGTATAAACATGTATGAGTTGCTTCTATGTTATGCATGACAGGAACTTGTTTTTGTAAAAAGAGAATTGTGACATCCTCGTTAATACATGTACTCTGAAAGTATGATTTTAATTATTTGCGAAATTTTATGCGGGGTTTTAGAGGGTGTTACAAAAGTGGTATCAGAGCATAGTCGGTCGTTGCGACCAGAGTCTTGAGTCAGTCATTCCTTTTGTATGCGACTAGTGTAAGGCAACACTGTCGATACTGTATTCTGATGAGGAGTATGTTTTAATTCTCAGGAATATGGCTGGAAGAGGTAACAGACGAAATGATGCTGCACTCGTTGAGGCTTTGGGGATGTTAGCTGGTGTACTTGCTGGAAATCCAAATGGAGGCGTGATTGGTGCTGATAGGCAATTGGGGAACTTCCTAAGGAACAATCCTCCGTTGTTCAAAGGTACACATGACCCTGAAGGTGCTCAGAAGTGGCTGAAGGAAATAGAAAGGATTTTCCGTGTGATTGATTGTGCTGAAGATCTGAAAGTCAGATATGGTACGCATATGTTGGCAGAAGAGGCCGATGACTGGTGGGTTGCATCAAGGACTGAAATGGTTCAGGATGGAGAGGCACTGACTTGGGCTAACTTCAGAAGGGCTTTTCTGAGGAGGTACTTTCCTGAAGATGTTCGGGGAAGAAAGGAAATTGAATTTTTGGAGCTTAAGCAGGGCAATCTGACTGTTAGTGAGTATGCTACTAAGTTCACTGAGCTGGCAAAGTATTATGCACACTACAACAATGATGAGGCTGGAGAATTCTCTAAATGTATCAAATTTGAGAATGGTCTCCGAGATGAGATTAAGCAGGGAATCAGGTACCAGCGTATTCGTAGATTTTCTGATCTGGTGGATTGTAGCAGGATCTTGGAAGAAGATATTACCAAGACTAGGTCGTCTCACTCTCGTGGGACTGTTGATAAAAGGGGAAAGCAGCATATGGACCGTGGCAAGCCATATGGTAGAGGTAACCAGAAATCAGGTGGTTGGAAAAGGCCTAGTGGGGGAGATTCTAAGGCTCCTATCAGATGCTACAAGTGTGGTGAGTTTGGTCATCATATTCGAGATTGCAAGAGCGATGAGAAGAAGTGCTATAAATGTGGAAAGACTGGTCATTTGTCTATTGATTGCAAAGGGAAGTCTGTTACTTGTTACAATTGTGGCGAAGAAGGTCACATTCGTCCGCAGTGTCCTAAACCTAAGAAGGATCAGTCAGGTGGAAAAGTGTTCGCTTTGTCTGGATCTGATACTACTCCAGAGGATCGATTGATTAAAGGTACATGTTTTATTCATGGCACACCTTTAGTTGCAATTATTGATACTGGTGCAACTCATTCTTTCATTTCTTTGGATTATGCTGAGAGGTTGAAACTGGACATATCTGATATGCGAGGTAGCATGGTTATTGATACTCCTGCATCGGGTTCAGTGACAACTTCACTAGTATGTAGGAATTGTCCTATTGAGATTTTTGGTAGAGGTTTCGGTATGGATTTAGTGTGCCTACCGCTTGAACAAATTGATATTATCCTTGGGATGAACTGGTTGGAATTCAACCGGGTTCATCTGAACTGTTTTGCTAAGACGGTGATTTTCCCAGAGGCAGTTGGTGTCGAGGATTTGACTATGACTGCTAGGCAGGTACAAGAAGCAATGGAAGACGGTGCTAATGTGTTTATGTTACTTGCTTCGTTAGATGCAACAGGAAAGGTCAGGAGTGGTGAATTGCCAGTGGTGTGTGATTTTCCAGAAGTCTTTCCTGATGATGTTGGTGAGTTACCTCCTGAGAGAGAAGTGGAATTTTCTATAGATTTGATTCCTGGTACGAGACCGGTGTCGATGGCACCATATCGTATGTCTGCATCTGAGTTGGCTGAATTGAAGAGTCAGTTGGAAGATTTACTGGAGAAGAAGTTTATTCGTCCAAGTGTTTCTCCTTGGGGTGCTCCGGTATTGTTGGTTAAGAAGAAAGAAGGTTCTATGAGACTGTGTGTTGATTACAGGCAATTGAACAAGGTAACCATTAAGAATCGGTATCCATTACCGAGGATTGATGATTTAATGGATCAGCTAATTGGAGCCAGTGTATTCAGTAAGATTGACTTGAGATCTGGATATCATCAGATTCGTGTGAAAGCGGGAGATATTCAAAAGACTGCTTTTCAAACGAGGTATGGGCATTATGAATATTCTGTTATGCCGTTCGGAGTTACTAATGCACCTGCTGTTTTCATGGAGTACATGAACAGGATTTTTCATCCGTATCTGGATAAGTTTGTTGTGGTTTTTATTGATGACATTCTGATTTATTCCAAGAATGACGAAGAACATGCGGAACATCTCAGAATTGTGTTAGAGTTGTTGAAAGATAAGAAGTTGTATGCAAAGTTGTCCAAATGTGAGTTCTGGCTGAATGAAGTTAGTTTTCTTGGACATGTGATTTCTAAGAATGGTATTGCAGTGGATCCTACAAAAGTAGAAGCAGTATCTCAGTGGGAAGCGCCGAAGACTGTTTCAGAAATCAGAAGTTTTCTTGGTCTTGCAGGTTATTACAGAAAGTTTATCGAAGGATTCTCAAAGTTAGCATTGTCGTTGACGAAGTTGACTCGTAAAGGACAAGCGTTTATTTGGGATTCTGATTGTGAGAAAGGTTTCCAAGAATTGAAGCGGAGATTGACTAGTGCTCCTATTCTGATTTTGCCGAATCCGGTGGAATCTTTTGTGGTTTATTGTGATGCATCTCTGATGGGATTAGGTGGTGTTCTAATGCAGAATCAACAGGTAGTTGCGTATGCTTCGAGACAGTTGAAGGTTCACGAAAGGAACTATCCTACTCATGACTTAGAGTTAGCAGCAGTTGTGTTTGTCTTGAAATTGTGGAGACATTATCTGTATGGTTCGAGATTTGAAGTGTATAGTGATCATAAGAGTTTGAAGTATCTTTTCGATCAGAAAGAGCTCAATATCTGGCAAAGAAGGTGGTTGGAATTTCTCAAAGATTATGATTTTGGTTTGAATTACCATCCTGGTAAGGCAAATGTGGTTGCAGATGCTTTGAGTAGGAAATCCTTGCATATGTCTATGATGATGGTTCGTGAATTGGAGTTAATTGAACAATTCCGAGATTTGAGTTTAATTTGTGAAAGTACTCCGAAGTGTGTTCGTTTGGGTATGTTGAAACTTACTAGTGGTATTCTAGAAGAGATCAGGATCGGGCAGAAATCTGATAATAATTTAGTTGATAAATTGACATTGATCAACCAAGGTCAAGGTGGTGAGTTTAGAATTGATGAAAATGATGTTATGAGATTTGGCGATAGAGTTTGTGTTCCTGATGTTGCAGAAATCAAGAAGAGTATATTAGAGGAAGGACATCGCAGTGGGATGAGTATTCATCCGGGTGCCACGAAAATGTATCATGATTTGAAGAAATTGTTTTGGTGGCCGGGAATGAAAAAGGAAATAGTTGAATTTGTGTATGCATGTTTAATCTGTCAGAAATCGAAGATTGAGCATCATAAGCCGTCTGGATTTATGCAACCGATGTTTATTCCAGAATGGAAGTGGGATAGTATTTCTATGGATTTTGTATCCGGGTTGCCGAGGACTCCTAAGAATTGTGAAGCGATATGGGTTGTTGTGGATAGACTGACTAAGTCTGCTCATTTTATACCGGTGCGAATGGATTGCTCAATAGAGAGATTGGCACAGTTGTATATTGAGAAAATAGTGAGTTTGCATGGAGTTCCTTCTAGTATTGTGTCAGATAGAGATCCGAGGTTCACTTCGAAATTTTGGGAAGGATTGCAGAAGGCTTTGGGTACTAAATTGAGGTTGAGTTCAGCTTATCATCCTCAGACTGATGGACAGACGGAGAGGACGATTCAATCGTTAGAAGATTTATTGCGTGCTTGTGTTTTAGAGAAGGGTGGAGCTTGGGATAGCTATTTGCCATTGATTGAATTTACTTATAACAATAGTTACCATTCGAGTATTGGTATGGCTCCGTTTGAGGCATTGTATGGTAGGCGGTGTAGAACGCCTTTGTGTTGGTATGAATCTGGAGAGAGTTCAGTAATTGGGCCAGAAATTGTTCAGCAGACTACTGAAAAGATCAAATTGATTCAAGAGAAGATGAGAGCTTCTCAGAGTCGTCAGAAAAGTTATCATGACAAGAGGAGAAAGAATTTAGAATTCAGTGCTGGAGATCATGTGTTTATGAGAGTTACTCCGATGACGGGTATTGGTCGAGCGTTGAAATCTAAGAAGTTGACTCCGCGTTTTATTGGTCCGTTTCAGATTACGGAGAGAGTTGGAGGAGTTGCTTATCGTATTGCTTTACCTCCGAGACTTGCGAATTTGCACGATGTTTTTCATGTTTCTCAGTTGAGGAGATACATTCCAGACCCATCTCATGTAATCCAAGTAGATGATGTACAGGTGAGAGATAACCTGACAGTAGAAACATTGCCTATGAGGATAGAAGATCGGGAAGTGAAACAGTTAAGAGGTAAAGAGATAGCATTAGTGAAGGTTGCTTGGGGAGGCCCAGCAGAGGGAAATATTACTTGGGAACTGGAGAGCCAGATGAAAGAGGCTTATCCGGAACTGTTCGTCTAAGGTATGTTTTCGAGGACGAAAACTCTTTTAGTGGGGGAGAGTTGTAACGCCCCAGTTTTAATTATTTGATTTATTTAATTGGGAATTTATTTTATTAGAATTAATAAAATAAAAAGAATTATTTACCTTGGAATATTTGAAGGAAAACTAGAGAAAATAAGAAAATATTGGGTTTTTAAGTTATTGGGCTTGGATGTCGTTAGTAAAGAGTGGGGTGCAAAAGAAATAAGGATATATATTTTGGAACTTAAGTTATTCCTCACTTTTCACGATAAATCAGAATTTGGAGATATTTGGGATTGGAGCTCTGAAGAACGAAGAACAATCGCTCAAGAGTTCAAAGCTGCAATTTGATAAGGTAAGGGGGGGCTACTACTCAATTTATATTTGCTTATGGGTTTAGATGCGATTGGTTGGGTAATCGTAGGATAATCCCGTTTTCTCTGATGTTCTTAGTGATCGATAACTTTAGGGTCGAATTTCGTTAGAAAAGATTAGGTTCCCTAAAGGTTGTGAATCGATTAAGAAATTAATCCCTATTGTTGATTTAGATCGAAATTGTATGATCAGGAGTTTCCCTTAGGTGTTCTAAGGATAACCTTGATGTTATCAGATTTCCCCAAAAGGACGAATAATCACTTTTAAAGTTACTTCGATAATTGTTGGTAATTATAAAATTAAATTTTTGGATTAAATGATTTGAAAAAGGAATTCTGTCTTCCAACGATTTTAGAAAACTATAACATTGAAGGATTTGAGTTATTCAATTTGTGGGAAATTGATGAACATAGGTCAGAGGCATAGGAAATTGATGTTTTCGAAACTTGATGTGTATTTGGATGTTTTGTACTGCATTGCACTGCTGTAGAAATGTATTTTCGTGCAAAAATGTTGGCATATGAGCTGCTGCAGGTACATGAATATTTGGCACGCGCTCATCAACACGGGCCGTGTTGCTGCACACGGGCACCCGTGTTGATCTTCTGTGTTGGTAAAAATAATGTGTTTTCTGGACACATTTCCACACGGGCCGTGTTGCTGCACACGGGCACCCGTGTTGATCTTCTGTGTTGGTAAAAATAATGTGGTTTCTGGACACATTTCCACACAGGCAGTGTTGCTGCACACGGGCACCCGTGTTGAACCTCCTGTGTTGGCTTCTGAATTCTATTTTCTGTGCATGCTGTTATGTACGGAATTGATTATGTTTTGATGTGCAGTGTTTTATATGTTTGGAATATGCTGCTTATTGATTCCCTAGTGTTGTTTGATGCTTGTATCGAATAATGTTTGTATGTTATGATACCAACACTACGTGGATGTTATTGTCATGCTTTTAGATGATGTTATCAAGCATGAATTATGATATAACTTGATATGATTGGTTGATGTTAATAGTATGCTGAGTGATTACATGCTATCCATATCCTGTTATGATTGATATTGTTGATGTTGCATGATATGTTTCCTTGATGTTAATAGTATGCTGAGTGTTACATACTTTACATATCATGTTGCATTTGTTAATTCCCATTGTGTGGAATTAACATGATGGCCAATATACATGTCCGCGATTTAATGGAACGTTGAGGTGGTAGCCGTGTCCGCGATATAATGGAATGGTGAGTTATCCGTGACCCGAGATTTAATGGGGCGGTAAAATGGTACCACATGCATGGGTGTGTTGCATTATATTGAATATAACATGAATGGATGATTTTCCAATGTTGTATTTAATTGATTGTATGCATGTATTGTTGCTGAATTGTTAATGATGTTTGATGTTAATTATAAGTATGAAAAGTAATATATTATGAATATATGAATTGTAAAGGTTTTCATAAACTATGAAACATGCTAACTGTTTGGGTGATGCTTATGGTTTTTCTGAATTGATTGTTATGAACGTATAATCAAATGTATAGTTGAGATGCTCACCCTTACTGTTGAATATTTCAGATTGAGGAGCTTCGTTCAGGTGCTTGGCGAAGGCTTGTTGTTTCTAGTTTATTTCCGTTTAAGTATTGTCCGGGTCATGCTCTGATAGTTGTAACTCCGGGAACGTTTGTTTGTCGAGCTGCTTTAGTCAGACTCGTTTATTCCTTATGTTTGTTATAATATGATGTTGATATATTCCAGGTGTTAATCCCTGATGATTTTGAAAATATTATAACATTGGTTTTGTTAATTAAATTATTCCGCTGTATAAACATGTATGAGTTGCTTCTATGTTATGCATGACAGGAAATTGTTTTTGTAAAAAGAGAATTGTGACATCCTCGTTAATACATGTACTCTGAAAGAATGATTTTAATTATTTGCGAAATTTTATGCGGGGTTTTAGAGGGTGTTACAATCTGAGTATGAATACTGTGAAGAGATTTATGGAGAAGATGTGGAATTTTGTCCAGCTTCCGGATATGTTCTATCACGACGATGTGTATTTCATACTGAGATTCAGCACACTTGAAGATATGGACGCTGTATTGATGAAAGGACCCTACTCTGTTAGGGGTATGCCAATGATTAGTAAGGAGTGGAAGCCTGATTTTGACATGAAACATGACATGTTGCGGACAATACCCATATGGATTAAGCTACCCAAACTTCCTCTTTATCTTTGGGGTGAAAAGAGCCTTAATAAGATTGGCAGTTCTATTGGGGTGCCCTTGGTTATTGATGAATGCACAACCCTCAAACCGAGAGTGTCATATGAAAGGATCCTGGTAGATGTGGACATCATAAAAAAGCTTGTGGAGGAGATTGTGATAAAAGATAAGGAATGGGGTAAGATGAAACAACAGATAGAGTACGAATGGAAACCAAAGTTTTGTGAGAAATGCCAAAAGGTTGGACACCAGTGTGTTAAGGAGATAAAAAGGTTTGGAAGCCTAAACCTAGACAAATTGAGCATAAAGAGGATCCTGTAGCCAGTGTATCTACCCCTAATGAGGAGATTACTAAGGCATCCAATGCAGGAACAAGAGTGGAATGGACAAAGGCGGGGAAGGCAAAAGGTAAGTCAATTCATTTTGCTGAGTCTTCGAATGTGGTACCATGTATTAATGACTTTGGTGTTTTCGAGGTTTTGATTGAACCCCTTATCACCATGGATAAGGTCCCATGATGGTAGCATGGAATGTTAGGGGGTTAAATAAGAGTGGAAAAATTAAGGAGATTAACTCTTGTCTCCTAGAGTTACATCCGGATATTTGCATTTTAATTGAAACTCGTATTAAAAGTAATAAAGCTTTAGGCATCAGAGATAAGTTGTATTTTAGAGGTGCTTATTTGGATAATTATGCAGAACATGCTAATGGTAGATTATGGATTAGTTGAGACAATACTAAGTATGATGTTAGAAGTGTGCATAAAACTAGTCAGACTATTCACTGTGGGGTCTATGACAATATGGGCAGCTTCAAGTTTTGGTTAACTGCTGTTTATGCCCATAATGGTAAGGTTGATAGCATTCGTTTGTGGAAGACTATTGAGAGTATTCCTAAATCTGTGCAGGGGCCTTGGTTCCTGTTTGGGGATTAAAATAATGTGGCTACTGCACAAGACATAATTGGAGGATGTCTTGTTACTGAAAATGAATACAAGGAGTTTCAGGATATGATGATAATTACTTGGCTAAGTGAAATGGATAATATTGGTGATTACTTCACTTGATCGAATAAGCACTACACAGGGACTATCTATTCTCGTATTGACTGGCTATTGGTTAATATTGATTAGTTTCAACAATTTAACTCGTTGTCTCTGCATATCCTTCCTCCTGGTGTTTCAGACCATGCTCTGATGCTACTTACGGATAACAAGCCCAAGTTAAATAGGGGAACTTCAAGTTTAATAATTGTTTGGTTGAGGGGGAGGGTTTTGAAGAAGCTGTCAAGAATAGCTGGAATAAACCAATGAGAGGTACTTCAATGCAAATTTTATGGCATAAGCTGCATAGATTAAAGCCACTCCTGAGGAGATTGAATTGCCACACTAATGATATCAAGAAGAACATAGTTAAGTCCAGTCAAGACCTCCTCAAAGCTCAAAATGATCTCCTGCTTGATAGGTTTGATAGTCAGAAGGTTGAGAAGATTAGAAGATTGGCAGATGAAGTGGTCAACTGGAATCAGATGGAGGAAAAGATGCTGGTACAGAAAACTAAAATTGACTGGTTAAAGATGGGGGATGGTAATACTACTTTTTTCCATGCCTACCTAAAAACTAAGCACAACAATAGAAGGATGACAGTAATCCATAAAGAGGATGACTCTATTCTTACTGATCAAAGAGATATTATGCAGGAAATTACTGAATTTTATGCTAAGCTCATGAGGACCCAACGACAGTCTTTAATCCATGTTGAAGTAGAAGCCATGAGAAAGGGAAAGCAGCTCAACTTAGATCAAAGGAATTACCTAATTAGTAAAGTCACAAATGCTAAAATTGATAAAGCCTTGTAGGGTATAGGGGATCTCAAAAGTCTTGGAGCTGATGGATATGGTGCCAAGTTCTTCAAGTCCTGTTGGCACTTTATTCAGAATGATGTCAGAGCAACAATGCTGGAATTTTTTGACAAGAGAAAAATATTTTCCCCTTTCATCAAAACAGTAGTTACTTGGATACCCAAACATGACCATGCCAAAGGAGTTAGGGATTATAAACCTATTTCAGGTTGTACTACATTTTACAAAATTATGTCTCACATTCTTGCTGCTAGATTAGGTACAGTGCTGCAGGGGACTGTGAGTACAACCCAAGCTGCCTTTGTCCCTGGGCAGAATATTCACAACCATATTATGCTTTCTTATGAGCTTATCAAGGGATACACTAGAAATAATGAAGCCCCTAGATGTATGATTCAGCTAGACCTCTATAAAGCTTATGATATGGTTTATTGGAGGGAACTTGAAACTATTTTAAGGGAGATTGGTATACCAGTGGAATTTATCAATTGGATTTTGGTTACTGTCAAGACAGTCACTTATGAATTCAATGTAAATGGGTACTTAACTGATGCTATGCAGGCTTGTAGAGGGGTTAGGCAAGGGGATCCCCTGTCTCCCCTTCTTTTCGTTGTGGTTATGGAATACTTGAATCGGCTGCTTGAGAAAATGAAGAAGAACCCCCAGTTTAAGTTTCATACAAAATGTGAAAGAATTGGCATCATAAACCTTACCTTTGAAGATGATGTGCTTCTTTTTTTCAGAGGGGAATATGCTTCTGTGGAGTTACTAGTGAATACAATATGTTGTTTCTCTGATTCAACTGTCTTGAGTATAAATCCCAGCAAGTGCAAAATATTTTTTGGGGGGCTTGAGCATGAGCGTAAGATGGAGCTGCAGGGGCTAACCATATTTTAAGTAGGTATGCTTCCAATAAAGTATCTTGGAATCCCTCTTGCTAGTAGAAAATTGTCCAGCACACATTATCTTCCCTTGGAGGATAAAATTCTTTGAAGGATTCAAAACTGGTCCTCCAAACTGCTGAGTTATGCAGGGAGGATCCAGCTTGTCAAAAGCATTTCTTGTGCCATTACTCAGTATTGGCTTCAATGCCTACCCCTTCCCAAGTTTGTTATAAATAAAATAGATGTTGTGTGCAGATCGTTCATTTGGAATGGTACGCACGAGATTAGAAGAAAAAGTCCTGTAGCATGGAAGAAAGTTTATAGCCCTAGGAATCAAGGGGGGCTTAATATGATTAACTTGGAAGTGTAGAACAAGATTACTATGCTGAAATGTCTATTGAATTTTTGTAGAAAATATAACAACCTGTGCATTGAATGGATCCACGCGTATTATCTAAAAGCTGGGGATATAATGGAGATGGCAGTCAAGAATAGTGGTCTTGGGTCATTAAGTTTATCATGAAGCAAAGGGAAATACCTATGCAGTATACTGACATTTGGGAGAGTACTATGCAGCAGGATAAATTCACCATCAACAATTGGTACAGGGCTGTCATTGATGATGGACATCGAGTACCTTGGAGACACCTGATCAGTAACAATAGTGCGAGACCTCGCGTGATTATGAATTTATTGCAGACTTGTCATGGAAAGCTTCCTACAAAGAAGAGACTTGGAAGATTTGGTTTAATTCCAAGTAATAGCTGTAGCCTGTGCCAAAAATCAGTTGAAACTGTTGATCATTTGTTTTTTGAGTGCAGGGAAACATCGAATATTTGGATGAAAGTTCTCAGGAGGATGGAGATTCACCATGATCCCCTTACTTGGAATGATGAGATTGCTTGGATTATAAGGAAAACGAAAAAGAAAGGATGGAATGGGGCTCTTCTGAAACTTGGCTTTGCGGAAACTGTATATGGTATATGGCACCATAGGAACAATGTTATCTTCAAGAATTTGTTTCTCAAGAATATGGAAGAAGACATTATAGATAAAATCATTTATAGAGGCTGGTATAGTTTTAAATTACGGATGCATATAGCTATGCTTATGCTCTAATTTTTGTCACCTTTGTTTCGCTGGATCTTTTGATCGTGATTTGTACTTTGTTGGTTTTTTGAATTAATACAAATCTTCTTTGATTAAAAAAAAGTAAAGTAAGTAAAGAGATAAGAGAGAGCGACATGAAGATTTATTTAGGAAGTTCTCCAATCGTCATCACTATGGCTAAGTCTTCCGCCAATTCCAATTTTGGAATTAGGATAATTGTTTACTATGCAAAAAGTGATTACAAGAGACGTGTTCCAAGAGCAACCCTACAAACCCTAACTATTTGTTATTGATTCAACCCCTTCTTTTCTTTTGATCTTGAGCAGGACTAAGACAAAATAGTTACCAATTGATTTGTCAAATATTGCTACTCATTTGGATACCAAACTCCAAAGCTCTTTCATGCATGATCAATTGTACTTATTGAACATAAGACCTTTCAATTTGATTCGTCGTTCTCTCGCTACTTTCTTGGGTACCAATCTCCAAAGACTTTTCACTTGGCTGCAACCCTCTTTTGAAAGTCTTGAATAAAATCCCCCAAATCTAAAAAAGATCATGGATGACAAACCCTAGATGTTTCCGGATGAAACCCCCCATAATTCTCAACCCAATATTCTCAGTTACACAAAAACCTAATTGGATGCTATCAAAACTCACCTAGATGGACTCTGACAAAAGATGTTTATGTGTGATTTATCAGTGTGTATGCATAGGTTTGAGGTTGAAGTTGAAGAGTAATGGTGGTAAGTGTTTATAGTTTCATCAAGTTGGAATGATGCATGAATGATGTATTTATAGTTGTCGAAATTTATATGCAAAGATGTAATTTTTGGAATTAAAAAGAATTGTAAAATTGACCCGATCAAACAATATGTGTCGATCTGAAACACGTATGTGCTGGAACATAAGTAAAAAATTAACAGTATGTGCCGGCTTGAAAAGGAAGATGTGTCGGCCTATGCAAGTCAGTAGCCACAAACTTCTATACTGCAGTAGATATCTCAGCCAAAAAATCGTATGTGCTTGCACATAAAATTGAAAGTTATAGTATGTGTCAGCTTATGTGATGTATGTGTCGGCCTATGTAAAACAGAAGCTACAAGCTTCATTATTGAGTTACATGTGTCAGTCTGAATCACGTATCTGCCGGCGGCACATGCAAGCAATTTTTATGAAGAAAACTAATTTTCAAGGTTTTGGTCAATTTCAAAGTGGTTTTTAATGATTCCTTAGACCTCTAATACAAAAGGGTACCACCTGACATATAGATACCGTCCAATATACATAAATATTAAATTTTCCTAATTTTAACATCATGCAAAATATTTAATGATAAAATTGCACTCACATAAAAACTCTGACTAATTAAAGCTTGATGAATTATTCTACATGTCTCAACTACCTTATAATATTTAGAAAATTTTAATTTTCTAATATTTCCCCTCAATTTTAAACTAGACTTTTATTTATTCTTTTTAATGTTTTTTATTTTGATAATAGTTTTTTTCCTTTTGATTTGTCCTAAGTTGTGCCAACCCACTTATTTTTTTATAAAGAGATTTTGTTGAAAATTAATGGACAATTAATTTTTATGGATGTGTTCAAATATGAAAGGGTTAAAGAGGATAAAAATTTTCCATAGATAAAAGTAGAAATTACCTTCAAAATTGTTTGAAGAAAATCTTAGTCAGTTTTTGCACTAACCATCCACCAATAGAAGTTGCCTTCAAAACTGTTTGAAGAAAATCTTGATCAATTTTTATACTAAACATTCACCAGGGAAAGTTGTGTTTAAATTTGTCTCGGGCTACTGAAAGTTTGAATTTTGAATTTAAAATACACAACACTTCATGAAGTGGTGCATTGTATTATTATTATTATAGGTGAACTATTACAAACATATGCTGAAAAGGTGTTGTTTCATCAAGAATTGCAAATTTATAAAACAACACATACATGACCTATAAATACATAATTCTAAATTTGAAAATCATTAACTCAAAATTACGTCCTATTCATTATTCCAGACACTCTTCCTTACATTCGAGTTCTTCACCAGTCTTGTACAAATTCGATTCAAATGCTGAATTATCTTTAGTATTATTGTATTCCAACTCTAAGACAATAAAAAGAATGTTTAAAATACTTATAAGAAAAATAATTTAGTTCACAATTTAACTTTGAACCATTTGACTTAAATTAATTTTCTAACATATTATTAATCATATTCAAAGAATTTAAATACAGAAAACTACGGAATATCAAATTTAATCTCAACCACTTTATAAACTATATAATACTTCCTAATTTTCAACATATGCAACACTTTAAATAGAAGGCTTTATTTAATTATATTAATGCAATGTATATTAAACAAATTCAAATGCCCTACCTTTACGTAACCAACTAATTAATTAAGCCAGCAGGTACTGAATGATAATAAATTAATCAGTGATAATAACATATTCAAGTTGACTAATAATTTTTGCTTAGAAAAATATGTCTAGCATTGATCTTTGTTTTTTCTTTTGTGGAAAATCCAAAGTTACATTTTTCTCACCTCAAATATGATAATTGGATTATTTGTATTTAGGGGCAAATTAGGTAATTGGTCTCTTGATTGATTTCAGACAACAAGGATCATCAAATAAAGGGAATAAAATCAAGCTTGCATGTGAGAGAACTTTAGATCTAGATCTATATTTTCAAATAAATTTTTTGAATATTACTAAGTTATTTTCAAGTTCAGTTTATATGTTTAGGTTTTTTTGTTCTTTTATTACTTATGCATCGTCAAACTTTTCCAAGTTTTTTAAAATTAAATAATGACTTTTTGGTTTTGGTATGAGCTCTTAGATGCATACAATTAGAATGATTGGGCTGGAGATTATATTTGGAGTATTTAATTTGTTACCCTTCAGTTATATATGATACTTTCAAAATTAATAATTTAATTATATTAATCTTGTAAAATTTTCAACCATTTTTAAAATTAACTTGTAAAATTTTCAGTCATTTTCAAAATTCATACAAGTGTTGTAGAAATTTCGAAATCTATTTTGTGATACCGGAAATTTCAAGAATCTATCAGAAATTATGGAAAAAGTGAGTTTTTTTATCGGAAATTACAGAAATTTCTGTATTTTTGAGTTCATTTGTACTAGATATTTCGAAATTTCTGAAAGTTTTTCATACACATTTGTCTCGAAAATAGCAGAATTTTCGATAGTTTGAAAATGTTTGAAAATTTCATAATTTCAAGTACTAGGTTAGAAATTGTAGGTAGTTCACTTATTTTTTGTATTTTTCATTTTCCAGTGTGCAGAGACAACCACCGCGCACCCCGACTTTGAACGGTGAGATTAGACGAACAACCTAGCGATGGTGTTGACGTTGTTCATGCTCATGAGGTGCAAGGTACAAGGACAAATGCAATACATGTTGCTCCTAAGGTGGTCGTTTTAGATGCGATACTTATTGTTGGTGAGGTGGCCTTTTCAGATGCGATACATGTTGTTGATGAGTTGTTCGTTTCAGATATGGAGGCGACTGCCATAGACCCAATCTTTATTGCTGATGTGGATACTACTACTGGTGATGTTATAAAGGTTACGACTCTTGCTTCGACAGAGTCATCTGTTCACACTGATGGAGCATTCTCGGGAGGACCTAATGATCGTTTAGTGTTTATAGAGTATGTTGACCATGTCGCATATCGATTATGGAAGGGAGAGATATATGTAATTTATGTTTAACTTTAATTTATTTATTATTGTTCTATGATGTGTTGAAAGTTTACTCATTATTTTTTGACTTTATTTGTTATAGAATCGTCTGTCGTTGAGGTGACATCCCACGGTTCAAAAATGAAAAACTTTCCTAGTAATTTGATGTCTGAGCAGGTCAGGTGTATTATCATACCTCAAATTTATCTGTCTTGATTTTACAGTCAAATATACTTGCTCACTTGACATTATAAACTTTTTTTGGGCTATTTATACTAATAAAAAAAAGAACTTTTATTTGTTTCTAATGTATATATATATATATATATATATATATATATATATATATATATATATATATATATATATATATATATATATATATATATATATATATATATATATATATATATATATATATATATATATATATATATATATATATATATATATATATATATATATATATATATATATATATATATATATATATATATATATATATATATTAATTTGTTTTTATAAATGAGATCACTCTATTAGTTATAACTTATGTTGTAAACAAAAAAGCATTTTTTTTAAATAATGTTGTAATGGGCCTATTATTTAGAATCTTTATCTAATGTCTATTTTTGAAAGTTGTTCATTCAATTTTTTGTTGACTAGAAGTCCACTATAAAAGAAAAAAAAATTGGGTTTTATTATTGTTATTTATAAAACTTATTTAAATTTTGGTCGACCAATAATCAATTGTAAATTATATTTTTATTATTGTTATTAATATTATATCTTTTAGTTTGGTTGAATTGGGATCAACGCCTTCACCATTTATTATTATTATTATTATTGTTTTATTATTTTTTATTATTATTACAATGTTGATCAAGTCAACTTTAGGGTTTCTCAACCCTCTATGCAAAGTTGTGCACAATATCCTCCTTCTACCTTAAGTAAACTAGAAAGTCCAAACTCACGTTTTGGATCGAATCAGGCAAATATCAAACCAAATATTGAAAAAATTTATTGTTGATTTATTGAATATACATACATAATTTGTCCAGATACATTACAAATCAATTACAAACTCTAATTCTAATTTCTAACTAAATCTATTCTGATTTACAAATCAAATCGCTAATTGAATCAATCTAATTCCAATCAAACTTGTAACAATAATCAACATAAAATAATTTCCTAATTCAGACTAACCCTAAGACTATAAATTCCTAAGATCTAATACAAAGAAGGGATCGAGAATTTGGAGAAGAATTAGAGAAGAAAGATTGGCGATCCCAGACTCTTGTCCTCGCTGCGAATTGCTTAACTCTAGCACCTGAAAACGAGCAGAGAAAAGGAGATTAGAGAAGGAGCATATAAAGAATCCAACGGAAATTATACGAGAAGAATCAATACAGAAGAGGTTGGTGGATCCTTAGCTTTTAAATTTGTTGTAATTGACGTGTATGTATGATAAGTGCAAATTGTACTTATTTTTGTATATACTTTTTGTTGCACTTATCGAATCTTTGTAGTATATATCAGTTGAATAACCTAACTTTTTGTGTATAAATACGTTTAGTTTGTGTATAATACATTTTCTTGTATAAAGTGTATCGTTTGATAGTTTTGTATTTATTTTGTAGGTATTTGAGAATTGTTGAAGCAATAGGAATATAGCTCCAAGATCCATTTTTGGATCAATAAAGGAATAAGGCCAATATTGGAAGCCATTGGAAGTTATACAGAGAAAGCAATAGAAGTTGCCTTCCTTTCATGGATCGTCGGGAAAAAGGAAGGCGTCACCGGGGGAAATTTGAAGTCAAATTTCCATGTTAGTTCTGTCATGCGTCGCTGGGCGAAAGGGAGCATCGCCAGGCGAAAATAAGAAGAGTCGCCAGGCGATGAATTATGGTCGCCGAGTGACAGTATATATTTGTTTCATTTGAGGATGTGGCTTTTCCCGGGCCTTGTAAATATGAGTTATCGTTGGGCGATGCTTTTATATCGTCGGGCGATGGTTACAGATCAGATTTTCTTTATATTTCCTTTTTGTTTAATTTGGAGGGTTATTTTTTTTGGGGGGGGGGGGGGGTGATTTTTGTTCTACCAACTCCATCAACCTTATTTTTTATAGTGGATTAGCTTAGATAACAACACTAGCGCTTGCATACGGATGATCCTGGGTGGATTGCTTGTCGATCGACTCTGACAAACCGTAAGATTTGTGGTTTATCTCTTCTCCTCTCTATGTATTTCTATTTTGTTGGGTTTTGTATATATATTTACTCTGAAATCATGTATACTTGTTTCCCATGGCGTTATATTAAACTTGCTTTACAAATCTTTATGGATTGTTGTCTTATATTTTTGCTTTGTGCTAGGGATTTGAGTTGTTATAGACATATACTTCTTAGATTCTTATCTAGGATGATTATCTGTTAGTTTCTGAACTATAGAGATAGATTTAGAGCTGACACCTACTTGGGTATCAGAGCTTAATGCCTCTGTGTGGTTGTGCTGTGCTAAGAGATTGTAAGTGTGATTACATAGTTATATTCTGTGTTGTTGAGGAGGTAGAGAGACCATTTCCTTGGTGATACAGCCGGTCTCTCGATTTGGGTTAGAAATGACTTAGGTTGTGAGTGATACGTAGTGGCATGATGAGTATTGTTAGGTTTAATGTAACTGGTCGATAGATTTAAGTATGTGATGAGTAGATTATATGCAGGCTTGATAAGTTCTTCCTTAGTTTTTAATTTTGTTTACATTTATTTTTTGTTGATAACATTTTCTTTACAAACCCATTTATCCCCAAACTCGTTAACAAGAGATTTTTCGAACGACAATTCAATAACCAATCCATGCGGGCACGATAAATTCTCAGATAAATATTTCCAAAACTTTTGTTGCTTTCTGCTACACCGCTTCCAAAAAAATGGCGTTGTTGTCAGGGAATGGTTCTATTATCTTCATATTGCGATAATTCTTTTGTTTTTGAGTTTTGTAATTAATGTATATGTTGTATAGAAATTGTACATTAACTTGTATATGATACTTGTGCATATATTTGTTTTTCTTTGTTTTCACGTATTGTTGTAAATTGTCTCGTATTTGTAACGTTTGTTGTGTGGATGTTAGGAAACTTTCTTTAGGTTTGTACGGTGTGACCATACCATGGCATGACAAGGGGAGGTTACTAGCTCGCACAAAAAACGCGTCGAGCTTACGATGTAAAACAAGCATGTTTGTTTGTATTCGTTTTTGTTATGTGTTGACTTGTGTTTTAACAAGTTGAACTCAGATTAGTTTTTAATTTCTCATATTTTAACTTTTCAACTTGTTAATTCAATTTCAAATTGTTTGTTTTGTTATATCAATTTGTGTTTTCCGAAAGCGTGTAGTGTTTAGCTTAAGGAGTTTTGTTCGTTGTATATATTGTAAATTTTTTACATTAAAATTTTTTAGGAGTATTATTTTTTTAAATTCTTTTGTTGTTGTTTGTACTCAATTTTGGTTCGATAGCTTGAAATTGTTTTTGGTGATTTTCCAAGTTTGAGTGTGTCAACTTGCGAATGCGTGGTAATGATATTGTTAAAGTTTTGTACACGTTCGAGGTATGTGTTTATCACTTTCTATACCTTAGGATATTCATGATACTTAGACTTTTTACAATTTTTATGCCTATCATTCTTTTGTATACATGTTCATTTGTGAGTCACTTTAGTTCCTACCCATTTTTGTGAGGTAGCTTTCCATTGTTCACATATGCTGGAGACCTCAATTCTTGTTTTAACTGGATTTTATTATGTTTAATCTTTTATTCATATTGATTGTATGAATGTAAGAAAGTGATCAAGGCACTTTTTTTTCTATTTTGAGCACAACTACCCTTGGCCAAATAGTCAATTCACCTTGTGAGTGTGTGATCATTAGTAACCCCTTTGAGCGTTTTGTTGATATCCATTATGAAAAAACCGGGTGAAAATCATCAAACAATAAAGTCGTCATCGAACTTCTTTTATCCCACATGAAGGGAATGGTAAACATCTAGAAAACTTGAGAAGGGAGAAGTCACGATCTTTCGATCGAGAGATCGGGTAAGGGAGTCTGTTACGCGAGGGGAAGGTATTAACAACCCATATGCCCGTAGTACTCTACAGTATCCACTCTTGTTATTTATCTTATGGGTGTGTTTAATATATACTTAATGTTTACTACTGCTAAAGGGAGAATGCATGCAAAAGAAATGAGAAAAGAATGTAGGGAAAATAAAGTTGTACTCGCTTGGGCTCTACCCCAATGCCTACTTATCCTTTTTGAGGAATCAGAGCTACCGTAGTTCGGCTCACATGTTTTTATTTGTTTTGTGTTTTTTATGGACGATGTTAATTCCGCCTTTTGCCGTAGCTCAACCTTTGGAGACTTATGCGTTGGTACATAAGTAAATTAATCACGTCCTTGCTTGAAAAAGGTTTCGAGTTACGGCCTCGAGGTAGGATGCCACATTTGATTGGTTTGTGCTTTGTTTCCTTGAAAAAGGGTTTAAGTGAGATTAGCATGTTTTTAATTTGCTAAAGAAAAGGTTTTAGTTTTAAATGAATATGCAAAAGGGGAAGAAAAGAGTATAAGGGAGACTAACCTAACGTTATCATAAAATGGTGATCCTATGATTTGGATTAACATAAGGGAAATAACTACCTAATGTTAGCATGCATGGTTTTCAACCTAAGGTCTAACTCACATTCAAACGGAGAAAGCACATCCTAAGGGAATATGGTATGTACAAGGATAGAGAAAGCAATATTGAAGAAGCACACACAAAAAAGAGTAAGGAAAAGAAGAGAAATGCTTTAGCCAAGTGGAGCGTATCACCCGAGACAAACAAGCGGGAGTGAGATGTAAAACAAAAAGGTGATGACCAAAGTGATTGAACACCTAACCAAGATATAAGAGATCGAGGTAAGCGAAAGAAGGCAATATGAACGATCACGGAGTATCAGCATCAACCAATGCGAATTGCTAACAAAGTGTGGGGGTTCGATTACGGAACCCTTCCCCACTTGACGACTCGATAACAAGCACAACTCCGAAGCTTCATGGTGCGTCACGAGCTAAGGATGACACGAACGAAATTGCCGGGGTTGATTTCTAACCATCCCTGCTCACCTCCTTTTGAGGACTTCAATAAGGAATGGGGGAATAATGCAGGCACAAAATGTAAACACACCTGCAGAATACCTACTCAAAGGTAGGATTTTAAACAAACCACACACAAGTAGCAAACAAAATGCACACGATGCAGAATTGCCCTAAACAGGTCTTTAAATAAACTAGAGGGGTTCCTGACATGATCAACAACGGAGACCCCTGTCATAAATCTCTACCCTACTTCTCATGGAATCAAAAAGAAGTAAAGTCCTACTTCTCATGATATCTAGAAAAGTGGTAAAGAAATGTAGCAAAGTGCGAAGAAGTACGAAGGTAGTAGCGGCGACTACCAAAGCGAGCGAGCGGACGAAAGCAATGGAGAAGTAGGGAATACACGTCGAGCAAGCTTCACCAAGAAACAAAAAAAGTCAGAATCAATATCCAACTAAGATAAAAGAAAACGCATGTTGCGAATTCAATATGTAATCAGAAGTTCCTGCATAAGACATCATAAAGTATCGCATGTATCAGGACAACATATAATATGGTATGAATTTCTCAGGACGATCAGAAATAAGGGGTTCCACATCAGAAGTGAGCATAACTCATATGCTTCGATCACTTGACTACATGTTATGTTACATGATCAAAAGCACAAAAAATGTACCTTGCACAATGAACAAATGCGTCAAAATATAACATGGCAAAGCGGCACGAAAATGCGGATAAAAAACTAAAAGAGAAAAAGTATTTTTTATTAGTTTTTTTATGTAAGGAAAATTCCAAAAAATTAAAGAATTAATTCCTAAGAAATTTCTAATATATTCTACTAAATTTGTTATTAATGTTTTTACTATATTTTGGCCATATAAAAGAACGAAAGAAGAAATTAAAACTAAAAAGATATAAAAGGAAAATAGAGAGTGTTAAACTGAATCCAGGGGTAAAAATTAGCAAGGGGCGCTAGGCCCATTCAATAATGGCCATAATGCTAGGTTTTGTTTGGTTTACCCAACCTCAAGCTACAAAAAACACAGATCAATGGGCTTTAATGGAAATTTTTGTAACAATTTCTATAGGCCTTACAAAAACGTGTCTCATGGACTCATAAGGATTGCAGGCTTGGTCCAACTCATAAGGATAGCAGGCTTGGTCCAATAACACAACATTCACCAGATTTCTAATATTTTGTTTCAATAAAATAAAAAAAAATTAAAAAGGAAAGTAACATGATACAGTGTCGTTAGTGAGCTAGGGTTAAGCTTGTGACTATCAGACTTATCAAACAACATTCTCCCTCATCTCTCAAAGCAGCGGCGCTAACTCCCTCAGCTCCAGCGATCTCCGTCATCAATACTCCATGGCCTCGTCTCTTACATCGGTCTCTATCTCTTATTAATTGCTTAAGAATTTCAGCCTTCGAAGCTTCAGTCTGTGCCTCAGCCTTCTCGGTCCATTTTCGAATCACAATTTCATCGCCTTTGTCTCATTTAGTTTTGATTCGCGTTCCTAATCACCGTCTCAACGTCCCTGATTTAAAATCATCATCGCTCGCGGATTCGTCTTTGATTCTCTTAGCTTCATCACGCTTCAAGTTTTCTCACCTCTCCGCTCAACTTTGCCGCCATTTCATTTTTGTGAAAAAAACACATATGGAAAGAATGAAGATTAATTACCTACTGATGAATCATCTAGTGCGTCTTCAACATGATGCTGATGTTGAGAAATCCAGCAGAATCTATTTGAACAAAAATCAGGTAAGCATCATCTCGGTGAATTCTGCTTCTCTTTGATTCTTCTTCTCGCGGATTTGCACTTTGTGGCTGTGTGGTTGATTGTGTTGCAGAAAGATGTTGATGAGTATTGTGATGCGGTGATGATGCTGTTTTTGTGTTGTAACGGAGATGCGTTTTGATGATGAATGAAGATGCAGTTGTGTGATGAAATTTCATACTATGATGATGATTGAAGCGCAGAGATGCTGAAGATTAAAGAAGATGAAGCAGAGAAATGAAGATGATTCAAGCAGGCTGCACAAAAAGTGCAGATATGTGAAAGAGTTTTCTATGGTGATCCTTCAGAAGTTATTGAAGAATTGGTTAGGAGTTTTGTGATGCAGTTAGAAATTTCTGTTGGGAAATTGGTTGTAGGTTTCTGTTTTGACAGTTTATGAGGAGTTGGTCGTTTCGGTTAAGATAACTTGTTGGTTGAGTTAGAGGTTTGGGTTAGTTGTTAGAGTTGACAGTAAAAATGGCATTTTTCCTTTGTTTGAATCTGCATATATTCTTGAATTTGCATGGGCTGATTTTATCTTTTCCTTTTTGCTGAATGTATATTTCTATGGACTGGTGCATTTTTTTATTTTATTTTGGATTGTGTTGTGGCAGGAATGAACTGGTTGGAACAATGTTGAGATGGTTAGCCATGAATTTGGATGAGGCGTGAGGATTGATTATGAAGAACACGCGAATGGTTATGAAGATTGGAAAAATGTAATGCTTAGATCCTTAGGTTTAGGATACGTAGACTTTGAGTATTTCAATGTGAATTTTGATGTGTATTTTTTTTTTGTAATGGATGGAAATTGAAATGTCATTTTCTTGTAATGAACGTGTGTTGTAACATTTGAATGAGGTCGTAACGACTTAATAGCTTTGAATAACATGGATACACTTTAAGATGCATTTATAATTCTGTGACAATCCCTTCAAATATTTAAGGTAATTTTTCTGAATTGAATTCGAAGTTCCAATCTCCTTTGTTTCAACCATGTTGAACTAATTTCCATGTTTTAGATGTCTTCAGATGTAACCTAAAGGAACCATGGTATTTTTGCAACTTGCAATTTGTATTTTATATGAATCTGCTTCAAATCTCACCTTGAATACAAATAAAACTTGGATGGACAATTCTAAACCAATCTTCGATTAACAAACTCGCTCAATTTACATCCCCTTTCACTGTAAGCAACAAGTATATCAATGAACCCACAAATTTATTCTTCAAATCATGATTTGGTGTTTTTCGATTCAATTCATAAACCTTTGACTTGGTAACCAATAATCTCCAAGGTGCCATGTCTTTCTATCCCATAAACACCCAGTGACAATGTTGACAGACCCAATTATGATAGGATATACACCCTAATCTTCATGAGGTATATACTGAATGAAGAAACAAATTCACATCAATGCCATAGCTCACGGTCTCCTCAGTTAGAATCATTGATGAAACTCTGAGAATTTGTTTTGAAGCTCAAAGATGGAAAAGATGGCTTAAGATGCTGAAGAGTGCCAAAACCCAAGTTCAAACGATCTCAGTTGACAATCCTTGATGAGGTATTAAGCATTCACAAATGAACTTTAGCACTTGATCTTTAGATGATCTTGTATCTTGATGAAAGACGAAACTCACAATGAGTAAAAAGCCCTAGCCTTCAACCAATAGTGATGGAGAAACCAAGTGATGTCCTTTAATCCATATAGAAACCCCCAATTCCACATTCTAGTGCACCGACTTTATTGATGAATGGTGCATTATGTGTTAGATGACCTAGTTGTGTATGAAAATGAAATGAAGAGTGCAAGATACGTAATCTAGATAAAAGTAAAAGGGTAGGACAAATTTGGGGTATTACAGCTGCCCCTATTTAATCGTCTTAAACTTGAAAGTATGATTGCCGTGTGCCTTTCGGAAGTTCAAGGTAGAAGATGATTAAATACCAATGCCAAAAATTTTATTCTGAGAGAAAGTACAAGTGTTTATTTATTTTTGTGATATATGTTAGGGGAAATAATTTTTTTGTTTTTTCAGCAAAGAGATGGAGATTAGACTTATAACGTGGCATGATTCCAATACAAGATAAAGGTTGGTACAAAAGGACGACGTATGAGGTCTACGGGCGACCTACGATCCTAAGGTGAAACATGAAAGTGATTTGTTGGAGATCCTAGCCCATGGGTGATCTCAGGCTCTAAGACAAGATTTATAGGAAGAACTTAGCCAACAGGAAATCTCAGGTTCGACGATGATCTATTGGAAGAACCTAGCCAACGGGCGATCTCAGGTTCTAAGACAAGATATGCAATGCAATATTCCTACATCAACATGCATGTGGTACCATCAAGGCATGAGTTATCAACTTAATTCCAATTGGGCAATTACAGAGCATAAGCCCTCAACATAACGCCAATCCAGGCCAACATCAAGGCATAAGCCCTCATCCATGAATGCATGCAATATGAACATGCAACAACGTGAAATCATACAACCATAAGGCATATCACAATTTCAATTTAATCCATCCGCATCATCCTCCACATAATCCCCAACATTGCCTCATACCGGCATCATCAACAAAAGAACATCGTAAGAAAACAACCCACTGTTTCGGTGTAACAACGGGGAATAATTCCTATTTTAACTTAGTTACTAGAATTATCCTTATAAATCTTTATTTTATTATACCTACTTCAAGTTTATGGTGTTATCTATCCAACACTTCGAACGACGCATCAAACGGAGTTACAGTTCAAAAGTTATGGCCGTTACAAAAATTGTCAAAAAATTGGCTTCCCTCGGGTTAGGTTGCGTCGACCCTTGCATCGACCATTCCTGGTTTTTCTTTGACTGCCCTTGATGTTGCTATTTTCTGCTCACTGTTGTTGCTGTTTGCATCGACCACTTCCTTGTTTTCATCGACGCAAACTGTTAAATTCTGAGTTTTTCTGCGATTTCTCTAAATTTTGGGTCCTAAAACATCATCTAATCATAGGAATTGATCATCCATTATCATCCTATGTTTCTACATCAATTATACATCATTTGGGCATTATTATTCATCTTATATTTCATCAAATCCTCATCCAAAATCCTCAAGATCCTAATTCTCATTACTTATAGGTTCTAGATTGGGTTTTTTTGCAACAATCATCATAACAACACAAATCACAACAATAATCACAACATAGCATCACAGATCCATGTATAATCATATACAACACATCAATTCAATAAAACATAACAAATTATGCATCAATCATATAAAACAACCTAAGAGGGAAAAGAACCCTCACTACCCTGTCATGTAAGATCACCAATTAGAGAATCCATTCACCCCCCTTACCTTATGATTATTATTAGCTTTCGATTCCTCTTACCGTTCTACAAATTCCTCTTTTCCTCCATGTGTCCTTGTGCCCTAACTTCTCCTTTGCTTTTCTCCCAATATCTCGATCATACCAAATGATCGTATAATTCTCCTTTCCCTTAGTTATCACTAGGACCCATAATATCTTCCTCAATTACCCTCACTTAGAATTATACCATTTACCATCATGCCCTCACTCTTTCTACTAATTACCATCTTGTCCTTATTTTCTCTGCACTTCTATTATTCTATTATTCTAATTACTTAAATCCAAATAATTCCAATTAATCACTATAAATCTAAATAATTCCAAAATAATTATTTAAGTTCCAAACCTTCTTACTAACTCATCCTACACCACACAAGTCATCATCTTAAACACCTTATTCATCAAATCATCATTATATGCATCACAATTGCATCATGAATACACATCATATAATGTCACAAGGACTCACACAATGCACCAAAACATCATAAATAAGCAATAAATCCTGGAAATTGTATGATGTAGACCTATATGGTTGAAGTGATGGCTACGTTAGTGTGACTCTTTGGTTTGTACTGGTGTTCCTTGAGACAGTCGAGGATAGAAATGGCCTTCCACATGGTGTCATAAGCACTAACTGACCTTTAGAACCTTAATTGACCCAACTTGACCATTAGAAGGTAGTGAGATAGTCGGCTTTGGTGCAGCCCAAAGTTGGTTGATACTCAATGCTACACTCATTGAGATTCGACTCTCGGGATATTTTGGTGGCATGGTTGTTGCTCTACTGAAATGAAACCCACGAAAAAGATCGATGATATGAGACTCTTAGAACCCAGTTACTATTCTTAGAACAGGTTGATCCAAATTAACTTCAAAAGGGTACTTACCTACGGACCTCATGCAAGACTTAAACCTAAGTCTCTTATGTGCTTTGTTTGTATTTGTTCAAACATTACATCATAACATCGCATTTTCATTAACCATTTCAAAGATCTCAGGGACCTGCGATGTAGGTTTTTCATGACCTAGACGTCTAGCAAGGGGCAAGTGGATTTATTTTCCTCTAACCAGATGTCGTCAAAGACCGAAGTATGTTCTTTTGAGTAAAAGGCTAGGGCCCACTTGACATGGTGAGCTTGATTCTCATAGAAGGACGTTCAAAGACATAAAACTCATCAGTCAAAGCTACATCCAGACTTAACTTATAACATTTCATTTTTGTTTATCCTGCGAGATCCTTGAAAACATTGCATCTACATATCATGCACATCATATCATAACAGGTTCTCAAGATAGGTTTTCTCATCTTCTTGATGTTTATTTCAGTAAAAGATGGCTTTCGAACAAACTGTTAAAGATCTTCTGGCACAAAATTCTCAATTCCAAGAGACGCTCTTGAACTTAGCCAAGGGGCAGAAAAAGCTGATGGCGCCTATCTCCAAAAAGAAAAAGACTAGGAAATCTATCGGTATTCTCAACACGGGAAGAAGGTTTATAGGTCCTCCTAAACAAGCTCAAGACTATGATATTCCCTCTAATGAAGATGACAATCAGGGTGAAAATGGTAAGAGTGTGAAGGTTGAGAGGGGAAGCAACCTTGGTTCTGGCCGGTATTCTGAAGAAGAAGACTACTCTGGTGAACAATATCCTTCTGTTGATGACAGATGCAAACAAATGGAAGATCGTCTAAATTCCATGGAAATCCAGAAAGTGCTTGGGCTGGATATTAAAGAGATGGGTCTTGTTTCGGGGGTTGTTATCCCTCACAAGTTCAAGGTCCTCATTTTTGTAAAATATGACGGTGTTTCTTGTTCTAAGATTAATTTGAGATCTTATGCCCAAAAGATCCAACCTCCTACTGCTCATAGGAAGTTATGGGTACACTTATTTTAAGAGAGCTTATCAGGGACACAATTAGAATGGTTCTATCAATTGGAAGGAACGAAGATCCATACTTAGGAAGACTTGGCTACTGCCTTTTATAAACAATACCAACACAATGCAAATCTTGCACCAACCTGTGTGTAATTACAAAGTATGACTATGGGATCGAACGAAGGCTTTAAGGAGTATGCCCAGAAGTGGAGAGACCTAGCTGGAAGAGTTCAACCTCCTTTGTCTGATAGGGAGCTGGTTGACATGTTTATGGAAAATTTGACAAGACCTTTCTTCAACCATCTGATTGGGAGCTCTTCCTCTGGTTTCACCGAGCTAATATTAACAAGGGAACGGGTTGAAGGTGGAATCTGAAGCAGAAAAATCACGGTGTCTGTGTCTTCAAGTATGTGAAGAAGAAGTTCACTGGTAAAAAAGAAGCTAATGTTGTTTATGGCCATAAGGGTTGTGCTAGAGGTATATGTAACCAGTGTGTAGGGGCAATGGTAATTTCTAATCCTGTGCTAGTGCAACAACATCAACAAGGCAATCAATGTAGGCTAGACGCACCCAGAGACAGTTTACCAAGATCAACATGCCATTATCTCAGGAATTACAACACCTACTAAAACCATAACTGATTACATTGAGAGATCCTCCTCAGAATCCTAACAGCTCCTCTCTTCGGTACAATCCTAATGTAATACATGCCTATAATTCCAATAGTCTCGGATGACATAAATGGATGTTGGGCTTTGAAGAACAAAGTTCAAGATCTGATTGACTCCAAAGAGAATGAATTTGATCCTCCCGAGACTCCCAATGTGATTACCGCACCTATGCCTAAGCACGACAAGGGTGTTAATGCTATTGATGATGTTTCTGCTATAGAGGATGTTGATGGTGACTTTGGCCTAGACAGCTGGAGTTTTCCCACAATCGACAACAGGCTCAGCAATTAGAAGAACGAAGATGTCATCTCAATCTCCTTTAGTCAGGAGTAAATGCCATTTTCTGTTTCTTTTTGCATTCAAATTTTGCGCTCTATGTCTTTATTTTACTTTATTACACTCTTAAAATAGCTATGTGTTCTTACACACACCCACACAACAAATTGCAGGTCCATACCCACTCTGGATCTCGTTGATAACAATTATTCTATTGCCACTTATGACTCTGAAAATCCGATCTACCAAGCCGAGGACGAAGGTGAGGAATATTGTAAAATACCTGGAGAACTTGCCAGACTGTTAGTACAAGAGGAAAAGGCTATACAACCGCATGAAGAGCCAGTTGAGGTTGTAAACTTGGGTACTGAGGCAAACAGGAAAGAAGTCAAGATATGTGCTAACCTGGAAGACAGTGTTAAGAACAAATTAATCTAGATGTTGCATGATTATGTTGAGATCTTTGTTGGGTCATACAAAGACATGCTAGGGTTCAATACTGATATTTTGGTTCACCGTCTACCGATGAAAGAAGGTTGTTCTCCAATAAAACAAAAGGTTCATCGCATGCGTCCTGAGATGTTAGAGAAAATAAAGGTTGAGGTTATGCAGCAATTCAATGCAGGTTTCTTAGCTATTACATCCTACCCTTGATGGGTTGCTAAAGTGGTTCCAGTACCAAAGAAACATTTCAAAGTACATATGTGTGTAGACTACAGGGATCTGAACAAGGCAAGCTCCAAATATGAATTTCTGCTTCCGCATATTGATGTTCTTGTTGATAATACCGCTCAACACAAAGTGTTCTCCTTCATGGACAGTTTCTCAGGTTATAATCAGATCAAGATGGCACCTGATGACATGGAGAAGGCTACCTTCGTTACACAGTGGGGAACTTTCAACTACAAAGTTATGCCTTTTGAGTTGCAGATAGCCGACGCAACATATCAACGTGCTATTATAGCCCTGTTCCATGACTTGATCAATCACGAGATAGAGGTTTATGTTGATGACATGATAGCCAGATCTTAGACTGAAGAAGATCATCTCGACCATCTCTACAAGCTGTTTAAGAGACTGAAGAAGTACAAATTGAGACTGAATCCGAGAAAACGCACCTTTAGGGAAAGGTCGGGTAAACTCCCGGGTTTCATCCCCACCAAGGTCAAATCCATTCAAGAAATTCCTGCTCCCTGCACTGAGAAGAAAGTCAAAAGTTTCTTGGGACGACTAAATTATATTGCCCAATTTATTTCTCATTTGGCCGCTATTTGTGAGCTGATCTTCAAGTTGCTCAAGAAAGATTAGGTAGTGAAGTGGAACAATAATTTTCAGATAGCCTTTCATGAAATCAAAGAGTACCTCCAAGAACCTCTAATTCTGATGCCACCAGCTAAAGGAAGACCTCTGATCATGTATCTAACAGTGTTAGAGAACTCAATGGGGTGTGTACTGGGGCAACACGATGAGTCTGGTCGAAAAGAGCATGCAATATACTACATTAGCAAAAAGTTTACCGACTGCGAAACAAGATACTCACTACTCTAGAAAATTTGTTGCGATTTGGCATGGGCTGCTCGCCGACTAAGACAGTATATGTTGACCCATACTACTTTGTTGATCTCTAAGATGGATCCTATAAAGTATATATTCGAGTAGCCCGCTCTCTCCGAAAGAATAGCCAGATGGAAAATGGTCTTGACAAAATACAGAATTTAGTACACTACTTAGAAAGAAATCAAAGGAAGTGTACGGGTGGATCATTTGGCTCATCAAGTCGTAGACAACTATCAATCTATGAATTTCGAGTTCTCATATAAGAGTATTATGCTAGTTACAGATTATGAAGAACCTAGACCGTATAAAGGACCTGAGCCAGGATCCTGATGGGCTTTGGTATTCGATGGAGCTTCCAACGCACTTGGCAATGGAATCAGTGTTGTGATTATCTCTCCAAAGGGTTTCCATACACCCTTCACCGCCATATTATGCTTTGACTATACCAACAACATGCCGAATACGAAGCATGCATCATAGGTATCAAGGTTGTTATTGATATGAGAGTCAAGTTCTTGGATGTATATGGGGACTCAACCTTAGTGATCAGTCAGATTAAGAGAGAATGGGATACGAAGAATCTGAATCTCATTCCTTATCAAGAGCATATGTTGACATTAATCCCGTACTTCATGGAAATCCCTTTTGATAACATTACATGATAAGAGAATCAATTGATAGATGCATTATCTACCATGTCATCTATGTTGAAAGTCAAATGGGACAACGAAGCTCTTGAAATTACTATTGAAAGACTAGACGATCCGACACACTGCTACGAAGTTGATATTGATGAAGTAGAATAAAATCCTTGGTTTCATGAAGTGCAAAGATACCTCGAAGCTTAAGAGTACCCTGAGGGGTCATCTATCAATGGCAAAAAATTCCTACATAGGTTCTCTGCTAAGTTCTTCCTGAGCACCAAAATTATGTACAAGCGCAACCACGATTCAACTCTACTTCGTTGTGTGGACAAGAAGGAAGATGAGAAAATTATGGAAGATATGCACGAAGGTATCTTTGGTACTCACTCCAGTGGACATATGATGGCTAAGAAGAATCTAAGAGTAGGTTATTATTGGCCGACCATGGAAACTGATTGCCATCACCACTCAAGAACTTGTCACAAATGCCAAATTTACACTGACAAAGTACATGTGCCTCTAGTTCCTCTGAATGTCTTGACTGCTCCTTGGCCATTTTCAATGTGGGGCATTGATATGATTGGATAAATTAAGCCTACTGCTTCTAATGGACTTCGTTTCATCCTCGTTGCCATTAATTACTTCACGAAGTGGGTTGAAGCAACTTCATTTTCCTCTGTTACCAAGGATGTTATAGCCTGGTTCATTAAGCATAACCTTATCAGTCGGTATGTGTAATACAGTGGGAGAACTGACCTGGTTGTTTTGCATTTGATTGCAATTGTTTCGGATAGAAAGAGTCGCCACCGACTTTTCCTTTATCCAATAAGGAAGGGGTGAAAAGAATAGGAAAGACCTTTGATATTTTTTCTTGAGTTTGGGGGGTAGATTATGAGAAGGGAAGGTGTTAATACCCTTTTCATCCATGTTTATCTATGGGCTCTTAGTTGCTTGCTAGATCACTTTTTGAAATTGCTTTGTTTGAAATGTGTTTGTGGTTGATTTTGAAAGTATTTTTGAAAAGCACCTTCGTTTAGGAAAACTTTATAATGATTCTCATCTCTATAAGAATGCATACAAGTGTTGGACTTTTTGAAAATATTTCATGTTTTAAAAGTGTGTGGTGTGTTTGAAAAGATGTTTGTTTTTGAACATGGATTGTGAGAAAGCAACTAAGAACGTTCTACCTTCTCAAACATATTTTTGTTCATTTCTCTCTTCCTTTGATATTGCTATCTCACCATTGATTGGTAAGAATCCTTATATTTAGATGTAAAGGGACGAGCGTGGGTCATCGTATAATCATGAATAGCAATGTTGTGAGATATCTTAGCATTTATCTTGAGGCACTAAGATCATTTATAAGGCAACATTCGTAGCGTCATCGAGGGACTATGATCTTATATTTTTTTTATTGTGTTCGCTAAGATGTCTCACATGTATATTATGACCATTTTTAATAAGGCAACAAGTGGAGTTAACCATAGAGGTTCAAGTGTGCAAGTGTTTGTATTTCATGCTTAATATATCTTGAATTAGTTTTTCTAAGCATTGATTTTATCTTTCCATACAAACACTAATTACTAGCATTTATATGAAAGCAATAAATTACGGAAAGTAAATTTACTATGATACTTCATCACTTGGGGATGGGGTGTACAAATTTATAAATGAGGATTGCAATAAATTAAATCCTAATTATCTATTACAACCATATTGAAACTTGAATAATGTACAAGATATGAATGAAAAGAAAATGAATTTGTTTTGATTTTGTTAAAGAAAGATTTTGGCCTATTTAACTAAAAGATTTAATTAAACTAAAGAAAAATTAAGATTAAGTTAAAGAAAAGAAAATAAATAGGAAAATGTTTTTGGTCTTTTTCATTGTAAGAAGTTAAATAAAATAAACTAAATAATTTAAATATATTTTTGGTGTTTTTCTGTAGAAAATAGTTTTTTTGTTTAAAACAGTTTTTGTATAGAAAACAGTTTTGCGTTTGGGCCCAGGGCTTGTTTGTTAGTTAGTAATCAGGGGGTCAGAAACATAAAAATGTCGAAGCCAAACTGTGGAGGCCCAGGTGTGCTTCCTGCAAACAAGACAAAGTGAGAAAATATAAAAATGATAAAAGGTCTCGCTAGGGCTTTAACCTTGGACCTTCTACATGGCAAGGCTTTGACGGGAGCAGTTTGTACCACTGGGGTGGTCAATTTCATTCGTTGGTTATATAACTTGCACTAAATATAAAATGAACTCATTTCTGAATGTTTAAACATGGATTCATCTTCTTCCTTCGAGCGCAGGGATGCATAACTTCAATGTTAAGCTTCGAAAAGCTTCATTTCTCAGCCTAATCGAAAGATATAAATATCAAAGCTGCCTAAAATTTGAATTCGAACCCAACCATATAATTTTTAAAAGCTATGGATCATAGGTTAGCATGAATTTTGTTCAGTACCAAAACTAAAACCTAACTGATCAGATATGAAATTCTCAATGTATAAGCAGTGATAATCAAAACTAAGAGTATGGTCAACTTCCTAGATATGATATCTACATCTTTTCTTTTATTTGTATATACTGGAAATGCTTATATCAAGATATCACAGTTAAGAAATCTTACCTATTGAAGTGGACTTCGAATGAGCTCTGTATGACCTCCAAAATGGTTCGATGATCGATTAATCTTGCAGGGAACTTCCTTGAGATAGTGGGATCAATAATTTATTTTAAAAGCCACTGAATCGAAAGGATGGTAGATGAAAGCTGGGACCGAATTGAAAGGCTCATATGTGGAAGCTGGGAGTGAATCAAAAGGATGGTATATGGATGCTAGACGTGAATCGAAAGGCTCACTACCTTCCTGGAGAGGTTTTTTTGAGGGATTTGGGAGTGTTCTAAGGCTGGTATATGGAAGCTTAGTGTACGAAGGGATTTTGGAGTTGGCTCTTCAAAGTCAGAAATGGCAAATAATGTGGCTTTGGATGCAGATTCTGAGTTCAAAGAGTTTTTGAGAGTTTGGGAGTGTTTGAGGATTTTTCAACACAATAAAAATCTGGCCTCTTTAGATTGCAAATGGCCTAGAGAAAAGGTTTGGGAAGTTGGAGTAACCATATTTTTAAGATGACAACTTATGGTTTAGTTGAAAACGAAAAATCCAGTTGAATTGGTTTTCATGGTTCCCAAGGTCAAGTACACGCATGGCCTAATGTTTGTTAGGCGCAGGAGATTTGACTCATGCTTTTTATATTGCTTGCAATTAGAGACAAAGGTCACAAGCCTCAATGCATTGACAATTTTCATAAAGTTTGCTTTTTTTCTAAAAATGGCAATGGTAATTTTGTGCCATTAAAGGAAAACTGGCTTGGAAAATACTTTAAATACTTGGGTAAGAGCTTAATCCATTGTGTAAACAATTAATTATGGAGTGAAACACAAGTTTGAGGCCTGCAAAGAAAGACCCTGTGGCATGGCCTATGGATTTGATATTTTTCTTTACTCTGGTCGAATACTCCGTCCCTTTGTTTTGATCACATCGATCCACCACTTTTGACCAGACTCGTCAACAGATAAAGCAATATTCATTTCCACAAATTGTGTGTCCTTCAAATGGACCAACAATTGTATGTTCATCGAATCCATCAATTGTATGTTCTTCTAATGGACCACCAATTGTATGTTCTTCGAATCCACCAATTATATGTTTTTCGAATCCACCAATTGTATTGTCTTCGAATCCACCAAATGTATGTTCTTCGAATCCCCAATTGTATGTTTTTCGAATGGACCACCAATTATATGTTCTTCGAATCCACCAAACGTATGTTCTTCGAATGGACCACCAAATGTATGTTCTTCGAATGGACCATATTCATCTGAATGTACCACTTTGAGCATGCAAGATGATCTCATTGGCATAGTCAAAACGAAAGAAATTTTGGATTGCTTTCCTACTTCACAATGTTTTTTCCAGGAATCTCAAGACTTGGAAAACCATATCTTTGAGTAATCAATTGAAAGTTCAGATGTCACAACTTCAAATTCCACAACCAACTATCCTTGTGGTTCGAAGCAAGTATGAAGATAGACTTGTAATTCATAGTGTCGAAACTATGTGTTTCGAAGGGTTTAGTATGTGGTTCAAAGCAGGTTGAGAGGTGGATTGAAGCAAGCACGAAGGAAGTCATTTCTTTATGGATCGAAGCGAGAATGAAGGAAGTCATTGCTTTGTGGATCGAAGCAAGCATGAAGGAAGTCATTTCTTTGTGGATCAAAGTAAGCATGAAGGAAGTCATTGCTTTATGGATCGAAGAAAGCATGAAGGAAGTCATTGCTTTATGGATCGAAGCAAGCATGAAATAAATCATTGCTTTGTGGAATGAAGCAGGAATGAAGGAAACCAATGCCCAGTCAAAGCTTGTGGATCAAACCAGGTTTAGAGGTGGATTGAAGCAGGTTGCTTCGAAGGAAACCATTGCCCAAATGAAGCTTGTGGATCGAAGTAAGCTTGCTCTTCTTTGAATTGTAAAAATCTATCCACCACTCCTTTTCAATCAGTCATGTGGTTCAAACAGCCTAAACCAGATTTTGAATTCAAACTGTTATCTGCAACCACTCCTTTCAATCTGCTTTGCCCTTTCGACAATTTCCTCTTACTCCTTTTTTATAACCTGATGCTTGAAAGCCCAATATGATCAATGGAAACTATATGGGTCATTAAAAGTAGGGATATTCGCGGCGCGGTTTGGGCGGTTTTGAAGCAAAAAATCACCTGAACCACAAGAGAAAAAAACACGCGGTTCGGTTTGGTTCGGTTGAATTTTAAAAATAAATCTGTACCAAACCAAACTAAATTAATGTGGTTTGGATTGGTTCGGTTGGTTCGGTTTTTTATAAAAACATTTATTAAGTCATACATACAAATATAGAGGAAAATATAATTTTGTGTTTAATTGTTCATACATTACCATAAAAAATTTATAATTGTCAAAATAAGTTTATAATTTGATACATAAAATTGAGTATTATAATTTTATCTAAATCTAAAGAATGATATAAACAAGATTGCATTCTTAAATAAATATTATACAAAGAATACGATAAAATATATTTTGTGAAAATAATATTTATAAATGAATAATGTTATATTTTTTTTAATGATTTGTAAATTAAAATGAATATAATACAAAGTATGATAAAATATACACATAATATATGTTGATTTATCTAAAGAATTAAAAAAAATATATTGGTTAGTAAGATTTTATAACATAATACGGTTTTGTTTGGTTTGGTTCGATTTGTAAAATACAAACTGCAAACCAAACCGAATTGTGCGGTTCCGCGAGAAAATGACCCAAACACATCCGAACCAAATGCGGTTTTTTACGGTTTCAGTTTGGTTCGGTTTGGTTTTGCGGTTTTCTATTGGGCATGTTTGGTTTTGAACACCCCTAATTAAAAGTCCAATTGTACTTGTCCAAACCCAAACCTTAATTTGATCCATCGGTGTTGAGGAAGTGTCTTGAGCTGATCATACCTTATGGAATTTTGAGCAATGGAGATTTTATGAGATAATCTTTGAGAAATTGGAGAGGGAAAATTTTAGGGTACAACAGCTGCCCTTGTTCAATCTTCTTAAACCTGGAAAGCGAGAACGGTGTGTCACCATTCGTAGCTTGAAGGTAGAAGATGATTGAACACTAAAGTGCCCAGAAATTTGCACCCAACTATGTGTTAGTTGATTGTGTAGGGGATGGGCTTAAAGATGCCATTTGGAGGGATGATGGAGAGTTGTCAGAGATGGGCTTATAGATTCCATCCAGAGGCGATTGTTGATAGAAATTAGACTAAGTCTAAGCTTGACGGTAACTGGGAGAAGTATAAGAATGAATCTTTGGTCGATTTAATTCTGACTGACATGCTGGAACGGACCCGTGTTAAGCCGTGTCCGGAAATGTATTAGAAGGAATCTGTGTAAGACTGCTTCAGGATGAATCCGTGTGGGATTGTATCTGGAAATTCATGAGAAGGAACCTGTGTAGAGCAGCTTCGAGATGAGTCTGTGTGAAACTTTATCTAGAACTTATGAGAAGGAACTTGGGTAGGGTTGCTTCAGGATGAGTCAGTGTAAAACTTCATTTGGAAATGTATGAAAAGGAACCTGGGTAAGGCTGCTTCAGGATGAGTCCGTGTGAAACTTCGTCTGGAAATATATGAGCAGGATCCTGGGTATGGCTACTTCATGATGAGTTTGTGTGAAACTTCATCTGGAAATATATGAGAAGGAGCCTGGGTAGGGCTTCTTCAGGATGAGTCTGTGTGAAACTTTATCTGGAAATATATGAGAAGGAGTCTGGGAAGGGCTGCTTCAGGATGAGTCTGTGTAAAACTTCATCTAGACATATATGAGAAGGAGCCTGGGTAGGGTTGCTTTAGGATGAGTCAGTGTAAAATTTCATCTGGAAATATATGAGAAGGAGCCTGGGTAGGGTTGCTTCAGGATGAGTCAGTGTAAAATTTCATCTGGAAATATATGAGAAGGAGCCTGAGTAGGGCTGCTTCAGGATGAGTCAGTGTAAAACTTCATCTGGAAACGTATGAAAAGGAGCCTGGGTAGGGCTACTTTAGGATGAGTCTGTGTGAAACTTCATCTGGACATATATGAGAAGAAGGCTGGGTAGGGCTGCTTGAGGATGAGTCAGTTTGAAACTTCATATGAAAATTATAAGAAGGAACCTGGGTAGGGTTACTTCAGGATGAGTCTGTGAAACTTCATATGGAAATATATGAGAAGGAGCATGGGTAGGGCTGCTTCAGGATGAGTCAGTGTGAAACTTCATCTGGAAATATATGAGAAGGAGCTTGGGTAGGGCTGCTTCAGGATGAGTCTGTGTAAAACCTCATCTGGAAATATATGAAAAGGAGCCCGGGTAGGGCTTCTTCAGGATGAGTCCGTGTAAAAACTCATAGGAAATATATGAGAAGGAGCCTGTGTAGGGCTTCTTCAGGATTAGTCCATGTAAAACTTCATATGGAAATATATGAGAAGGAACCTGGGTAGGGTTGCTCCAGGACGAGCCCATGTAAAGCTGCACTTCAGGATGGGAAGGAATCCGCGTAAGATTTCCTTATGATGAGCCCGTGTAAAGCTGCTTTTGGAAATTGGAAGGAACCCATGTAAGATTACCTCATGATGAGCCCGTGTGAAGCTGCATCTGGAAATTAGAAGGAACCGATGTAAGATTGCTTCATGATGAGCCCGTGTAAAGTTGTGTCTGGTCGTATAGATAATTACTCTGCCTTGCTTTAGGAACTAATCTTGGACCTCTTGAAAAATTGTTGATGATAATTATCAGTCAATTGATCTTTCCTGAAAAGGTAAAGAGTTAGCTGCATGCAATGCTATGATGTATGAAATGCATTGTGTAATGGTGTTCTCAAAATATATGAGATTGTGCTATATGCGTTTCGTATGCATATGCTATAACGTATGGAATGTGAAATGTTGTTTGAAGTGCATCTTTGTCCTAGAAAATAAATCCTTAACAAATGCTGGTGAGCCTTGGGAAATTAAATCCCGGATTGTTGCTGGGGATAAAGAGTATGCACCTCTTCTGACCTTGTTTTAGAATGTTTCCGCTAAGGATTCCTATTTTGTTGTTTGAGGAGAACTCCGCTGGGGAATGTTGACTTTGCTTGAGGGAAAACTCTGTGGTAAATGTTGATTTATGCTTGGGGAAAAGAGTTCAGGAGTTTTAGTTATTCATTGCTCCACTAGGGAGTTATCTCTTGATTGGAGAGAACGGAAGTTAACAGCTTGTTAGGGATAAAGATGTTAATTGTTATCTGGTCAGATTCCAAGCTTCGCAACAACTCACTGGGGATAGTGCCAAACTCTACTGGGGAAGAGGAGCTTTCAAACTGTTATCTGGTCGGGCCCAAGCTTTGTAGCAACTTCGGACATAACACTAACTTTATTGATGACTTCACTGGGGATTAGGGGTTGTTGTCCCTTAATTCATAATAGTCTGAGAGGCAAACTTAAGCTGGGGAATCCCTGTTGAAGAGAATATTTGATGAACTGCAGGGGAGGTGTTTTCTTTTGGCAGAACTCCTCGAGGATTCTTCTTGAGACCAACTTAGATGGGGAGAGATTTTCCAGAGACTGAAACTCTGGCTGGGGATTGCATGGATCAAATTTTATGGGGATATCCATGAATTTGGCCTTGAGGGGTTTATACCCTTATCCACAAAGATTATTCTGTGGGGATAACCTTATAGGGATGGCTCTGTGGGGACTTGTCGTTGTCCATAGTAGTAAGTGTTATAGCGCTGCTAGAAAAAAATTTATGCCTGGTCATACTTAACCCTTTGATGGAATTCATGTTCAACGCCTCAAATGATTCAGATGCATACCTTCCCCTGTTATTCAGTGCTTCTTGAGAGGTTTCTTTGGATCTCGACTTGACTGCCCCAGATGATTTGGACAATAACCTGTCATGCCCATTGATCATGGGAAATTTGTCATTGGGAGCATCTTTCCCTTTGAAGTATTTTTGTTCTTTGAGAGAATTTTCGTTCATTAGATATTCGTCGTGCGAATTTCTCTATTGTCAAACAAATAGCCCTATGCAAACAACGATATTCAAACAATGCAAAGTTTATGTTTGTCTTAAATTTTTGAAAATGCATTTTTAGCAAATAAAAGAAATTTGTAAGAATATGAATTCCACTCAGGATTTACAGTAAGCCTTACAGGAGTTAGGATACCTTTTGTAACAGTATTCTTTCGAACTAACCCATGATTCAATTAGGACTTTTAAACGGTTGTAATGTGTCCTAGTTCACGGTTTAAGCAACAAAGGATAAGGCTCAAAGTTTATTTATACCCACCCATTCTCCAGTCCTAAACTCACATAATTGTTCATTTGTACTTCTATTGAATCTGGAATGAAGTTTTGGTGATGGTTCAGATACGTTAAGTTTGTTGGCGAAGGCAGTCATTTTGCAACATTTTTCATGTTGTCGAGGATTTGTAATGACCTCTTTTTTGATTTATTATCCCAAATTTTTGCCTGGCTGTTTTGAGATTACAGTTAACGGGATGCCCCAGTTTTTCTTAAGTGTCCTTCGTAGGTTTTGACTTAGTGTGCTTTTTATTTTGAGAGATAATGACTTCCTATTTTATGGGGAACCATCACCATCTTTTGATTCAGAAGGATGTTTTTGATTTCATTCATTGTGTACAAAGTGAAAGCTTGTGACTGAACATGCATTTGAATTAACTGAGAAGCTACACTGCCCCAGGTTTTGATTAAAGGTTTCAATTTGTGTGAAAAAGAAAACTCCTACTTCTTTGGCTAAAAGGGGTTGAATAAGGGTCATCTTCCTTATAACTCCAATGTTTAGGGATTTAAACAACGCATGTACATCGTTAGCAAGGTCTATCCAAAAGCTTACTGTATGGATTATGGTATTGTTTTCGTCATCCTCCCTCTAAAGGCTTACAACTTTTAACGAGAGTTGAATATCACAAAAGGGAGTAAAAAGCACAGTTTAAATATAGTGAAAACTAATGGGTGAATTCAAGACAAACATATGCAATGCATTAATGAAACAAAGTTTAACTTGAATAGATAAGTGTTCGAACAAACAAAAGAGATTACAATTGAAAATTCAAAATGAACTGGATGCTCTTTAATGATTTGTCATGGGAGTAGTGATCACATTGGGAGTCTCAGGAGGCCCGACTTCAATCTCCTTGGCATCAATCATATTTTGAATCTTATATTTCAGCACCCAACAATCGTTAGTATCATGCCCAGGGCTACAAGAATGATAGAAACATATTGCATCGGGATTGTAGTTAGGAGAAGAAATTTTGGGGTTTGGATGAGGTCCTATTAACGTAATCAAATTCATCCCCAACATGTGTTGTAATGATTGAGACAGTGGCATGTTGAGTTTGGTAAATTATCTATTGGGCCCGTCTTGCCTTTGCCAGTTTCCCCATTTTTGTTGTCGCGTCGACGCAGAATTAGAGATCAGGGCTTCCCCCACATGTTGATCGTGGTTACTCTTGTTACGACCCTTTTGGCCGTACACAACATTGGACTCTTTCTTCCCATTGTATGGCTTCTTATGAGTATCGGAGGATGTAGCTCATTGGATCTTTTTGCTTTTAATTCCGTTTTTGAATCGTTCCCCAGTTATAATCAACTCAGTGAACCAACCCGAGGAGCTTTCGATTAGGTGATTGAATAAAGGTCCTGTCAAAGTTCCCATAAAGATATCAACTAGCTCCCTGTCAGTTAAGGGTGGATGCACCCTTACATCCAGGTCTCTCCACTTTTGGGCGTACTCTTTAAAGCCTTCATTTGAACCCATGGTCATATTCTGCAACTACACACGAGTTGGTGCAAGATCAGCGTTGTATTGGTATTTCTTGTAATAAGAAGCAGCTAGATCCTCCCAGGCGTGGATGCGGGAACCTTCCAATTGATATAACCATTCGAGTTGAGTCCCAACTAGACTCTTATGGAAAAAGTGGACCCAAATTTTTTAGTCAGTAGTGTGTGGCTGAATCTTATGGACATAGGATATTAGATGAAGCTTCAGACAAGAGACCCCATCATACTTGGAAAAAGTAGGGATCTTGAATTTGTGGGGAATGACCACCTAAGTCTCCAAAGTTTAAGCCTGGAACAACCTGAATCTCCGCAGCCTTTAGTATGTCTTCAAGTTGTTTGTATTTTTCACTCGCAAGTGGATACTGTTCATCAAAGTAGTCTTCATCCTCGGAAGCTTGATCATTTGCACCCCGAGCACGAGTGCTCCTTGCCTCGTCATCCTACTTCTCGTCTTCCTCTGACAAATATTCAAATATTTGCACCTGACAGACTGGGCCTTGGCTAACCTTCTTCTTAGTCTTCTTCTTTCTCTCTCTGGTGAAGAGTGCTTCCAGATCTTCCCGCCCCTTGGTTAAATTTACGAACATTTGTTGGAACTGGGCATTATGAGCTTGGAGATCTTTAACTGTTTGCTCTAGAGCCATTTTCTTACTGAAATAACCAGCGAGAAAATGAGAAACCTGTCTGGAGAATACCTATTATATAATGACATGCATGATACGTAAAAATGCAATGTTTTTAAGGATCTCGCAGGGTAAACACAAAAATAAGTTATAAGTTGAACTTTGATCACAACTTTGATTGGAGAACTTCATATCGTTGGATGTCCTTCCACGAGAATCAAGCTCACCATGTCAAGCGGGTCATAGCCCTTGACTATTGCTATTGTGCTTTGGTCTTTGACAATATTTAGTTAGATGAGAATAAATCCCCTTTCCCCTTGATAGATGTATGGTTCAACATGACCTTGCATCATAGGCCCTTGAGATCCTCGAAATGATTATTGATAATGCTATGGTATGATGTCATGATGTTATGTACAAGTAATCATAAACCAGCAAAAGAAAACAAGTCGTTATGTACAAACGAAACAAACAAACCTTACGTTTAGGCTTGTATGGAGTCATAGGTAAGTACCCTCTTGAAGTTTAGTTGGTTCAACCTGTCCTAGAAAGTAACCGGGTTCTAGTGAATCTCAATATCACTGATCTTTCTTCATCGGGCATTGTTTCAGCGCAAGCCTCGTTATTAGCGACCGAAATATCTAGAAAGTCCGATCTCAATGAGCGTAGTATCGAGTATAAAAAAACTTCGGACTGCACCAAAGCCGACGATATCAATACTTCCTAATGGCCAAGTTGTTCAATTAAAGGTTCTAAGGTCAGTTACTGCTTCATGACACCACACAGTGGCCCTGTATTCTCCTTGACTAAACTCAAGGACTACCGGTACCAACAAATGTGTCACACTAACATAGCCATCACTTCAACCATGTCGGTATACCCAACACAGTTTCCACAATCTATTGCTACTTACCTAATGGTGTTCCCCAATTTGGGTAGAGGATCAATACAAACCTAAACAAGGACCCATAAATGTAAAGCAAACAAATCAAACAATGAAAGAAAGTAAATGTGATCTAAATCGAAGGTAACCCCACTTTTAAGTATTCCCCAGCAGAGTCGCCAGTTCTGTAATACGGTGGGAGAACTGTCTCGGTTGTTTTGCGTTTGATCACAATTATTGCAGATAGCAAGAGTCGCCACCAAATTTTCTTTTATTCAATAAGGAAAGGTTGAAAAGAATAGGGGAGGTGTTAGCACCATTTTCATCCATAGTTATCTATGGGCTCTTAGTTGCTTGCTAGATCACTTTTTGAAATTTCTTCGTTTAAAAGGTGTTTGTGGTGGGTTTTGAAAGTATTTTTGAAAAGCGCCTTCGTTAAGGCAAAAATTGTAATGATTCTCATCTCTATAAGAATGCATACAAAGTGTTAGACTTTTTGAAAATATTTCATATTTTGAAAGTGTGTGGTGTGTTTCAAAATATGTTTGTTTTTGAAGATGGATTGTGAGCAAGAAACTAAGAATGTTCTACCTACTCAAAAGTCTTTTTGTTCATTTCTCTCTTCCTTTGATATTTCTATCTCACCATTGATTGGTAAGAAGCCTTACCTTTGGATGTAAAGGGACGAGCGTGGGTCATCGTATGGTCATGAATAGAAATGTTATGAGATATCTTAACATTTCTCTTGAGGGACTAAGATCATTTATAAGGCGATATTCGTAGCGTCATCGAGGGACTACGATCTTGTATTTTTTTATTGTGTTTGCCAAGATGTCTCACATGCATATTATGACCATTTTTCATAAGGCAACAAGTGGAGTTAACCCTAATTACTAGCATTTATATGAAAGCAATAAATTGCAGAAAGTAAGTTTACTACGCTATTACATCACTTGGGGATGAGGTGTACAAATTTACAAATGAGGATTGCAAGAAATTAAATCCTAATTATCTATTACAACCATATTGAAACTTGAATGATGTACAAGAATTGAATGTATATAATGTACAAGACATGAATGAAAAGAAAATGTATTGTGTTTTGATTTTGTTAAAGAATGATTTTGGCCTATTTGACTAAAAGGAAATTTAATTAAACTAAATAAAAATTAAGATTAAGTTAAAGAAAAGAAAATAAATAAGAAAAATGTTCTTGGTATTTTTCATTGTAAGAAGTTAAATAAAATATACTAAATAATTTGAATATATTTTTTGTGTTTTTGTGTGGAAAACAACATTTGTGTTTAAAACAGTTTTTGTGTAGAAAACAGTTTTGTGTTTGGGCCCAGGGCTTGTTTGTTAGTTAGTAAGCAGGGGGTCAGAAACATAAAAATGTCAAAGCCCAACTTTGGAGGCCCAGGTGTGCTTCCCACAAACAAGACAAATTGAGAAAATATAAAAATGACAAAAGGTCTCGCTGGGGCTTGAACCCAGGACGTTCTACATGGCAAGGCTTTAGCGCGCATAGTTTATACCACTGGGGTGGTATGTTTCATCTGTTGGTTATACAAATTGCACTAAATATAAGATGAATTCATTTCTGAATGTTTAAACAAGGCTGCATCTTCTTCCTTCGAGCGCAGGGATGCATAACTCCAATGTTAGGCTTCAAAAAGGTTCATTTCTCAGCTAAATCGAAAGATGTAAATATCAAACCTGCCTAAAATTTGAATTCGAACCCAACCATGTAATTTTCAAAAGCTATGGATTAGAGGTTGGCATGAATTTTGTTCAGTACCAAAACTAAAACCTTACTGATCAGATATGAAATTCTCAATGTATAAGCAATGATAATCAAAACTAAGAGTATGGTCAACTTCCTAAATATGATATCTACATCTTTTATTTTATTTTTATATACTGAAAATGCTTATATCAAGATATCACGGTTAAGAAATCTCACCTCTTGAAGTGAAATTCGAATGAGCTCTGTATGACCTCCAGAAATGGTCTGATGATGGATTAAGCTTGTAGGGAACTTCCTTGAGCTAGTGGGATCACTGCTTTGTTTTAAAAGTCACTGAATCAAAAGGCTGGTATATGGAAGATGGGAGTGAATCAAAAGGCTGGTATATGGAAGTTGGGAGTGAATCAAAAGGTTGGTATATTGAAGCTGAGAGTGAATAGAAAGGCTCACTACCTTCCTAGAGAGGTTTTTTTGAGGGCTTTGGGAGTGTTCTAAGGCTGGTATACGGAAGCTTAGTGCATAAAGGGATTTTGGATTTGGCTCTTCAAAGTTATAAATGGAAAGCAATGTGGCTTTAGATGCAAATTCTAAGTTCAAAGAGTTTTTGAGAGTTTGGGAGTGTTGAGGACTTTTCAACATAATAAAAATATGACCTCTTTATCTTGCAAATGGCCTCTTTATTTATAGAGAAAAGGTTTGGGATGTTGGAGTAACCAGATTTTTAAGATAACAACTTATGGTTTAGTTGAAAACGAAATATTTAGTTGAATGGGTTTTCATGGTTCCCAAGTTTGAGTACAAGCATGGCCTGATGTTTGTTGGGTGCAGGAGATTTGACTCATGCTTTTAAGATTGCTTGCAATAAGAGACAAAGGTCACAAGGCTTAATGCAGTGACAATTTCCATAAAGCATGCTTTTTTTCTAAAAATGGCAATGGTAATTTTGTGCCATTAAAGGAAAATTGGCTTGGACAATACTTTAAATACTTGGGTAAGAGCTTAACCCATTGTGTAAACAATTAATTATGGAGTGAAACACAAGTTTGAGGCCTACAAAACAAGATCATGTAGCATGGCCTATGGATTTGATCTTTTTCTTTACTCTGGTCGAATACTCCATCCCTTCGTTTTGATCGCATAGATCCACCACTTTCGACCAGACTCATCAATAGGCAAAGCAATATTCGTTTCCACCAATTGCGTGTCCTTCGAATGGACCAACAATTGTATGTTCTTCGAATCAATCAATTGTATGTTCTTCAAATGGACCACCAATTGTATGTTCTTCGAATCCACCAATTATATGTTTTTCGAATCCACCAATTGTATGTTCTTCGAATCCACCAAATGTATGTTCTTCGAATCCATCAATTGTATGTTCTTCGAATGGACCACAAACTATATGTTCTTCGAATCCACCAAATGTATGTTCTTCGAATGGACCACCAAATGTATGTTCTTCAAATGGACCACCAAATGTATGTTCTTCGAATGGACCACATTCATCTGAATGTACCACTTTGAGCATGCAAGATAATCTCATTGGCATAGTCAAAACAAAATAAATCCAGGATTGCTTTCCTACTTCACAAAGTTTTTCCAGGCATCTCAAGACTTGGAAAACCATATCTTGAGTAATCAGTTGAAAGTTCAGATGTCCAAACTTCAAATGCCACAACCAACTATCCTTTTAGTTCGAAGCAAGTATGAAGATAGACTTGTAATTCATAGTGTCGAAATTATGTGTGTCGAAGGGTTTAGTATGTGGATCGAAGCAGGTTGGAGGTGGGTCAAAGAAAGCATGAAGGAAGTCATTGCTTTGTGGATCGAAGAAAGAATGAAGGAAGTCATTTCTTTATGGATCGAAGCAAGCATGAAGGAAGTCATTTCTTTAAGGATCGAAGCAAGCATGAAGGAAGTCATTGCTTTGTGGATCGAAGCAAGCATGAAGGAAGTTATTGCTTTGTGGATCGAAGCAAGCATGAAGGAAATCATTACTTTGTGGATCGAAACGGGTATGAAGGAAACCAATGCCCAATCAAAGCTTGTCGATCAAAGCAGGTTTAGAGGTGCATCGAAGCATGTTTCTTGGAAGGAAACCATTTCCCAATCGAAGCTTGTGGATTGAAGAAAGCTTGCTCTTCTTCGATTTTTCAAAATCTGTCCACCACTCTTTTTGGATCAGTTATATGGTTCGAACATCCTGAACCATATTTTGAATTCGAATTGTTATATGCAACCACTCCTTTCGATCTGATTTTCCCTTTCGACAATTTCCTCTTCTTCCTTTTTTCAACTGATGCTTGAGAGCCCAGTATGATCCATGGAAACTATATGGGGCATTAAAATTCCAATTGTACTTGTCCAAACCCAAACCTTAATTTGAGCCATCAGTGTTGAGGAAGTGTCTTAAGCTGATCAAACCTTATGCAATTTTGAGCAATGGAGATTTTGTGAGAGAATCTTTGAGAAATCGGAGAGGGAAAATTTTGGGGTACAATAGTATGGCATCCCCGAAAGGATTATCACATACAATGGTACCAATCTCAATAATACTATGATCACGGAACTCTGCATGCAATTTAAAATTAAGCATATAATTCATCTCCATATCGACCAAAGATGAATGACGCAGTGGAAGCCTCCACTAAGAATATCAAGAAGATTATACAGAAGATGACAGTAACATACAAAGATTGGCATGAAATGTTACCATTTTATCTTCATGGCTATCACACCTCACTACAGGCATCAACTAGGGAAAACTTATTCTCTCTAGTCTATGGTATGGAAGTTGTCCTACCTGTCGAAGTCCAGAGTCCTTCTCTAAGGATTATGAAAGACGCAGATTTAGACGAAGACGAGTGGATTCATACTAGACTGGACCAGATAAGTTTTATCAACGAGAAAAGTCTTGCGGCTGTTTTTCATGGTCAGATGTATCAGAATCCTATGATCAAAGCCTTCAACAAAAAGGTCAAGCATCAGGTATACTAGGTTGGTGACCTAGTAGTAAAGCGCATCATCCTACCAAAATGTGATCTCAGGGGAAAATGGACTGCCACATATGAAGGGCCATTTGTAATCAAGAAGATATTTTCTGGCGGTGCTATGATACTTAGCACCACAGACGGTGAAGATTTTCCGCACCCTGTGAACGCGGATATAGTCAAAAAATACTACGCCTAAAAGAGACCTGCTAGGTTGACTGGCCTAGGAAAAAATCAGGGCATCCCGGCAAACCAAAAGGGTTTGGGAAAAAGTTAGGGATATATATATATATATATATATATATATATATATATATATATATATATATATATATATATATATATATATATATATATATATATATATATATATATATATATATATATATATATATATATATATATATATATATATATATATATATATATATATATATATATAAATATTTGTACACCCAGCAAGTCGAAAACCTGAAAAGGCGACTTGGGCAAAAAAGGGTATTCTGATGGACTGAAAACCCAAAAGGGCGGCCCAAGCAAAAGTTAAGGATTAAAGCGTACGACTATGTCCCATTGGATCACCTACATACAACAAGCTTTGTTACCAACGTCAATTTCAAATGGTACAAATCAATTCAATCAACTTCTTCTGACAGTAAGGAATGAGATGCATGAAGACATAAGGGAAATAGTAGAGTTGAAACTCGATGGGATCATTTCCACATAGATATTTTTCTCTATTTTGACTTTGTACTCCTTTCATTTTTCAACGATTTCCTCTTACTAGGATTTTTGTCTCTTAGTACAAAATTGTCTGTTTATAGGAAAACTTTGAATACAAATATAATTCAAAAATCCAAATTTGTTTTACTTTCTCTGTTTTGTTTGTAAAAACGTCCAATGACTAAATTGAATGAATATATGCATATGAATATGATTATTGTTAACAAATATGGGCACAAAAATAGGAATGAGCATTTACTCAAGACTCTAGGAGTTGGGATAATGTTCACAACATCCACAGAAAAATCCCCGTAGAGCTACCTTCATAAGCTCATCACCAACAAGGGTACGTTCACCAGTATGCCTAATATGCCTTTAGACAAGAATTGGGACATCTTCTAGAAATTCACATGATCATCTCCTATAGTAGGTCTCCTAGCGTATAAAGAGTTTTGACCATTTCCACAGCATTCGATGGAAACTTCATTCGCACAACCTATGGAGTTCCAATTCCCATCAGAAATGATTCCCTCATCACAGTTCACAGAAATTTAATTCTCCAGTGGATTTTATTTCTTCAACACTGTGAAATCCCCTGTAGAATTCTTTTCCCCAGTAGGGTTTATTTCCCCAACATGATTTATTTCCCCAACAGGGTTTATTTCCCCAGCAGGGTCTATTCCCCCAAAAAGGTTCATTTCTTCGATTACTACAAATCCCTGGTAAAATTCTCTTTTCCAGCAAAGGATAGTCAAGGTTGCTATTGCCAGAGAGTTGCTACTGAATCAGAAACTCTGCCAGATACTATTTAACTTTGTCCTCTCTATAAGAGTTGGCATCCATATCAGAAACTTGGTCAGACAAAACATCAGAAGGTTATCCATATCTTTTTTCCCTAGTCAGGATACATAAGAATCAAATTCCCCAGTAGAGCGATAAACGATCAATTTTCCTAAACTCTTTTATCCCCAAGCAGAAGTCGAACTTCCCCAGCAGAATGTCCTCAAGCAGAAAGCATGAATCACCAGCAAAGACATTCTAAACAAGATTGAAGATTCATATTCTTCTTCCCTAGAAACAGTCAGGGATTTATTTTCCCAAACAAAGATGTTATACAGAAGTACCGAGATACTCCAACAACATCTTACATACATACATCATTTACAAAACACCATAACATATGCATACGAAACGCACATAACACTCTCATTTAATTTGATAACGTCATTACATAATGCATTACATACATCATTGTTGTACCCCAAAATTTTCCCTCTCATTTATCAAATATTTTCTCACAAGATCTCCTTGGGTTCAAGACTGCACAAGGATTGATCAGCTCAAGACACCTCTTTAAGCACTGATGATTTGAAATTAAGGTTTGAGTTTGCACAAGGATAATTGAACTTTCAACGCCTCGTATGAATTTCATGGACAATTATGGACTCCCAAGATTACTAATGTCAAGTTTCAAGCCTTGGATCACATTTTTGCTCAGTCAATTGAGCAGTTGACCTAAAAATCAGCTGTAATGGGGGAAAAAGTCAATTATGGCCAATTTACAGTTAAACTTCATAATTTTTTATCCACATAAACATTATAAACTCATATGTATCATTTGGTCAAGTTTATACCACAATTCCTCAAGAAATTTGATTAGATCATCAAAAGGGCAAAATGGTCAAAATTAGGGTTTTGACTGAGAAAGCGTAATTTTTGATTTTGGACCTAGAAAATGGTTAATTGGTTTGAGGAATGATCTCAAGAGTTCAATTGCATCATTTTGACCTAATGGAATGACTCAAAACATTGCTCAAGATCAATTGGATTGATAGTTGATTTTCAGTCAACTGATCAAAAGTCAATTGTACACTAAAAAGTGAAACTTTGACTTTTTAGTCAAAATCAAGTGGCAAAAATCACAATTCATCAAAACATGTCAGAATATGAAACTTTTTCATCAAGAAATCAAAAAGTCAAGATTTTATTTTGAAAAGTCAAAGTTTTCAAACTTAGAAAATTTTCTAAGTGTTGAAAACTTCATGTTTTTTTTCACAATTTTGTGCCAATTTTTCACCATGATGCAAGATGATTCAAGAGAAACTTTCAACATGAAAGTTGTAGATATCAATGAGATCTACAAAGTTGCTTTACACAACTTCTCCTATAAATTCTTGGATCTCAAGTTATTAATCCATGAATTCATGGTAATGAAACTAAACACTTAGTGAAATTTTGCCCTATTTTATGCAGGATTTTGACCTAACTTCATGGCATTTTTTCATATAGTTCCAAGGGGAATATTCAAACGTGATTCAAATAGGGGTTGTAGAGCATATTACAAGCTTTCTAAAATGTCCAAGAACTTCTTGATATCATTCTTTAGCAAGGAGAATCGAAGAGAGGGAGTTAGGGTTTCAAATTGGAATTATAGGTCATTTTGTGATGAACAAGAATTCAAATATCAAACCTATGCCGCACAATCTTTGCTTTGCAGGCCTCAAACTTGTTTGGAACTCCACAAGTAAATGCTTGCACAGCTTTTAGAGGCTTCAACTCAAGCATTCAATGCATTGCCCATGCTTTATGTCCATTTTAGGAAGAAAGTGCACAATGCCATTTTGAAAAAGTAGCTTTATGCACAAAACTTGTTCTTGAGCTTTGCAATTGTTTTCTTATGATCATACACGACCTATAACTCAAAAGAAGTTTTTCTCAAGCCTCACAATCACTCAGCCCATGCTTGTACTTCATCTTGGAACCTTACTTTCACTTTTCTTCAAAATCCAGTAACATAGCAATCAGCCTATATCTTGTACTTCTGACCCTCTCAAGCACTCAAGACTTCTCCTTACTTATGCACAATTTGTTTGCATCAAAACACCCGCATACACAGGCCCAAAAACTCTCAAGAACTCAGAGCTGTAACACATACTTCCATTCTTTCATAACCTGACTAAAAACTTGAAACTCACATCCCCCTCGTCCGTTTTCAAGCCTTTTGGTTCCTAAAGCTTCTAAACATCATTTAGAACTCATCCCACACCCCGTTACAAGACTGTAACACCATTAACACCATCTTCCATTATCAAAATTGGAGCTTTGCACTTGGACTTCTCCAGCACGATTCAGCCATCTCCAGTACAAACTAAACATTGCATAAGCTTCCGGGGACCTCAGTGGAGCTATTCTGATTATCACAACACCTTGAGGAGTGCTCAAACTCAGAATATGATTTCCAGTTTTGAGGTAAGTTTCCTTAACTTGGAACTATTCATACAAGCATAATTAATGGTTTATTTGTGAATAAGAAATGCAGATATCATTGTCTTGACGCTAACCATGTCCTAGATTTCATTATTATTTCTTGAATAGTTCGAATTTTGAATCTGAACATCCTGGAAAAGTTAGGTCAGAATTTGGTACCATTCAAAATTCATGCTCATCTTTTATTTATAGTTTTAATAATTTATATTTCTGGAATCATTGTGAAATTTGGAAAAAGTTTGATGTTTACATTTTTGCAAATGGATGAGAAATGAGCAAGTTACAGATATTCAGGCTGGAGGTAGAAGATGAAGTTATAACATGGACTTGTTTTGTCTTAAGTTTATTCATTGTTGTATAATGAACAGATGAAACAGGCCACCCCAGTGGTACAACAAGCGTGCACGTATTAGTAAGGTCCTGGGTTCGAGCCCCAGCGTGACCTTTTGCTCTTTTTTGTTCACATTTTTTTCACTTTTTGGCTGAATCAGGCGCTTGGGCCTTAACCCCTTGGGCCTAACTTTTTTGCTTCGTTCATATCCCTTGTTTACTTTCTAACCCCTAACTTTTTTATTTATTATTATTACTATTATTGTTATTATTATTATTATTACTATTAATATTTATTTTTTTATTGTTACTAATAAAAATCTAAAAAAAATTATATTTTATTATTTATATTTAATTAGTTCATTTTATCTTCATAAAACAAAAGAATAAAAAACATTTTTATTTGATAAATTAATTTCCTTTTTTAAAATATTTAGATAACTAGTTTTTATTAATATTATATTACTTTTTTGTAAGTTAAAATCAATTTAGAACTTAGGCCTTTTATTTAATTAATTTTATTTATTACTTTAATTAAATTGACAAAAACCCTAATAAACTTGTTTTCTTTAATAAATTGATTTCTTTTATTAACTTGATCTTAATCTTCTTTTTAATTAACTATTTTATTTTATTTTTTAGTTAACTAATTAAAAAAAACCTTTTCATTGAAAACCAAACAAAAATCACATTTCTTTTACATTTACATTCTTGCATTTTTACTTATTTAATTTTGTACATTTATGAAAATTCAATATGGTTGTAATAAATATTTAGATTTAATTTCTTGCAATTGTCCATTTGTAATTTGTACACCCCTCCCCTAAATGATATAATAGCGTAGTAATTTTAATTTCCGCAATTTAAAATGCTTTATATACAAATACTAGTAATTAGGTTTTTGTATGGAAAGATTAAAACCAACAAATAGAAAACCCTATTCAAGACAAATCAAGCATGTAAATCAATACACTTGCACACAAATACCCTAAGGGTAAATCCACTTGGTTGCCTTACAAAAATGGTCATATTATGCATGTGAGGTATCTTAGCAAAAACAAGCAAAATAATACAAGATCATTGTCCCTTGATGATGCTATCATAGTTGCCTTTCAAAAATGATCTTAGTCCCTAAAGAAAATGCTAAGATACCTTACAACATTGCTAATCATGGTTATACGATGACCCACGCTCGTCCTTTTACATCCAAAGATAGGGTTACTTACAAAATCAATGGTAAGATAACAATGTCAAAAGAAAGAGGAAATAAACACGAAAGACTTTTGTGTAGGTAGAATATTCATAGTTACTTGCTCAATTTCAAAACAAAAAACATCCTTGCTATTTTCAAAACAAACACCAACACTTTCAAAAACATCTTTCAAACTTGAAAACATTTTCAAAAGATCAAAAACTTTGTATACATTCTTACAAACGAGAATCATTACAAAGTATTCCTAAACAAAGGCCTCTTTACAAAATACTTTCAAAAACAACAGAAAGCATATTTTCAAACAAAAGAAAGTGATCTAGCAAGTAACTAAGAGCCCATGGAAAACCATGGATGAAAAGGGTTCTAATACCTTCCCTTTTCATAATCTACCCGCCGAACTCAAGAAAACATATCAAAGGTCTTTCCTGTTCTTTTCAGCCTTTCCTTTTGGATAAAAGAAAAGTCGGTGGCGACTCTTGCTAACCGCAACATTTACGATCAAACGCAAAACAACCAAGTCAGTTCTCCCACCGCGTTATAGAACTGACGACTCTGTTGAGGAATTCTTAAAAGTGGGGTTACCTTAGGGCTAGATCACCTTTACTTGTTTTTCCTTGTTTTATTTACTTTCTTTACATTATGGGTCCGTGTTTGGGCTTGTTTGGATCCTACACCCGAATTTGGGGCATCTTTCTTAGGTAAGTAACAATAAACTGTGAGGAAACTGTACGGGGTATACCGACATGGTTGAAACAATAACTACATTGATGCGATACTTTGGTGTGTATCAGTAGCCCTTGAATAATCAAGGAGAATACGGGGCAACCACATGGTGTCATAAAGCGTCAATTGACTTTAGCACCTTACTTGACCAACTTGGCTTTTTGGGCGTAGTGAGATAGTTGTCTTTGGTGTAAACCCAAATTCGGTTGATACTCGATACTACACTCATTGAGGTTTGACCCTTGAATTTAGTTTAGTGGCAAGTCAATTGTCTATCGAAACGAGAATTAGGGGAAAGACCGGTGATATTGAGATCCCTTAGAACCCGGTTACTATATTTAGAACAGGTTGAACCAATCCAACTTCAAGAGGGTATCACCTCAAAATCCATGCAAGCCTTAAACCTAAGGTCTTTGTGTGATTTACTTGTGCTTACCATATCTGCTATATCTGAGCATAATCATGACATCATAACATAGCATGTCATACTAACCATTTCAAGGATTCTTAAGGTTTATTTTTGTCTTGTTTTGTAGGATATGGCTCTCGCCCGTAGACTCACTAATTAAGCCAGTATGGTAAAAGTAACTCCTCAACTTAAGGATTTGGCATCAAGGGTTCCCGAAATCTCTCCATTCACAGAAGGACAAGGTAGGCTTCTGAGCTTGGTCACTTCAAACCCTGATGAAGAAATTTTAAAAGTGCTCTTTCAGTTCTTTGACCCTCTCCATCACTGCTTCACTTTCCCGGATTACCAATTAGTACCTACTATGGAGGAGTTTTCTCTGCTGTTGGGGGTGCCTATCCTTAATGAGGTACCTTTCAATGGTATGGAAAGAGACCCTAAACCTGAAGATATTTCCAAAACTATGTCCTTACAACGGTCTGACGTAATAGAAAATTGGGAAACCAGGAGAGGTGTCAAAGGTTTTTTGGCTAAGTTCTTGTTCGAGAAAGCTCATCATTTCTGGGATACCTTCAACTTACAAGCTTTTGAAGAGGTGTTAGCCCTTCTCATTTATGGTTTGGTACTGTTTCCTAATCCAGACCAACTCATAAACGTGAATGCGGTTAAGATTTTCCTGTCACGTAATCTTGTACTTACATTTGTTGCATACTCGCACTGTAAAGAGGAGAGGAACCCTTCTGTGTTGCACACCTCTTTTGGCTAGGTGGTTTATTTCGCACCTACCTCGATCCGTCTCAAATAATGAATAAGGTTTGAGATGGTCTCAAAGGCTGATGATTCTTACACATTCAGGCATTCATTGATGTCCCCGATCCTTGGAGAATGTTACCATCATTGATCGTTGTGGAGAATTCCCTAATGTCCCTCTCTTAGGAATTAGAGGGGGAATCACTTGCAATCCTTGTTTGTCACTACGACAGTTTGGATATGCAAGAAGGAATGGTCCTCATGATGCACTTATTCAAACAATCGTCTTCGACTACGAGAATGATGCTTAGGATTACCACAAAAGGTTCATGCGAGCTTGGGGCATGGTACATAGACTTGATAGCAAGAAACTGGGGCACAAGAATTCCATCCATCTTGAGCCTTATCTCAAATGGGTACGAGCTCGCGCTCAAAGTCTTATGATGCCTTATCCCTCTATTCTCCTAGTTATTATAGAGCCTGTTATGGAAGGAGATGTCCCGTACACTATCCTTCATCCTAACATGCCCACCTCTCTCGAAGACTTGCAAAGGGATTGGATATAGCTTAAAGGGGAGCGAGATACTTTCGAGGCCCAATTCTACGCTAGCGAGAAGAAGGTTCTGGAACTCACCAAGCAGATTCAAGAAGAGCGGAGCCTGAACGCCTACATCGCACCCAAGAGGATGCGTACAACTTTTTCATCTTAGAGTTTTTATATTTCTTTGTAAGCCCAAAAGAGGCATGATGTACTCAAACTTTGATTTATAACGTATGTTTCTGTTTGGTCTAAAGCAAATTTAAATCTCTAATTTCCTTGAAATCATTGCACATGCATCTCCATTCATCATAACATAAGCAGGTTTCTTACAACAAGTCTCCTCATCTTTCTACTATTTATTTTAGTAAGATGGATCTCGAGCAGACAATAAAAGACCTCCAAGTGCAGAATGCTCAGTTTCAACAAATGTTCTTGACTCTAGCCAAAGGACAAGAGGATTTGAAAACTTTGCTGAATGAAGAAAAGAAGAAGAAAGCAAAGAAAACAACGAGAGTTATAAACCTAGGAAGAAGGTTCCAAGGACAAGGAAGACGGACCCTAGACTTTGAAATATCATTTGGTTGAAAAGGATAATTAAGAAGGGAAAGGCAAGGAGGTGACTGCCTAGCCTGAATCTGAAGAGGAAGAAGAAGAGGATTACTCTGAAGAGCAATATCCCCCGGCTGAAGACAAATACAAACATCTAGAAGAGCGTCTAAGTGAAATGGAAATTCAGAATGTGCCCGGGCTGGACTTTGAAGAGCTGGGTTTGGTGTCTAGGATTGTTATTCCACCAAAATTCAAGGCGCTAGTGTTCGCTAAGCACGATGGTGTTTCATTTCCTAAGATGCATCTCCGATCTTATGTGAGGAAGATACAACCTCACACTGCTGACAGAGATTTGTGGGTCCACTTCTTTCAAGACAGTCTATCCGGGACTCAACTAGATTGGTTCTATCAACTGGAAAGGGCCAATATTCATAATTGGGAAGACCTTTCCGCTGCTTTTTATAAGAAATATCAGTACAACACAAACATTTCTCCCACCCGTACCCAACTCCAGAGTATGGCTATGGTCTCAAGCGAAGGTTTCAAATACTACGCTCATAAATGGATGGACCTAGCAGGAAGAGTCTAGCCTCCCCTATCTGAAAGGGAACTAGTGGATATGTTTCTAGGAACCTTGTCTGGACCATTTTTCAATCATCTAATTGGAAGCTCCTCAGCAGGCTTCACTGAATTAATATTGACCGGGGAAAGAGTGGAAGTCGGGATTAAGAGTGGGGAAGATCAAAAAGGACGCATCCTCTAGTACCGTCAAAAAACCATTTATTGGGAAGAAAGAAGTTGGCGCTGTGTACCCTCAAAGGAATCAAGACAGAATTGAACGCCATCCAACGATAGGGGCCGTCATGATCCCTAAGCATGCACCTACTTAATAAAGGAGCAATCAGCCTAGAACAGAAAGACCGGTAAGACAATTTACCCAGATTAATATGAAACTATCTCAATTCCTGCTACATTTGTTGAGATCTAATCAGGTAACCTTGAAGGAATCCCCGAAGAATCCCAACACCGCATCTCCTCATTACCATCCTAATGCTCGTTGTGCTTATCATTCAGAAAGTCCAGGCCATGATACCAACAACTATTGGGCTTTGAAAAATAAGGTGCAAAACCTTCTCGAAGCAAAAGAAATTGAGTTTGATGCTCCTGAGATCCCAAATGTTATCACCTCCCCTATGCCCAAGCATGGCCGTTATGTTAAGGCTGTTGAAGATGATATGTTTGTTACTACTGTTGATGAACTTGTTACTCCTTTCCTAACTATCAAGAGGAACCTGTTGAATGCCAATTTATTTCCGGGTTGTGACGAAAGCTGCTACCTTTGTTTATCCGTACCAACTAGTTGTCATTTACTGAAAGCAGGTGTCCAACGCCTAATGAACGACAAAGATATCTTGTTTGGAAAGACTTCCGCTCCAACCATTTCTTACAATGATGTTTCAATAGTAACCATTTCCGTCAATCCTTCCAGGGTCTCCACCAAAAGACCCGTTAGGATTACATCAGTTCCTAAAGTGGCTCCACTGATGATTACTATGCCAGGGCCGATCCCGTACTCCTCAGATAAAACTGTCCCATGGAACTATGGGGGCGACGTCTACTATCACAGTGTCAAGTAGGATTGGCTGGCTGATGAAGACTCAATTCTTGAGAAGGCTGACCCCAACATCGACAACATTGCGAGAACCAGCAAAATAACCCGAAGCAGAAGAGTATTCTCTCCCGAGATTTCTCCACCGAAGATTATTACCGGTCCTGTGATCATCCAAGCTTCTATTCCTGTCACTACTACTGCAATCCTTATGGTTACCCCTACTGACACTCCTACCACCTAGTCGACCGAGACTCGGGGCAAAGGAATTTTGGTTGAGCCTGTCTGGATGAAGGCGCAATCAGTATCTATCCCTGAAGCCTCCCAAAAGGAGATGGAAGAAATTATGAAAATTATAAAGAGAAGCGACTACAACGTAGTCGAACAGCTAGGGCAGACTCGGTCAAAGATTTCCATGCTGGCTTTATTGTTGAGCTCCGAGGCTCATGCGAAGGCCTTGGTGAAATTCCTTAAAACTTCCCATGTACCACAAGAAACCTATGTTGATCAGTTCCAATACCTTGTTGCCAGTTTGACCGCTGACAATGGTTTAGGCTTTTCTAATGTTGGCTTGACACCTAGAGGGAGGAAACATAACGAGGCATTGCATGTCTCTGTCGAGTGCAGGGGCACAACTTTGGCCCATGTCTTGGTTGATACCGGTTTTTCTTTGAATGTGCTACCTAAGAAAGCTCTTGATAGACTCGATTGTGAAGGTTTGATCTTAAAACCCAGCAACATCGTGGTAAGGGCCTTCGACGGTTCAAAGAGAATGGTGCATGGGGAGGTGGACATCCCCATAAAAGTTTGAACTCAAACCTTTGATTCAACTTTTTACGTGATGGAAATTCTCCCTTCCTATTCCTTCTTATTGGACCGACCATGGATTCACAACGCTGGTGTCGTCACCTCTACATTACATCAAATGCTGAAATACCCGACCAAGGGGAAAATCATTACTGTCTATGGAGAAGAGGAATATATGGTCAGTCACTTGAACTCCTTCAGATACATGGAGTTGCATGGTGAATTCATTGAAACTCCATTTCAGCATTTCGAGGAAGTCCCACAAACAATGGCAGCTGCCAAGACTATTTCCCAAGTCCTAAAGATTACAAGACCTCCGCTAAAGATGTCTTCTCTAAAGGATGCCAAGGAAGTGATCTAAGAAGGTGGGTGTACTATTTGGGGCCAACTCCCGGATATCCCTTAGAAATATGACGAATTTGGTTTGGGTTTCACTTCAGGAGCCCCGAAAGCTGTACGTCGTGCTCGTGCCGGGGGACCAGCTTTGAGGATTAGCAACCACGGAGTCAACATAGTGGAGGATGATGAGGACGGCTACGACCTGGAGGAATGGATTTTCCCAACTGTCAACGGAGGACTCAGCAACTGGGAAGTTAAATACTTTGTCCCAATTACATTTATCCAACAGTAATTGTCTTTTAATTTTTTTCGGACCTGTAATATTTTAAACAATTCAGACTTTTAAAACCTTGTGTCTTACCCAAGGCACAACAGTCCATTTGTAAGGGTTGTTACCTCATTTTCATATGTCATCAATGAATCGTGGACGTTTTTGCATACAAACTTTACGCTCTTTGTCTTTCTTTTCTACATTTTTTCTTTCAAAGATAGCTATACTCTTACACACACTGACATTCAAAATGCAGATCTACATCCATTCGGGATCCCATGGGTCACAATTCTGCTATGGCCTTTGGTGACTATGAAAATATAATCTACCAAGAAGAAAGGACCATACAACCCCACAAAGAACTAGTGGACACAATTAACCTAGGTACCGAAGAGGACAAGAAAGAAGTCAAGGTGGGTGCCAATCTGGAACCCAGTGTTAAGAAGCGTCTAACTCAATTGCTACATGATTATGTTGAGGTCTTTTTCTGGTCGTACAAAGACATGCCAGGACTTGATTCTGGTATCGTGGTCCATCGTCTATCGACAAAAGAAGACTGCCCTCCTGTAAAACAGAAAGTCCATCGCATGCGGCCAGACATGTAAGAGAAGATCAAGGCTGAAGTCATAAAACAATTCAACACCGGATTCTTAGCCGTTACCTCCTATTCACAAAGGGTCACCAACATTGTTCCAGTGCCTAAAAAGGACAGCAAAGTACGCATGTGCGTGGACTACAAAGATTTGAACAGGGAAAGCCCTAAGGATGATTTCCCACTTCCCCACATCGATATTCTGGTTGACAATACTGCACAACATAAAGTGTTCTCATTTATGGATGGTTTCTCAGGCTACAACCAGATCAAAATGGAACCTGAGGACATGGAGAAAATGATCTTCGTCACACAGTGGGGAAAATTCTGTTACAAGGTTATGCCATTCGGGTTAAAGAATGCTGGGGAAACCTATCAACGTACCATGGTAGCTCTATTTCACGACATGATACATCACGAAATAGAGGTCTACGTGGACAACATGATAGCCATATCTCAAACTGAAGAGGAACATCTTGACCATTTGCAGAAACTGTTTGAGAGACTAAAGAAATACAAGTTGAGGTTAAACCCGAATAAATGCACATTTGGGGTAAGGTCTGATAAACTCCTAGGCTTCGTCGTCAGCGGTAAAGGTATCGAAGTAGACCCTACCAATGTAAAAGCAATATAAGAAATGCCTGCTCTTCGCACCGAGAAGGAAGTCAGAGGATTCTTAGGATGACTAAATTACATTGCCAGATTCATTTCTCACTTGATCGTTACGTGTGAACCAATCTTCAAATTACTGAAGAAAGATCAAGTAGTCAAATGGAATGATGAATTCCAAACTTCCTTCGACAAGATCAAAGAGTACCTGCAAGAGCCTCCTGTTTTTATGCCGCCAATAGAGGGAAGACCCTTGATCATGTATCTAACTGTTTTGGAAAATTCAAGGGGGTGTGTGCTGGGGCAGCATGACGAGTCTGGCCGAAAAGAGCATGTTGTTTACTACCTGAGCAAAAAGTTTACCGACTGCGAAACAAGATATTCACTGCTCGAGAAAACTTGTTGCGCTCTGGCATAGGCTGCTCGCCGGCTAAGATAGTATATGTTGACCTATACTAGCTTATTGATATCTAAGATGGATCCAATAAAATACATATTCTAGAAGCCTGCCCTCTGTGAGAGAATAGCAAGATGGAAGATGATCCTAGCAGAATACGACATTCAGTACACTACCCAAAAAGCAATAAAGGGCAGTGTGTTAGTCGATCAACTCGCTCATTAAGCTGTGGATGACTATCAACCCATGAAGTTCGAATTCCCAGATGAATACATCATGATGGTAAACAATTGTGAGGAACTAAGACAATATGACAGACCTGGACAAGGATCTTGATGGACCCTGGTTTTTGACGGAGCCTCCAACGCACTCGACAATGGCATAGGTGTTGTACTCATATCCCATAAAGGATGTCACACCACCTTCACTGCAAGACTTTGGTTCAACTGTACAAATAATATGGCAGAGTATGAAGCATGTATTTTTGGTCTCAAAGCTGCCATAGATTTGGGAATCAAGTTTCTAAGTGTATTTGGAGATTCAACCTTGGTCATCAGTAAGATCAAAGGGGAGTGGGATACGAAACACGCTAACCTCATCCCCTACAAAGAAAATATGTTGACATTAATCCCACATTTCGAGGAAATTACCTTTGAGCATTTTCCACGAGAGGAAAATCAACTAGCAGACACGCTAGCCACAATGTCATCCATGTTTAAACTCAAGTGGGGTAACGAGGCTCCCCAGACCACCATTGAATGGATGGATGAACCAACTTACTATCACGAGATCAATACTGAAGAAGTAGTGGACCAACCTTGGTTCCATGAAGTCAAGAGGTATCTCAAGGATCAAGTATCCGGAAGGAGCTTCAGTCAATGATAAGAAGTTCTTAAGGAGATTCTCTGCTAAGTTCTTCATCAGTAATGGCATTCTCTACAAGCACAACCATGACTCTGTTTTGCTTCGTTGCGTAGACAAGGTTGAGGCAGAAAAGATCATGGTTGATCTACATGAAGGCACCTTTGGCACCCATTCCAGTGGGCATACGATGGCTAACAAGATCCTACGGGCAGGGTATTACTGGTCTACCATGGAAGAAGATTGATATCAACATTCATGAACCAGCCATAAGGGTCAGATCTACATTGACAAAGTGCATGTGCCTCTAGTTCCTCTAAAAGTCCTAATTGCTCCTTGGACATTCGCGATGTGGGGCATCAATATGATTGGAGAAATCAAACCTACAGCTTCTAATGGACACCGCTTCATCCTGGTGGCCATTGACTATTTCATGAACTGGGTTGAGGCAACTTCTTTTGCTTCTGTAAACAAGCATGTTGTGGCCCGATTCATCAAACAGAATCTCATCTGTCGGTACGGTATCCCAGAGAGAATCATCACAGACAATGGTACGAATCTCAATAATACTATGATCACTACACTATGCGTGCAATTCAAGATCCAACACCATAATTCTTCCCCTTACCGGCCAAAGATGAATGGTGATGCCGAAGCCGCAAATAAGAACATTAAGAAGATCATACAAAAAATGACAGTAACCTACAAGGAGTGGCATGATATGCTACCATTCGCTCTCCATGATTACCGTACCACGGCGCGCACATCGACAGGGGCAACTCCCTTCTCCTTGGTATACAACATGGAAGTTGTTCTACCAATTGAGGTACAAATACCTTCTCTAAGAATCATAAAGGATGCATGGCTGAATGAAGACGACTAGATCCAAACTCGACTTGGCCAGTTAAACCTAATTGATGAGAAGAGGCTTACGACTGTCTGTTACGGCCAAATGTACCAAAAACGCATGATCAAAGATTTTAACAAAAAGGTCAGACGTCAGGTATATCAGGTTGGTGACTTGGTAATCAAACATATCATATTACCACAAGGTGATCCCAGAGGAAAATGGACTCCTACATATGAGGGACCATTTGTGATCAAAAGCAAATTCTCTAGTGGGGTAATGATCTTAACCACTATGGATGGCAACGACCTCCCATCCCACTACAGGATCACTAACGTATCTCTAGTCTGCAGCCTAATGGTATCAATTTCTCTCACATCCCCGGCGGAACAAAACTTCCAGTTATCACTCCCTAGTAAAAGTCGCCCAATTCCTCAGGATTCCCCAACAGAATTTCACAAGCAATGCACGACGTTTCTCTCACAACAAAGTTTGTTTCTCTAACAAATGGAAGCTCATCAAGTCATCAGCACTTCAAAACCTGAAGACTTATACCTTTTGTACCCAGCGGTAATCAAGGATTTATCTTCCCCAGCAACACTGAGGAATAACAATTAACATATCCATACATCGCTCCCATACGTCATAACATTAACAGCACAAATACATACGACACAATCTCATTTTTTAGAACATCATTATACCATGCATTTCATACATCATGACATTGCATATAACTAACCCTTCATCTTTTCAGGAAAGATCAATCAACAGAAAATTGTCATGAAATTTTCAACAAGTCAATTATAGATCAATTCCTGAGAAAGGATTGGTCAACCATCTATACAATAGATGTTTCTGTGAGACTCCTGCCGGTTCTGTTTAAATATCTCAACAATTTATTTTGATTCTTTTCCCGCAGTTGTCTTCTCTGGTTCAGATAAATCTCTCAATTATTTGCTTTGATTCTTCTCCAGATCCCTGCCGGTTCAGATAAATCTCTCAATGATTTATTCCGATTCTTTCCCGTAGACGCTTTCTCTGGTTCAGATAAATCACACAAAGATTTTATTCTGATTCTTTCCAGTTAAAGAATATTCAAGACCTCTTTTGATTCAGTTTAAACCCCTCAAGGGTTTATCCTAATACTTTCCAAAAGAACCCTGCCAGTTCAGATAAATCTCTCAACGATTTATTCTGATTCTTTCCTACAGATACTTTGTTTAGTTTAGATAAATCGCACAAAGATTTACTCTGATTTTTTCAAGTTAAAAAATACTCAAGACCACTTTTGATACAGTTTAAAACCCTCAACATTTTATCTTGATACTTTCCAAAGGAACCTTTCGGATTCAAATAAGTCTCAACGATTTATTCTGATTCTTTCCCGCACACACTTTCTCTGGTTCAGATAAATTGCACAAATATTTACTCTGATGCTTTCCAGTTAAAGATTATTCAAGACCTATTTTAGTACAGTTTAAACCCCTCAACAGTTTATCCTGATACTTTCCAAAGGAACCTTTCAGATTCAGATAAGTCTCTCAAAAATTTATTCTGATTCTTTCCCGCAGGCACTTTCTCTGGTTCAGATAAATCACTCAAAGATTTACTCTGATTCTTTCCAGTTAAAGAACATTCAAATTTTCTTTTGGTTCAGTTTAAACCCCTCAATGGTTTATCCTGATACTTTCCAAAGAGAACACTTCTGGTTCAGATAAATCACTGCGAGATTTATTCTGATTCTTCCCAGTCAAACAACATACAAGACTTCTTATGGTTTAGATGAGTCGCTCCAAAGATTTATTCTGATTCTTTTCTAGTTGAAATCAAGTTCATACTTAGTACAGTCTCTATCAACAGTCACCTTTGGATGGCATCTACAAGCCCATCTCCGGCAAATATATAAGCCCATTCCCATTTTATCTTCGAGTGCAAATTTCTGGGCACTCTAGTGTCCAATCATCTTCCACCTCCAAGTCACGAATGGCGGATCTGCCAATCTAACTCTTCAGGTTTAAGAAGATTGAAAAGGGGAAGCTGTTGTATCCCAAAATTTTCCCTCTCATTTATCAAATATTTTCTCACAAGATCTCCTTGGGTTCAAGACTGCACAATGATTGATCAGCTCAAGACACCTCTTTAAGCACTGATGATTTGAAATTAGGGTTTGAGTTTACACAAGGATAATTGAACTTTCAATGTCTCATATTACTTTCATGGACCATTATCAACCCCCAATATTACTCATGTCAAGTTTCAAGCCTTGGATCACATTTTGGTTTAGTCAATTGAGCAATTGACCTAAAAATCAGCTATATTGGGGAAAAAGTGAATTGTGGCCAATTTACAGTCAAACTTCATAATTTTTGATCCACATCAACATTATAAACTCATATGTATCATTTGATCATGTTTGGGCCACAATTCCTCAAGAAATTTGATCAGATCATCAAAAGGGCAAAATGGTCAAAAATAGGGTTTTGATTGAGAAAGGGCAATTTTTGATTTTGGACCTAGAAAATGGTTAATTGGTTTGAGGAATGATCTCAATAGTTCAATTGCATCATTTTTACCTAATGGCATGACACAAAACATTGCTCAAGATCAATTGGATTGATAGTTGATTTTCAGTAAACTGATCAAAAGTCAATTGTACACTGAAAAGTCAAACTTTAACTTTTTGGTCAAAATCAAGTGTCAAAAATCATAATTCATCAAAACATGTCAAAATATGAAACTTGTTCATCAAGAAATCAAAAAGTCAAGATTTTATTTTGAAAAGTCAAAGTTTTCAAACTTAGAAATTTTTCTAAGTGTTGAAAACTTCATGTTTTTTCACAATTTTGAGCCAATTTTTCACCATGATGCAAGACGATTCAAGAGAACATTTCTTCATGAAAGTTGTAGATATCTATGAGATATAAAACATTGCTTTACACAACTTCTCCTATAAATTCTTGGATCTCAAGTTATTAATCCATGAAGTCATGGTCATGAAACTAAACACTTAGTGAAATTTTACCCTAATTTAGGCAGGATTTTGACCTAACTTTATGGTATATTTTCATATAGTTCCAAGGGGAATTTCCAAAAGTAATTCAAATAGGGGTTGTAGATAATATTACAAGCTTTCTAAAATGTCCAAGAACTCCTTGAGATCATTCTTGATCAAGGAGAATAGAAGAGAGGAAGTTAGGGTTTCAAATTGGAATTATAGGTCATTTTGTGATGAACAAGAATTCAAATCTCAAACTTGTTTAGCACTCAATAATCAAATTCTTGCACAACTGTTAGAGGCTTAAACTCAAGCATTCAATGCATTGTCCATGCTTTATGTCCATTTTAGGAAGAAAGTACACAATGCCATTTTGAAAAAGTAGCTTTATGCACAAAACTTGTTCTTGAGCTTTGCAACTGTTTTCTTCTGGTCATACACGACCTATAACTCAAAAGAAGTTTGTCTCAAGCCTCACAATCACTCAGCCCATTCTTGTACTTCATCTTGGAACCTTACTTTCACTTTTCTTCAAAATCAAGTAACATAATAATCAACATATATCTTGTACTTCTGACCCTCTCAAGCAATCAAGCCTTCTCCTTACTTATGCATAAGTTATTTGCATAAAAACACACACATACACAAGCCCAATAACTCTCAAGAACTCAAAGTTGTAACACATACTTCCATTCTTGCATAACCTGACCAAAAACTTTAAACTCACATCTCCCTCGTGCGTTTTCAAGCCTTTTGGATCCTAAAGCTTCTAAACATCATTTAGAACTCATCCCACACCCTGTTACAAGATTGTAACACCATTAACACCATTTTCCATTTTCAAAAACAGAGCTTTGCACCTGGACTTCTCCAACACGATTCAGCCATCTCCAGTACAAACTAAATATTGCATTAGCTTCCTGGGACCTCAGTGGAGCTATTTTGATCATCATAACACCTTGAGGAGTGCTTAAACTCATAATACGATTTCCAGTTTTGAGGTAAGTTTCCCTATCTTGGAACTCTTCATACAAGCATCATTAATGGTTTATTTGTGAATACGAAATGTATATATCATTGTTCTAAAGCTAACCATGTCCTTATATTTTATTATTATTGCTTGAATAGTTAGAATTTTGAATCTGAACATCATGGAAAAGTTAGGTCAGAATTTGGTACCATTCAAAATTCATGCTCATCTTTGATTTATTATTTTAATAATTTATATTTCTGGAATCATTGTGAAATTTGGAACAAGTTTGATATTTACATTTTTGCAAATGGATGAGAAATGAGCAAGTTGCAGATATTCAGGCTGGAGGTTGAAGATGAAGTTATAACATGGACTTGTTTTGTCTTAAGTTTATTGATTGTTGTATAATGAACGGATGAAACAGGCCACCCCAGTGGTACAACAAGCGCACGCGTATTAGGAAGGTCCTGGGTTCGATCCCCAGCGTGACCTTTTTCTCTTTTTTGTTCACATTGTTTTCACTTTTTGGCCAAGTCAGGCGCTCGGGCCTCAACCCCCTGGGCCTAACTTTTTCCCTTCTTTCATACTCCATGTTTACTTTCTAACCCCTGACTTTTTTATTTTTATTTTTCTTTATTATTATTGTTATTACTATTATTGTTATTATTATTATTATTATTATTATTATTACTATTAATATTTATTTTTTTATTGTTACTAATAAGAATCCAAAAAAAATTATATTTTGTTATTTATATTTATTGAGTTCATTTTTTCTTCATAAAACAAAAGAATAAAAAACATTTTTCTTTAATAAATTAATTTCTTTTTTTTAAATATTTAGATAATTAGTTTTAATTAATATTATATTACTTTCTTGTCAGTTAAAATCAATTTAGAACATAGGACTTTTATTTAATTAATTTTATTTATTAGTTTAATTAAATTCACAAAAATCCTAAAAAACTTGTTTTCTTTAATAAATTGATTTCTTTTATTAACTTGATCTTAATCTTCTTTTTAGTTAATTATTTTATTTTATTTTTTAGTTAACTAAGTAAAAAAAAACCTTTTCATTGAAAACCAAACAAAAATCACATTTCTTTTACATTTACATTCTTGCATTTTTACTTATTTAATTTTGTAAATTTATGAAAAATCAATATGGTTGTAATAATTATTTACATTTAATTTCTTGCAATTCCCCATTTGTAATTTGTACACCCCTACCTTAAATGATGTAATAGCATAGGAATATTAATTTCTGCAATTTAAATGCTTTATATACAAATGCTCGTAATTAGGGTTTTGTATGGAAAGATTAAAACCAACAAATAGAAAACCCTAATCAAGACAAATCAAGCATGTAAATAAATACACTTGCACACAAACACCCTTAGGGTAAATCCACTTGGTTGCCTTACAAAAATGGGCATATTATGCATGTGAGGTATCTTAGCAAAAACAAGCAAAAAATACAAGATCATAGTCCCTCGATGACGCTACCATAGTTTCCTTTCAAAAATGATCTTAGTCCCTAAAGAAAATGCTAAGATACCTTACAACATTGCTAATCATGGTTATACGACGACTCACGCTCGTCCCTTTTACATCCAAATATGGGGTTACTTACCAAATCAATGGTAAGATAACAATGTCAAAAGAAAGAGGAAATAAACATGAAAGACTTTTGAGTAGGTAGAATGTTCCTAGTTACTTGCTCAATTTCAAAATAAAAAACATCCTTGCTATTTTCAAAACAAACACCAACACTTTCAAAAACATCTTTCAAACTTGAAAACATTTTCAAAAGATCAAACACTTTGTATACATTCTTGCGAACGAGAATCATTACAAAATTTGCCTAAATAAAAGCCTCTTTACAAAATACTTTCATAAACCACACAAAGCACATTTTCAAACAAAAGTAAGTGATCTAGCAGGTAACTAAGAGTGCATGGAAAACCATGGATGAAAAGGGTGCTAATACCTTCTCTTTTCATAATCTACCCCCCGAACTCAAGAAAACATCTCAAAGGTCTTTCCTATTCTTTTCAGCCTTTCCTTTTGGATAAAAGAAAAGTCGGTTGCGACTCTTGCTAACCGTAACATTTGCGATCAAACATAAAACAACCAAGTCAGTTCTACTACCACGTTAGAATCATAACATTGCATTAAGCTAACTTTTTATCTTTTCACGTAAAGTCCACAAACAGACAAATATCATCAGCAATTTTCAAACAGGTCAAAGACTAATTCTTGAAACAGGACAGGGAAACTATCTATATAACCAGGTCATAGATTAATTCCCGAACCAGGACGGGGCAACTATCTATGTTACCAAGTTGTAGGTTAATTCCCGAAACAGGACGATTTTGCCAACAAAAACTAGGTCAAAGTTTAATTCCCGAAATAGGACGGGGCAACTATCTATATGACCAAGTCGCAAATTAATTCCTTAAATAGGACGAGGCAACTATCTATACAACCAGGTCGTAGGTTAATTCCCAAAACAGGATGGATTTACAAACAAAAATCAGGTCCGAGATTAATTTCTAAAACAAGACGATGCAACTATCTATACAACCAGGAAGTATGAATTCCCGAAGTAGGACGAGTTCGCCGATAAAAAGAAGGTCCCAGATTAATTCCCGGAACATGACGGGGAAACTATCTACATGACCGAGCAAAGATTAATTCCCGAAATAAGATTGGGAAACTATCTATATAACTAGGCAAAGATTAATTCCTGAAATAGGACGGGGAAACTATCTATATGACCACGTGGTATGAATTCCCGAAACAGGTCGGGTTTACCAACAAAAAGGATTGTAGATCAATTCTTGAAGCAGGACGGGGCGACTATCTACATGACAAGCATTTCCCTCAGAGACTAAATCTGACAAGCATTTCCTTCAGAGACTAAACTTGACAAGCATTTCCCTCAGAGACTAAATCTGACAAGCAACTACTTGAGCACTTTCCCCAGAGAGTCATTCTGAAAAGCATTCTTCAAATAAAGTCGAGCGTAGACTCATTTTTATACTCCTATCAATAGTTACTTTGGATGGAATCTATAAACCCATCTCCAAAAACACTCTGTAATCTCTCTGAATGGCATCTTTAAGCCCATTCAAGCAATACAATCAACAAATAGTGTTACTTCCTGCACCGGTGAGTGTAAATTTCTAGTCACTTAAGTGTTCAATCCTCTTCTAGCTTCATATCACGAATGATGGACATGCCAATCTTACTCTTGGGTTTCTAAGGCCTCAAGTGGGTTTCATGGTTTCTTATATGTCTCAAGGAATGCTCATACCATGTTTCAAGCCTTGCATCACAATTTTGCTCAATCAATGGCTCAGATGACTAAAAATCAACTATATTGGGTAAAAAGTCAACTATGGTCAACATACAGTCAAACTTCAAATTTTTTGGTAAACATCGAGTTTTTGAAGTCATATTCATAATTTGATCAAGTTTTGATCATGATTCATCAAGAAAACTCTCATTTCATCAAAAGTCAAAAGTTGCCAAATTAGGGTTTCTTAAGGAGAAGTCAATTGAACTTTGACCAAGCACAACTTTCACATGCTTCATCATATACTCTTCAACCAACTATCATTTTGAAGGAAATTAAATTCTCTACAACTTTTTCTCTCTAAGCTCAAGTCCAAAGATGCTTCATTTGAGAGATATGGGCCAATACATTATAGGTGATTTCAAAAGTAAACAAAAAGACACTTTTTGGCAAGGCAACTTACATCAAGATAAGTTATACAAATCCAAAAATGATCAAAAATATATTGTAGAAGACATCTTGAGCTTTCCAAAAAAGTCTAATATCACCTTCAAATGATAAATATTGAGAGAGTTACGATGGGTTCAAGTTGGGAAATTTTGAGCAAATGCATGATACCAAAAGTGATCAAACATGGAATTTTGGTCTATTGGGCTTGAGTTTCAAGGTCCATGCGTGTTATAGGTCATAATATAAACCTTTTAACTTCTTCATACACCCCTTGGTTTTTTATTTTTTTGATTTTTGATTTTTATTTATTTAAAAGTCAAAATAAATGAAATAAAAAAATCTTTCTTACAAAGGTCCAAGCCCAACATGGTTAACCTAATTTCAAGAACTATATATCTTTGTTATTTTAAACATAATCAGCAACGAAAACCCTTGAACAAGAAGCCATCCCAAAATCTCAAAAATTCTCAAAATTAGGGAAAGTTGTAAACCCTATTTACAGCCACCTTCAAAGCATATCAACCCTTCCAATCAATCTCTAAAGTGGTATAGGGTAAGAAAGGATCAAACTTGGTGATCTAAACCACATGAAAACTAAATTCCATGCATCTCCGATTGCCTTATATTTCATACATTCATATCTTTGATTTCGTTTTGTTTTAACGCATGCTAACATTATTAACGTGTCTGTGTGATATCAATGTGCAGGGTGAGACCATCGCATGACCCGCATAATGGCTGAATCACGTTTAGCCATGATCACACTGTTTTAAGTTGCTTTCTTCGTATCTCACAAACCAGCACATTTTATCCCAAAATAATACTTCCATTGAGATCACAATGCTTGATTTAGGGGGGTAGGTTCCCTGGGAATCTCTAATATTTTCTGTTTTTTCAAGAACAAAAAAAGAGTCAATGGAGAAGACAACCCGAGCTAGGGATCCGACGCCTCTCCCGTCCAGGCAATGTGTGTATTACATAATTATTTTGTTTCACTTATGATACCGGATGTACATCCACCCCTGTGGCAAGCGAGCGCGGGTTAAGGCATTACTACACCAGGGCGTGGGTTCGATCCATGCCTTTTGGTGTTTTGAGATTTTCTCACATTTTTGCATATTTTGCAGGTTTTGTCATATAGCGCGCTGATCTTATTCTCCTAACACCCACCCCTGACATTTTGTTTTATTTGCTTATGGTTGAGGAAGCTAAAGCGTGGGTTCAACACCCACCCCTAACATTTTATTTTATTTTGCTTCTAAACTTGTACTTTTCTCCCTATTTTCTCCCCTTTAAACCTAAATTCACTTAACCACAAAACCTTTTTACAAACCCTAATTAGGTTTTAGTTTCTTTTAGTAAAAATTTTTTAATTAAATTTTTTTCTTAAATAAAATTAATTAGTTTCTAGGTTTTTTAATTAACTTTCTGTTTTAATTAACTTCTTAATTAACCATTTTTAATTAAAAGTAATTAGATTCCTAGGTTTAATTAATTAAAAATCATCAAAAACATTTCTTTTTTCCTCTATTTAAATTTTATTTTATTTTCATAGATAAGTGTATAGGGTGCGTGTTGTACCCCAATGTTTGACCCTAAGATCCCTCTATCACATCATATCAACTTAATCACAACAAGATCACACATTAGGGTTTAGTTCTTCTTCCTATCTTTAACTTTACTCTATGGGGAATCACCAAGCACCTTGACTTGTATTTTGTGATCATTTATGTTTTGATTACCCTTTAACTAGTGAATACAATAAGTGTTTGCCTTAATTGATGATGATTGTAGGAGAAAGCACAAGACATTCCATCAAGATTCATCTAGATTCATGAGTTCATTTCTATGATTTCCTTAACAAAGCTTCATTGAGACTCAAGTATCAACATTGAAGATACTTTGAAGCAATATCATAACAAAGTCTATTATGATTCATCATACTTCAAGTTGTCAAAGATGGTTCAAAGGTATAAGGATTGATTGAAGAAGTTTGACTCAACTGGGAAAATCCTTGACTCATTGATCACAAGTGCACATATCCTTCAATTCTCAATATTTGAAAGTGATTAGGGTTGCTATAGTTTCTCCTTATCATCCTCAACAACTCATATTCACATTACAAAAGTATTTGTCTAAAGAGGTAGGACAAAATTGCAAAGGTTTCCCAAGGCATTTTCTTGCTCTTGGAGCTAGGGTTTTGAACTTCAAAAGGGCATATCTTACTCATCTTTTGGTATTTTTGAATGACTACAAATACATGCTTCTCTTTAAAAGGTTATTAACAAATCACTTCAAAAGTTTCAAGGAAATTTTGTGTGGAAGAGACTTGTTGATGAAGAAAGATTACAAGTCCTCCAGATAAACCCTCAAATTCCATTAGGTGATTTCAAATGATCATAAATTGGTCAATTTTTGTCACCTTGAACCCATTACTTTTCCATAATGGTCTTAAAGATGTGAACTTTAACCCATCTTTTAAGTGCAAAGTGTAAAAATGGATCGCATTTTCCCTAAGGATGCAAAAGATTATAGGTCATTTCATGAATTTTTGCCAACTTCAACAAGTCATAACTTTCTCAATTTTTGGAAATTTTGAATGGTTCAAGTCTCAAAATGGCATTCAAGAGACTTACTTCATTCCGCATTTTTTGGTCAAGAGAAAATTTCAAGAGGAAGGCCATCTTTGGATGCAAGACATTACAAGTCATTTTTGAAGAAAAACTTAGAAATTTTTTAAGTATAGAAAGTCAACCTCTTTTTCTCAACTTTGACTCATCACAACTTTCAGCTCAAGCATCCATTTGATCCCGTTATTTTCACATTATAAAGCTTGTAATATCATCTTTATAAAGGGTCAAGAATCATGTCCTAAGACCCCTTGAGTTGAGAATGCCGTTGATTTGAATTTGGTAACTTGAAACTGAAGTTTCTCCAAAAGTCAGAATTTGAAATCCTTGTTTTGGCTTCTAAATACAAAATTACTGCGCATTTTTGCTTCTAATCAAGTTTAGTGAACCTACAGAATTGATTAGCACTTCAAAATGCAAAGAATAGCTGAGTTTTGATGAAAATCAAGTCACACTTCACTCGTGCTCGACCTCCATCCAATTTCCCTCCAATTTTTTTTTTGTTTCCTCCAATTCTCAATCCCATTCAATTTCCTATAAATAGAGGACCTTATTCCACACTTTTACACAAGCTTTGAGAGCCAAACACCCCATGTTAAAACCTCACATGAAATTTAAATTTTTGAAATCAGTTTCTGAGATCTAAACTTTTTTCTCCAAAATTCTCTACACATTCAGCATCCTCTATCATCATACAAGATTCATTCTTGAACTTCATTTTTAGAAGTCCATTTTCAGAGCTTCATTCTTGAACTTCGAATAGGTAAAATCCTCCAACATTTGGACCCAAACAAAGCACTAACTTACTCTACTCCTCCTTATGATTCTTATGCTTCTTACAATTTTTAAATTCATTAAGAATTGAGAGAGAAATCTCAACTGAAAGGTGCTCACTATTTTCTGAGTTTTTGATTCATATCTCTTTGCACACTTTTCATAAATTTGGTGTGATGGTGGGGTTAGGATCGTCTTGAAGAGACGAATCCAATGATACTAGTCTGAGATTATAATTTTTCCATTTGAAGAAACTCATGAAAATACCCATTGTAGGGCGTCTGGAGGTTGAAGACGATGACATGTCTAGTCTCAACCAATGATAGCGCGCCAATTGTTTTCTTCTGATTTGTTGGCTATTTTCTGATCTAGTGTATTTTCAATTAAGGTCCATATCAAGCACAACGCGTCTGGTCCACTTGATTAGCTTACTAACGCGTTTTGACTATGATTTGATAGTCCACATCTTTTTAGTTTTATTTTTATTTTCTGATTTTAAATTTTAATTGTTTTAAATTTCAAAAATTCTTAACTCTTTTATTTCTTAACCAAAAATTATGAAAAAAAATATAAAAATACCTTGATTTATTTCTGACTTTATGAATATTTTTTCATATTTTTACTTTGATGTTTGATATTTTTCATGACTTTTGCTTTGTTTACTTTATTTTAATTATTTTAAAAATACTTTCTGAAATTTTTAAATTCTGAAAATTTTTATAAAAATCATTTTCATCATTTCTAAACTTCTGAATTTTTTGTGGAATTTTTTATTATTTTTTACTATTTTTGGTCTTTTTTCCTTTATTTGAGACATTTAAATTAGTTTTAAAATAGTTCCTGACTTTAAAAAATTACCAAAAACTTCATAAAAATATTTGAGTTCATTTCTTATTTTTTGATGGTCTCATTTAATTTTTCTTGAGTGTTTTGTATATAATTGCTATTTCCCCCTTATTTCCAAATATAAAAATCATTTAAAACCTTTTCTTTTTATTTTTAATATTATATTATTTTTTGCACATATTCTGGATGATCTTGGACTTTGAAATTTTGATCATGAACTTTATTAACATCATTGGATCCATGATGTTGAGTCTAACTCCATAAAAATGGATGAATGATTTTAATAATAGTTTGATTAAATTTTTTGTTCAAATGCGGTTTACTTTTTACCCTATTTCTTCTTCATCTCATCTCTCTCAATTGTATTAAATGCTATTAGAGCATGAGTTCCATATCATGTCTCAAAACATATGGTACATAGATTGCTATTGACCGACCTCAAAATAGGCGCGATTTCTATATAAGTCCACTTACGATTGCTTAACATAGCGCTAAATTTTGTCTTGATTTGAGAAATGAACATTCGTGGCCCAAACCAATGTTTGCAAGCCCAAGTATGTTGCTTTGAACCCTCTGATACAATAACCTTGAGATTCATTGTTAGGAGGCTTTGGTTCTACCAATCCTCAAATGAATCTTCATCAATTTTGGTCAAAGTGGATCACTTAAACATCATTGACCATTTAATGTTGCCTTAAGAATTCTTAAATGAATGATATACTTGACAAAAATCAAATGCAACTTGTTGTTGAGAGGCTTTGGTTCTAACAATCCTCTAATGAGTTCCAACTGCAAGTTTCGAGATGGTCATTCAACTAACCACTAACTTCTAACAATTGACTTTATTTTATGCTTTTACTTTATGCCTTTACTTTAAGCACATTTATTTTTAACATTTACATTTCATGCTATTTTCATCTTTGCTCACTTGAGTATTTAATTTTATTTGTTATTTTTACTCATTTGAGCTTTCCATTTCAATTTTCTTTTTGAAGATACAAAATAATCAACTTGAACCCTAAAAAACTTTAATGTTATTTGAACTACTTGGTTACTATCCTTGACATTATTGAGTGATGAACTTCTTGGACTTAGGATTAGGGGCCTTAACCTATCTTGGAGATCTTGTGACCTCAACTGTTATTTTGTATGGAGTTCTTGGGGTTTACCCCAAGACATTGGGTTGTTTGTTTGTTTTATGTGCACGTTATTGTGATTACATGCTTTATCTCTGATCTGGAATTCATCTGTATACATCTGTTACTCTGCCCAATTTTCGTGAAGACTTAATTCAAATGGAGTTTGGTTTCCTTATGAGGTCCTTTTTTGTAATTGTTTTTTTGGTTTCAAACCTAAATGATGGGAATTATACATTGACTCATTGTGTCAAGTGTTGGCTTCTTATTGGTTAGATGGTTCTTTTCTCTAGATTTTATCTTATGATTTAGGATAGTCCCTTCATCTCATCCCATCTTATTTAATTTAAAAAATCTTCTCCCACCTTTTGAAAACTTTTCTTGTTTTAAAACTTGAACCACCTTCATAATAAATTTGGACTTAGGTCCATGCATGTTCACAAAAATCTTTTCTTAATCAAACTTTAATCAGTTTAACAATACTTGGACATTTTTGTGAGAAGACTAAAAGTCAATCAATATCATTCAAACTATTTTTCCATTTTGGCTTTCATCTTTAAAAATATTTCTCAAAAAGTTTAGACTCTTGTCAATCCTTGTATTGATGCAAACAACTATACTTCTACGATATGTAGTGAAGTGAGATATTTTCCACTTGGGCGTTGAGTGAGGCTTTTGTTGATTTTAAAATTCAAGCCATATCCTCCACTTTTAGATGATGCAAATTCTCCTTTCTCATAATTGTGGGTAGTAAGTATGTTTTCCACTCGGACAATGGCAATGATGTATTATCTCTTAAAATTAACCAACACACTTGTGTTTTAAAATTTTTAAAAGGTGAACTACGAGTACCCTGATCCTCTATTGTATGGAAGGTGGTACGTAGGCACAAAAGGTTCACAACCGAGGCGGGTGCAAAAATTATAAAAACATATTTCTTTTTTCATCCCCACAATCTATTTTTGTATACAACATTTTATAGCCAAAATATACAGATTTTCAAAGAGGTTCTTGTGGAGTACCGTAGATGTTTAGGGTGCTGATACCTTCCCTTTGCATCACCAACCCCGAAACTTAGATTTTCTCCCCCTCTTTTGGGGTTATTCGCTCTTTTCCCATTCCTTTGGAAAGAATAAAGCGCAGTGGCGATTTTTATTTTGATCTGTGCGAGTTAAGTCAATCTAATGGCTTTGTCTCAATATTTCTACCGCTACAACGCTCAATTGTAATAATGTAGCTTGTTCGTCTCGCATTTTCCATTATTATTGTAATTGTTCTCGGGATGTAATAGTTAGGTTTACATTTCCGCTTTCTATTATGTATATGTCCCTAAGCGATGTAATAGTTTAGGTTTATATTTTCTGCCTTTACGTTCTGCACCTTTACTACTTTCTATATTTGTTATTACTGCTTAGTAATTAGGATTGTATGAAAAGACTAAAACGAATCGATAGAAAACCATAACTGTAGTTGTAAAATAGCTGAAAACAACACATTCACACACTCACAACTCTAGGGTAGCCTCCCTTGTTGCCTTCGAAAAACGTTCATGTCCCTCAAACGTGGAGACGCTTTAGCAAAGTCCATCGATTCAAAGTTCATAGTCCCTCGATGAACCTTCGACATTGTCTTCTAGTAAATGATCTAGTCCCTTTCAAAAATTGCAAAAGCGTCCTTACAAGTTACCTTCGATGACTGTATGATAACCCTCGCTTGTCCCTTCACATCCAATAGATAGGGCTACCTACCAACTAATGGTATGGATAAAACTATCTCTAAAGGAGAAGGAAAAGAATAATAACGACCTTGAGTGGGTAAGGAGCTTTTAATCGCTTGCTCACGACTCTTTTCTAAAAAATAAACATTTTTCACATCACATTTTCAAACAAAATATTTTCAAACACTTTTTATACATTCTTGAGGACCGATACAAGAATCATTATGAAGTTAGTTGTACTTTGGATTTTCAAAAATATTTACATACACAAAGCAAGTTTTTCAAAAGTGAGCTAAGCAATTAAGAGCCCGTAGATAACTACAGATGATAAGGGTGCTAACACCTTCCCTTTTCATAACCTACCCCCAAACTCAAAATATATCAAGGTATTTCCTGTTCTTTTCACCCTTTCTTTATTAGATAAAAGAAAAGTCGGTGGCGACTCTTGCTATCTGCAACATTTGCGATAAAACACAAAACGAAGTAAATTCTCCCACCGTATTACATGTTGTTTATAAGGAAAGAAAAACATATTAACAGAAAATAAATTCATTCTTCAAAGGAGAAAATTATCAAGCATGTATATAACCACACCTCACTGACTTAAACCTATCGACCAATTATACTCAACCTACAATACTCATCAATGTCATCACGTGTCAAACACATCACCCATTATATCACCTTGGTGGCAACCTCTCAACCAACCTCAACAACACATAGGTAAATCATGCTACTCGCATCAACGATCTCTCAGAATGATACAACCAACACAGAGACATTAATCACAGACACCCAAGTGAATAATAACACTAAATCCATCTCTAGAATCAAGACACTATTAGACAATCATCCTAGATAAGAATTCGAGCAATATATGTGTATAGCAACCCAAACCCCTAGCACATGGAAAAAATCCAGGACAATAGTCGACAAAGATTAGTAAAGCAAGTTTTATACAACACCACAGGAGATAAATATACATGAGTTAAAGTAAAAATATTTATAAAAAAAAACCTAAGAAAAGAGAAATACATAGAGAGAAGAAGATATAAACCACAAACCATCCATAAGCAAATCCCTAGTATTGTTTTCTAAGCTAAACCTAAGGAAAAATGAGGGTTGATAGAGTTGGGAGAAAAAACTATCCCCCCAAATCTTAACCAAAACAAATGAAATGAAAATGAAACATATACAAAATCTGATCCGCACGCATCGCCCGACGCTCCAAAAGCATCGCTCGACGATGATTCTTATACACTAGGCCCAGCTTGCGCCACATACACAACTGGCCAAAATATCTTCTCTCGCCTGACGACAGACACATGTCGCCTGACGCTGCTACTTCAACTCGCCCAACGACAAAGAGGCGAAGTAAGGCAGAATAAATGGAAAGCTGATACATCCCACACTCCACTCTCTCCTGGTGACGCAGACGCGATGCACCTTTCCTGACGCTCAAAACACGCTGCCCGGTGATGCACACCAAAAAAGAAACTTTTGTTGCTTTCTCTATACAACTTCAAACGGCATCTCATCTTAGCCTCATTCCTTTATTGATCAAATACACATCTTGGAGCTCCATTTGGAATTTATTCTAAATGCTCTAATAATGCAACAAATACCAACAAAAGGAATACAAAACTATCAAAGGATACTCTATGTACACGAAAACACAAATATATATAAACTAAACGAGTTTACCAACAAAGCGGGGAATTATTCATAAAATATTAACAAAAGCATTGATAAGTGCAACAAAAAGTATATACAAAAATAAATATAATTTGCACTTATCAAACTCTCCCCAACTTGAACTTGTTTATCCTCAAACAAGGCCAAACATCTAAAGAAGCAAAAGTAATCAACCCAAGAATCATGAATCATCAAGTTTTAAAAATGAAAACAAATGTATGGTTCAAACAAAGACGCACACACAATGTAAATACTTACCACAATCCTACAACAACAACATGTAAGCGAAACAAATCCTAAGTACAAAAATCATACTAAAAATTCTAAAACAAAACAAGCTCAATCATGAATCTGACCTAGTAAAAATTCATCGGTAGATGAAGAACACACATAATGGAGGGACAATAACACTTATCCACAATCTTACCAACAATAGACTAAATTTTGCATTCATCCAAAAACTCATATTGAAAATATAAAGGCAAGAATCAAAAGGACTTTTCAAGTTTGTAATATGGCTTGGTCAGCAAACAAGGGATGGATACTAAAGCTAATTGAAATAAAAACTTGCCTAAACCTAAGGGATTGATCAACTCATAAAAGGTCAAACACAAAATTTCAATCAAACTTCTTTCTTCATCCCAAAGTTCACAAACCAATCACAATACTTATTAACACAACAATATTCTTTTTCTTTTTCTTTTTCAAAGCTTTTTCATTTTCTTCTTCTTTTTCTTTCTCGTTTTTCTTTTTTCTTTTACAACCTCATAGCAACACAACATAAGCACATAAATATTCCTTTCCCCAACTTGAATTCAACCTCATCATAATGTGAGTACTCCCTACTTTCTAAGGCAAGGTAAAAATTCAAATAAAAAATCATAGTTGAGGGTTCAAGAAAACAAAGAATCGATGTTCATTCAAAAAGGAATACCAAACACTCATAGACAAGCATTAAATTCAAAAACAACATGGACATTGATAGAAATGCTCAAAAGGGTTTAACAAAACTTCACACGCTCATAAGTTTAATTGACAATTTGGTTAGGTAGTTATGCTCAAAATGAAACAAAATTCCTTAATCACTATCATGCTTTCATACAATCAATACAAACAAAATATGAAACATAATAAAATCCAGTTAAAAATAAGAATTGTGGCCTCCAACATATATAAACAATGGAAAGCTTCCTCACATTTGGGTAAAAGGGGAACTAAAGTGATTCAATTAAAATCAAGTAATGAAAAAATAATGAATGCTATGGCAATTATACAAATGAAAAGTTTCCTAAACATGTTATGCTTTAGACCGATAAACGAGTACCTAGCGTGTACCAACTTCAAAAACTATCATTACTATACATACGCAAGTTGAAACACTCAAGTTTGGTCAATCACCAAAAGTGACCTCAAGCTATCGAACCAAAATTGGTGTCTGAACAACTACAAAAGAATTAACACATTAAAAAATCGGGTGAAATTGATTAAGCATGTTGAAAAGTGAAGATTTGAGACTTTTAAAAACTGATCCAATTTCAACTTGTTTAAAAAGAGATCACCACACTACCTAAACTAAAACATTTAAAAACAATAAAAATGCTTGTTTTACGTCATAAGCTCGACGCCTGTTATTTACGGACGTTCCTCCAGGTACTTCCACCAGGTTATTCCTAACCAACATACAAGCAAACGTGAAAGGAAACAAACAATAATATAACAAATTCACAAGTATAGAAAACATGTACAAGTGTCAATATACACAAGTGAAAATAGAAAATATATAAGATATCCACAAAACTCAAAAACAAAGAAACTATCGTGATGCGATCCAATAAAAATCAATCCCCGACAACAACGCCATTTTTGCTGAAGCAGTAAAGTGACAAGCAAAAATTTGGTATTATTTACCGGGTGATATTTAGGTTATATCATATCATGTCCATAGAGATTGGTTCTACTGAATTTACGTTCGACAAATATTTGGTTTATGAGTTTAGGTTTGAATGAGCTATTTGTAAGTAAAGGTAAAATATACTAATAAAAAATAAATTCATTCTTAAAAGGGGAAACTTATCCAGCATGCATATAATCCACTCTTCATAGACTAAATCCTATTGACCAGTTATACTCAACCTACAATACTCATCAATATCATCATGTGTCAAACACGACACCCACTATATCACCTCGGTAGCGATCTCTCAACCAACCTCAACAGCACAAAGGTCAACCATCCCGCTCGTGTCATAATCTCTCGAAACGACACAACCAATACAGAGGCATCAATCACAGACACCCAAGTAAATAATAACGCTAAATTTATCTCTAGATTCTAGACACTATTAGACAACCATCTTAGATATTTAAGCAGTATCTGTCTGTAGCAACCCAAACCCCTAGCATAGAGCAAAAATCTAGGACAATAATCGACAAAGATTAGAAAAACATGTTTTATACAATGCCATGAGAGACAAATTTACATGAGTTCAAAGTAAAAATATAAAAAAAAACCCAATAAAAGAGAATTACATAGAGAGGAGAAGAGATAAACCACAAAATTTCTAGTTTGTCAGCGCCGGTAAATGAAAATCCACCTTCAATCATCCATAAGCAAAACCCTAGTGTTGTTTTCTATGATAAACCTAAGGAAAAATGAGGGATGATGGATTTAGGAGAAAAAACTATTCCCCAAAACCATAACCAAAAAATATTAAATGGAAATGAAATATAAACAAAATCTAATCTGCAAGCGTTGCCCCACGCTCCAAAAGCATCGTCCGACGATGATTCTTATAAACTTGGCCCAGCTTGGGCCACCTACGTAACTGGCCAAAATATCTTCTCTCCCAGTGGAAAAGAAGCGAAGCAAGGCAGCATCAATGGAAAGCTGATCCATCCTTCGCTCCACCGTCTCCCAACGACGCAGACGTGATGCACCTTGCTCGAGGCTCAAAACACGCCGCCTGGTGATGCACACCAGAAAAGTAACTTTTGTTGCTTTCTCTACACAACTTCAAATGGCTTCTCTTCTTGGCCTTATTCTTTATTGATCAAATGCACATCTTTGAGCTCTATTTGGACATTATTCTCAATGCTCCAATAACTCAACAAATACCTAGAAAATGAATACAAAACTACCAAATGATAAACTACGTACGAAAACAAAAATGTATACAAACTAAACATGTTTACCATCAAAACGAGTAATTATTCAAAAAATATTAACAAAAGAATTGATAAGTGCAACAAAAAGTATATAAAAAAATAACTACAACTTTTCCATATCAATAAGCAACAATCATTATTTACTGATGAACTTTTCAAAACTTTTAAGTTTATATATTGTCCTTATTTGGAGTACGTTTGGAGTTCAACCACCGTTGGGCTGAATAACTGGGTGAGGGTTATCCGACTTAGAGGGCTGGTTTCCTTCTACTGCCTTTTCATCATTTTGGTGTTAAAGTTATTTATTTCTCAACCAATCATGCATACATGTGAAAATAAATAATGCCAGACTGTCAAGATAAACTAATTAGGTATTACTTCTCAGGGTCCAAGTACTATGATACAAATCTACATGTTAGACTCAAATCTCTTTTGGGGGAATCTCAGGTGTTAAAGCAAAAACCTTTTTTTGTCAAACTTTTCTGGTTTTCCTAGCATTAACCTTTCATCCCTCTAACTCTATATACCATTCCCGTTTCCTCAAGATCAAGGCTGTTTTAAATAAAAAATTTGGTCAAAATTTGGGAAAGACTTTTAATAATGGTCTTATGGAAAAAACTAACAGAAGCAAATAATAAAAAGCAAACAAACCAACCAAAATAAATGACAAGAAAATAACTAAAAGAAGGTAAATCCCCCCAAACTTAAACTAAACATTATCCTCAATGTTTTATCTAAAGAGAGAGAGGGTAACTCATAGAGAACCTCACTAAGGAGGAAGAAGAAAATTTAGCATCAATTGTCGCCTCGTGACCTACGGGTAGTGAAAGAGGAGGAAGAAGAAAATGAAGGAAAATAAATTTTTTTGCTAGGAGGTATTACGGGATGTAATGTCTATTACGGCCAACCGTAATGCACCTTTTCTTGTTTCCTAAGGATGAACGAAAAAGGGATTTGAAGTTTGGGAGCCATTACGGGCCGTAATGCCTGTTACAGGGGCCTGTAATATGCCTATGTTTTTTATGTTCAACACTTTGACTTTCTGTATTAACTCCTTATCGATTCTTTTGACGTCAGAAAGTGAATTTTTTTCCTCCTCTTTGCATGTACCTTTTTATTGGATGAAAAAAATAAAAACACAAACAAGAAAAAAATGATTAGCATAAAAATTATGGGTTGCCTCCCATTGAGCACTTTGTTTAATGTCACATGGCTCGACGATCCTATAGTGATTTTACTCATGATGGTTATTTCGAGAATGATTCCTCGATCAAACTCTCAATAATATTTGTTTTCCATGGCCACTTATCAAGCCATCTCTCATATTTCTCACTCTTCTTTTTCTTCTTCACATGGGGTAGTTCATACTTTTAAACATGTGGAGGGGGTTCTATTTCTCTCACGAGTGTTAGCTTTTCGGGTTTAGATTTAGTCCTTTCATACCATACCCCAGAGGTCAATATACCTCTCTTACCATCAATAATTTCCCAAGTTTCACGGTCTTCTGATTTTATCTTTTTAGGTGGGACTTCAAGTATTGTTACATTGAAAAGGATCTTTTCCAATATATTCACATACTTTTAGGATTAGGCACCTACCTTAATTTCCATATATCTTGGTGGGAAAGGAAACAATGGGTTATAGGGAGGAGGAACAACATAGGGTGCTTCCTTCTCTACCTCTTTGATAACCTCCATTTGGGTGGTGTTGGTTGATTTTTCCCAATCTCTACTCTTTTCTCACAATAGCTCTCCTCAATACTATTATCTTTCTCTCTAGGTTTTTCAATTTATTTTTCACTAATCGGTGTTACAACATCCACATACCTCTCAGGGAAAGTTCTTAGAGGTGTGTGTGTGTGTGTAAGGGAGATTTGGGTCTCCAATGCCTTGTTGCAAGTCACGAGGGACTCAACCACTTTATTTAACTGCCTAAGGGTTTCAAAAATATGGAGATTCTGCTTTCTAAACTCTTCATTTTGGATAGTTTGTGTCACCATAAATCTCTCCATCATATATTCCAGGTTAGAGCGAATTTGTGTCGCAAGAAAATTTTCCATTAACATTTCTAGGTCGGATATTTAGGAATCTTGTGGTTCCTCAAGTCACTGGGAATGGTTATCATAGATAAAATTTGGGTGATCCATCCACCCTGAGTTGTAAGAATAGAAACATGAGTCTTTATGGTAATTGTTCTCACTATCGATTATATTTTGGATAGATTCCATGCAAGCTACAAAATAGTCAGTGAAAAATAAAAACAATTACAATAAAAATAAAGCACTCGTCTATACGATGATTAAACAAAGGTTAAATGTCAAGCGCAATTGGTCCCCGACAACGGTGCCAAAAACTTGTCAGAATCGTAAGTGCACGACTGTGTCAGAGTAGTAAAAAGTTATCGAACCAGAGGGACCAATGTTTGTGTACCGAACTCTGTTCTATCATTGTATATCTAGAGAAATCTAAATTTCATGTTTCATGAATAACTTAAGTGAAAAAGCACTTAAGTAGAAAAATAGCTTATTGAAAAGCACTTTTAGAAAATAGTTTAATTGAAATTATAATAAGACAAACATGACTTAGGTTCATGATCCTTACTTCGACTTATCTATATGATCTGACCACCTTCTATCACAACGTCTTTTTACACAAATTATAGAAGATAGATAAATATGGACAATACCTGCTTTCTCCAGCGTATTCTCCTACCTCTGACGAATAAGTTGCTCGTTGGCTTTCGCTCACTAAGAATTATTCGTCAAAGATCGTTACTATTATACAACTATTAAAAATGGGACATTTCTCAATATCATTCGAGCACTTTTGTGTCACCGAACTTAATTGTTTGAAAACCTGTTGTCGGGTACCAATGCACATCCTTTCAGATCATGGATCATACAATAACAGTGGAAATAGTTTCTCGTAATCGATAGCGATGGATCATACAAATTTTCATGAGATAAATCTCATGATCCCTAGTCCCCAAAGAACTATTAACTCGCAATGAGGAATATCACAACAGACACAACATTCAATTTAGAAAATATAATAAACGATAAAATAATAAAGTAATGATAAAAAATCCTGAATAAATAAAATATCTTGATCCAATGATCTAAACAGAGACTAGTTACAAAGTGTGAAAAGAAAACATGGAATCAAAACTGGATATTCTAAAACTCAACTACCTAAGTTTTATAATGAAATTCTAAACACGGCACAAATAATCAACATCAATGCCTATTAAAAATATAATCAACCTAAATTCGAATGTGCAAAAATCCCAAAACAACGATTAATCAAACCGAAAAAGGAATAAAACATAGTGAAAGCACAACTACCTCTTACGGGCTGTAACACGCATTGCAGGCACCCGTAACAGGCCCATGATATTTGTACCAGGCACGTGCACAAGGTTATTTTTAGTCTGGAGTCTGTTACGTCCCGTAACATGCGTTATGAGCACCCGTAATCGATCTCTGGTTTTTGTACTAGAGACTTACATTTTTCGTGTTTTTATTTGTTTTTCACTCAATTTGATCCCTTTTTCTTCTAGTATGATCATTAGGACCTTAAAATGACAGAAAAGCAATACCAAAGCATAAAACATAACAAAATGAAGGAAAACGGATAAAAATGATGAAGTAAGAAACTAAAACATCTAATAAAAACGATGCAAAAAGCACTTATCAAACACCCCCAAACTTAGATTGTTGCTTGTCCTAAAGAAACAAAGCTTGCATAAAAGGTTTTTGGATCAATCAAACCAACAAATGAAAAGAGCTCATGACAGATAAAGCACGCTGGTACTCATACGTGAGTTTTAATTCATAATGGTTGAGGGTTACTTCTTACGGTACTCATATGTCGTCAAGAGTTTTTGTGATAACACTAACGGCAGTGACTAATGACCTGAGCTTTCCTTTTGGATACCTCTCTAACTATGCTTTGTACTTAAGTCTCATATCCAATTTTCCTCCCTTTTTCCTTTGAAAAATCAAATTAAGGCAATGAAAATTATGATAATCATCACATGCACAAGACTGATCAAGAATTTTTTTAGACACCAGATAAGCAACAATTGCCATCTTTATTTACCAATGATCTTTTCAAAACTTTAAAGTTTATATGTTGTCCTTATTTGGACGACATTTGAGGTTCATCCACCGTTGGGTGGAATAACCGGGTGAGGGTTACCCGACTTAGAGGACTTTTTCCTTTTACCTCTTTTTTATCATTTTGGTGCTAAAATTATTTATTTCTAAACCAATCATACATACACGTATATATTTTAGGGGAATCTAGGGTGTTCAAGCAAAAACCTTTTATTGTCAAACTTTTCCGGTCTTCCTAGCCTCAACCTTTCATCCATCTTATTCTAAATATTGTTCCTGGTTTTCTCAAGATCAATGCTCTTTTAAAAAAAAATTCTTTCGGTCGAAATTTGGGAATGACTCCAAAGAGTGGCCTTATGGAAAAACTAACCGAAGCAAAATACAGAAAACAAACCAACCAACCAAAATCAATTATAAGAAAATAATTAAAAGAAGGTAAATCCCCATAAACTTGAACTAAACATTGTCTTCAATGTTTTAGCTAATGACAGAGAGGATAACTCACATAAAACCTCACTAAGGAGGAGGAGGCGAAAGAAACTTTAGGATCGGTTGTCTCCTCATGACATACGGGTGGTGAAAGAGGAGGAAGAAGAAAATCGAGGAAAATAAAAAAATTTCGCTGGGAGGTATTACGAGTCATAATGTCTATTATGGCCAGCGGTAGTGCACCTCTTCTTGTTTCCTAAGGATGAACGAAAAAGGGATTTGGAGTCTGTGAGCCATTACGGGCCGTAATTCCTATTATGAGGGCTCGTAATATGCCTCTTATTTTTATGTTCAACACTTTGATTTTTTGTATTAACTCCTTCTTGACTCTTTTGACGATTGAAGGTAATATTTTTGCCTCCTATTTGTATGTACATTTTTATTGGCTGAAAAAATAAACACACAAACAAGAAAAATATGATTAGCATAAAAATTGTGGGTTGCCTCCCACTGAGTGCTTTGTTTAATGTCACATGGCTCGAAGATTCTTGAGTAATTTTACTCAAGATGGTTCTTTCGAGAGTGATTCCTCGATCACACTCTCATTAACCTTTGGTTTCCATGGCCACTTATCAAGCCATCTCTCATATCTTTTACTCTTCTTTTTTTTCTTCACACGGGGTAGTTCATACTTTTAAACATGTGGAGGTGGTTCTGTTTCTCTCATGAGTGTCAGTTTTTTAGGTTTGGATTTAGTCCACTCATCCCCGACCTTAGAGGTCAATCTACTACTCTTAACATCAATAATTTCCCAAGTTTCATGGTCTTCTAATTTTCTCTTTTTAGGTGGGACTTCAAGTAATGGTACATTGGTATGGATCTTTTCCAATATCTTCACATACTTTTTGGATTAGGAGCCTACCTTAATTTCCATATATCTTTGTGGGGAAGGAAACTGTGGGTTGTAGGGAGGAGGAATAACATAGGGTGATTACTTATCTACCTCTTTGATAACCTCCCTTTTGGGTGGTGTTGGTGGATTTTCCTCAATATCTACTCTTTTCTCACCAGAACTCTCTACAACCTCCTTATCTTTCTCCCTAGGTTGTTTAGTTTGTTTTTCACTACTGGGTATTACAACATCCTGAGGAAAATTGCGATCCAAAATGCAGAGGAAATTAAAATTTTCCTTTAGTGATCCTTATGAATCAACATGGTCACTGATAGAAACTATTACCTCTTGTGGCGATTAAGACCTTTGATGTTGTGATCATGATCTTTGGTGAAGAATAATGCCCCTACTTCGTCCATACGAACATATCTCTTCCGGTCACAGTGCTAGCTGCTTACAAACGAAAAATTTGAGTGAGAGAAAATACATATAGGATTTCAAGACCGAATTTTCATCAAGGGAAAATGATTCATCACAAGGAATCTATTTATAGAACCACGTGTGTGGGTTGCAAGCTAAAACCCAGTTAAGGCTGCTAGTTAAAATCCCAATTAAGCTTACGAGCATCATACCTTATGATGTACCCAAAAATTTACCATCTCGTTTTACTCAAGACATGTCCATGGAGGTCCCCAACTGGTCCTAGGATGACTAAGAATTGACTAGACAAGTTCTCCTCCTAAGGCAATAAACCTTAAACTAGGGTTTCAATTTTCATCAAGATGTGTGAGCTCCAAGGGTCTCAAATGTTTTCCATAGCCCTAATATATCCTCAAGGTTATCCATGCCAAATTTCATGCCTTGCACAACAAGTTTGCTCAATGAATTGCTCAAATGCTAGAAAATCAATTGTATCAGGCAAAAGTCAATTGTGGCCTATATACAGTCAAACTTCAAGATTTTGGTCAACATCAAAATTTTGAATTAATATCCATCATTTGATAAAGGTTTTATCATGATTCATCAAGAAATGCCCCTAACTCATCAAAAGTCAAAAATGGCAAATTAGGGTTTTTATAGGAAAAGTCAACCAAACTTTGACTAGGCATAACTTTCTCATAATTTATCATAAATTTTTCTACCAAATCTCATTTTGAAGAGAATCAAATTCCATACAACTTCTCTTCATCCCTCAAGATCAAGAAATGCCTCAGTTAAAAGACACAAGCTCAGACATTATAGGTCCTTTCAAAAAGTCAACAAAAACACCTTTTGGGTCAAAGCTCCTTACATGAACATGAAAGATCCAATTGAAATGGAACCAAAAGGGTTGTTTAGAGGACAACCTAATCTCTATAAAAAGTCCAAGAACACCCTCTTAGGTTTAAAAATGAGAGATATATGCATTGCTAAAGTTGACCAATTTTTGGAAAAGTGCATGAAGCCAATATTGACCAAACCTGAATTCTTTCCAACTGGGCACATTTTCTCATGATTGAAACTTGTTTCTAACATGGCCCATGACCTTTGAGCTCATTTATACATTATTTTATTATTTATATTATTTATTTTGATATTTTATCTATTAAAATGCAAAATTAAATAAATAAATAAAAGAAATAATGAAAGATATGATTTGGAATCTTTTTCTCATAAAATAATGGATAACATAGGTTGGCATATCAACACAAGAGGAGGGAAAGATTTTATTGTTTTGGAAATTTTAATTTTTATGACATTAAAAAACATGATTATATTTGATCTCATGGCTGTTTTTGTTGACCTAATATGGTCTCATATATATGAACAAACAATTCCAGACCTAGGTATACACGCAGCTGCCAAAAAAAACCCTAGGGAAATTTCAAAAAATTCAAAGAGGAGCAACCTTGGTTCACATGATCCAGCCTCCTTCAGTCTGTCCCATGCACTCCATCTTCATCCTGAGGTTCACAGGAGTCCGTCCCTATCATTCTTGAAGCCCGTGGCATCTTAAAACATCGTAACCAAACAACTCCGGTCAAGCAAGGTTGGTTAGACTTGAAACTAAATTTTTATACATTTTTGAATGCTTCGACCTATGTGCATGTGTTCATATGCATCCTTAGAACAGGTGTGATGCATCATTAGCAAGCTTGAATGTCCAAATACGAATCCACCATTATTATGCCATGCTGTTTTATTTTTACCATATCTCGTTGTACAGGTCATGTTAGCCAAAAGGGAGGTCACCATTGAACTCGCAATGGTCGATTTAGGGGGATAAGCTTTCTTTTCCGTATTGGTTTTGGATCTTGTGCAGGTTTCAGAAATTAGGCTTGCCGAAGAAGGTGACCGGAGTTAGGGCTGTTAGAACAAATTTTGGTTCTAATCATATCTTAGAGTTTTGATGATAACAATGAAATAAATTTTGTGATATTTATTTTCTACTCTGACATGTATGCTCTCTAAGTTCAGATGATGTTCTGACTCACGCATCTTAGAAAGAAACAGGATTCTACGCAAGTATAAAGAAAACTCAGAATGAAGAGCAATCCTAAGAAACCTCGGATAGAAGCACGCTGAATACAACATCTGATAAATATAAGATTAAAGAAAACTCTTATGAACACATATTGAAGAATACTCTGATAGAAGAAAAGATCAAGTAAACTCTGAAATGGAAACGCTGCAAGCAAACACTTCAACTTCTAGAGACAAGCTCTGATATTACCGTTGGTTATTAAATGCTAAGACGGCTAACGCACTCAAGTGTACTACGCGCGCGAGCATTGGAAACATAAAAACCAAGCCTACTCGCTACACGCAACACACATCATTGTAAACACACTTCATCAAATGCATGCACTATCATCAAGGAATTAACGATCAAGAATTGGAAGATATATATAGAAGACCTTTTATATCAAAGAAAGGTTACTGACTTACATGAAATATACTTACGCACACTGTTTTCATACTTGTAAACTAATAATGTATAGTGGGTACACTACAAGAAAATTGGCAGATTGCGACAGGTATTTTTGTAGATTACGATGGTTAAAACCGTCGCAATTTTCTTTCCACGACGGTTGCTTTACCGTTGCAGAAGTGTGTGTCCCCAACCTATTTCGCGACGGTTACAAAAACTGTCGTTCAAGTTTACGACGGGTTTGGAGCGGACATAATCAAGTATTGGTGACTGTTTGATACCGTCGTGACTATCTTTTGAGTTTCTTTTAATTATTGATGGCGATGGTTCGATACTGTCGTGAATATCTTTTGAAATTGATTAAATTGTTTATGGCGACGGTTCGATACCGTCATGACTTTTGTTGATTATTTTTAATTGTTGATTACGACGGTTCGGTACTGTCGCCATGACTTTTGTTTATGTCTTGATTTTTTTTTATTTTTCTATTATATATATTTTTTATTTAAATTATTATCTATGTAAAAAATTTTAAATATAGTTTTTTTTTGTGTTATTTTTTTCTTTAAATTATTTCTTCTTTAATATATTTATTTATAGTATTATTTTTTGTTTTATTTTCTATCACTTTGTAATATAGTAAAAATAATTTCAATAAAAAATATTTAACATCAAATAAGCATTATAATATCCAAAAAAATGTGTGTTCCATAATCATGTAAAATGCGAGTTCCATAATCATGTCAAGTAGTACAAAAAACCCAAAATATATCAATTCCTAATCTTATAATAATAAGTATCATTATGCCAAAAATACATGAGAAAGTTCACAATCTAATTATCTCGATCATAGCAAAGTCTAATTTGTCCCCCCTGAAGTTCCATTATCTCCAATACGGTAGCTAGACTCAGATGAACGTCTACCATCAGCGGGTGATTCCAATCCCTAAAAAAAGGTATTAAAATAATAATCTTTAAAATAATACTCCTAAAATTTAACTTTAAATGCGTCAAAATAATATACCTGTCTTCCACTAAAATTCTGCATTTGCATTAAGAGTTCAATTTCCTTTGTCCTCGCCTTGTCCCTTTGCGTTAAGAATATGATTGCCTGTGTTAATTCATCAATTTTTGAATTCTTTTCTTTAAGTGCATTAATTTCTTCTTGCATTTCCTTTATTTGTTCACTTTCTGCAGAAGAAGATGTCGATCTCGTAGATCAATTAATTTGAGATGGTGTAACTCCAAGTCCCATACTACGAACATATCCATGCTTTTCTTTTCCAAATACTTTCTGAAATGCCTCATTTTCAGACACAGAATCCTTAATTGCAGCTTGTAATTTTTTCTGCACATGAAAAAGAAAAAATTGAGCTATTGTTTATATAACAAGAATAAAATTGAGCTATTTTTTCTCCCACGCGATTGCTTTCATGTTTCCTCCCATAATCATCCTATGGTTACTATCTATTTTCACGATTGGCATTTACAATGTCATCAAGTGGAATCCAAGCATATATCGGGCTCTTTCTCCATATTATATATATAAATTCCAGTGGTGAGTTTTATTTGGGATGGTTCTATTACTATTACCGTTTTTTTTTCCAGTATTTCAAAAGAATTAACTTGTACTTACATTATTGTTGTATGCATCTTCATTGATAAATGACTCGTTAGGCTTTTTATGAGAAACTACATACATTTCTCCTCTGCTGTATGTTCGTCCATCTCTCATTTCCTGCAAATAAAAACTAATATAAATTGTTTGTACTATCAAGCAAACGATCAACAACATATAGATTTAGACATACCAACTCATGTTTCTTCCTTGCAAGCGACTTAGATCCGAGTGTATGCGGAGCCTTTAATTTTTCTCTATTTTGGGAATTTTTTTGGGATATTTTCTACATTTGTAACAAATAAAAACATGCATTATAGATAGGGATAACATACAAACCAGAGAAATCTAACAAATAAAAACACTAATGTTACCTGTGTTTTTTCTTTCCGCCTATATTGAACATAAACAGCCCAGTCATTTTCAGGAATGCCTCTGCATTTTGGATAATTTTGAAGATTTTCCTCCAAAGGGAGATCCCATCTATAAAATTTGTGAAACAATGGATGTCGGGCATCCTTCCATTTCCTTGCAGCAGAAGCAAGTACAAAATCTTTGTCACGCCCATCATCCACAAGAAAATGGCGCTAAACATAAAAATATATTAGTTGACAAAGGAAATAATAATCACCATGAAGTTAATTTAAAAAATATGTAATTTTTTATTAATAATACCTTTATCTTTGATTCATAAAACTTTGTTTTTGTATCTGCTGGAACATTCTTCCAACTCTCAAACATTATGGGAATATCTCTAAACATTCTAATAATTATACCCAAATATCCTGCTAGCAAACCAGAAGCCGGTCCTACTGCACAATCATTCTTATTAAATTCAAGTATTATCCATGTTCCATCAGGCTCTGATTTCGCAACCAAGTCTTTCACACATAAACGTGTGTTTGAAACATAACCTTCCTCGTCTATCACATTAAAAAAGTAAACAAATTAATTTCATAACTCAACTATGTAAAAAATTTAAATTATTTATAGATACTTTAACCTTAAATTACTTACTAATGACATTTACATCCCAATACTCAGATTTAGCCACTTTAACAACATCTCCAGTCCCATCTCCTACCACAACATCTCCAGTCCCATCTCCTTCCACAACATCTCCAGCCTCATCTCCTAATACAACATCTTCAGCCTCATCTCCTACCACATCATCTTCAGCCTCATCTCCTACCACAACATCTTCAGCCTCATCTCCTAATACAACATCTCCAGTCCCATCTCCTACCACAACATCATCAGCCTCATCTCCTACCATGTCATCTTCATCCTCATCTTCTACCACAACATCTTTTGCAATTTGGATTGACGGAGGGGTTATTGTAGTTTCCATTGGTGGAGGGGTTATTGTAGTTTCCATTGGTGGAGGGGTTACTGATGATTTGTGAGTTGTAATTGAACGTAGGTGCTTCTTATTTACTTCAAGCTCTCCAGGTTGTACAAACCTTGAACGGCCCTTCACAGACTAAATAAAATACATTAGTGAATATTAGTAAATAATAAGTACAATTAATTTGTATGGAGTAGTATAGAGAATTTATGACTGGCCAGTGATGGTTTGGAAGAAGACTCTGATGATTTGTGAAGGGATTGAGAGAGTGTAGGAAGATTGAGAGCCGCTAACTTTTTCTTATTCTCTGCAATTCTTTTGAGGCGACTATTCTCATATGGTGTAGTCATTGTCTCACAAAAGGCTTCAACTGCAAGTATAGGTATTAAGTACACTAAAAGTAGTAAACATCAAAATTATATATTAGTGAATACAAATTTAATTAACATAACATAAACACAATAAATTAAAAACATACAGTAACAATGTCATCTAACATATTAATTAGGGATAAGCAACAAAGAACATAGAGTAACAATGGAATATCATACATTAAGTCTCACACAAGTTACAAACAAACTAGATTCTTATCAATAAAAAACTATATGTTAACTATTGTCATCATTTGTCGCTGAAGTTCCAAGATCATCATTTGAAAAGATTTGTTCCAAATTTTGTGATGGATATGGCTCAATGGGTGTCATAATTTCATCATTTCCACCCATGTCATACAAGTCTCTTGGCTTCAAATGAACAGGTATGCTCCATCCTTGTTCACTCTCATCATCTACATAAAAAACCATATGAGCTTCAGATGCTTGAATATATGGCTCATTATCTTCATGTTCACTAGTATGTAGTAGTCTTGCAAAGTTTATAGAGGTAAAACCCAACTTATCTATCTTAATTCCTCTTGGGTTTATGGTATTAGCCCATTCACATTTAAACATGGGCACTGTGAAGCCATCATAGGAAAGCACAATAATATCTATTAATCTTCCATAGTAAGGGACCCCTCCAAATCTCATTTGGGTATCACTATTGCTTGAATAACTTCGTGTCCCAAACATGCCAAAAACTCCACTATTTTGAGTTTTTAAAAGATTGTCTCGTTCCAACGTTCGAAACTTGAATCCATTGACATTGAACGCGGTAAATCTTTTAACTTTATCAAAAGGTCCATGAGCAAGACTAATGAGAACATCTTTATCTGGCCCATGAATGTTGTCAAGATTGTTGCGAATCTATACATGATACAACATTCAATTTGTCTTGTTATTATTAAAAACCAATTCAATAAAACATCTATTTTTGTATGAAAACTCACACGATTGCTGAACCAATGTGCAAACTCCTTATGAACCTTCTTGTCTATCTCTGTAGCACTTCTTTGACTGCGCCTCATTTGGTTTTGAGTAAAACTTCGAAACTGCCTATTTGATTATTCGATATTAGATGTAAAAAAATATTAATAGTATAGATGAAACTACTTAAATGTAATAAAACTACATACTTTAGATAGTCGTCAACTATTGGACAGTTTGTTAAAACGTGTCTATGAGCCTGCAATTTTTCAGTTGGTGTTAGGGTGTAATAAGAAGATCCACCCACAGGTTTTCCAACTCTAGGAAATAATTCAGCTACACGTGAAGCAGTTTGGATATCATCAATAGGGTCGTCATCTACACGTCCAGGTTGATTCCATCTAGTCTCAATATTTTCTAGATATCTTGAACAAAATGTAAGAATCTCTTCAAAAAGGTATCCTTCTGCAATAGACCCTTCTGGTTTTGCCTTATTACGTACACACGATTTAAGTTTTCCCAAGTACCTATCATTGAACCACAATAACACTAGTTAAAAAAACTTTCTACTTTCTAATTAAGTTAGTAACATTAGAACAAAATCACATAGTTTACCTTTCAACAGGATACATCCATCGATAATGAACAGGACATCCAAGTTTAACTTCTTCAACAAGGTGAACAACCAAGTGGACCATAACCGTGAAGAACGAGGGAGGAAATAACATTTCCATATGGCATAAAGTAAGGACAATTTGGTTTTGCAATTTTTCCATGTCTTCAATTTTCAATACCTTGGCACATAATTGTCTAAAGAATGAGCACAACTCAATCAATACTGCTGAAACCTCATGAGGTAATGTTGTGCGAATGGCTAATGGTAAAAGTTGTTCCATTAATATATGACAATCATGACTCTTCATCATTCCATTCACCTTGAGATTTACTAAGTCAATGCATCTAGAAATGTTGCTTGAATAACCATCAGGCACCCTAATATTCTTTAAAGTCATTAAAAAATTCCTTTTATTTTTACCTGTTAAACTAAAGGCAACCGGAGAAATTTTACCATTTTCATCAGGCCAAAGATCAGGTCTTATGCCCATATTTTGAAGGTCTTCTCGAGCTTTATAATGGTCTTTACTCTTTTGCCTATCATTCAGTAGAGTAAATAGGACATTATCACACACATTTTTCTCAATATGCATCGGATCAAGATTATGGCGTAGAAGATTATCTTTCCAATACGGAAGTTCAAAAAATATGCTTTTCTTTTTCCATTGTTGAGGATGACCTTTTGTAGGATCACATTGTGTACTATCATCTTCTATAGGTTGTTCCTCACGTGTTCTTTTTACTAATTTTTCTTTCACTGCCTTTTTACCAAAGATGACTTCAACATATTTAACCTTTTCAAAAACTTCATGTCCAGATAATGTTCTCGGTGGACTCCGCATTTCTTGTTCACCATTAAAGCGGATCTTGTTCAATCTAAACCTGTGTCTCCGATCAAGGAAACGACGATGACCCATAAAACACCATTTACGACTAGCTTTAAGACGGAGAGGTGTAGTTTGAAAGTTACACGATGGGCAAGCAAGTCCTGTGTATGTGTTCCACCCAGAAAGTGAACCCAACCCTGGAAAGTCACTAATAGTCCACATCAAATTTGCATGCAACTTGAACATCTCTTTCTTGAAAGAATCGTATGTATCCACACCACTTGTCCATAACTCCATCAGGTCTTTGATTAATGGTTGTAAGTAGACATAAACATTATTTCCTGGTGCCTCTTTACCGGGAATTATCATTGACATTATAAATGATGTCTGCTTCATGCAAACCCATGGAGGAGTGTTATATGGTATGAGAACAACTGGCCAAATACTATTGTTTGTACTCATCACACCAAAAGGATTAAAACCATCACTAGCCAATGCAAGACGCACATTCCGTGGATCTGATGAAAACCAAGTATGTGTCAAGTCAAATTTCTTCCAAGCTTCTGAATCTCTAGGATGCCTCAACATTCCATCATTGTTAGTATCTATTGCATGCCATCTCATATCCTCTTCCGTTTTTGATGACAAAAATAATCTCTGTAATCGAGGTTTTAATGGAAAATAACGAAGAACCTTGGCAGGAATTTTCTTTTTTTTCTTGTTAACAGAGACATCCTCATTTGTTTTCCATTTTGAAGTGTTGCAATTTTTGCAAGTCTCCCTCTCCTCATCTTCTCCCCAATAAAGCATACAACCGTTTGGACATGCGGGTATCTTTACATAATTCAAACCAAGTTTTGTGATTGATTTCTTGGCTTCATAGAATGAACTTGGAATGTTTGCATATTCAAATGCATCTTTTATTAACTCTAAAATCATTGTCATTGCCTTCTCACTCAATCCACATAAACACTTTATATGGTACAACTTAACCAAAAAAGATAGTCTTGAATATTGTCTACACCCTTCATATAAAGGTTGTTCTCCTTCTCTAGCCAACTCATAATACTCCTTGGCTTCGTTTCTTTCCTGAGTTGAGCTTGGCATCACATAATCTTCTTGTTCAATCTCCAAATTTGACGCAGATGGTATTTCATTTGCATGATTCCCATAAACTCCAAATGCATCATTGATCATGTTCTAAATAGGTTCTTCGACAATGTTAGTATCTTCTACCATACTTGGAGTAGTACTAGGGGAGATAGTACTAGATCGTACAAAAGACTCTCCGTGATGGATCCACATGGTGTATCCCTGCGGAAATGGTGACCAACTTAAGTGGTCGAACATGTCACTCATACTCTTTAATTTTCTGAAACCGCAACGTTTGCAAGGACATATTACTACGTCATTTTCTTTTGCACCTTTAAATGCAAAATCAATAAATTCTTGTATCCCTTTTTGATACGTAATCGATGATTGTGGCTTAATAATCCATGACTTATCCATTTCTTCAAAAAAAAATTATATTTTCAGAATTCTAGTACTTACGAGAACATGTTATTTTGAATATAAACAATAGAAAAATAAAAGAGATGAGTTTTATTATTGGTTGTTTAATTTATTTTTACACACTACATAACAAGTTTATAGGTGAAGCCTTGTGATATCAATTAGTATAATACAGTTTCATGTAACAGACATATATGGATAAATACTTCATATCAATATGTTTACTACATTTAGCTAGGTACTTCAATAATATTTACTTATGTTGTGTCAGTGTGCGAGTGCGACCTTAATATTGCTTTGTACTAGGATTTTAAAGTGCTTTTACGGTCCCGTATGAATGCGATTGCAAACATTGCAATTTTGGTTATTACAATTGCTTATAAGAATAATGTATTTGTAAAGGCACACTCAAATTTAAGATAAAATTCTTATAAGATAAAATTTTTTAGTCTAACACTATTAAACAGTGATATAGTAAAGGCACACTCAAATTTAAGAATGAAATCATACCTCAAAGACGCACGAGGGTTTGAAGAGCAGCGAAGCAAGTGGAAGAGAAAAATTACCTGCAACAAAAACCAAAGCAGCATATCAATAGTTGGTAGAAATCATAGAAGAGAAAAGTTACCTGCAACAAAAACCAAAGCAGCATACCAAGTGTAATACACAGTAGGCATATATTACACACAGTAGGATTAAAATATATATTACACACAGTAGGCATAAAATATATATTACACACAGTAGGCATATATTACACACACTCTTCTCTTTCAAAACCAAAACCAAAACCAAGATGGTTAGCGATTCTTTTATGTAATGCAGGATTTAGACTAACATATATATATCTTATATTTTATTTTAATATTTTTTATTTCAAAAAAGTATTTTAAATGAAAAATACATTTTACCTACATCTTACATGGTTTTCGAAATATTTTTCACTTTCAGTAATATGTTAATTTTTGAGATATGAAATAGATTGATGTGAGTGATATTGTGACTTGCCCTCACAAGCATCCAAAAAACCTAAACATATTTCAAGGTTTTCATCTGCTAGCTAAAACTCACTCTTTCACATGTTGCTTCATTTCCTCAATCTCTCCTATTGTACCATTTCATAATTTATAATTATTATACATTTTGTCCATTACTTCTTTATACAACTCATCCCACATGGTATACTGTAAAACCTCACAAGCACTATATAAACCCCTATATCATACACAACTATAACTATAACTCCCCTTAAGCCATAGTAGTTATACATTACAGCAACCAAAATCAGCATTGATATATATATATATATATATATATATATATATATATATATATATATATATATATATATATATATATATATATATATATATATATATATATATATATATATATATATATATATATATATATATATATATATATATATATATATATATATATATATATATATATATATATATATTAATTTACAACTAACTAATCTCAGCAATATCAGAGCTAAACAAATCAATATTTCCTAGTAGTTGGCAGCAGATGTATTCAAAATCATAGCAAAACACAGAAACAACCTTATAATTATTAACGAAAGGGTCGTAACCAAATGCATATGTTAGTGTTCCATGATCTTGTGGAATTTCTAAAGAGGGTAGTTTCTTTAGTTTTCTAATGAAAGGGTTCCAGAGAACAACATGAGAATTATTGGCTAAACAAATGAGACCATCACATGATGCAATTATATCATCACAGTAGTCTGGATCAATCGGAGAACAAACGAGTTGTGTGGCGTTTGTGGTGAAAAGTAAAAAGTGGTATTGATGGTAAGAACCCCTAAGGCTCTACTATTCAATTAAACATCACATATATGCATTTGAAATGAAAATTAACAGAGTTTCCATGTAGTGGATATGCAAAATCAATAGCATCCAATTTACATATGTTGCATTAATTACTCTATTCAACTTTAATCATTATATTCAACATTCACACGTTTACCTATTACACTATACGGTACGTTAATGCTTTTCGGTTTCTTATAGGATTTTCGTTTTCAATATAATTTGCATCGATTTGAGTCTGTTTTCTTATCTTGTTTCAGCAGCAGCAAATTATAGGATTTTAAAAGAAATTGAAGTTCTGTCAGCTATAGATGTGGTAAGGGCTGCCATGCTTATCACCAAAGACAATAATCTACTGGATTGCTTTTTCACTATGGATACTCTTGAATTGAGGAAGGAATTTGTGAAAATTATTTTAACTACCAATAGTTCTTAGTAGCATTTTGAATGTTTAATGCTTTTATTATTTAGTAAAATAAGATCATGTGAACATTGTCTTTATTGGTTTTATTACTTAGTTTCCTCTGCCTTTACACTAGTGTTATGTCTGTTTTAATCATATGCATTGTGTTGTTTACGTTCCTGTGTGATTCTGCTACTAAATATTGATAAGTTTTAAGACAAGAACTTTGTTTAATATTGCAATATTGATACTTCTCATTGAGTATACATAGATCTACTATCAACTATGTCAAAACCTCGGATGCACTGTGTTGTTCATGTTTCTATTTGGTCTTGCTACTGATTTTTTTTATTATGCTTAATGTCAATTTATTATGCAAGTAAAAAATGCAGGAGGAAATATATGAGACGCGTGATTAAGTTAATGGTTGTATGAATGCATTGAGATAACCTGCGCATGACAAAATAACAATTCTCAAGTAGAGTTTGGTGATAGTATGAATGCATGTTAAATGGGGTAAGAAAAAATACATAAACGATAGTGCAGTGCCAATTAAGACATGCTGAACTATTGATGATACATACATATCTTTTAATGTACATAGACTAAAATAAATTTAAGATCATACTACAACTTTTTGTGTTATTTTTATGACCCATACTAGTTAATAACATATAAGGATACGTTTCACACATTAATTTGTTAAGTTTTCAATTTGAGCTTGAGAACATTGACTCGAAGATAAAATCATTCATGTTATATAATCCAATAGCTTCACAATAAAGCATTTGTATTACAGATTGAACCAGATTGAACCAGTGACCATTCAAATCTTCTCTTCAGGTTTGCTAGGTATTATTTCTCTATGTATGGTTTTATTTTATGAAAATTTGAAGTGTTTCAACGCGGTCTGGTACTTGAATATTAGTTGAACAAAAACAGATATGCATGCCTAAAAATTCAACTCATATTCCAACATTGTTTTTGTTGAACTGATGACACCGATTAAGACACACCCTCGATCCAATGGACGACGTGGTCCATGAGTTTCTTAGAGTTACGAGTCGGTCTCTATAATTATATCTTTGATTAGCTTCATTTATGAACTATCTAGTTGAGGTGTAAGCAACATGGTAGACTTTGCATGCAATATTTATGAACCATATCATATTCTAATTTAATGTTACAGTTAGACTTTATTGCCATCACTGGTTATGACTTTTCTCTCTATAACATAACATAGTGAAGGTCACTGTTGATATCTCCAATGGATTCCAACTCATAAAGATACAGAAAGAAACCAGATATCGCCTTTAGATGATGAAGCACAAACACCAAATGCATACAAAGTTGCAATTCCTCCAAAACAGAACTTGTTCAAGGAATTCCAATATACTGTTAAAGAAACATTCTTTGCTGATGATCCTCTAAGATCCTTCAAAGACCAAACTAAGTCAAGAAAGCTAGTTCTTTGTATTGAGGCCATATTCCCAATTATTAACTGGGGGAGAGGCTATAATCTTAAGAAGTTTAGGGGAGATATAATTGTTGGTCTCACTATTTCAAGTCTTTGCATACCTCAGGTAAATTTTTTATGCTAATGCATGATCATGATTCATGTTAGGTGCTTCACAGTTTATGTTTTAATACTTGGTTTGAGAAATAGGATATTGGATACTAGAATTTAGGTGCTTCATTACTGATATATGCATTTAGTTTGTCCCACTTTATAAAATCTTTGATTTTTATTTATTTATATATTATATATATTCGATAGTATAATTATTTTGTATAATTTGTATTAGACTATTAAGTAAGCAATCATTTGTATAAAATTGTAAGTATTATGTTAAAATATATATTTGAGATAAAGTATACACACCTAAATTATGTTAAATATAATTTTAATGAGACTTATTTCCCCTCCAAATTTGTCTAGATTCTTAATTATGTTATCCATTCTTTGCACATATCCAATCAGTTCAATTACACATCAGTTTCTTATCATTCTCACACAAATCAAATAAAAATAAATGGACAAGTGTACAATATTAGGCTAACTGACTTTGAAGCAGTCACAGATATGATCTTTTGATAACCAATAGTTATGTGATGAAGGTGAAAAGTAAAGGAAGATAAGGGGTAGATGATTCATCATGCATTCATGTTCTGATCTAGCCTATTGAAATCAACACAAAGCCAGCCCAGTTATCTTTCATCAAGAGATTCAAACAAACCATGCAATGCTAATATGAGAAACCTTGGACAGATTCTAATCATAAGGTTTATAATTTCACTTGATCCATTAGTTAGATTCTAACATTTGCAAATAAAATATTATAATCAGAAAGTCTTACTAGATTTATCTTAGATTTCAACTTTGGCAGACACTCTGTATCAATAATCATCATAGCATTTGCTACAAAATAGTAGTACTACTTGTTACAGAAGTGAAAATATCATGATACAAAGGCAAAGAACAACATATATGTTCTCTAGTTAATCATAGAATTACTTGTTAAACAATACTAATAACGTTGAAAATGCAAGAGAGTTAAGAAAACATACCAAGAAAAGTAGAAGGAAATGATGAACCAAACCTAGCAAATCAGGATGAAATGGTAGAAGTCCTGCAACCCAACCAAGGTTTAAGAACCCCCAAATCTAAAATAAGAATAAGAATTGAATTCCCAAACAAAGGAATCTAATTCAATTTCAAAATGTAAAACCTTTGTTGCTAGCAAATATGACAGAAGCAACACAAGTCACTCAAATAAACATGCTTTGGTCAGAATCACACTCTGCAACAGAATATGATGCTTAAATGGTTATAAAGTCCTTTTACAACACCCACTAGGCACTATATAGCATAGCATATCAGAATTCTATAAACTCAACCATACCTTGAGTTGAGCATTACAACAAACACTTGATGAGCATCATTTTAGTACTATTCTAAAAGAGTATAAAATACAATTATCAAAAGAAAATATGGGTTACTTACCATTGCCATATTAAACTATATATATATATATTTCTGAGGAAGTTCCTTCAGAAAAGAATAGCACTGATGAACAAGCCAATGGAAATAATGGTGCCGCCAAGATAGATGAACAAAATCCCTCTGAAGTTGTTGCTGCTACTGAGGATAGTGATCAAAAGATGTCAGAAAATGAAAACCCTAAAAAAACAAATTAGAAAACCTAACATCAATTCAATATATTCAAACTCAAAATCAATCATCACAAAGAGCTCAACCATAAGATTCAAGTGAATCTCCAATGCTGAAATCAATGGTAGAGAATGAGAGAGATGAGAACAATGCAAAAAGTGATACGTAAAACTTACTGTGTTTGAAGAGATGAACATAGAGAATGTTAAACTGCTTGTTGTGCGTTTTTTGGTGTGAAGATGAGCGGTTTGAAGAGATTCCTTTCGGTGTCAAGGGGTTTCTTTCGGTGTGAATAAGAACGGCATGAACGGCACCGTGAGTAGAAAAAGTGAACGCAGGAGTAGAAAGTGAATGGATGTTTTATGAGCTTTTTAACTTTTTTACGGCGACGGGTGTTTTACCGTCGTGCCCATGAGAATTTTTAAAGGTTTTGGGTGCGACGGTTGTTTTACCATCGTGAAATGAATTTTAGGACGGATAATTTTACCGTCGTGAAAGGTTTAAGGGTGCGACGGGTGCTTTACCATCGTGATATGCCTTTTAGGAAGGTTAATTTTACCGTCGTGACTAGTTGTTGGTGAAAAATCAATGTTAAAAGTGTTAAATGGGGGCCGACGGTTGTTTTACCGTCGTAATAATAATATTATGATGGTTAAATATACCGTCGCAAAATAAATATTAGGGACGGTTGGTGTCAACTATCGTAAACACTGTCTCTATATGTCAATTACGACAGTTATCACATAACTGTCGCAATTTTTGTGTCGTTAAACACTAATTTTCTTGTAGTGGTAGATCTTAAGTATTGGGCAACAATATTAGTGATAAATCACAATTGTGATAAAGATTTTTAGAAGAAAATCTGTTTCACTACTATTAAGAGATAATTTTGTAAGTGTTCCTTGAGAGACCAGTTGGGTCATATTTCTCAAGAGGGCTGGGACTAGTTGAGTCTTAGAGGTGTTAGTTACTTGCAGTTGGCTTGTGCATTGTATTGTTAGTCACACCAGTTTTGTTGTGCGTTTGTAATCAGTTTGATTATAGTGGATTAAGTCCTCGTTGAGAGAGGAGAAATCACCTTGGCGGGTGGACTGGAGTAGTTTGAGTTTTAAATGAACCAGGATAAAAATACCAGTGTCCTTCCATTAGTATTGCGCTAGAAAAAGAAAAACTTATTCACTCAACACTCAGATCTAGTGCCCAGCAACGCATCCCCACGATGGACCCTTAAGCACGCCTCCCACTGGATCTCACGCAGGCTTTGGGCTTGCACAAATTTGGGTCTTGAAATTTCAGTGAAGCACCCCCCAATTGGGTTTCTCACTCCAGGCCAATTCCTTTTTTAATTTACTTTATTTTCTATTTTTTAATTAGTATATATATTTTTTAAATTCATTTTTTTAAATCATAAAATCAACAAAAAAATCACACAAAAAATAGATTTAGGTTTTTTTTATTAAAATTAATTCTTGCAAATTAATTTAATTAAATTTTAACTTGTTTTCTTTAATTTAAAATTAGTTAGAAATTAGGTTAAATCTCAATTTTTTTCATAAAATACCAAAAAAATATATTTAATAAGCAATTAGATTTTTAGAGTTTAAAATGTATTCCCGTCTTAATTTTTCCGCGTTGTTATTTTTCATACGATTATTTTTTTTTAATAATTATGTAACTGTTCCCGGTTTGTAATAGCTTAATTAGGGTTTTAATTTCCGAACTTTACCTTTCAGTCATATATAATTGTTACTGCCCCGAGGCCATGTAATAGCTTAGGAGTTTTTATAGCCTGTAATTTACTTTCTGCACTATATTATATGCTTGTATATAAACCGCTGGTAAGTTAGGCGTGTATGGAAAGAACTAAATAATCAATCTTAGATCACTAACTTCAAGATAGAAATACCTGAAAAAAGCACATTGTTGCACACTCTCACTCCTAGGGTATTTCTCACTTTGGTTACCTTCGGAAATGGTCATGTCCCTCGAACATAGGGATACTCTTAGCAAATACCCACAGTTTAAAGTCATCATAAAGATCATAGTCCCTAAATGTCCCTTAAGTTTCCTACGAGAAATGATCTTGTCCCTCGATGCTGCCTACGAATATATGATGACAGTCCCTTCGAATTGCTAAGGTATCTTTACATGTTACCTTCAATGACCATAAAACGTCCCATTCGATAGTCCCTCAAACATCCAACGATAGGGCTACCTACTCACTAATAGTAGCATAGCACTATCTAAAGGAAAGGAGGAAAAGAATGCCATTTTTTGAGTAGGTAGATAGTTCTTAAGTACTTTCTCAAATCTAATTCATTTTCACACCTCACTTTCAAAACTCTTTTCAAAAACGCTTTATGACACTCTTGAGGACTGATACAAGAGTTATCTTAAAGCAAACAAAAATTTTCAAAACACACAAACATGAGAGCAATTTTCAAAAATGAGAAAATACCTAAGAGCCTGTGGAAAACCATAGATGGAAAAGGTGCTAATACCTTCCCTTTCCATAATCTATCCCCTTACTCAGAAAATCTCGAAAAGGGTCTTTTTCTGTTCTTTTCACCCTTTCCTTTGTTGGATAAAATAAAAGTAGGTGGCGACTCTTGCTTACCGTGAAATTTGCGAATACAAAATGCAAACCAGTACTAATAGTCGGTTCTGCCACCGTATCACAGAACTGGCGACTCTGTTGGGGACAAACTTATAAAGTGGGGTTTTACCTTAAGGTCTAGATCATTTTAAAATTTCTTTCTTTGTTTGCTTTGAATGCTTTATCTTTGAGGGTTTATTGGGGTATTCTTGTATAGATTCTATAACCGGATCTGGGGCATCTTCTTAGGTAAACAACAATAGATCATGGAGACTGTACGGCATAGACCGATATGGTTGAAGCGATAGCTGTGTTGGTGTGAAACTTTGGTTGGTACCGGTATCCCTTATGCCGAAATGAGGAGAATATGGGGTGGCCGTGTGGTGTCGTGAAGCACTAACGAACCTTAGAACCTTAGTTGAACAAACATGGACATTAGAAAGTAGTGAGATAGCTGGCCTCGGTGTAAAGTTGGGAATCAGTTGATACTCGATACTACACTCATTGAGATTGGACTTTCAAAATGTTTCGGTGCAAGAAAAGATTACTAAGCTGAAATAATACCGATAAATAAAGATCATTGATATTGAGACTCCTTAGAACCCGGTCATTATTTCTACGACATGTTTGAGACCAACTAAACTTCAAGAGGGTACTTTCCTTAAACCTCATCCAGGCCTTTGAACCTAAGGTCTATATTGTGCTTTGCTTGTGTGTGATTAATTTGCTTAAACACGACATCATGCATCATAAAAATTCATTCTTCATTACACTAACCATTTTAAGGAATAGGGGAATTTATCTTGGTTCTGCTTTGCAGATCATGGCTTCCGCTCGTAGAAATACCACCCAAATCAACTTTGTGAGAATACCTCTTCAACTCAAAGAGCTAGTATCAAGAGTTTCTGAGAATACTTCATTCACCAAGAACTATGGTCGACTTCTCAATCTGGTTACCTCAGGTTTTAATGAGAAGATGATGAGTATGCTCTTTCAATTCTTTGACCCTAAGCACCATTGCTTCACCTTTCCAGATTATCAGTTGGTACCCATCATGGAAGAGTTCTCTCAAATATTGGGTATACCTATTTTGGATCGGTTGCCTTTCACCGGTTTGGAAGAAGCTCAGAAGCCAGAGATTATTGCAGCAGCTTTGGACCTGAAACGGTCCAACATTGTATCCAACTGGGAAATAAGAAGGGGAGTCAAGGGTTTTCTAGCCAAATTCCTAATAGAGAAGGCTCAACTATTTTGGGATGATTTGGACTTCCAGGATTTTGAGGAGGTCTTGGCCCTTCTAATATATGGGTTAATATTGTTCCCTAATCCAGACTCACTCATAGATGTGAACACGATCAAGGTCTTCCTCTCTCGCAACCCTGTGCCCACTTTGCTCGGAGATATCTTGCATACCTTCCGCACTCATACCACTAAGAAAAGAGGGATTCTTATATGCTGTGTGCCATTGCTTTCGAGGTGGTTTATTTCTCACCTCCCTAAAACAGTACTGAAGAATGAAGAAGGTTTGGGCTGGTCGCAAAGGATAATGTTACTTCCTCACATGGATATTCTCTGGTATTCCCGATCTATAGGAGATATTTCTATTATTGACCGTTGTGGGGAATTCCCTAATGTCCCACTACTTGGCATTAGGGGAGGCATAACTTATAATCCTTCTTTGGCTCTGCGATAATTTGGTTACGCTCGAAGGGATGGTCCTCACGAGATGCTTATCCATGGAATTGTGTTTAACTATGAGGATGATGTTTAAAGGTATCGTCAGAGGTTCATACGAGCTTGGGGCATGGTAAATAGATTTGACACCAAGACTTTGGGGCCGAAGACTTCCATCCCTATGGAACCTTATCTCCAATGGGTACGAGCTCGTGCTCAGAACCTTATGATGCCATATATATCCATCTTACCAGTGATTGTGGAGCCCATTACTTAAGGGGAGGTTCCCTATACAGTTTTTTATCTTGATATGTCAACTGATCTTAAAGAACTGCGGAGATCTTGGATTCAGCTGAAGAAAGAGCGGGATACCTATAGAGGCCATTTCTATTCCCATGAGAGGAAAGTTTTGGATCTCACGAAGAAACTTCACAAGGAAAGAAGTCTTAATGTCTATCTCGACACAAAGAGGAAGCGCCCATGGGAAACCCGATTTCTTAGTTTTTAAAATTTTCAATTGAAACGTCTAAAAGGCAATTGTATTTTGAAATCCTTGAAATAATATTATACACATATCATGCATATCACTGCATAAACAGGTTTCTCATTTTCTTCGATGTTTATTTCAGCAGTAAAGAAATGGCTCTCGAACAAACAGTGAAGGATCTACAAACTCAAAATGCTCAGTTTCAACAAATGATCATGGCTCTAACCAAGGGGCAAGAGGAATTGAAAGCCCTGATTATTAAATAGAAGACCAAGAAACCCAAGAAGCCAACTAGTGTGGTGAATTTGGGAAGGAGGTTCATAGGACCGTTAAGGAAAGTTATAGAGCTGGCATCTTCGTCAAAGGAAGGAGACAATCAAGAAGGGGAGACAAGAGAGAAAGACCCCTGTCCAAGGGAATCTGATAATGAGACTGACTATAATGAGGAGCAGTATCCTCTGGCCGATGAAAAACACAAACAGCTGGAAGAGTGTCTGAATGCAATGGAAATCTAGAAGGTACCTGGGCTGGATTTTGAAGAGATGGGTTTGGTTTCCGGGGTTGTCATCCCGCAGAAGTTCAAGGTTCTGGTGTTCGCCAAATATGATGGGGTCTCATGTCCCGAGATGCATCTCTGGTCTTATGTGAGGAAGATTCAGCCTCACACTGCATACAAGGACTTATGGGTCCACTTCTTTCAAGATAGTTTAACCGGGACTCAACTAGAGTGGTTCTACTAAATGGAAGAGACCAATATTCGTAACTGGGAAGACCTGGTTATTGCTTTCTACAAGCAGTATCAATATAATGCAGACCTTGCTCCCACCCGTACACAACTCCAAAGTATGTCTATGGGTTCGAGTGAGGGTTTTAAATACTATGCTCATAAGTGGAGGGACTTAGAAGGAAGATTCCAACCCCCCCTGTCTGATATGGAGTTAATAGATATGTTTTTGGGTACCCTATCTGGTCCGTTTTTCAATCATCTGATTTGAAGCTCCTCAGCTGGCTTTACTTAGTTGATTTTGATGGGAGAAAGAGTGGAAGTTGGCATTAGAAGTGGAAAGATTCAGAAGGATACCTCCTCAAATGCAGGAAAGAGACCTTTTGTAGGGTAAAAAGAGGTTAGTGTTGTTTACAATCAAAGAAATCAGGGCATAACCGAGCACCGTCCAAAGGTAGGGGCTGTTATGATATCCAAGCCTGCAGCTACTCAATAATGAAATAATCAGCCTATAGTAGAAAGACTTGTAAGGCAATTCACCAGGATAAATATGATGTTGTCCCAAGTCTTGCCTCACCTACGGAAATCCAATCTGGTTACCTTGAGGGAAGCTCCCAAGAATCCCAACACTGCGTCTCCTTGCTACAACCCAAATGCTCGCTGTGCTTACCACTCAGAAAGTCCAAGTCACGATACAAATTACTATTGGGCTTTGAAAAACAAGGTGCAAGACCTTATTGAAGCGAAGGAGATTGAATTTGAAGCTCCTGAGATTCCCAATGTTATAACTGCTCCCATGCCCAAGCACGGTCGTGGTGTTAATGCTATTGACGAGGGTACGTTTGTTACTTCTGTTGACGAACTTGTTACTCCTCTCATGACCGTTAAGTTGAACTTGTTGAAAGCCTGTTTATTTCCAGGATATGGCAAAGATTGCCATTTATGTTTATCTCAACCGACTGATTGTTATTTATTGAAAGCAGGTGTTCAGTGACTGATGGATGATAAAGAGACCTTATTTGAGAAGACTCTCGTCCCGACTGTTTCTTGTAAGGATGTTTCAATCATAACCATTTCCGCCAATCCTCCCAGGGTCTCCACTAAAAGACCCGTCAAGATTACATCTGCTCTAACGTTGGCTCCTCTGATCATCATTATGCCAGGGCCAATCCCATACTTCTCGGACAAGGCTTTTCCATGGAACTATGTGGCTGACGTCTATTACCACATCGTCAAGCAAGACATGTTGGCTGTTGAAGACCAAGTTTATGAAAATAATGATCCCGAAATTGGCAACATCGTTGGGACTAGCAAAATAACAAGAAGTGGAAGAGTGTTCTCCCCTGAGATTTCTCCTCCAAAAGCTGTTACTATTCCTGTGATTGTTCCTACTGTTGTTCCTGATGATACTACCACTGCAATTCCTGTGATTACCCCAATTGCCACCCCTATCACCGAGTTGGCCGAGACTCGTGGAAAATACATTTTGATTGAGCCTATCCAGATGAAGGCACATGCAGAATCTATTCTAGAGGCTTCCAAGAAGGAAATGGAAGAAATCTTGAAGATAATAAGGAAGAGCGACTACAATGTGGTCGAATAGTTGGGGCAAACCCCTTCTAATATTTCAATGTTAGCCCTATTATTATGATCCGAAGATCATGCAAAAGCTTTGGTGAAATTCCTCAAAACTGCCCATGTGCCACAGGAAACCTCCACTAACCAATTTGAAGATTGTGTGGCCAGCTTGACGGCTGATAACAGTTTGGTTTTTTCTGATGCTGATCTGACACCCAGAGGACGAAAACACAATGATGAGCTGCATGTCTCCATCGAATGCAGGGGAACTACTTTGGCCCATGTTCTAGTAGATACTGGTTCATCATCGAACATGCTGCACAAGAAGGCTCTGGACAAATTAGACTGCGAAGGCTTGACCCTGAAGCCCAACAACATTGTAGTGAAGGCTTTCGATGGTTCGAAAAGAATGGTGCATGGGGAGGTAAACATCCCCATCAAAGTTGGTTCTTAGACCTTTGACTCCATCTTCTACATGATGGATATCAGACCATCTTATTCGTGTTTGTTGGGTCACCCTTGGATCCATGGGGTGGGAGCTATCATATCCATTATGCATCAGATGATGAAGTACCCAGTGAAAGGAAAGATTGTCACGGTACACGGTGAAGAAGAATACATGGTAAGTCACCTGAGCTCCTTCAGGTATGTGGAGATGGATGGCGAGTTCATCGAGACTCCGTGTCAAAACTTCGAAGAGGTTCCCCAGACCATGGCCGTAACTGAGACTATTGCCAATCTACCGAAGATCACCAGACCTCCCTTGAAAATGGTTTCTCTCAAGGATGCCTAAGCAGTTATTGAAGAAGGTGGGTGTACCATCTGGGGCCAACTCCCTAACATTCCATACAAATATGATAAGTTTGGTTTGGGTTTCTCTTCAGGGGCTCAAAGGGTTTTTCGGTGTGCTCGTGCTGGAGGACCTCCCCTACACATCATCAACCATGGGGTCAACGCTTTAGAAGACAATAATGGTGACTATTACATGGATAACTGGATCTTCCCTACTACCAACGGTGGACCCAGTAACTGGACGGCTAAAGACTTTGTACCAATTACTTTTATTCAGAAGTAATTGTCTTTCTTGTTTTAGGATATATAATAATTAAACAAAATAAACTCTATGGTCATGTGTCTTACCCAGGGCACAATGGTTTATTTGTGAGGGTTATCATGTTTCAATCTCATATGTCATTAATAAAGCATTGGACGTTTTGCATACAAATTTTGTGCTCTCTATTTTTCTTTTCTGCTTTTTACTTTGTCTATACAGCTATGTTCTTACACATACTCACGTATCAAAATGCAGATCCATATCCACTTTGGATCCCATTGATAACAATTCTTCTATTATCGGTTATGACTTTGAAAATCCGATCAACCAAGCCGAGGACGAAGTTGAGGAAGATTGTGAGGTACCCGGAGAACTTTCCAGGATGTTACAGCAGGAAGAAAGGGCTATACAGCCCCCATGAAGAGCCAGTTGAGACAGTGAACTTGTGCACATAAGAGGATAGAAAAGAAGTCAAGATAGATGCAAATTTGGAGCTTAGTGTCAAACAACGGTTGATATAAACGTTGCATGATTATGTCGAGATCTTTTCCTGGTCATATGAAGACATGTTGGGGCTAGATACTGATATTGTGGGTCATCTTCTGCCAACTAAAGAAGATTTCCCTCCAGTAAAGCAGAAGGTCCGCCGTATGCGCCCTGAAATGTCATAGAAAATCAAGGCAAAATTTATGAAACCGTTTAATGCTAGGTTCTTAGTCGTCACCTCCTATCCGCAATGGGTTGCTAATGTAGTGTTGTTGCCTAAGAAGGACGGGAAGGTACAAATGTGTGTGGACTACAGAGATTTGAACAGGGCAAGCCCCAAGGATGACTTCCCGCTTCCCCATATTGACGTTCTGGTTGACAACATCACATATCATAAGATCTTTTCCTTCATGGACGATTTCTATGGTTACAATCAGATCTAGATGGCACTCAAATACATGGAGAAGACAACCTTTGTCACGCAATAGGGAACTTTCTATTACAAAGTGAGGTTGTTTGGGTTGAAGAACTCTGGAGCAACCTATCAGCGAGCCATGGTAGCTTTCTTCCATGACATGATTCACCATGAAATAGAAGTCTATGTTGATGACATGATAGCCAGGTCTCAAATTGAGAAAGAGCACATTGATCATCTACAAAATCTATTTGATAGGTTGAAGACGTACAAGCTGAGGTTAAATCCGAACAAGTGCATCTTTGGGGTAAGGTCTGGTAAACTACTAGGTTTCATTGTAAGTGACAAAGGCATTCAGGTAGCCCCTGAAAAGATGAAAGCTATACAAGAGATGTCGACTCCTCGCACTGAGAAGGAGGTTAGAGGTTTCTTGGGATGCCTAAATTACATTTCCAGGTTCATTTCCCATCTAACTGCTACTTGTGAGCCAATATTCAAGCCCCTGAAGAAAGATCTAGTGGTAAAGTGGAATGACGAATGCCAGACTCCCTTCGAGAGAATCAAGGAATACCTTTAAGAGCCTCCAACTCTGATGCCGCAGATTGAAGGATGACTTTTGATAATGTATTTAACAATGTTAGATAATTCAATGGGGTGTGTGCTGGGGAAGCATGACGAGTCCGGTCGAAAAGACCATGCGATATACTACCTAAGCAAAAAGTTTACCGACACTGAAACAAGATACTCACTGCTCGAGAAAACTTGTTGCGCTTTGGCATGGGCTGTTCGCCGGCTAAGACAATATATGTTGACCCACACTACTTTGTTGATATCTAAGATGGATCTGATCAAGTACATCTTCGAGAAGCCCGCTCTCTCCGAAAGAATAACAAGATGGAAAATGATTTTGACCTAATATGATATCCAATACACGACCTAGAAAGCAATCAAGGGAAGTGTATTAGCTGATCATTTGGCTCATCAGGCTATGGATGACTAACAATCCATGAACTTTGAATTCCCGAATGAGAATATTATGTTAGTGACTGACTGTGAATAACCTGGAACAAATGAAGGACCTGAGAAAGGACCCCAATGGATTATGGTTTTTGATGGAGCCTCCAATGCACTCGGCAATGGCATCAGTGCTGTAATCATATCTCACGAGGCCTATCATACTTCTTTCACCGCCAGATTATGTTTCAACTACACAAACAATATGGCAGAGTATGAAGCATGCATCATGGGTCTCAAAGCTTCTATTGACCTAAGGATCAAGTTCTTGAGTGTTTTCGGGGATTCAACCTTGGTAATAAGTCAAATCAAAGGGGAGTGGTACACGAAGCACCCTAATATCATCCCTTACAAAGAACACGTGCTAACATTGCTTCCACACTTTGAAGAAGTCACCATTGAACATTTCCCACGAGAAGAGAATCAGTTAGCGGACGCGCTAGCTACTATGTCATCTATGTTCAAGGTCAGATGGGACAACGAAGCTCCTCGAATCACTATTGAGAGATTGGAGGAACCAGCATACTGCCATGAGATTGATACTGAAGAAGTAGCAGATAAACCTTGGTTCCATGAAGTGAAAAGGTATCTCGAGGCTCAAGTATATCCTGAGGGAGCATTTGTCAATGATAAGAAGTTTCTAAGAAGGTTTTCTGCAAAGTTCTTCCTCAGTAATAAAATCCTCTACAAGCGCAACCATGACTCTACTTTACTGTGGTGTATAGACAAGAGCGAAGCAGAGAGGATTATGGAAGATTTACACGAAGGCACCTTTGGCACCCATTCTGGTGGACATACCATGGCTAAAAATATCCTACGGGCAGAATATTATTGGTCCACTATAGAAGTAGACTATTATCAGAATTCCCGAACTTGCCACAAATGCCAAATCTATGCTGATAAAGTACATGTACCTTCGGTTCCCTTGAACGTCTTGATGGCTCCCTGGCCCTTTGCAATGTGGGGAATTTACATGATCAGAGATATTAGACCTACCGCTTCCAATGGACATCGCTTCATCCTAGTGGCCATTAATTACTCCACGAAGTGGGTTAAGGCTGCCTCTTTTGCTACTGTTACTAAGAATGTGGTGGCATATTTTATCAAGCATAACCTTGTTTGTCGGTATGGTGTTCTAGAAAGAATTACCACAGATAATGGTACAAATCTCGACAATACAATGATCATCAAACTCTGTAAGCAATTCAAGATCCAGCATCATAAATCTTCTCCCTACCGGCCAAAGATGAATGGCGTTGTTGAAGCTGCTAACAAAAACATTAAAATCATATCGAAGATGACAGTGACATACAAAGGCTGGCATGAGATGTTACCATTTTCTCTTCATGGTTACCGCACCTCAGCACGTACGTCAATAGGGGAAACACCTTATTCTCTGGTGTATGGTATGGAGGTTGTCCTACCTATTGAGGTCCAAATCCATTCTTTGAGGATCATCAAGGACGCATGTTTGAACGAAGATGATTGGATCCAGACTCGACTTGATAAACTGAATCTGATTGATGAGAAAAGGCTTGTTGTTGTCTGACATGGTCAGGTATACCAAAAGAGAATGATCAAGGCTTTCAACAAAAATATCAGACGTCAGATATATCAAGTGGGTGATCTAGTAATTAAGCCCATCATACTGCCAGAAGGTGATCCCAGGGGCAAATGGACTCCCACACACGAAGGTCCATTTGTAATCAAAAGCATATTTTCTGATGGAGCCATGATCCTAACCACCATGGATGGTGACGACCTTCCTCACCTTGTGAATGCGGACATAGTGAAAAGATACTACGCGTGAATAAAGACCCACTAGGTTCACTGGCCTAGGCAAAAATAAGGGTATCCCGGCGAACCAAAAGGGTTTCGGAAAAAATTAGGGATAAATACAAAAAAGATTTGTACACCCAGAAAGTCGAAAACTCGAGAGGGTGGCCTGGGCATAATAGGGTATCCCGGTGGACCGAAAACCCAGAAGGGTGGTCCAGGAAAAAGTTAGGGATTTAAAGCGTACAACTATGTCCCATTGGATCACCTTGTGACCAGACTTCAGTATCAACTATCAAGCTCAAACGGTACTAACCAATCAAGTCGGCTTCGGACAAGTAGCAAAGTAATGAGACGCTCAAGGATATAGGGGAAATAGCTGAATTGAAACTCAATGGGATTATTACACATAGTTGTTTCTCTTTGTACACTATTCTGTATAGTTTTCATGGAGGCGTTCTCCTACTAGAACGCCAGTATCTTTGTATAAAAATGTCTGTTATAGGAAAACTTCAAAATCAATGCGAATCACTTATTTGAAAGTACAAAACTATTTGTTTTCTATTTTTCTGTTTTGTTTTGCAAAAACGTCCAGTGATTATTTTTTACATGTGCATTTTAATATGATTACTGTTTATAAATACTTGCATAAGAAACAGAAAGACAGTTACTAATGACTTTAAGAAACGGGGAAAAGACTAAAAAAGGCAATTTGTAGTCCCGACAGCTAATCTTTCCAGTAGGTACAGGGGCAGAGCCGTCTTGAGACGAGGTCACTGATATATCCTTAGCATACAACCCAGTAACGTCTACGCTCCCCATAGAGTAGAAACAACCAAAGTTTTGTTCTCTTCTTCCCCAAGCAGGAATTACCTCCTCCTACAAAGCTCCCTCAGAGAGCTGAAATATATATTCCCCAGCTGAGTTTTACAATCTCAAATAGTTTATACAACCTCTTCCCCGGTAAAGTGTATTTCTCTAACCGCAGAAGTTTATCCCCCAATAGATTTTATTTGTCCACATCGGTAAAATCTTCTGACATAGCATCTTTCTCCCCACAGATTCATTCCTAAATAGGAGTTAAAAATCCCCGGTAGAATATCCTCAAACGGAAAGAGAAAATCCCCAGAAAATCATCTTCATTCCTCATCCCCAACAGAAATGAAATATCCATCTTCCCAATACTCTCCAACAGAAGTCATGGACTTATTTTCCAAAACTAAGAAATATTGCAACTGCATCCCATATTCATACATCATGGCACACGCATACACATCGCGTACAACATAATCTCATTTATTTTGAGAACATCACTACACAATGCGTTTCATACATCATGACATTGTATACAACTAACTCTTTACCTTTTCAGGAAAGATCAAATCAACAAACACCGTTGACTACTTACGTGACCTGGTAGTCTCCTCAAAAGCTACGTTTGACGAAGGGCTATTTCAGCATTTCCTCATAAAGATGTTCTTAAAAGACCTTCTCTAGTTCAGTTAGATCGATACTAAGATCTTCCTGATTTCTATTCCAGTTGAAGATAATCCAAGACTTTTTCTGGTTCAGTTAAATCGACACTAAGATTTTTCTGATTTCCATTCCAGTTAAAGTTAATTCAAGACCTTCTTTGGTTCAGTTAAATTGATAATAAGATCTTTCTGATTTCTATTCCAGTTGAAGATAATTCAAGACTTTCCTCTGGTTCAGTTAGATCGATACTAAGATCTTCTTGATTTCCATTCCAGTTGAAGTTAATTCAAGACTTTCCCCTGGTTCAGTTAGATCGATACTAAGATTTTTCTGATTTCTATTCCAGTTGAATATAAATCAAGACTTTCCTCTGGTTCAGTTAAATCAACACTAATATTTTTCTGATTTCTATTCCAGTTGAAGTTGAAGATAACCCCAAGACGTTTTTCTGTTTCAGTTAAATCGACACTAAAATTTTTCAAATTTCTATTCCAGTTGAAGTTAAAGTTAATTCAAGACCTTTTTCTGGTTCAGTTAAATCGATACTAAGATTTTTCTGATTTCCATTCAAGTTAAAGTGATCCATGACCTTCTCTAGTTCAGTTAAATCGATATTAAGATTTCTCTAATTTCCATTCTGATTGAAGATAATCTAAGACCCTATTTCTGCTTCAGTTAAATCGATACTAAGATTTCTCTGATTTTTACTCCAGTTGAAGACAACTCAAGACCTTTCTCTTGTTCAGTTAAATCGACACTAAGATTTTATGATTTCTATTCCAGTTAAAGAAAATGCAAAGCCTGGAGCCCGACAAGATAGCAGTTAATTTCATGTTCCCCCAATAAGTCACTGTGAAGCCTGGAATACGACCTGATAGAAGTCAACCTTATTACCCTCAGCAAGTCATTTTGAAGCCGGGATCCTAACCAGATAGCAGTTCACTTACATCTCTCCAGTAAAGAGATGACTCCCCAGTAGAGTGATGGACAATTGAAGCTCCTAAACTCTATTACCCAAGACAAAGACAAACATTCCTCAGCGAAGTCCTCCTCAACAACAGGAATAGGGATCCCCTCAAAGGAATACCTCATGAAATCAACATTGTTATAGATGGCATATTTAAGCGCATCTCTGATGATCTTCCGTCATCTTTTACAAATGGAATCTATAAGCCCATTCCCGATAATATCTACACAGTCAAGTATCATTTTATCTTCCATCTTCAGATCACGAAAGGCAGACCAGCCAATCTAAATCCTCAGGTTTAAGAAGATTGAAAAGGGGAAGATGTTGTACCCCAAAATATGCCCTCTAATTTTACTTAAGACATGTCCATGGAGGTCCCCAACTGGCCCTAGGATGGCGAAGAATTGACCAAACAAGTTCTCCTCCTAAGGCAATAAACCTCAAACTAGGGTTTCAATTTTAATCAAGATGTGTAAGCTCCAAGGGTCTCAAATGTTTTCCAGAGCCCTAATATGTCCTCAAGGTTATCCATGCCAAATTTCATGCCTTGCACAACAAGTTTTCTCAGTCAACTGCTCAAATACTTGAAAATCAACTTTACTAGGTCAAAAGTCAATTGTGGCCTATATACAGTCAAACTTCAAGATTTTTGGTCAACATCAACATTTTAAAGTAATATCCATCATTTGATCAAGGGTTTATCATGATTCCTCGAGAAAAGCCCATAACTCATCAAAAGTCAAAAATGGCAAATTAGGGTTTCTATAGGAAAAATCAACCAAACTTTGACCAGGCATAACTTTTTCATACTTTATCATACATTTTTCCACAAAATCTCATTTTGAAGAGAATCCAATTCCATACAACTTTTATTCATCTCTCAAGATCAAGAAATGCCTCAGTTAAAAGATACAAGCTCAAACATTATAGGTCCTTTCAAAAAGTCAACAAAAACACCTTTTGAGTCAAACTCCTTACATGAACATGAAAAATCCAATTGAAATGAAACCAAAAGGGTTGTTTATAGGACACCATAAGGTCTCTAAAAAGTCCAAGAACACCCTCTTAGGATTAAAAATGAGAGAGATATGCATTGCTAAAGTTGACCAAGTTTTGGAAAAGTGCATGAAGCCAATATTGACCAAACTTGAATTTTTTCCAAATGGACCCATCTTCTCATGCTTGAAACTTGTTTCTAATATGGCCCACAACCTTTGCGCTAATTCATACATTATTTTATTATTTATATTATTTATTTTGATATTTTATCCATTAAAATGAAAAATTAAATAAATAAATAATGAAAGATATGATTTGGAATCTTTTTCTCATTAAATAATGGAAAAGATAGGCTAACATATCAAGGAAAAAATGCACAAGGAAAGAGGAAGGAAAGAATTTCTTGTTTTGGAAATTTTGAATCAAATTTTCATGACATTAAAAAACATGATTATATTTGATCTCATGGTTGTTTTTGTTGACCTAATATGATCTCATATATATGAACAAACAATTCCAGACCTAGATATACACGCAGCTGCCACAAAAAAACCCTAGGGAAATTTCAAAAAAATTCAAAGAGGGGAAACCATGGTTCACATGATCCAGCCTCCTTCAGTCTGTCCCAGGAACTAGATCTTCATCCTGAGGTTCATAGGAGTCCGTCCCTATCACTCTTGAAGCCCGTGGCATCTCAAAACATCGTAACCAAACAAATCCGGTCGAGCAAGGTTGGCTAGACTTGAAACTAAATTTTTATACATTGTTGAATGATATGACCTATGTACATGTGTTTATATGCATCCTTAGAACAGGTGTGATGCATCGTTAGAAAGCTTTAACATCCAAATAAGAATCCACCATTATTATGCCATGCTGTTTTATTTTTACCATATCTCGTTGTACAGGTCACGTTAGCCAAAAGGGAGGTCACCATTGAACTCGCAATGGTCGATTTAGGGGGATAGGCTTTCTTTTTTGTATTGATTTTGGCTCTTGCACAAGTTTCAGAAATTAGGCTTGTCAAAGAAGGTGACCAGAGTTAGGGCTCTGGCGCCTCTCCGGTGAGTCAAGGTTAAAGATTTTGTTGACTGCAGGCATGACAATTTCTCATAATTTGATTGGGTCCTTCAAGTGCTGACGCGCGCATTTTTTGATGACCTGGAATATGCCTTGGTTTCACATCATGTTATTTTCCTTTATTTGTATATACGAATTAACAAGCAGCGCAGTTGGCAAGGTCAGTAAGAATATGAGGAGAAGGACCTGGGTTCGATCCAAAGTCCAGCGTTTTGCTATTTTCTAAACAATTCTTGCAGGTTCCAGTGTGGTACATGGCCAGGTGTTCATCTTGCACCCTCACTCTCAGCCACTAGATCACTCACCACATATATCCAGCGCCCAGCAACGCATCCCCACGATGCACCCTCAAGCACGCCTCCCATTGGATCTCACGCAAGCTTTGGGATTGCATAGATCTGGGCCTTGAAATTTCAGTGCAGCACCCCCTAATTGTGTTTCTCACTCCAGGCCCATTCCTTTTTTAATTTACTTTATTTTCTATTTTTAATTAATTTATATCTTTTTTAAATTCAGGTTTTGTTAAATCATAAAATCAACAAAAAAATCACACAAAAAATAGATTTAGGTTTTTTTAATTAAAATTAATTATTGCAAATTAATTTAATTAACTTTTAACTTGTTTTCTTTAATTTAAAATAAGTTAGAAATTAGGTTAAATCTCAAAAAAAAAATCATAAAATACCAAAAATATATATTTAATAAGCAATTAGATTTTTAGGGTTTCAAACGTATTCCCGTCTTAATTTTTGCGTGTTGTTATTTTTCATACGATTATTTTTTTGTTAATTATGTAACTGTGCCCGGTTTGTAATAGCTTAATTAGGGTTTTAATTTCCGCACTTTAGCTTTCAATCATATATAACTGTAATTTCCCCGAAGCCATGTAATAACTTAGGAGTTGTTATTTATTGCAATTTACTTTTTCCACTATATTATATGCCTGTATATAAATTGCTAATAAGTTAGGCGTGTATGGCATGAACTAAATGATCAATCTTAGATCACTAAAATCAAGATAAAATTACCTGAAAAAAGCACATTGTTGCACACTCTCACTCCTAGGATATTTCCCACTTTTGTTGCCTTCTGAAATGGTCATGTCCCTCGAACGTAGGGATACTCTTAGCAAAGACCCATAGTTTAAAGTCTTCATAAAGATCATAGTCCCTAAATATCCCTCGAGTTGCCTATGAGAAATGATCTTGTCCCTCGATGTTGCCTACGAATATATGATGATTGTCCCTTTGAATTGCTATAGTATCTTTACATGTTGCCTTCAATGACCACAAAATCTCCCTTTCGATAGTCCCTCAAACATCCAACGATAGGGCTACCTACTCACTAATAGTAGGATAAAACTATCTAAAGGAAAGGAGGAAAAGAACGCCCTTTTTCGAGTAGGTAGATAGTTCTTAAGTACTTGCTCAAATCTAATTCATTTTCACACCACACTTTCAAAACTCTTTTCAAAAATGCTTTATCACACTCTTGAGGACTGATACAAGAGTTATCATAAAGTAAACAAACTTTTCAAAACACACAAACACGAAAGAAATTTTCAAAAATGAACAAGTACTTAAGAGCAAGTGGAAAACCATGGATGGAAAGGGTGCTAATACCTTCCCTTTCCATAATCTACCCCCCTTACTCATAAAATCTCGAAAAGGGTCTCTTTCTGTTCTTTTCACCCTTTCCTTTGTTGGATAAAAGAAAAGTCGGTGGTGACTCTTGCTTACCGCGACATTTACGAATACAAAATGCAAACCAGTATTAACAGTCGGTTTTGCAACTGTATCATAATACCGTATATCACTTAATTGCAGCATACCATACCATACTTTGTATTCCACTTAAGCGTATCGTAACTTACGGTGTTCTACAATTCTCTTAAGTGCACCGTACCTTATGGTGTTCCTTATTTACTCTATCTCTCATCAACTTGTCTTTATGTGTGTGACCCTATAGGTTTTTGCAACATTGGCAATTATATTAAATCACACATTTAACGTAATACACAGTGAGCGGTATCTAGAAACACATCACTGCTACCCAAGTCACGAAAATGTCATGTGATCTGAAAAAATCTTCATGTGATAATATTTGTGTTTACAATTACCCTTTTTCCCTTATGTCTATGTTGAACACAAGACATAGACTGTGTTACCCTTTTCCAATTCAATATTGGACCCTTAGACATTTATCCTGTTATGCAGGATGGCAAAATTCCATCCAGGTCACTCATGTCCCTCAACATGCCTTGTGAAGTACCCATCAATTATCTTTATGGTTATCTAGTTATAGATAACATTTGATCACCAATAAAGTACTTAACTCTATATCTAGGTTACATAGTGGTTTCAGGTCGAAGGGTGGTATACACCATTATCACCATGAGAATAATTTATGACACCTTGCATAACATTCTATGTAGTATTCTCATAGCGGGTCAATCTTGTATAAATATTACTCCTAATATTCATATATATGTCAAGACTTGTATAACTCCTTATCCATGATCCATGAGATGTGATCATCAGTCTATCTACATAATAATCTCAATGCTTTAATATTATCCCACTTCGTAATAAGGTTTGACTATGGATACTTTAAAAATAGTGTCCTTATGTTTAATGGGATCTCATGATTAAGTCACACTTAACATTTCATTAAACAGACAAACTATTCTAGGGACTTTATTATTTTGGAAAATCAAACATAATAAAGAAATGTCTTTTATTATTAATAAATAATTTGATACAAGTACCAAAAGTATTAGACCCTAGGGCTTACACCAACACATCCACATGTCTCTCAGAGAAGGGTTTTATAGGTGTGTGTGCAAGTAGGGAGATTTTGGTCTCCAATTCCTTGTTGCGAGTCACGAGGGACTCAACCACTTTATTTTGCTTCTTAAGGGTTTCAAAAGTATGGAGATTCTGCTTTCTAAACTCTTTATTTTGGAGAGTTTATGTCACCACGCACCTCTCTATCATATATTCCAAGTTAGAGCGTGATTGTGTCGCAATAAAATTCTCCATTAACATTTCGAGGTCGGATTTTTAGGAATCTTGTGGTTCCTCATTATACTGGGAGTGGTTATCATAGAGAAAATTCAGGTGATCCATCCACCCTGAGTTATAAGCATAGAAACATGAATCTTCATGTTAATTGTTCTCACAATTGATCATATTTTGGATAGACTCCATGCATGCTACAAAATAGTCAATGAAAAAGAAAAAAATTACAGCAAAAATAAACCTCTAGTCTATACGGTGATAAAACAGAGGTTCAATATCAAGCGCAATTGGTCCCCTACAACGGTGCCAAAAACTTGACACGATCGCTAGCGCACGACTATGTCAGAGTAGTAAAAAATTATCGAACCATAAGGACCAATAGTTGAGTCGCAAATTCTATTATATCATTGTATATCTAGAGAAATCGAAATTTGATGTTTTAGGAATAACTTAACTGAAAAAGCACTTAATTAGAAAAAAAACTTATTTGAAAATCACTTTTGGAAAATAACTTAATTGAATTTATAATAAGACACAAGACTTAGGGTCATGATCCTTACTTAGACTTCTCTATATCATCTGATCATTTCTATCACTGGGTTTTTTTACACAAATTATAAAAAAAAAAGATAAATATGGACAATACATGCTTTCATCAGCATATTGTCCTACCTCTGATGAATAAGTCACTCGTCGGCTTTCTCTCACACAAAATTATTTGTCAAAGATCATTACTATTGCACAACTATTAAAAATGGGACATTTCTCAATTTATTTCGAGCATTTTCGCGTCACCGAACTTAATTGTTTGGAAACCTGTTATCGAGTACCGATGCATGTTCTTTCAGATCACGGTCGGTACCTGAGAACTCTTTTACTTTCATATAAAGGGTTGAAAATAAAAACTCAGGTTCTAAAATAATAGTGAAAATAATTGATCATAATCGATAGAGATTGATCATACAAATTGTCATGAGATAAGTATCATGATCCCTAGTCCCTAAAGAACTATTTACTCATGATGAGGAATAGCACAACAGACACAATATTCAATTTAAAAAACATAAAAAATGATAAAACAATAAAGGAATGATAAAAAAAAAACCTGAATAAATAAAATATCTTGATCCATATCTCCAAACAGAGACTTGAGTTACAGAGGCTGAAAAGAAAAATTGGAATAAAAATTGGATACTCTAAAACTCAACTACCTTTGAGTTTTTTAATGAAATCTAAACATGGCACAAATAATCAACAACAATGGCCATTAAAAATAGAATTAGCCTGAATTGGAATATGCAAACATCCCAAAACAATGATTAATCGAACCGTAAAAGGAACCAAAAGTAGTGAAAGCATGCCTGTCTCTTACGGGCCATAACACACATTATAGGCACCCATAATAGGCCACATATATTTATACCAGGCTAATGCACAAGGGGATCATCAGTCTGGAGCCTGTTACAGGCTGTAACATGCATTACGGGCACCCGTAACCGGCTTAGGATTTTTTTACTGGAGACTTCCAATTTTTGCGCTTTTCTTCGTTTTTCACTCGATTTGATCCATTTTTCTTCCGGTATGATCATAAGGACCTGAAAATGATAGAAAAGTGATACCAAAGCATAAAACATATAAAAATGAAGGAAATCAAATAGAATGATGAAGTAACAAAGTAAAACATCTAATAAAAGTTATGCAAAAACCACTTATCACCAACCACAAGCATCTCGTCCACATATCATACAAAAAACTCATCGGTTTACATCGTCTCTAGTTAAATCATCCAGCAATACAAACTGATTTCCTGACCTCCATATCAAACAAGAGCTCATCAAAAGAAAGTATTGGAACAAATCAAGCAAAATAAAGTTGTCTTTCAAGAGGATTTGGAACAAGTGAAAGGAAGTATCGACTAAATGAAAGGGGATATGGGTCAAGTTATGCTCGCCTTGAATAACATCATAGCATGACAAGACAAGATTCCCAAGGTAACCTTTGAAGAAGTAGCCCAAACTATTGGTGCATCAAGCGGTCACCAACCAAGACATGAGCCAGAATCTGGTTCTATCAAGACAATTGCTGCTTAACAAGAGACTGTCATGGCTCACACTGAAGATTTTGCTCCACCTCCTCCAAAGATAGGGGAATCCCACACTTTTCCCATTCCAGTCAGTAATCCTCCCAACATGGATAATTATATAGACCTACAATATGGAGACCATGACCTGGAAGGCACGACTCAAGTGCCTCAACAAAAGGCACCTTACACCAATGTTGTTGAAGATCCTTTGGTGATCAAATAATTTAAAGCAATTAAAGAAAGACTAAATTTTGTAGACGGTTATGATGCTTTCGATGTAGGTGCTCTAGAAATGTGTTTAGCCCCAGATGTAGTGATTCCTCCCAAATTCAAGGTACCCAGATTTGTAAAATATAAAGGACTCACATGCCCAAGGAATCATGTACGCATGTTCTACAAGAAGATGGTTGCCTATGCTCATGATCAAAAAATGATGATCCACTATTTCTAAGACAATTTGAGTGGGGCATCTTTAGATTGGTATATGAAGTTGGAACGAGCACATATCTGAACATGGGAAGACCTTGCTCATGCTTTCTTGAAGAAATACAAGTACAATTTGGACATGACTCCTAACTGCATGCAACTATAAAACTTGTCTCAAAAGAAGGATGAATCTTTCAAAAGGTGCGCTCAACGGTGGAGAGAAATGACAGCTCGTGTACAACCATCACTCCTTGAAAGAGAATTGGTAGACATCTTCATGAGCACTTTATAAGGTCTATATTATGAGAAGTTGGTAGGAAGCTTCTCCTCAGGATTTTCTGATTTGGTAATAATTGGGGAATGAATCGAAGTTGGTTTAAAAAACGACAAGATATAAGGGGCATCCAATACTCTTCACAACTCAAAGAGGCATACTCCGAACTTCTAGAAAGATAAGGAAGGAGAAACTAATGTTGTTGGAGCCACCAGAAGCCTCAACAACCATTTGTGATCCCATGAGATCAGCAACAGAATAGGTTCGAAAGACCTCTGAGAAGATTTTACCTCTCCCTATGACATTTTTGCACCCGAAAATTTAACCTCTTGATTTTAGAACTTTAATGGCTTATGTTTCATCATATTCATTTATACATTGTGATAGGATCAAGGAATCTTGGTTCCCAAGTTCTTCTGCAAGCTATTGAAGTTAATTGTATTGACAATTAGTGCAAGAAGCGTCTCATGCCCTCAATATTTGGATCTATCAAGCTTTAAGGGATCCCCATACCTCAAGACATCTCAATCATCTCTTTGATTCATCAGAAGTTTGGAATTACAAGTTTTGATTCTTGAATTACTTTTCTCCTATGTATCTCTTGAGATTAAGGTTTTGGCCAGATGAAGCATTTGAGGCTTGTATGAGACAAATTTGTGAAGCATCATCCTCTCATTGTCATATGAGACCTCTTTTTTCAAAGAATTTCTCAACATGTTGCACGGAATTAGGGTTTTGAAACTGGATCACCATCTTCTAACATAGAGAGCCAAAATTAGGATTTTTGATTTAATTAGGAAATATTTGATTTTTTGGACAATACTTGATTCCATGATTCTCTGTATGTTAATGAGAACCTATGATTAAAGGATTAAACATCAATTATGATTGGAAGTGGTTCAATTGGTCAATTGGTCAATTGGGGGTAAAATATTCATTTGAGCAAAAGTCAAGAAAAGTAAATTGTGACCAAGGGGACTTTTGGTCAACATGAAATTAAACATCCACATTTTCATGTTGTATGGTCATTTATGAAATAAAATCAAGAGAGTTGTTGAATTTGAAGATGACTTGTCAAAGAAGTCATCCGAACTTTTGAAATTTTCTAAGTGTTCCTAGTATTAAACTTTGGATGATCATAACTTCTTCCTTTTTATTGAAAAAATGAAAATTTTACATGGTGGGAAAGAGGATAAAAAGTTATTCAACTTTGTATTTAAGGGCCCAAGTCCAAAAAGTGAAAGGAGAATAAGTTATTTAGCTTGGAAAATTATTGACACCTTGTGAATTTTTACAATATGTGCACAAGGCATGATTTCTTCATGATCATTTTGAGGGTTTAAATGAACTCAATTAAAAAAGTTGTCAACATAAAAGTTAAACTTGAATTCTCCTATACATTTTTTATTCAAGAATATCTCATTTGAATAAGTGTAGGAGAAGATATATTGTTTAGGATAAGAGGTCTTGAGATGGCAAGATTGCTAGCAAGGATGCGTGCCAAACCTGACATTTCATCAAACACTTTTTGTTCATGTTTTCATTATCATTTTCCTCTTTGAAATATTCCTTATTTTCAAAAGTGTCCAACATCAAAGATCAAGATCCATGTGTAATGTACAAATTTTCTTCAAGAATTTTCTCAAAAGGATCCCTACATTTCAAGATATGGTCATGGGAAATAGAGGACATGAGGCTGAACTTTTGCCTAGCATTTAGGGTATGTCACACGCATTCCAGGCAAGGATTTTCGTCAAACAGGTTGAGGGCATTGGTTTAAGTTCACTTTTCTCCATGATTTAAGTATTGTTTGGTTTAGTAATGAACATCAAAGTTGGAGAGGGCATTGCTACCTTCATTTTTGTTTCAGGTTGTATCTCATTTTGATGAATATAATTCAAGATATTGAGATTTAAAGTCATGACCACGAAAATGGCAAGGCACGATACTTGAATGGTTTATGCATCAACTCATGTGCCAGTTTTCTTTTTGAGGCTAACTTCATGGCAAGGTTACATGGTGATCCGAGCTCCAATTCTAATTTTTCTTAACATCAAAGTTGTTGATCTTGGTATCAGCTTTCTAATAATCCAAGCGGTAGTTCAATTAACCAAGATATGGATGAGATATTAAGAGGATAAGAGATTTGATCATAGGGTTGGTAGGATGTCGATGTTTTTTTTAAACACATTTATACCATACTTCTGTTTGCAGTAGGACTCGATACCACGCACCATCACCCTTGTGTATTTACCTAAAATAAGCCAACAAGTTTCACATCACGCATGCACGAAAATACTCCTTTTTTTCCAAAATCAATAAAATGTGCAAGGTTCCTCAAATACCTTTCCTAGTGTGATGTTTTTTGACAGCTCACCCTTACACCATCCATGCTTGCTGTCACACCCTCTCATTTACCTCAAAACGTAGCATATTTCACACTTATCTCACAAGTTATTTTTGCCAACTTTCCGTTTCTACCCTCAAAATCAAACTTTCTCTGCTATCTTTCTCACTCTTTATAAACACACACCATTCTCTCATTCACATAGACTCTGGATCACAAAAATCTCACACACAAGGCTCCACTCTCGCTCTCTCAAGTCAGAATGTTCTTCTTCCATTTTCTTTCAATTTCCTTGCTCCTCTACTCTTCTTCATTTCATCATCATTGAAGCTAACAGATCAAGAAATCCGGGTTTCATTAGTTCTAAAACTAGAGGAATAATGAATTCATTTTTCACTTCGAGGTAAGTTCTCTTTGAACTTAAATCTATCATGTCAACTTGCATTTTCATCATAGAGTTTGCTCATAATGATTTAGCTAGCCATATCTTAGATATGATGTATGATTATGTGAGATTTATTACTTGAATTGTTCTCTACAAGTTGTGTGAAAATTGCAAGTTACAGTAACTTCGTGCTCACATTTCTACTTGATCTTGCATAATTTGAAAAATCTATGATCATTTTGTTGTTCCTTGTTATTTTGTAATGAATTTTGATCTTTGGATCATGTGATTTGATTGAGAATCGAGTAAGAAATTTGGATATGAAAACTGGTTGATAAATTTGCATTTTAAATTCAAGTTCATGCAGTGACTTTCGTGCATCACTATCTCTATGATTTATGAATCATTAGATGAATTTCTTGATTCTATTACATTATATGCATTTTGATCTTGAACTTTGATGTTTACATCACACACTTTCATGGAGAAACGAGAAAGTTATAAAGCTCTGAAATTGGCATGGTGAAACTGAAAACGAGTTAGAGTTTGTTGTTTTGGTAGGGATGATAATGTGGCGGGATCTGATTGAAATGTTCAAACCTCTTTTATAGCGCTTTTTGCTTAAAACGGTTTTAATAGCTTTTGATATATTTGAATTTTTATTCATTTTTAATTGTTTTCTTCAATTATTTTTAAATAGTTTCTTTGATTCAAAAGTTGACACAAAAATATTCTAAACTTCATTTTTAGTATATTTTAATATTTTGAATTTTATTTCAGAATTTTGTCATTTTTAGATGATTAAATAATTCATATGAAATAATTAGGTGTTTTAATCATCTTTTAGGATTTTGGTTTTATTTTAGGATTTTCATTAACCTAAAAAATTATACAAAAATTGTCCTAAGTCTCTTTTTGAGTCTAATTCATGAAAATAATTTTGTCTTATTTTTATAAAAATTTGTGGCATGCTAATTAAATCAATTGAATAGTGATGTCATCCTTTTTGCTAATTTTGTTACAACTTGCAATAATTTCTGATTTAATTTTTCCTCTTGTTATAAAATTCTAGAAAAATATGATTAATTGAATTTACATTTCACTTTGCTTATTTTTTAAAATTGTGCGTGTTAATGATTGTTTTTGGTCTTATTTTTTGTTTAAGCCTAAAGAAACTTTTAATTCTCCAATTTCCCTTACTAGTCCTGGATAACCTGAGATCATAAAAACCATTTTTGTTGAGTTTTAAACATTGATCTATCATTTTTCACAATTTATTTTGTTAAACCTCTCTAGTTTGTGCCTTTTGCTAACTAGTATTGACAATTTCCAATTATTTTCACCCTTTCAAGTTAATCCAAGAACGTTAAACCATGTTTCTAACTTTTATAAGTCTTTAAGAAGCTAGGGTTAAATTGACATGAATTTACAAATCATTTTCCTAGTTTTAACCTAATTTTGACTTAGAGGTAATCATAGGATATTGCCTTGACCAAAATTCTTATATTTTAGAACTTGTGTGTATATTTTTAAGCTAATTGTTGGCATAGAATATGCTACTGACTTGGTGTCATTGTGATCCATTTAACCCAATTTCCTCATGCCTCTAACCCCTTTTGCTATGATTAATAATTGTGTGCTTCGTATAGCCCTTCTCTTGTGTACTTTATGCATGATCTTCTTGCATTTTTATGTCATATTTGTTTACTTTCTTTTATATGCTTTATGCTACTGACTTGCATGTTAACATATCATTTAATAATTCTCTCTCTTCATCCATGCTCTTTGTTGAACTTCACTTTCATTTAAGAACATGTTAGGAGTTATTTTGACCTAATTGTAGCATTACTTTGTGTGTGTATGTGTGTGTGTCTATAGTTAATGCCTTAGGTTTGATTAAAGACTTTAAGGTGTACTAACATGATGTGTATGCTTCTGACCTCAACCTTATTTGACACTTAATTCCATGATAAATCCATCACACACTTCTTTCTACTTCACATTCACTTTTTATTTTGACCTAGTTTGTATGCTTTGGTGTTTGTACCATGATCTTCATGTCTAATTGAGTTTTACCTTAATTATTTGGTAAGTTTTGGATTTATAACATGTCCATGTTTACTTTATCTTCTTCACATTACTTATTTCATCTCACATGATTGCTTGTTAGCATTGCACGAAGACTTATGTCTACTTTGGTTTTTTTAACCAACCTTCCTTAAATGATTTGATTGTGAATTTTTCTCAAGTTTTATTATGTGATGATGGTGAGTATGATATGAGTTCACTTATAACTTGTATACTTCTTCATCCATTTTCACCTCACTTCACTTTATTATGCCATGTTTGGTTAAGCACTTGACACATAAATGCTCTTATGCTTGTGGGCTCGCTTTAATGCTTTGATTTGTGACTTTTAGATCAAAACTACTTGAGCATGACCCTTAGGGATATATCTATATCACCTTGATTCTATAATCTTGTCTCATTCATGCTTGTTATCATGATATGAGGTCTTGTCTTTTAAGTGTGTGTTCGTACTTCCACTTGTCTAGTTAGATAATTTATTCACTTCCTTGACCCAAATTGCCATGCTTAAGGTAGTTTAAACATTATAACATGTTAAGGTCAGAATTTATATAATATCTTGATGTTCTTTTATGCTATGCCTCTTTGTTTTCTTATTATTTATCTGTTATCTCTCTTCTTCACTCCTTCAAGTTTGTTTTTAAGAGTTTCATCTCTTGTGTGTTTGATGATATGAACTTTGTGTGTGCTTGATGATTTATCATCTTGTATCTTGATGTATTATCATCTATGTGATGTATTTCCAATAGATGAATTCCCAATTACAGACAAAGCATATAATCAGAACAACCTACACACAAAATAAACAAACAACCCAATGTCTCGGGGTAAACCCCAAGAACTCCAGACAAAATAGCAATAGAAGTCACCAAGGTCTCAACGCAGGTCAAGGTCTCTAATCCCAAGTCCAAGAAATCCACAACTCCAGTATGCCAAGGATAGTAACCAAAAAGTCCAAGTAACATTAAAGATTTTTATTGTTCAAGTTGATTATTAGGTATCTTCAAAAAGAAAATGAAAAGCTCAAGTGAGCAAAAATAAAAAATGACAAAAAGATAAATGCTCAAGTGAGCAAAGATGAAAATAGCATGAAATATAAATGCTAAAATAAATGGTGCATAAAAGTAAAAGCGTAAAGTAAAAGTATAAACATAAAAGTCAATTGTTAATGGGTTAGAAATTAGAGGTTAGTTGAATGACCCTCTTGAATCTTGCATTTGAAAACTCATTAGATGATTGATAAAATCAAAGCCTTTCAACAACAAGTTTCATTTGCTTTTTGTTAAGTATATCATTCATTTTAAATTCTCAAGGCAACAATAAATGATCAACGATGTCTAAATGATCCACTTAGTCCAAAATTTATGAAGATTCATTAGAGGATTAATAAGACCAAATCCTCCTAACAATGAACCTCAAGGTTATTGGATCATAGGTTTCAAACCAAACATATTTGGGCTTGCAAACATATGTTTGAGCCACAAATGATCATTTCTCGATTCAAGAAAAAATTAACGCTATGTTAAGTAATCGTAAGTGGACTTATATAAAAGTTGCACCTATTTTGAGGCCGGTCAATAAAAATCTATGTGCCATATGTTTGGAGAGATGATATGTTGATCATTCTCTAACAACATGTAGCACATGTAAGAAAAGGATAAGATGAAGAGAGAGGGGATATATTTGAATCAAAAAATTTAATCAAACTATCATTAAAATCATCCATCCATTTTGGTGGAGTTAAACTCAACACCCAAGATCTAATGATGTTAATGAAGTTCATGATCAACAATCACATAGCAAGAATATATCAAAAAAAAAAATTGCAATTAATGAATAAAATAAAAGTAAAAATGATTTTTAAATTGTTTTTTAAAATGAAAATAAAAGGTAAAATAGAAAACTATGTTCAACCATAGAAAAGTCAGAAATGATCTCAAATATTTTTATAAAAGTTTTGGTAATTTTTAAAATAGAAAAGTATTTTTTAAACTAATTAAAATCACTAAAATAAATGAAAAAAAGATCAAAAATAGTAGAAGTCAAAATAAAATTCTAGAAAAATTCTAGAAAGTCAGAAATAAGGAAATTGATTTTTATAAAAAAAAATTAGAATTTAAAAATATCAAAAACTATTTTTAAATAATTAGAAACAAATAAAAATAAATAAAAAATTATAAAAAATAACAAATATGAAAATAAAATCATGAAAAATTAAAAATTAGTAAGAGAATATTTGAAAATATTTTTGTGAATTTTTTCATGATTTTTAAATCAGAAATGAATTTTCTATGATTTTTTGAAGTTTGGTGTAAAAAACAGAAAATAAAATAAAATTTAAAAAAATGTGGACCATTAGATGTGAGTCAAAATGCGCTAGTAATCAGATCCAATGGATCAGGCATGTTGTGCATATCATGGTTAGCTTTGGAAATTGCACCCGATCACCTTTTAGTATTTAAAAACAACTAAAATTCTGACGCATTGGATGTAGTCTGACTAATAGAAGTAATCAGATCCAAGGGCTCTCAAAGTGTGCGTATGATAAAGCAAACACATTGGATTGAATTCAAAAAACACATGTCACGCCTTCATTGGTTGAAGAACGACACGTAGGTCGTCTTCAACCTCCAGACGCCCTAGATTGGGGTTCCTCAAACAGTAAAATTAGAGGACCAGACCGGTACCATTAGATTTGTCTCTTCAAGACGATTCTAATTGTACCATCACACCAAATTTATATAAACTGAGCAAGGCTTAAATTGAGAAAATGCAGAAATAATAGTGAGCAAGAAATTCTGGAATGTCTCACTCAAATCTTAATGAAATTTCAAATTGTAAAAAACATGAGAATCAGAAGGAAGCAGAGAGTATATTAGTCTTTTATTTGGGTCGATTTGACCAAGAAATCTACCTGAATGAAGTAGCAAAAGGTGGCTCTGAAATTGGACTTCTGTAGATCAATATAGGTCATAATTCTTGAAGGTAAGAGTATGATTAGCTTTAGAGAAGTTCAATGAAGCTAACTGAATGGAGCTTTTGGTGTTTTGGAGTGAGAATGCAAGAAATCAGAAATTCAAATTCAGAGTTCGTGTAGGATCTGAACAGCGGTCAATTGGATATCAAAAGCTTGCAAAATTGAGTGGAATTGAGCCTGTATTTATAGGAGAAGCGAATGGAATCAAGAGGAGGGGTGAATGATGCAATTTCCCTTGAGTTCGTGCACACCTGTGATCATTAAGAAAGTGTGATTGCATGTGCATAAAAACTCAATCAAACGATGCGTTTTATCATTCTAAATGATCCATACATGTTTACTAATCATGTTTAAGTGGAAAGCGCGTGAAAATTTGGTGAGTAGAAGCCAAATTATGAATTTTGTATTCTGATTTGAAGTGAAACTTCATGTTCATGGTACCAACTTTGAATCAATGGTATTTATAGCTCAAAGGGTCTTAAGGCATGGTTCTGGAAGCATTTTAAAGGTAAGGTCACAATATTTTCATTGTGCCAAGAATGGGATCACATGGATGTTTGAGCCAAAAGTTGTGATGAGTCAAAGGTGAGAAAAAGATGCATACTTTTTGTACTTAGAAAAATTCTAAGGTTTTTCTTCAAAAGTGACCTATAAGGTTTTGAGTTAAAACAAGGCATTCCTCCAAAATTAAGCTTTAATCATTTATGATAGCTTGAAGTAGACTTACCAAAGAGCATTGTGAAACTTGATTCACTCAAAAATACCAAGTATTGAAAATGTTATGGCCTTGTAAAATTGGTGAAAACTCATGAGGTGACCTATAATATTTTGAGTTCTTAGGGCCTCTTCCACTCATTTTAAAGCTTTGCACATAAAAGAAGAGTTCAAGTTCACATATTTAAGATCATTATGGAAAAATAATAGGCTCAAGAAGATAAAAATTGATAAGTTATGATCTTTTGAAATCACATAAGGGAATTTGATGACCTATCTGGAGGACTTGTAATCTTTCTCCATCATTAGGAATCTTCCATGCAAAATTTTCTTGATAATATTGAAGTGATTAATAGATAACCCTTTAAATAGAAACATATATTTTTAATAACTAAAAAATCTCAAAAGATGAACAAGATATAACCCTTAGAAGTTCAAAACCCTAGCTTCTCAAGCACCAAAATGACTTGGAAACTCCATTCATTTTTGACAAACTTTCTTGCACAATTAATCTTTCCATGTTAATGGAAGTTATTGTGGATGATAATAAGAACCCATAGAAACAAAAACCACTTCCAAATATTAAGAAATGAGAGAGTTCTGCACTTGTGATCAAGGAATCAAGAGCTTGTCCAATTAGGTCAAACCTCTTCAATTAACCCTTGCATCTTTTGAGTTTCTTTGACAAATTTGGGCATGATGAATCATAGTAGACCTTATCATCATGTACTTTAAAGCATCATCAGTGGTGAAGCTTGAATCTCAATGAAGTCTTGTTGAAGAAGGCATGGAAATAAACTCATGAACCTACGAATCAACCTGATGAAGTGTGTTGTGTCCTCACCTATAGTCTCATAAATTAGAGCAAACATTCATTGCATTTGTTAGTTAGAAGTTAATCAATACAAAACATATATGATCACAATATTCAAATTAAGGGGCTTGGTGATTCCTCATGAGCAAAACTAAAGGTAGGGAGAAGAACCAAACCTTAGTGTGATCTTGATGTGATTGATTTGATATGAGATGATAGAGGAATCTTAGAGGCAAAAATTGGGGTACAACACATATTTCCAAAACTTTTGTTGCTTTCCGCTACACTGCTCCAACACCTAATCAATATTTAATCCACCAATTCACAAACAGAACCAAAAGCTTAATGAGCCATCAGATTTTGATGGTTCATAGTACACCCTCTTATGCTATTAAACCTTTGTCAGAACAAAACTTAAAAAACCAACAAATTTACATAATATGATTAGAAACATAGTAATAATATAATCATTGAATTTGATGGGACAAATTTGGGGTATGACAACTTCCCCTATTTAGTTATCATTTGATTGAAAGGTGCGAGAATACACAGGTCTCGCACATTCGAATAAGAGGTTTATTAAATAATGGAAGATCCCAAATTTTGACAAAAAGATTGTAAGGATACATTGTAAAATGTTCCCAAGAGTATGAAAAATAGGCATGGATGATGATGTATCATCTTACCAGAGTTTGAACAAAATGTTTTGATCTGACTTAGATGTGATAACGCAGATAACTCGTCAATACTTTTAAAAAGAGATCGTATATTTTTCGCGTATTTATCATAACCTAGGAGATAAATAACACAAGTTTGAAAATTTACTTACTAATGCTTCGAGACTAATATAGTAAGCTTATAACGCAGATTTTTTATATTCATCATAGCCTAGGGGATTAATGAAAACAGAGCTTGATAATAAATTTCAGCATAGAGACTAACACAATAAATTAAATCGCAGAAATACAGATAACATATTGCTTCTTCGAGACTAACGCAAGGAGTTATATCGTAAATTTTGTATATTTACTACAACATAGAGAGTAAACAATACGAGGATAAGGTTGTGTATTTATCATGACCTAGAGGATAAACGGTACGAGGATAGGCTTATGTATTTATCATAACTTAGAGGATGAGCAACATAATCCTGATAATTCGTATACCTACCACAACCTAGAGGATAGATAATACGAGGAAAAACTTGTGCATTTATCATGACCTAGAGCATAACTGACACGAGGATAGGCTTATGTATTCATCACGACCTAGAGGATGAACAACATAATCCTGATAATTTGCGTTCCTACCACAACCTAGAGGATAAATAATACGAGGATGAACTTGTGCATTTATCACGACCTAGAGGATAAACGACAAGAGGGTAGGCTTACGTATTTATCACGACCTAAAGGATAAATAACGTAATCCAGATAATTCGCCTATCTATCACAACCTAGAGGATAGATATTTGACCAGTGTTTTGAGAATCAAATCTTTAGATAACTAACCAAAGATAAAATTGGAGTTTACCGGTTGTATCTGTTCTCAACATAGGTTTTTTTTTGTTTGGAAGATAAAATAATTCAATAATGGGCCCAAGAAAAGTTCGTAGTTTAACCTAAATTAATTTGAAAAATGTCGGACATGATGTATATGCATAATGCCCTGGATTGATATGGAACCCAAAATGTATATGCACTGAATTTTTTCTATATATGCACCAAAGGTTTGTATTTGCACAAAATGTTTGTATATGCCCCAAATGTTTGTATATGCACCAAATGTTTTTTTTGAATATTTTAATATTCTCCCCTTTTAAACCATTGGTTTTTTCTTTATGTCACTGAATCCCCAATGTCGTATGTTGAATTGTCGTGGTATCTTTGAGTTGATTTAAATAATATGAATAAGTGTCAGGAATACTTTGATATTTGTATCGCAGGCGCATGTTTAGGCATGGACGTAGGCGTGGAATTTCTTTCTATGTTTTTCTAACCAAAATTCTCTTTGATGTTTTATCAAATGCTTCTATTTATTTTTCAAATCCCCAAAATGATTTCAACGCAGTATTCACAAGAAATAATCGTAGTATATTGCAAAAACCTTCAAAAAAAAAAGAACACAAATTGAAAAAGCAAATGTTTTATTGATAAACATGCCTTTTAAATGGGCGGGATATCAAGATGTAATTTCTTGAAAGAGGTAATCATAGAAAATTTTAACAAAAACTGAAAATGGCAATGAAAATGATAATTGTTGTTGTTTTTTCTCCAATGTCCTTTTGATAGCTCCAATCTCCTTAGCTTCCGAGTCAAATGACTTTGGACCAATCCCTCTTCTTTGTGGTTGTAGTCGTGGTTCTTAGATCACAGTCTATTTGTTCTTTATTTTGAATAAGATCCCTACCTTTTTCCTGGACCTCCCTTTCCGGTTTTCAATCCACCGAGATAATAATTTTTTTTATTTATGTCTCTAATTTTTGCCTGGACCTCCCTTTTGGGCTTTCAATCTACTGGGACGCCCCTTTTTTCCGAAGTCGCCCGTTTAGGATTCAGACTTAACAGGATTTTTATACATCGTATTTTTTTACTACGTCAGAGTTTGTCGAATGAGGCAGTTCTTCCTCATCCATTATTGTGAGGATGACACCACCACACGAAAATGATGTTTTTACCACATACGAACCTTCGTAGTTGAGTGTCCATTTACCACATGAATCAAGGAAAGGTAGTAGAATCTTCTTAAGAACCAAATCTCCTTCTTTGAACACTCGAGGACGAACCTTCTTTTCAACTGCTTTCTTCATCTTCTTTTGGTATAACTGGCCGTGGCATAGAGTTGTCAAGCGTTTTTCTTCAATGAGGTTAAGCGGATCAAGTCGCGTCTGAACCCAGTCTGATTCTTCAAGATTTGTTTCCATTAGAAATCTTAGTGATGGAATCTCCAATTCAACATGGAGTACTGCCTCCATGCCATATACGAGAGAGAAAGGAGTTGCACCTATTGACCCACACACAAAAGTAAGATAGCCAAGTAGAGCAAAGGGGAGCATTTCATGCCAATCTTTATATGTCTCACCATTTTCCAAATGATTTTCTTGATATTCTTATTTGCATCTTCCACGGCCCCATTCATTTTGGGTCGATATGGTGAAGAAATATGATGCTCAATTTTGAAGTCATCGCATAACTCCTTCATCATTTTGTTGTTCAAGTTGGACCCATTGTCTGAAATAATTATGCTAGAAACCCCATATCTGCATATAGGATTCTGTTTGATGAACCGAGTAACCACCTGTCTCGTCACATTTGCATATGATGCAGATTCCACCTATTTGGTGAAGTAATCGATGGCAAATTGTATAAACTAGTGTCTATTAGAGGCTTTTGGTTCGATCATCCCTATCATATCAATTCCCCACATATAGAATGGCCAAGGAGAACTCAGGACATTTAGAGGAGTCGGTGGAACATGCATTTTTTCGGTGTAGATTTGGCATTTGTGACGTGTCTTCATATAATGGTAGCAATCAGTTTATATTTTGAACCAATAATAACTTGCTCGCAAGATCTTTCTAGCCATGTCATGTCCATTTGTATGAGTTCCAAAAGTGCCTCCATGGATTTCTCTCATAAGTGTATCCGCTTCATGTTTCTCCATGCACCTAAGCAATCCCATATCGTAGTTTCTTTTGTACAACACATCTCCATTTATAAAAAAATTTGAAGCAAGCTTCAGCAGGGTTCGCTTGTCAATCATAGAGGCATTTTATGGATATTCTTGCTTCTCGAGATACCTCTTGATGTCATAGAACCAAGGCCTATTATTTGGTCCTTCTTCAATGGCAAGGCAATGTGCGGGTTCTTCAAAATTTCTAATTGTAATACGCGGTTCATGATTTGGTAAAGTTACTTTAAACATGGCTGATAAAGTTCCCAATGTGTCTGCCATCTGATTTTCTTCTCATGAAATATGACATAATGAAATCTTAGTAAATTATGTAGCTAGCTTTAAACCATGATCCCGATATGGAATGAGTTTGGGATGTTTAGTGTCCCATTCAGTGTTGACTTGGTATATGACTAATGTTGAGTCTCCATACACTTCGAGGTGTTTAATTCTTAGATCAATAACAGCTTCTAGACCCAAGATACAAGCTTCATATTCAACAATATTTTTGGTGCAGTCAAAACCTAACCTTGCAGTATAAGGTTTTTCAAAATTCTTCGGAGAAGTTAACATTTCCCCAACACCATAACCTAATGCGTTTAAAGCATCGTCAAACATGAGTGTCCAACGTGCCCCTGGTTCAGGTCCTTTGTCGGATCCTAGCATATCGTAGTCACCTATAACCATGAAATTTTCGTCTGGAAAGTCAAACTTCATTGGTTGATATTCTGGAAATGGTTGATGAGCCAAGTGATCAGCTAGTACACTACCCTTAATAGCCTTTTGAGTAACATATTAGATGTTGTAGTCGGATAGTAACATTTTCCATAGATCAATTCTTCCTGTAAGAGCTGGTTTTTCAAACACATACTTCAAAGGATCCATTCTTGTTATTATCCACGTGGTGTGAGTTAACATATACTGCCTCAATCTTTTTTAGTATTCCAATCCAAAGCACAACAAGTATTCTCGAGAAATGAGTACCTAGTTTCACAGTCAATTTCTTACTGAGGTAGTAAATTACATGCTTTTTTATACTTTTTTCATCATGTTGTCCTAATACACATCCCATTGACCCTTCAAGAATTATTAAGTACATGATAAGCGGTCTTCTAGCAACTGGTAGCACCACGATTGGTGGCTCTTATAAATATTGTTTTATCGTATCAAAGGATGTCTGAAAATCATCATTCCACACCACTGTTTGATCTTTTCGAAGTAATTTGAATATAGGCTCGCACGTAGCACTTAGGTATTATATGAACCTTGAAATATAGTTTTATCGTCCTAAGAAACCACAAACCTCTTTTTCTGTTCTTGGAGCTCGCATTTCTTGTACGGCCTTCTCCTTGTCAGGATCTACCTCAATACTGCACTTACTTACAATAAAACCCAATAACTTACTTGAACTGACACGAAATGTACATTTTTAAATGTATGATGTGATCCTCCTCTGTATGAGATTTGGCAATCACATCATCTAAGTATACCTCAACTTCTTTGTGGATTATATCATGAAATAATGTGACCATATCTCATTAATAAGTTGCCTCCACGTTCTTTAGACCAAAAGGCATCACCTTGTAAAAGAAAGTGCCCTAAGGAGTCATGAAAGTAGCCTTTTCCATATCCCCGGGTTCCATTTTTATCTGATTATAACCTGAGAAACCATCCATGAATGAAAATACTGAAGCTTGAGTTGTATTATCCACCAAAACATCTATGTGAGGTAACAAGAAATTATCTTTGGGACTTGCTTTATTCAGATCCCAATAATCTACACATATGTGTACTTTGCCATCCTTCTTGGTTACTAGCACGATGCTATCTATCCAAGGTGGATAATCTACCACCGCTAAGAACCCTGAATCAAATTGTTTAAGGACTTCTTCTCGAATCTTCCTAGACATGTCTGGATAAATTCTTATGAGCTTTTGTTAACTGGAGAACAACCTTCCTTGAGAGGTAGTCTATGAACCACAATATACGTTATCTAATCTTGGCATATCTCTATAAGACCAGGCAAATGTATCAACATATTCATGTAACAACTTGAGAATTCTTTCTTTGACGCTTTCCTCTAATGTTGCCCCTAGCTTGATCTCTTTCGGATCTTCCTCTGTGCCAAGGTTAATGGTCTCAACAGATTCTTAGTATGGTTGTATACTGTCAGCCTATTGCTCTAATTCCCTTTCCAATTTTTCGGATAGTTGAAGATATTCATCATCTTCTTCTTCCTCTTGGTTGATTGGTGCATCAATATTATATCTAATAGCAGCACTAACATTATCGGTGTTTTTAGGCATGGATCTGCATATTTATCATGTTTTGGTGCAATTTTAGTATGTGAATTTGAAAATTCATATGAAGAAAGGCATTTCATTTTAAAACATAAGAGATAAATGCAAGAGAAAGACATGGATCTCAATTGAATGTGAAATATAACTTTTATTAATTGAAAATACTATTCGAAACAAATTGGGGGACCCTTACAAACTACTTTTATGCCTTGAGCTTGAAATAAGTTCGAAACGAATTGGGGGACCCTTACAAGCTACTTCATTGTTATCCAACTCTTGAGCTCTTCTCCTGGAGCACATTCACGAATAAAGTCAGCTGCTCTCTTGGTGTTTCTTGTTAGACATCATTTCCACTTGTCCACCATTCTTTGTTCCTTTGTTAATGAAGGTTTCCTGGATAGGAGGAAATTGCACCCTGACTTTCAGAATAGCCTTTGATTATTCATTGCCCAAACCAAAGAGAATTTTCTTTTATGGTATCTCCACCAATTTACCCCAACCTTTTGAGGTACCATCTCCCACATCTGTTTGTAAATCTCTCCACGAAGTCACAATAGGTTTCTTGATTTTCTCCACCTGTAAGGTTACCATTGAAGCAACCTCTAAGACTTGAAATGGTGTTGCTATGCAAACTTCATCCACGCTGATATATCTGTAGGAATCTATGTGACTTACAAAGATGTCCTCTTCACCGTCGATTATAACCAATCTTCCTTCAATGAGGAACTTCAATTTCTAATATAAAGTTAAAGTAATAGACCCCGCTGTGTGAATCCAAGGTCGTCCGAGAAAACATGTATATGCTGGTTTTATATTTGTTGTACCCCAAAATTTTCCCTCCCATTTCTCATTCAAGATATTCTCATAAGGTTCTCAAATGTTCAAGGTGGCTCAAGAATTGATCAGACAAATTCTCCTCATAAGCAATGGGTCCACCACTAGGGTTTTGAGTTTCTCAAGTAAGATTGGGTTTCCAAGGTCTCAAGTGATTTTCATGGTTCTTCATAATTCTTCAAAAATTCTCATGTCAAGTTTCATGCCTTGTATCAAAAGTTTGCCCAGCCAATGACTAAGATGACTGAAAATCAATTATATTGGGTAAAAAATCAATTATGATCAACATACAGTCAAAGTTCAAAATTTTTGGTCAACATCAACATTTTGAAGTCACATTCATCATTTTATCAAGGGTTGATCATGATTTCTCAATAAAAGCCCCCAAATCATCAAAAGTCAAAAGTTGCCAAATTAGGGTTTCCTTAGGAGAAGTCAACTGAACTTTAACCAAGCATAACTTTCACATGCTTCATCAGCTTTTCCCCAACCAAATCCCATTTTCAATTCTCTACAACTTTGTCTCTCTAAGCTCAAGTCCAAAAAATGCATCATTTGAGAGATATAAGCCAATACATTACAGGTCATTTCAAAAGTCAATAAAAAGACACTTTTTGTCAAGGAAACTTGCATAAAGATAAATCTTCAAAAGAAAAAATGATCAACATAGAGGTTGTATAGGACATCTTGAGCTTCCCAAAATGTCCCAAATCACCTTCAAAAGATAAAAATTGAGTGAGTTATGACCATTACAAGTTGGGAAGTTTTGAGCAAATGCATCAAGTTCAAAATGAGCAAGCTTGATATTTTGGGCTATTGGGCCATGGTTTAAGAGTCCAAAGGTGTATTATACTCTTCATACACCTCAAACATTATCCTTACACCCCTTGACCTATTTTTATTTTTATTATTTTTATTATTTTTTATTTATTCATTAATAATATAAAAATAAATAAGATAACACCATAACTTTTTACACAAGGTCCAAGCCCACATATTGATTCCCTAATTTTCCCTATAAAATCTTAGGACTTCCCCTACAAAAACAGACGAAACCCTTGCCTCTCAATATTTTCAAAAAATAGCAAACTTTTCAAGAACCCTAGAATTTTAAAACTCTTGTTGCAACCCTTCTCACTACAAGATCTCCATTCCATTCACTCCTAGAAACCCTGCAAAGTAAGATTGGATTGATTTTGAGGGTCCAAAATGCATGAGAACACCCATACCATGAATCTCCGATTGCATAATGTTGTGAATTTCACATCTTAATTTTTGCATCGTTTTAAGTCATATTGTTATTACTAACATGCTTCTGAGTTACATTTGAATAGGTCTGGACCATCGTAATGGTCCCACGCACACTGAAACGAAGAATGCCATGTTTACTCTGATTTTCTATATTTGCGCTATAGCTTAAAAACCATGGGTTTTTAAATCAAAATAACCTCGCCATTAGATTGGAAGCCCTTGATTTAGGGGTGGGGGTAGGACATTTAGATTGCTAATTCTTTGAATTTACAGGTTTTAAACAATATAGGTCACCGGAGAAGACGACCGGAGCTAGGGCTCCGGTGCCTCTCCGGTCAATATATTCATTTATATAATATATATTTATGGTTTCAGTTATATTAATGGATTTATAGCCACCCCAGCAGTAGAAGCGCGTGCGATAAGGCATTAGTATCAAAGGGTCTGGGTTCGATCCAGCCTTTTGACACTTTGTTTCTCTAATATTTCATATTTTAGCAAGTTTGATACAAAACGCGCTAGATGCGTATCCTAGCACCAAGGGCACGTAGCTCAGTTGGCAGGCGTGCATACTAGAGAGGAATGGGTCATGAGTTCAATACTCACTTCCAGCATTCATTTTTCCTCTTTTTTTACTAACCCTATTTTCTTCCTTTTATGCTAACCCTAATTCTTAATAACCTTAATTACTTTTCTTTAATGAACATTAAAACAAATTAGATTTAGTTTCTTTCTAATAATTTAATTTTGATTAATTAGGATAATTAATTTCGATTAATTTAATTACCTAACTTTTTTGATTAATTAAAATCAATTATACTTTAGGATGATTATCAAAACTTTTTCGTCAAATGATCCCAATTATGTAACTGTTACGGTTTGTATTAGTTTTAGTTAAAGTTTAATTTTTCTTCCCCGTATTATGGTTTTGTACCCCCACTCCCGAAGCCTTGTAATAGTTTAAGTTTACTTTTCGCACCTTTACTTTACGCAATTTACTGCTTTCCTTATTATTATATAGTAACTAGGCATGTATGGAAAGACATAAAAACGAAAATAGTTAACCCTATATGCAAGATAACATAATTGAATTGAATCACTTTCCAAACACTCACCTCTAGGGTGACCTCACTTGCTGCCTTCGAATAAAAACAATCATGTCCCTCGAATGCGGGGACGCTTTATCAAAGTCCCTCTGATACAAAATATCATATTCCCTCGATGACCCTTTCGACGTTTCCTTCGGTAAATGATCTAGTCCCTTAAACGATAATTGCTAAAGCGTCTTTACTAGTTGACTTCGATGACTATATGATGACCCGCGCCTGTGCCTTCACATCCAACGATAGGATTTCCTACTAACTAATGGTAGGATAGAAATATCTAAAAGGAGGAGGAAAATAACAAGAATGACCTTGAGTGTGTAGAACATTGTTAATCGCTTGCTTACAAATCTCTTTAAAACAAACACATTTCACACAGACACATTTCAATAAAAAATTTCAAACAAACACCTTGTACCTATTTTCAAGGACATATATGATAATCACTACAAAGTTCACCTTATAATTGTCATTTTCAAAATATTTTCTAACATGCACAACACAAAGAAATTTTCAAAAGAAAGTGAACTAGCGATTAAGAGCCCGTAGATAACTACGGATGAAAAGGGTGCTAACACCTTCCCTTTTCATAACCTACCCCCGAACTTAGAAAATTTTCAAAGGTCTTTCTTTTTCTTTTCACCCTTTCCTTATTGGATAAAAGAAAAGTCGATGGCGACTCTTGCTATCCACACATTTGGATAAAATCAAAAAATCTAGTTCTCTCACCGTATCACAGAACTGGCGACCCTGCTGGGGAAGAACTAAAAGTGGGGATACCTTATATTTAGATCACTTTTAAAGGTTTTCCTTGTTTGATTTGTCTGCTTTATTTTTAAAATGTTGTTTGGGTTTTATTACTTGCAAAGATCCTATACCCGGATCTGAGGAACATTTTAGGTAAGTAGTAATAGATCATGGAAACTATACGGCGTATACCGATATGGTTGAAGTGATGGCTACATTAGTGCGACACATTGGTTTTACTGGTATCCCTCAAGTCAGTCAAGGAGCATACTAGGCTGCCATGTGGTGTCATAAGCACTAACTAATCTTAGGACCTTAATTGACCAAACTTCACAAATAATAGATAGTGAGATAGTCGACTTTGGTGCAATCCAAAGTTAGTTGATACTCGATAATACACTTATTGAGATTCGACTCTTGAGTTTTGTTTGGTGGCAAGTCAGTTGTCGTGCTAGACAAAATTTGTGGTAAAATTCAGTTATATTGAGATCCCTAGAACCCAGATACTTCTTTAGGACAGGTTGAGCCAAGTAAACTTTAAGAGGGTACTTGCCTATAAACCCAACTCAAGCCTTAAACCTAAGGCCTTTGCGTGGCTTGCTTGTGTTTGATTATCTATTTGAAAATGATATCATAACATCATAACATCATATCATGACTAACCATTTCAAGGATCTAGGGGATTTATGTTTGTACTGTGTTGCAGGGTCATGGTTTCAAGTCGTAGGAATAATATCCGGATCAAATTCATAAGGATACCTTCCAAGCTCGAAGAATTAGTCTCAAATGTTACCAACAATTATCAGTTCACCAAGAGACATGGTCATCTACTCAATTTGGTTACCACTGTATTTTAGGAAGACATAATGAGCATTCTTTTCCAATTCTTTAATCCAAAGCATCATTATTTTACCTTCCCGGATTATTAGTTGGTGCCCACAATAGAAGAATTCTCTAAATTTCTCGAAGTTCCTATTCTTGATCAGATACCTTTCACTGGTCTAAAACAAGTTCTGAAACCTAAAGACGTTGCAGTAGCCTTACACCTGAAATGACCAGACATTGTATCTAATTGGGAAACAAGGAATAGAGTCAAGGGTTTCTCTCCTAAATTTTTGATAGAGAAGGCTCAGGGATTTCTAGATGCCATGAACCTTCGTGCTTTTCAGGACATGTTGGATTTGCTGATATATGGGTTGGTACTATTCCCTAATCCAGACCAATTCATAGATGTCAATGCCATCAAAATATTTCTTACTCATAATCCGGTACCTACTTTGCTCGGAGATATCCTACATTCTCTCCACACTCGTACTATGAAAAAGTTGGGAACTCTTATGTGTTGCATACCTCTACTGTCCAAGTGGTTTATTTCGCATCTTCCCCGATCAATGATAAAGAATGAACAAGGTCCAAGGTGGTCTCAAAGGCTGATGTCACTTACTCATGCAAATATCCATGGTGTTCCCAATCTCAGGCAAATTTCACTATTATTGATCTTTGTGGGGAACTCCCTAATGTATCACTCCTTGGTATAAGAGGGGGCATCACTTACAACCCTTCTCTATCTCTATGTCAGTTTGGCTATGCTCGAAGGGACGACCCTCATGATATGCTCATCCAGGATATTGTGTTCGACTATGAGAAAGATCCTCAAAATTACCATCAAAGGTTTATACGTTCTTGGGAAACCATCAACAGGATTGATAGCAAGACTCTGAGATATAAGAATTCAATTCTTCTAGAGCCTTACCTCAGATGGGTGCAGTCTCATGCTCAGAATCTCAAAATGACATATCCTACTATCCTACCAGTGATCGTAGAGCCTGTTGTTGAAGGGGATGTTTTTCGTACCTTTCTTCATCTCGATATGCCTACCGACTTCAAAGAGCTACATAAATCCTAGATTCAGCTTAAGGAATAAAGAGATACCTTTGATGCTCAATTCTATGCTAGTGAGAAGAAAGTACTGGAGCTGACTAAACGACTCCAGGAAGAAAAAAGCCTTAACACATATGTCAACATAAAGAGGAAGCATCCATGAGAGCTTTGAATTTATATTTTTTCTATTTTATAAATTTTTTATTAAAAACAATTACAATTCGAGCTAGTTACTAAAATTTCTCTTGTTTCCTTTTGTTTACACAAATTTGAATCCCGTAACGATCCTAGAAAACATTGCATCTACATATCATGCATCATTACATAACAAGTTTTCCATACAGGTTTTCTTAGCTTCTTGCTGTTTATTTCAGTAAAAGATGCCTCTTGAACAAACTGTTAAGGAACTCCAAGCTCAGAATTCCCAATTCTAGGAGACCCTCCTTAACCTTGCTCAAGGACATAAAGATATGATGGTGCTCATCGCCAAAAAGAAGAAGACTCGGAAGCTAGTTTCTATTCTTAACATGGAAAAGAATATTCAAAGGTCCTACTAAACTAGTTCAAACTTCTGATATTACCTCTGATGAAGACGACAACCAAGAGGGGGATGGTAGAAGTGTCAAGGCTGAAGGTGGAAACAACCATGGTTCTGGTCAGATGCCTGAGGGTGAAGACTATTCTGATGAACAATAACCTCCTGCCGATGATAGATACAAATAGTTGGAAGATCGCCTCAAGGCCATGGAAATCCAGAAAGTTCCTGGATTGGATTTTGGAGACTGGGTCTTATTTCGGAGGTAGTTATCCCTCACAAGTTCAAAGTCCCTATTTTCGCTAAATAAGATGGTGTGTCTTGTCCGAAATTCCACGTGAGATCCTATGTTCAGAAGATCCTACCCCATACTACTGATAGAAAGTAATGGGTTCACTTCTTTTAGGAAAGTTTGTCTGGTACACAACTCGAATGGTTCTATCAGCTGGAGGGAACCAACACTCGTACTTGGGAGACTTGGTTGCTGCTTTTTATAAGCAGTATTAATACAATGCTAATCGTGCACCAACTCGTGTGCAATTACAAGAAATGTTTATGGGCTCGAATCAAGGGTTCAAAGAATATGCCCAGAAGTGGAGATACTTAGCTGGAAGGATGCAACCTCCCTTGTATGATCGAGAGCTAGTTGATATGTTCATGGGCACTCGAACATGTCCATTATTTAACCATATTATTGGTAGTTCCTCGTCTGGTTTTACTGAGCTGATTCTAATTGGAGAACATGTTAAAAGTGGTATTAAGAGTGGAAAAATTCAAGTGGATGCGTCTTCAAATGCTGTGAAGAAGACATTCAATGGTAAGAAGGAGACCAATTATGTTTATGGCCAGAAGGGTCGTGGTAAAAATGATCGCAGTCACTCTGTGGGAGCGGTATTAATTTCTAACCCTATGCCTATTCAACAACAACATGGGAATAGGCGTAGGTCAGATGCTCCGATAAGGCAGTTTACCAAGATTAATATGCCATTGTCTCAGTCGTTACGACATTTACTAAAAGTATAGCTGATTACGCTAAGGGATCCTCCTCATAACCCTAACACCTCCTCTCTTAAGTACAATCCAAACTCGAAGTGTTCCTACCATTCTAACAGTCCTGGGCACGACACCAACAACTGTTGGACACGGAAAAACAAAATTCAGGACATGATTGACAAAAGGAGATTGAGTTTGATCCTCTAGAGACCCCGAATGTAATTATTGCGCCTATGCCAAAGCATGACAAAGGAATTAGTGTAATTGACGATGTTCTTTATGTGGCTACTGTAAGTAAATTGGTTACTCTTCTACCAATAATCAAGAAGAATCTTCTACAAGCCGATTTATTTACGGGTTGTATTGAAATTTTTTACTACTGCGTAGCCCAACCCAATGGCTGAAAGTTGTTAAAGGAAGGCGTTCAACGCCTAATGGACAATCATATAATTCTGATCGAGAAGATTCTGTCTGCTGAGAATCCGTGTTAATACTTATCCATAATTTGTTTCTCTTCTGTTAGGATCACCTCCAAAGGTCGTGTAAGGATTACTGCCAATCTGCAAGCCGCTACTCTGATCATCACTACACATGGACCTATCCCATATTCTTCGAATAAAGTTATTCCTTGGAAATATGGATCCGGCGTCTACTAATACGGCGTTAAACAAGAACTACCGAATTTTAAAGATGAAGTTATTGAAGTTGTTGATCCCGACATTGACAATATTGCTGGAACCGGTAAGGTTACTAGAAGAGGAAGGGTTTTCTCTCAAGAAATCTCTCCGAACACTATTGCTACACCTGTTAGAGTTACGACCATTCAGTTAATTGCTGAGGCTCGGGGTAAAGAGCAAATAATATAGCCTATTCATACGGAGGCACCTAAGGAAGCTACAGTTGAAGACACCTCTAGACAAGAGTTGGACGAGATATTGAAGATTATCCGCAAGAGTGACTACAAAATTGTTGAACAACTAGGGAAGACCACATCCAAGATCTCTATGTTATCACATCTATTATGTTCTGAAGCCTATACACAAGCTTTAGTAAAATTCTTGAAGACTTCTCACGTACCACAAGAGATTTCTTCCGATCAATCTAGAAGTTATGTTGCTAGCTTAACGATTGACAATGGATTCAGCTTCTATGATGTTGATCTAACTCTTGAGAGAAGAAACCACAATAAGGCCATATATGTATCCATTGAATGCAGGGGCACTACTCTGGCTCATGTTTTTTTTATACTAGTTCCTCTTTAAATGTTCTATCGAAAGGTGCTCTTGACAGACTCGATTGCGAAAGGGGTCGTACTGAAATCTAGTGATATTATAGTTTGAGCCTTTGATTGGTCCAAAAGGATGGTACACGGGGAAGTGGATCCTCTCATCAAAGAAGGTTCAAAGATCTTTGAATCTACATTCTTTGTATAGCGGTAGAAATGTTGAGACTAAGCCATTGGACTGCCTTAACTTGCACAGATCAAATAAAAATCACCATTGCGCTTTATTGTTTCCAAAGGAGCGGGAAAAGAGCGAATAACCTAAAAAGAAATGGGGAGAGAATCTAGGTATGGGGTTGGTTATGTAAAGGGAAGGTATTAGCACCCTAAACATCTACGGTACTCCGCAGGAACCTCTTTGAAAATTTGTGTATTTCTGCTATAAATATTGTATACAAAAATAGATGGTAGAGATAGGAAAATAAATATTTTTTACAATATTTGCACCCATCGCGGTTGCGAACCTATAGTGCCTACGTACCACCTTCCGTGCAATAGGAGATCACGGTACTCGTAGTTCACCTTTTAAAAATTTTAAAACATAAGTGTGTTGGTTAATTTTAAGAGAAGAGACATTATTGTCATATCCGAGTGGAAAGCAGACTTACTACCCACGATTATGAGAAAGGAGAATTTGCGTCATCTCAAAGTGGAGGATATAGATTTGATTTTGAAATCAACAAATCCTCGCTCAACACATAAGTGGAAAATATCTCACTTCACTACATATCTTAGAAGTATAATATCTCGCGTCACTACAAGGGTTGACAAGAGTCTAATCTTTTGAGAAAAACTTTTAAGTAAAAAGCCAAAATGGCAAAATGATTTGAATGAGATTGATTGACTTTTAGTCTTTTCACAAAAATGTCAAAGTATTATTATGTTGGTTAAAGTTTGTTTAAGAAAATGTTTTGCAAATGCATGGATCTAAGCCCAAGTTTATCATGAAATCGATTCAAGTTTAGAAAACAAGAATAGTTTTGAAAAGGATAAAGAAGATTTTTAAAATTAAAGAAGATGGGAGGAGATGAAGGGACTATCCTAAAGCATAAGATAAAAGCTAGGGAAAATAATCGTCTAACCAATGAGAAGCCAAAACTTGACACAAAGAGTCAATGTAGAATTCCCATCCTTTTGATTGAAACCAAACAAGCAAAGATATTAAACCTCTTAAGAATACCAAACTTTTGATGCATTAAGTCTCCAAAAAAATTGGGCAGAGAAACGGGTGTATACAGAGGAATTCCTAATTACAGTCATAGCGCATAAGCAGAATAACCTGCACACAAAGAAAAAACAACCCAATGTCTTAGGGTAAACCCCAAGAACTCCAGAGAAAATAACATAAGAAGTCACAAGGTCTCAAGGTTAGTCAAGGTTTCTAATCCTAATTCCAAGAGGTTCATAACTCCATAATGCCAAGGATAGTAACCAAATAGTCCAAGTAACCTTAAAGTTTTTATTGTTCAAGTTGATTATTAAGTATCTTCAAAAAGAAAATGGAAGCTCCTGTGAGCAAAATAAAAATGACATAAAGATAAAAGCTCAAGTGAGCAAAGATGAAAATAGCATAAAATGTAAATGCTAAAATAAATGGTGCTTAAATTAAAGACGTAAAGTAAAAGCATAAAATAAAGCCAATTGTTAATGATTAGAAATTAGAGGTTAGTTGAATGACCATCTTGAAACTTTAATTTGGAAACTCATTAGAAGATTGATAAAATCAAAGCTTCTCAACAACAAGTTTCATTTGCTTTTTGTCAAGTATATCATTCATTTCAAATTCTCGAGGCAATAACAAATGATCAACGATGTTTAAATGATTCACTCAGACCAAATTTTATGAACGTTCATTAAAGGATTGATAAGACTAAAGCCTCCTAATAATGAACCTCAAGGTTATTGGATCAAAGGTTTCAAATCAAACATACTTGGGCTTGCAAAATAAGTCTGGGCCACGAATAATCATTTCTCGAATCGGGACAAAATTTAGCGCTATATTAAGCAATCGTAAGTGGATGTATGTAGATGTCGCACCTATTATGAGGTCGTTCAATAGCGATCCATGTACCATATGTTTAGAGAAATGATATATAGATCATTCTCCCACAACATACAACACAAGTAAGAAAGGGGTAAGATGAAGAGGGAGGGTAAATATTTGAATCAAAGATTTTAATCAAACTATCATTAAAATCATTCATCCATTTTGGTGGAGTTAAACTCAACACCCAAGATCTAATGATGTTAATGAAGCTCATGATCAAAAATCACATAGTTCAAGCTCAGCCAGAATATAATCAAAAATAAAATTGCATTTAATAAACAAAATAAAAAAAGGAAATGATTTTTAAATTTTTTTTTTAAATAAAAATTAAAGGGAAAATAAAAAACTATATTTAAAGTATCAAATAAAAATTAAAAGAAAAACATAGAAAATTCGGAGATGATCTCAAGTATTTTTACAAAATTTTTAGCAATTTTTTAAAACAGAAAAGTATTTTTTTTAATTACTTTAAATCATCCAAGTAAGTGAAAAAGATCAAAAATAGTAAAAATCAAAATAAAATTCTAGAAAAATATTTAGAAAGTCGGAAATAAAGAAAATGATCTTGATAAATTTTTTCAGAGTTTAAAAATACAAAAAAGTATTTTTAAACAATTAAAAAACAAGTCAAAACAAAGAAAAAAAATATCAACTCTGAAAATAAAATCATGAAAAAATAAAATCATAAAGAGAATATTTCAAAATATTTTTATGAATTTTTCATAATTTTTGGGTTAGAAATGAATTTTCTATAATTTTTTGAAGTTTAAAACAATTAAATATAAAAAATCAGAAAATGAAAATAAAGTCAAAAAAATGTGGACAAATAGATTAATTTCAAATCGTGTTAGTAAGCATATCCAAGGGATCTGACATGTTGTGCATAATATGGTCATCTTTGGAAATCACATTAAATCATTTTTTTAATAATTAAAAACAACAAAAAATATGGCGCATTGGATAGAGTCTGACTAACAAAAGTAATCAGATCCAATGGTCCTCAAAACGTTCATATAATAAGACAGATGCACTAGATAGGATTCAAAAAATCACATGTCACGCTATCATTGGCTGAAGCATGACATGTAGGTCGTCTTCAACCTCCAGACGCCCTAAATTGAAGTTTCACAAACTGTAAAATTATAGGACCATACCAATACCATTAGATTCGTCTCTTCAAGAAGATTCTAATGGTACCCTCGTTCCAAATTTATATAAATTGTGCAAGGCTGTATTTGGAGAAAACTAGAAAAAATTGGGAGCACGAAAATTCCAAGTATCTTTCACAATTCTCAATGAAAATGAAAACCGTAAGATGTGTGAGAATTAGATGGATGAGTAGAAGAGAATAGGGATTTATTTGGTTCAATTTGGTTGAGAATTCTACCTGAACGTAGTAGTATAAAATTTCTCTAAAACTGGATTTGGTTAGCACGATCTTAGACACTTCAAGGCTTGGTTCTTCTTCTGTTAGCTTCAGTGAAGTTCAAGGATAAAGAATCAACAAAGAAAATGGATTGAAAATTGGAGAAAAATTGAATTCAAAAACTTAGAAAAATGGGTTATGCAGGGAGTTTGGCAGGGTGATTTTGGTTGTCCAAGCTTGAGAAAATGAGAGGAGTGAGGTCCTCTATTTATAGGGAAGTGAACGGTGCAAAGAATTGAGAGGAAAAATGAAAGTTGAAGGTAAATTGGATGGAGCCTAAAAGTGGAAAATTGTAACTCCATGTGCATCAAAACTCAGCCAATTCTTGTGTTTTGATCCTTAATTCAACTTTGGGAACTTTGTTAAACATGTTTAAATTAAAAACGTATGCTAATTTGGTGTTTAGAAGCTGGATTATAGATTTCAAATTCTGACTTGGAAGAAAAAAAATTTTCAAGTAGTTGACTTTGAACTCATGATGTGCACGATTTAGGGAACCTTAGGACCTGAATCTTGATGCATTGGAAAGATGAGGTAACATTCTTCATAATGTGCCAAGAAAGAGATAATTTGGATGCTTGAGATAGAATTTGTGCTTGGTCAAAATTAAGAAAAATGTGCTGACTTTTATACTTAGAAAAAATTCTAGGTTTTTCTTCAAAAATGACCCAAAATGTTTTGACTCCAAACAAGGTCTTATCCCAATATTTTTCTTTGATCAATGATGCTAGATTGAAGTGGACTCCTTAAAGAGTATTGTGAAACTTCTATCACTCAAAATTCCAAATATTTGACAAGTTATGATCCTTTGAATTTGATGAAAATCCATAAGGTGAGCTATAATCTTTTGAGCTCTTAAGGCATCTTCTAATCATTTTCAAGTTTTTCACATAAAGGAAGAGTTAAAGGTCACACTCTTAAGATCATTGTGGAAAAATAATGGGTTAAAGAAGATAAAAATTGGGCAAGTTATGACTTTTTGAAGTCACAAAAGGGAATTTTAGGGCCTATCTAGGGGACCTATAATCTTTCTCGATCATTAGTGATCTATCATACAAAATTTGCTTGAAACTTTTGAAGTGATTTGTTGATAATCCTTTAAGAAGAAGCATGTCTTTGGAATAACTCAAAAATCTTAAAAGATGGACAAGATATAGCCCTTAGAAGTCCAAAACCCTAACTCATATAACATCAAAATGGCTTGGGAACCCCTTTCAATTTTGAAAATCTTTCTTGTTCAAATACTTTTTCTATGTGAAGATGTCATACCCCCAATATGCCATACCCTTATTTGCGCTTAGGTTTCCTTTAAATCATATCATTTAGTTTTTACTTTTATAGAGATATTTAAAACCAAAGCAGGGTGTAACAATCCAAAATAAACCATTAACATCTGATGACCCATTAAGCTCTAAAACGGCCCATTTCTAATGAGATGGTGTAATCTCCAAGAAGGTGAACATGTTTTTTAAGCCCATTTAGACTTTGATGAAAAGAAACAATCTTTTTTATTTATATTAGGCCCATTCCCTTTTGAAGAAAAAAACTGTTTCTTTTTTATATATATTACTGGTTTATCAAAAATGTTTGTTAAAATAACAGGCCGAAAACAGGTGGCCCATTTCATATTTTTTTAAAGAAATTTGTTGTTATCATTATTAACATTATTACTATTATTATTATTTAATTATTATTAATATTATTTAATTATTTTTAATATTATTTAATTATTTTTAATATTATTTAATTATTTTTAATATTATTTAATTATTAATTTTTATTTGATTATTATTAATTTTACTTAATTATTATTATTATTTGATTATCATTAATATTATTATTTATTATTATTATTTGATTATCATTAATATTATTATTTTTTAAATCCATTTTGTGTTTCTCAAAGAAAAAGCATTGTTGTTTAAAGAAAAAACGCAGGGCCAAATACTGATGGCCCATTGGAAACAAAAAGACAAAAACATATGGCCCCAAGTCAGAAAAACAATTACTGTAGGAATCACGCACGCGTGGAAGAAAGGAAACACATATTCTTCAACAAGTTAGTACAGAAACGCGCGGTAATTACAGAAGACAATTTCTCACAAAATTAGAAACAATTTCAAAACTGCAAAATCAGAATTCGATAAAATCTTCTTCTATTACAGACACAATTCAAATAACTTTCCTAAAATCAAAAGCCCTAATTAAAACCTAATTCAAATTTATAGACATTCGTGTTTATTTCCTAATTAACTAATGCCTAAAATCCTTATAAAAATGAAAACAATCATACAGAAAAATAAACAATCATACATTAGCGATCAAATTTATAGAGAATTTTTACTTCTCTGATTCTCTTCTCTCGTCACCATTGCAAGCCACCACTAAGGCCTCTCTGACCGCCGACGCTAGCGATACCATCTCCAACGATTGTCCTTCAATCACCGCCGCTCCAAGACGTCATTCGTTATACCTGACAAGAACGAGAGAGGGAGGATTAGAAATAGTTCAGATTGAAAGCAAAGCGCGAAGAACCACGATGAGGTAATAAATCACATAGCTTTTTTTTTATCTTAATTGTTGTCGTGTTTGATTTGAGAGAAAGGGTTTGCGATGATTTATTGTGGTGACGGAGAGGAGGAGGGCGAATCACCGTCGCCGTTAGGGTTAGAGGGAAGGGATTTTTTGTTTTGTTTCTGTAAGAGAGAGAGGAGATAGCATAATTAGATAGAGAGTGAAGAGGGTTAATTAAAAATAAAGGGATTTTGGTTTCAATAAAATGACTATACTAACGTGGTAATCTTGTACGCGTCCCCCATCATAAAAATCATACTCCCTCGCCCCTATCCATTTGATCCTCATCACGCGGCCATAATATGTCTACCCACGGTAAGCCTGATACGCGCGCCTGCACCATATCTAAACGGATTTAGAACGTCTGGGCTAGGCCCATTGTTATTCGCACCCCTCTTCCAATGCACTTTGCTGATATGAACGCTCTTTAAACCCCCCTATTTTATTTGGGCTTAGTCCATAATCTGGACTATGGCCCTTACTCAATGAACCACATCATTTTACTGCTTAATGATAAAACGCACGCATCCACTGGCCTTTGGGCCTGAATTCAAAATCAGAATTCAGGCCCTTTCTATTAGGACACCCTAACTTTACCACCACAGTATAATTTGCACCCCCCAACAAATTAATTTTTATTTATTTATGATTTTATAAATTCATTTATATATTTATTTATCTATTTCATTTTCTCTTTAATTCATACATATTTACACATATTTGTATAATTATATTTTATTATCATTTACCATTAAAATTTACTTATTTTAAAATCTATTTAAAATATTTATAAACATTTTTTTTATTTATTATCATAAATGATTTATTTTAAACCCTTTTAAAAAATATAATATTCTTTATTTACAATAAATCTTATCTTCTTAAATTATGTACAAAAGAAACATTTTACCATATAAATTAATTTAATATTTTACATTAAAATATTAAAACCCACGTAACGAGGAGACTATATCAGACTCCTTCATTGCGTCTAAAAAAATATGCAAACAAACGTCAAATATTTTTATAATAAATTAATTCAAATAATTAATTTTCAAAAAAGGAATACAAAGAGTTTTTAATTAACTTCGTGCTTAGTTCAAAATCTCCGCTATCCACACATTCGAACTAAGTGTGGGGAAAATAAAAATACCTGCGTAATCCATAAAAAACATGAACCAACTGCGAACTATGAAATGGGACTCTAATTCCTCCTAAGAGGATACGTAGGCATACGATCAAAAATAGTGGCGAGTCCCCCTAACTAAAATTCAAACCCTTTTCCCCAATAATAATTAAAAACTCTATTTCCTAAACATCGCACTTCTAAACCTAGTATCCTTGCGAACAAGGTAGATAAGGGATGCATATCACCTTTCCCTTATCTAGAACCGAGTCCAAACCTAGAACCTCTGAACCTTGTATGGTTATTCCTTTATACTCCCTTCCTTTAGGATAAAAATTAAGGGTGGCGACTCTAATTTAAAAACCAGTTGCAATAGATGGAGATTTTGTTGGGGACTTAACCCTAAGTTTAGAAGCTTTGTCCTTTAGTTTTAGGGTTTTTAAGGGTTTCTTATTTTTGGGTTTTTATATTTGGTTAATTTTTGTTTATTTATTTATTTATTTATTTATTTTCTTTCGTTTTCTTATTATTTCATTATATTTATATGTCTGTGGCGGGATTTTAAATTTTGCAAAATATTTTTAAATAAACCTTAGAAAGAAGGTTCGTCTATTAGCCAATGGATACATCATCCCTATGAATTTATGTGATGACTTCGCCTAGAGTCGGTGGAATTCCGTAAAACAAATACGTCTCAAGAGACATCCTCTTGGGAGGTAGGACTTTGGAATGACACATATGGCTCTTTGTATAACCCAAAACTAAAATCTCATGATGAGATCTTTCACGACCTAGAGACGAAAGTTTTGGTTTGCAAAGAGACTCCGCTTAAGGGAGGCCCTTGTGCCATTCCCTTTAGTGTTATTCATGATACCCTTAAGGAGACCACCTTATGGGGAGGGTAGGATATTCGTAGGCCAATACTAAGAGCCTACCTTCTAAGGGTTATTGTTCACTAAACCCGTCATTTAACATTTTATTCATATAATCATGCATCGCTACATTTCACATGTTCATCATACATTGTTTGCTTTTGTTTGTCTTATTCACAGGGTACACAGAAAAAAAAGAGTAAAGGTTTTTGTGTGAGTATCTGAAAATGAATGCTTAAGGAAAACAACTCGTTCGTATCAATGATGCCAAGTCCGATGTGGCTCAAATCAAAGTTGTAAAGGAAAGATTATCTAAAACGGCCATGAAAACATTTACTCATCGCTATGGGGATATCTTGGATTTAATTAAAGTCGAAGTGCAGTTGGATGCAATATCGGCTCTAGTACAATTCTATGACCCTCTACTGAGATGCTTCACATTTCAAGATTTCCAGTTATCCCTGACCTAAGAGGAATTGGATAGAATTCTGAACTTCTCCAAAGAAAGGGCTTATACAGGTATTAGACAAACCATTGATATCAAGATAATGGATGAAGGTTTGGGAATGCCTTATCCAAATTTTTCCCTTAACTATAAGAAAGAAGCAAAAGTGTGAGGGATTAAAAGGTGTTATCTAGAGAGAAAAGCTCTTGATTTGGAAAATAACCGAGAATGGGAGTCTTGTGTCGACTGTCTTAGGCTGCTTATATTTCGTGTTGTCTTATTCCCGTGCACTATAGATTATATTGACCATGCAAGCATCAGGGTGTTTTGGGGTACAAAAGCTTTCAATACAGATCTCACTCCAGCTTTGCTTGTGATATTTACTATGCCATTCATACACGGTATGAAAAGAAAAGAGGTACCCTAAACTGTTGTATTCCATTACTGTACTCTTGGTTCATGACTCACCTTTACAAGGAAAGTTACTTGGTTCAGAATCTGAGGAGGCATGAATGGCCTCATAAGTTAAGCTCTCTTACTGCTAGCTCTGTATTATGGTATGCCAGGAAGTTAGATATCAGTGATATTGTCTATAGTTGTGGGGATTTTCCTAATGTCCCACTAATCGGGTCACATGTTTGCATCAATTACAATCCCACCTTGGCCCTACGACAACTAGGGTATCCTCTGGAAGACAAACCTACGGATGAGCAACTTCAATAATTGATTGTTCACGACATGGGAAAAAATGACAGAGAGCTACTCAACAAAATCATTCGGGCTTGGAGTAGGGTTAACAAAAGAAAAACGGAGAAGAAAAATGCAGTGGCAAGGGATCCTTACACACAATGGGTTCTAAACAGGGTGCAAATTCTCAAACTTCATTAAATATAGATCATGAGTATAAGCAAGAGGTCTCAATCACCCCTCCTATGTATTTAGAAGAGGTAGATGATATGAAAACACCACTGAAGCAGGCTCAGAGGGAGAAAGAAGGACTAGAGCTCAATCTCCTTAATTTGACCAAGGAGAAAAGACAAATGCAGTGAATACTCGAATCGAAAGATCAATGATTCAAAAAGAGCGCGAAGCATTTAAAAAGGAAGGTTTGAAAAGGAAGCGTTCAACCGAAGGGCTGTTAAGTGCTACCTTTAATCTGGATTACCATAATTAGAGGCTGGAAGATGCTGCCAATGAAATTGGAAAGTTGAATAGATGGTATGAAAATGTTGTGCAGGAAATGAAAATGCTAGAGGAAGAGTTGAGGACTCAGATCCAAACATGCCCCAAGAATCTTTAGACTAAGAAGAACAGTTGAAGTACCTTACTACTAGGCTGCAGGATAGCCAAGAGTCAGAAGTCAGAGAGCGCCTTGTGAAAATGAGGGCAGAAAGACATCTGGCCCAGAAAATTGATGAATATGAGCAAGTATGCCCCGAGTTGGAGGGCCTCCGGAAGGACTTCCTGATACAATGAAGACTCTATAAAGATTTGAGAGCTAAAAAGATGTATTGGGAAGAGCAATATACAAAGATTGACCAAGCAGGAAGGGATAACCACAAGATAATTCTCAACCTCTACCAGAAGTACTGATACTACAAAGATAAGCATGAGAAGCTCGTGTTCCTGCCCAACAACCTTATGAAAGATATTCTTAGAAGCTTAAAGGAAGCAGAAAGTGTAACAGTCCCTCTCCCAGAGGACGTTGATAATTTTCTCATGTTATGCAGAACAATGTTCGATTATTTCAAAGAAGACCTTCGCAAGCGGGCTTTGAAGATTATTTTCCTTTTGTTTATTTCCTTTCCAAGCAAGTTTACTGATTTAGAATTGTCATACTTTTCAGTATCTGAAATGTATTGTATTTTTTAGTATCTGATATATATATATATATATATATATATATATATATATATATATATATATATATATATATATATATATATATGTGTGTGTGTGATATTATAAAAAAAGAATATATATGCCCAGTTGAATAAGACACGCAAAGCATAAATCTTAACATCATGCATGCATAACCATGCACTCATAAAAACATTACATTTCATAAATTTTCCACTCAAAAACTCATTGTTTTTCAAAAATATTCTCCAGTTGAACCATTGGTAGAAGGAAACCACCACCTTCTTCTCCGTTGTATCAAACGAGAGCTCACCAACTAAGAGTCGTGGAGAAAATAGAAGAGAATCAATCAGCCTTCAAGTTGGATTTGGAACAAGTTAAGAGCAACGTCGACTCAATGAGGGGGGTATGAGTCAGCTTCTTCTACCTTTGAAGAACATCATTGATAGGAAAGAACAGATTCCCAGAGTAGCTTTAGAAGAAATAACCCAAGCTATTGAGGCATCGGGCGGTCACCAACTAAGAAAAGAACTAGAAACAGGGGCACAAAAATCCGTCACGGCTCAACACGAGACAAGACAAGAATCTGAGGGGTTTATCCCACCTCCTCCAAAGGCAGGGGGATATCATACCCTTCAAATTCTGATTAATCATGCTGATGATTACTTGGATTTACAATACGGAGATCATGATTTAGAGGATGTTAATCAGGCACCGCAAAAAGTGACCAACACCCCTGTTGTTGAAAATTCGTTGGCATTAGATCAATACAAAGCTCTAGAAGAAAGGTGAAAGTCTCAGAAGGATATGATGATTTTGACGTCGATGCCCTCGAAATGGGTCTCGTTCCGGATGTAATAATCCTACCGAAGTTCAAAGTACCTGACTTTGGAAGATATAAAAGGCTCACTTGTCAGAAAAACCACTTGCACATGTATTGTAGGAAAATGCATGCCTACGATCAGAACCAAAAGCTAATGATTCATTGCTTTCAGGATAGATTAAATGGGGAATCACTGGATTGGTATATGCAGTTGGAAAGGACACATATAAAAACATGGAAAGATCTTTCTAATGCATTCTTAAAGCAGTACAAATACAACCTGGATATGGCGCTTACCCGCACACAACTCTAAAACTTATCCCATAAGTAGGAAGAGTCCTTCAAAGGGTATGCTCAAAGGTGGAGAGAGATGGTGTCTCGTGTGCAACCACCACTTCTAGAGAAAGAACTAGTCGACATGTTCATGGGAACCCTACAAGGGGTATACCATGAAAGGATGGTGGGAAGCATTTCTTCAGGATTTTCTGACTTAGTGACCATTGGAGAGATAATTGAGAAAGGGATACAGAACGAAAATATTTAAGAGGGTCATCAAATGCTCCTTTCAATACAAAAAGTTCGGTTCCTAATTTTACAAAAAGGAAAGAGGGTGAACTTAATGTTGTGGCTTCACAACCAAGAGAACAACAATCATTGATGATTCCGCGAGAGCAGCAACAACAGAATAAGTTTGACAAACCTCTGAGGAAGTTTGACCCCCTCCCGATGCCACCCAACCAGTTATTACAACCTTTGGTCAAATCATCTTTGGCAGAACTCAAACCTTTAGCTCCACCACCTGGAACACTCCCGCCAAGATACGATGCCAATGCTAGATATGAATATCATGTAAATTCTCCGGGACACACCCTAGAGAAATGTTGGGCCTTTAAGCATAAGGTACAAGATTTATTAGAGGCTCGGGATATTACCTTCGAAAAGTCGAACATTAAATGAAACCTCATGCCTCCGCATGGTGGTCCGACAATAAATGCAATCGAGGTAGTCACCGAGTGTGGGGAGGGTAAACAAGCAAAGTCTACTATAAGATTTTTGAAAGAATATCTATTAGAAAGTGGGTTCTTGTTAGAACATAACGAAGCTTTTTAAAAGACCTTACAACAATTGGTGGATCATGGGGATAGTCCAATTCGGACCATACCCTGAGGCTAAATATATAGCAGCAATTGAAGGAAGTATGAAGAAACCATTGGTGATTCCTTATCATGACAAGAAAACCGTCGTGATTCCATGGGGAGATTCGACAGACACCTCTATGACAAAGCAAACTCTAAGAATACCAGTAGCGCCAAAAGCTACCATGGTAATTAAAAGGCCATCTCTTAACCCTTGCAAAAGTGACAAAGCAGTACCATGGAGTTATGATCTAGATGTGTATGTCAATGGATCGAAACAATAATGTGAGCCATCATCAAGTCAAGAACCTGCAATTTCAAATATAGCAGGTACCTAGGTCATAACCCGTAGTGGCCGGGTGTTCGGAAATAAACCATTGCAGAAGAATGAAAATGTTCCGAAAAACAAAAGCGACACGTTGACAAAAGAAAAAGGAAAAGCAGTAGAAGATGTAAGTCAAGAACCTGCAAACAAAAGTTTTATCGACAAAGAGGCCAACGAATTCTTGAAGATAATTAAAAGAAGTGATTATAGGGTGGTGGACCAACTTCACCAGACTCCATCCAAGATCTCCATACTCTCGTTGCTCATCAATTCAGAAGTGCGTCGAGATTCTTTGATGAAATTCTTAAGTTCGGCTCATGTTGGGGAAGAAATCATTGTGAACCAATTTGATAATGTGGTGGCATATCTGACGTCTGGGTCCTATTTGGGTTTCAACGGAAGTAAGTTACCTCCACAAGGCCGAGCTCACAATCAAGCACTACACATTTCAATACAGGTAGGTACTATGAGTCTGTCCAGAGTACTTACTGATGTTGGTTCTGCTCTCAATGTGTTGCCCAAATATAGACTGATAAAGTTAACACTAGAAGGTGTCGTCATAAGACCAAGTTCCACAATAGTCAAGGCTTTCGATGGTTCTTAGAGTACAGTGTTCATAGAAGTAGACCTTCCCGTCAAGATCGGACTGCACATGTTCTAGATCACCTTTCAAGTCATGTATATAGAACCGACATATACATGTTTACTCTGACGACCTTGGATTCATGCAACAGGAGCAGTCACGTCCACTTTACATCAGAAGTTGAAATTCTCTATCGAAGGGAGATTGGTCATAATTGGTGGAAAAGAAGACATCTTCGTAAGTTACATTGAGTCCTACAAGTATATCAGTGCTGACGAAGATTGCATAGCTACGCCATTTCAAGTACGAGAGGTTGCTTCAATAATAACCTTACAGGTAGAATATATCAAAAAGCCCAATATGACTTCATGGAGGGACTTACAAATAGCAGTTGATAATGGTGACTCAAAGGGTTGGGGAAAGCTCCCTGAAATATCTGAGAAGAAGAACCATTTTGGCTTGGGTTATGAATCATCGAAGGCTACTCTAAAAGGGAAAGCACGATTTTCACCAATCCAGGAGACCTTCATCAACAAAGGGGTAGAACATGTCGAACAAGTTGCAATGGTTTCCCATAAAAATACCATTAAAAGGGCAACATATTTCATCTGTTAATGCGCCCCAGCCAAATAGTTAAAGAACTAGACAATTGTGGAGATTCCTGAAATTTTCTTTCCAAAGTAATTATCTTTGTTTTTTGAAAGAACCTATGCCAAGCCTAAGGCATAGGGGTTGTTCATAAGGGACCCCGTATGTTTCAATCAATATTTATGAATAATAAAAATGTGTTTTGAATTCATATAAGATCCTTGTTTTTCTTCTTGCATTTATCCTATGTATTTTAAATGGAAATATTTCTCGCATATGCATTTTCCAAATTCACGTACTAAACAAAAATTTCACCAAAACATGATAAATGTATAGATACATGCCCAAAATCACCGATGATGTTACTGCTACTATCCGATATAATTTTGATAATCCCGTCAACCAAGCTGAAGAGGAGGATGTTGAGGATCTTGAGCTTCCTGAAGAACTGGCAAGAAGCATAGAACAAAAGGCTGACAATATATAACCATATTAAGAGCCTATCGAGACCATTAATCTCGGTACAAAAGAGGATCCAAAAGAGGTCAAGTTAGGGGTAGCATCAGAAGAAAGCGTCAAAGAAAAATTGGTCAAGTTATTGCACGAGTATATGGATATATTTGTTGGACCTACAAAGACATGTCAGTGTTTGATACACACATTGTAGTGCACATATTACCTCTCAAAGAAGGTTGTCCCCGGTCCGGTAGAAGCTCAGGAGAACTCGTCCAGATATGTGCAGCAAAATTCGGGAAAAAGCTCTTAAACAATTCGACGCAGGGTTCTTGGCAGTGGTAGACTATCCACCTTGGATAGCTAACATTGTGCCAGTACACAAGAAAGATGGAAAAGTACACATGCGTGTAGATTATCGAGATCTAAACAGAGCAAGTCCTAAAGACAACTTCCTAGCACCCCACATAGATGTTATGGTGGACAACGTAGCTTAAGCTTCAGTATTTTCATTCATGTACGACTTCTCAGGTTATAATCAAATCAAAATGGCGCCCGAAGATATGGAGAAGACTACCTTCATGACACCATGGGGAACTTTCAGCTACAAAGTAATTCCATTCAGTTAGATTAACGCAGGGGCAACCTATCAACAAGCAATGGTGACACTGTTCCATGAAATGATTTACAAGGAGGTCGAGGTGTACGTAGATGATATGATCGCCAAATATCATACAAAGAAGGACCACATCATACATTTACAAAAGTTATTTGACCCACTGCGAAGGTTTAAATTATGGTTGAACCCAAACAAGTGTACCTTTGGTGTCAGGTCAGGAAAGTTATTGGGTTTTATTGTAAGCTAGCATGGTATCAAAGTGGACCCCACCAAAGTAAAAGCTATACAAGAAATGCCAGCGCCAAAAACAGAAAAAGAGGTTTGTGGTTTCTTAGGACGATTGAACTACATTTCAAGGTTCATATCACACCTAACTGCCATGTGCGAGCCTATATTCAAATTACTGCAAAAAGATCAAACAGTAACATGGAATGAGGATTGCCAGACAGATTTTGAGACGATAAAGCAATATTTGCAAGAGCCACCAATATTGATGCCACCAGTTCTGGGGAGACCTCTCATTATGTATCTAATAGTACTTGAAGGATCGACGGGATGTGCATTGGGACAACAAGACGAAATAGGTAGAAGAGAGCATGCAATATACTACCTAAGTAAGAAATTCACTGACTGCGAAACCAGGTACTCGCTCCTCGAGAAAACTTGTTGTGCACTGGCTTGGGATACTAAAAATATTAAGGCAATACATGTTAACACACACCATGTGGCTAATAGCAAGGATGGATCCTTTAAAATATGTGTTCGAGAAACCAGCTATTACAGGGAGGATTGCTCGATGGCAAATGTTATTATCGGAGTACGACATATTATATGTTACCCAAAAGGCCATCAAAGGTAGTGTACTAGCTGATCATTTAGCCTATCAACCATTTCTAGAGTATCAGCCCATGATATTTGACTTTCCAGACGAAGATGTTATGGCCATAGATAACTATGAAATACCAGGACCCAATAAAGGACCTGAACTAGGGGCACGGTGGACACTCATGTTCGATGGAACTTTAAATGAATTAGGGCATGGTATCGGGGCAGTCTTAACTTCTCCAAAGAACTATCACCAACCTTATACCATAAGGTTATGTTTCTACTGCACCAACAATATCGCCGAATATGAAGCTTGCATCCTACGTCTGGAAGCTTCCATTCGATCTGAGAATCAAATACCTTGAAGTATTCAGAGACTCCGCATTGGTAATATGCCAATTCAAAGGTGAATTGGACAACAAACACCCAAACATGATTCCATATCGGGATCATGTCTTAATGATAGCTGCAGAATTCACCGAAATTACTTTCAACCACATCCTACAAAAAGATAATCAAATGGAAGATGCTCTAGCAACTTTGTCAGCTATGTTTAATGTAACCTGGCCCAACCATGAGCCAACATACTATATCGCTATTGAAGAAGGACCGGAGGACAAGCCTTGGTTTTATGACATAAAGATATATCTTGAAAAGCAAGAATACCTTGAAAATGCCTCCATCATCGACAAACAAACTCTGCAAAGGCTAGCATCAAAATTCTTTCTAAGTGGTGATGTACTATACAAAAGAAACTGTGATATGGTACTACTCAGATGTGTGGAGAAACGAGAAGCGGATACGCTTTTGAGAGAAATCCAGGAAGGTACTTTTGGAACCCATACAAATGGCATTCTATGGCAAGAAAAATCCTACGGGCAGGGTATTACTGGTTAAAAATGGAAGAAAATTGCTATCATTATACCAAAACCTTCCACAAATGCCAAATCTACACCGACAAAATGAATGTACCACCTACTCCTCTGAATGTAATGAGCTCTCCTTCGTCATTCTCAATATGGGGAATCAATATGATAGGTATGATCGAACCGAAGGCATCTAACGGACACTGATTTATATTGGTCACCATTGATTATTTCACCAAATGGGTAGAGGCAGCATCATACGCAAACGTGACAAGCCAAATGGTCACTCGTTTTATCAAGAAAAATCTCATATGAAGATATGGGGTTCCCAACAAGATTATAATTGATAACGGGTCTAATATGAATAAAAAAATGATGAAATAATTATGCAATGATTTCAAGATCGAGCATCATAATTCCTCACCATATCGACCCAAGATGAATAGGGCCGTCAAAGCTATGAACAAGAATATCAAGAAAATCATTTAGAAGATGGTGAAGACATACAGAGATTGGCATGAAATACTTCCCTTTGCTTTACATGGTTATCGTACCTCTGTACGTACATCGACAGGTGCAACTCCTTTTTCACTAGTACACGACATGGAGGCAGTACTCCCAATTGAGATAGAAATTCCATCACTTTGAGTGCTAATGGAAACTAAGCTCGAAGAATCCAAGTGGGTTCAAAAACGACTTGATCAGCTCAACGTCATTGAAGAAAAATGCTTGACAGCTATATCAAAAAGAGATGAAGAAATCCTTCAACAAGAAAGTTTGTCCTCGCGTATTCAAAGAAGGCGACTCAGTACTCAAAAAATATTCTGCTATGCCGCCTCGATTCATGTGGTAAATGGACACCCAATTACAAGGGTCTATTTGTGGTAAAAAAGCCATTCTCTGGTGGTGGTCTTATCCTCATAACAATGGATGGGGAAGAATTACCACATCCGGCAAATACAGACGCAGTTAAAAAATACTATGGATGAGAAAACTCGATAAACTCGACCCCTAAAAAGGCAACTTAGGCAAAAAGGAGCGTCCCGGTGGATTGAAAACCCGAAAAGGGCGTTCTAGGCAAAATTTAGGCACATACACCAAAATATTATCTCGGTGGATTGAAAACCCGAAAGGGCGATCCAGCCAAAAATTAGGGATTTCATACAAAAAAATAAAGAACTAAAAGATTGCGATCTAAGAACCACGACTATGAACCACGAAGGAAGGGATTGGTCTAAATCATCCAACTCAAAAGCAAAGAAGATTGGAGCTATCGGGCGAATATTGGGGAAAATAGCAGTAGAAATCATCATTTTCATTGCCATTTACAACTTATCAAAACTTTCTGTAATTACCTCTTTCTAGGAATTGCATCTTGTACACTTACTGTTCAGAGGAATATTTTTCAATAAAAACATTGAAGTCTTCTTCAAATATTTCAATTGTGTTTCTTTCTTTTTTAGACTTGATTGCAAAGAACTACAATTATTTTTTTGTAAATATTTTTTGAAATCATTTTTTGGGAATTGACATACCAATAAAAGAGTTTGATAAAAACATTGAAAAGAATTTTGGTTAGAAGAGCATTAAAGGAATATCCAGACCTGCTTCCATGTCCAAGCCTATCTTAATGCCCACATTTACATTTGCGACTATGTCAATATCCATGCCAACGCCCACGTACTACGTATAAACCTACACTTACACATATGATACAACCATCAAGACCTCACTGAAATCTTTCAACAAATCCAATTCCACTTGGAGGTACAATAATGGGCAACAAACACCATCGGGGAGTTGGTGTCTTCGAGAACCCGATGGTTTAAAAAAAGATATCTATCGAAAGCATGCACATACATTTGGGGCATACACATACATTTGAGGCATGAACATATAAACATTTGGGGCATAAGAACGTAAGCATTCTTGTACATACACATATAAACATATGAGGTATATATCACATTTGGATAACACATCAGTTTAGGGCATTATGCATACGTGGCATGTTGCAAAGCTACCCTGGTAAAGATTACACATTCTTTTAGGGTTCATTTTCTTCATGTTGATAATGGTTGAGACGACACGACCAATATCATCATGAATTTGGGGTTTATTTTCTTCATGTTGATAATGGTTGAGACGACACGACCAATATCATCATGAATTTGGGGTTTATTTTCTTCATGTTGATAATGGTTGAGAGGACACGACCAATATCATCATGAATTTAGGGTTTATGTTCTTCATGTTGATAATGGTTGAGACGACATGACCAATATCATCATGAATTTGGGGTTTATTTTCTTCATGTTGATAATGGTTGAGACGACATGACCGATATCATCATAAATTTGGGGTTCATTTTCTTCATGTTGATAATGGTTGACACGACACGACCAATATCATCATGAATTTAGGGTTTATGTTCTTCATGTTAATAATGGTTGAGACGACACGACCAACATCATCATAAATTTGGGGTTTATTTTCTTCATGTTGGTAATGGTTGAGACGACACGACCAATATCATCATGAGTTTGGGGTTCATTTTATTCATGTTGATAATGGTTGACACGACACGACCAATATCATCATGAATTTGGGGTTCATTTTCTTCATGTTGATAATGGTCGAGACAAAACGACCAATATCATTATGAATTTGGGGTTTATTTTCTTCATGTTGATAATGGTTGAGACGACACGACCAATATTATTGTGAATTTGGGGTTTATTTTCTTCATGTTGATAAAGGTTAAGGCGACGCGACCAATATCATCATGAATTTGGGGTTTATTTTATTCATGTTAATGGTTATGGTTGAGACGGCACAACTAAACCTCATCAGTGAATTTTTGGTTCCATCGCTTCAAATCTAGTATATTTCATTTGGTTATCGAATATTGGTTGAGGCAACACAACCAACATCGTAATTCCAATTTCCAAATATCCGGTTTCAAGCCTATTTCAATTATCTATCCCCTAGGTTGCGGTAGATATGTGAATCTTCAAGGTTATATTATTCACCCCCTAGGTTGTGGTGGATAATGTAAGCCCATCATTGTTGTCTTTTATCCCCTACGTTGCGATAACCGCACGAGTCCATCCTCGTACTACTTACTCCCTGGGTTGAAGTGAACATAACGAAATCTGCGTAATCTATTGCACCAGTCTCCAGGCAGCAATGTGTTATTAAACTTTGTGTTATTCATCCCCAGTTTGCAATGAATATACGAAATCTGCGTCACAAGCTTACTATATTAGTCTCCTAGCTTTAGTAGGTCAGATTTTAAAAACTTGTATAATTTACCTCCTAGGTTACAGTAAATAAGAAAAATCTTACAATCTCTCAGATACTGACGAGTTATCCGCATCGTCAGGTCTTAAATCAACTTTGGTTCAAACGCTAGTAAAATGATACATCATCCTCTTTTCCTATTATTCACACTCATGGGAATGCTGTATAACATGTCCTTATAACCTTTCGGGAAAATCTTGGGGTTTTCTTATATTTAATAAACTTCTGATAAGAACTTGCAAGACCTGTGTATTCTCGCACTATTTGATCGAAAGATAATTAAATAGGGGCATATGTCATACCCCAAATTTTCCCTACCCTTATTTGTGCTTAGGTTTCCAGTAAATGGTATCATTTAGTATTTGCTTTTATAGAGATATTTAAAACCAGAGCAGGGTGTAACAACCGAAAATGGACCATAAACATATGATGGCCCATTAAGCTCTAATAAGGCCCCATTTCTAATGAGAGGGGTGTATTCTCCCATAAGGTGAACAAAGTTTTTAAGCCCTTTAGACTTTGATGAAAATAAAAAATCTTTTTTATTTATATTAGGCCCATTCCCTTTTGTAGAAAAAAAATATGTTTTTTTTATATATATTACTCATTTATCAAAATGTTTGTCTTAAAATAACAGGCCCAAAACAAGTGGCCCATTTCAAATTTTTTAAAACAAAATTGTTTTTATCATTATTAACATTACTACTATTATTATTTAATTATTATTAATATTATTTAATTATTAATTTTTATTTGATTATTATTAATTTTACTTAATTATTATTATTATTTGATTATCATTAATATTATTATTTATTATTTTATTTGATTATCATTAATTTTATTATTTTTGAAATCCTTTTTATGTTTGTCAAAGAAAAAGAATTGTTGTTTAAAGAAAAAACGCAAGGCCAAATACTATTGGCCCATTGGAAACAAAAAGACAAAAATATGTGTCCCCAAGTTAGAAAAATAATTACAGTATCAAACACGTGCGCGTGGAAGAAAGGAAACGCATGTTCTTCAGCGAGTTAGTACAGAAACGCATGGTAATTGCAGAAGACAATTTCTCACAAAATTAGAAACAATTTCAAAACTGCAAAATCAGAATTCAATACAATTCTCTTCTATTACAGACACAATTTGAACAACTTGACTAAAATCTCCCTAATTAAAACCTAGTTCAAATTTATAGACATTTTTGTTTATTTCCTAATTAACTAATGACTAAAATCGCTAGAAAACGAAAATAGTAATACAGAAAAAGAAAAAAGAGAGAAACACATTAGGACAAAAAAATTAGTGATCAAATTTACAGAAAATTTTTACTTCTCTGATTCTCCGCTCTCATCACCATCGTAAGCCGCCGCTAAGGCCTCTCTGACCTCTGCCGCTAGCAATACCATCGCCATCGATTGTCCTTCAATCACCGCCGCTCCAAGCCTTCCTTCATTAATTATCCTGTCAAGAACGAGAGAGGAGGGATTAGAAAAAGTTCAGATCGGAAGCAAAGCGCGAAGAACCACGACGAGTTAATAAATCACATAGCTTTTTTTTGTCTTGATTATTTTCGTGTTTAATTTGAGAGAAGGGGTTTGCGATGATTTTTTGTGGTGACAGAGAGGAGGAGGGAGAATCACCGCCACCATTAGGAATAGTGGGAAGAGCTTTTTTTTTGTTTCTATAAGAGAGAGAGAGAGAGAGGAGATTGCACAATCAAATAGAGAGAGAAGAGGGTTAATTAAAAATGAAGGGATTTTGGTTTCAATAAAATGACTATACTAAGGTGGTAATATTGTACTCGTCCCCCGTCATAACAATCATACTCCCTCGGCCCTATCCATTCGATCCTCATCACGTGGCCACAATAAGTCTACCCACGGTAAGCCTGATACGCGCGCCTGCACCAAATCTAAACGAATTTAGAACTTCTGGGCTAGGCCCATTGTTATTCGCACCCCTCTTCCAATGCGCTTTGCTAACATGAACACTTTTAAAACCCCCTATCCTATTTGGGCTTAGTCCATAATCTGGACTAAGGCCCTTAATCAATGCACCACATCCTTTTACAGCTTAATGATAAAACGCACCCCCTGGCCATTTGAGCCTGAATTCTAAATCTAAATCCAGGCCATTTCTATTAGGACACCCCAACTTTACCACCACAGTATAATTCGCACCCCCCAACAAATTTATTTTTATTTATTTATTTATCTTATAAGTTCATTTATATATTTATTTATCTATTATATTTTCTCTTTAATTCATACATATTTACATATATTTAAATAATTATATTTTATTCTAATTGACTTATTATAAAATCTACTTAAAATATTTATAAACATTTTATTTTTATTTATCATCATAAATGATTTATTTTAAACCCTATAAAAATATATAATATTGTTTATTTACAATAAATCTTATCTTCTTAAATTATGTAAAAAAAAACATGTTACCATATAAATTAATTTAATATTATACATCAAAATATTAAAACCCACGTAACGAGGAGATTATATCAGACTCCTTCAGTACGTCTAAAAAAATACACAAACAAACCTCAAACTATTTTTATAATAAATTAATTCAAACAATTAATTTTCAAAAAATGAATACAAAGAGTTTTTAATTAACTTCGCGCTTAGTTCAAAATCTCCGCTATCCACACATTTGAACTAAGTGCAGGGAAAATTAAAATATTTGTGTAATCCATACAAAACACGAACCAACCGCGAACTATGAAATGCGACTCTGATTTATCCTAAGAGGATACCTAGGCATACGATCAAAAATCATGGCGAGTCCCCCTAACTAAAACTCAAACCTTTTTCCCCCAATAATAATTAAAAACCCTATTTCTTAAAAGTCGCACTTCTAAACCTAGTATCCTTGCGAACAAGGTAGATAAGGGGTGACTAACACCTACCCCTTGTCTAGAACAGAGTCCAAACCTAGAATCTTTGAACCTTGTAGGGTTATTCCTTTATACTCCCTTCCTTTGGGATAAAAATTAAGAGTGGCGACTCTTATTTAAAAACTAGTTGCAACAGAAGAGAAGTTTATGTGGATGATAATAAGAACCTATAGTAGCAACAACAACTTCCAAATGTTGGGAATTGAGGGAGTTATGCACTTGTTATCAAAGAATCAAGAACTTGTCCAATTAAGTCAAACTTCTTTGATCAAATCTTGTATCTTTTAACTTCCTTTGGCAATTGAAGCATGATGAATCATAGTAGACCGTGTCATGACATTTCTTCAAAGCACTCTCAATGATGAAGCTTAAATTTCAATGAATCTTTGTTGAAGAAAGCATGGAAATAAACTCATAAACCTATGAATCAACCTGTTGAAGTGTGTTGTGCCCTCACTTATAGTATCATCATTTAGAGCAAACATTCATTTTGTTAGTTAAAAGTTAATCAACACAAGAAAAATATGGCCACAATATACAAATCAAAGTGCTCGCTGATCCCTCATGAGAAAAACTAAAGATAGGGAGAAGAACCAAACCCTAGTGTGATCTTGATATGATTGGGTTGATATGAGATGATAGAGGGATCTTAAGGGAAAAAATTGGGGTATAACAGTTGCCCTTATTTAAGTGTCTTCTATCCCGAGATACAAAGGTTAAAATCTTTGTGTCGACGCGATTGAAGATACTTAAATATAAAACAAACCCTATTTTTGTCCCTAAGATGCCATGCAATGCTTATGATTGAGCATGCAAACAAACAAATCTAAAGGTGACACAGGACACTACTAAGGAAGCAGAAAATAAAATAAATAATCAAAAGAAAGTCCGACTAGGAATATAAATCACTGGTGAACAGAAGACTCGGCTCTATTAGGGTAAAGTAAAGGATGACAATCATCGAAAAATAACTACAAACCATCCACTCACTGAGAAGATAAAAAAAAAGTATCGTCGACTCATAGGGAGAAGAAATGGTAAGATAATACCGGTAAAAACCAATATTAGGGCAGGTAACAAATGATTAGCATTAGTACTTATGAATGGAAACATATGAACTTCTTTAGAGAAAAGTGAAGCTCAACAACGAACTATCTCCCATAATGATGAGACTATCATTCATCGGAGTAACAAATCTCAACAACAAACTATTTTCCATAATGACAAGACTAGCATTCATCGGAGTAACAAATCTCAATAACGAACTATCTCCCATAATGACGAGACTACCATTCATCGGAGTAACAAATCTCAACAATGAACTATCTCCCATAATGACGAGACTACCATTCATCAAAGTAAAAATTCTCAACAACGAACTATCTCCCATAATGACGAAACTATCATTCATCAGAGTAACAAATCTCAACAACGAACTATTTCCCATAATGACGAGACTACCATTCATCGGAGTAACAAATATCAACAACGAACTATCTCCCATAATGACGAGACTACCATTCATCGGAGTAACAAATATCAATAATGAACTATCTCCCATAATGAAGAGACTACCATTCATCTAATTAACAAAAATTAATCTTCTCTGGGAACTAACAGACTTACTGGGGAAGTACAGGTTGCTCAAATAAAAGGACCTGTCACTTGCTATTATAAGAAGCATGTTGGGGAAAGAAAAATGAATTATCTGGGGATGTGCCAATACACTCATGCTGAGGAGGTAAAGTCTTCTCGTTCCAAAATAAATGCACATTCTCAAACTCGGGCTTAAAGCTTGTATCAATCATAATAATAACATTATTGGGGACTATAAATCCAAACCAGAAATAAACCGGAGTGAAACAGTCAGTCAAGATAGCACTTGATGACAATAAAACTCAAAAAAGCGACTATGTTCCATCCAGATAATGAGCTAAAGGAAAGCTAAAGGAAAATTCTTCCACGAGGGATAACTCAGTGGGAAAATGAATGGATATACACTTTCTTCTTAAGGTTGACACTTTATTGGAGAGTGGGTAACATAACTCTGTAAAATAGGGTAATATACCAACAAAAACATCAATGAATGCAAATTAGTAATGAAGTTTAATTCAACTATACATGATGTATGTACGAATGTATTAATGTTATCATGTATATTCTGGCAAAAAATACATACAACACTGGGAATAATTTAGACAAAACCATCTTGGGTAAAGTCAACACTCATTTAAATCACATCCAGGATGAAAATTTCATAAGAAAGTAAGCACCAACTAAGGAAACAAATTCCTATTTCACAGATTAACTCCACTGGGAAGAAACATAATCCGAAAATAATCAAATCATAATAATTCATCAGTACATATATTGGGATATAACATCCTCCTCCAGGCTTCACCGTGGAATATCACACAGACTTCAATAAGGAACACATTGTCTCATCGTCTAGACTTCCACTAGAGATTATAATACTGACTTCATTAGGGAAGATGAAAACCACATCGTCGAGACAACAATTGGGGATCTTATGCTGACTTCCTTGGGGAGTTTAACACCACATCATCTAGTGGAGCCCAAAATACAATCTTTATTATCAAGAGTGATGGTTATAGAAACTTCTATGGGGAGAAATTATGAAACCATATGGGGATAACAACTTTCAGAGAGAAGCATTATCTCGACTTTACTTAGGGATCTAAGAAGTCAAACAATACAGTAAGAAATAAAAATTATGGGGATTTAAAATCAAACCCAAAACTTGGCGAGAGAAAACCTAAAAAGTTGCCACCTGTCTCAACACTTCTTAGAAAAGATATTACCTTTGTCTAGTTTCTTGGGAAACAAACAACAATAGTAATGCAATCACTTCAAAGAGCAATGTTTTGCAAATTATCCTTCTTCATCACACAAAGGGAGAAAGAACTTCCGTCATATGAGCGAAGACCTCACTGGGGAATCTGAGATAGAGGTTTCAGACCATGCAAACCCGAAATAAAAAATAATCAACCTGGAGAAAAAAAATCGGACCCAAGGGTTGACTGGGGAGAATGGGATTACATACCCAACACCACACCATACATCAATTGGTACGAACTCCAACTATTTGAGAAACACAAGGAGATCATGCGCATATCAACAAGAGTGACTTGGGAGAACTTTCTTGGGGAATATATATTTCCAAAATTTCAGATTCCGTACATCCTTGAAATCACTATTTTTGTTTTACTTGAATCACAAAATCTAAAGTAAAAGGTAATTTGTAAATTCTTTTCGAAAACATTTTTATTGTTAAATCTCTTTGTTTTGAAAATTAATATCAATAATAAATGGAAGCTTTGCAAACAGTATAAGATAAGAACTACAAGGAATTGGATAAAAGCTCAAACTTTATTAATAGAATGGTAGTCTGCGAATGGCGATACTTCATGGATAATTACAAAATTTGGAAAATGGTAATATATTTGGAAAGATACATTGAAATACAATGACCACCATTCTCCATAACAATTTTGAACTCCTGAATAGCGACCTTAGTTGAAATGTGGTGAGAATCCTAGAAGATTGTTTCTTCAATGATCAAGTCTTGTTTGACGCAGTTACTTGCCAAGAAATCCCTAACTTTTGCCTAGATTGCCCTTGCGGGTTTTGAACCTAGTGGGAAAATTTATTCTGTTTTTGTCTCTTATTTTTTCCTAGACCGCCCTTTCGGGTTTTCAGCCTATCGAGACGCTCCTTTTTGCCTATGCCACCCTTTCGCGTTTTCAACTTAGATAGTCGTTCTTTTATTTCTTTAGGCAAAGTATTTCTTGAATGTGTTAACATTCATAGGAAGTGGGAACTTCTCGCCATCCATAGTTTCAAGAATCAGTGCACCACCGGAGAAGGCTTTCTTGACAACATATGGGCCTTCAAAATTTGGAGTCCACTTTCCCCTAGAATCAGTGTTAAAAGGCATGATCTTTCTGAGCACGAGGTTGCCTTCTCTGAATTCACGAGGCTTAACCTTTTTATCAAAAGCTTTCTTAATTCTCTTTTGGTATAACTGACCATGACACAAGGTCGTCATTCTCTTTTCTTCAGTCAAATTCAAATGGTCAAACATGTTCTGGAACCATTCAGCCTCTGACAATTTGGTTTCTATTATCACACATGAAGAGGGAATCTCAACCTCATTGGGGAGTACTGCTTCCACACCATACACAAGAGAGAACAGAGTTGCCCCTATTGAAGTGCGGACAGATGTGCGATACCCATGCAAAGCAAAATGGAGCATCACATGCTAATCTTTATAGGTAACAACCATTTTCTGGAGGATCTTCTTAATGTTTTTATTAGCAGCTTCAACAGTCCCATTCATCTTTGGCCTGTAAGGAGATTAATTATGATGGACAATCTTAAATTCTTTGCAAAGTTCTGTCATCATCTTGTTATTTAGATTCAAGCTATTGTCAGTGATAATCCGTCTTGGCACACTATACCGACATATATGATTGTTCTTGATAAAGTGTACTACCACTTGTTTAGTGACATTAGCATAGGAAGCTGCTTCCACCCATTTGGTGAAGTAGTCTATTTCTACCAAGATGAAATGATGTCCGTTCGATGCCTTGCGTTCAATCATTCCAATCATGCTAATACCCCACATAGAAAAAGGCCACGGAGAAGAAATAACATTGAGAAGTGTCTGAGGCACATGAATTTCGTCTGCATAAATTTGGCACCTATGGCACTTCTTTGTAAATTTATAAGAGTCAGATTCCATTGTCAGCCAATAGTAACCTTCCCTAAGCATCTTCTTTGCCATTGAATGTCCATTGGCATGGGTATCAAAGGAACCTTCATAGATCTCATGCATTTGCATGTCTGCTTTGTGTCTATCCACGCATCTGAGCAAGACCATGTCATAATTTCTTTTATAGAGCACATATTCATTGAGGAAAAAATTGCCTACCAACCTTCTCAATGTCTTTCTATCTTTGTTTGACGCACCAACCGGGTATTCCGGAGTCTGGCTAAAATGCTTGATATCATAATACCAAGGGTTTTCGTCTGACGTTCCCTCTACTGAAAACACATGAGCTGGCCTATCTAGACGTCAAACTGTGATATGAGGCACATCGTTCTAGGTATTTACTTTATACATAGAAGCCAAAGTGGCTAAAGCATCTTCCATCTAATTCTCATCTCTGGGAATATGATGGAATTCAACTTTATTAAAGAAGGGTAATAATCTTCTAGCATAGTATTTGTATGGAATCAAGCCAACGTGACGAGTATCCCATTCTCCTTTGATCTGATTTATTACCAAAGATGAATTGTCGTATGCATCTAGAATTTTGATTCTGAGATCTATAGCCTCTTCGAGACCCATGATACAAGCTTTATATCCTGCCATATTATTGGTACAATCAAATGCCAATCTTACAGTAAAAGGGATATGTGACCCATGAGGAGTGATAATCACGACACCAATTCCTTTCCCATAAGCATTTACAGCTCCATCAAACACCATACCCCACTGGGATTCAGGATCAATACCTTCCCCAGGAAAAGGTTCATCATAATCTTTTATTTTAAAAAACATCACATCCTCATCAGGGAAATCATATTTAACAGACTGATAATCATCAACTTGTTGGTGAGCAAGATAATATTCCAACACACTGCTTTTTATATCCTTCTGAGTACGGTATTCAATATCATATTTAGACAACAGCATCTGCCAACAAGAAATTATTCCGGTAAGGGAAGGCTTTTCAAAAATATACTTAATCGAATCCATTTTGGAAATCAACCAAGTACTACGATTCAACATATATTGCCGCAACTTCTTTGCCACCCAGGCCAAAACACAATATGTTTTTTCCAGCATAGAATAGCATGACTCACATTCAGTAAACTTCTTGTTGAGATGATAAATGGCACATTCTTTTCTTTCTGTTTCATCTTGTTGTCCCAAAATACAACCCATAGAATTATCTAACACAATCAAATACATAATCAATGGTCTTCCTTCAACAGGAGGGAGCAAGACAGTAGGTTCAAGTAGATACTCTTTAATGTTTTCAAATGCCCTTTGGAAATCATCTGGCCACACACAACCTTAATCTTTCTTTAACAACTTAAAGATCGACTTACATGTTGCAGTCACATGGGAGATAAATCTAGAAATGTAATTCAAACGTCCAAGGAAGCCTCTAACTTGCTTTTAAGTTCTTGGTGCAGGCATTTCTTGAATTTCCTTAATTTTATCAGGGTCAACTTCAATTCCTTTCTGGATGATAATGAAACGTAACAATTTTCCTGATCGAACAGCAAAGGTGCATTTATTTGGATTCAATCGGAGACAATACTTCCTCAAACACTGAAACAATTTCAATAAATCTTTTATATGCCCTTCTTCATTCTGAGATTTGGCGATCATATCATCAACATATACCTCAATTTCCTTGTGCATCAGATCATAGAATATGGTTTTCATAGCCCTTTGATACGTTGCGCCAACGTTCTTCAACCCGAAGGGCATCACCCTGTAACAAAATTTTACCCAGGGTATGATAATCGTTGTTTTTTCCATGTACTCATAAGCCATTCTGATTTGATTGTATCTGGAATATCCATCCATGAACGAGAATAATTTGAATTTTGTTGTACTGTCAACCAACATATCAATATGTGGCAATGGAAATTCATCTTTTGGACTAGATATGTTTAATTCTCTATAATCCATGCACATGCCAACTTTCCCGTCTTTCTTTGGTACTGGACAATATTGGAAATCCACTGAGGGTACACTGATGTCAAAAGAAAACCAACATTAATCTGCTTTAAAACTTCTTCTTTAATTTTTACTGCCATATCAGGGTGGGCATTCTGGATTTAGCGAAAAATGAAGTTCCTCAATATCAGTATATAACCCAGGCATGTCATGATAAGACCAAACAAATATATCCACATACTCTTTCAACAATTCAATCAATTTGCGCTTCACATTGAGATGAAGTAGTGCTCGAATCTTGACTTCTTTTGGATCTTCCTTTGTACCCAAATTATTCGTCTGCAGCTCTTTATACGACTTAATGGTACTTTCCTCACACTCAAGCAACCGTGAAACCTCTTCTGGGATTTCATTACATTCTTCTTCTTCGACCATATATGCAAGATATTCAAAGTTGGGAGAGGGTGCCGGGTCATTGTACTCAACAGGTTTTTTTTAATTAATCTGCACATATGATTTATGATTAATTTTTGAAACTGACACATATAGCAAGTGAATATGTAGATTTATTTATAGTGATTATTTACTTTGAAAGGAGTTTTCTGATTACCACTTTCCAAGAAAAAGCAGAGAATAAAGACACAATTTGGGAATCAAAAACAACTTTTATTAATGATTTTAAATTTCAAAACAACAGATATACCCATACAATATCAATACTTTCACCTTGGGCATAGTGAATAATTTTTGAAAAGACTAACAAAAAACAAATTACTTTGAGATATGAATGCAAGAAGGAACATCAATAGTAATCCAATTTTGGACTCTGACTCCATGCGTCGCCTAGTTTGGCATCTCTTGCTCTGATTCACCTTCCAGAATAGCATTGATCCTTGGAGTAGTTGGATGAAGATAACCTCCACAGTGAAAGATGACTTGATATATGCCTAAAGAAGACTTCGGCTTCATGATTTCATTCTTCATGAAGAAAGCCAGACCAATGTCGTTCCTGTGCACAGGAGGATCAATGACATGCCCCTACACCTTGCTAGGGCCTTTCCGCACCACCTGCTGCGCATACTTAAACAAGGCTATGGAGTTCTCATTCTTATTTACTTTATTAATAGACAATGCTTTGAACTGAGTTCCAACATCAGCTTCGTCAGCTTCTACAATGCTGAAGGAAGACATATGGGATATCAATAGAGCTTTCTCTCCATTTACGATGACCACTTTTCCTTCACGAACAAATTTCAACTTTTAGTGTAAGGTTGAAGTAACAGCTCCTGCTTCGTGGATCCATGGTCGTCCCAATAAACAGTTGTAGGCGGGAACAATATCCATAACCTGGAAAGTACTATGAAATAAGTGTGGACCTATGTGAATAGGAAAATCTACTTCTCCGATGATAGATTTCCTTGAACCATCAAAAGCTTTCACTATTATGCCAAGTGGGCGCATGGGAGTTCCCTGGTAATTAAGCTTCACGAGTGTACTCCTTTCTATGACATTACAAGAAGACCCATTACCAATTAACACATTATACAAAGAGTCATTCTTACAATTAATTAAGATATGGAGAGCCAGGTTATGGTTCCTTCCTTCATCGGGAAATTCGTCATCACAGAACCTTAGGTTATTACAAGACGTAATATCCCCAACAACACTGTTGAACTAGTCTAGAGACATATCACTTTCCACAAAATCTTGATCCAACACTCTCAGTAGAGATTGTCGATAAGCAGAAGAGTTCATTAGCAAGGCTAGAATGGAAATATTAGATGGAGTTTGCAACAATTGATTTACAATCTTGTAGTCACTTATCTTGATAATTTTCAACAAGTTGTCCATATCCTTTTCCACAGCAGCGCCACTAGATTCCCCCAACAATTTCTTAGGTTCGATACTTTTAACAACTCTTTTATCAGAATTAACATTCCCTCGAATGACAGGGACGAAAACACGGACACTGCGGGTTACCGACTAGCTTCAGCAATATTCTTGACATTAGACAAAGGTTGGATAGGAATTTCCACATTGTCTTCCAAGATAATCACATTGTATTTATATGGCCTAGCTTTGTCTGATTTATATTGGACAGGACTAGGCAGGCAAATAACCACTTGAGAAACAGCCGGCATGCTATGGTACTCAATCTCTATAGGGGCGGGAACAACAAAACACGGCACAATAACATTCACCCCTTCTTTAGAATATTTATACATCATAGAATCATAGTTGGAGAACATATCTTCATCAGAAGAAAAGAACCCATCTGCAGAAACATATTCATCATCTGATATGGTCTCGACCAAGAAATCTTCAATTACATTATCCTTAATGTAATCATCTTTATTGCCTAAGACCTCGATAGTATCATTATCTAACAGCATTTGAATGCCCCTTCTTACGATAGAACAACCACGAGAATCCCTACAACAGATTTGACAAGACCCATAATGGTGTTCTTATTGGACATCCATATGACAGAATGTAGCGTGCAGCTGCACCAAATCCTCATTCATATAATTCACATAAAAAATGTGGAATTCACTGGGACATTCATAGACCATATTCACATCTTCTTCGTACTCACCCCATGGCCTGATTATATGAATAAGACCTTCGTCCATCATTACTTAAAGATCGGATTTTATTTGATCGCATCCCTGGATATCTATACTGAAAATACTACAACCAGCATGGTCGTGCGTATAATAGCTAAATTCACAAAGATCAGCATGCATCTTCACTAAATCCCCTCTAACCAGGTTGATATCAAAAATTCGGAAGTCTCCGGGACAACCAGCAACCATATTTACAACATTTACACCTCCATGTTTAGGCAAAGGATTATCTTTCACGTTAAAACCAACATCTTTAAAGGATAGGAGGCCAGATCTCACCATCTTTTGTACTTCTGATTTCAAGGGATAACAGTTTTCGATGTTGTGCCCTGGGGCTCCTTGATGAAAAGCACAAGTCTGACATGCATTGTAATACCAGGGTAAAAGTGAAGGTATAGCAGGGGAGGCCTGATCTGAACCAACTTCTTCTAAATCAAAGTCGTGAATAACTATGCATAGCTTGTTAGAATAGAGTCAAAAGCTTCTCTCTTCTGAATTTGTCCTTGATTTACGTGAAGAGGTGGTCTTTGATAGGCAACAGTAGTTGGAGCTACATTGAAAACTAGATTTATAGAAGCAACATGTTGTTGGTACTGATGATGTCTTCTAAGTGGTCTAATATTCCTTTACTAAATGAAAGCATTCATCTCACTTTCTTTCTTTCGAGAAAACCCGTATGATGACTTCTTTGTCCCTTCATCTTTCGTCAAGATCCCTTCCCTGACAGCTTCTTCTAGACGAACACCCATGCTCACCATCTCAGTGAAATCACTCGGCACACTGGTGACCATTCTTTCATAATAAAATGATCCAAGTGTTTTCAGGAAGACCTTGGTCATTTCTTGTTCTCCCATCGGGGTTACCACCTAGGCAGCTATCTCGCGCCAACGTTGTGCATATTATTTGAACAACTCGTTGTCTTTCTGAGCCATTGCTCTTAATTGGTCACGGTCTGGCGCCATGAACATATTATACTTATATTTTTTGATGGATGCTTTCCCTAGAATATTGAAGGTGCGGATATTGCTACTATCCAAACTCATATACCACTTCAAATTGACATCAGTTAAAGTATCCCAGAAGAAATGAATAAGCAAATGTTGATCATCAGTAGCGGTGGACATATATCTGATATACATCACTAGGTGGTCACGAGGACAAGAGTTTCCCTTGTACCTCTCAAATCCCGACACTTTAAACTTCACTGGTACCTTTACATTAGGAACTAAGCAGAGTTCACTGACGTTCTGTACGAATGATTATTTTCCTCAAAGAGCCTTTATTTCCTTCTGCATCTCATTGAACTGATCCTGAAAATCATCCAATCAGTCATAGAAACCTACACTTTCACTCGGTGGAGGAACAAGATGATAAAATTCATCATTAACAAACGGAATAGCATTCACCATAGGAGATATGGTATAATGGATCTCATTTTTAGCAGCAGGAGTAATATGCACCACAGGAGGTGCAGGAATAGCAGCAGCTTGAGTAAATGGAGCAACTTGAGCATTAACATTGTAACTTTTCGGTATGAAATTTTTCAGGCATTCCCAACGGGTTACCCTGAGGCATACGGTTTTGAGCAGCAGTAACTAGAGTAACGGAAATAGGAACTCACAAAACTTCGGAAGCGACCGTTGTTTTTTGTGGCTGAGCAGATGGAGGAACAAGTGGTGGCTGATTCTAAGCAGCCACCAATGATTCCATCAAAGCAGTCAGATTGGCCTTACCGACCTTCAAAGCAGTAACTTCTTCATGCAGCTCGCGATTCTCTTGTTCAAGATTCTCCATTTTCTTCCTGGAATTAGCCCGAGTATTATACCAGTGAGACAACTTGCTTCTGAACAATGTGGAGAAACTTAGTAAGACACCTGGGTATGAATAGAATTGCATGAATTATATGCAAAAAAGATGCATGATATGCAATGCACATGATTTATTTATCGTTATTAATAATATTTCAAGGGACTCAGAATTATAGATGATTTGCAAACATTAAAGTACTAACACATACTGAAAATTTCATTATAATAACCTCAGAAAGGATTACAACTTTTAGTACAAGTTTCAATAATCCTAAGGATAAGCGAATAAATATAGAATCTAAAATTCGAAGGAGGAAAAGCTAATGAAGATCTCTCCATGCACTGACGCTTTCCCATGAGTCTTGCAATTTGAGCCTTCAACTGCTTGTTCTCTTCTGCATACCTATCAGCGACTTCTTTCTAATCACCCGAGTCAGGAAGTGAGAAACCAGGTCCAAACCGAGCTCTAGAGTAAAATAAATCCTCTTTCCTCTCCATTATCTCCATATCACGATTCTCGAGAATCTCAATTAAGTCATCCTTCTCTTTCAATTTTGTTTGGTACGACGTCTCTAAAGTATGACACTTGTTCTTCCATGATTCTTTCTCCTTTTGCATCCTAACTAGGGGCAAACTGAAGTTCTTCAACATCATCTAAAAGGGAAGGAGTAGTCTTCGCAAACATATCAAGTATAGGTTCTTCACGGGAATATGGCATCTTCAACTGAATTGCCCTTGCTTGTACCCACCGAAGATAAGGTTCCAAAGAAATAGCTCCTCTTGGTCCCAAGTCTTTTCTACTCTTCTTGTGAATATGCCGCCAAACCTTTTCAATTTCCTCCTTAGTTTCCTTGTGATCCTCTCCTTCTTTGAGAAATAAACCACTCAGATGAATACTATTTGGCTTGTCTCTTATCGTATATCCGAGTTGATGACGTACAAGAACAGGATTGTAGTTAATTCCTCCCTTTGTACAAATAAGAGGTACATTGGGGAAACTACCACAACTATCGATAATCTCCATATCATAAAAAGCTTGATGATACCAAACAATGTCAAAATGAGTGAGAGCCATAATCTTCTGAGCCTGGCGAGGTTCCTTCTTGATATCCCAGAAAGCATCAGACAGAGATAAGTGAGAAATAAATCACTAATACAACCAAGGTGTGGAACAAATGATCATTCCTCCCTAATAATAATCCCGTAGATGAATGGAGTAATAAGAATCTCCTAATAATGTAGGAACTGGATTCCTGATCAAAAAGATCCTGATGGCATTGAGATCCACAAATTTGTTGACGTTATGCAACAAGAACAACCCATAGGCAAGTAGAGCAAAGATAGCCTCAAACGCAAATGTACTCTTCATCCTAGCAAAGAAGCGAGCTTTCTCTAATAAAAATTGAGCGGGGTAACCATCTATTTCCCACTTTGGTAGTCATGCTGGTCTCAATCTCAGACTTCCCCAAATGAATCATGGCACCAATATCATGAGACTTGAGCTCTCCCTTTAAACCGGTGAAAGGGACACGATCAATAATAGGTAAACCTAGTAGGTACGAATACTCCTCCAATGTAGGCATCAGTTGATAATTAGGGGAAGTAAAACCTCGATACATTGGATCATAGAACTGGACTAAAGTAGAAATAATACCCTCCTTCATCCTGAGTTTCATAAGAGACATGATGGATCCATACTTCGTCCAAAAAACTTGTAGAACTCTCAATCTCAAGAATCAGACTCATCAATTCATCTATCTTAGGATTTTGAAATTGTACTTCAGAGTCTTTCTTTTTCCATAATCAATGGTCAAACAGTACCTGAGATATTCGCAAAAAATCAACTTTAAGTCCTTTAAAACAAAATGTTTTAGAGGATGCTCATGGGTGCATGAATGCATGATGCAACAAATCACACACAAGATCACAAACATGGGGGTTCATAGGTCTGATGTCACGAGCATGAAGTTAAAGGTACTACCCACAAGGTATGGTCTAATAGTTTATCACCTGCTGAACAAGGTTCTAAAAGGTTCCCAAAGTCTACATCCTTCCTTCGGATATTACCAACGTCCCAATTAACTCGATAATTAGTAATATTCTCAGGAAAAACCCGTCTGAGTGTAGTATCGTGTGACAACCATTTCCAGATTACTCCATTATAGTTTCCTCACTACCCCTAAAAGGAAAAGATTTGTTAAGGGTTCTACGGTCCTTAGTTTCAGCAGGCTCCCAGGTCGAAAGCAGCATGTCTTCTTGATTACTCGGTAAACGATACTATGGTCAAATGAGCCTCCACTGAGTGGGGGGATCTCATGCCTCCTTTTTTGGGATTACTCCCTCAAAGTTACCATGACTATACCGCCCATCCTATCTTAAGTTTTCCCAACTCCAGGTAGAGGAGTTATGAGAAATGACCAAGCACCCTGAAAACCAAAAAAAAATCAAGACAAACATATATACAACACATAATATAGAACAAAGAATAGCAAATACACAAATAAACCAAGATTGGCTCAACCCACTTAGAGATGGTCCAGCATTTGGTCAATTTGTCCTCAGTGAAGTCGCCATTTTTTGTAGTGGTAGAAATGTGGAGACTTAGCCGTTGGATTGACTTAACTCGCCCATATCAAATAAAAATCGCCACCGTGCTTTATTGTTTCCAATAAAATGGGAAAAGAGCGAATAACCTAAAAACAGAGGGGGGTTAGCAAAGGGAAGGAATTAGTATCCTAAACATCTATGGTACTCCATGAACATGTAGTGTCTACGTACCACCTTTCGTGCATTAGGGGATCAGGGTACTCGTAGTTCACCTTTAAAAAATTTAAAACACAAGTGTGTTGGTTAATTTTAAGAGAGGAGACATCATCGTCATATCCGAGTGGAAGAACATACTTACTACCCATGATTATGAGAAAGGATAATTTTCATCATCTCAAAGTGGAGGATATAGGTTGGATTTTAAAATCAACAAAGCCTCTCTCAACACCCAAGTGGAAAATATCTCACTTTACTACATATCCTAGAATTGTAGTAGCTCGCTTCACTACAAGGATTGACAAGAGTCTAATCTTTTGAGAAATTTTTTTAAGTAAAAAGCCAAAATGGAAAAATGGTTTGAATGAGATTTATTGACTTTTAGTCTTCTCACAAAAATGTCAAAGTATTATTAAGTTGGTTAAAGTTTGGTTAAGAAAATGTTTTGCAAATGCATGGACCTAAGTCCAAGTTTATTATGAAAGTGGTTCAAGTTTAGAAAACAAGAATAGTTTTAAAAAGGATGGAGAAGATTTTTGAAATTAAAGAAGATGTGAGGAGATGAAGGGACTATCCTAAAGCATAAGATAAAAGCTAGGGAAAAGAACCGTCTAACCAATGAGAAGCCAACACTTGACACAAAGAGTCAATGTATAATTCCCATCCTTTGGATTGAAACCAAACAAGCAAAGATATTAATCCTCTTAAGAATACCAAACTTATGATGCATTAAGTCTTCACAAAAATTGGGCAGAGTAATGACTATATACAGAAGAATTCCCAGTTACAGCCAAAGCATATAATAAGAAATAACCTGCGCACAAAGAAAAAACAACCCAATGTCTCGGGGTAAACCCCAAGAACTCCAGACAAAATAATAATAGAAGTCACACGGTCTCAAGGGTAGTCAAGGTTTCTAATCCTAAGTCCAAGAGGTCCATAAATCCATACTGCCAAGGATAGTAACCAAATAGTCCAAGTAACCCTAAAGTTTTTATTGTTCAAGTTGATTATTATGTATCTTCAAAAAGAAAATGAAAGTTGAAGTGAGCAAAATAAAAATGAAATAAAGATAAATGCTCAAGTGAGCAAAGATGAAAATAGCATAAAATGTAAATGTTAAAATAAATGGTGCTTAAAGTAAAGACGTAAAGTAAAAGCATAAAATAAAGTCAATTGTTAATAAATTATAAATTAGAGGTTATTTGAATTACCATCTTGAAACTTGCATTTGGAAACTCATTAGAAGATTGATAAAATCAAAGCTTCTCAACAACAAGTTTCATTTGCTTTTTTTCAAGTATATCATTCATTTTAAATTCTCAAGGCAACAACAAATGATCAACGATGTCTAAATGATTCACTTAGTCCAAAATTTATGCAGATTCATTTAAGGATTGATAAGACCAAATCCTCCTAACAATGAACCTCAAGGTTATTGGATCAAAGGTTTCAAATTAAACATACTTAGGCTTGAAAACATAAGTTTGGGCCACGAATGATCATTTCTCGAATCGGGACAAAATTTAACGTTATGTTAAGAAATCGTAAGTGGAGTTATGTAGAAGTCACACCTATTTTGAGGTCAGTCAATAGCGATTTATGTGCCATATGTTTAGAGAGATGATATGTAGATCATCCTCCCACAACATATAGCACAAGTAAGAAAGGGGTAAGATGAAGAGGAAGGGTAAATATTTGAATCAAAGATTTTAATCAAACTATCATTAAAATCATTCATCTATTTTGGTGGAGTTAAACTCAAAAACCAAGATTCATTGATGTTGTAAGTGTCTGTTTGTTGGCATTTTTTTTGATAAAACCAGAGTTACGAATTTCATGACTGATGTCATAACATTCTAGGATAAAGGTACATTCTGCAGAAAAGAATGTCATACAGGAACTACTCAGTTTGAAGTGTTTATCATGATCATTAAACAATGATCATATACAGTATATTCTACCAAAATTAATGAGCAGGATTCTTGTTGTCATAACCAATGTTAAGACATCCTATACTGATCTAACATTTGTGCAGATTTATTATTCCTGAGATTTTTCAGGAATCTGGTATGCTTATCTAAGTTGATGTATACAGTCCAGATCACATGCTCCCGTGGATATTAGGTTAACTTTGCTTAATCCTAATTTGGTATGATAAAAGTCTAAGACCAAGTCTCTTGGGTTAACTAACCCTAGCTATATTCGTGGAAGCCCTAACTGAAGAATAGTCTGCCTATATATTCGTCTTGAAGATTAATGGTTAGAGTCTCTTAGACAGAAGATCAATAGGGGATTGTATAGTTGTAACTACTGTGAGCCAAGCAATTATCATTGTGATAAGTGACTTGGAGTACTATTTGATTGTAAGGGTTGTGTATTATTCAAAGCTTTGAAGCACGAGTATTTGTGTAACTTGATTAAAGCTTTGAAGCAAAATCAAGCTAGGGTTGTTTATTACTCAAAGCTTTGAAGCACGAGTGATTGTCACTTGATTAAAGCTGTGAAGCAAAATCAAGTGTATGTACTGAAGAGTGTCTTCATAATTTCATTAATCAATTGTTTAGTATCACTGCTGTGATTGAGGGGGAGTGAGTAGGAACTTAGGTTTAAGTTGAACTTAGATTGAAGTTGCATTGGGTAGGTCTTAAGTGAAGGAGATAAACTGGTTGGTTTATTCCTGAATTAATATCTCTTATAGTGAATTTCCTCCCTGGCTTGGTAGCCCCCAGAGTAGGTGTTGTTACACACTAAACTGGGTAAACAATTGACTGTGTTCTTTACTGCTTTTAAATTTACTGTCTTGAAGTGTGTCAGATACGGTGTCATAACATTCACTGTGACATTAAGTATCTGCTTCCAGAATTTCAATTGGCATCAGAGCAGGCACCCTGCCTGTCTTACTGGGTGAGATCTAGGGATATTATTTTCTGGAGCTATGGACAAAGAAGGAGGATTTGGGAACAGACCACCCATTCTGGATGGATCAAATTATGACTACTGGAAACCTCGTATGATTGCCTTCTTAAAATCACTGGACAAAAAGGCTTGGAGAGCTGCTGACAAAGGATGGAACCATCCCACCATAATTGGGAAAGATGGGACAACCAGTCTGAAACCTGAGGAAGAATGGAGCAAAGAAGAAGATGAGTTAGCCCTGGGTAACTCCAAAGCATTAAATGCCTTGTTAAATGGAATTGATAGAAACATATTCAGATTAGTACATCAATGTGAACTGGCCAAGGATGTTTGGGACAATCTCAAAACTACCCATGAGGGTACATCCAAAGTAAAAATGTCAAGGCTTCAGATGCTGACTACCAAATTTGAGAACCTAAGGATGATGGAAGATGAGACCATTCATGAGTTTCACATGAACATCTTGGAAATTTCCAACACCTCAGGAGCATTGGGAGAAAAAATGTCAAAAGAAAAGCTGGTGAGAAAGATTCTCATATCCTTGCCTAAAAGATTTGCAATGAAGGTGACTGCTATAGAGGAAGCTCAGGATATCTGCAACTTGAAGGTTGATGAACTCATTGGTTCACTTCAGACTTTTGAGATGGGAATCAGTGACAATGTTGACAAAAAAAACAAGAGCATAACACTAGCATCTAATACTGAAGATGAAAACAAGGAGGATGATGAAGAGAATATTTCAGAAGCTATAGCCATGCTTGGAAGGCAGTTCAACAAACTCATCAAAAGAATGGACCTAAAGTCAAGGTCAAATGTTAAAAACATTCCCTCTTACATTAACAGATCTTATGACTCCAGCAGAAGACCAAAGTCTGAAGAAAAGGGAAATCAAAGCAAAGGAATCCAATGCCATGGATGTGAAGGATATGGGCACATTCGAGCTGAATGTCCTACCTTTCTTAAGAAACAAAAGAAAGGAATGTATGTTACTTGGTCTGATTGTGACTCAGAAAGTAATTCTGAAGAAGAATCTGCCAAACTAGTTACTGCACTAGCTGGTATTTGTAAATCTGATAGTGACTCTAGTGATGAGGAAGTGACATTTGAAGAACTGGCTGCCTCCTACAAGAAGCTATGTATCAGAAGTGCTGAAGTCTGTCAGCAAAACGAGAGACAAAAAAAACTCATAGTAAAGTTGGAGGCTGAGAAGAAGGCAGACACTTATACTATAAGTCATATCAAAGGTGAAGTTCAAGTGCTAAACTCAAAACTTGATCAGATGACCAAGTCTGTCAAGATGCTGACAAATGGAACTGACAAATTAGAAGAAATCTTTCAGGATGGACAAAATGTGGGAAACAAGTCTAGTCTAGGATTTGTGGCAGCAAAGAAATCTACTGTAGAAAAGAAGAAGATCATACCTGATAAACAAATGTCAAAGAAGATGTCACAACATAGCACTCAACATCGAGAACAGAGAAATATGAAGAAAAAGTATCAAAGATGGAGATGTCATCATTGTGGAAGGTTTGGTCACATAAAGCCATTCTGCTTCAGATTGTATGGATATCCTAATCAGATCCCAGCTGTCAAACCTAAGTCTAACAAGGCACCATATACTCAACAGTGGAAGAAAAAGTTTGCAGCCCTGATAGCTCACACCTCCCTTAGAGTCTCTGCAAAGGAAGACTGGTACTTTGACAGTGGATACTCTAAACACATGACTGGAATCAAAAATCTTCTGAATAATGTTAAACCTCATACTACTAGTTATCTAACTTTTGGAGATGGTGCTAGAGGAGAAATCAAATGAGTTGGAAACTTGGACTGCCCAGGAGTTCCAAACCTAAATGAAGTACTGCTAGTAAAAGGCTTGACTGCTAATCTCATAAGTATCAGTCAATTATGTGATCTAGGATTCATGGTCAACTTCACCAAGTCTGAATGTCTTGTAACAAATAAAAAACAAGAAGTTGTAATGAGAGGAGTCAGATCAAAAGACAACTGTTACTTATGGGAGTCTGAGAACACTAATTATTCTTCTGTGTGCTCTATAGCCAAAGAAGAAAAGGAAGTGAAACTGTGGCACCAAAAACATGGTCATTTACATCTAAGAGGGGTGAAAAAGATCATATCCATGGATGCAGTCAGAGGGATTCTAAGGCTTCAAATTGATGAAGGGAGAGTCTATGGTGAATGTCAAGTTGGAAAGCAAACTAGAATGTCACATCCAAAGACAAGACATCTGACCACCTCAAAGGTGCTAGAACTCCTACATATGGATCTGATGGGTCCAATGCAGGTGGAGAGTCTTGGAGGAAAGAGATATGCGTATGTTGTTGTGGATGATTTTTCCAAATTCACCTGGATTAACTTCATTCGGGAAAAGTCTGATGTATTTGATGTATTTAAGGAACTGTGCAAAAGAATTCAAAGAGAAAAAGAAGGATGCATTGTCAGAATCAGAAGTGATCATGGCAAGGAGTTTGAAAACAGTAAGTTTGATGAGTTTTGTTCCTCAGAAGGAATCAATCATGAATTCTCTTCACCCATAACCCCTCAACAAAATGGAGTTGTGGAAAGGAAAAACAAGACTATACAGGAATCTGCCAGAGCAATGATACATGCCAAAGGACTTCCTATTCATTTTTGGGCTGAAGCTATGAATACAGCCTGTTATGTCCATAACAGGGTCACCTTGAGAAAGGGAACATCATCCACCATTTATGAACTATGGAAAGGAAGAAAGCCTACAGTAAAGTACTTCCATGTCTTTGGAAGCAAATGCTATATTCTGACAGATCGTGAACAAAGGAGAAAGATGGATCCTAAAAGTGATGAAGGAATATTCCTGGGATACTCTACCAACAGCAGAGCATATAGGGTATTCAATTCCAGGACCAAAGCTATGATGGAATCTATAAATGTCATAGTTGATTATTATCATGAGGAAACCGATGTCCCATTTGATGTTGAGACATTCTTTGAGACTTCAACTCAAGTGTCTAAAAGGGATGATGTACCTAAAACTACTTCATCAGAATCTGAATCAAAGGAAGCTAACAAAGATTCTTCCATCAGAATTCAGAAAGATCATCCTAAGGAACTCATCATAGGAGACCCAAACAGTGGAGTCATTACAAGATCTAGAGAAATTATCTCAAACTCTTGCTTTGTCTCTAAGATTGAACCAAAAAATGTTAAGGAGGCTTTGACTGATGAATACTGGATTGGAGCAATGCGAGATGAATTGAACCAATTCAAGCAACATGAAGTATGGGAGTTAGTTCCTACACCAGAAGGAACAAACATTATTGGCATAAAATGGATCTACAAGAACAAATCAGATGCTGAAGGAGTTGTCACCAGGAATAAGGCAAGGCTTGTTGCTCAAGGCTACACTCAAGTTGAAGGGGTTGATTTTGATGAAACTTTTGCTCTTGTAGCCAGACTGGAGTCAATCAGACTTCTTTAGGGAGTTTCTTGTCTCCTTAAGTTTAAGCTATTTCAGATGGATGTAAAGAGTGCCTTCTTAAATGGGTACTTAAATGAGGAAGTATATGTGGAACAGCCTAAAGGATTTGTGGATCCAAATTGTCCTGATCATGTCTACAAATTAAGGAAAGCTCTATATGGCCTGAAACAAGCTCCTAGAGCCTGGTATGGCAGATTGACAAAATTCCTCACTGACAAAGGATACAGGAAAGGAGGCTTGGATAAAACCCTTTTTGTCAAAAACGAAGGAGGAAAGATAATGATAGCTCAAATTTATGTTGATGACATAGTGTTTGGAGGAATGTCAGATAAAATGGTTAAACATTTTGCTGACCAAATGCAAGTTGAATTTGAAATGAGCCTCATGGGAGAATTGACCTACTTTCTTGGACTACAAGTCACACAAATGGAAGACTCAATTTTTCTGTCTCAAAGCAAGTATGAAAATAATATTGTCAAGAAGTTTGGAATGGAGAATGCCAGTCACAAAAGGACTCCTACACCTACTCATTTAAAGTTGTCCAAAGACTCAAGTGGGGCTAATATGGATCAAAGCTTGTACAGAAGCATGATAGGAAGTCTTCTATACTTAACAGCCAGCAGACCTGACATTGCTTTTGCAGTTGGTGTATGTGCAAGATACCAGGCTGAACCCAAAGTAAGTCACATCAACCAAGTGAAAAGAATTCTGAAATATGTGAGTGGAACTTACAACTATGGCTTGCTGTACTCTCATGGATGTGAACCAATTTTGTCTGGTTACTGTGATGCTGATTGGGCTGGAAGTGCTGATGATAGAAAGAGCACCTCTGGAGGATGCTTCTTTTTGGGAAATAATTTTGTCTCTTGTTTTAGAAAGAAACATAACTGTGTGTCTCTATCTACTGCTGAAGCTGAATACATAGCAGCTGGTAGCAGCTGTTCTCAAATGATCTGGATGAAACAGATGCTTACTGAGTATAATATCACACAAGATGTCATGACATTGTACTGTGACAATCTGAGTACTATTAACATTTCCAAGAATCCTATACAGCACAGCAGGACCAAGCATATTGACATTAGACATCACTTCATCAGAGATCTTGTGGAAGAAAAGGTGATTAAACTGGAACATGTTGCCACTGAACTACAACTGGCTGACATTTATACCAAGGCACTTGATGCTAGTCAATTTGAAAATTTGAGGGGCAAGCTGGGTATTTGCCAATATGAAGAGATGTAGCAATTAATTTTGCTTAAAACAAGGGATGATGGAGATATTTTAGTTAAGTCTATTTCTTCCCAAAATTTTAAGAAGTTGAATAGACAATCATATTTCTACCTCCTCTCGCGTCTCTGCAACAATCTCCATTCTCTCAAACAAAGATTCCATTCTCGCTGTTACTTGTTTTCTAAATCACTCAAAATGTCTCAACAATCCATGTCATCATCCTCTTTAAAGGCGACTGCTTCTTCCGCATCCTCTGACAGCGAACCTAGGGCAATCACAAACTGCATAGATATTGATGTTCTTGAGATAACTCCTCTTCGTGAACTGGAAGCTGATCCCACTAAGGTCAAGAAGCTGTAAACCAGACATGCAAAAAGATCTCAAGCCTCTCCATCTGGTAAATATTCTCAACCATCATCTTCTATTCCTCCAGAAATAGCAAATAGGGAAGGTTATGCTTATGTTCATCAAGCTATTGCTAGAATAGTCACTAGGATTCTTAATGAGAATCACTCTGTACCTGGCATTTCTGTACCTTTGAACCAAGAAACTACTAGTCCTAATGTAGATGTCACTCAGAATGTTGAGAAACCTGATGACAACATTAGGAAATCTCCAGAAAAACATGATGATCACCAGAACCCTACTGACGAGGATGTTGAACCCCCGGTGGTTGATGTTGATGAAGAATACTCTGACAATGATTTAATTGCTAATATCAACCCAAGCATAGCTATAAGGATGATGAGCAGAAAAGAAAAGCAGGATGCTGCCAAAAGCCCCTCCAAAGAGAAGGCTACTAAAGTTGTTCATAAGAAAACCAGGACTGAGATCAAGACTAGAGTAGAAGCTGAGAAGGATCGAAAAGCTGGATTGTCAAAAGGGAAGGGGAAGGTGAAAACTAGAGTACCTGTTGGTAGTCTGTCAAAACCTTTGAGACAACCAATAGCCAAGAAAAGGAAGGACCCTGAACCCTCTGAATCTGATGAGGAATCAGAATTTGAGTTTGATGTTGAGAGCAATGTTCCAGACATTCCTCTCAGGAAGAAACTCTCTTCGAGCAAATTGCCTAAAGTCCCTGAAGTTGCCATTGACAACATCTCCTTTCACCATCCAAAAAATGCAAACAGATGGAAGTATGTATTTCTGAAAAGGATTTCTTTGGAGAGAGAGTTAAACAACAGTGCTGTTAAATGTAAAGAAATCATGGATCTAATCAAGATTGCTGGTCTAATGAAAACTGTGGTAAAGTTTACCAACTGCTATGAGATTCTTGTCAAAGAATTCATAGTAAATTTATCTGATGGTTGTGCTGATGGAAAGTCAGATGATTTTAAAAGTGTGTATGTGAGAGGAAGGAAGGTAAATTTCTCTCCTTCTGAAATAAACAAATTCCTAGGAAGACCTGATGATGCTTGTCCTGAGCTGGAGGTTACTGACAACCAAGTTTGTCAAACAATCACTGCCAAGCAAGTCAAGAACTGGCCCTTGAAAGGGAAGCTAAATGCGAGTAAGCTGAGCATGAAGTTTTCCATACTGCACAAAATAGGTGCAGCTAACTGGGTTCCCACCAACCATAAATCCACCATTTCCACGGGTTTGGGAAGATTTATCTATGCTGTTGGAACCAGGACAAACTTTGATTATGGCAAGTACATATTTGATCAAACATTGAAACATGCTGGAAGTTGTGCTATTAAAGGCCCTATTGCTTTTCCCTCTCCCCCGTGTGGTATAGTCATTGCTCAGTATCCTGATATTCTGGCTGAAAAAGACTCTGTATGTAAAAGAGCCCCTGCTCTTGGTTTGCACTATAAGCTGTTTCAGGGAACACATGTCCCTGACATTGTTATGAGATCTTCTGAGACATCAACTGTCAAATCTCATTCCAAGAAGACTGATGTTATAGATGTGCTAAAAGAAACCTGCAGAGAACTTGATACAAGAAAAAGGACTCTAGAAGAGCTGATTGCTAAACTAGAACAGGAAGAGAATGAAGAACAAATAAGGGAAGAAGATGCTGATGAAGACCAGCATAATGCTGAAGATAGTGCTTCCTTGGAAGATGACAGTGCCTGAAGGTCAGTGTTGGTGAAAAGATTGTTGCTGGAACTCGTTGCTGCCAAATGACTTCTTATTTATTTCTGTGTTTTTTTTAATTCCTTTTGGATGACTGTATAACTTAAAAGTACAAGTATCATTTGCCTCTTTATGGCTAAAAATGGGGAGAAGATTTTGTGGTTATTTTGGTAGAATTAGACTTGGTAGCTTTTATTAAAAACTTTGCTGCATTCTAATCTCTGATTGTTTAGGGGTTTTAGCCAAAAATTTGCCAAAGGGGGAGTTTGTAAGTGTCTGTTTGTTGGCATTTTTTTTGATAAAACCAGAGTTGCGAATATCATGACTGATGTCATAATATTCTGGGATAAAGGTACATTCTGCAGAAAAGAATGTCATACAGGAACTACTCAGTTTGAAGTGTTTATCATGATCATTAAACAATGATCATATACAGTATATTCTACCAAAATCAGTGAGCAGGATTCTTGTTGTCATAACCAATGTTAAGACATCCTGTACTGATCTAACATTTGCGCAGATTTGTTATTCCTGAGATTTTTCAGGAATCTGGTATGCTTATCTAAGTTGATGTATACAGTCCAGATCAGATGCTCCCGTGGACATTAGGTTAACTTTGCTTAACCCTTATTTGGTATGATAAAAGTCTAAGACCAATTCTCTTGGGTTAACTAACCCTAGCTATATTTGTGGAAGCCGTAACTGAAGAATAGTCTGCCTATATATTCGTCTTGGAGATTAATGGTTAGAGTCTCTTAGACAGAAGATCAATAAGGGATTGTATAGTTGTAACTACTGTGAGCCAAGCAATTACCATTGTGATAAGTGACTTGGAGTAGGATTTGATTGTAAGGGCTGTGTATTACCCAAAGCTTTGAAGCACGAGTATTTGTGTCACTTGATTAAAGCTTTAAAGCAAAATCAAGTTAGGGTTGTTTATTACTCAAAGCTTTGAAGCACGAGTGATTGTCACTTGATTAAAGCTGTGAAGCAAAATCAAGTGTATATACTGAAGAGTGTCTTCATAATTTCATTAATCAATTGTTTAGTATCACTGCTGTGATTGAGGGGGAGTGAGTAGGAACTCAGGTTTAAGTTGAACTTAGATTAAAGTTGCATTGGGTAGGTCTTAAGTGAAGGAGATAAACTGGTTGGTTTATTCCTGAATTAATATCTCTTATAGTGAATTTCCTCCCTGGCATGGTAGCCCCTAGAGTAGGTGTTGTTACACACTGAACTGGGTAAACAATTGACTGTGTTCTTTACTGCTTTTAAATTTACTGTCTTGAAGTGTGTCAGATACGGTGTCATAACATTCACTGTGACATTAAGTATCTGCTGCCAGAATTTCAGATGTTAATGAAGCTCGTAATCAAAAATCACATAGTTCAAGCTTAGCCAGAATATAATCAAAAATAAAATTGAATTTAATAAACAAAATAAAAAAAAGGAAATAATTTTTAAATTGTTTTTTTAAATTAAAATAAAAGAAAAAATAACAAACTATATTCAAAGTATCAAATAAAATAAAAATAAAAATATAGAAAAGTCAGAGATGATCTCAAGTATTTTTACAAATATTTTTACAATTTTTTAAAATTATTTTAAATCATTCAAGTAAGTGAAAAAGATAAAAAATAGTAAAAATCAAAATAAAATTTTAGAAAAATTTCATAAAGATAGAAATAAAGAAAATGATCTTGATAAATTTTTTTCAGAATTTAAAAATACAAAAAAAAAGTGTTTTTAAACAATTAAAAACAAGTAAAAACAAATAAAAAAAATAAAAAATATCAAATCTGAAAATAAAATCATGAAAATCAAAATCATAAAGAGAATATTTCAAAATATTTTTGTGAATTTTTTCATTATTTTTGGGTCAAAAATGATTTTTTATGATTTTTGGAAGTTTAATTAAATTAAATATAAAAAATTAGAACATGAAAATAAAGTAAAAAAAATGTGGACCACTAGATTAATGTCAAAATGTGTTAGTAAGCATAACCAAGGGATCTGACACGTTGTGCATAATATGGTCATCTTTGGAAATCACACCAAATCATTTTTTAATAATTAAAAGTAACAAAAAATCGGGCGCGTTAGATAGAGTTTGACTAACGAAAGTTATCAAATCTAAGAGTCCTAAAAATGCACATATAATAAGACATATGCACTGGATAGGATTCAAAAATTCAAATGTCACGCTATCATTGGCTGAAGCATGATACGTAGGTCGTCTTCAACCTCCAGACGCCCTAAATTGAGGTTTCACAAACTGTAAAATTAGAGGACTAGACCGGTAACATTAGATTTGTCTCTTCAAAATGATTCTAATTGTACCCTGGCGCCAAATTTATATAAATTGTGCAAGGATGTATTTGGAGAAAACCAGAAAAATTAGCGAGCACGAAAATTCCAAGTATCTTTCTCAATTCTCAATGAAAATGAAAATCGTAAGAAGGGTGACAATCAGATGGATAAGTAGAGTAGAATAGGGATTTATTTGATTCAATTTGGTTAAGAATTCTACCCGAACAAAGTAGCAGAAAATTGATCTGAAACTGGATTTGGTTAGCACGATTTAAGACACTTCAAGGCTTGGTTCTTCTTCTATTAGCTTCAATGAAGTTCAAGAATAAAGAATCGACAAATAAAATGGATTGAAAAGTGGAGAAAATGTGAATTCGAAAACTCGGAAAAGTGGGTTATGTAGGGAGTTTGGAAAGGTAATTTTGGATGTCCAAGCTTGAGAAAATGAGAGGAGTGAGGTCCTTTATTTATAGGGAAGTGAATGGTGCAAAGAATTGAGAGGAAAAATGAAGTTTGGAGGGAAATTGGATGGAGCCCGAAAGTGGAAAATATGTGACTCCATGTGCATCAAAACTCAGCCAATTCCTGCATTTTTATCCTTAATTCAACTCTTGGAACTTTGTTAACGTGTTTAAATCAAAAACGTGTGCTAATTTGGTTTTAGAAGCTTGATTATTGATTTCAAATTCTGACTTGGAAGGAAAAAAACAATTTCAATTAGTTGAATTTAAACTCATGAGAGTTTTACACATAAAAGATGAGTTAGAGTTCATACACTTAAGATCATTATGGAAAAATAATGGGTTAAAGGAGACAAAAATTGGTCAAGTTATGACCTTTTGTAGTCACATAAGGGAATTTGATAGCCGATCTAGAGGACTTGTAATCTTTCTGAATCATTAGTGATCTTTCACACAAAATTTGCTTGAAACTTTTGAAGTGATTTGTTGATAACCCTTTAAGGAGAAGCATTTCTTTAGAGTAACTCAAAAATCTCAAGAGATGGACAAGGTATAGTCTTTATAAGTCCAAAACCCTAACTCTTATAGCATCAAAGGGCTTGGGAACCCCTTTCAATTTTAACAATCATTCCTGTTAAAATACTTTTGCTATGTGAAGAGAAGTTGTTCTGGCTGATAATAAGAACCTATAGTAGCAACAACCACTTCCAAATAGGGAGTTATGCACTTGTGATCAAAGAATCAGGAACTTGTCCAATTAGTTAAAATTTCTTTGATCAAATCTTGCATCTTTTAACTTCCTTTGGCATTTGAAGCTTGGTGAATCATAGTAGACCTTGTCACGACATTTATTTAAAGCACTATCAATGATGAAGCTTAAATTTCAATGAAGCTTTGTTGAAGAAGGCATGTAAATAAACTCATAAACCTATGAATCAACCTGATGAAGTGTGTTGTGCCCTCACCTATAGTATAATCATTTAGAGCAAACATTCATTGTACATGGTAGTTAAAACTTAATCAACACAAGATAAATATAACCTCCATATACAAATCAAAGTGCTTGGTGATCTCTCATGAGAAAAAATAAAGATATGGAGAAGAACCAACCCCTAGTGTAATCTTGATATGATTGGGTTTATATGAGATGATAGAGAGATCTTAGGGGGAAAAATTGGAGTATAACAGCTGCCCATATTTAAGTGTCTTCTATCCGGAGATACGAAGGTTAAAATCTTTGTGTCGACACGATTAAAGATGATTAAATATAAAAAAGCCCTATTTTTGGCCCTAAGATGCCATGCAATGCTTATGATTGTGCATGAAAACAAACAAATCCAAAGGCGACACAGGACACCACTGGGGAAGCATAAAATAAAATATAGAATCTAAAGAAAGTCCGACCAGGAAAATAAATCACTGGTGAACAGAAGACTCGAATTTATTGGGGTAAAGCCCAATGAGGAGATAAATCATCATCAACTTAAATACTAAGGAGAAAAGTAAAGGATGACAATGATCGATAAATAACTGCAAACTATCCACTCACTGAAAAGATAGAAAAAAAGTAACGTCGACTCACAAGGAGAAGAAATGGTAAGATAATACCGATAAAAATCGATATTAGGGTAGGTAACAAATGATTAGCATTAATACTTATGACTGGAAACATATGAACTTCTTTAGACAAAAGTGAATCTCAACGACGAACTATCTCTCATAATGATGAGACTACAATCCATCAGAGTAACAAATATCAACAATAAACTATCTCCCATAATGATGAGACTACCATTCATTGGAGTAACAAATCTCAACAATGAACTATCTCCCATAATGACGAGACTACCATTCATCGGAGTAACAAATATCAACAACGAAATATCTCCTATAATGACGAGACTCCAACTCATCAGAGTAACAAATCTCAACAACGAAGTATCTCCCATGATGACGAGACTACCATTAATCGGAGTTAGAAATACCAACAATGAACTATCTCCCATAATGACGAGACTAGCACTCATCGGAGTAACAAATCTCAACAATGAATTATCTCCCATAATGACGAGACTACCATTCATCGGAATAACAAATCTCAACAATGAATTATCTCCCATAATGACGAGACTACCATTCATCAGAATAACAAAAATGAATCTTCTCTGGGAATTATCAAACTTACTGGGGAAGTACAGGTTGCTCAAATAAAGAGACCTTTCACTTGCCGTTATAATAAGCATGTTGGAGAAAGAAAAATGAGTTATATGGAGAAGTGCCAATTCAGTCATGTTGAGGAGGTAAAGTCTTCTCGTACCAAAATAAATGCACATTCTCAAACTCGGGCTTAAAGCCTGCATCAATCATAATAATAACATTGTCGGGGACTACCGATCCAAACCAGAAATAAACTAGAGTGAAAGAGTCAGTCAAGATAGCACCTGATGAGAAACAAACTCAAAAAAGGGACTACGTCCCATCCTGATAATGATTTCAAGGACAGCTAAAGCGAAATTCTTGCACGAGGGATAACTCAGTGGCGAAATGAAAGGATATACACTTTCTGCTTAAGGTTGACATTTTATTGGAGACAGGGTAACATTGAAGAAGTGAAAAACACAAGAAGGGGGGGTTGAATTGAAACTTAAAATCAAAAGCAGTAGACACGATATTTTTATCCTGGTTCGTTTGACCTCAAACTACTCCAGTCCACCCGCCAATGTGATTTCTCCTCTCTCCAACGAGGACTTAATTCACTAATCAAAACTGATTACAATACTACTTTGACAACTGCCAAAGTCTTCTTGAGTACAATCACAACTCGGTTTATCTCAAGGAAAACTAGCTTAATCAAAAGAAAATGATTTACTGTGTACTGTTGTTTTTTGTTACAAAAATTGTATCACTACTATGATATATTACAAAATTTTAGCGTATGAGTGAATATGAATGTTTGCAGCGTTTAAGATGTATGAGCAGTCGTGTATCAAAATCGTAAACAATTTGTCCTTTAAGCTTGTTTATATAGGCGTGGAAATCTTGTCCAACATAAAGCGTGATAATGGACACTCAATGCTATTTCTATATTGAGAAGATTCTTGTCTGAATGAAGTCGTTGCATATGATATTGTCTTAATTGAAAAGTAACACTTCAGAACTAGAACCTTGCTTGTTGCTTTTACTTCAGAACATTGATGACTCAGAGATGTGAAGATCTGATGGTATATTAGACTTCTATTCAGAATCAGAGTATCCTTTACTTTAGCACAAATTTATGATCATCATTCTTCAGAACATTCTATTTACCTCAGCTTGAAAGCTTCTGTAGCTTAACTTCTGATGATGTTTCAGTCAGAACTTCTGCATACAAAATAACACAAATTTAGAGTGCATATTTGGTCTTTGTGTTTGTTATCATAAAAACTCTAATTAAGGGTTGTAGAATCAAATTATGTTCTAACAATCTCCCCCTTTTTGATGATGGTAAAAACTATGATTTTCAATGAAAAATATAGAGCAAAAAGCTTAAGAGAGTCTCCCCCTGAGTTGATTACTCAGATAGAGATTAGTTACTTCCCTGAAGTTCCTTCTCGTCAGAGCTTTTGATGCATCTCCTTCTGTTCTTATCAGAATATGTTCCTGTTCAAGCTTTTCAGAAAACATAGAGGTTAAGATATTCAGAATGTTTCAGACTTTGTCCGGGTATACTGTTATTGAAAATATCTTACGTTTTCCCCCTTTTTTTCAGGTATCAAAAAGCAATATAATCAGAGTAAAAAATATGATTTATATTGAAAACAGAATGCAATGACATTTTTCAGAAACAAAGAGGATAAGATGAAAAATACAGATAAACAGTTAAAGAAAATCTAAGAAGGTGGGGGAAGTCGTTTGAACAACGCTTCCAACAAGCTCTTAATCTAAGTGCTTGATTCTTTCTGCTTTCCCAGAATGTCTTTGATTTCTTTTGTTGTATCTTCTTGTTTATCCAATATATCCCTAATCTCTTTGTTTGTGTCTTCTTGCTTATACAGTCTGGCATGGATTAAGGCATTCTCCTTTTTCAACTCTTCCAGAGTTTGCATGACTAAAGACAGAGCTAGTGTATCTTCAGGGGTTGCATGTCGTTCAGAACACTCTGCAGCCTCTTCTAATTGAAAAACTTCTTCTGTTGTAATCACCTTTTCTAGAGCAGTAGTCATAGGGTGACTATCAGAATCTGGTTCAGTGGCTTCTAAAGGTTGGTGTTCTTTCCAGGGAGCATTTTCCAGCAGAAGAATTTCTTTGTTGTCCCAGTGGCTTAGAACATGATCTTTGAAGGCTTTTAGCTGATCACTGAAGTTCTGCTGAGCCATTTCATAGCTCAATTTTTTTAGCTTCTGGGATTCAGAGTTGAACCATTTTCTGAATCTTTCCGCTCCTCATATTGTTCAGTTGATGAAAAACCAGGAGCACTGTTGAGATTCTTGAGACTTGATGAGGATGCCATTGTTCACACGGATTCTTTGAAGAAAATTGATAGAAAGGGTTTTTGAAAAAGTAGAGCAAGAGAGAGTATTGAAGGTGGTAAAACGTGAATGAATGAAATAGTAAATTGAGTTTATATAAGTTCTTTAGAAAATGTAATCAGTAAGAAAGAGAAAATAGGTAACGATTATACTGAATTAATGAAATCTGAAATTAGGGGATTTAGAGAGATATTGAACACTTAACAATGATAAGTGTCTCAATGCATCCAATCGAACCTTTGACACTTCAGAATTTGAACGCGTGTTCAGCCTCAGAAGGTAGCTTGTGAGAGGATGACAAATGTTTGATGGTGTGAACTGCACGCCTCTATCCTTGAAATAAAAAGTTCAGATCTTCATAGATAGATTCTGAGGCAGCTGTACTCCTAACTTCTGAAGACAAGTTTATTAGATGTTCAAAGAAAACAATAAAATTCTGAGCGTTAGAATATGCAAATAAAACATTTTATTTTGGACACAATTTCATGCTGAGATGTTTCAGAATGAAATTGAATCTATCTTCAGAAAGGGGTTTTGTAAACACATCAACCCATTGATGGTCTGTGTCAATAAATTTTAACGGTAAGAATTCCTTTCTGAATATAATCCCTAATAAAGAGATGTTTTATTTCTATATGCTTAGCCCTAGAATGCAAAATGGGATTTCTGGATAGACATATGGAAGAATTATTATCACAAAAGATAGGAATGTTACTCTCAAATATGTTGAAGTCTTCAAGTTGACTTTTCATCCAGAGCATTTGATTGCTACATCCAGCAGCTGTTATGTATTCAGCTTCTGCTGTTGACAATGCTATGGTGGTTTGTCTCTTGTTGGTCCATGATATCAGGTTGTCTCCCAAAAACTAGTAGCTTCCAGAAGTGCTTTTATGCTCTACTCTGTCTCCAGCAAAGTCAGCATCACAGTATCCTACGAAGCTGTATTTATTGGATTTTCTATAAAACAAACCCAGATTAGTAGTACCTTTCAGATTTTTGAAAATTCGCTTAACTGCTGTTAAGTGAGATTCTCTAGGATCTGATTGGAATCTAGTACATAAGCAAACACTGAATAAAATAGCAGACCTTGAAGTCGTCAGATAAAGGAGAGATCCAATCATACCTCTGTAGATTTTCTGTTCTACCTTTTTACTTACCTCTTCCTTTTCCAGAATGCACGTGGGGTGCATTGGAGTCTTTGAGGGCTTACATATTGAGAGGTCAAATTTCTTCAGAAGTTCTCTGACATATTTCATCTGATGAATGTAAGTTCCTTCTGGAGTTTGGTTTATCTGAATGCCCAAAAAGAATTTAAGTTCCCCCATTAAGCTCATCTCAAACTCTGCTTTCATGCACATAGCAAATTTTCTTCCCAGAGAAGGTTTAGTGGATCCAAAAATGATATCATCTACGTAAATCTGACAAACTAAAATGTCATTCTTAAATGTCTTACAGGACAAGGTTGTGTCCACTTTCCCTCGGGTGAATTCCTTTTCTAACAGGAAGTTACTTAGTCTTTCATACCAAGCTCTGGGAGCTTGTTACAGACCATAGAGTGACTTCTTTAGTTTGAAAACATATTCTGGGTGTTTGGAATTTTCAAACCCAGGGGGTTGGTGCACATATACCTCTTCATCGAGGTAATCATTTAAGAATGCACTTTTGACATCCATCTGATACAGAGTGATGCTATTATTTACAACAAAGGATATTAGGAGTCTGATAGATTCTAACCTGGCGATTGGAGTTAAGGTTTTTGTATAGTCTATCCCCTCTTGATGACTATAACCTTGTGCCACCAGTTGTGCCTTGTTTCTGATGACTTCTCCTTGCTTATTCAGTTTGTTTCTAAACACCCACTTTGTTCCAATGACGTTGAATCCTTTTGGTTTGGGAACTAGATCACATACGTCATTTCTGGTGCACTGGTTTAATTCCTCCTGCATTGCCAGAATCCAGTCATTTTGCAGAAGAGCTTCATCAATTGTTGTTGGTTCAATCAGTGAGACCAGTCCCATAAGGGATTCTTCAGAGTTTCTGAATGTTGATCTTGTTCTGATTGGATCATCCTTCTTTCCCAGGATCTTATCTTCTGGGTGAGCTATGCTGCTTCTGGATAACCTTTTCTTGATTTGATCAACAGAAGGTACTGGAGCACTTGTAAAATTTCTTTCTGAAGTTGTTGGAACGTCTCTGTTGGGAACTTCTGATGAGTTGTCTCCAGTAACTGTGAATTCAACTTCTATATCTGCAAAAGATTCATTCTGCTTTGACTTTTGAGGGTCAAGCTTATCATCAAATCTAACACTGGTTGACTCTTTAACAATCTGTGTTTCTATATTGTATACTCTGTGCCCTCTTGAGCATTCATAGTATCCTAACATAATACACTTCTGTGCTTTAGAGTCAAACTTGTTCAGATGATCTTTAGTATTCAGAATAAAACATGTGCATCCTAAAGGAAGGAAATAAGAAATGTTGGGCTTTCTGTTCTTCCATGGAGTATTTTCCAGAATAGGTCTTATAGAGATTTTATTCTGAATATAACATGCTGTGTTAATTGCTTATGCCCAGAAGATCTTAGCAATGTTAGTCTCATTGATCATGGTTCTGGCCATTTCTTGCAATGTTCTGTTCTTTCGTTCTACAACTCAATTTTGTTGGGGAGTTCTAGGACAAGAGAAGTCATGTGAGATGCCTTTTTCATTAAAAAAAATTATTTTCAAATTCTTCACCATGACCACTTCTGACTTTGACAATTCTAAGATCCTTTTCATTCTGAACTTGGTTACAGAATGCAACGAACACAGAATGTGACTCATCCTTGTGTCTTAAGAACTTTACCCATGTCCATCTTCTATAGTCATCTACGATCACTAACCCATACTTCTTGCCACTAACAGACGCAGTTTTCACTGGTACAAATAAGTCTATATGCAGAAGTTCTAATGGCCTACGGGTGGAAACAACATTTTTAGCTTTAAAAGCAGGTTTTGCAAATTTGCCTTTCTGACATGCTTCACACAGAGCATCTGAGCTGAACTTCAGATTAGGAAGTCCTCTGACCAGATTGAGTTTGTTAATCTGAGATATTCTTCTCATACTAACATGCCCCAATCTTCTGTGCCAGACCCATTGCTCGTTGTTAACAAAGAGAAGGCATTTTACATTCTGACTTATTAGTTCAGAAAGTTTTATCTTATAAATGTTGTTGTTCCTCTTTCCATTAAATAGGATAGTTCCATCTTTCTAACTAATAGATTATATCATTTTTGATTAAAGATTATATCATAACCTTTATCACTTAATTAACTTATGGATAACAGGTTATGCATCAATCCATCAACTAAAAGCACATTATTGATAGAAGGAAGATTACCATTACCTACTATTCCAGAGCCAATGATCTTTCCTCTTTGGTTGCCTCCAAAGCCCATGTAGCCTCCAGGTTTAAGTTCCAGGATTTGGAACATATGATTTCTTCTCGTCATGTGTCGAGAGCATCCAGAGTCCAGGTACCATGACTGGTGTTTTAGCCTTGCTGCTAAAGATATCTGCTACATATATAATTTTGTTCTTAGGTACCCATATCTTTTTGGGTCCTGGTTTGTTAGTTTTACCAAAATTTTGTTTGAATTTTGGTTTGGCATAGTAATCATTACTAGTGTACTTTAGGTCATGTGTGTGCCCGTATCTGAAATGAGATTTTAGTGGTGTGCGTTTTATACCTAGGTCCATGAATTTCTTAGATGGAGATACCTTACCTTGGTATCCTATTCCTTTTCTTTCATTCCTGCTAACTCCATAGATCATTGAAGCCATCTTGCTTCTATCTATGTTTTTAGCCAGAAACTTCTGAAAGATGTGATCATACTCTTTGATGATCTTATCAGCATTACTGGGAGTCTTTGAGATTATTTCCTTCTGAGAGTTTTGTAAATCATTTTATAATTATAAAATATTTTCTTTTAACTCATAATTTTCTAATCTAAGATTCTCATTTCTTTCAGAGTCAGAGACAAGATCCTTTTTCAGGTTCTTGAATTTGAATCTGATTTGCTGATACCTTTCCAGAATTTCATTCAAACTTTCTACAAGTTCAGCTTTAGTAAAATTAACAGTGAAATCAGGGAATACCTCTTTTGTGTCTGATTCTGAGACTGAACCAGAAGTTTCATTGTCTTCTGTCACATTTGCCATAAGAGAGATGTTGGCTCTTTCATCATCTGACTTTGAGTTAGCATCAGAAGTGTCTGAATCGTCCCATGTTGCCATGAGGCTTTTCTTCTTCTCCTTGAGGAACTTCTTTTTGGGTTTCTCCTTCTGAAGCCTTGGATAATCACTTTTGTAGTGCCCTTGTTCAATGCACTCATAGCAGATGATGTCTTTGTTATTTGACTTTCTGTTACCAGAGGAAGCTTCAGATCTTCTGTGTCCAGAGGAGGACTCAGAATTTCTGTATCTGGAGGAGGATTCATTCTGATTCTTTGATCTTCTCGGATTTCTGAATTTTCTTTGTCTCTGTTTCCACAGTTGATTTACCCTTCTGGAGAGAAGAGACAATTTGTCTTCTTCTGATGAGGATCCATCATAGGTTTCTTCCATAGCCTGCAAAAACCTTATAATCAGATTTCTAGTTAGATTTTAATGCTAGAGGCTTACCTTGATTCTGAGGCTCGTCTTCTTCTATCTCTATCTCATGACTTCTGAGGGAGCTAACAAGTTCCTCCAGAGATATCTTGTTGAGATCTTTAGCCATCTTAAGTGCAGTGACCATTGTCCTCCATTGCTTTGGTAGACTTCTGATGATCTTCTTTACGTGATCAGCAATAGAATATCCTTTGTCAAGATCTTTCATCCCAGCAACAAGAATCTTGAATCTTGAGAACATAGTTTCTATAGATTCATTGTCTTCCATCTTGAGTGCTTCATATTTCTGAATGAGCGCAAGGGCCTTGGTTTCTTTAACTAGTATGTTTCCTTCATGCGTCATTCTCAGAGAGTCAAACATGTTTTTGGATGTCTCTCTGTTTGAGATCTTCTGATATTTTGAGTATGAGATGGCACTGAGAAGTATTGTTCTGGCTTTATGATGGTTTCTGAAATCACGCTTTTGTTGGTCAGACATCCTTTTTATATCTATCTTATGACCACTTTCATCCACAGGATGTGTGTATCCATCAATTACCATGTCCCATAGATCAGCATCATGAGCCAGAAAGAAGCTCTCAATTCTTTCTTTCCAGTAGTCAAAATTTTCTCCATCAAAGACTGGAGGTTTGCCGTTGATTCCGTCCTTGACCTCATGATAGTCATTGCTGATGTTTTGGCTTGGTCCCACCATAGTGTTTTTCTCAAGGTTGGATCTTGTACTGACACGGTTAAGTCTATGAACTCAGAACCAGGCGCTCTGCTGCCAATTGAAGATGTGAAAAACACAAGAAGGGGGGGGGGGGGGGGGGTTGAATTGAAACTTAAAATCAAAATCATTAGACACGATATTTTCATCTCAAGGAAAACTAGCTTAATCAAAAGAAAATGATTTACTGCGTACTATTGTTTTTCGTTACAAAAATTGTATCACTACTGTGATATATTACACAATTTGAGTGTATGATTGAATATGAATGTTTGTAGAGTTTAAGATGTATGAGCAGTCGTGTATCAAATTCGTAAACAATTTGTCCTTTAAGCTTGTTTATATAGGCGTGGAAATCTTGTCCAACATAAACCGTGATAATGGACACCCAATGTTATTTCCATATTGAGAATATTCTTGTCTGAATGAAGTCGTTGCATATGATATTGTCTTAATTGAAAAGTAACGTTTCAGAACTAGAACCTTGCATGTTGCTTTTACTTCAGAACATTGATTACTCAGAGATGTGAAGATCTGATGGTATATTAGACTTCTGTTCAGAATCAGAGTATCCTTTACTTTAGCGCAGATTCTGATCATCATTCTTCAGAACATTCTTATTACCTCAGCTTGAAAGCTTTTGTAGCTTAACTTCTGATGATGTTTCAGTCAGAACTTCTGCATACAAAATAACACAAATTTAGAGTGCATATTTGTTCTTTGTGTTTGTTATCATTAAAACTCTAATTAAGGGTTGTAGAATCAAACTATGTTCTAACAAACATAACTATGCAAAAAGGGTAATATACCCTCAAAAACATCAATGAATGAAAATGAGTAATGAACTTTAATTTAACTATGCATGATGTATGTATGAATATATGAATGTTATCATGTATATGCTGACAAAACAGACATGCAGCACTGGGAATAATTTAGACAAAATCAGCTTGGGTAAAGTCAACACTCGGCTAAATCATATACAGGATGAAAATTTCATAAGAAAGTAAGCACCAATTAAGGAAACAAATTCCTATTTCACGGCTTAACTCCGCTGGGAAGAAACATACTCCGAAAATAATAAAATCATAATAATAAATCAGTATAGATATATGGATATAACATCCTCCTCCAGGCTTCATCGGGGAATATCACACTGACTTCAATAAGGAACACAATGTCATACTTTTGAATTCATCCCTCCTGCCTCAACTGAAGATGTCTCTGTCATTTCCAAAGTTACCAGAGTTCCACCCAGAATGGCTTCATTGAAAGATGCGAAAGCCATTGTAGAAGAAGGTGGTTGTACTATTTGGGGTCAGCTTCCCGACATCCCATATAAATCTAACAAGTTTAGTTTGGGTTTCACTGTAGAGGGTCAAAAGGTTGTTCGTCGTGCTCGGGTTGGAAGACCACCATTCCACATCAGCAACAACAGAGTCAATTTTATAGGAGATGCTGCCAGTGATTATGACCTTGACAGTTAGATCTTTCCTACCATCGGCAACGGACACAACAACTGGAAGGAAGAAGACATTATCTTTGTCTCCTTTAGTCAGGAGTAATAGCTACATTTCAGGTTTTTATTGCTTTCAAGTTTTGGCTTTGTAATATTTGAACAATGACTTTAAGCCTTGTGCCTTACCCGAGGCAGTCATTTGTTAAGGGTTGTCATTTCATAAACATATGTTCATTTAATAAAAGCATTGGACGTTTTGCATTCAAATTTTTTGCTATATGTATTTCTTTTTACTTTTATCACTTTCAAATAGCTATGTCTTCTTACACACACCCACACAATACATTGTAGATCCACATCCACTCTGGATCCCGTTGTTAACAATTATGCTATTGCCACTTATGACTTTGAAAATCCAATCTACTAGGCCGAGGACGAAGGTGAGGAAGATTGTTAATTACCTGGAGAACTAGCCATACTGTTAATACAAGAAGAAAATGCTATACAACCGCATGAAGATCTAGTTGAGGTGGTAAACTTGGGTTCCGTGTCAGACATGAAGGAAGTCAAGATAGGTGCCAATCTAGAGGGAAATGTCAAGAATAGGTTGATACAGATGTTACATGAATATGTTGAGATTTTCGCATGGTCATACGAAGACATTCCAGGGCTTGATATTGATATTGTGGTTCACCGTCTACCGATGAAAGAAGGTTATTCTCTAATTAAGTAGAAGGTTTATCGAATGCGTCCCCAGATGTCAGAGAAGATCAAGGATGAGGTTATGAAACAATTCAACGTAGGGTTCTTAGCAATGACATCCTATCCTCAATGGGTTACGAATGTGGTTCTGGTACCGAAGAAAGACGTAAGGTATGCATGTGTGTAGACTACAGGGAACTGAATAGGGAAAGCCCTAAAGATGACTTCCCACTTCCACATATTGATGTTTTGGTCGACAACACCACTCAGCATAAGGTATTCTCCTTCATGGATGGTTTCTCGGGGTATAATCAGATCAAGATGGAACCGGAAGACATGGAAAATACTACTTTTGTTAAATAGTGGGGCATGTTCTGTTACAAGGTTATGCCTTTTGGGTTGAAGAATGCTGGTGAAAAGTATCAACGTGTTTTGGTAGCCTTGTTCCATGACATGATTCATAAAGAGATAGTGGTCTAGGTCGATGATATGATAGCCAGATCACAGACTGAAGAAGAGAATATGGACCATCTATATAGTTTGTTTGAGAGACTGAAGAAGTATAAGCTGAGGCTGGATCCAAACAAATGCACCTTTGGGGTGAGTCCAGTAAACTCCTGGGTTTTATTGTCATTGGTAAAGTAATTGAGGTTGATCCCTCTAAAGTCAAAGCTATATAAGAAATGCTCTCTCCCCGCACCGAGAAATAAGTAAGAGGTTTCTTGGGACGACTAAATTAAATTTCCAAATTTATTTCTCATCTAACCGCTACTTGTGAACCACTTCAAGTTGCTGAAGAAATATCAGGTAGTGAAATGGAATGATGATTGTTAGATATCCTTTGACAAAATCAAGGAGTACCTACAAGAACCTCCAATTCTAAAGCCACCAGTTGAAGGAAGACCCTGGATCATGTACCTAACAGTGTTAGAGAACTCAATGGGGTGTGTATTTGGCTAGCATGACGAGTCTGGTCGAAAAGAGCATGCAACATACTACCTTAGCAAAAAGTTTACCGACTGTTAAACAATATACTCACTGCTCAAGAAAACTTGTTGCCCTTTGGCATGGGCTGCTCTCCGACTAAGACAGTATATGTTGACCCGTACTACTATGTTAATCTCTAAAATGGATCCCGTAAAATACATATTCGAGAAGCCAGATCTATTCAGAAGAATAGCCCGGTGGAAAATGGTCTTACAGAATACGATATTCAGTACACCACTCAAAAAGCAATCAAAGGAAGTTTACTGGAAGATCATTTGTCTCATCAAGCCGTAGATGTCTACCAATTTATGAACTTCGAATTCCCAGAGGAAAACATTATGCTAATTACATATTGCGAAGAACCTGGACTGTATGAAGGACATGAGTCAGGATCCTGATGGACTATGGTTTTTAATGGATCTTCTAATGTTCTTGGCAACGGAATTGGTGTTGTAATTATCTCTCCTCAGGGTTGCCCTATGCCCTTCACCGCCAGATTATGCTTTGACTGTACCAATAATATGGTTGAATATGAAGCGTGCATCATGGGCACCAAAGTTTCTATTGACTTGAGAATCAAGTTCTTCAGCGTATATGGAGACTCAACCCTGGTAATCAGTCAAATCAAGGGAGAATGAGACACTGAGCATCTGAATCTCATTTCATACCGAGAGCATGTGTTGACCTTAATCTCGTACTTCGAGGAGATCACTTTTGAGCATATCCCACGAGAAGAGAATTAGTTGGCAGACGCGTTTGCTACCATGTTGTTCAAAGTCAGATGGGATAACGAGGCTCCCAGAATTACAATTGAAAGGCTAAACGAACCTGCAGACTACTATGAAGTTGACACTGACGGAGTAGAAGAGAAGCCTTGGTTCCATGAATTGAAAAGATATCTCGAGGCTCAAGAGTACCCTGAAGGAGCATCTATCAATGAAAATAAATTCCTATGGAGGTTCTCTGCTAATTTCTTCCTAAGAAACTTAATTATGTACAAGTGCAATCGTGATTTAACTCTGCTTCGTTGTGTGGACAAGGAAGAGGCAGAGAAGATTATGGAAGTTATGCATGAAGGTATATTTGGTACTCATTCCAGTGGACATACTATGGCTAAGAAAATTATAAGAGCGGGTTGTTATTGGTCGACTATGGAAACTGACTGCCATCACCAGTCGAGAACTTGTCACATGTTCTAGATCCATACTGACAAAGTTTATGTGCCTCAAGTACCTCTGAATGTCTTGACTTCTCCTTGGCCGTTTGTAATGTGGGGGAATTGATATGATTGGAGAGATCAAGCATATTGCTTCAAATGGGCATCGCTTCATCCTAGTCACTATTGATTACTTCATAAAGTGGGTTGAAGTAGCCCAATTTGCCTCTGTTACTAAGAATGTTGTTGCCTGATTCATTAAGCATAACCTTATCTGTCAGTATGGCATGCCCAAGAGGATTATCACAGATAATGGTACCAATCTCAATAACACTATGATTATGGAACTTTACATGCAGTTTAATATCAAGCACCACAACTCTTCTCTGTATCGACTAAAGATGATTGGCGCAGTGTAAGCCACCAATAAGAACATTAAGAAGATTATACAGAAGATGAAAGTGATGTATAAAGATTGGCATGAGATGTTACCATTTTCTCTTCATGGCTATCGCACTTCAACATGAAAATCAACTGGGGAAATTTGTTGTACCCCAAAATTTGCCCTCTCATTTCTCAAGAAATTTCTCATAAGATCTTCCATGACTCAAATTTGCAGCACTGATACATCAATTTAGGTTTGGAATTGACATAAGGGCAAAATGGTCAAAATGCATACTTAAAAGTCAAACTCTGACTTTTTAATCAAAATCAAGTTTCAAGAATCACATTTCATAAAGACGTGTTAGAATTTGAAAATTGTTCATGAATAAAATCAAAAGTCAAAATTACTCCTTGTTTTCAGATATGATATTTTTTATAATTTCTCCTTTATTTTAACTTGTTTTTCATCATTTAAAAATACTTTTTGATGTTTTTAAATTCTGGAAAAAAAATTAAAAATCATTTTACTCATTTCTGACTTTCTGAATTTTTTCTAGAATTTTATCTTGAATTCTACTATTTTTTATCTTTTTCTTCACTTATTTGAGTGATTTTAATTAGTTTAAAAATACTTTCATGTTTTAAAAAATCACCAAAAAAATTATAAAAATATTTGAGGTCAGCTCTGATTTTTCCAGGGTCTTTTTAAATTTTTATTTGATACTTTGAACATAGTTTACTATTTTACCTTTTTATTTTCATTTTAAAAACAATTTAAAAATCATTTTTATTTTTACTTTATTCATTAAATGCAATTTATTTTTTTAATATATTCTGGCTCTGTGATTGTTGATCATAAACTTCATTAACATCATTGGATCTTGAGTGTTGAGTTTAACTCCACTAAAATGGATGGATGATTTTAATGAAAGTTTGATTAAATTTTTTATTCACATGTATCCCCTCCCTCTTCATCTCATCCTCTTCTTCTTTACGCTACATGTTATTAGAGGATGATCTACATATCATCACTCCAAACATATGGCACATAGATTGCTATTGTACGGCATCAAAATATGTGTGAATTCTATATAAGTCTAGTTACGATTGTTTAACATAACGCTAAATTTTATCCTGATTCGAGAAATGATCATTCGCCGTCAAACCTATCTTTCCAAGCCCATATATGTTTAATTTGAACCTTTGATCTAATAACCTCAAGGTTCTTTGTTAGGAGGCTTAGGTCTTATCAATCCTCTAATGAATCTTCATAAATTTTGGAACTAAGTGAATCATTTAAACATCGTTGATCATTTATTGTTGTCTTGAGATTTGAAATGAATGATATACTTGTCAAAAAGCAAATGAAACTTACTGTTGAGAGGTTTTTATTTTATCAATCTTCTAATGAGTTTTCAAATGGAAGTTTCAAGATGGTCATTCAACTAACCTCTAATATCTAACAATTTACTTTATTTAATCCTTTTATTTATGCTTTTTACTTTAAGCACATTTATTTTAGCATTTTCATTTTATGTTATTTTCATCTTTTCTCATTTGAGTATTAATCTTTATGTCATTTGTTTTTCTCACTTGAGCTTTTCATTTTCTTTTTGAAGATACCAAATAATCAACTTGAACAATAAAAAACATTAATGTTACTTGGACTATTTGGTTACTATCTTTGGCATTTTGGAGTTAAAGACTTTTTGGACTTAGGTTTAGAGACCTTCACCTACCTTGAGACCCGGTGACTTCTATTGCTATTTTGTCTGGAGTTCTTGGGGTTTACCCCGAGACATTGGGTTGTTTGTTTTCTTTGTGTGATGGTTATTCTTATTATATACTTCGTCTGTGATTGGGAGTTCATTTGTATACAGTGTTAGAACATAATTTGGTTCTGCATTCTTGTAAGAGTTTTGATGATAACAAACACATGTCATATATATATATATAAAGAACAAACATGCTCACTAAAAAAAGTATATTTATATGCAGGGAACTTCTGATGTGAAAAAGATCAACTAGAACACAATAGATGTTCTGATGTAAGAAGCATGGAAGATCTGCTAGAACATCTAGAAGTTATGATATAAGAAGATGAGAGAGTGTTGATTTGAAGATCTGTTCAAACACAACATACTTAGAAGCAAATCTGTGTGACACGCTTAAATGAAGAACTTATATGTTACAAATTCTGAATGCACCAACGCTGTGTAATAGGATCTCTGATACTCTGATCTGTAAAGTTCTTAAACAAGCAGTAAGGGTCTCCCAACGGTATCATTCATCTTCTGATATGAGAAAGTTCTGAAGCGTTACAGTTTATTAATGGAAAATTAAAAGTAATGGCTATAAGGAGACAAGAATATCCTGGTTTGGAAAGATTATTAATTCGTGTTATGAACATTCCAAAAGCATCTTCTTATGTCACTCTTTCATGGTCTATATAAAGAAGACGTATAGAAGAAATCAAATGATTAATTTTTGCGCACGAAAAATAAAATCACATTTATCCAATTCTACCTAATTATCTTAAATTGTGTAATACATCAGTGTTTTGATGGTGTTTTATTTAGAAAACATTCTTGTACACTTTTATTCAATATTGTTTAGTGAATTTCCTTGAGAAAACCGGGTTGTGGTTTTATACTCAAGAACACATTGACAGTTGTCATTAAGATTGTGTAATCAAGTTTGATTAGTGGATTAAGACCTCGCTTGAGAGAGGCGAAATCAACTTGTCGGGTGGACTGGAGTAGTTTAAGTTCAAACAAACCAAGATAACCAACATGTTCTTTTCATTAAGTTTTAAGATCCCAATTCAACCCCCCCCCCCTCTCCCCCCACCCACCTTCTTGTGTTTTTCCATTCTTCAATTGGTATCAGAGCACCTGGATCTGGGTGCAAATATTTATGGTGGAACCAAGTCAGAACATCCGCAATGATTATCATGATGAGAAAGACGGAATCAGCAGCAGCCCCCAAATATTTCATGGTCAAAAGTTTGATTACTGGAAAGACGTAATCAGAAGTTACTTTCTAGCTTATGATGTTGATCTTTGGGATATGGTGACTGATAGGTACATACATCTTGTTGATGAAAGCGGTCAGAAGATTGACAGAAAAAGAATGGAAGATCATCAAAATAGAGATTTCAGAAATCATCACAAGGACAGAACAATTCTCTTGAGTGGCATCTCATACACAGAGTATGAGAAGATCACAAATAGAGAGTCAGCAAAACATATGTTTGATTCCTTAAGAATGACGCATGAAGGCAACACGCAAGTCAAAGAAACAAAAGCTCTTGCGCTAATTCAGAAGTATGAAGCCTTCAAAATGGAAGAAGATGAAACCATTGAAACAATGTTCTCAAGATTTCAAATTCTGGTTGTTGGGCTAAAAGTTCTGGATAAAGGGTACTCAATTGCTGACCATGTAAAGAAGATCATCAGAAGTTTACCTAAGAAATGGAGACCCATGGTCACAACTCTTAAATTGGCCAAAGCTCTTAACAAAATTTGTCTTAAAGAACTTGTCAGCTCCTTGAGAAGTCATGAGATAGAATTAGAACAAGATGAGCCGTGGAAGCAAGGTAAGTCTCTCGCTCTGAAATATAATAAATATGACACCCAAATTTTTGCATATAAAAGCAGAAGTAGAAAACTCTGGTGGATCCTCGTCAGAAGAAGACGAATTGTTCCTTCTATCCAGAAGAATCAATCAGTTGTGGAAGCACATGCAGAGGAAATTAAAAAACTCCAGAAGAACATGGAGTGACTCTGAACAATCTTCTAGATACAGAAAATCCAATAACATAAACATTACCTGCTATGAATTCAATGAACTAGTTCATTACAGGAGCTATTGTCCAAATCTTCAAATAGAGAAACCTAAAAAGAAGCTCTCTTAGTAAAAGAAGAAAAGTCTTATGGCAAAATGGGATAACTCTTAATCTTCTGAACATGGAACAAAATCTGAAGATGAACAAGCCAATATAGATCAAACGGCCAAGCTATCAGATGACTCTGAATCATCTGAATCTGAATCAGAATCAGATTCAGAGTCATAAGAGATATTCTCTAACTTTTGTAGATCTCAATTAGAAGGGAGTTTGTCAGAAATTCTTGAAAGATATCAGGAACTTTAAGCCATAAATAAGAACCTTAAAAAGGGTCTAGTTTATGACTCTGAAGATACTAAGAAACTGAAAACAGAAAACTCTGAGCTTAAAGAAAAAATTTCTAATCTCTAAAACAAATTACAAAAAGCTCAGGAAGAAACTGCTTTATAAATTTCTAGTAACTTTGATAGAATCATAAAATAATATGATTAGAGCTTTTAAAAATTTCTTGCTAAAAACATAGATAGAAGCAAGATGGCTTCAATAAACTATGGAGTTAGCAGAAATGGGAGAAAAGGGATAGGATACAAGGGTAAAGTATCTCAACCTAAAAAGGTTAAGGATATGGTTATAAGATGCACACCCATTTATTCTCACTTCACTTCTAGGCAAACACATGATATAAAATATACTAGTAAGGAGTTTTCTGCTAAACCAAAATTATAATAGAATTTTGGAAACTCTAATAATCATGGACTCAAAAAGATATGGGTACCAAAGGATAAAATCATTTATGCTGTAGATAATTTTAACAGCAAGATTGAAACACCAGTTTTAACACTTGGATTCTGGATGCTCTCTACACATGACGGGAAGAAAGCATATGTTCAAAAGCCTGGAACTTAAATCTAGAGGATTTGTAGGTTTCAGAGGCAATCAGAAAGAAAAGGTTATTGGCTCTGAACAATTGGGAACGGTAATGATAATACAGTATCAGAAGCTCTCTAAAGAATCTCAGTTGAATCTAGAAGAGGATGTCACACCTTTTCAAGAAACTTCTATCAAAGCAAGTCAAATAAAGACTTTACTACTTTTTTATTCTTGACAAAAAGGGGGAGAATTAAATATATTTTGACTCCTATCAGAAGCTAGATCAGAAGATCTTCAAGGAAGTATTGAATTTTATCGTTATCTGAGTATTCTACTCAGGGGGAGTTTTTTATTTATTTTTGTTCTTTATATTCCATTAAAATATACAACTTTTTGTCATCATCAAAAAGGGGGATATTGTTAGAACATAATTTGGTTCTACATCCCTATAAGAGTTTGGATGATAACAAACACATGATACATATATAAAGAACAAATATGCTTGCTAATAAAAGTATCTTTATATGCAGGGAAGTTCTGATGTGAAAAAGATCTACTAGAAAAATAATAGAAGTTCTAATGTAAGAAGCATATAAGATCTTCTACGACATATGGAAGTTATGATATAAGAAGATGAGAGAGTTTCATTTTGAATATCTCTTCAAACACAACATACGTAGAAGCAAATCTGCGTGATACACTTAAATGAAGAAGGTATATGTTACAACTTCTGAATGCACCAACGTTGTGTAACAGGATCTCTGATACTCTAATCTGTAAAGTTCTGAAACAATTTCCCCACTGAGTTATCCCTCGTGGAAGATTTTTGCTTTATCCTTCCTGTACAGATCATTCTCTGGATGATTTGAGTTTCCCACTTGACTTTATTTCTTAAAGGGTGTATTTTGGCTAACTGTTTTACTTATTTCTTAAAGGGTGTATTTTGGCTGACTGTTTTACTCCAGTTTATTTCTGGTTTGAATCTATGATCCTCGGCAATATTATTACTTTAGATTTCTGCAACCTTCGAGTTTTGGTTTGAGAATGTGCATTTATTTTGCACGAGAAGACTTTATCCCCTCAGCAGGAATACATTGGCATTTCCACAGGAAATCATATTTCTTTCCACAAGAAGCTATATTGCTTTCCCCAGGAAGTCATTTTTATAATCCTTCACAACAACAAGTAGTCGGTCTCTTTATTTGAGCAACTTGTACTTCCCTATAAAAGACGATGTTACTTTTTTGCTATCTATGAGTAGATAGTTTGTAGTCCGTTTTCAAATTACTCTAGTGAATGGCAAGTATTTCAATATCACAGAGACAATCCGTCGTGAAATCTTTGCAAGTGGTAGTCTCTTTATTTGAAACACCTTATATATTACCCTTTCCAAGCAGAATGCTTTGGTTAAAGAAGAAGTTAAGACCCGTTCTAGGCGAAATTCCAGAAATTTGTGGAAAACTTGTTATCTTTTTGATACCTTCAATGAATGTTGGTAGTTCATCATCAGTGAACGGCGGTGCTATGATATTTTATCTTCTACCTTCAGTGAAAGTTGGTAGGTCACCTTTAGTGAAAGTTGGTGATTGTTATCTTTTTTCTACCTTCAGTGAACGTTGGTAGTTCATCGTTAGTGAACGACGATGCTATGATGTTTTCTCTTCTACCTTCAGTGAAAGTTGGTAGGTCACCTTCTATGAAAGTTGGTGATTGTTATCTTTTTGCTACCATGAGTGAACGTTGGTAGTTCATCATCAGTGAACGGCGATGCTATGATATATTTTCTCTTCTACCTTCAGTGAAAGTTGGTAGGTCACCTTCAGTGAAAGTTGGTGATTGTTATCTTTTTGCTACCTTCAGTGAACGTTGGTAGTTCACTGTCAGTGAACGACAGTGTTATGATATTTTAGTTTCTCTCTACCTTCTGTGAAAGCTGGTAGTTCATCGTCAGTAAACATCAATGATTTCTTCTCTCTACCTTCAGTGAACGTTGGTAGCTCTCTGTTAGTAAACATCGGTGTTGTTATTTCTTTCCTCTTTCTGCCTCCTATGGACGTTGGTAGTTTCACCTTCAGTAAAAGTTGGTGTACCCTTTGAATTTTTATGATCCTCTATAAGTCAATTCTTTTGATTCACCAGTGATTTATTTTCCTGGTCGGGTTTCTCTTTTGTTTTTTTATTTCCTTTGTTACATCCCCAGCGGTGTTTTGTGTCTCTCTGATTTTGTTCATGCGCATTCATGTTCATAAGCATTGCATGGCATCTTAGGACCAAAAATAGGGTTTGTTTTATATTTAAGTATCTTCGATCGCGTCGACACGAAGATTTTTAACCTTCGCATCTCTGTATAGAAGAAACTTAAATAAGGCCAGCTGTTGTACCCCCAATTTTTCCCCCTAAGATCCCTTCATCATACCATATTGATTCAATCACAACAAGATCACATTAGGGTTCTTGGTTCTCCTCCCTATATTTAGCTTTGCTCTTTTAGGAATCACCAAGCACCTTGACTTGTTTTCTTTTGTGATCATGAATATTTTGTCTTGATTTTTCCTTTTAATTAATAAAATGAAATGTTGGTTTGTCTTATTTGTTACTAATGTAGGTAATGGGAATGAGATTTAGCAAGTTGCTCCATTGGTTCATGAGTTTATTTCCATGCCCTAGGCAATAAAGCTTGAGAAGTCCAAACCTCACCATTAAAGTTGTTTTGGAAGAGATGGCATGGCAAGGTTATTTTGGTTCACTACATTTCCAAGATGTCAAAATTGATTTAAAAGTGCAAGGGATTGATTGAAGAAGTTGTCATGGTTGGACAAGGTCTTGTTCCCAATGATCACAAGTGCATATTTCTCTCAATTATCAAGATATGGAAGTGTTTTTGGTGTCTATGAGTTCTCATTATCATCCTCAATAACTTCTATTTACAAAGCAATGGTGTTGGTACAAGAAAGTGATTCAAATTTGTCAACGTTCCTCAAAGCATTTTCTTGATCTAGGAGCTAGGGTTTTGAACTTCAAAGGAGTATATCTTGCTCATCTTTTAGTATTTTTGAGTGATTCCAAAGAAATAATTCTCTTAAAAGATTTATTAACAAATAAATTTAAATTTTTCAAGGTGTTTTCATGTGGAAGAAACTTGATGATGAAGAAAGATTACAAGTCCTCCAGATGAACCCCCAATTTCTCATGTGTGACTTCAAATGATCTTACCATGATCACTTTTTATCACCTTGAGTCCACTCGTTTTCAATAATGATCTTGAGGATGTGAACTTTATGCCTTATTTTATGTGCAAAGTGAGAAAATGGATGGAAGATTCCCTAAGGATGCAAAAGATTATAGGACATTTCATGATTTTTTGCCAAATTCAACAATTCATAACTCTCTCAATTTTTGGATATTTTGAATGGTTCAAATTGAAAAATGTCATTCAAGAGGTCTATTTCATGCCATCTTTTTTTGTCAAGAGCAAATTCCAAGAGGAAGGCCATGTTTGGATGCAAAATATTATAGGTCACTTTTGAAGAAAATTTTGAATAATTTCTAAGTATGGAAAGTCAACCTTTTTTCCCCAACTTTGACTCAATGCAATTTTCAGCTCAAGTATCCATTTGATTCCATTCTTTTTCCATTGAAAATATTGTAATCTCATCTTTCTAAAGCATCAAGAATCATGCCTTAAGACCCCTTGAGCTGAGAATTCCATTGGATTGAACTTGGTAACTTGGAACTGAAGTTTCTTCATAAGTCAGAATTTGAAATTCATGTTTTGGCCTCTAAACATCAAATTAGCACGCGTTTATGATCTAAACATGTTTAACCAAGTTGAGAAAGTGGATTAGAGCCTTAAAACACGAGGATTAGATGAGTTTTGATGCAAATCATATCACACTTTGTTCATGCATCAGGTTCACACGATTTCCCTCCAAACTTCCTCAAGCTTTGATAGCCAAATACACACTGTCCGAACCTCACACGAACTTCAAATTTTTGAAATCAGTTTCTATGATTCAAGCCATTTCTTCCAAAATTCTTTGCACATTCATCTTCCTTAAGCATCATACAAACTCTCCAACACTTAAACCAAGCAAAACGAGCTATAATTCATGCTACAGAAGTCCAATTTCAGAGCTTCTTTCTTGAACTTCGAAAAGGTATCATTCTCCACCATTTGGATCCAAATAAAGCACTAACCTGTTCTACTCCTTCTCCTGATTCTAGTGCTTCTTACAATTTTTAAATCCATTGAGAATTGAGAGAGAAATCTCAAATTGAAGGTGCTCGCTATTTTTTGGGTTTTTTATTCATATCTCTTTGTATACCTTATATAAATTTGGCGCAATGGTGGTGTCAGGATCTTCTTGAAGAGACGAATCCAATGATACTGGTTTGGGATCCTAATTTTTCCATTTGAAAGATCTCACAAAATCTCCATTGCAGGGTGGCTGGAGGTTGAAGGCGATGATATGTCTCATCTCAGCCAATGATAGCGTGTCAAACGTTTTAATTTCATTGGTTGTCCTTTTTCTAATCCCCTGCGGATCTTACTAAGGTCCATATCAAGCATAGTGCGTCTGGTCCATTGGATTAGCTTACTAACGTGTTTTGACTATGATCTGATGGCCCATATCTTTTTAGTTTTATTTTATTTTTTCATTTTATATTTCAATTGATTTAATTATCAAAAATTCATAACTCTTTTATTTTTTATCCAAAAATTATGAAAAAATTCACAAAAATACTTTGAATTATTTCTGATCTCATGACCATTTTTTCACATTTTTATTTTGAAAATTGGTATTTTTTATATTTTTTGCATTCTTTGCTTTGTTTTAATTACCTTAAAAATACTTTCTAACATTTCTTAATTCTAAAAAATTTCATTTTACAAATTTAGGACTTTTTGAAGATTTTATGGAATTTTATATTGATGTTTATTATTTTTGATCTATTTTATATTTTTTTAGCAATTTTAATTAGCTTAAAAATAGTTTCTCAGTTTAAAAAATTACCAAAAATTTTATTAAAATATTTGAGTCCATTTCTGATTTTTCTATGGCCCTACTTTTTTTTTTCTTGATTAATTCGAACATATTTAATATTTTTCTCTTTTATTTCTATTTTAAAACATTTTACAAAAACCTTTTTAATGTATATATTAAATGCAATATTATTTTGTGATTATTTTCTGGATAATCTTGGGTTGAATTTTTTATCATGAACTTTATTAACATCATTGGATCCATGGTGATTGAGTCTAACTCCACAAAAATGGATGAATGATTTTAATAATAGTTTGATAAAATTTAAATTCAAATGTCGTTTTTATATTCTTCCCCACCCTTCTCCATCTTCTTCTTGTGTTATTGCACTAAATGTTATTGGAACATGATCTCTATATCATGTCTCAAAACAAATGGTGCATAGATTGCTATTGACCGGCTTCAAAATAGGTGCGACTTCTACATAAGTCCACTTACGATTGTTTAACATAGTGCTAAATTTTGTCCTGATTCGAATAAATGATCATTCGTGGCCCAAACCTATGTTTTCAAGCCCAAGTATGTTAATTTGATCTCTTTGATCCAATAACCTTGTGATTTATTGTGTGGAGGCTTTGGTTCTACCAATCCTCTAATGGATCCACAACACTTTTGGTCAACGCGGATCACTTAAACATCATTGATCATTAAATGGTACTTTTGAGGATTCCAAATGGATGATATACTTGCAAAAAGCAAATGCAACTTGTTGTGTGGAGGCTTTGGTTCTACCAATCCTCTAATGAGTTCCAAATGCAAGTTTCAAGATGGTCATCCAACTAACCACTAATTATTAAATTGTTTTTACTTTATGCCCTTTAATTTTTTTTCTGTTTTATGTAATATTTACTTTAAGCATTGTGTATTTCATGTCATTTTTATTTTGCACAGTTGAGCCTTTTCTTTTCTCTTCTAAGACACCTAATAATCAACATGAACCATAAAAACCTTTAAAATACTTGGACTATTTGGATACTATCCTTAGCATTATGGAGCATTGGACTTCTTGGACTTGGGATTAGAAACCTTGGCCTATATTGGAGACCTTGTGATCTTAATTGATATTTTGTCTGGAGTTCTTGAGGTTTACCTCAAGACATTGGGTTGTTTTGTTTGTTTTATATGCAGGTTATTGTGATTACATTATTTGTTTGTAATTTGGAATTCACCCGTATACAGCCCTTACTCTGCCCAATTTTTGTGAAGACTTAATATACTTGAAGTTTAGTTCTCTCAAGAGGTGTAGTATCTTTGCTTGTTTGGTTTCAATCCAAAGAATGGGAATTCTATCTTGACTCATAATGTCAAGTATTGGCTTCTTGTTGGTTAGATGGTTCTTATCCCTAGCTTTTACCTTATGATTTAGGTTAGTCTCTTCTCCTCCACATCTTCTTTAATTTCAAAATCTTCTCCCTCCTTTTGAAAATTCTTCTTGTTTTAAAACTTGAACCACTTTCATAATAAACTTGGACTTAGGTCCATGCATTTTCAAAACATTTTCATAAATAAACTCTAATCAATTTAATAATACCTTGACATTTTTTGTGAGATCACTAAAATTCAATTAATCTCATTACAAACCATTTTGCCACTTTGGCTTTTTACTTTAAAATGTTTCTTAAAAGATTTGACTCTTGTCATTACTTGTAGTGATGCAAACAATTATACTTCTACAATATGTAGTAAAGTGAGATATTTTTCCACTTGGGTGTTGAGTGAGACATTGTTGATTTTAAAATCCAAGCCATATCCTCCACTTTGAGATGATGCAAATTCTCATTTCTCATGATTGTGGATAGTAAGTATGTTTTTCACACGGGCAATGACGACGATGTCTTATCTCATAAAATTAACCAACACACTTGTGTTTAAAAAAAATTTTAAAAAAAAAGGAACTACGTCTACACTGATCCCCTATTGCATGAAAGGTGGTACGTAGGCACTAAAGGTTCTCAACCGCGGCTGGTGCAAAAAGCCATAAAAATATATTTCTTTTCTCACCTCCACCATCCATTTTTATATAACATTTTATAGCCAAAATATACAGATTTTACAAAGAGGTTCTTGCGGAGTACCGTAGATGTTTAGGGTGCTAATACATTCCCTTTGCATAACCAACCCCCTTACCTTGAATCTTTCCCCCTCTTTTTGGGTTACTCGCGCTTTTCCCATTCCTTTGGAAACAATAAAGCACGGTGGAAATTTTTATTTTTGATCTGTATAAGTCTAGTCAATCCAATGGCTTAGTCTTAAACATTTCTACCGCTACAAACCTCAACAGTAAACTATCTCCCATAAAGAAGATACTATCATTTATCAGAGTAAAACCTCAACAACGAACTATCTCCCATAATGACGAGACTACCATTCATCAGGGTAAACATCTCAACAACGAACTATCTCCCTTAATTACGAGACTAAAATTCATCAGAGTGAAACCTCAACAACGAACAATCTCCCATAATGACAAGACTACCATCAATCGGAGTAACAATCTCAACAATGAAATATCTTCCATAATGACGAGACTACCATCCATCGAAGTAACAAATCTCAATAATGTATCTCCCATAATGACGAGACTACAATTCATCAGAGTGAAACCTCAACAACGAACAATCTCCCATAATGAGGAGACTACCATTCATCAGAGTAACAAATCTCAATAATGAACTATCTCCCATAATGACGAGACTACCATCCATCGGAGTAACAATCTCAACAACGAACTATCTCCCTTAATTAAAATATTACCATTCATTGGAGTAAACATATCAACAACGAACTATCTCCCTTAATAAAGAGTATATCATTCATTGGAGTACAAACCTCAACAACGAACTATCTCCCTTAATGACGAAACTACAATTCATCGGAATAACAAATCTCAACAACGAACTATCTTCTGTAATGAAGAGACTACCATTCATCAAAGTAAAACCTCAACAACGTACTATCTCCCATAAAGATGAGACTACCATTCATTAGAGTAAACTTCTCTACAAAGAATTATCTCCCTTAATAACGAGACTACCATTCATCGGAGTGAAACCTTATCAACAAACTATCTCCCATAACAAAGAGACTACCATTCATTGGAGTAAAACCTCAACAATGAAATATCTCCCATAATGATGAGACTACCATTAATTGGATTAAAACCTCAACAACGAACTATCTCCGATAATGACGAGACTAAAATTCATCAGAGTGAAACCTCAACAACGAACAATCTCACATATTGACAAGACTACCATCCATCGGAGTAACAATATCAACAACGAACTATCTCCCATAATGACGAGACTACCATTCATCGGAGTAGCAAATCTAAACATGACTGGAAATAAACAAATTTCTTCAGAGCAATGTGAATCTCAATGATGAACTATTTCCCATAATGATGAGACTACCATTCATCGGAGTAACAACCTCAACAACGAACAATCTCCCATAATGACAAGACTATCATCCATCGGAGTAACAAATCTCAACAATGAACTATCTCCCATAATTACGAGACTACCATTCATCAGAGTAACAAATCTCAATAACAAACTATCTCCCATAATGACGAGACTACCATTTATCGGAGTAACAAATCTCAACAATGAACTATCTCCCATAATGACGAGACTACCATTCATCAGAGTAACAAATCTCAACTACGAACTATCTCCCATAATAACGAGACTACCATCCATCGGAGTAAAAATCTGAACAACGAACTATCTCCCTTAATGAAGATATTACTATTCATTGGAGTAATTGTCTCAACAATGAACTATTTCCCTTAATGAAGAGACTATCATTCATTAGAGTGCAAATCTTAACAACGAACAATCTCCCAAAATGACGAGACTACCATTCAATGGAGTAAAAAATATCAATAACGAATTGTCTGCTATAACGAAGAGACTACCATTCATCAGAGTAAAACCTCATCAACATACTATCTCCCATAATGATGAGACTACCACTCATCAGAGTAAACATCTCAATAATAAACTATTTGCCTTAATGACGAGACTACCATTGTTGTACCCCAATTTTTTCCCCTAAGATCCCTTCATCATACCATGTTAATTCATTCACAACAAGATCCCTCTAGGATTCTTGGTTCCCCTCCCTACATTTAGCTTTACCCTTTTGAGGAATTACTAAGTACCTTAACTTATGTTCTTTTGTGATCATGAATATTTTTGTCTTGATTTCTTCTTTTAATTAAATAAAATGCAATGTTGGTTTGTCTTGCTTGTTATCCATGTAGGTAAAGGTCATGAGATTCAACAAGTTCCCCCATGGGTTCATGAGTTTATTTCCATTCCCTAGTCAATAAATATTGAGAAGTTCAAACCTCATCATTGGATTTGTTTTGGAAGAAATGGCATGGCAAGGTTATTTTGGTTCACCACATTCCAAGATTATCAAATTTAGTTGGAAAGTACAAGGGGTTGGTTGGAGAAGTTGTCATGTTTGGACAAGGACTTGTTCCTATTGGTCACAAGAGCATATTTCTCTCAATTTTTAAGATATGGAATGGTATTGGTGGATATTAGTTCTCATTATCATCCTCAACAACTTCTATTCACAAAGCAAGAATGTTGGTCCAAGAAGTTTGTTCAAGCTTGTCAAAGTTCCTCAAGGCATTTTTCTTGATCTAGGAGCTAGGGTTTTGAATTTCAAAGGAATATATCTTGCTCATCTTTTGTTATTTTTGAGTGATTCCAAAGATATCCTTCTCTTCAAAGGGTTATTAACAAATCACTTCAAAATTTCCAAGTAGTTTTCATGAGGAAGAGGCTTGATGAGGAAGAAAGATTACAAGTCCTCTAGATGAATAACCAGTTTTCCATGTGTGACTTCAAATGGTCATAACTTGGTCAATTTTTATCACATTGAGTCCATTATTTTTCCATAATGATCTTTAAGATGTGAATTTTATGCTTTCTTTTATGTGCAAAGTGATAAAATGGATGGAAGTTACCTTAAGGATACAAAAGGTTATAGGTCATTTCATGATTTTTTGCCAACTTAAACAATTCATAACTCTCTCAAATTTTGGATATTTTGAATGATTCAAGTTTCAAAATGTCATTCAAGAGATCTACTTCATGCCATATTTTTTGGTCAAGAACAAATTCCAAGTGGAAAGCCATGTTTGGATGCAAGACATTATAGGTCATTTTTGAAGAAGAATTTGAAATATTTCTAAGTATGGAAAGTCAACCCTTTTTCTTCAACTTTGACTCAATACAAATTTCAGATCAAGCATCCATTTAACTCCATTCTTTTTCCATTACAAAGCTTGTAACCTCGTCTTTCTAAATCATCAAAAATCATGCCTTAAGACCCCTTGAGCTGAGAATGCCATTGTTTCAAAAGTGAAAACTTGGAATTGAAGTTTCATTGCAAGTCAGAATTTGAATTTCATGTTACAACCTCTAAACCTCAAATTAGCATTCGTTTTGGGTCTAAACATGATTAGCCAACTTTCCCAAGTGGATTAGCGCATCAAAACAAAAGAACTGGATCAGTTTTGGTGAAATTTAGATCATACTTCACTCGAGCATCAGGTTTGCACGAATTCCCTCCAAAACGCATCATTTACTCTTCCTTTTGATCCCATTTGCTTCTCCTATAAATACATGAACTATCCCATTCATTTTCTCAAGCTTGGATAGCCAGAATCACCCTGCCAAACTTGTTTCATAACTCAGAATTCAGTAACTTCAAAATCCATTCTCGAGCCTTTTTCAGTCCAATTTTTCCATCGATTCACCTTCCTTGATCTTCCCTGAAGCTAACCATATAATTACATTTGAGAATCATGCCCTATACTGCTCCATATAAGTCCAGTTTCAGAGCTCTGCAACTCAATTTCAATAGGTATATTCCTTCATGAATTCTTCAAAACTTTGATATCATTGTGATGCTCTGATTGCCCTGGTTCTAGTTGCAACACTTACCTCTTTCTGGAATTACGTGTTTACCATGAAATCAAGAGACCTGCAATTCGTGTTGGCTGGAGGTTGAAGATGACCAACGTGTCATCTTCCAACCAATGAAGGGGGTGCCATTTGTTTTTTTTTTAAATCTGATTTAATTAATGATTATGTACATTATTCACTAATGACCATGATATGCACAGCGCGCCAGATCCCTTGGATTTGATTACTAACGCGTCTTGACTCTCATACAATGGTCCACATATTTTACTTTTATTTTCTTTTTCTAATTTTTATATTTTAATTGTTTTAAATTTCAAAAAATCATAGAAAATTCATTTTCAGTCCAAAAAATCTGAAAAATTATGAAAAATATTTTTGATTATTCTCTTTCTGATTTTTATTTTTTCACAATTTAATTTTGTGTTTTGGTATTTTTTTATAAATTTACACTTTATTTGATTTGTTTTAAATGTTTAAAAATACTTTTATACATTTTTAAATTCTAAAAAAATTATGGAATGATCCAATGATATTATGACAAATATTGGTGACCTTATTTTATTTTTGTTTCTGACTTTACCATTTTTTTTATCATTTTTGGTTTATTTTACCCATTTATTTTAATTTTAAAAATAGTTTCTGACTTTAAAAAAGTACCAAAAAATTTATAAAATTATTTGAGCCCTTTTCTGATTTTTCTATGGTCTTACTTTTTTATTTCTTGATTAATTTGAACATAGTTGATATTTGTTGTACCCCAAAATTTTCCCTCTCATTTTACTCAATACATACTCCTAGAGATCCTCAATTTGCTCAAGTTTGCCCAAGAGTTTACCAAATAAACTCTCTCCTAAGTAAGTGTGTCTCAAATTAGGGTTTCCATTTTCATCAAGATAGGTGGACTCCAAAGACCTCATATGCTCTCCATGGTCCTAATATGTTCTCAAGACCCTCCATGTCAAGTTTCATGCCTTGCACAAGAAGTTTGCTCAGTCAACTGCTCAGATGCTTGAGAATCGATTGTATTAGGTCAAAAGTCAATTGTGGCCCACATACAGTCAAACTTCAAGATTTTTGGTCAAAAACAACATTTTGAAGTGACTTTCATCATTTGATAAAGGGTTGATCATGATTCCTCAAGGAATGCTCCAAATTCGTCAAAGCCCAAAAAGCTGCTAAATTAGGGTTTCATAGGAAAAGTCAATCAAACTTTGACCAAGCATAACTTCTTCATAATTTATCAGAAATTTTCCATCCAAGTCTCATTTTGAAGAGGATGCAATTCCCTACTTCAGCCCACAAGTTCAAAATATGCACTCATCAAAAGATATGAATTTCTACATTATAGGTCCTTTTGAAAAGTCAACAAAAAAACCTTTTGGGTCAAAGCTTCTTACATGAACATGGAAGACTCAATTGAGATTACATAAAAAGGGTTGCTTAGGGGACATCCTAATCTTTCTAAAAAGTCAAAGAATACCTGTCTAGGGTTAAAATTGCAGGAGATATGCTTTCTCAAAGTTGACCTTTTTTGCAAAATTGCCAAAAGTCAAATGGGCTCAAAATCACATTTTTTGCCAAATGGGCCTAACTTTTTATGCTTGCACCTCACTTGTAGCATGATCCACGACCCAAATACTCACCCACACATTATTTGCTTCATTTTTAATTTTATTTTGATTTTTTATTAATTAAAATTTGAATTAAATCAAATAAATGACAAATAATAGCAAAGATATGTTTTCATATGATTTTATGACAGGATCTCAATCAAATTATGCTAAAATATCAAGGCCAAATCGAATCAAGAATTATTGGTACAAGAAAAGGATGATTTGGCTCAATTTAGAAAGTTTGTATATGGATGAAAAATCAAATCAAATCCTCTTAATTCCTCAAGATTCAGGTTTCTTTTAGAACCCTAATTTATTGAGGGATATATAATGAACAAATACAAGGAAAAAGACAAGAGCTAGCAATCGTAAAAGAGGAAGAAAAAAACTCCAAATTTTCAAAGAAAAATGTGAATCAATTTCAGTCCTACAGGCCATCTCAAGCCATCCTAGCGTTGCCAATCAATTGTTGGACATCTCAGGAAGCTATCTCAATCAATAGCAAGCCCTCTTACGCCCAGAATCCGCCTCCAGACCTCACACGGTTTTCCATATTTTTCAAATTTGATTATCACGATTTATACATTATGAGTATGTTTTAATGGCATATTAGTGTTTGCTATCATGTTTGCAAGTTGACGGAATAGTTTAATTGTATTTTTGAAGCCTATACGTATATATGCCATTGCTTGGGTTCACCTTGCATTTTTAGGGTTTTTGTATGCATGTAAAATTAAACCACAAACAAGGTACCATGATGACCGTGACATCATAACCAGTGGAACCCTGGTCTTCAATTTCATTTATATTGTGTTTTGTAAGTTTTTGAGTTGAGAGGGTTATAGCAACGGAAAGTGTTTGTAGTTAAAAGACCATTATCTAATACGAAGGTTCCCTGGAGAAGACAGTGGTGTGCCAATCAACCATTGGGTCATTTGAATCTCGCGCGCATTTTTTTCAGTTAACCATGTTTTTGTATATTATGTTTTATTCTTATATTGTTAACAAACAAGCCAGTTGGCCCAGTGGTGAGGCGCGTTGGTGGTGAACCTAAGGACCTGGGTTCGATCCCAGCTCCCAGCAACATTGTTTTCTATTTTTCCATTTACAGATCATATGCAGTTCTCATCCAAAGGCCTAATGTGAGATTCCAGTAGCCAACCAGTGGATCCATCATTCAGCCAGATGTACGCCTCATCATTGAAAGACCATGATGCACCCTCAAGTCAACGCCCCATGGGATCAGGCGCGTTGACTGGGCTCAGCACTATTGGGCCTGGAAAATTCAGAAATGCACCCTCCTTCAGCAATGCAAACAGACCCATTTTCAATTCATTCTTTTATTTCTTTTATTTTAATTAGTTTGTTTAATTATTTTTCACCAAAAATTAATTGCCTTTTTTATTAATCATAAAATCAATAAATCACAAAATCACGTAATGATCATTTTTTTCATAAAATATTTATTTTAATTTAATTTGAAAATTAGGTTAATTTAATTTATTTATTTTCATAATTATAAAACTAATTAGAAATTAGGGTTTAATTAATTTGCAATTTAATTGTTTTCTTAAATAAAAATGCACAAAAAATACTTTTTTCCTCAATTATGGTTTTAGGTTATTTTCAATCGTCCTCGCATCTAATTCGCTGCATGCATGTTAATTATTTTTTCATTATTTTTGTAACTGCCAATGGTTTGTAATAGCTTTAAATTAGGGTTTTTACTTATCGCTTTTCCCTGGTTTTTGGTTATGTAAATAATCCCCCTCCCCGAAGCCTTGTAATAGCTAGGTTTATTTTCTCGCACTTTAAATTCCTGCAAATATTTAACTGTTAGACGCATGGTTAATAGGATTGTATGCAAATATATTTGAAAATTAAAACGGTAGATCACCTAATGTGAAAAGACTAATTAACTTAAAAATTCACATGCACATATTCACTCCTAGGGTTTGCCTCACTTCGGTTGCCTTCGGTAAAATAGTCATTTAAGCATAGGAGATTTTAGTGGTTGCCCTCCTGTCTAAAAGATCAAATTTCCCATTCGAATGTTGCCTCAGAAATGTTTCCTCGGAAATGTTGCCTCGGAAAGATCTTAAGACTCTAGGGTTACTACTAAGGTTTCCTACCCATTGCTCTGGTGACTGTACTTGTCCCTTTCGAGCATCCCTTACAAACTCCAATGACGGGGCTACCTACTCCTTAATAGTTGGATAGCGTTGTCTAAAGGAAACGAGAACGAACAATCCTTTTTCGAGTAGGTAGAATCTTAAGTACTTGCTCAACAAAACTTTTCACACCAACACCTTTCAAAACAAATTTTCAAAAAAACTTCGTCACACCCTTGAGGATTGATACAAGGGTTATCATGAAGTAAAACTTTTTTTCAAAACAAGCACACAAAAGAAATTTTAAAAAAAGATGAGCAAGTACCTAAAAGCCCGTAGAAAACTACAGATAGAAAGGGTGCTAACACCTTCCCTTTCTATAATCTACCCCCCCGTACTCAGAAATCTCGAAAAAATGGTTTTTTCTGTTCTTTTTCCTTTTCCATGATTGGATAAAATAAAAGTCGGTGGAGACTCTTACTTACCGTGACATTTTGTGAACAAAAAACGCAAAATGCAAACCAGTAATAACAATCAGTTCTGCCACCGTATCACAAAACTGGTGACTCTGCTGGGGAAACTAAATAAAGTGGGGTATACCTTATGATCTAAGTCATTTCAAATTGCTTCCTTGTTTGTTTGCTTTATTCTTAAAGTGTTTTTGCTTGGGTTACTATAGATCCTGCACCCGGATCTGGGGGCACTTATTAGGTAAACAACAATAGATCGTGGAGACTTTACAGTGTAGACTGATATGGTTTAAGTGATGGTTATGTTGGTGTGGCACTTTGGCTGGTACCAGTATCCTTCGTGGGGAAACGAGGAGAATACGGGGCCGTCGCGTGGTGTCGTGAAGCACTAACGGACCTTAGAACCTTAGTTGAACAAACATGGCCATTAGAAAGTATTGAGATAGCTGGCCTCGGTGTAGAGCTGAGGATTGGCTGATACTCGATGCTACACTCATTGAGATCAGACTTTCGGGATATTTTGGCCATAAGAAAATATTGTTTGAGCTGAGACAATGCCCGATAAAGGATGATCAGTGATATTGAGATCCCTTAGAACCTGGTTACTATTTATAGGACAAGCTAAAACAATACAACTTCAAGAGGGTACTACCTTAAACCCAAGCAAGCCTTAAACCTAAGGACTTGGTGTGATTTGTTTGTGCTTGTTATACCTGTGATATCTCAACATAATCATGACATCATGACATCGTAAACATGGCATATCATACTAACCATTTCAAGGATATCAAGGGTCTGTGATGTAGGTCATGGCAAACCAGACTTCTAGCAAGGGGCAAGGGAATTTATTTTCCTCTAGCCAATGTTGTCTAAGGATCTCGAGTCAGGGGTTATAACCCACTCTATATGGTGAGCTTGACTCTTGAAGAAGGACTCTCAACGTCACAAAGTTTCTTCAATCAAGCTGCAATCAAAGTAACAGTTTCTTGTTCACCCCGCGAGATCCTTGAAAACATTTCATGCATATCATTACAGGCACCATTATAGGTTTCTCATCTTCTTCGCTGTTTATTTCAGCAAAGATGTCTTTCGAACAAAGCATCAAGGACCTTCAGGCACAAAACGCCCAGTTCCAGCAACTGTTCATAAGTCTGGAAAAAGGGAAGGAGGATTTGATAGCCCTCATCTCGAAAGAGAAAAAGAAAAAGAAGAAGGCCGCCGGTATTCTGAATATGGGTAGAAGGTTTGAAGAGTGGTTGAAGCGACAAGTCGATCTGACCTCTTCATCCAAGGAAGGGGAGAATCAAGAAGAAGAGAAGGATCCCAGTCCTGTAATTTTTGACAATGATACTGACTACCATGATGAGAAATATCCTCCTACTGAGGATAGATACAAGAAGTTGGAAGATCGTTTGAATGCCATAGAAGTTCAGAGAATACCTGGACTGGATTTCGAAGAATTGGGATTGGTGTCGGGAGTGGTCATCCCGCAGAAGTTCAAAGCTCCAGTTTTCGCTAAGCATGATGGGGTGTCCTGCCCAAAACTCCATCTCCGTTCTTATGTCAGAAAGATCCAGCCCCACACCGCTGATATAAATTTGTAGGTTCATTTCTTTCAAGATAGTATGTCAGGGACTCAGCTTGAATGGTTCTACCAGCTGGAGGGAGACAATGTTCGAAATTAGGAAGATCTGGCTGCTGCTTTCTATAAGCAGTATCAATACAACGCCAACCTTGCTCCTACTCGTACTCAACTCCAGAGTATGTCCATGGGGGCAAGTGAAGGCTTTAAATATTATGCCCAGAAGTGGAGGGACTTGGCTAGAAGAGTCCAACCCCCGTTGTCTGATAGGGAGTTGGTTGATATGTTTTTGGGGACGCTATCTGGTCCATTCTTTAATCATTTAATCGGCAGCTCGTCAGCGGGTTTCACCAAGATGATTCTGACTGGAGAAAGAGTAGAAGCTGGGATCCGGAGTGGTAAGATCCAAAAAATTACCTCTTCGAGTACAGAGAAGAAGTCATTTGGTGGCAAGAGGGAAGCCAATGTTGTGCACAGCCAGAAGGGGCGTAGCAAGGCAGACTACCACCAATCTGTGGGGGCAGTGTTTATCTCTAATTCGGAACACACACAACAACCACAACAACGAAACAATCAGCCAAGGGTGGAAAGACCTCAAAGGCAGCTCACCCAAATCAACATGACATTGTCACAAGCATTGCAACACATGTTGAAGATGAATCTGATTACGGTGATAAACCCTCATCTGAACCCTAAGACTTTTTCTCCTAACTACAACCCGGATGCAAGGTGTGCTTATCATTCTGGTAGCCCAGGGCACGATACTAACGATTGTTGGGTGCTGAAATACAAGATTCAGAATATGATTGACGCCAAGGAGATCGAATTCGACCCTCCTGAGACTCCCAACGTGATCACTGCTCCCTTGCCAAAACATGGCTAGGATTGAAAGCATTTTTGTTCATTTGAATTCTGAAGTTGTATTTTCTTTGCTTATTCAAACAATTATTGTCATGTCAAACTTTATTATTTCATTAATGCATTACACATGTCTCTCTTGAATTAATTTGTTTTCATTATGCTTAAATTGCTTTATATTTCCTTTTCGTGATATTAAACTCTCGACTAAAAAACTGTAAGCCTTTAGAGGGAGGATGACGAAAATGATACCACAATCTCTACAGTATGCTTTTAAACAGACCCCGCTGACGATGTACATGCGCTGTTTCAAATCCCAAACAGTGGAGTTATAAGGAATATAATCCCTAGTCAACCCTTTTGAGCCAAAGAAGTAGGAGTTTTCATTTCACACAAATTAAAACCCTTAATCATAACCTGGGGCAGGGTAGTTTTCTCAGTTAATCCAGGTACACAATGAGTGGCATCAAAGACGTCCTTCCAAAACAAAAGACGGTGATGGTTCCCTATAATCGTCAAGACAGGCAGTCATCATATCTCGAAATAAAAGCCCATTAAGTCAAAACCTATGAAGGAGACTTAAGGAAAAACTGGGGCATCCCGCTGACTGTAATCACAAAAAGAAATAGTTCAGGCAAAATACAGGGATAATAAAATCAAAAAGAAAGAGGTCCAATAAACCCTCAACAAAAAAATGACTGCCTATTCAAAATAAATTGTCAGTATCTGAACCATCACTGGAATATCAGAGCAAATACTCAAACGGGATCTAAAGGCACAATTAACTGAGCATAGGATCGAAGAACATCATGAAGAACGGGTGGCTACAAATAAAATTTGAGTCTTTATCCATTGTTTCTTAAACCGTGAACCAGGCCACGTTATAACCCTTAAAAGTCTTAGCTGAAGCATGGGTTAGTTCGAAAGCATATTGCTACAAAAGGTATCCTGACTCCTATAAGGGTTGCTATAAATCCTGAGATGACATCACACTTTTACAAAATAAAACACTTGTTTTACTAAAAAATGAATTTTCAAACTTCAAGGCAGACATAAGTTTTTCATTCTTAAAATAACATTGTTTGCATATGACTATTTGTTCAACAGTGGAGAAATTCGCATGACGAATATCTAGTGAACATAAACCTTCTCAATAAAAAGGATCATCTCAAGTGGAAAAACACTTCCAACCAAGGGGGCACGGCATGATCATTGTCCATCATCTTGGGCAATCAAGTCAAGATTCAAGGAATCTCTCAAAGATGCCAAATAGCCAGGGGAAGATCTCCATCTGAATCACTTGGGGCATTGGGCATGAATTCCAACAACGAATCTTGTATGATCAAACAAACATCTTCTGGTAGTGTGGTAACACTTACTACTATGGACAGTGACAATTCTCCATACCCGGTGAACATGGACAAAGACGGAAAATACTACGCACGAACGAAGACCCGCTAGGTTGACGGGCATAGGAAAAAATAAGGGCATCCCGGCGAACCAAAAGGGTTCGGGCAAAAATTAGGGATAAAAACAAAAAAGATATGTACACCCGGCAAGTTGAAAACTTGAAAAGGCGGCTTGAGAAAAAAAGGGTATCCCGGTGGACTGAAAACCCGAAAGGGCGGTCCAGGAAAAAGTTAGGGATTTGAAGCGTACGACTATGTCCCGTCATCTTGTCATTTCTTTATCAGTAGAAGACTTATCATCCCTATCAGTAGGTACAGAGGCAGAAATGTCTTGATGCAAAGTCATCGTTGTATCCTCAGCATATGACCCTGTGACGTCTATGTTCCTCACAGAATAGAGACAACCAAAACCTTTGACATTGGTTTCTCCAAACATGAGCTATTTTCCCCAGAAAAGTTCCTTCAAAGAGCTGATATCTATATTCCCCGGTCGAATTTTATAATTTCCAGCGGTCCATAAAGTTGTCTCCTAAGTAGAGTTTATTTCTATGAATACAAAAGCTCAATCCTTAACAGAGTTTATTCCTCCGGCTACGGAAGTTCATCCCCCAGCGGAGTTTATCTCTCAGAATCGGCAAAATCTTCCAGCAAAGCAGCTCCTCTCTCAAACAGAGTTATTCCCATGCAGAGTTGTTCTCAAGTAGAGTCTCTCCTAGGAAGAATATCTGTAAACAAGGAGAAAATCTCCACCATAGTCATCTTCGTTCACCGTCCCCAACGGAAGTAGAAGAATCACTTTTTATACGACGGTCAGGAACTCAATTTTCGTTACTCTCCAGCAGTGGTTAGGGATTTATTTTCCCACTCGGATATGTCACAATAGCATTTCATGTTCATATATCATGACGTGTGCATACATATTGCATACATCATAGTCTCATTTATTTTGAGAACGTCATCATACAATGCATTTCATGCATCATATACGATTAATTATGTACCATTTCAAGAAAGATGGTTATCATCAACAACTTCCAGCAAGTTCAAGATTAGCTCCTGAAACTAAATAGAGTAATTATCTGCATGATCAAATGCAACTTTACACGGGTTCGTCACAAAGCAATCTTACACGGGTTTCTCCTAAATGCAGCTTCACACGGGTTTATCCTGAAAAATCTTACACGTGTCCTTTCTCATACATTTCCGAATGAAGTTTTACACGAACTTATCACAAAGTAACCTTACCCAGGTTCCTCCTGAAGTTCTACACAAACTTATCCCAAAGTAACCTTACCCATGTTCCTTCTGAAGTTTTACACGAACTTATCACAAATTAACCTTACCCGGGTTCCTCCTGAAGTTTTACACGAACTTATCCCAAAGTAACCTTACCCAAACTCCTTCTGAAGTTTTACATGAACTCATCCCAAAGTAACCTTACCCAGGTTCCTTCTGAAGTTTGACACGAACTTATCACATAGTAACCTTACCCAGGTTCCTCTTGAAGTTTTACACAGACTTAGCCCAAAGTAACCTTACCTAGGTTCCTGCCGAAGTTTTACACGGACTTATCCCGAAGTAACCCTACCCAGGTTCCTCCTAAAGCCCTACACAGACTCATCACGAGCAACCTTACCCAGGTTCCTTCTGAAGTTTCACTCAGACTTATCTTGAAGCAACCTTACCTAGGTTCCCTTCTTGGTTCAAATGCAGTTTTACCCAAACTCCTCACAAAGCATCCTTACCTAGTTTCCTTCTCGGTTCGGATGCAGTTTTACCCAAACTCCTTACAAAGCAACCTTACCCAGGTTCCTTCTCAGTTCAGATGCAGTTTTACCCAAACTCCTCACAAAGCAACCTTACCCATGTTCCTTCTCGGTTCAGATGCAGTTTTACCCAAACTCCTCACGAAGCAACCTTATCTAGGTTCCTTCCCATAAGCCCTACTATCCAGGGCATTCATTTTAAAGAAACCCTACTATCCAGGTTCCTTCCCATAATCCATATTATCCAGGGCATTCATTTCAAAGAAACCCTACTATCCAGGTTCCTTCTCATAACCTTACCATCCAGGTTTCTTTTCTCTTACCTCCAGACGACAGTTTACAACACGGTAAAACCTGGACCTGACCAGTTTCGATCATTTTCACCTTTCCCCAGTAAGTCACGATGCAGCCCGTACACTGACCAGATATGCAGTTCACCTCCGGAGTTAATTCCCCAGTAGCGTAACGAAGAACTGAGGCTCCTAAAATTCGATTTCTCCCATGTCAGATACCAACAACCCTCAGCAGATTCCTCCTTAACAACAAGAACAGGAACTCCCGTCGAAGGAATGTCTCAGGAAATTAACATCCTCTAGATAGCATCTTTAAGCCCATCTCTGGCGGTACTCCGTCACATCTTGGATGGCATCTTTAAACCCATATCCGACAATTCCCTAGAAACTTCTAAATGGCATCTATAAGCCCATTCCTGATATCATCAAATCAAGTTTCAATTCATACAAGTGCAAATTTCTGGGCACTCTAGTGTTCAATCATCTTCCACCTTCAAATCACGAAAGGCAGACGAGCCAATCTACATCCTCGGGTTTAAGAAGATTGAACAGGGGCAGCTATTGTACCCTAAAATTTTCTCTCTCATTTTACTCAATATATACTCCTAGAGATCCCCAATTTGCTCAAGTTTGCCTAAGAGTTGACCAGACAAACTCTCTCCTAAGGCAGTGTGTCTCAAATTAGGGTTTCCATTTTAATCAAGATAGGTGGACTCCAAAGACCTCATATGCTCTCCATGGTCCTAATATGTTCTCAATACCCTCCATGTCAAGTTTCATGCCTTGCATAAGAAGTTTGCTCAGTCAACTTCTCAGATGCTTGAGTATCAACCATATTAGGTCAAAAGTCAATTGTGGCCCACATATAGTCAAACTTCAAGATTTTTGGTCAACATCAACATTTTGAAGTGACTTTCATCATTTGATCAAGGATTTATCATGATTCCTCAAGGAATGCTCCAAATTCATCAAAACCTAAAAGTTACTAAATTAGGGTTTCTCAGGAAAAGTCAACCAAACTTTGACCAAGCATAACTTCTTCATACTTTATCAGAAATTTTCCATCCAAGGAAATTTTTTAAGAGGATGCAGTTCCATACAATTAATCTACAGCCCACAAGTTCAAAATATGCACTCATCAAAAGATATGAATTTCTACATTATAGGTCCTTTTGAAAAGTCAACAAAAACACCTTTTGGGTCAAAGCTTCTGACATGAACATGGAAGACCCAATTGAGATGATATCAAAATGGTTGCTTAGGGGACATCTTCAGATTTCTAAAAAGTCCAAGAACACCTCTCTAGGGTTAAAATTGGAGGAGATATGCCTTGTCAAAGTTGACCTTTTTTGCAAAATTGCCAAAAGTCAAATGGGCTCAAAATTATATTTTTTGCCAAATGGGCCTAACGTTTTATGCTTGCACCTCACTTGTAGCATGATCCACGACCCAAATACTCAACCAAACTTTATTTGCTTCATTTTTCATTTTATTTTTATTAATTAAAATTTGAATTAAATCAAATAAATGACAAATAATAGCATAGTTATGTTTTGATATGATTTTATGACAGGATCTCAATCAAATTATGCTGAAATATCAAGGCCAAATCGAATCAAGCATGATTGGTATAAGAAAATGATGATTTCGCTCAATTTAGAAAGTTTGTATATGGATGAAAAATCAAATCAAATCCTCTTAATTCCTCAAGATTCATGTTGCTTTTAGAACCCTAATTCATTGAGGGATATATAATGAACAAATAGAAGGCAAAAGACAAGAGCTAGAAGTCGTAAAAGAGGAAGAAAAAAACTCCAAATTTTCAAAGAAAAGTGTGAATCGGTTTCAGTCCTACAGGCCATCTCAAGCCATCCTAGAGTTTCCAATCAATTGTTGGACGTCTCAGGAAGCTATCGCAATCAATAGCAAGCCCTCTTACGCCCTGAATCTGCCTCCAGGCCTCACACGCTTTGCCATATTTTTCAAATTCGATTATCACGATTTATACATTATGAGCATGTTTTAATGGCATATATGTGTTTGTTATCATGTTTGTAAGATGACTAAATAGTTTAATTGTATTTTTGAAGCCTATACGCGTATCTGCCATTGCTAGGGTTCACCTTGCATTTTTAGGGTTTTTGCATGCAGGTAAAATTAGACCACAAACAAGGTACCATGATGACCGTGACATCATAACCAGTGGAACCCTGGTCTTCAATTTCATTTATATTTCATTTTATGGATTTTTGAGTTGCGCAGGGTTATAGCAACAGAAAGTGTCTGTAGGTAAAAGGCCATTATCTAATATGACGGTTCCTTGGAGAAGACATTGGCGTGGCAATCAACCATTGGTTCATTTGAATCTCGCACGCATTTTTTCCAATTAACCACGTTTTTGTATATTATGTTTTATTCTTATATTGTTAACAAACAAGCCAGTTGGCCCAGTGGTGAGGCGCGTTGGTGATGAACATAAGGACCTGGGTTCGATCCCATGTCCCAACAACATTGTTTTCTATTTTTCCATTTACATATTATATGCAGTTCTCATCCAAAGGCCTACTGTGCGCTTCTAGTACCAACCAGTGGATCCATCATTCAGCCAGATGTACGCCTCATCACTGAAACACCATGATGCACCCTTAAGTCAACGCCCCATGAGATCAGGCGCGTTGACTGGGCTCACCACTATTGGGCCTGGAAAATTCAGAAATGCACCCTCCTTCAGCAATGCAAACATGCCCATTTTCAATTCTTTCTTTTATTTTAATTAATTTGTTTAATTATTTCTCACCAAAAATTAATTGCATTTTTTATTAATCATAAAATCAATAAATCACAAAATCACAAAAAGATCATTTTTTCAGAAAATATTTAGTTTAATTTAATTAGAAAACTAGGTTAATTTAATTTCTTTTTTTCATAATTATAAAACTAATTAGAAATTAGGGTTTAATTAATTTGCAATTTAATTGTTTTCTTAAATAAAAATGCACAAAAAATACTTTTTTCCTTAATTAGGGTTTTAGGTTATTTTCAATCGTCCTCGCATTTAATTCACCACGCGCAATTTAATTATTATTTTTTCATTATTTTTGTAACTGTCAATGGTTTGTAATAGCTTTAAATTATGGTTTTTACTTATCGCTTTTCCCCGGTTTTTGGTTATGTAATTAATCCCCCTCCCCGAAGCCTTGTAATAGCTAGGTTTATTTTCTTGCACTTTAAATTCCTGCAAATATTTAACTGTTAGATGCATGGTTAATAGTTTTCTATGGAAAGATGCTTGAAAATTAAAACGGTAGATCACCAAATGTGCAAAGGCTAATTAACTAAATAATTCACATGCACATATTCACTCCTAGGGTTTGCCTCACTTCGGTTGCCTTCGGTAAAATAGTCATTTAATTATAGGAGATTTTAGTGGTTGCCCTCCTGTCTAAAAGATCAAATGTCCCATTTGAATGTTGCCTCGGAAATGTTACCTAGGAAATGTTGCCTCAGAAAGATCTTAAGACTCTAGGGTTACTACTAAGGTTTCCTACCCATTGCTCTGGTGACTGTACTTGTCCCTTTCGAACTTCCCTTACAAACTCCAACGACAGGGCTACCTACTCCTTAATAGTAGGATAGCGCTGTCTAAAGGAAACGAGAACGAACAATCCTTTTTCGAGTAGGTAGAATCTTAAGTACTTGCTCAACAAAACTTTTCACACCAACACCTTTCAAAAAGAATTTTCAAAACAAACTTCGTCACACCCTTGAGGATTGATACAAGGGTTATCACGAAGTAAAACTTTTTTTCAAAATAAGCATACACAAGCAGTTTTAAAAAAAGATGAGCAAGTACCTAAGAGCCCGTAGAAAACTACGGATAGAAAGGGTGCTAACACCTTCCCTTTCTATAATCTACCCCCTGTACTCGGAAATCTCGAAAAAAAGGTTTTTTCTGTTCTTTTTCCTTTTCCATGATTGGATAAAATAAAAGTCGGTGACGACTCTTGCTTAACGCGACATTTTGCAAACAAAATATGCAAAACGCAAACCAGTAATAACAGTCGGTTCTGCCACCGTATCACAATATTTTTCTATTTATTTTCTATTTTTAAACATTATTTTTTTAACCCTTTTGTATATATTAAAATGTGATATTATTTTGTGACTATTTTCTGGCTGATCTTGGGTTAAATTTTGGATCATGAACTTTATTAACATCATTAGATCCATGGTGTTGAGTTTAACTCCATAAAAATGGATTAATGGTTTTAATAATATTTTGATTAAATTTAATTCAAAAGTGGTTTGTATATTCTGTCCCATCCCTCTTCATCTCATCCCCTTCTTATTGCACTAAATGTTGTTGGAGTGTCATCTCTATATAATGTCTCAAAACAAATGGTGCATAGATTTCTATTGACCGACCTAAAAATAGGTGTGACTTCTATATAAGTCACTTACGATTGCTTAACATAGCGCTAAATTTTGTCCCGATTCGAATAAATGATCATTTGTGGCCCAAAATTATGTTTGCAAGCCCAAGTATGTTAATTTGATCTCTTGGATAATAACTTTGAGATTCATTGTGTGGAGGCTTTGGTTCTACCAATCCTCTAATGGATCTACAACACCTTTGGTCAACGCATATCACTTAAACATCATTGATCATTAAATGTCACTTGTGAGAATTCCAAATGTATGATATACTTGACAAAAAGAAAATGCAACTTCTTGTGTGGAGGCTTTGCTTCTACCAATCCTCTAATGAGTTCCAAATGCAAGCTTCAATATGGTCATCCAACTAACCACTAATTATTGACTTGTCTTACTTTATGCTTTTATTCTTTTTTATGCTTTATGTACCATTTACTTTTAGCATTTACATTTCATGCCATTTTCATCTTTGCTCATTTAAGCATTTACTTTCTTGTCATTTTTTATTTGCTCATTTGAGATTTTCTTTTTTTAATATACTTAATAATCAACATAAACCATAAATATCTTTAATGGTACTTGGACTATTTGGTTACTATCCTTCGCCTTATGGAGCATGGGACTTTTTTCTTGGACTTAGGATTAGAAACCTTGGCCTATCTTGGAGACCTTGTGATCTTATCTGATTATTCTGTCTAGAGTTCTTGAGGTTTACCTCAAGACATTGGGTTGCTTGTTTGTTTTTGTGTGCAGTTTTTTGTGATTACACCCTTGTTTATAATATGGAATTCACCTGTATACAGCCGTTACTCTGCCCAATTTTTATGAAGACTTAATACACTTGAAGTTTGATTCTCTCAAGAGGTCTAGTATTTTTTTGCTTGATTGGTTTCAATCCAAGGAATGGGAATTCTATCTTGGCTCATAATGTCAAGTATTGGCTTCTTGTTAGTTAGATGATTCTCATCCCTAGCTTTTACCTTATGCTTTAGGATACTCCCTTCTTCTCCTCCCATCTTCTTTAATTTCAAAAATCTTCTTCCTCCTTCTGAAAACTCTTCTTGTTTTTAAACTTGAACCACTTTCATAATAAACTTGGACTTATGTCCATGCATTTTCAAAAGATTTTCATAAATAAACTCCAATCAACTTAATAATACCTTGGCATTTTTTTGTGAGAAGACTAAAATTCAATCAATCTCATTTCAAACCATTTTTCCACTTTGTATTTTATCTTTAAACTTCTCTCAAAAGATTGAACTCTTGTTAATCCTTGTAGTGATGCAAACAACTATACTTCTACAATATGTAGTTAAGAGAGACATTTTCCACTTGGGTGTTGAGTGAGGCATTGTTGATTTTAAGATCCAGGCCATATCCTCCACTTTGAGATGATGCAAATTCTCCTTTCTCATAATTGTGGGTAGTAAGTATGTTTTCCACACGGACAGTGGCGATGATGTTTTATCTCATAAAATTAACCAACACATTTGTGTATTAAAATTTTTTAAAAGAGGAACTACGTGTAGCCTGATCCCCTATTGCACGAAAAGGTAATATGTAGGCACTAAAGATTCGCAACCGCGGCGGGTTCAAAAATTATAAAAATAAATATATTTCTTTTCTCACCTCCACCATCCATTTTTTATATACAACATTTTTTTCATAGCCAAAATATACAGATTTTACAAAGAGGCTCCTGCGGAGTACCGTAGATGTTTAGGGTGCTAATACCTTCCCTTTGCATAACCAACCCCCTTACCTTGAATCTTTCCCCTTCTTTTTTTGGGTTATTCGCTCTTTTCCCATTCCTTTGGAAACAATAAAGCGCGGTGGCGACTTTTATCTTGATTTATATAAAGTCTAGTCAATCCAATGGCTTAGTCTTAAACATTTCTACCGGTACAACCATTCATCAGAGTGAAACCTCAATAACTAACTATCTCCCATTACGAGGAGACTACCATTCAACAGAGTAAAACCTCAACAATGAAATGTCTACCATAATGACGAGACTACCATCCATTGGAGTAAAACCTCAACAACGAACTATCTCCCTTAATGAAGAGACTACCATTCATCGAAGTAAATATCTCAATAACGAACTATCTCCCTTAATGAAGAGACTACCATTCATTAGAGTACAAATCTAACCAACGAACCATCTCCCTTAATGACGAGACTACCATTCTTCAGAGTAACAAATGAATCTTCTTTGGGAATTAACAGACTTAGTGGGGAAGTACAGGTTGCTCAAATAAATAGACTTCTACTTGCTGTTATCATAAGGAAATGCAATAATGCTGCTGTGAAATGAATCTTGGCTTCTCTGGGGAAATGCCAATACAGTTCTGCTGAGGAGATAAAGTCTTCTCGTGCCAAAATAAATTCAGATTCTCAATACCAGGCTTAAAGGCTTGTAGAAATCATAATAATAATATTGTTGGGGACTACAGGTCCAAACCAGAAATAAACCGCGGTGAAACATTCAACCAAGACAGCACCTAATTAGAAATAAACTCAGAAGGGGGACACAGATCTTACCAGATAATGAGATGAAAAGGATGGCTAAAGCCAACATTCTTCCACAAGGGATAAATCATTGGGGAAATTGAAAGAATATACACTTTCTGCTTAAAGTTGAAAATCTATTGGAGAGAGGGTAATATAACTCTTTGAAATAGGGTAATATGTCAACAAACATCAATGAATGCAAATGAGAAATGAATTTTAAATTCAGCTATGCATGATGTGAGTATGAATGTATAAATATTATCATGTATACGGTAACAAAACAGACATACAACACTGGAAATAACCAGACAAAACCAACTTGGGTAAAGTCAACACTCGGCTAAGTCACATCCAGGATGAAAATTTCATAAGAAAGTAAGCACCAACTGAGGAAACAAATTCCTTTTTCACGGCTTAAATCCACTGTGAGGTTTGAAAATAACCACAACATAATCTGATAGTAATAGACCCATACAAATGTAGGGATATATCACCTCATTCAGACTTCACCGGGGAATATCACACACACATCAATAGAGAAAACAATGCCTCATTGTCTCGACTTCTACCGGAGATTATGATACTTACTTCCCTAGGGAAGCTAAAAACCATATCGTCGAGACTTTAACTGGGGATCTCGTGTTGAATTCATTGGGAGTACAACACCACATCATCTAGTGGAGCCCAAAATAAATTCTTCAATATAAAGAGTAATGGTTACACCAACTTCTCTGAGAAGAAATTATGAAACCTCTTGGGGATAACAACTTTCAGAGAGAAGCATTATCTCGACTTTATTTGGGGATCTAAGAAGTTAAACAATACATCAAGAAGTCGAAACTATGGGGATTTTAAATCAAACTTAACACTTGGCGATAGAAAACCCAAAAAGTCGACAACTGTTCCAACACTTCTTAGAAAAGATACTACCTTTGTCTAGTTTCCTGGGAAACAAACAACAACAATAATTCCACCACTGGAAAGAGTGATGCTTTGAAAATGATTCTACCTCAACACACAAAGGGAGAAGGAACTTCCGTCATATGAGCGAAGACCTCACCGGGGAATCTGGGATATAGGTTTCAAACCATGCAAACCCGAAACCAAAGTAATCAACCTGGAGAAAAATATGACCCAAGACTTGACTAGGGAAAATGGGATTATATGCCCAACATTGCACCATATATCAATTGGTACGAACTCCAACTATTTGAGAAACACAAGAAGATCATGCGCATATCAGCAAAAGTGACCTGGGAGAACTTTCCTAAGGAAATACCAACACATTCCTGCTGAGGAGATAAAGTCATCACATGCAAAATAAATGAACACTCTCAATCTAAATTCCAAAGCATAGAGAGGTCAAAAACAATATTGTTGGAAACCAAAGTTTGAACCTGAAACTAATCAGAGAGAAATAGTCAACCAAAACTCTACCGAACAAGAAATGAGCTCAACTGGGGAGTTGTTCCATCCAGGTAAATGAACTGGGAAAAAACAAACTTCTTCCATGATGTGATACTCTTTCTGGTGGTCCATGGTATTACTTGAGTGTTGGGCGTTGAATCTGGGTTGATGATGAATCCAATGGCTGGATGGTTGGATGCATGATAGATGCCTGGAAACATAATGTACAGAACCTGCAATTAAATGTTACGAAAAATAGAGAAAACGCTGGGATGGTTAGTTGTAAATATAATAACATAAATAAAATATAAAGGAAATAAAGTGGTTTTTGCCAAACGCGCGCGTGATTCAAATCACCCAATGGGATTCTGCCACCTAATTGTCTTCTTCCCCATAACTGTTTTTTTTTTTTGCCAAACTTTTACCTGCAGTCATTTCCGTCACTAAAGGCTATAGTGACAGATTTTGTTCGTAGCCATAAATCTGTAAAATTCAAAAACGCAGCACAAGCAGAATAAATTCAAACCAAAGACATGGATCAATTGCAAATCATCTTCTAAGCATGATAGTACCCCTGATTTTGTCCAATTTTTCCTCTATATGGAATTCCCAATTTGGGACCTCAAAACCCTAACAAAGGCATCGTGCCATTCCTGCACTTAAACTTCAATGAAACTAATTAAAAACATTTCAAATATGATAGAAAACATGGGTATATGATCAAAACATGTTTATGATGGATAAATTATTGAAAACGAATCTTGAAAAAAGATGCAAACCGTGGCACTGGGAGGCGCAATTTCTGAAGGTTTTTAGGCTTGAGGATGATTGGAACGGCTTCAGAAGATGTCCGGGAACGGATTGCTGGCCTTGGAATTGCTTGAAACGGTCTGTAGAATTGAAACTGACCTCCGCTTTTTGACAAAAAATTGAGACTTGTCTTCCTTCTTTCACGACCCCAATCCTCTTTTTTTTGCCTTGAGAATGTTATGTCCTTATATTGGAATGAATTAGGTCAATAAAAACTAATCATATCTTTGCAAATTATTGAGATTTGATTTCATTCTTTGTCTTGTATGATTTGTTTCCAAAATAGACCAAATTAAGATCTTTTCCAATCAATAGGATATTGCAGGAATTTTTTGATTTGCTAGCTGTTCATGGACTCATAATATGCTCATAGAATCAAATCTTTGATTTTATTTGATTATTCTACTAATTAAATTGATTTATTTTGATTTAAATAGATAAAAAAATCAAAATAAATAATAAAAATAATAAAATAATAGGTGGATAAGCTCAGGTTTCATGGGCCATCTTAGGAACAAGTTCCAAACAATAAAACACGGGCCCATTTGGAGGAAAAAAAAGTCATTTTGATCAATGTTGACTTCATGCATATTTCCAAAAATTGGTCAACTTTGACAATACACATATCTCTCATTTTTAACCCTAAGAGGGTGTTCTTTGACTTTTTAGAAAGCTTAGGATGTTCTCTCAACAACCCTTTTGGCTTCATCTAAATTGGATCTTTCATGTTCATGTAAGAAGCTTTGACCCAAAAGGTGTTTTTGTTGACTTTTCAAAAGGACCTATAATGTAGAAATTCATATCTTTTTATGAGTGAATTTTTTGAACATGAGGGCTGAATATGAGTTGTAGGAAATTGGATTCCCTTCAAAATGAGACTTGTATGAGAAATTTATGATAAAGTATGAGAAAGTTATGCTTGGTCAAAGTTTGGTTGACTCTTCTTGAGAAACCCTAATTTAGTAACTTTTGAGTTTTGATGAAATGTGAGCATTCCTTGAGGAATCAAGATCAACCCTTTATCAAATTATGGATATCAATTCAAAATGTTGATGTTTACCAAAAATCTTGAGGTTTGACTGTATGTGGGCCACAATTGACTTTTGACCTAGTACAGTTGATTTTCAGGCATCTGAGCAGTTGACTGAGCCAACTTCTTGTGCAAGGCATGAAACTTGACATGGATGATTTTGAGAACATATTGGGACCATAGAAGGAATTTGGGACCCTTGGACTTCAAACATCTTGATAAAAATGGGAACCCTAGTTTGAGGTATATTGCCTTAGGAGAGAGTTTGTTTGGTCAACTCTTGGGCATCCTTGAGCAAGTTGAGGACCTCAATGGCCATGTGTTGAGTAGAATAAGAGGGAAAATTTTGGAGTACAACGGCTTCCCCTGTTCAATCTTCTTAAACCTGAGGATGTAGATTGGTTGTCTGCCTTTCGTAATCTGAAGATGGAAGATGATTGAACACTAGAGTGCCCAGAAATTTGCACTCGTTTGAGATGGTGTTGGACTGTGTAGGTAGTATCAGGAATGGGCTTACAGATGCCATTTCTAGGAGATGACAGAAGGTCACCGGAGATGGGCTTAAAAATTTCATACGGAAGATATGACGAAGATTCGTCGGAGATGGGCTTAAAGATGCCATCTAGAGGATATGACGGAGAATCGTCGAAGATGGTCTTAAAGATGCCATCTAGAGGATGTTGATTTCCCGAGATATTCCTTTGATGATAATTCCTGTTCCTTTCGTTAAGGAGGACTCTGCTGAGGAATGTTGGTCTCTGTCTTGGGAGAAATGGAATTTTAGGAGCTTTAGTTGTCTGTTACTCTACTGGGGAATCATCTCTTAGTCGAGGAGGTGAAAGTGAATTGCTTCCTGGTCGTGCTCCAGGCCTTATAGTGATTTGCTGAGGATAATAAGACTGACTGCTATCTGGTCGTGCTCCAGGTTTTACAGTGACTTATTGAGATGAGATTAAACTTTCTATCTGGTCGTGCTCTAGGCTTTGCAATCTCAAAAATTGTTATATGGTCGTACTCCAGGTTTCAGAAGGAATTAAGTGGTTATCCGGTCGCATCTGGGTTTCAACTTGAATGTAATGCATACTAACATCCGATCGTTTCCAGGCTTCATAGTAATTGGCAGACTAAACTGCAATCTGGTCGAATTCTAAGCTTCGCAGTACATCATATTGTTATCTAGTCGTGTTCCATGCTTCACAGTGTTTGTTGCCGCTATCTGGTCGTGCTCCAGACTTCACAGTGTCTTATACCGTTATCTGGTCGTGCTCCAGGCTTTAGTAGTTTGGGGAAATTAATCTGTTATCCGATTGATTTCCGGGCTTCATACCTTGAATTTTAGATACTGTTGTACCCTAAAATTTGCCCTCCCATATTCTTCAAAATTTGCAAAGAGCAAGCTTCAAAATTCCCAAAGGGTTGCACAGTGCAAGGGCCTCCTAACAGTCAAAAAATAGGGTTTTGGTTCTGACAAAGAAAATGAAGTTTCCAAGGGTCCAATCAAGTCCCAGATGCCTACAAACATGGTCAAGCATCCTCATACCAAGTTTCAAGACTTACAGCACAAGATTGCACAGTCAAAAATCCTAGTTGCACTACAGTCAACTATAGGGGCAAAATGGTCATTTGACAGTCAAAAGTTCAAATTTTTGGTCAACATCTCATTTTGAAGCCACAAACATCATTTGATCAATGCTTGATCATGATTCTCAAAGTTTGGCTCAAAAAGTCTCAAGATGCAAAAGTTTCCATATTTGGACAGTTGAAAAAATCAACTGTAACTTGACCAAGGCATAACTTCCACATGGATTATCAGAAAAATTCCATCCAAAGCTCATTTTTAAGAGAAAGACATTTCCTAAAACTCCTCTTCACACTTCAAGTCCAAGAAATGCTCTCACAAAAAGTTATCAATTTCAACATTATAGGTCATTTTCCAAAGTCAACAAAAAGGGACTTTAAGTCAAAGGCCATAACTTGCGATTGGTAAATCAAAATGACATGGGACCAAAAACATTGGTTAGAGGACTCAATGACCTTTCCAAAATGTCCAAGAACATGAGCAAAGCTTAAAAATTGAGCAAGATATGCCTTGTGGAAGTTGGGAAATTTCTGGATATTTTGAAAAGTCAACATTGCTTCAAATGTCTTAAAAATGCTAATGGGCCTCTTTTTCTTCCAAGAATCATTATCCAAGGCATGTGCACGACCATTTGGCCCAAAGGGAAGTTTTTCATCATTTTTATTTATTTATTTGAATTTTTAAATGCTAATAATTCATTTAATTAAAATAAATATGTGGAAAATACTAAACCTAAGTTTTTAAATCTTTTTATGCATGGAATACACTCAATATTTCGTGCATGATCAGATTTGGAAAGAATCCATGTGATTGGACATGATTGATATCAAATTAGCTTGAAAAATATTGAAAAAATTATGGCATGGAAATCAAATATTTTCTCATCAATTCATTGATTCTTTGGACCAAATTTTGAACCCTAATCATTCACACATATATACTAATGCAAACCCTACTCCTCAGGACCTCCCAGCTGCGCAAGAACACCATAACCAAGCTTGAGTTTTTTGACAAAAATTCCAAAACTGAAAACTAGGTTACAGTGCGATTCAAGCCAAAATAATTATTCCATTGTCTTGCTGAGACATCAAGGAAGGTGCCTGGATCAAAATCGTAGCTTGAAACATCAAGAATTGGTAATTATAAGTCAGACTGTGTCACTTTTTTTGCATAATCGCATCTGATCATTCGTGCCATAATTTTCAAATCTAATGCTTGTTTTGTATTGCTCTTGACATTCTGAAGCTAACCCAGTTGTTTGATTGAGTTTTCCTCATCCATACACGATTTAACCATGAACGATTATTAGGGTTACAGGACTTTCAAATTAGGTGTTTTCGAATATTGTAAAATTGAGACACCTCAATGCCATGGTTGAAATCAGGGAGCTTGGACGAATACAACACACTCCTCGCGCCTATTACATAACCAAAACGCGTAGTTGGAGCAGTTGGAAAAGCATAGCATTGGTAATCTCCAGGACCTGGGTTCGATCCCAGGTCCCCATCCCTTTCCATATTATTTTGCTAATCGCGCTTGGGTGTAGTTCGCTTCCAGGGTTCCACCATACAACCCCTGATCCAACCATGCCACTTGGCCAATGGAGACAATCTGAAGGCCTAGATCTGGTGAATACCATGGGCATGAGTCAAAGAAGTGACACGCTTCCAGGAAAAGTCAACGAAGGCCTCCAAAGATGGGCCTAAAATGCTACAATCATACCTCCAATTTGGGGACAGACCCCCATGGTTTGCCTTTCTTATTCTTTTCTCATATTTTTCTATTTTTGTTTTAATTAGTTTTTTTAATTTAATTCTTTAAACCAATTTATTTTCATAAACTATAAAAATAATACAAAAAATCAGAAAAGTCATAAAAAAATCAAAAAATATATTTTATGTTAATATTTTTAAGTAAATATCATTAATTAATTTAGCTTTGTAAAATTAGGTTTAATTTTAAAATCTTTTCTTAATAAACTTAAAAAACTTGTAGAATTAGGTTTTAATTATTTTAATTACTTTTTCTTTTATTTTATCATCTCTAATAATTATTTATTTATTATTATTTTTATAAATCAAATTGCATTAATTTATTAGGTTTAATTTTAGGTAATTCTCATGTTTTCTTAATAAATAAATAAAACTAGAATTAGGGTTAATTTCTCAATTTCATTTAATTCTCACATAAAAATTCATAAATACAAAAAAAACTCCAAAAATAATTTCTTTTTTTATTTTAATTTAATTAATTTCGTAATCATAATTTAATTTCATTAAAAAGGGTCCAACGCCCTCGTTTTCAATTTTAATTTAATTCGCGCATTTTCTTTTATCTCTTATAATATTTATGTAATTCTCCCAAAGCCGTGTAAATATTTATCTTTCGCACTTTACTTTATTTCTATGTCAAATCGGGTCCTGGATTAAATTTGGCGATGTGGACCCGCGCCTTTGTAATAGTTTAGAACTTTTATATTTCTCTCTCTTTTAAACTGTTAATAAATGCATGCAAGAATGAATGACAAAAATAAAAACAAACGCATAGATCACCCATGACATGACAAAAGACAAAAATATCTGAAAACGACACACAAATCACACACCACCCCTAGGGTACGCCTCACTGTTGCCTTGCCTTTCGAAAGGTAATCGTCGAGTAGAGGATGTCTTAGTAAGTCCTCATGATCCGGGAACCTGGAATGAGGGTAGCTTCTAAGGTGTCTTCCTATTGCTCCGGTGATCACCGTGTCCCGAACCTCGAATTGACCCGAACACCTCCAACGGTGGTTCTACCTACCTCTCAATGGTGGGATGGCATTACTTTAAAGGACATTTACACAGACGAATTCCTTAGGGTAGGTAGACGACTCTAGATACTTGCTCTAACTTCAAAAAAAAATCAAAAAATACTTTTCACACCGACACCTTTTTCAAAAAAGCTTTCGAAAGCAATTTTTCAAACACTCTTGAGGACCGATACAAGAGTCGAACTGGAATTTTCAAAGAAACTTTTTAAAACCCACAGTTGAAAAGCAAACAAACCATTTTTGAAAACACAATGAGCAAGTATCTAAGAGCCCATGGATAACCATGGATAGAAAGGGTGCTAACACCTTCCCTTTCTATAACCTACCTCCCGAAACGAGAGCAATCTCTATAAGGAATTTTTCTGTGCTTTTGTCCTTTCCATTTGGAGAAAATAAAAGATGGTGGCGACTCTTGCTTCCGCGACATTTCGCGAACCAGCGTTAAACAGTCAGTTCCAGATCCACCGATCACAGAACTGGCGACTCTGCTAGGGATACTTAAAGTGAGGTGTACCTTAGGGATAGTTCATAATTGTGTTTTCAATTGCTTTCTTTGCTTGCTTTATTATTGTGGGACTGTCTTGGGAGTTCTATAGATCCTAACCCGGATCTGGGGAATACCTTCTTAGAAAGTAGCAACAAGGCTGTGAGGGAACTGTGCGGGGTATACCGACATGGTTGAAGCAGTCTGCTACGTTGATGTGGCACTTTGGTGTGTACCGGTAACCCTTGAGTTCAGTCAAGGAGAGTACGGGGCCTCCGCGTGGTGTCGTGAAGCATCAACAGACCTTAGGAACCTTAATTGAACTATCTTGGCCTCTTTAGGGTAGTGAGATAACTGACTTTGGTGCAGTCCGAGGTTGGTTGATACTCGATACTACACTCAATTGAGGGTTGCTTTCCTGGAATATTTCGGTCTCCAGTTCAGTGGCTAAATCGAAACGATGAACAATGAAAGCAATCCCGTGATATTGAGACCCTTAGAACCGGGTTACTTCTAATAGGACAGGTTGAACCCACCAACTTCAAGAGGGTACTACCCAGACCCCATGCTGGCCTTAAACTCTAGGGGCTTGTCTTTTGTGCCTTGTGTGCCTTACATGTTTGTCTTTGTAAATATCTGTGGTGTGTTTAATCATAGCATCATGACATCATCCAGCATCATATGCATTGACTAACCATTTCAGGGGTTCGAATCTTCATCTTTGTTCTTGTTTTGTAGGACATGGAAACGGTTCGCAGAAAGACAATTCAAATCAGCCTTGTAAGGATCCCTCCTCAGCTTAAGGAGCTTATATCCAGGATTCCCGAGAGCTCTTCATTCAGTGAAAGACATGGAAGACTCATCAGCTTGGTCAATACCAACATTGAGGAAGATATGATGAAGGTCCTATTCCAGTTCTTTGACCCTCTGCATCACTGTTTCACCTTCTTGGACTATCAGCTGGTACCTACATTGGAGGAGTTCTCCCGACTCCTGAAGATCCCTATCCTTGATCAACTACCCTACAACGGTACGGAAAAGGAACCCAAGCTTGAAGAGATTGCTAAAGCCTTGCACCTACAGTCATCTGACCTCAAGGGACATTGGGAAGTTAGAAGTGGTATCAAAGGGTTCTTAGCCAGGTTTCTGTTTGAAAAGGCCCATGAATGTTGGAACTCCCTTGACTTACAAGCTTTTGAAGAAGTTGTGGCCCTCCTTGTCTATGGTTTGGTGTTGTTCCCTAATCCAGATCAGCTTATAGATGTCAGTGCTGTCCAGATCTTCATGTCCAGGAATCCTATACCTACGTTGCTGGGGGACATCCTTCACTCATGTTACACTCGAACCATAAGAAAAAGAGGTGTCCTTATGTGTTGCACTCCTCTCCTGGGAAGGTGGTTTATTTCGAACCTTCCACAATCAGTTCTGAAGAATGAGCGGGGTTTGAGATGGTCACAACGGTTAATGACTCTTACACATGCAGATATACATTGGTGCCCACGGTCTAGGGAGGATGTAACTATCATTGATCGTTGCGGGGAGTACCCTAATGTTCCTTTACTTGGAATCAGAGGAGGTATTACTTACAACCCATGCCTGGCTTGGAGACAGTTTGGTTATGCTCGGAGGGATGGCCCTCATGACATGTTGATTCCTGACATAGTTTTTGACTTCGACAATGATGCACAAGGACTTCGCCAGAGATTTATCAGAGCTTGGAGGATGCCAAGTAGGATAGACAGTAAGACACTGGGGCACAAGAATTCCATCCCGTTGGAACCTTATCTCAAGTGGGTACGCGCCCGCTCCCAGAAGTTAGTGATGCCATATCCTCATATGCTCCCTGTAATCAAAGAGCCAGTCTTGGAAGGAGAAGTGTCCTACACCGTTCAGCATCCTGATATGCCCACGTCCGGGGAAGAGATGCAAAAGAGCTGGATCCAGCTTAAGGAAGAACGAAATTCTCTTGAGACCAGTCTACATGCTAGTGAAAAGAAAGTCTTGGAGCTCACTCGCCTATTGCATGAAGAGAGGAATCTCAACACCTACATAGCTCCAAAGAGGATGCGTAGTGTCTTTTGGGATTGATTTGCTTTGTAATTTGTGCCCATGAGGCTTTGATGTACTGAACAATTATTTCCTTAATGATAACGTGTGTTCTTTTTTGTCTACAGCGAATTTGAACTTTCGAACCCTTGAATGCATTGCATAAACACATATCATTCATCATGTGCATAGCAGGTTTTTTCCTTTTCAGGTTGCTTACAGTTCTTCGCTGTTTATTTCAGCATCATGAATCGTGACTCATCATCAACTGAGATGTCCATCAAGGCTCTTCAGGCGCAGAATGCGCAATTTCAAGAATTAATCATGGGTTTGGCTTAGGGCCAAGAAGAACTGAAGGCTCTGCTCCTGAAGAAGGAGAAGAAGAAGAAGAGAAGAACTGTTCTTTTCAACTCGGGCCGAAGGTTTGGCAATACTCTGCAGAATGAAGAGGCTGGTTCTTCTATAGGCAAGGGTACCCCTCAAGGGGAAAAAGGTCCTAGTCCGGTAGTCTCCGACAACGAGACTGATTTTAATGAGGAGCAATATCCTCCTGCAGAAGACAGATATAAGCAGTTGGAGGACAGACTGAATGCTATGGAGATACAACAGGTACCTGGGCTGGATTTTGGAGATATGGGTTTGTCTACTGGTGTGATCATTCCTCATAAGTTCAAAGCACCATCCTTTACCAAGTATGACGGGGAGTCTTGTCCCAAGCTACACCTCAGGTCTTATGTGCGGAAGATTCAACCGTACTCAGTGGACAAGAATTTGTGGATCCACTTCTTCTAGGAGAGTCTTTCAGGGACTCATCTCGAATGGTTCTATCAGCTGGATGGGACCAAGGTTCGTAACTTGGAGGAGTTGGCTACTGCTTTCTATAAGCAGTATCAATATAATGTCGACCTTGCCCCTATACGTACCCAACTCCAGGGTATGTCGTTAGGTTCAAGCGAAGGTTTTAAAGAGTACGCACAAAAGTGGAGGGATCTGGCTGGCAGGGTGCAGCCTCCGTTGACTGACCGGGAATTGGTAGACATGTTCTTGGGAACCCTATCTGGGCCATTTTTCAACCATCTTATCGGTAACTCGTCTGCAGGGTTCACTGATCTTATTCTGACTAGAGAGAGAATTGAGGCTGGGTTGAAGTCTGGTAAGATTCCGAAGGGTGCACCTACTAGTTCTGAGAAGAAACCCTTCAAGAAGGAGGTCAGTGCTGTATACGGCTCTAGAAGACAAGAGAAACCTGAGCGCCACCAATCTGTTAACGCGGTGATGATTGTTAAGCCTGCTGCCGCTCCTCGGCAAACCAATCCTCCAAGGGCTGAAAGACCTAGAAGGGAGTTTACCCGTTTGAGTATGACTTTGTCGCAGATCTAGCCACAGTTGCTATCCACCAATTTAGTGACTGTCAGGGAGGCCCCGAAAGTTGTGAACACTGCCTCCCCCAAATACAACCCAAATGCCCGCTGTGCTTATCACTCCGATAGCCCGGGGCATTCCACTGATGACTGTTGGGCCTTGAGGAATAAGGTGCAAGACCTTATCGATGCAAAAGAGATACAGTTTGAAGTGCCTGAGAGGCCGAATGTGGTGACTGCTCATATGCCCCAGCATGGGGTAAATGCTGTTGATAAAGATGTATATTTCGTTTCTGTGGATGATGTGGCTACTCCCTTAATGACTGTCAAGAGGAACCTACTACTGGCCGGTTTATTTCCGGGTTGTAGTAAAGGTTGCCTTTTCTGTGCAGTCTCCCTATCTGGTTGTCCTTTGCTGAAGTTGGGCATCCAAAGCCTAATGGACAGCAAAGAGATTTTATTCAAGAAGTCCGCTGTTCAGTTGGTTCCGGTAGAAGAAGTTTTTGTGGTTACAATCTTCAATAATCCAATCAAGGCTCTCTCAAGGAGGCCTGTTCAAATCATGACTGTCGCACCTGTTGTTATTACTGTTCCGGGGCCTCTCCCCTACGAATCTGACAAGGCTATCCCCTGGCACTATGGGGCGGATGTGTATGTGAATGGAATTAAGCAAGAGTTCAACACTGGCACCAGTATCAGCAATATTACTGGTCCAGCCAACGTTACCCGCAGTGGCAGGCTCTTCTCGCCTGACATTGCACCACCCGCTATTCGAAGACCCCTTACTATAACGCCTGCAAGTATACCTGCTCCTGTTTCTGATCAAGTTGTTTCCCTTGCTGCCGAGTCATCCAATGCTCGGGGCAAAGGAATTGAAGACGAGCCTTCCCGGATGGAGGCACCAATACCTATAACTGCTGAAGCCTCCCAACAAGAAATGGAGGAAATCCTAAAAATAATCAAGAAGAGCGACTTTAATGTTGTGGAACAGCTGGGGCATACGCCCTCCAAGATATCCATGCTCTCCTTGCTCCTGTGCTCAGAGGCCCATGCTAAGGCCTTGATCTCATTTCTCAAGACGGCCCACGTGCCACAGGAGACATCTGCAGTTCAATTCACTGATTGCCTAGCAAATCTGACAGCGGACAATGGTTTGGGTTTCTCAGATGCTGACCATACTGCCAAAGGGAGGGACCACAATGATGCCCTGCATGTCTCTATTGAATGCAGGGGCACTACTCTGGCGTATGTGTTGGTGGATACTGGTTCTTCCTTGAATGTGCTACCTAAGAAGGCCTTAGACCGTTTGGATTGTGAGGGCCTGGAACTAAAACCTAGCAATATTATCGTCAGAGCCTTTGACGGTTCCAAGAGGATGGTTCATGGAGAGGTTGACATTCCTATTCGTGTGGGTTCTCAGGTGTTCGACTCTACTTTCTATGTGATGGATATCCGTCCATCGTATTCTTGTCTACTGGGTCGACCTTGGATCCACAAAGCTGGGGCAGTGACCTCTACCTTGCACCAGAAGCTCAAGTATCCCGTCAGAGGGAAGATTGTCACTGTACAAGGAGAGGAGGAGTATATGGTGAGCCATTTGAATTCCTTCAGGTACATTGAGATGGACGGGGAGTTTATTGAAACCCCCTTTCAGCATTTCGAAGAGGTGCTTCCAATTTCAGCAGCAGCAGTGGTCGAAGAGGATTTTCCTTTGAAGATGGCTTCCCTGAAGGATGCCCGGGCTGTGGTACAGAAAGGTGAATGTGCTAACTGGGGCAGGCTTCCTGATTTTACACAGAAAACTGACAAGTTCGGATTGGGTTTTACTGCAGAAGGACAGAAAGCTATGCGGAAGGAAAAGACCAGAAGACCTCCTGTGCTCATTACCAATCCAGGAGTGAATGTTGTTGGGGAGGATAATGAAGTGGATGAAGCTGAGTTCAATAGCTGGATCTACCCGACAACTGATGACGGATTGACCAATTGGATTGCCAAAGACCATACTCCTGTTACTTTTGTTACAGAGTAATAAACTTCTTTGTTTTGTTATCTGTAATAAACAATAATTTGAACTCTATGGCCCGGTGTCTTACCCGGGGCACCGTGGTTTCATTTGTGAGGGCATATAAATTGTCATTTCATATATCATGAATAAAAATCTTGGACGTTTTCTCGCATTTCAAATCTTATGCTCCTTTTCTTTCTTTCCTTTCTTTATATATTTCAAAAACAGCTGTATTTACACACACTCACTCATACAGGTTCCAATCCACTCTGGATCTCACTGGTAACGACTCTGCTACTACCAGTTATGACTTCGAAAATCCGATCAACTTAGCCGAAGACGAAGGTGAAGATGATTGCGAAGTGCCTGGCGAGCTTGCAAGACTGTTACTCCAGGAAGAGAGGGCAATTCAGCCACATGAAAAGCCAGTGGAAACAATAAACCTGGGTACGGATACAGACAGAAAGGAGGTAAAGATTGGTGCCAACCTAGAGCTCAGCGTGAAGCAACGGGTGACTCAGATGCTACATGATTATATGGAGATCTTCGCCTGGTCCTACGAAGACATGCCCGGGTTGGACACCGATATTATGGTCCATCACTTGCCTACTAAGGAAGACTGCCCTCCGGTCAAGCAAAAGGTCCGCCGTATGCGTCTAGAGATGTCTGAAAAGATCAAAGCCGAGGTTATGAAGCAGTTTGATGCCGGGTTCCTTGCAGTGACTTCTTACCCTCAGTGGGTTGCTAATGTGGTGCCAGTACCTAAGAAAGATGGAAAGGTCAGAATGTGTGTCGACTATAGGGATCTGAACAGGGCCAGCCCCAAAGATGACTTCCCCATACCTCACATTGATGTCCTTGTTGACAATACAGCTCAGCATAAGGTGTTCTCTTTTATGGATGGTTTTTCAGGTTACAATCAGATCAAGATGGCACCTGAAGACATGGAAAAGACTACATTTGTTACTCAGTGGGGCACCTTCTGCTACAAGGTCATGCCTTTTGGACTGAAGAACGCTGGGGCAACCTACCAACGTGCCATGGTTGCTTTATTTCATGATATGATCCATCATGAGATAGAAGTGTATGTTGACGACATGATCGCAAGGTCCCAGACTGAGGAAGAGCACCTAGATCATCTGCAGAAGTTGTTTGACCGTTTGAAACTGTACAAGCTGAGGTTGAACCCGAACAAGTGCACCTTCGGGGTAAGATCTGGGAAGTTGCTAGGCTTCGTTGTAAGTGATAAGGGTATTCAAGTGGACCCTGCCAAGGTCAAAGCTATTCAAGAGATGCCAGTTCCTAAGACGGAGAAGGAAGTCAGAGGCTTTTTAGGACGCCTGAATTACATTGCCCGATTCATCTCGCACCTGACTGCTACCTGTGAGCCAATCTTCAAGCTGCTGAAGAAAGATCAGGTAGTACGTTGGAATGATGAATGTCAGGCTGCTTTTGACAGAATCAAAGAGTATCTCCAAGAACCACCCATCCTTATGCCACCGGTTAAAGGGAGACCTCTGATACTATACCTGACAGTACTTGACAACTCAATGGGGTGTGTGCTAGGGCAGCATGACGAGTCTGGCCGAAAAGAGCACGCCATTTATTACCTTAGCAAAAAGTTTACCGACTATGAGACCCGATACTCACTGCTTGAGAAAACTTGCTGCGCTTTGGTATGGGCTGCTCGCCGGCTGAGACAGTATATGCTGACTCACACTACCTTGTTAATCTCAAAGATGGATCCTATAAAGTACATATTCGAAAAGCCTGCTCTGTCGGGGAGAATAGCAAGATGGCAAATGATCTTGATGGAATACGACATTCAGTACACGACTCAGAAAGCCATCAAGGGAAGTGTATTGGCAGACCACTTGGCACATCAGGCAGTAGACAACTATCAGTCAATGAACTTCGAGTTTCCGGACGAGAGTATCATGATTGTGACTGATTGTGAAGTACCTGGACCGGATGAAGGACCTGAGGAAGGATCCCGATGGTCTATGCACTTTGACGGAGCCTCCAATGCTTTGGGTAACGGCATCGGCGCTATAATCATATCCCCTCAAGGCACTCATACTCCACTCACTGCCCGACTATGTTTCAACTGTACCAACAACATGGCGGAGTACGAGGCGTGCATCATGGGTCTGCAAGCTGCGATCGACCTAAGGATCAAGTTTCTGAGTGTCTTCGGAGATTCCGCTCTTGTGATCAATCAGATCAAAGGAGAGTGGGATACGAAACATCCGAATCTTATTCCTTACAGAGAATGTGTGTTGACATTGATCCCTCACTTCACAAAGATAACCTTTGAACATTTCCCAAGAGAGGAGAATCAGCTGGCGGACGCGTTAGCTACAATGTCTTCTATGTTCAAGGTCAAATGGGACAATGAGGCTCCCCGGATCATCATCTGGAAACTGAACGAACCGGCATACTGTTGTGATCTCGAGACTAAGTTGGTAACTGAGAAGCCTTGGTACCATGAGGTGAAGAGATATCTGGAAGCTCAGGAATACCCTGAAGGCGCATCTGTCAACGATAAAAAGTTTATGAGAAAGTTCGCAGCGAAGTTCTTCCTTAGCAACGGCATCTTGTACAAGCGAAACCATGATTCGACCTTATTGCGTTGTGTGGATAAAGCTGAAGCAGAAAGGATCATGGAAGAGCTACATGAAGGGACCTTAGAAACACATTCCAGTGGACACACTATGGCAAAGAAAATCCTTCGGGCAGGGTATTTCTGGTCCACCATGGAAGCTGACTGTTACCAGCACTCTCGGACATGCCATAAATGCCAGATTTATGCAGACAAGGTGCATGTTCCTCCAGTTCCTCTAATTGTTCTGACTGCGCCTTGGCCGTTTGCAATGTGGGGCATAGACATGATCGGTGAGATTAAACCTACGACATCTAATGGGCATCGCTTCATCCTGGTGGCGATTGACTATTTCACGAAGTGGGTCGAAGCAGCTTCCTACGCTACGGTAACCAAGACTGTTGTGGCACGGTTTATTCGGCACAACCTGATCTGTCGATACAGCGTCCCAGAAAGAATTATTACAGACAACGGTACCAATCTCAATAACAAGATGATCACTGAGCTCTGCGAGCAGTTTAAGATACAGCACCATAACTCTTCTCCTTACAGACCGAAGATGAATGGGGCTGTAGAAGCAGCGAATAAAAACATTAAGAAAATCGTGCAGAAGATGACAGTGACTTACAAAGATTGGCACGAGATGTTACCGTTCGCTCTACATGGGTACCGTACTTCAGCCAGGACGTCAATCGGGGCAACTCCTTTCTCCTTGGTTTATGGTATGGAGGCAGTCTTACCGATCGAAGTGCAAATACCCTCTCTCTGGATAATGAAGGATGCAAATCTGAAAGAAGATGATTGGATCCAAACACGACTTGATCAGCTAAACCTTATTGACGAAAAAAGACTTGCTGCTATCTGTCACGGTCAGACGTATCAGAAACGGATGATCATGGAATTTAACAAAAAGGTCAGACCATAGGAATATCAAGTTGGGGATCTGGTAATCAAGCAAATCATCCTTCCTTAGAGTGATCCAAGGGGCAAATGGACCCCTACGTACGAAGGGCCATTTGTGGTTAAACATGTGTTCTCAGGAGGAGCCATGATTTTAACCAACATGGATGGTGACGACCTTCCTCACCCCGCCAATGCAGACATAGTAAAAAGATACTACGCATGAAAAAGACCCGCTAGGCTGACATGCCTAGGCAAAAATTAGGGCTTCCCGGCGAACCAAAAGGGTTCGGGCAAAATGAAGGGATGAAATGAAAAAAATCTGTACACCCGGCAAGTCGAAAACCTGAAAAGGCGGCTTGGGCAAAAATGGGTATCCCGGTGGAATGAAAACCCGAAAGGGCGGTCCAGGCAAAAGTTAGGGATAAAGCGTAATACTATGTCTCATTGGATCACTTTGCATCCAGAATCCGGTATCTGCATCAAGTTCAGACGGCACCGATCAGTCAGCTTCATCTTCAACTAAGGTCATCAAGTGATGAGATGCTCGGAGATATAAGGGCAATAGCAGAGTTGAAACCCAGTGGGATCATTCATTTCACACAGCTGTTTTATTTTCTCTTGTACAAAATTTGTATAAACTCTTTTGTTCGGCGGCGTTCTCTTACTAGGACGTCAAGCCTCTTGTAAATAAAATGCCTATTTACAGGCAAATTCAAAATCAATATAAAAATCACTTTTTAAGTTAAAATTGCCAATTGTTTTTCCTTTCCTGTTTTGTTTTGCGAAGAACGTCCAAGGTTTAATTTGTGATATATGCATTGACAATAATTTGCTAATTCATGAATATTTGCATACGAAACAAAGGAATAATTACAGGTAACATTAGAAACAGGGGCAATAAAGAGTTGTCTAAGCAATCTAATTGTTATGTCCTCCAAGGTACCAAGGTAGGTTCAGCTAAAGAGTAACCAGCTATCTTAATTCCCCAGAGAGTGAGCCAGCAAGGAAGTATACTCTCCTCAAGCCAAGCTATATTATCAACCTTAAGGAAGTTGAGTATCCTCCAGCAGATCTCAATATTCCCCAGCAGTATATATCCTTTCTTAACAAGCATCCCCGGCAGTCTTGGTCTAAAGATTGTTCCCCGGCGGTACATCAAGCATTCATTGGAGTTACTTCCAATATATCTCAAAACTTCCCCAAGAGAGTCCAATCTAGTTCCCCAGGAAAGTTGGAATCATCTCCCAAGCAGTAAGCTTATCCCCAGTATATTCTGGAAGCTTATCCCTCGCAGAGCATGAACGCGTCTCCCGACTTTATTCAAAGAGTTATTTCCTTACCAGGATATAACTGGGTTATCCTCAGCCAAAAGCCGCGGAAAGATCGTCCTCGACGAAGTCTTCTTATCCCCAGCGAAGTCTATCAACACTTCCAACACAACAATGGTATCCCCAGCAAGTTATATTCATCAAACTCAACAAAGTACCTCTCTCCCCACAGAGTATTGCTCCCCAGCAAGATTGTTAGAGTACTTTTCTCCCCACAGGGTAATCCATTCGCCAAGTTTATTCCCCAACGGAGTTATCTTCTCCCACCGGTATTCTTGCAACTCTCATCCCCAGAGGAAGCGAAATCTATTCTTTAACATCAGCCCAGGAGTGACTTCCTGGCACCCGTCAAGGATTTATTTTCCTAAGACAAAAGATACATTCATAAACATCGCACTTCCATACATTATAGCATGCATATACGCATCATATCTTACAAATCTCATTTATGTTGAGAACATCATTGCTTGATCCATATCATGCATTGCATATGACTGACCTTTACTTTTCAGGAAGAATTCAGTTAAGTTCTCAGCTATATTCCAAAACCTTGACCGGTTCAGTTAAGTCGACCCTAAGATTTTTCTGTTTCTTACCCAGTCCAAGGCCTTCTCTGGTTCAGTCAGATCGACCCTAAGATCTCCCTGTTTCTTATCCAGTTGAAGACATTTCAAGACCTAGACCGGTTCAGTTAAGTCGACCCTAAGATTTTTTTGTTTCTTATCCAGTCAAAGGCCTTCTTTGGTTCAGTCAGATCGACCCTAAGATCTCCCTGTTTCTTATCCAGTTGAAGATTTCAAGACCTAGACCGGTTCAGTTAAATCGACCCTAAGATTTTTCTGTTTCTTATCCAGTCCAAGGCCTTCTCTGGTTCAGTCAGATCAACCCTAAGATCTCCCTGTTTCTTATGCAGTTGAAGACATTTCAAGACCTAGACCGGTTCAGTTAAATCGACCCTAAGATTTTGCTGTTTCTTATCCCGTCAAAGGCCTTCTCTAGTCCAGCTAAATCGACCCCTAACAGATTTTCCTGATAAAGACTCAGTAGAAGATATCCAAGATTCTCTCAATGATTACCGTTGAGGTCGAAGTCGCCCAAGATTCTCTCAATGATTACTGTTGAGGTTAAAGTCGCCCAAGATTCTCTCAATGATTACTGTTGAGGTTGAAGTCGCCCAAGATTCTCTCAATGATTACTGTTGAGGTTGAAGTCGCCTATGGTTCTCTCCCCGTTACGGTGGAGGTAGTAATCGTCCTAGGTTCTCTCAGAGTTCCTGTTGAGGTAGTAACCATCCCTGGTTCATTCATCACCTTTTGAAGTTCCAGATCCAGCTCCTGTAACCAGTCAGGACACATCTATACGAAGAATCTGAAGACCAGCTCCTGTAACAGGTCAGGTAATCCTTTTCTTTTGCAGGTACGCAAGTTCTCGCTAAGGAATCTCTTACGCGACCGACATCCATATGGCGTCTATAAGCCCATCCACCTTCCATCATCTCTCAGCATGGCATCTATAAGCCCATCATCCTACTCATCAATCTCCAAATGGCATCTATAAGCCCATTCCCATCACCACACTACTATGTGAGCGCAAATTTCTGGGCACTTTAGTGTTCAATCATCTTCCACCTTCGGATTACGAAAGGCACGTCAGCCAATCTGCATCCTCAGGTCTAAGAAGATTGAACAGGGGCAACTGTTGTACCCCAATATTTGCCCTCCCATATTCTTCAAAATTTGCAAAGAGCAAGCTTCAAAATTCCCAAAGGGTTGCACAGTGCAAGGGCCTCCTAACAGTCAAAAACTAGGGTTTTGGTTCTGACAAAGAAAATGAAGTTTCCAAGGGTCCAATAAAGTCCCACATGCCTACAAACATGGTAAAGCATCCTCATACCAAGTTTCAAGACTTACAGCACAAGATTGCACAGTCAAAAACCCTAGTTGCACTATAGTCAACTGTAGGGGCAAAATGGTCATTTGACAGTCAAAAGTTCAAATTTTGGTCAACATCTCATTTTGAAGCCACAAACATCATTTGATCAATGCTTGATCATGATTCTCAAAGTTTGGCTCAAAAAGTCTCAAGATGCAAAAGTTTCCATATTTGGACAGTTGAAAAAATCAACTGTAACTTGACCAAGGCATAACTTCCACATGGATTATCAGAAAAATTCCATCCAAAGCTCATTTTTAAGAGAAAGACATTTCCTAAAACTCCTCTTCACACTTCAAGTCCAAGAAATTCTCTCACAAAAAGTTATCAATTTCAACATTATAGGTCATTTTCAAAAGTCAACAAAAAGGGACTTTAAGTAAAAGGCCATAACTTGAGATTGGTAAATCAAAATGACATGGGACCAAAAACATTGGTTAGAGGACTCAAAGAACTTTCCAAAATGTCCAATAACATGAGCAAAGCTTAAAAATTGAGCAAGATATGCCTTGTGGAAGTTGGGAAATTTCTGGATATTTTGAAAAGTCAACATTGCTTCAAATGTCTTAAAAATGCTAATGGGCCTCTTTTTCTTCCAAGAATCATTATCCAAGGCATGTGCACGACCATTTGGCCCAAAGGGAAGTTTTTCATCATTTTTATTTATTTATTTGAATTTTTAAATGCTAATAATTCATTTAATTAAAATAAATATGTGGAAAATACTAAACCTAAGTTTTTAAATCTTTTTATGCATGGAATACACTCAATATTTCGTGCATGATCAGATTTGGAAAGAATCCATGTGATTGGACATGATTGATATCAAATTAGCTTGAAAAAGATTGAAAAAATTATGGCATGGAAATCAAATATTTTCTCATCAATTCATTGTCTTCTTCCCCATAACTGTTTTTTTTTTTTGCCAAACTTTTACCTACAGTCATTTCCGTCACTAAAGGCTATAGTGACAGATTTTGTTCGTAGCCATAAATCTGTAAAATTCAAAAACGCAGCACAAGCAGAATAAATTCAAACCAAAGACATGGATCAATTGCAAATCATCTTCTAAGCATGATAGTACCCCTGATTTTGTCCAATTTTGCCTCTATATGGAATTCCCAATTTGGGACCTCAAAACCCTAACAAAGGCATCGTGCCATTCCTGCACTTAAACTTCAATGAAACTAATTAAAAACATTGCAAATATGATAGAAAACATGGATATATGATCAAAACATATTTATGATGGATAAATTATTGAAAACGAATCTTGAAATAAGATGCAAACCGTGGCACTATGAGGCGCAATTTCTGAAGGTTTTTAGGCTTGAGGATGATTGGAACGACTTCAGAAGATGTCCAAGAACGGATTGCTGGCCTTGGAATTGCTTGAAACGGTCTGTAGAATTGAAACCGACCTCCACTTTTTGACAAAAAATTGAGACTTGTCTTCCTTCTTTCACGACCCCAATCCTCTTTTTTTTGCCTTGAGAATGTTTTGTCCTTATATTGGAATGAATTAGGTCAATAAAAACTAATCATATCTTTGCAAATTATTGAGATTTGATTTCATTCTTTGTCTTGTATGATTTGTTTCCAAAATAGACCAAATTAAGATCTTTTCCAATCAATAGGATATTGCAGGAATTTTTTGATTTGCTAGCTGTTCATGGACTCATAATATGCTCATAGAATCAAATCTTTGATTTTATTTGATTATTCTACTATTTAAATTGATTTATTTTTATTTAAATAGATAAAAAAATCAAAATAAATAATAAAAATAATAAAATAATAGGTGGATAAGCTCAGGTTTCATGGGCCATCTTAGGAACAAGTTTCAAACAATAAAACACGGGCCCATTTGGAGGAAAAAAAAGTCATTTTGATCAATGTTGACTTCATGCATATTTCCAAAAATTGGTCAACTTTGACAATACACATATCTCTCATTTTTTAACCCTAAGAGGGTGTTCTTTGACTTTTTAGAAAGCTTAGGATGTTCTCTCAACAACCCTTTTGGCTTCATGTAAATTGGATCTTTCATGTTCAAGTAAGAAGCTTTGACCCAAAAGGTGTTTTTGTTGACTTTTCAAAAGGACCTATAATGTAGAAATTCATATCTTTTTATGAGTGCATTTTTTGAACATGAGGGCTGAATATGAGTTGTAGGAAATTGGATTCCCTTCAAAATGAGACTTGTATGAGAAATTTATGATAAAGTATGAGAAAGTTATGCTTGGTCAAAGTTTGGTTGACTCTTCTTGAGAAACCCTAATTTAGCAACTTTTGAGTTTTGATGAAATGTGAGCATTCCTTGAGGAATCAAGATCAACCCTTTATCAAATTATGGATATCAATTCAAAATGTTGATGTTGACCAAAAATCTTGAGGTTTGACTGTATGTGGGCCACAATTGACTTTTGACCTAGTACAGTTGATTTTCAGGCATCTGAGCAGTTGACTGAGCCAACTTCTTGTGCAAGGCATGAAACTTGACATGGATGATTTTGAGAACATATTGGGACCATAGAAGGAATTTGGGACCCTTGGACTTCAAACATCTTGATAAAAATGGGAACCCTAGTTTGAGGTATATTGCCTTAGGAGAGAGTTTGTTTGGTCAACTCTTGGGCATCCTTGAGCAAGTTGAGGACCTCAATGGCCATGTGTTGAGTAGAATAAGAGGGAAAATTTTGGAGTACAACGGCTTCCCCTGTTCAATCTTCTTAAACCTGAGGATGTAGATTGGTTGTCTGCCTTTCGTAATCTGAAGGTGGAAGATGATTGAACACTAGAGTGCCCAGAAATTTGCACTCGTTTGAGATGGTGTTGGATTGTGTAGGTAGTATCAGGAATGGGCTTACAAATGCCATTTCTAGGAGATGACGGAAGGTCACCGGAGATGGGCTTAAAAATTTCATACGGAAGATATGACGAAGATTCGTCGGAGATGGGCTTAAAGATGCCATCTAGAGGATATGACGGAGAATCGTCGAAGATGGTCTTAAAGATGCCATCTAGAGGATGTTGATTTCCCGAGATATTCCTTTGATGATAATTCCTGTTCCTTTCGTTAAGGAGGACTCTGCTGAGGAATGTTGGTCTCTGTCTTGGGAGAAATGGAATTTTAGGAGCTTTAGTTGTCTGTTACTCTACTGGGGAATCATCTCTTAGTCGAGGAGGTGAAAGTGAATTGCTTCCTGGTCGTGCTCCAGGCCTTATAGTGATTTGCTGAGGATAATAAGACTGACTGCTATCTGGTCGTGCTCCAGGTTTTACAGTGACTTATTGAGATGAGATTAAACTTTCTATCTGGTCGTGCTCTAGGCTTTGCAATCTCAAAAATTGTTATATGGTCGTACTCCAGGTTTCAGAAGGAATTAAGTGGTTATCCGGTCGCATCTGGGTTTCAACTTGAATGTAATGCATACTAACATCCGATCGTTTCCAGGCTTCATAGTAATTGGCAGACTAAACTGCAATCTGGTCGAATTCTAAGCTTCGCAGTACATCATATTGTTATCTAGTCGTGTTCCATGCTTCACAGTGTTTGTTGCCGCTATCTGGTCGTGCTCCAGACTTCACAGTGTCTTATACCGTTATCTGGTCGTGCTCCAGGCTTTAGTAGTTTGGGGAAATTAATCTGTTATCCGATTGATTTCCGGGCTTCATACCTTGAATTTTAGATACTGTTGTACCCTAAAATTTGCCCTCCCATATTCTTCAAAATTTGCAAAGAGCAAGCTTCAAAATTCCCAAAGGGTTGCACAGTGCAAGGGCCTCCTAACAGTCAAAAAATAGGGTTTTGGTTCTGACAAAGAAAATGAAGTTTCCAAGGGTCCAATCAAGTCCCAGATGCCTACAAACATGGTCAAGCATCCTCATACCAAGTTTCAAGACTTACAGCACAAGATTGCACAGTCAAAAATCCTAGTTGCACTACAGTCAACTATAGGGGCAAAATGGTCATTTAACAGTCAAAAGTTCAAATTTTTGGTCAACATCTCATTTTGAAGCCACAAACATCATTTGATCAATGCTTGATCATGATTCTCAAAGTTTGGCTCAAAAAGTCTCAAGATGCAAAAGTTTCCATATTTGGACAGTTGAAAAAATCAACTGTAACTTGACCAAGGCATAACTTCCACATGGATTATCAGAAAAATTCCATCCAAAGCTCATTTTTAAGAGAAAGACATTTCCTAAAACTCCTCTTCACACTTCAAGTCCAAGAAATGCTCTCACAAAAAGTTATCAATTTCAACATTATAGGTCATTTTCCAAAGTCAACAAAAAGGGACTTTAAGTCAAAGGCCATAACTTGCGATTGGTAAATCAAAATGACATGGGACCAAAAACATTGGTTAGAGGACTCAATGACCTTTCCAAAATGTCCAAGAACATGAGCAAAGCTTAAAAATTGAGCAAGATATGCCTTGTGGAAGTTGGGAAATTTCTGGATATTTTGAAAAGTCAACATTGCTTCAAATGTCTTAAAAATGCTAATGGGCCTCTTTTTCTTCCAAGAATCATTATCCAAGGCATGTGCACGACCATTTGGCCCAAAGGGAAGTTTTTCATCATTTTTATTTATTTATTTGAATTTTTAAATGCTAATAATTCATTTAATTAAAATAAATATGTGGAAAATACTAAACCTAAGTTTTTAAATCTTTTTATGCATGGAATACACTCAATATTTCGTGCATGATCAGATTTGGAAAGAATCCATGTGATTGGACATGATTGATATCAAATTAGCTTGAAAAATATTGAAAAAATTATGGCATGGAAATCAAATATTTTCTCATCAATTCATTGATTCTTTGGACCAAATTTTGAACCCTAATCATTCACACATATATACTAATGCAAACCCTACTCCTCAGGACCTCCCAGCTGCGCAAGAACACCATAACCAAGCTTGAGTTTTTTGACAAAAATTCCAAAACTGAAAACTAGGTTACAGTGCGATTCAAGCCAAAATAATTATTCCATTGTCTTGCTGAGACATCAAGGAAGGTGCCTGGATCAAAATCGTAGCTTGAAACATCAAGAATTGGTAATTATAAGTCAGACTGTGTCACTTTTTTTGCATAATCGCATCTGATCATTCGTGCCATAATTTTCAAATCTAATGCTTGTTTTGTATTGCTCTTGACATTCTGAAGCTAACCCAGTTGTTTGATTGAGTTTTCCTCATCCATACACGATTTAACCATGAACGATTATTAGGGTTACAGGACTTTCAAATTAGGTGTTTTCGAATATTGTAAAATTGAGACACCTCAATGCCATGGTTGAAATCAGGGAGCTTGGACGAATACAACACACTCCTCGCGCCTATTACATAACCAAAACGCGTAGTTGGAGCAGTTGGAAAAGCATAGCATTGGTAATCTCCAGGACCTGGGTTCGATCCCAGGTCCCCATCCCTTTCCATATTATTTTGCTAATCGCGCTTGGGTGTAGTTCGCTTCCAGGGTTCCACCATACAACCCCTGATCCAACCATGCCACTTGGCCAATGGAGACAATCTGAAGGCCTAGATCTGGTGAATACCATGGGCATGAGTCAAAGAAGTGACACGCTTCCAGGAAAAGTCAACGAAGGCCTCCAAAGATGGGCCTAAAATGCTACAATCATACCTCCAATTTGGGGACAGACCCCCATGGTTTGCCTTTCTTATTCTTTTCTCATATTTTTCTATTTTTGTTTTAATTAGTTTTTTTAATTTAATTCTTTAAACCAATTTATTTTCATAAACTATAAAAATAATACAAAAAATCAGAAAAGTCATAAAAAAATCAAAAAATATATTTTATGTTAATATTTTTAAGTAAATATCATTAATTAATTTAGCTTTGTAAAATTAGGTTTAATTTTAAAATCTTTTCTTAATAAACTTAAAAAACTTGTAGAATTAGGTTTTAATTATTTTAATTACTTTTTCTTTTATTTTATCATCTCTAATAATTATTTATTTATTATTATTTTTATAAATCAAATTGCATTAATTTATTAGGTTTAATTTTAGGTAATTCTCATGTTTTCTTAATAAATAAATAAAACTAGAATTAGGGTTAATTTCTCAATTTCATTTAATTCTCACATAAAAATTCATAAATACAAAAAAAACTCCAAAAATAATTTCTTTTTTTATTTTAATTTAATTAATTTCGTAATCATAATTTAATTTCATTAAAAAGGGTCCAACGCCCTCGTTTTCAATTTTAATTTAATTCGCGCATTTTCTTTTATCTCTTATAATATTTATGTAATTCTCCCAAAGCCGTGTAAATATTTATCTTTCGCACTTTACTTTATTTCTATGTCAAATCGGGTCCTGGATTAAATTTGGCGATGTGGACCCGCGCCTTTGTAATAGTTTAGAACTTTTATATTTCTCGCTCTTTTAAACTGTTAATAAATGCATGCAAGAATGAATGACAAAAATAAAAACAAACGCATAGATCACCCATGACATGACAAAAGACAAAAATATCTGAAAACGACACACAAATCACACACCACCCCTAGGGTACGCCTCACTGTTGCCTTGCCTTTCGAAAGGTGATCGTCGAGTAGAGGATGTCTTAGTAAGTCCTCATGATCCGGGAACCTGGCATGAGGGTAGCTTCTAAGGTGTCTTCCTATTGCTCCGGTGATCACCGTGTCCCGAACCTCGAATTGACCTGAACACCTCCAACGGTGGTGCTACCTACCTCTCAATGGTGGGATGGCATTACTTTAAAGGACATTTACACAGACGAATTCCTTAGGGTAGGTAGACGACTCTAGATACTTGCTCTAACTTCAAAAACAAATCAAAAAATACTTTTCACACCGACACCTTTTTCAAAAAAGCTTTCGAAAGCAATTTTTCAAACACTCTTGAGGACCGATACAAGAGTCGAACTGGAATTTTCAAAGAAACTTTTTAAAACCCACAGTTGAAAAGCAAACAAACCATTTTTGAAAACACAATGAGCAAGTATCTAAGAGCCCATGGATAACCATGGATAGAAAGGGTGCTAACACCTTCCCTTTCTATAACCTACCTCCCGAACCGAGAGCAATCTCTATAAGGAATTTTTCTGTGCTTTTGTCCTTTCCACTTGGAGAAAATAAAAGACGGTGGCGACTCTTGCTTCCGCGACATTTCGCGAACCAGCGTTAAACAGTCAGTTCCAGATCCACCGATCACAGATACACCAGTATCTCGTTGATTCCAGGCTTCGTAGTATTTGTACTATTATCCGGTTTATTTCCAGGCTTCACAGTATGATGGGGAAATTAAGTTGTTATCCGGTCGATTTCCGGGCTTCATAGCTTGAACTAGAATAGAAACCTTAGTATCGATTTGACTGAACTAGGGAAAACTTGTGAGAACTTCAACTGGGAGAGAAATCTTAGTATTGATTTGACTAATCCCGGGAGAGGTCTCGGATTAACTTTGACTGGCATAGAAATCAGGGGAATCTTAGTTGCGATTCGGCTGACCCAGACGAAAGTCTTAGAACATCTTCAGCTAGAATAGAAACCTTTAGTGTCGGTTTGACTGAACCAGAGAAAATCTTGAAAAGTGTTGGAATATCTTCAACTGGAATAGAAACCTTGGTGTCGGTTTGGCTGAACCAGAGAGAACATGTGAGAACTTGATTGCATCTTTCCCTGAAAGGTAAAGAGTTAGTCGTATGTAATGTCATGATGTATGAAATGTATTGAGTAATGATATTCTCAAAATAAATGAGATTGTGTCGTATAATATGTATGCGCATGCCATGATGTATGGATGTGTAATGCTATTGTGATATTCTTTAGCTGGGGAAAATAAATCCTGGACTGCTGCTGGAGAGTCTGGGGTCTGTTATATCCAGACAATATAGAAGGGGAAAGAACACTGAATAAAACTTCCTCCACGAGAAATAAACTCAGTGGGGAATTCCAAAACCCAATCCCAGGGTAGGGAAGAATCCTCTAACCAGTTGGGGAAGAACCACACTCGGATAGGAGGAATTGAATTAAAGTTTTCTCATGCCTGATATAGACCAATCATGGAAAAAAGGGGAATCCCACTATCTGCTCATCAAAATGCAAGGGGACCCTAAAAATATCTATAAGATCATGAGATTACCTCTATTGAAGAATGATTCTCTGCTTAGGGAAAGTAACATTCTGGTGTCTTTACTATTAAAAGAGAGTCTAGAAAACCTCGTGCTTGAGAAAATCCATTGCAACAAATCCTGTTAAATCTGGATTGCACCTGGATTCAAAAACTTTGGTGAATAATTTGTGCCTCAGATAACATGATTTTCAAAGGAATTGCCTTGAGATAGTCTACTTAGTTAACTGGTTCTTGGAGAGATTTGTCGAATCTTGACATAACTTCCCTAGATTGACTGAAACCTGGCACCTTCTTGGTTAGAAGAACTATCCAAGCCTTTCCTTTTAAGGGTAATCAATTGTGAAAGCATCATACTGGGAAAAACAACTTGCCCCTGCTGAAAAGAGTCTCTAGGCAGAATGCCCCTGACAATGTTTTAGCTTTCTCACTGATAATTTGATGTATACTTCCTTGATGTCAAACAAATATTTATGCAAGTAGAAAAAATGTTTATTTTGAGAATGATAATTCTAATGCACAAAACATGTTAATCTTGAAGTTTTTATTTGAAAATATGCCACAAAACTTTGTGAAAGAAATCACTTAGTTAAGATGTGACCAAAATAATGAAAGCATATGATACTAACACAAATATTTTTAGCATAACCTTTTGGCAGTCATAAATGTTATCTCGTTGAAGTATGCTCTCTAAATAAACCATGTTTCAATTAGGACTTTTGAGGGTTATAACGTGGCCTGGTTCACGGTTTTAGAAAAAAAACGAATTTTAAGGCTCAAAATTATTTGGTGCCTACCCCCTTCATGATGTTCTCCAGTCCTGTATTTGGTTAACTTGACACTAACATTCATCTCTCAAAAGAAATTTTAAGAAGGTTGAGGAACTAACCGAGGTTTTCTTTGGACATGCCAGTCAGTCACTTTTTCTTCTTTTGGTTTTCTTGTCACGTGACTCTGTTCTTTGCTGAGGATTTAACACTGTAATCCTTTATCGCCTTTCAGGCTTTCCATTTATTCCTTGCTTTCCCTAACTATTGCCTGGACAAATTCCTTTTGACTTTGACTTTGAAGTCCATCGAGATGCCCTGACGTTTTCTTAAGCGACTTATTTTTCAAGTTCTGACTTAGCAAGTTTTTTTGTCTCTTTCTTTCTCATCATTTTTTATTCATATTACCTTTTCTTTCCTTTTGAACACGTCACGTGACTTCACGTCATTTTCGACTTATTGGAAGAATTGTGTCTACCTTATTTCTTGGTAGATGAGGGATAACCATTATTGTATCGTCATCGGCTGACCTCCTGATGTGTGAGGGATACCCATTTGGATATCATTAAGTTATGCACACTCTTGATAAGTGAAGGTTAGCCATTGCAGTTTTGACTTTCTTCAGCCTTTTGATGGATAACCATTATTGTATCCTTAGATGCACACTCTTGATGAGTCCTGGACGCTCGATCAAATTAACTGAACAATATCCTTCCCAGGGTTAAAAATGAGGGTTTTTTCTAAATAGAAAAAGAAACTCCTACTTCAAGGCTATAAGGGGTTAAACAGGGATTATCTTCCTTATATCTCCCGTGTTTGGGAATTTGAAATAAAGCTTGTACATCCTTAATATGGTTTTATCCAAAAGCATACAACTAGAAATTTATTTATTTTTAATACCATCATCCTCCCTCCAATCTTTGCGTAAGCAAAAGGTTGGTATCACAATTCAGAAAAAAATTTATCAGTGAATACAAATGGATTACTTCAAGTCAAACATATTCAGTGTATTATGATTAACATTAAAAAAACAAATAAATTTTCATATGCAAACAGTGTATTAACAAATAAGAATGATTACAAATGAGAATTCAATAAGAAACTAATGCTTGCCAATGTTAGAAAGACTTTCTTCGTCTGGGCTTATTGCTTTCAAGAAGATGCTTTCGCAGTCTTGACACTTACTTGGACAAATAGTTCAATTTCCACAGCCATCTGAAAAAGGAATGATTGGCCCAGAATTAATGAGGTCTTGGAATTTTCACTCAAATGTATTCCAACCTTCAATTGCCCGATCAAGGTGCCCCAGTATAGAAATCACATCGGGTATCAAGAATAAAATCCCGAAGGATAAGAGAAAGGAGGAGCAACAATCTTTATTGCAGCAATGAATACAAGACTTCCATCTCTGCATTTTCTCCATAAGATGACCCATTTGGTCCTTCATCCTAATCAAGTCCTTGCAAAATTACATCATATCTAATCTTTGATTGCTGAGAATTGTGGCACTGAGGGAAATCCAGGTTCACACTTCTATAAAAAAAACAAGTCAAAACAATAATCTCTGATGCTGAACACATGTTATGAATGCTTGTGTGCATAAAGATGCCTGAGTGCATAACGATGCATAAGAGTATGTTGACACTATGTTTAATAACTTCCAAGTAATATATCTACTATGAATAAGAAAGTAAATACAAGAGAAATGGAACACTAGCAAAAAGAAAATTTAAATCAGAGAGATAATATCAGGGGTTCAGTGTAATCAAAATCCATACGTAAAAAATCAAAGAAATTGGATCCCATCAAAATAAATTATGGCAATCACAGATCAACAGATGCACATCCCTTTAGGAACATCTTCAACTTCTCATTATCAAGACCTCCTCAACCAAGGTGCTTCTTGTTCCACTCCTGAGCCTCACTTTAAAAAGCTTTGGCGTTGCAGCATGCTTTAGCTTCTGAATCAACTCTTGGATAAGCATATTCTTCCTGCTGGTAAATAACTTCTAAGTAGCGATAATGGTGCTCTAAATGATCACTTTCTTCTTGAAGTTGCTTGTAGTTAACCTCTTCCCAGTGAGATTCAACTCTGAGTCCACTAGTTGCAGCTTGTGAATTCTCTTTGAGTTCTACAATCTCTGTTAGAGTTTTTGTTCAACTAGAAGTTACCCCTAATGAGTTGGTTATCAGCCTTTTCTTTTTGGAGAAATTCTTCCTTTTCATCATTAACAATGAGGTAAGTTATTCTCAAGTAATTATCGACTCTTACTCTCTTTCGAATTTTTGTCTGAACTGTCTCTTCTGCATTCCTTAACTCATTCCTTTCACATGTAGCTCTATAGAGTTCTTTTCTTCAACTTCTATTATAAGCTCTTGATTAACATATTGGAGGCCGTTAGACGTTTCAATAGGAACAAAAGTGTGTTGAATAAGAGTTTGTGGATACAAAGTTAATTCCATTTGAAAAGGTAGATGAAAAATCTCAACTCTCTTCCTAAACCAATCAATATAGAGGCCTTCAGCCTTCCTTCTGAGGTGAATTTCATTCCATACTTTACTAGCATGCATTAGCAACTCAGGATTTCCAGTCAGAGTATATAAAAAATGGACTCTTTCATATCATTGTCATTAGATTGGCGATGCATTTCATAACCCAATTGGAATTGAGAAAGGACGGGATTATAGTTTATACCTCTTCTTACCCTTAAAAGGCACATTTGGGAACTCCCTACAACTGTAGATAAACTCATCATAATCATAATTTCTAGATTACCAAACAATATCATGGGTAACAAGACCCATCAGTCTTTTAGACCACTTCATAGAATCCTTAGTGTCCACAAAAGCTCATGTACTGAATGATAAACATCACCAAGCAGAGAGGCACTGGGTTCATATCTTCAAAATCCTCAACATTTAGGAAGAGAATAATCCCATAAATGGAAAGGGCCAAGATTTCATTGAATGTATTCCAACTAGATGAATCAGCAAAGGTATGACCCTTCTCAACTAGAAACTTCATATGAAACCTAGAAACGCGTCTTTTAACCTTAAGGTTGTCTTTCACAACAGTTTCGCTCAAATAAAGAGCCTCTGCAATCTAGGAAAATCTAGTGACCTCCATCATAGTGTTAAAAGGAACTTTATTTTTTATTGGAATACCCAAAATATAAGAATGTTCCTCCAAAGAGGGAGCACGATGATAATCTAGAAATATGAAGCATCTTAGAGAGGAATCATAAAACTAAAAGAGAGTATGACTAGACCTCCTTTCTAAAGGTGTAATAGGAGTGTGGAGAATATCCAGAATCATCTCATACTCTTGTTTGAAAACCTCTATAATGTTTGGAGTGACTCAGAAACTAAATCAAGGAGAGACTTCAGAGTAGGTATCATGAACTTGTAACCAATGGTGCTTCTTCTATCAGCGTCTATCTCAAGAGAATAAGTTCAAAAAAAGACTCAAAGGTTGAGATACCATGGTGATGCAAGACATATATGTTACAAAAAACTCCAGGTAATGATGTGATTATATGCGATGCACAAACATAGAATCAAGGCATGGGATCAAATGTCCTCATATAATCTGGATAGTTGTTGTACAATCCTCTAAATAAGTAGAACATAACATGTTCAAAAGTTCGACATCACGAGCATGGAGAAAAAGTAATAACCAACCCACAAGGTATGGACTAATAGTTTATCATCTGCCGAACAAGGTTCTAAAAGGTTCCCAGAGTCTACATCCTTCCTTTGAATATTACCAACGTCCCGTTTAACTCGGTAATCAGTAATATTCTTTGGAAAAACTCGTCTGAGTGTAGCATCACATGACAACAACTTTGAGATTACTCCGTCATAGTTTCTTCATTACACCTAAAAGGCCAAGGTGGGTTATGGGTTCTATGGTCCTCATCTTTTCAGGCTCCCAGATCGAAAGCAGCTCGTCTTCCTGATTACTCAGTAAATGTATACTATAGTCAAAGGGGCCTCCATTGAGTGGCAGATCTCATGTCTCCTTTTTTGGGATTCCTCCCTCAAAGTTAACATGACTATACCACTCATTCTAAACATAAGTGCACTCAACTCCGGGTATAGGGATTATTCCACCACACAAAGATTACCAAACCCTGAAAACTAGAAAAATCCTGCAAAAAAGCATATACAACAAATAATATACAACAAATAATAGCACATACACAAATAAACAAAGATAGGCTCAACCCACTTAGAGATGGACCAACATTTGGCCGATCTGTCCCCAGTGAAGTCGCCATTTTTCTGTAGCGGTAGAAATGTTGAGACTAAGCCATTGGATTGACTTGACTCGCACAGATTAAAATAAAAATTGCCACCGCGCTTTATTGTTTCCAGAGGAATGGGAAAAGAGGGAATAACCAAAAAAAGAGTGGGAGAGAATCTAGGTACGGGGGTTGGTTATGCAAAGGGAAGTTATTAGAACCCTAAACATCTACGGTACTCCGCTTGAACCTCTTTGAAAAATTGTGCATTTTGGCTATAAGTGTCGTATACAAAATAGATGGTGGAGGTGAGAAAAGAATTTTTTTTTTACAATTTTTACAATTTTGGCTATTATGTACCACCTTCCGTGCAGTAGGGGATCAGGGTACTCATAGTTCACCTTTAAAATTTTAGAACACAAATGTGTTGGTTAATTTAGAGACGAGACATGATCTTAAATCCGAGTGGAAAACATACTTACTACCCACGATTATGAGAAAGGAGAATTTGCGTCATCTCAAAGTGGAGGATATAGCTTGGATTGTAAAATCAACAAAGCCTCGCTCAACACTCAAGTGGAAAATATCTCACTTTACTATATATCATAGAAGTATATTAGTTTGCATCACTACAAGGGTCGACAAGAGTCTAGTCTTTTGGAAAAAAATATTTTTAAAGAGAAAAGTGCACAAAATGATTTGAATGACTTAGAGTATTTTGTTTGGTGAATATCTCAAATGGTCCAAAGGTTGAGTTAAAGGGAAAGCTATCCTGATGTTATTGTACTTGTATTAACATCCTAAGGACTAATCAGCATAAGACGATTAAAATAAAAATTAATCGTCTCATGGAATCCTAAAGGAGCATGCCAGTTCAACACATAATAATCCTCAATACTCAAAATTCTTATCTGATCAACGTTACACAAAGAAAACACACGAGACATGATGTTTAAACTTGATTTAAAAAGAGATTAAAACATGAAGAAATAATAGAAATAACATCTAATTAAGTCCTAAAATACTCCTAAAAAGTCTAAAGCATTTTTTTATATATATTTTTATTATTTTTATTATTTTTTAATAAAAGAAATTAAAAATAATACAATAAAAATGGAGGAGAAAAATTAAAACAAAGAGAAATAGAGGGAGGTATGAAGTCAGAACCAAGGGGTGTAATCGGAAATGAACCATAAGCGCAAGGCCCAACTTATAAAGGTCCAGGAAGCAATCTTTGTTCTAATAATTTTATAAAATCCAATAAAACTTGTAATAGACCTAATGAAGGGTTTAAAAATGAGGCTCAAAGCAGATAGAGTCAAGGAGAATTTTTTTATGGTTTAAAGCAACAGGCTCTAAAATCTGCACGGGCTTAGGCAAAGAGTGCACTAATTTGGTCCAGCTCAACAACATATTATTTCTACTAAGATTTTTTTTTTATCATTACTTTTCAATTTTAAAAAAAATTATAATAAAATAATAAAAGAAGGAAATAAATAAAAGGTGAAGTGAAGTCATTTTTGTGGTGGAGATAGGGTTAAGGATTTGTGTGTTATTCAAGCTTCCACGATACACAAGCTCTCCTCTCTCGACCGCCATGGAATGTCTTCGAATTGGCTCAGATCTCCACCACTTGAACCTCCATTCCTTGCTATATGCTTATCAACGCAGCGCCACAATCATTATCATCTCTAATTTCGTTCTTCTCTCTCAATGCCGCAAACAGCTCTTCCAGCTTCGATCTCGATTTCATTCTGATGCCGCCATCTCAGAATCATCTCCAATGAATCATCAACATAACGCTCCATTGCATCTCCTTTGAAACTTCTTCTACGATCTCCCTATACTGCGGCTTCAGACCTCTCCGTGAAACAAAATGCAAACACTTTTGTCTCTCTCGATCTCTATTTATGTTGTCGCATTTTAATACTCACAGTAACATCTCACCATCTTTGTCTCGTATATTCTTTGATCGATACTAAAACAACCGGCTGAAAATCATCAAACAATGAAGTCACCATCGAACGTGTTTTATCCCACATGAAGGTAAATGTAAATATCGAGAAAACCTAAGAAGGGAGAAGTCACGGTCTTGCAACCGAGAGATCGGGTAAGGGAGTCTGTTACACGAGGGGAAGCTATTAGCACCCCACACGCATGTAGTACTCTACAGTATCCATTCTTGTTGTTATATCTTATGCGTGTGTCTAAACTATGTTTATTGTTTAATGCTGAGGAAGAATGCATGCAAAATAAAAGAGAAAATAATGTAGGGAAAATAAATTTGTGTTCGCTTGGGCCCTACCCTAATGCCTACATATCCTTTTTGAGGAATCGGAGTTATCATAGTTCGGCTCACATGTTTTTGTTTGTTTTGTGTTTTTTATGAACAATGTTAATTCTTCCTTCTACCGCAACTCGACCTTTAGAGACTCACGCATTGGCACAGAAGTAAATTAATCATGTCCTTGCTGAAAATGGTTTTTAGTTACACCCTCAAGGCAATATGCCACATTTTATTGGTTTGTGTTTTGTTACCTTGAAAAAGGGTTTAAGTGTGATTAAAGTGTTTTTAAGTTGTTAATAAGAGAGAGTTTTAGTTTTAAATGCATATGCAAAAGGGAGAAAACAACTAAGGGAGACTAGCCTAACATTACCCCTAATGTTATCATACAATGGTGGCCCTACGTCAAGAATGAAAGGGAAATCTCTACCTAATGTTAGCATGCATGGATTGCAACCTAAGGTCTAACTTGCATCCGGAAGGAACAAGTACATCCTAATGGAACCTGGTATGTACAAGGATAAAACAAACAAGCTCGAAAGAGCACACACATAAAATAGTAAGGAAAGGAACCAAATTGCTTTAGTCAAGGGGAGCGTATCACCCGAGACAAACAAGCGGGAGTGAGATGAAAAAACAAAAATGTGATGTCCAAAGCGACTGAACACCTAACTAAGATATAGCAGATCAAGGTAGGCGACAGAAGGCAATATGAACGATCACGGAGTATCAGCATCAGCCAATGCAAACTCTTGACAAAGCATGGGGGTTTGATTATGGAACCCTTCCCAACTTGACACACTCATTACATAAGAGCAGGCATAACTCCGAAGTATCGTGGTGCATCACGAGCTAAGGATGACACAGAAGAAATTGCGGGGGTTGATTGTGAACCCTCCTCGTTTGCCTCCTTTTGAGGACTTCAATAAGGGATGGGAAAACAATGCGGGCACAAATGTAAACATACGAGCGGAATACATACTCAAAGGTAGGGTTTTAAACAAACACAAATAGCAAACAGTATGCATACAATGCGAAATTACCCTAAATGGGTCTTTAAATAAACCAGAGGGATTATTGACATGATCAGCAACGAAAATCCCCCTCATACATCTCTACCATACTTCTCATGGCATCAGAAAGCAGTAAAGCCCTACTTCTCATGATCTCTAAAAAAGCGATAAAGTGCAGAAATGAGGAAGAAAATGAAGTTGCGATGATACCTAACAGAGAAGGTTTGTTTCCTCTTAAAAACCACGCAAGAGAAGACAGAACTCTACATAGAGATTCCTTGACGAAAATTGCACTCTTCGTTCACTCTGAAATCTTCTCAACTCAAGTATCTTTTTATTTGTTCACAAGCATATGCTAAATCAACTTCAAAAAACCATCAAACCATATGCCTTAGATAGGAGAAAATCGACCTAATCCACATATTATCAACAATTATCAATTTAGTTTTATTTAGGGTTCGAAATTTAAGGTTCCTCCTCTTCGCCTTTAGATGTTGGAGTATACTAAGGCGCAGGAGTATATTACATATTTTGTGTCGCCACCAGCTCTATGATACCTAAAGGAGCTACCCTCATTGCCATTCTTAGATTTGCTATGCCTTTTTCTCTTTCAGTCAGCTTCGACTTGGGATAAGACACCTTTGGGATTGGAAACTTTATTGGCTTCATAGCTTCTGTTGGTAGTATGCCTTTGACACGACTATTTTTTTCGACTGGCTTCAACTGGGATATTGAAGCTTCATTTACCGCCTTTTTGTTCCCCTAATAACAACTCCACTGAGTCCTTACCGTTGGGTTTTTTCCATTATAGTTGGGAGAAACTTGATAACCCTCTGACTCAATTTATTTTCCTGTGTCTTAGCTTCATGCACAATCACTTTCCACTTTGGCCTCTTGCCCCTTTTGGCTTACTGACTCCATCCATTTTTCTTGTGGAATATCTGATGGAGGGAGAAAGGTTTTTGGCCGCAATTGTTGAAATAAAAATGGTGGAACAATGTAAAAATGGATTAGGGTTCAAAATTTGTGTTCACCGGACTTCCACGACCGAACTTGTTCTCGTATCTTTAGTGACAACGGTGCTGGCAGCTCATTCTTATTTCGCGAGCACTTCTGCAATCTCACTAGTCATGATCGAGCCTTCATTCACCATCAAGAACTCATCCCCTTTTATTCTTTATCTCGCTTATTCACATCATCTATGTCTCAGTTTGTTCAAGACTCGGTCTCAGATTCCTCGGCCTCATTCATCTTGCGAGTCAGCCTAAATCTCATCCACTTCGATTCGCCACCATGAGCTCCGTCATTGTTTTTTCAAGACTCAGTCTCACTCCACTTCATGTTGTGTCTTTGATTTCATCTCACCTTCATCGATTCACATCTTATTTTTCGGTTTCGTTTTGATATGTTGTTGTTGTTGATTCTTACGATGTGTGTGGCTCTGTGTTGAGGAAGAGTTGAAGGTTCTTGAAGTTGAATCTTAGAGAAGATGTCATGTTAACTCTTTTAATTATATTATGAGTTTGTTATAGTTGGAATTGATTGCGAAATAATGATGACAATGATGAACGTTGTTGGAGCAAGGATGGTTGCATATTAGTGAAATTGCTTGCAGAATGAAGGTGAACGCAAAGAGATTGAGGAGAGGATGAAGGTGATGATTTCTCGGGTGAGTGTTTGTGTTGTCGAAGATGATTCTGTGTGAATGAGGTTTGCAGAAGATGTATGAAGACGAAGATTCTTAAGGGAAGAACGGTTATCCAGAAAAAGAATAGTGCATAGGTGAGTTTTCTTTTGTATTTTCTGATGAGTGAATCGTGCGCTTTCTCCTCTCTTCCCTTTATTTCTTTTTTCTGTTTTTCTTCTGTTATATACTTGCTGGAAGTTTGTTAGAGGGTGAGTTAGAGGATAGAAAGTTGGTTAGGAATCTGTTAGAAGTTTGCTAGGGACTGTTCTGAGAGTTAGTTAGGGTAGAAAAATTAGTTATGAGTTAAACCCTGTTAGGTTTAGTTATAGAAGTTAGTTAGGCTTGGGAAATTTGTCTTGGTTGTTATAGGCTAGTCGGTTAGAGGTAGTTAGGATATTCGATAGAGTTGACAGTAAAGTTGCATTTTTTTCCTTTTGTTTGAATTTGTGGATTGCTTTTATTTATGAACTATTTTATGATACTGATTTTCTGAAATGTACAGGGCTTGTGTAGGGTTGGCAATATTTATGCAGGTTTATGTGTTGTTTTCGGAAAGATTTTGGTAAGATCGGTGATTTGTTTTCATGATTAGCTAAAGGAAGAGGGAAATAAAGGGCACGTCATGAAGTTTGGTGTCTCTTTTGATGGTGCAGCAGGTTTGGTCATAGATAATGTGGATACAACATATAAACATGGTGAAGAAATTCAAGACATAAGGGCATCAAGCATGAAGATTATTTTAAGATGTTATGGAAGCTTGAAGTTTGGATTTGGCAACCTAAATCATGAATTTCATAAGTATAGAAACTTAGAATTCTTATGTTGAGGACCAACTTTGTAATGTGATGTTTAGAACTTTGTATTATTATAATTTTGAATGAAGTTGAATGAACTTTGATGGAGCTTGTATGATATGCTTGAATATCTTTGAATCTGATGAAATTTCTCCCATGTTATTTCTTTTCAAATGAATTCCACATAGTATCCACGCAATTCTCAATACTTAGCAAGTCCATGAAACAAAAATTTGATGGAAGAATTGGGAATGAATCCCTAATTAGATGGATGATAAATGAATGATGCATTCATAATTTTTTGTACAAAGATCTTGACTCATACACCTTTAATTGATGAAAGTTTGATACACTTAGTCTTGATCACTTAGTAAGCATAACCATAAGAAGATAAAAGTTGATCCACAAGCCTCAAAGGAATCCTCAAATAAATGACCCATCCTCGATTCCATGGTTCTTGATGAATGCTGATGGAAATATAGTCTTATAAGTTGACGAGACTCCAAATCATAATTACATTCCACGCTCAAATATAAACAACATTTGAACCATGCTCAATCGATACACCCATCTCGAACCATATGGGAACCCTAATATATTGACATATATAGGGAAATAAACCTTAGTCCAAGACCTTGATGAATTTGAATTGAGAATAACCCTTGTAGCTTGATGAAGAAAAGATCCACCATGATCATGATCCAAAACCCTAGCTTCAAACCATGATTGTTGAATAAACCAGTTGATTCAAGCTTGAATGAAGATGAGAGCCTAAAAGCACAAATAAATCCTAATTCCTCAGTATCCTTGATCCCATGCCAAATTATTGATTAATGATGCATGATGTTGTTAAATGGCCTAATGGGTGGTATGTACATGATGATTATGAGATGTGCAAGCTAAATGTTTCTTGATAGAAGGGTAGGACAAATTCAGGGTATTACAGACGCATCTCAAGTTCTCATCTTACAGCTCAGACTTATCATCATCGCTTATGTTCGATTTCATTGCAGATGCCTTCTCCTTCTTCTCCTTCACACTTTGCTTCAGATGGCGTGGCTCTCCCGTTAACATCTTTGTATCAACTTTGATTTCGCTTCTTCGCTCTCAATCTCATTTGCGGTTATGTTTGGGAAACTAATGGAGATGTGTTTAGGAAACTAACACAGATGAGTGTTTGGAAACTAAAAACCAGATGAGAACTGGGTTTAGAATTAATCTCCAGATGAGAACTGACTACCAGGCGAGAATTGGGTATAAAATTGATTTTCAGACGAGAATTGACTACCAGACGAGAACTGGGTTTAGAATTTATCGTCAGACGGGAACTGATTACCAAACAAGAGTTGGGCTTTGAATTGTTTTTCCATGGTGAGAACTGGATTTTGAAATGGTTAGCCAGAGCGGGAACTGGGCTTTAAAATGGTTTTCCAGGGAGAGAACTGGATTTTGAAATGCTTAGCCAGACCGGGAACTGGGCTTTGAAAAGGTTTTCCAGGGCGAGAACTGTATTTTGAAATGGTTAGCTAAAGTGGTAAATGGGCTTTGAAAAAGGTTTTCCAGGGCGAGAAATGGATTTTGAAATGGTTGGCCAGAGTGAGAACTGGGATTTGAAATGGTTTTCCAGAGCGAGAATTGGATTTTAAAATGGTTAGCCAGAGCGAGAACTGGGCTTTGAAATGGTTTTCCAGGGCGAGAACTGGATTTTGAAATGGTTAGCCAGAGCGGGAACTGGGCTTTGAAAAGGTTTTACATGGCAAGAACTGGATTTTGAAATGGTTAGACAGAGCGGGAGCTGGGCTTTGAAAATGTTTTTTAGGGCGAGAACTGGATTTTAAAATGGTTGGCCAGAGCGAGAACTGGGCTTTGAAATGGTTTTCCAGAGCGAGAACTGGATTTTGAAATGGTTATCCAGAGTGGGAAATGGGCTTTGAAATGGTTAGCCAGAGTGAGAACTAGGCTTTGAAATGGTTTTCCAGAGTGAGAACTGACTACCAGACGAAAATCGGGTTTAGAATGACAATGTGTATTGATTTTGCTGGGAATTCAGGGGTACAAGGTACTGGCACTGTTAGCTGGGCATTGTGAAGGTAAAGGTCATCAACTGGCGATTTGGGAGCGATATCCTCTTGTGGGGATGTATAATTGTATTTGAAGGATTCGGGTCTTTTGGGTAAGGTACCCGATCTAGCTTATGCTTTGTGTGCATGTTTGAATTTATTTTGCCACAAATATCCATTTTGATGGATCGGCTACACGCTTTTAAAGATGAAATGTTATGCAGTTATTGCTATATGCAATGCAAAGAAATAGACTTCATGAATATAAGCGAAGGCTCGTTGGGAACTATAGCTCATCACCGGGGATGACAGACAAGAACTGGTGTTGGAAACCTGTAATACCAAAGATCATTGGGGATACTGATAATAATTTTCACTGGGGAGCTCCGAAGATCATCGGCGACCCCGATGAAGATTGAATTGCAGACAAATTGAGATTACATGTATGCAACTGAGTTCTAAATCGCATTATTAGGGAAGAGATAATCTGGCCCGACTTCTCTACATCCTGAACAACTTGGATGATGGTAGAACTAAATATGTCGAGGAATGGGTACTGAACGCCATGTGGATCTCTACGAATACATGCCACCAGTTTACGCCACTCTGAGGAATTACCTCTTGAATCACTTGGGGATAAGAAGATAGTCATGGACACTTGCAAATGCCATAGTTTAGCTCTGCGAATTCCCCGGTTTACTACATTAGGGATGCTCTGGTTCAGCTTTGTTAATTCCCCGGTTTACTTCACTTGGGATGCACTTGCGCGTGCTAAGTCAAATGGCGACTCTAAACTTTCTGAATTCACTTGGGGAATTAGGTTTTAAATTGTTTGTAGCAGATGAGAACAACTTCACACACTGACCAGGTCGGAGTGATCGTTATGATACTTTTAGCCTGATTGTAGTCGTCTCGTACAACATTATTGGCTTGAGCAGCTTTGCGAGATTGGAGAGAGAATGCCCCTGTCTGGAGGATTTCCGAAAGAGTTTTGCTGAATAGAAGACCGGAATATTTGTGTTGCAATATGATATGAGGTGCCCTGCCCCAATCTCTTGAGTCAAAGAATAAATTGCTCTTGATTACAGCTTTCTTATGAGAGACTTGTCGAATCTCGATGTAACTACCCCATGTTAAATGAATTTTGAATAGATTTCTGGACGTGATAGCCTTAGAATGATCGGAAAAAGCTTGAAGAGATTTATCGATGTGATATCCTCTTATTGATATTAGCTTGAAGAGATTAATCGATGTTATAGCCTCTGATTGATAGCTTTGAGAGAATGCCCCAGATTTGGCTGAGCTCGAAGAGATCGAGTCTCGAATTGATTGCCCCAAATTGGAGGAATCTGCTAACTTCATCTCTAAAGGGTACTCAGACTGTAAATCACCAAGATGTTTTCTCTTAACAGAATCTCTGGTTGATGTGCCCCTCGATATGTCGTGTCTATTGTGACAGCTGACTTTTGCTTCGACAAAGTATTAAACTTCTCTTCTTTGACAAGATTGATCTCTTTGTTGATGTTCATTGTGTAAGCTTACTTGATGTCAATCAGTTGTTTTGTATGAAGAAGAATGTTTATTATGAGAATGATAATTCTAAAGCAACATGTATGTAATTCTTGAAGTTTTTTAAAAAACTTTGAATGAAATGATGTCACAACTCTGTTGTGAATGAATCACTATCTAGAGAGCAACATTTGCAAGTTCTTTTTGATGAAAGATAATGCAAGGATATGATGCCAACACAGATATTCAAACACACCTCTTAGGAGTCAGTTAGACGTTATCTCGTTGTAGCACGCTTTCAAATTGACCCATGCTTCAGTTAGGACTTTGAAAGGGTTGTAACGTGGCCTAGTTCACGGTTTTAAAAAAAGGATTTAAGGCTCAAAAATTTTAGTGCCCACTCATTCTCCATGATGTTCTCGAGTCCTATGTTCGGTTAAACCGATACAAGTGTTCATCTCTCAAAAGAGGAATTTTTTATGGTTGAGGAACCACATGGGTTTCTTGGACACGACAGTCATTAACTTTTGATTTTGGTGTCTGATCACAACGACCTTGTTCTTTAGATGAAGATTTTTATTGGTAATCCTCTTCTCGACTTTTAGGATTTTCAATTTCTTTCTCGCTTTCCCTAATTCCTTCCTGGACAAATTCTTTTGAATTTAGATTTGAAAGTCCAGCGAGATGCCCTAACTTTTGCCTAAGCGACTTGCTTTCAAGTTTCAACTTATCGGGGATTCCTATTTCTTTCTTTTTCATTCTTTCCAATTTGAACAATTCGTTAATCATTACGATGTCTTCGCTTTGTTGGAAGTGATTGTGATTGTCTGAATCTTTGGTATATGATGGATATCCATTGTTGTATCGTCATCTCGACTTCTTGATGTGTGAAAGACACCCATTGGGATATCGTCAATTGACGCACACTCCTGATAAGCGAGGGTTATCCATTGTGTTTTTGACTTACCTCAACCTTTTAAAGGATAACCAATGTTGTATCCTTGGATGTTCACTCTTGATGAGTTATGAACGCTTAATCAGATCAACGGAACACTACCCGCCCCAGGGTTGAAATGAGTGTTTTTTCTGAAAAGGAAAGAAAATCCTACTTCGAAGGCTCGGAGGGGTTAACAAGGGTTTATCTCCCTTATATCTATGGTTTTTAGGAATTTAAATAAAGGCATGTACATCGTCAACAGGGTCTTACTCAAAAGCATACCAACCCGAGATGTTTTGCATTTTTAGGTTATCATCATCCTCCCTCCAATCTTTACCTAAGCATAAGACTTCGAAACTTGGCATCAATATGCAAGTAAATCATTTAAAGAGTGATAATTAATGGATGAATAAAAATAAAAGGAACGCTTCAAGATGAGCATATTTATTGCATTAACATTTTCATTCGAAAATAGACACGTTTTTACATGCAAGCAATGTTTAAACAAACAAGCATTAATAGAAATGAAATGCCGTAAAGAAACTAATGATTGCCATTGTTGGGGAAACTTGACTCCGTATAGGCTTCTTCACTCTGACGACTTTCTGCAGTCTCGATGCTTGAATAGGCGAGAGAATTCTCCTTCTAATCTGATATGAACACAATAGTCTCCAAATTGATCTTGTCTTGGACCTTGTCTCCGGATGACATACCATCTTCAATCGAATGGCCAGGTGCCCTAGAATAATATGCCTAGAAGATTATTTCAGGAGAGCGAATGAATGCTTTACCAAGTAAATCATTGTAAACTACATCACCAAGCATATTATGGCATAAAGAAATAATACAGTTCGTCTTCTATCAGAACAACAAAGACATCCACCTGGTGAGAAAGAGTGTGGCAATTGGACAAATAGGAATTGGACTTTTGGAAGAGACACCAGATAGGTGATGGGTTTTATACTTCATCCCCTTTACAGTCTTCAATATCAAAACTGGGTGCCCCAGAACAAGGGATACATCTAGCACGTGTATCACAATCAGAAGAGATGTTTATGGGAGGAGGACCTCAATGATCAGAGCTTTACTAATTGAACTTCCACCAGGTGAGGAAATAATTGTGGATGTAATGCACTGGGATCGCATTAACATGCTCATCAGGCTTCTTCTGTCTTTGCTTAAAAGCTTTGCCCTATGAATTCACTTGGGGAACAAAGACTGGTTATCATCGAACAGATCAGGGAATGCAAAGCTGTAGAGAGTGCCCCTGATTGAATATTCAGATGCCCGGGTATGGTAACCACATCAAATGTTGGTAAACAAGAATGAAGCACTGATATAAGATCCCATAGTAAATGGGAACCATCTTCCAATAAGATGTTCCAAGAACTAAAGATTGTGTAGCATTCCATGGTTGAAAGCAAATCCCAAAATATGAGGAGAAGAGAGAACCTACTGCGGTAGTAAGTGTAATATTGTTGACATCATCATCAGAGCTTCCAATACCCGGCTCATCTGAGTATTGAATTGATTATCTTCCTTCTTGAAGAATTCTCGACCATGGGCCAAAGCTTGCATGTATACCACAATTAACCCCCTCGGGATCTTCGTATTGGTCAATCCCCCACTGAGTCATCCCATACTGGTCTCTGAACATGTGAAGCAAGAAATAAAGTTGAACCTCTAAGGAGAAAACCATGTCTAAATATGAATCGTCAATCTGAGTACCTGTTATGAATGCATGCATGTGCATGGGGTGCATGAATGGATTCCATTCCATGTTCCGTCATTTCCAAAGAACCTACATGCTTTGATTTTGATTTTACATAGGTAAGGGATGGAAAAGTTAAACACAGGGCTTACAAATATGATTCCCTGGAAATAACGAAACATGTATGTTAAGCATGTGGTTAACCATGTTATATATGCAAAGACATGGGATCAAAGTTCCATCACTTCTGAATACGATTGTTGCACTGCTTCTGAACCATATGAGTATCGCCTGATCAAAGGTCCGACATAGCTTCTGCACATATAAGAACCAAGTTCCATGTAGATCTTCCATGCTGGGAATACCAAGATTCAAGGCCCGAATGAACCTCCAAATAAACAAGTCAGGAACTCAGAAAATAAATTTCAGAATCCCATAGTCACCAATAGAACATACAGTCACCACCTAAACATAGTCACCAACGGTATCTGTAAATAATTCCCTCCCCACTCACGGCTGAAAGCTAGGTCAAGGTAAGGTCATGGGTACTCAGAATCATAGGTCACCTGAAAGTATTATCATCATGCACATTTGTGATGCTGACAATACCTCACTTGAACCTCAACTGACCATGGCTTCATGATTGGATGGTGATAGGGCATACACCTATCGTCTGTCATGACTCTACATTCTATTCCTAGTGTTCCTAGTGGTATACAACTCTAGCCTAAGTATTGGGCCTTTTAACTCATAGCAACACCCACCCAATCAAGAAGCAGATCCAGTAGAGCAGTAGTATATGGAAAACAGTAAAATGCAATGCATACATATGCTCAGGTAATCATGTATGGATGAATGAATTGAAAGCATAAAAAATAAATACCCAGACAAAAGAAAACATGAGCTAGGAGAGACTCCGGGATGGAGCAGCATTTGATCGATCTTTCCCCAATGAAGTCGCTAGCTGAAACAACCGGCTGGAAATCATCAAACAATAAAGTCGCCATCGAACAAATTTTATTCCACGTGAAGGGAAAGGTAAACATCGAGAAAGCCTAAGAAGGGAGAAATCATGGTCTTGCAAATGAGATATCGGGTAAAAGAGTCTGTTACGCGAGGGGAAGGTATTAGCACCCTAGACGCCCGCGGTACTCTACAGTATCCACTCTTGTTGTTCTATCTTATGGGTGTGTCTAAACTATGTTTACTGTTTAATGCTGAGGAAGAATACATGCAAAAGAAAAGATAAAATAATGTAGGGAAAATAAAGTTGTGCTTGCTTGGGCCCTATCCCAATGCCTACGTATCCTTTTTGAGGAATCATAGTTATCGTAGTTCGGCTCACATGTTTTTATTTATTTTGTGTTTTTTATGAACAATGTTAATTTCGCCTTCTGCCGCAGCTCGACCTTTGGAGACTCACGTGGTTGCATAGAAGTAAATTAATCATGTCCTTGCTGAAAATGGTTTTGAATTACTTCCTCGAGGCAAGATGCTACATTTGATTGGTTTGTGTTTTGATTCCTTGAAAAGGGGTTTAAGTGTGATTATAGTGTTTTTGATTTGTTAAGAAGAGAGAGTTTTAGTTTTAAATACATATGCAAAAGGGAGAAAACAACTAAGGGAGACTAGCCTAACATTACCCCTAATGTTATGATACAATGGTGGCCCTACGTCAAGGATGAAATGGAAATCTCTACTTAATGTTAGCATGCATGGATTGCAACCAAAGGTCTAAGTTGCATCCAAAAGGAACAAGTGCATCCTAATGGAACATGGTATGTACAAGGATAAAACAAACAAGCTCAAAAGAGCACACACATAAAATAGTAAGGAAAAAAAAGTGAAATTCTTTAGTCAAGGGGAGCGTATCACCCGAGACAAACAAGCGGGAGTGAGATGAAAAAACAAAAATGTGATGTCCAAAGCGACTAAACACCTAACCAAGATATAGGAGATCGAGGTAGGCGGCATAAGGAAATATGAAAGATCACGGAGTATTAGAATTGGACAATGCGAACTCCTGACAAAGCATGGGGGTTCGATTGCTGAACCCTTCCCCACTTGACGGACTCGATACACAAGAGTAGGAACAAATACGAAGCATCATGGTGCGTCACGAGCTATGGATAACACTGACGAAATTGTGGGGGTTGGTTGTGAACCCTCCCTGCTTTCCTCCTTTTGAGGACTTCAATAAGGGATGGGGGAATAATACGGTCACAAATGTAAACACACAAGCGGAATACCTACTCAAAGGTAGGGTTTTAAATAAACACAAATAGGAAACAGAATGCACACAATGTGGAATTGCCCTAAACGAGTCTTTAAATAAACCAGAGGGATTTCTTACATGATCAACAACGGAGATACCCTTCATACATCTTTACCTTACTTCTCATGGCATCAGAAAGCAGTAAAGCCCTACTTCTCATGATCTCTATAAAAGCGATAAAGTGCCAAAATGAGGAATAAAATGAAGTTACAATGATACCTAACGGAGAAGGTTCGTTGCATCTTCAAAACCACACTAGCGATGAGAAAACTCTACATAAAGCTTCCTTGATGAAAATTTCACTCTTCATTCGCTTTGAAATCTTCTCAACTCAAGTATCTTTTTATTTGTTCACAAGCATAGGCTAAATCAGCTTCAAAAAACCATCGAACCATGTGCCTTAGATAGGAGCAAATCGACCTAACCCACATATTATAAACAATTATAAATTTAGTTTTATTTAATTCTGAATAAAATAATAATAATAATCAAAAAATGGTGCAACGATGTAAAAAGGGATTAGGGTTCGAAATTTGTGCTCACTGGACTTCCACGAGAGAACTTGTTCTCGTCTCTTCAATGACAAATGGCGTTGACGGCTCATTCTTATTCTGTGAGCACTTCCGTAATCGAACTAGTCATAGTCGAGCCTTCATTCGCCAATGAAAACTCTTCCCCTTTTCTTCTTCATCTCGCTTCTTCACATCATCTCTGTCTCAGTTTGTTCAAGACTCAGTCTCAGATTCCTCGGCCTTATTCATCTTGTGACTTAATCTAAATCTCATCCACTTTGATTCGCCACCATGAGCTCCGCCTCTATTTGTTCAAGACATAGTCTCGCTCCACTTCAGGTTGTGTTTTTGATTTCATCTCACCTTCATCGATTCACGTCTTCTTTTTGGTTCTATTTTGATATATTGTTGTTGTTGATTCTTACGATGTGTGTGGCTCTGTGTTGATGAAGAGTGGTAGGTTCTTGAAGTTGATCTTAGAGGAGATGTTCTATTAACTCTGTTAATTCTGTTATGAGTTGGTTACAGTTGGAACTAATCGTGAAATAATGATGATGATGATGATGATGATGATGAACGTTGTTGGCGCAAGGAAGGCTGCAGATTAGTGAAATTGCTTGCAGATTGAAGGTGAATGCAAAGAGATTGAGGAGAGGATGAAGGTGGTGATTTCTCTGGTGAGTTTTTATGTTGTCGAAGATGATTCTGTGCGAATGAGGTTTGCAAAATATGTATGAAGATGAAGATTCTTGTAGGAATAACGGTTATCCAGAAAAAGAATAGTGCAAAGGTAAGTTTTCTTTTGTATTTTCTGATGAGTGAACCGTGCGCTTCCTCCTCTCCTCCCTTTGTTTCTTTTTTCTGTTTGTATTCTGTTACATACCTACTGGAAGTTTGTTAGAGGGTGAGTTAGAGGATAGAAAGTTGGTTAGGAATCTGTTAGAAGTTTGCTAGGGACTATTCTGAGAGTTAGTTAGGGTAGAAAAATTAGTTAGGAGTTAAACTTTGTTAGGTTTAGTTATAGAAGTTAGTTAGGCTTGGGAAATTTGTCTTGGTTGTTATAGGCTAGTCGGTTAGAGGTAGTTAGGATATTAGATTGAGTTGACAGTAAAATGGAATTTTTCCTTTTGTTTGAATTTGTGGATTGCTTTTATTGATGAACTGTTTTATGCTGCAGATTTTCTGAAATGTACATGGCTTGTGCAGGGCTGGTGATATTTATGCAGTTTTCTGTGCTGTTTCAGACATATTTTGGGCAGATCGGTGATTTGTTTTCACGATTAGCTAAAGGAAGAGGGAAACAAAGGGCACAACATGAAGTTTGGTGTATCTTTTGGAGGTGCAGCAGGTTTGGTCATAGATGATGTGGATACAACATATAAACATGGTGAAGAAATTCAAGACATAAAGGCATCAAGCATGAAGATTATTTTAAGATGTTATGGAAGCTTGAAGTTTGGTTTTGGCAACCTAAAGCATGAAGTTCATAAGTCTAGAAACTTATAATTCTTATGTTTAGGACCAACTTTGTAATGTGGTGTTTAGAACTTTGTATTCTTATAATGTTGAATGAAGCTGAATGAATTTTGATGGAGCTTGTATGATACGCTTGAGTATCTTTGAATTTGATGAAATTTCTCCCATGTTATTTCTTTTCAAATGATTTCCACATAGTATCCACGCTATTCTGAATATTTAGCTTAAGTCCCTGAAACAAACATTGATGGAAGAATTGGGAATGAATCCCTAATTTGATGGATGATAAATGAATGATGCTTCCATACTGTTTTGTACAAAGATCTTGACTCATACACCTTTAATTGATGAAAGTTAGATACACCTATTCTTGATCACTTGGTAAGCATAACCATAAGAAGATAAATTTTGATTCACAAGCCTCAAAGGAATCCTGAAATAAATGACCCATCCCCGATTCCATGGTTCTTGATGAATGCTGATGGAAATATAGTCTTATAAGTTGAGGAGACTCCAAATCGTAATTCCATTCCATGCTCAAATAGAAACAAATTTTGAACCATGCTCAATTGATACACCCATCTCGAACCATATGGAAACCCTGATCTTTTGACATATATAGGGAAATAAGCCCTAAATCAAGACCTTGATGAATTTGAATTGAGAATAACCCTTGTAGCTTGATGAAGAAAAGATCCACCATAATCATGATCCAAAACACTAGCTTCAAACCATGATTGTTAAATAAACCAGTTGATTCAAGCTTTAATGAAGACGAGAGCCTAAAAGCACAAATAAATCCTAATTCCTCAATATCCTTGATCCCATGCAAAATTATTGATTAATGATGCATAATGTTGTTAAATGGCCTAATGGGTGGTATGTACATAATGATTATGAGATTCGTAAGCCATATGTTTCTTGATAGAAGGGTAGGAGAACTTTAGGGTATTACAGACGCGACTCAAGCTTCTCATCTTGTGGCTCAGACTTCTCATCATCGCTTATGTTCGATTTCACCGCGGACGCCTTCACATTCTTCTCCTTCGCACTATGCTTCAGACGGCGCGACTCTCCCATCAACATATTCGTATCAGCTTCGATTTTGCTTCTTCGCTTTCAATCTCATTCACGGTTGTGTTTTAGCTTCATAAGAAAACATATTCAGCTCCAGAAAATTAAAACGTGCAAAATAGAGAATAAAATAGGATGCAAGTCTTACCAACCGGAGAATCGTCTGGTGCACCTTCAATTTGAGAAAACGAGAAAACCAGAGGTGAATGCATTTTCCTTTAATTCTTCTTCATCTCTTTCTATTACTCGGTTTAATATTTTTTTGCATTTCTGAATCTCTTATATTGCAATGCATTATGCGTAAATTATTGCAATTGCAGCATTGAATGAATAATGATAATAATGTTATTGCAGCAAAAAATGAAGATGATGTCGTGATGCAAGGTATTATTGAATATTTAATGAAGGAATATAGAAAACTCTGAGAATTTTTTTTGAATATGTTGAAGTTTTTTGGTGAATTGAACCGTTAAAGCCTCCGAGAATTTCAGAGAGAACTCTGAAGCGTCTCTGAGAAGTTTTTTGCAAAAGTGAAATCGTCCCCTCAATGAAGATTGAAGCCTGTTATATAGGTGTTGGCTTGGCTTGTATGAGAAGTTTGTTACAGGTAACTCAATCTTTTCCCTTGATTTCAAAAATCTATTATATAATTGAAAAAATAAGATGAACAGAGTTGGAACTTCAGTTTTAATTTCCTAATTTTTCTGTTCTCCTCATTTTTTCTGATTTTCTTTGGTTTAATACCTGCTCTGATTTTATCTTTGGCCTTGATGAGCTGGTATAATACTTCTTGAGAAAGCTTTTAACTCCTTTCCAAAAATTATGTCTTTGCAATTTTCTCAAATGCCTTTGTTCTATTACAGCATGTGGATTTAATGCAGGTGCAATTTGCGAACCGATTCAGTTGGAAAGGTGAAATGCTTTATCTCAAGTTTTATGGACAGTTTGGACAATTGAGGCTTGAATATTAGGATAAAATCTTAGGACTTAGGGATTTATGCACTTGTAATTTTCTTCAAGGTATTTTGGAACTTGAATATTCTTGATCATTGTTTAGAATGATGAATATTGGTTTTGTTTAATGAAACGTGATGAGCTTACTTAAACTTCTAATTGATATTGGATGAGAAAAGTCTCGAATCTTGAACATAATTGGGACTTGAAACTCGAATGAATATCGTCAAACATGAATGAGGGAAACTTGAGCCGTGATAAATGATGATGAATCAAGTGAACTTGAGTGAGTTTTTGAAATATGATATGCTTGTAACTTCTCTTGAATAATGATGGATTTTGAACTTGATTTCAAATCATTCTTTGAATGATGAACTTTGAAATCTTAAATGAATAATGGTGTATGCTTTGAAATCTTGATATTGTATCTTTACGTCCAAAAACTTTGAATTTAACTAAGGCTTTCCTCAAGTTTAAAATTCTCCTTTTGAATGTTCTCCCAATTTTGCATATAAAATGCTTTTGCATACTTGCACTAGTGATCATTATCACTAATGGCCTTGAGAACGTCTTGAATAAGCTTTTATGAACAAACGGCCTATGCTTTGCAATCTTGCATGATCATTGAATCTTTGAACTTGGAAGAATTATAATGAATTCCTTAAGTCCCAAGTAACACACATTTGAAGAAATCCACATGAATGAATCTTCCAACTCTTTGTATGTTTGAAGTCAACTCTTGATAGCCAAAAGATGTGTTGTAAGTACCTCAATTTAAATCCATCCTTACTTAAATAACCCCTTGTTTCAATGTTTAACCATAAGAAGCTTGTATTGCAAGAAATAAACTCTTGAAAGAATAAGGATTCCTTGAACAAGATTAATTTCTCAAACATACTCACCCTTTTAGCAAATCATTTTTCAAGTCCTTGATTTAATGATCAATGATCAATCACAAAAGGAAATCTTTGAAGAAACTCTTGGAGATGAAGCATAGCAAAAGATAGCTTTAACACGCAACCCCTATCATAATCTTTCATTTATGATCATTCTCAAGCTTAAGCATAAAATAAGAGTAACCCTAAGATGATGAATAATAATGTAACATGTAGCTTTGAGGAGAAAAAACCTATCACAAATGAATTTCTGTTGAAAATCTAATATTTAGCTCAAGCGTAATGGATGAGAAACTCTCAATCCCCTCGCTTTGAAAGTACATTGAGGAAGAAATGGATTGAGATGGTGAGAGGAAAAAAATTCTAGCTTGAGAACATTTTCGATGAAGTCATGGTAAAATCGCACAAAAGTTAAACCCTAATGCACTTGTTCTTCGAAGAAAATTCTAATGAAGAAAACTTTGTATCTTGAGAAATCTTACCAAGGAAAATATCCATGATGCTTGTAGATCCAAAACCCTGGTTTCATACCAGTATAGATTATTGAACCAGTGGAATCAACTTGAGAGAGGTGGAAACCTCCATCCATAGGAAAAACCCTAATGCCAAGAGTATTTTGATCCCATTCTTTAAGATCTCAAATGAATGAACAATTTATTATGTAAATGCATATGATGTTATGAATGAACATATTAGGGGTAAAAAATGGGGTATGACAAAGAGGAACCCACATTCAAACTAATATTCTATCAAAAGGTTTATCGAAGCCTTTACTCATCTGGTTGCCCTAAAGTCAGTCACCACTCTAGTTGCATTCACAGTTAGCCCTCCATGCGAAGGCATGGGATTTGTCTTGGTGTTTGGCTTGTCAAAAGTGATATCTTGGGAATCCAAAAAATCTTGAACCTTATGTCTGAAGGCCCAACATTTTTATATGGTATGCCCCAGAGAGTTGGCATGATATTCTCACCTGGCATTTGCATCATACTTTGGCGGGAGTGCCCCAATTGGAGGAGCTAAAGGTTTCAGCTCTACAAAAGATGCTTTAAGTAAGTGTTGTGGAAATTGACTATGAGGCATGGGGAGAGGATAAAATCTTCTCAGAGGAATTTCAAACCTGTTATGTGGTTGTTGCTCTTTTGGAATCACCAATGGTTGTTGTGTTCTTGGATGCGATGCCACATCATTAATTTCTCCTTCCTTCTTTTTCGAGAAGTTAGGGACATGTCTCTTTGAATTGTAAGGAGTGCTAGATGATGCCCCTTGTATCTTACCACTCTTTATGCCTGCTTCAATCCTTTCACCAATAGTTATCAAATTAGATAATTTGTAAGAGAGGCTTCCTAACATCTTATTATAGTACAACCCTTGTAAAGTACCCATGAACATGTCGACCAATTCTTTCTCCAGGAGTGGTGGTTGTACACGAGCTGCCATTTCCCTCCATCTTTGAGCATATTCTTTGAAGGACTCATACTTATTTTGAGATAAGTTTTGGAGATACACGCGGTTAGGTGCCATGTCTAAAATGTACTTGTACTGTCTCAAGAAAGCATTGGCAAGATCTTCCCATGTTTGAATATGAACTCGCTCCAATTGCATGCACCAATCTAAAGATGTCCCACTCAAACTGTCTTGGAAACAATGGATCATCAACTTCTGATCTTGAGCATAAGCATGCATTTTTATGCAATACATGCGTAGATGGTTCCTCGGGAATGTGAGTCCCTTATATTTTCTAAATTCAGGTACTTTTAATTTTGGAGGGATCACCACATCAGTAATTAGACCCATTTCAATAGCATCGACATCGAAAGCATCATAACCCTCGACAGCCGTCAACCTTTCTTCAAGAGCTTTATATTGATTGAGCGCCAATGGATTCTCAACAATCTTATATTGGTGTGCCTGAGTAACACCTTCCAAATCAATATCTTCATATTATATATTTATGTAGTTGTCTTCATTGTTGGCCGAAATTTGCAAAGTATGGAATGCCCTTACCTTTGGTAGAGGTGGCACAAACCCTTCAGCATCAGCTTGCATGACCTCTTATTGAGCCACAGTTGACTTTAAAGGTCCTAACTCTAGTTCTCTTCTTGGTTGGTGACCGCTCGATGCACCAATTGTCTGAGATATTTCTTCAAAGAAGCTTGTGCCAAACTTGGAATTTGAGCCCTTAAATTTTCTTCCATCTCTTTTTTGTCCCGCATCGCCTTTTCGTACCACTTATTTAGCCACTTGATTTCACTAGCAGCATCCTCTAAACTTTGGTTGTGAGAATCCAAGTTGAAGGTGGAACTCGACAATCCTTCAATTGAACGTTTCCTCCTAAGACTGTCCTTTTCAAATGCTTCACGGTCTTTTTGAATTTGTTGGTCTTTTAACTCAAGCTTGTGTTACGTCTTTCTTTTCTCCTTAACTAAGTTATGAAGGTTAAACTCCAATTCTTCTTTCTCCTTTTGAGCTTGATTCAAGGCTTTCTTCAAGTTGTCTGCTTCTTCTAAGGACATGGTAGAGGATATGGGACATCTGGATGATACTCAGGATCAATGTTAAATGGTAGTTTAACATCTTGAACCCTATCTAAAACCCACTGAGTGTAAGGTTCTTTCGCCGCCGTATTCTTCCTTTCGGCCTTTCTTTTGTTTAACCTATTCCAAACACGAATGATCTTGTTGAGCAATTCTCGGTCATTTTTTCCCAAGTCGTGAATGATCAATTGTTGAAGTTGTTCATCGGAGGGTTTATCCTCCAAAGGGTAACCAAGTTATTGCAAAGCCAAAGTATGGTTATAATTGATGCAACCACGTGACCCAATCAATGGAACATTCATAAAATCTTCGCAACTGCAAATGATATCTCCAATGTTTAGCTTCCTTTAGTACCACAACACATAATCAGCGGTAAAAGACCTTAATTTTTGAGGCCATTCATATAGTGTCAAAGTTCTAATCATGTAGTCCTCCTTATAGAGATGAGACATAAACCAAGAATATAGCAGCATGATACAACAGTTCAACGTGCCCCTCCGTTTTTCGTAATGAGTGTGAAGAGAATAATAAATATCAGTAAGTAGAGTAGGAATTGGGTTTGCATTCAAAGCTTTTGCGCTCCAAAATACAATAATAGCTGCAGGGTCGATATAGTCCAAAGTCCGTGGAAACAGAATTACAACAAAGACAAGTAGTCCCAAACAATCAACACAAAATTCCAATTCTTTTTTATTGGCAAAAGAAAGCGATTTAGCCTCCAAATATTGTATTCTAATCCCTTGCACGTCACCTTCTTTTTTGTAATTAAGTGAAAATTCATGGTAAGAGATCCCTAAACCCTTTACTAAATCCTTAACATCAATCGTCTATCCAATTCCCATATAAACCTTTTCCTTAGAAAAATTCAAGAGCCTATCAAAATCTTCTAAAGTCGGCGCTAGATGAAAGTTTTGAAAGGTGAAATACCTTAACGGATGATCGTAGAACTGAACCAAGGCAGAGATAGCATCCAATTGTATATCCATTTTTGTCAACTCAAGGTTATCCCCATAGCGGTGAAAAAACATCTTCAAATATTTTTCAGACAATTTCCCTTTGATGATCTTGATGTTCGTCATATCTGGCTTGATTGCACTAACACGAACAAGTTGCTTCCCTCTGGAATCCATTTTAAAGATACTCACCAAAAACCTTTTATTACTATTTTTTAATGATGTGAATAAGACAACAAAAAATGCAAAATAATGAACATTTGAAATGCAAGATGTATGAATGCATGATAACGCAACATAGTGCGGGATTTATGAAAGGTATCTTTAGTTGGTAGGATCCTAATTTTGGCCTACGGATATTTTACCCTCCCCTATGGTGGTTTCCTTAAGGGTGTCGTGGATAACACTAGAGGAAAAGGCATAAGGGCCTCCCTTAAGCAGAGCCTCTTTGTAGACCGATACTTTGGTCTCTAAGGTCATAAAAGGTATCACTATGAGATTTTGGTTTAGGGTTATACAAAGAGTTATAGGTTTCATTCCAAAGTCCTACCCTCAAGAGGATACCTCTTGAGACATATTTCTTTCTCAGTATTCCACCGACTCTAGGCGAAGTCCTCACAAAAACTCATAGGGATGATGTATCCCCTTGGCCAAAGACCTTAAAGAACTAGAGTTCGTCCAACAAGATTTCAAGACTATGAAGTGACTGGTGATGATGAGGTAACACCAGATAGAGAAATAGGTTATTTTGCTTTACTTGTGGATGCTGAACCAATCAACTATAGCGAGGATTTAAAGAATAAACAATGGAAGTCAACTATGATCAAAGAGTTCTAGGAAATCTAAAGAAACAACACATGGGAGTTAGTCGAATTTCCAGCATACACAAAAGTTATCGAAGTAAAGTGGGTGTTCAAGTTGAAACACAATGCTAATGGGTCTCTAGCACGGTATAAAGCGAGATTGGTAGCTCGAGGGTTTCTTCAGAGAGCATGACTTGACTACTCTGAATTATTTGCATCTGTAGCAATATTGGAGATTGTCTGACTAGTAGTAGCCTTTGCATGCAAGCAAGGTTGGTCTACATTTCACTTAGATGTGAAGTTAGAATTTCTGAATGGTACTTTAGAAGAAGAGGTCTATGTGATACAACCTATTGGGTTTGTGATTCAGAAGGAAGTGAGTAAAGTATATAAGTTGCACAAAGGGCTCTATGAAGGAACCTAGGGCATGGAACAAGAAGATTGACTCATACTTAGTCGATTTGGGATTCCTTAAATACAAATATGATTATGGTGTCTATGTTCAGGTTGTGGCACAAGATATATCAATCATCTGTTTGTATGTCGGTGACTTGCTGGTAACTGAAAATAGCTTGGAGAACTTGTCAATGTTTAAAGAGCTGATGATGAAGGAATTTGAAATGTCGGATCTGGGAAAATTGTTTTATTTCCTAGGCATGGAATTTCAAATGTCGAAGCAAGGTATGGTGCTACATCAAAGGAAGTATGTCAAAGAGATACTCAAGAGATTCAGGATGGATGATTCGGTTCCAACATCTTCGCATGTCGAACCAAAATTGAAGTTGGAGAGTCATAGAGAGGAAGAAAAAGTCAATATAAATTTGTTTAAACAAATAGTTGGACTCTAGGGTATGAGTGCAACAGTCAACCTGTTATAAGTTTTGCAGTCGGATTAGTGAACAGATACATGAGTGAACCAACACATGAAGGTTACAAAAACAATTATGATATACTTAAAAGGATCGATAAACTATGTAATTCTATTTCGATGAGACTCTAAAAGAAAATATTTTACATTTACTTTTTTTCAGATGTTGATTAGTGTGGAGATAAGGAAGATCGAAGAAACAAAACTGGTTATTTCTTTCAAGTCTTTATAGCCCCAATCTCATGGTGCTCAAGAAAGCAACATATGGTGGAATTGTCATCATGTGAAGTTGAATATATAGAAATATCTTATGCTGCATGTCAAGCAATTTGGATCAGATCTGTGTTGGAAGAGATCGAGGTTGAAGTGAAGAAACCTCTAGTGTTGCATATCAACAACACGTCAGCCATTAATCTTGTAAAGAATCCAGATTTGCATGGAAGAAGTAAGCATATCAAAGTTATATTTCACTTCTAAAGGGAGAAGGTAAATCAAGGTGAAATTGAAGTAATACATTTCTCAAGTGAAGCACAATTGACCGATATTTTCAACAAAGGATTGAAGATCGACAAATTTCTGAATTTAAGAAAGAAATTAGGAATAGTTCAGATCGATTATGATTAGCGTAGGTTCGAATACTTGGATTATGGGGGTATATTGAAATATTAGATATAATATTATATATAATCCAAGTTGTGTAATCCAATCCCAAACCCAATTAGGGTTTGTTAGCCTACTTAATATACAAGTTAGTTGTATATAAATAAACTAGTTTGTAAATCAATTTGTAACAAGTCAATTCAATAATAAAATCCTTATTTCCTTATTCTCTCTTTCCCCCCTCATTAAAAGTGTCTCACACACTAACATCGTATACTTCTTTTTTATTTTTTAATGATAATTTCATTTTTCTTTTTATATTTCACATAAGTTAATTTTTTTTATACTACAAATTTATGATGATACGATAGTTACATTTTTGCAATGATAGATCATATAACATTTATGAATTATTCATAATATTATACAGTTTTACTATTGTCTAAAAACCATACAATTTTAATATAATTTAATTCATAAATTATTTATGTATTTGTTAACCATACAACTTATTGAATCACACGATTCTTTAAAACACGCAAATAATTGTTACAACTTTTTTATTATCATAAATTCAAACATTATCCTTTGTATAGGTAAAGGTTTTGATCGTACCTTAATCAGAATAGATTGTCAAAGTCCATGAGCTTCTAGTAGAGCAGTAGCTGGAGATGAGATGGAGGTACCTACAAGACACTCTGATGTTAAACTAAGGTTCAAGGAGAGTGCTAGCAAGTATGAGAGTATGTAACTTAAAGAATCAATATCTGACCCTCTCAAGTGAGAGGGTATTTATAGCCCCAAGAGTTGGGCCAAGGTCCCAAATGTTGGGCCACGATGAGGCTTAACAATGAAGATTCCCAGGGCTTACGCGTGTATAGAGTCCAGCACGTGGCCTCCTCCCTGATCAACTATTTCGAGAGAACATGTGTTGGACCCGTAATTTAAGTAGGGAAGTTACGATGACAATGATATGGACATGTGGGTCATGTTCCCCAAAGGACACATGGAGAGTTGCCCAACGATCCCCAACTTGGGCTGCTTGTCTTTGGGCCTTATGCAAGGGTGTTAGATTGGGCCACCCCAATGGTGGGGCAAGCGCTGGCCCAGTCCATATCAGGAGCCCCCAAGTTAATTCCCTTAGGCAAAAGTGTGATGAATTAAGTTCAGTTTCATGGTCGGGAAGAATTTGTTTGAGAAGCTCGACGCAACCCTCTAACGGGGACAAGTTGTTTCCCCACGTCGGGTATAACCTGTTTAACCATGTCAGGCACCTCGTAAACATGTGAGTTGTGAGGTCAGCCAGGTCAGTTGTTATCCCGACGCCCGTCGGGGTTATATAGGCCTCGGGGAACTTCCTCGAACTCCCTTTCAATGTGCCAGTCCTCAGACGTCGCTACGATGTCGAACATTATTTTATCCTCGTGAAGTGGAACATGATAAAAATGCCCATATGCATGTTTTAGCCATAGTGTCGAGCATTTCGTCGCGTGAGACGTCTTCGTCGTGCTTGAGCACGAAGTTTCGTGTGGAAGTCAGGGACATGTTCGTCTTTTGAGAATGGACACGTAGCTGGTTGTTGCGCCACATGGCTGTTATTTTGGGGTGCCATATTTTCACGGGGAGTCCAAAAGGCCCAAACTAATGATGACTTTCATGTGCAACCTCGTGGGGTGTGAGCCACCTATAAAATGGTTAACCCATGGTTTCATTTGTTATTCTCAAGATTACTTTTGCAATCTTCCTTGCCTACGCGTGGATCTTCTCCTCTCAACTTCTCCTTAGAGTTCTTCAAGGTACTCTTATCCAAGTAAGTCATATCCTCCTAACAACATGTTTTCTTTAGAATTTTTAGATTAAACGCTTAGTTTTTGTCTTGATTGGAAGAATCTTGGATGAACATTCATAGGTTCTACGATGGACATCCATGAATGTCCATTGAAGTTCATGATAGATAGATGAACTTCATGATGTCAAGGTCATTTTCCCCGAATAGTGGGGGTTGATTCAGGCACCTCGCTCATTTGACTAGATGTCTCCCAATAAAAGCGTTGTTTGTTTTAGTGTGAAGTCGAGGGCTTGGGTCAAAGTCCATTCCTCGACGGCTTCATCGCCCTTTCACTTTATTTGCGGTGGAAGGATGAATTTGATGATGTCGAATTCACTGTTTTCCCCTGCTTTTCAGGTATAATGGCACACCGGTCGGGGAGGACATCTTTCCCGCCAACCATGAAGATGAAACAAATGTCGAGGAGGACCCTTTGGCCTGGGTCGCACCTGAGCCTAAAAATAAGATGTCGTGCTTTTCGCACGACGCAATGGACGCGTTCAACTGTCTGAAAGTTTGAGCTGAGGGGGGGCCCCACTAACTGGATTCTCCAAGTTCCTCATCTTAATAGGAGGATATGCTCGATATATTCGGGCACACATTTCCCCACGTATGAGTCTGCATTTAAAAAGGTGGGGATGTGTTTTTCCTTCAATGACTTTCATGTAGGGGTTTTCTAGTGGATACAATTGGCACCCAACCAACTTCACCTGAACGTGCTTGCATTCATGCGGGCATTCGAGCACATTTGTCAATATCTACAAATAGACGTTACGCTGCCCCTCTTCTTTCGTATCTTCCATTTAAAAAGCAAGTCCATTGGAGGGGGTAAGCATGGGTGTCTCTCAAACAGTTTGAGAAACTCTTTCAGCCTTATTTTGAGTTTGTTGGTCATTTCAAAGAGAGCTACTTTGTCTTGAAGCCTCTAACAGACGTGGTCGTAGATTCCACATACAATCGCGTGGAAGAGATGGAGGATGGACGACCAGTTTCCTGGCTATTGGCCAGATTTCCGCTCGAATGGCAATGGAAACATTTCAAGCAAAAGCCCGAATGTTATGTTGTAAAGCCTGAGGACTTGGACGCCCAGGATCAGCTCTCCAATGAGAAGCTGGAGGTCTATGTTAAGAGTTTCTTCCCAGCGAGGTATATGGATGTGAATAATAACCTCCTCTTTGAAGATAAAAAAAGTATCTCCTCGTTAATAGGTTTATCAACATGAAGGATTTGATCAAATGTTCCTCAGACGAGGAGGCCATGTGGCTTTTAGGTAGAGGTTGTGGCCGCGATCTTATTTTTGTTTGGCCTTTACGCAGGGATATGCCAGCGATATTATCTTTCTTTAGCCTGTGACTAACAGTTTCCTTTTGATTGCAGGTCGGATGGCGTCCCTCTCTGAGCGTCTATTAAAGCTGAGACCCAAGAGTGCTTCCACCTCAGGGCCAAAGAACAGGGTCACCCAACTCCAAGAGAAGACCAAATCTGCTTCCCATGCAAGCGGTTCCCCTTCTTCATAAAAGACCTTGATTCCCCCCAACGATCCCACAACAAAGAGGAAGTGCGTGGAGGATGTTGAGCGTGTCGTGCCCGAGAGTGATAATGGTTTCGGGAGAGTCTTCATGCTGCCTCCCTGTTACCTAAACCGTGACATCTTTAGCGGGGAGAGCTCTTTAGGTGTTCACGAGGAAAAGAGGGGGCGATCCTGTTCGAAGATAAGGAAACCCAACAGAAGAATTTGTCAGAGAATATGGCCGATATGATGAGGGTTCTCGAGACGGCCATAACGTTAAATGACGAGGTTACGGGCTCTCGGGCCGCCCTCGAGAAGGCGCATGCCAAGATTCATAAGCTGAAGGGCATAAATGAAAAGCTAAAGGGCGACATCCTCAACCATGAGACAAAGTTTGAGGCTCAGGTTCAAATCCTCAAGGATCTTAACAAGTTGCGGCCCCAACTCGATGTTGCGACTAAAGAAAATGAGCGCTTGGTCGCCAGGATAAAGGATATGGAAGGGATCATGGCCCCTACTGAAGAAGAGACTGATGCAGAAAAAGCCATGGCGACCAGGGGAGATCTAGTCGCACGCATCTGGGTGCTCGAGCAAGATGTTGTGGACATCCTCGGTTATGGATTCAACACAACTGTGGAGCAGCTAAAAATTTTGAACCTGGGGGTCAAATTGGTGGTCAAAGGCGTGTGGCCATTTAATCAAGTGGTTGATGGAACAATATTTTATCCTCCCGATTATAGTCTTGCGGGGGATAGTGTGATACGGTGGCAAAACCGGTTGTTAATTGTTACTACTGGTTTTGCGTTTTTTGTTTGCAAATGTACGGTAAGCAAGAGTCACCATCGTCTTTTATTTTATCCAACAAATGAAAAGGGAAAAAGAACAGAAAAAACTTTTTTTGAGATGCTTCTGAGTGCGGGGGATAGATTATAGAAAGGGAAGGTATTAGCACACTTTCTATATGCGGTTTTCTATGGGCTCTTAGGTACTTGCTCATTTTTTTGCTTTTATGTGTTTGTGTGCTTTTTAAAAAGTTTTGAAATTGCCTTATTATGGCGATTCACTTTATGGCAACTCTTGTATCAGTCCTCAAGGGTGTTATAAAGTGTTTTGACAACTTTTATTTGAAAAGTTTGTTTGAAATTGTATGGTGTAAAAGATTCTTTTGAGCAAGTACTTAAGAGTTTCTACCTACTCGAAAAAGACTGTTCGTTTTTCTTATTTCCTTTAGACAGCGCTATCCTACTATTAAGGAGTAGGTAGCTCCATCGTTGGAGTTTAAAGGGACAATCGAAAGGGACGATTACAGTCACTTAAGGCAACAGGGCAAGATCTCTTAGTAACTGTCCTAAAGTTCTAAGATCACTTTTTACCGAGGCAACGTCAAAAGGGTCATCGAGGGACTAGTGATCTTTCGAATTAGAGGACAACCATTAAAAATTCTCACGTTTCGAGAATGTGACCGTTTTCCAAAGGCAACCAAAGTGGGGAAAAACCCTAGGAGTGAGCATGTGCAAGTGTTTGATTTCAGTTTATTTAATCTTTGCACATTTAGGGTTTTCTAATGTTTTAAATTATTGATTTATCTTTCGCATACAATCCTATTATCAATCATCTAATCGTTTATAATGCATAAAGTAAAAGTGCGATAAGTTTAAACCTAGCTATTAGAAGGCTTTGGGGAGGGGGATTACATAATCAAAAAACTTGGGGAAAACAATAAATGAAAATAGTAATAAACCTAAGTTAAAAGCTATTACAAACTCAGAACAATTACATTAATTGGAAAAAGACAACGCACGACAAAATTAAATACGGGGAATTAACAATTAACTTCAAAGACATTTAATTAGTGAATAAAGAAAGAATATTTTTTTTGGATTTTTGATAAAAGTAATTATTTTTGTAAATTAACCTAATTTCTAATTAATTTTAATTATGAAAAAGGAATTTAAATTATCCTAATTAACCTAATTAATTAATGAAATTAAATATTTTATAAAAACCTAATTCTAATGTTTTATGTGTTTTTATGATTTTAAAATTTAATTTAAAAAAGGATTTTTAAAACAATTAAAAAAAATAAAACAATAAAAAAGTTAAAGAAATTAAAACAAAAATTAAATGGGCCTGATATGAGAAGTAATTCAGGGGGTGCAAAATTGAATTTGTGTTAGGCCCAAGATTGATGGCCCCATGACTGCGCCTGATCCAGTGGGGATCACCTTTGGAGGGTCTACCATGCTCCTAGATTGCAGTATGTTGGATCTGATCAGTGGATGGATCTGATGGTTGAGATTAGGGGTGTATGGTGGGATCCTGACTATGAAGCACACTAGATTTGAAACAAGAAAATCAGAAAATAGAAAATGTCTATACCTGGGATCGAACCCAGGCCCTTCCTCTCACACGCATAACGCCCGAACCAACTATGCTGGAACACTTATTTGTTAATGTAATAAACCAAAAAAACATAAGGTAAATTAAGTAGTATGCCCAGGAAAACGCGCTAAATTCAAACAGGCCAGTGGTATGCTGCCACCTCTTGTCTTCTTCCCAGAACATTCGTTTTTGATACTAAACCTTTACCTACGGACAAAGTTGTCACTAAAATCTATAATGGCAGCTTTTGTCCAAAGCTATAACCCTGCAACATCTCAAAATGCAATGCAAGCAATATTAATCGGAACCAAAGACATGAATCAATTGCTCATGACCTCCTGAATTCAATATCACCCCTAATTTTATCCAATTTTGCCTCTAGCTAGGGTTCTCCAATTTGGAGCTTCAGAACCCAAACAATGGCGAAGGGTTATACCTGCGCTTAAACTCTGATTAAACTATTCAAAAACATTGACAATGTGATAGCAAGCATGGATATATGATCAAAACAGATTTGTGATGGACAAATAATTGTAATCGAGTTTGAAGAAAAAAGATAAACTGTGATTGTTCTTGCGCTTGATTATTGATGCCTCAGGCTTGGAGAATGAGTGTGGTAGCTTCCTAGAGGTCCAATGATTGTTTTTTAGTCCTTTATATGTCTTGAATTCTCTTAGGGAGAAAAATCCGATCTGCACTTTTTTGACAAAAAGTGACACTTTGTTCTTGCTCTTAGGGAGGCAGGCTGCGCATGAAATCTTGTGTTCTATGGTTGTAATGCAATGGCATATGTAGTTAATCAGATTAGGGCAATATTTGTGGCAAGAATCCAAAGAGTAATGGCATGGTTTTAAGAAAAAATCAAATCTTGAAAAGTTTCCATATATGGATATTTTGTGTCCATTTGACCTTGCACGATTTCCTTGGCTTTTTGACCGCATATAAGATCTGCATTCAATGCAAAAATCATCCCTAAAACAAATTATGTGATTTATTTGGATTTATTTAATTTTATTTGATTTTTAAATGAATAAAAATCAAAATACATTAAATAAATAAGTGAATAAGGTATGGAGGGTCCCATAGGTTGTGGACCGTTCTAGGACTAAGATTCAATCTTGAAAAGATGGGCCCATGTGGAAAACATGCAATTTTAAGCTTTGTTGACTTTGGGCAAATTTCCAAAAATGACCAACTTTGACAATTCATATCTCTCTCAATTTTGACCCTAAGAGGGTGTTTTTGGACCTTTTAGAAAGTTTAGGATGTCCTCTAAACAACCCTTTTGGTTTCATCTCAATTGGATCTTCCATGTTCATGTAAGGATCTTTGACCCAAAGGGTATTTTTGCTGACTTTTGAAATGACCTATAACGTAGGAACTTGTATCTTTTGATTGAAGAATTTCTTGACCTTGAGGGATGAAGATGAGTTGTAGGGAATTGGATTATCTTCAAAATGAGCCTTGGATGATAAATTTATGATAAAGTATGAGAAAGTTATGCCTGGTCAAAGTTTGGTTGACTTTTCATATAGGAACCCTAATTTAGCAAATTTTGAGTTTTGATGAATTAGGAGCATTCCTTGAGGAATCATGATCAACCCTTGATCAAATGATAGCTAATACTTAAAAATGTTGATGTTGACCAAAAATCTTGAAGTTTGACTGTATGTGGGTCACAGTTAACTTTTGACCTAGTACAATTTATTTTCAGGCATTTAAGCAGTTGACTGAGCAAACTTCTTGTGCAACGCATGAAACTTGGCATGGATGATCTTGAGGACATATTAAAGCAATGAAAACCATTTAGGACCCTTATAACTCAAACATATTGATGAGGAGTGAATCCCTAGTTTGAGGCTCATTGTCTTAGGAGGAGGATTTGTTTGGTCAATCCTTAGGCATCCTTGGGCAAGTTGAGGACCTCAATGGGTATGTGTTGAGGAGAATGAGAGGGCAAATTTTGGGGTACAACAGCTTCCCCTATTCAATCTTCTTAAACCTGAGGATGTAGATTGGCTGGTCTGCCTTTCGTGATCTGAAGGTGGAAGATGATTGAACACTAGAGTGCCCAGAAATTTGCACTCGCATGAAGTGAATATCGATCGATAATATCGGGAATGGGCTTACAGATTCCATTTGGAAGGAGATGGAGAATCGTCGGAGATGGGCTTAAGGATGCCATCTAGAAAAGATATCGGTTGCATAAGAGATTCCTTTGCGATAATTCCTTCACCTGCCATTGAGGAGGACTTCGCCGGGGAATGTTGATTTATGTCCTGGGAAATAGAGTTTAGGAGGTAAAAGTGAGATGTTATTTGGTCGGGTATAGGCTTCACAGTGACTTACTGGGGAATATGAGATTAATTGTATTTGGTCGGGTCCAGATTTTACAGAGTTGTAAACTGTTGTCCGGAGATAAAAGAGAAGGAACCTGTATAGGGCTTTCTCGGGATAAGCCCATGCAAAACTGCGTCAAGTAGTTCATGAAAAGGAGCCTGGATGGTAGGGCTACGAGAAGGAACCTGGGTAGTAGGGTTAATTATAAATGAAAGGTTGGATAGTAGGGTTATGAGAAGGAACCTGGGTAGTAGGGTTACTTAAAAATGAAAGCCTGGATAGTAGGGCTATGAGAAGGAACCTGGGTAGTACGGTTACTTCGAAATGAAATCCTGGATAGTAGGGCTATGAGAAGGGACCTGGGTAGTAAGGTTACATCGAAATGAAATCCTGGATAGTAGGGATATGAGAAGGAACCTGGGTAGTGGGGTTATTTTGAAATGAAAGCCTAGATAGTAGAGCTATGAGAAGGAACCTGTGTAGTAGAGTTACTTAGAAATGAAAGCCTTGATAGTAGGGCTATGAGAAGGAACCTGGGTAGTAGGGTTACTTCGAAAAGAAAGCCTGGATAGTAGGGCTATGAGAAGGAACCTGGGTAGTAGAGTTACTTCGAAATGAAAGCCTGGATAGTAGGGCTATGAGAAGGAACCAAGGTAGTAGGCTTACTTTGAAATGAAAGCCTGGATAGTAGGGCTATGAGAAGGAGCCTGGGTAGTAGGGTTACTTCGAAATGAAAGCCTGGATTGTAGGGATATGAGAAGGAACTTGGATAGTAGGGTTACTTCGAAATGAAAGCCTGGATAGTAGGGCTATGAGAAGGAACCTGGATAGTAGGGTTACTTCGAAATGAAAGCCTGGATAGTAGGGCTATGAGAAGGAACCTGGATAATAGGGTTACTTTAAAATGAAAGCCTGGAAAGTAGGGTTGCTTCATTTGATCACGTAGATTAGTTGACCCGATTGGTTTCGGGAGATGATTTTCCATTAGTTGTCTGCAGATATGACATGTATAGCTTCATGGATTTAACCTTGAACTGTTGGAATTGTTTATGATAACCATCTTTCCTGAAAAGGTACAAGATTAATTATATGCGATGCATGAAATGCATTGTGTGATGGTGTTCTCAAAATAAATGAGATTATGTTGTATGTAATATGTATGCGCATGTCATGGTGTATGAACATGAAATGCTATTGTGACATATCTGATTCTGGGAAATAAATCCATGACTGCTGCTCGAGAGTACTGGAAGTTGAATTCCTGACTGTTGTAGAAAAAGTGGATCTTCTACTTCCACTGGGGATGGTGAACGAAAATGACTATGCCGTGGATTTACTCCTTTCTGTTTGTGAATATTCTGCCGGGGAGAGACTCTTCCTGAGAATAACTCTGCGGGGGAATAACTTTGTTTGAGAGAGGAGATGCTTTGCTGGAATATTTTTCCAATTCAGAGAGATAAACTCCGCTGGGGGATGAACTTCCATAGCTGGAGGAATAAACTCTGTTGGGGATTGAGCTTCTGTATTCAGAGAAATAAATTCTGCCCGGGAGAAAACTTTATGAACTACTTGCAATTGTAAAATTCGACTGGGGCATATAGATGTCGGCTCTCTGAAGGAATTTTGCTGGGGAAAGTAACTCCTATTTGGGGAAGCCGATGATAAAGCTTTGGTTGCCTCTTCTCTATGGGGAGTGTAAACTTCACGGGGTCGCATGTAATGATGACCTTATTTCAAAATTGTACATGCCCTTGTACCTACTGGAAGGAGTAACTGTCGGGCTTGACATGGTTTTTTTATATAGTTTTTTCCCCTGTTTCTTAAGTTATTAGCAACTGTCTTTCTGTTTCTTATGCGAATATTTGTGAAGAGCAATCATACTTGTGATGCAGTGGGAGAACTGACTTGAGGTTTTGTGTTTGTGTTCGCAAATGTTTCGGTTTAGCAAGAGTCGCCACCGACTTTTATTTTATCCAAAAGGAAAGGTAAAAAAGCACAGGAAAGACCTTTGAGATTGTTTTTGGGTTCGGGGGGTAGATTATGAAAAGGGAAGGTGCTAGCACCCTTTTCATCCATGGTTTTCCATGGGCTCTTAGTTACTTGTTTTAGATCCCTTGCTTTTGCTTTTCAATTGTTTGAAATGGTGCTTTTATGTGTGGTTTTGAAAGTATTTTGAAAAGAGGCCTTTGTTTAGGCAACCTTTGTAATGATACTTGTTTGAATGTATACAAAGGTGTTTGTATTTTGAAAAATGTTTCAATATTTGAAAGTTGTTTGGAAATTGTTTTGAAATGGTTTTGAAATGTGTGTGATAGTTTGAAAATAGCAAGGATGGTTTTCAAATTGATCAAGTAACTAGGAGTTGTCTACCCTACTCAAAGATCTTTCCTACACATTTTTATTCCTTTGATATTGTTGTTTTACCATTGTATTTGGTAAACAAACCTATCTTTGGATGTTAAACGGGACGGGCGTGGGTCATCGTATAACCATGATAACAATATTGCCAAGTATCTTAGCAAGTTTTGTGGGACTAGATCATTTTTGTTTAGGCAACCAAGATAGCGTCATCGAGGGACTATGATCTTTTTGTTTTGTTTGATTTTGTTTTACCAAGATATCTAGCATGCATACCATGGCCATTTTAAAGCAACAAAGTGGATGAAACCCTAGGGGTGCTTGTGTGCATTGTGGTGTCATTTTTCATTCATTTTTGTCTTGTGTTTAGTCATTCTATTTGTTTGATTTTTGGTCTTTTGCATACAAACCCTAGTTCTTACTATCATGGTACATGAAAGTGATAAAATGCGTAAAGTAATTCTAGACTATTACAACATTATTATGGGAAGGGGGTACAAGTTTGAAAAGGGGATATTGCTCAAAGTAAAACCCTAAAACTATTACAACCATATTGAATTTAATTACAAATAAATAAATAAATAAGTATTTAAATGTGCAATTAAATATAAATATGCAAAATGTTTTTGTATTTTGTTTTGTGTATGTAAGAATGAATTTATTTATGTCTTAAAAAAGTAAGAAAATAAAAAAATAAAAAAGATTATTTTTTGGAAAGGGTGGAAACCCTAATTTTTGTTTTAAGAAAATATATTCTATATTATTTTATTTCATTTATGTACAAAGAAATAATAAAAATAATAATGTTAAAAAATAAAATATGTGAGAAAATATTATTTTATATGTATAATATAATAAAATAAAATATGTAAGTATTTTAATATTATTTGCAATTTATTTAAGAAAAATAAAGTATATATTATTAGTAAACTATTTTTATGCCCAAAAAAATAATAAATAAAATAAAATAAAAACGTAAAAATTAAGAAAATATTTTTGGTGATTTTTAATATTTAGAAAAAATAATAAAAGTCAGAAAATATAAAAGAAATGAGAAAATATACAAAAATGAAGAAAATGGGCGAAGGGGGTGCAGGAAGTAAATAGGGGGTGTCAATAGTCAGAAAAAGCCAGGCCCAGCCCAACTCACTTCGTCCCTAACCTCTGAACAAAAATGCGTGCATCCTGTACTTCAAACTGTATCTCCTGCATACGTGCTTAAAAACAAAATGTTGCAACATGAAACTTGTAGCATTTTTAGTCACGATTCCATTGATATAAAAAACATGACTTAACTCTCAAAGACCAGAGAGAATTTCCTTGACCCTAAATTCTAACCTAGTTTTTTCAGCAACTTCAACATCCAAATTCTCCTAGCTCAGTTGATATAAATAAGAACTATGCATATGTACAGCTCAAGGACATTAAGGGCTACATTTTTGCTTCACAAACCTAAGCCTAAGGATGTCTAAATAAGAAGATAGAAAGTTGGAAATTACCTTGTTCAGTCAAGTTCGAATATGGCAATGCACCAACTCTGAATGAGGCCTGAAGGACTTTTGAGCTTGCTTGATGTTCCCTTGACCTTTCCCAATGCTTAGCTTGCTTTGAAATGGCCTGAATGTCCCTATAGAACTCAACCTGCAAACTCAGAAATTGAAAATGGTGAAGCTTGAAAATGAAGTTACAGTTGCTGGACAGGGACTTGGGTAGCTTGGATGGGATGTATGCAATGTGTTTGAAGTGGTTCAAGGCAAAACACACGAGTGGAATATGTTTTGGAAGTGGTTCTGCAGAGATGCCCTGTTTGGGCAAGAACTTGTGATTTTTGTGCTTAAGGGTGTTTGAGATGCTATGAGCTCGTGTTTCTGGCTTGGTATAATGTGTTGAGGTTGTTTGAAAATGTTACCAAGCTTGGTTTTAACAGATGCACAAGTTATGGACCTTTTGCAAGCTTTCTTGTTTTTGAAGCAAAAGGAGAGTTGACAAAAGCCAAGGTTGTACAAGCTAGCTTGAGGCCTGCTGAGAGTTAGTGAGCTTTTCATGATGTTGGTAGATGTTGTTTGTATCAAGAGATCAGGTCCATGGCTCAAGAAATACAAAATTGCAAAAAGTATGCTTTATGGAAATGGTATTGCAACCTTTATGCCATTTTTGGAATAAATCAATGTGTAATGCTCCATAGCTCAGAATAAGACCAATATCCATTGTATTTGCATTTAATTAAGGAGTGTGGAAAGGATTAAGACCTGTAAAACAAGTACAAGCATGCTTTGGACAGATTTTCAAGTTGTAGCAATGTGCAAAATGCCTTGGACAAAAGTGAGAAGTGGCCATTTTCAAACTTTCGATTCTCTCTAATCATAAATGATTTCGGAGAGTTCTTGGACATTTTGGAAAGCTTGTAACATTCTCTACAATCCATATTTGAAATGTAATTTTAGATTCCAAATGGAACTAGGTGAAAAGTTGTCATGAAGATAGGTCAAAATCCTGCCTAAACTAGGGCAAAATTTCACTAAGTTAAAAGTTTTATGGACCCTTGTTCACAAAATTATAACTTGAGATCCAAGCATCTTTTGGGAAAACTTTGTGAATCAAAGTTGTAGATTTTGTGAATTACTACAACTTTCATGTTGTAAGTTTTATTTGAATCCAATTGCATCATGGTGAAAAAGTTGGGAAAAATAAGAAATTTTCATAACTTAGAAAATTTCTAAGTTATGAAAATTTTCCATTTTAAACCCTAATTTCCAAAATTAGGTTTCTAGGTGAACAAGTTACATGTTTTGACACATCTTGATGAAAAATGACCCTTGACACTTGATTTTGACCAAAAAGTCAAAGTTTGACTTTTTAGTGTACAGTTGATTATTGATCAATTGACTAGAAAATTCATGTGTCAATCCAATGCATTGGAGATCTTTTGAACCTTGTGATTAGGTAAAGATGATGCCATTGAGTCCTTGAAACCATGCTTGAACCCAATTTGCCATTGGCTAGGTGAAAAATCAGAAATTGTTGCCCTTCTACAGTCAAAACCCTAATTTTGATCATTTTGCCCTTTTGATGATCTTATCAAAATTCTTAAGGAGTTGTGGTCCAAACTTAATCAAATGGTTCATATGAGTCTATAATGTTGATGTGGATAAAAAATTATGAGGTTTGACTGTAAATTGTCCATGGTTGACTTTTTCCCCAATACAGCTGATTTTTAGGTCAACTGTCCAATTGACTGGGCAAAAATGTGATTCAAGGCTTGAAACATGATAAGGGCAGTCTTATAAGTCCAATATAAAGTATGAAAGTCACATGAGGCATTGGAAGTCCAAAAATCCCTGTGCAAACTCAAACCCTAATTTTAGGTTAACAGTGCAAGGAGATGTCTTAAGCTGAGCAAAACCTAATCTGGTCTTGAATCCAAAGAGTCTTGTGAGGGGAAATATTGATAAAATAAGAGGGAAAATTTTGGGGTACAACAGCTGCCCCTGTTCAATCTTCTTGAACCTGAAGAGTTAGATTGGCCAGCTTTGTCATTCGTGACTCGAAGGTAAAAGATGATTGGACACTAGAGTGCTCGTAAATTTGCACTCGTCAAAATGTAGTCGAGGAAATGGGCTTAAAGATGCCATTTGAAGATGTGATAGAATCTTGTTGGAGATGGGATTAAAGATTCCATCTAAGGATGTTTGTTGAATTGAATGTTATAAGTCAGAAGAATAAGTATCAGAATGGTATCCGTGTCTGGGACGTATCTGAACTATATCTGGGGACTGAATCTGTATGAGCAAGGGTATAGTTGTCGTGTCTGGAGCGTATCCAAGCTGTAACTAGAGTTGAATCTGTATGAGCAAGGGTATAGCTGCCATGTCTGGAGCGTATCCGAGCTGTAACCGTACTTGAATCTATATGAGCAAGGGTATAGCTGCCGTGTCTGGAGCGTATCCGAGCTGTAACTGGAGTTGAATCTGTATGAGCAAGGGGATAGCTGCCGTGTCTGGAGCATATCTGAGCTGTAACTAGAGTTGAATATGTATGAGCAAGGGTATAGCTGCCGTGTCTAGAGCGTATCTGAGCTGTAACCGGAGTTGAATCCGTATGATCAAGGGTATAGCTATCCAGTCTGGAGCATATCCGAGCTATAACTGGAGTTGAATCTGTATGAGCAAGGGTATAGCTGCCGTGTCTGGAGCGTATCCGAGTTGTAACTGGAGTTGAATCTGTATGAGAAACGGTATAGTTGTCGTTTCTGGAGCGTATCTGAGATGTAACTGGAGTTGAATCTGTATGAGCAAGGGTATAACTGCCGTGTCTGGAGCGTATCCGAGTAGTAACCGTACTTTAATCTGTATGAGCGAGGGTATAACTGCCGTGTCTGGAGCATCTCTGGGCTGGGGAAAAAGTCAAGGTAAGTGACAGAGCGGCAACCGTGTCTGGAGCGTATCTGGACTGTATCCTAAAGTTGAGATCTGAATGAGTAACAGAATGACTTCCGTGTCTGGAGTGCATCCGTACTGTATCTTGACTTTGAAATACATGATACAATAAAATGTGTTTTATCAATGTTTATGATATATGAATGTAATGTGTGCGCATGTAAGCTGATTTGCTGTACTGCTGAGGAAAATAAATCCTTGATAGCTAGATATAATAAAATCTTTAACCACTACTGGAGATTCAAAATCTTTGATTGTTGAGGATGAGAAATCCTTGGTGACTGTCGGGGATGATAAAATCTTCGACAGCTGTCGGGGAAAATAAATCCTCGACCACTGTTGGAGATCAAAAATCCTTGACAACTTTTGTGGGGACGTGAGGATCCTTCACGACTTTCCTAGGGATATAGGGATCCTTAAAGTCTTTGGAGTTGGAATATGATAATCATTTTGTTGTGAAAACAAAGCCAAGTGTTGCTTAAGAAACCTGCTTAGGGAATCCAGATAACTTTGAAGACTTCTACTGGGGGTTAAATAATGGGAATCCTTACTCGGCTGGGGAATAGGGAAAAAATTGGCAATCTCTATCGGGGATCAAACAAAGGAAAACCTTGATCTGCTTGAGAATAAGGAAGACTCTAATGGCTTCTGCAGGGAACTAAGAATGAGAATCTTCAATCTATTGAGGAGTGGTGAATGAGAATCGTCGATCTGCAAGGGATTAAAAATTCTGACAAATTAATGTTGGCGAGTAATGGAGACTCTGGCAACTTCACTGGGGAATCAAGAATGAGAATCTTCAATCTTCTAGGGGAATTTTAATCCTTGGGGACTTCATGCTGGGGAGTTAAGAATGAGAACCTTCATTCTGTTGGGGAGTAAAAACTCTGTGGGGCAGAAGGCTTACTGCTGGAGAGTAAGTGAAAACTCTGGGGGAGTAGCTATACTGATGGGGAGATCAGGAGTTTGGGTTGTATGCCAATCTACTGGTGATATATCCTAGTTTGGGGGTAAGACAAAAGTTAACTGTTATCTGGTTGATTCTCAGACTTTAAGACAACTTGCTGGGGAATCTGGGGAAAACTGAATGGTTTCCATTGTGGATTGATAGTTGGAAACTTGACTTGACTGGGGAAGAAGTTTTCATCTCCGTTGTAGTTCAAAGTTTTTGCTCCGCGGGGATTGGGAGTTTGAAGTTTAACTCTGATGAGAATTAAAGGTTTGAAAATATAACTCCACCGGGGATTGGGATGATGTACTGCAAGGGATTTCTCTTGGAATAGCCTAAAGACGTTTTCCTATACCTTCAACTTGTCAGTAATTGTTCTTTCCTTTTTCATTTATTTGTAAACAGTGATTATGTTCAAATGCATATGCTCATTAATAAATCATTGGACGTTTTCAAATAAAACACAAGTGTAAAAAAGAAGAAAAGGCAAATAGTTTTCTGCACTTTGAAGTATCTTTGTATTAACTTTGTGTAAGTATTTTATACAAAGGAGACAGACATCCTAGTAAGAGAATGTTGTCATAAAAATGAGAAATATTTATACAAAGAAAGATGGCTAGGTGTAAAAATTCCATGGGGTTCCCATTCTGCTGTAGCCTTCGTAACTCTGAATATCTTGTCCATTCGTTGCTTCGTCCGAAGATGATTGAGTTGATCAGAAACCCGGAGCTTGTCTGTGAAGAGATTATCCTTAAAGTGATCCGACGAGACATAGTCATACGCTTTAATTCCCTAACTTTTGCCTGGACCGCCCTTTCTGGTTTTCGATCCACCGGGAAACCCTTTTTTGCCCAAGTCGCCCTTTCGGGTTTTCAACTTGCCGGGTGTACAGATTTTTTTTGTTTATCCCTAATTTTTGCCTGAACCACCCTTTCGGGTTTTCGATTCACCGGGATGCCCTTTTTTTGCCCAAGTCTCCCTTTCGGGTTTTCAACTTGCCGAGTCGTTTATGCGTAGTATTTTTGGACTATGTCTGTGTTCGCAGGGTGCGGCAGGTCGTCACCGTCCATGGTGGTTAAAATCGTTGCCCCACTAGAAAAGATGAATTACAAATGGTCCTTTGTAAGTAGGAGTCCATTTTCCACTGGGATCACTTTGCGGCAAGATGATCCGCTTGATTACAAGATCCCCGACTTGATATACCTAGCGCCTGACTTTCTTGTTGAAAGCTTTGATCATCCGTTTTTCATACGCATGACCATGGCAAACAGCAGTAAGTCGCTTCTCGTCAATCAAGTTAAGTTGATCAAGCCGGGTCTGAATCCAATTGTCTTCACTCAAACCAGCATCCTTCATGATTCTCAAGGAGGGAATCTGAACCTCAATAGGTAAAACAACTTCCATGCCATATACCAAAAAATAGGGTGTTTCCCCAGTTGAAGTGTGTGCCATGGTACGGTACCCGTGGAGAGCAAACGGTAGCATTTCATGCCAGTTCTTATAGGTGAATGTCATCTTTTGTATGATCTTCTTGATATTTTTGTTCGCAACTTCGATAGCACCGTTCATCTTTGGCCGATAGGGAGATGAATTTTGATGTTGAATCTGGAACTACTCGCACAAGGCAGTGATCATAGTGTTGTTCAGGATTGTACCGTTGTCAGTGATGATCCTTTCGGGGATACCGTACCGGCAAATAAGGTTATGCTTGATGAAGCGGGCAACCACATTCTTAGTGACGGATGCGAAGGAAGCTGCTTCGACCCACTTGGTAAAGTAATCAATGGCCACTAGAATAAAGCGATGTCCATTGGATTCTGTAGGCTTGATCTCTCCAATCATGTTGAATCCCCACATAGCGAATGGCCAAGGAGCTATTAAGACATTGAGAGGAACTGGAGGTATATGTACCTTGTCCGCAAAGATTTTGCATTTGTGACAACTACGGGAATGTTGATAGCAGTCAGCTTCCATGGTAGACCAGTAATAGCCTGCCCATAGGATCTTCTTAGCCATCGTATGTCCACTAGAGTGAGTGCCAAAGGTACCATTGTGCAGTTCAACCATGATTTGTTCAGCTTCAATCTTGTCCACGCAATGGAGCAGAATGCAATCATGATTGCGCTTGTATAGGATACCATTGCTCAAGAAGAACTTAGCTGAGAATCCCCTTAAGAACTTTTTGTCGTTGACTGAAGCTCCTTCAGGGTATTCTTGAGCCTCGAGATACCTTTTGACTTCATGAAACCAAGGTCGGTCCACTGCTTCTTCGGTATGAATCTCGTGATAATGTGCAGGTTCGTCCATCCGTTCAATGGTGATTTGGGGAGCATCATTATCCTAGTTAAGTTTAAACATGGATGACATTATAGCTAGAGCATCTGCTAGCTGATTTTCTTCTCACGGGAAGTGCTCGAAGTTAATCTACTCGAAATAAGGTAACAATGTCAAGACATGTTCTTTGTAAGGGATGAGGTTTGGATGCTTGGTATCCCACTCTCCTTTGATCTGACTGATGACCAAAGCTGAGTCCCCAAACACAACCAAAGATTTGATTCCCAAGTCAATAGCGGCCTTGAGACTAAAGATACAAGCTTCATACTCGGCCATGTTGTTGGTGCAGTAAGAGAAAAGCCTGGCTGTGAAAGGTGTATGGCGACCTTCTGGAGAAATGAGTACCGCGCCGATACCGTTGCCAAGTACATTGGAGGCACCATCAAAGTACAGGGTCCATCGGGATCCTTGTTTAGGTCCGTCATATGGTCTGAAACTTTCAATGTTGTCCAAAGTCATAATGTCCTCGTCGGGGAAGTCAAACTTCATGGATTGGTAATCTTCGACAGCTTGATGAGCCAGATGGTCAGCTAGCACACTCCCCCTTTATAGCTTTTTGGGTCGTGTACTGTATATTGTATTCTGTTAGGATCATCTGCCATCTAGCTATTCTTCCAGATAGAGAAGGCTTCTCAAAGATGTATTTTATCGGATCCATCTTAGATATCAGCAAAGTGGTATGAGTCAACATATACTGCGTTAGCCGGCGAGCAGCCCATACCAAAGCGCAACAAGTTTTCTCGAGCAGTGAGTATCGGGTCTCACAGTCGGTAAACTTTTTGCTAAGGTAATAAATGGCATGCTCTTTTCGGCCAAACTCGTCATGTTGGCCCAGTACGCACCCCATTGAATTCTTTAGGACAGTCAGATACATGATTAGCGGTCTTCCTTCAACGGGAGGCATCAAGATAGGAGGTTCTAGCAAATACTCCTTGATTTTATCGAAAGCAACTTGACAGTCATCATTCCATTTACCACCTGATCTTTCTTCAACAGCTTGAAGATTGGTTCACAGGTAGATGTTAGGTGAGAAATGAACCTTGCAATGTAGTTTAGGCGTCCCAAGAAACCTCTAACCTCATTCTCAGTGTGAGGGGCGGGCATTTCTTGTATAGCTTTGACTTTGGCAGGATCAACCTCGATGCCTTTGTTGCTGACAATGAAACCCAAGAGTTTACCGGATCGGACTCCGAAAGTGAACTTGTTAGGGTTCAGTCTGAGCTTGTACTCTTTCAACCTGACAAACATCTTTTGCAAGTGGTCGAGGTGTTCTTCTTCAGTTTTTGAACGGGCTATCATGTCATCTACGTAGACCTCTATCTCATGATGTATCATATCATGAAACAAAGGTACCATGGCGCGTTGATAGGTTGCCCCGGCATTCTTCAGTCTGAATGGCATCACTTTGTAGCAGAACGTACCCCACTGTGTAACAAAAGTAGTTTTCTCCATGTCTTCAGGTGCCATTTTGATCTGGTTATAACCTGAAAATCCGTCCATGAAAGAAAATACCTTGTGCTGAGCTGTATTGTCAACCAAGATGTCAATGTGCGGAAGTGGAAAGTCATATTTAGGGTTTGCCCTGTTTAAATCTCTATAATCCAGGCACATTCTGACTTTGTCGTCCTTCTTAGGCATGGGCACAATGTTAGCAACCCATTATGGATAGGAAGTAACAGCAAGAAATCCAGCATTGAACTGCTTCATAACTTCAGCTTTGATCTTTTCTGACATGTCGGGCCTCATGTGGTGGACTTTTTGTTTAATTGGTGGACAGTCTTCTCTTGTGGGTAGACGGTGAACCATAATATTTGTATCGAGTCCCGGCATGTCTTCGTATGACCAGGCGAAGATCTCAACATATTCATGTAACAGCCGAATTAGGCGCTCTTTGACACTTGGCTCTAGGTTGGCACCCACTCTAACTTCTTTTATGTCTTCCTCAGTACCCAAGTTGATTGTCTCTAACAGCTCCTCATGAGGTAGAATATCCCTTTCTTCCTGTTGTAGCAGTCTAGCCAATTCTCCTAGCACCTCACAATCTTCCTCACCTTCGTATTCGGCATGGTAGACCAGATCTTCAGAGTCACTGAAGGCCATAGCAGAATTGTTACCCATGGAATCCGGAATGGAAGGGTACCTGCATTTGTGAGTGTGGGTGTGTGTAAGGGATAGCCACCTTTAAACAAATAAAATGCAAAAGAAAGACAATGAACACAAAAGTTTATATGTGAAAACATCCATGATTCATTAAAATGGCATATGAAGATGAAAAATCAAACCCTTACAAATGGACCTATGTGCCTCGGGTAAGGCACAAGATTAAAAGTGTGTGAATTGTTTGTGAATTATTACAAACCAACAGAAATGTTTGAAAGATAAATTACTGATTCATGAAAGTAATGGGAACAAAGTCTTTTACTTCCCAATTGCACAGTCCTCCGTCAACAGTAGGGAAAATCCAGTCTTCCAAGTTGCTCTCCTCTTCACTATCCTCCAAAGCATTGACTCCATGATGGGTGATCCTCACTGGTGGCCCTCCAGCCCAGGAGTGACGCACAACCTTTTGACTAGCCGAAGTGAAACCTAAGCCGAATTTATCTGCCTTGAAAGGAAAGTCGGGAAGTTGCCCCCAGATTATGCTTCCTCCTTCTTTAATCACAGCCTTTGCATATTTTAAAGAAGACATCCGAGGCGGAGGTCTTGTAATCATGGGTACAGAAGCCACTTTCTTGGTTTCCGCTATCTCTTCAGAAACTTCCTCAAAGTGTTAGAAAGGGGTCTCGATGAATTCCCCATCCAATTCAACATAGTGGAAAGAATTTAGATGGCTTATCATGTATTCCTCTTCACCATGAACAGTTATAATTTTCCCCTGGACAGGGTACTTCAGCATTTGATGCAGAGTAGAAGTGACGGCTCCAGCATGGTGAATCCAAGGTCTTCCCAACAGGCAAGAATAGGAGGGACGGATGTCCATCACATAGAATATGGAGTTGAAGGTTTCAGTTCCTACTTTGATTGGGATGTCCACCTCCCCGTGGACCATCCTTTTGGAACCATCAAAGGCTCTGACAATGATATTGTTGGGTTTCAGGGTTAGGCCTTCACAATCCAACCTATCCAAGGCCTTCTTCGGCAAGACATTCAGCGAAGAACCAGTGTCTACCAGTACGTGTGCTAGAGTAGTCCCTCTGCATTCCATCGAGACATGCAAAGCGTCATTATGTTTTCTCCCTTTTGATGTTAAATCGGCATCGGAGAATCCTAGACCATTGTCAGCTATTAAGCTAGCTACGCATTACTGGAACTGATCTGCGGAGGTTTCCTGTGGCACGTGGGCCATCTTTAAGAATCTTACCAAAGCTTTAGAATGAGCCTCTGAACAAAGCAGTAAAGCCAACATAGAGATCTTTGAGGGGGTTTGCCCCAGTTGCTCCACAACATCATAATCGCTTTCTTGATTATTTTCAAAATCTCTTCCATTTCTTTTTGAGAGGTTTCAGTTATGATCAACGACTGAGCCCTCGTCTTGACAGGCTCTTCTTGGATCCCTTTCCCTATATCATTAGCAACAGCAGAGGGGACAACTTCAGGAGTTACAACTTCTTCAATGATTGGAGTTCTCGCAGATATGTTTACCGGTGCAGGGGTAACCTTAGGAGTAGCTGAGGGTCCAAAGATTACCTTTGGAGGCGCAATCTCTGGAGAGAAAATTCTTCCACCGCGGGTGATTTTACTCGTTCTAGCATTGTTTCCAATGTCGGAAGTCTCTTCATCAGAAATTTCTTCAGTTGATTCAATTTGCTTAATATCGTGGTAGTAGATCTCTCCATCATAGTTCCACGGTGTTGATTTATCGGACTTGTACGGGACGGGCCCGGGCATAGTTATCTTCAAAGGTGCAATCTTCGGAGAGGATGTAATCTTAATAGGTCTTTTGGAGACCTTGGAAAGATTGGAGGATATGGTTATTATTGAAACATCATTGACATGAGTCAGTGTAACATGAGTCTTTTCAAAAAGGATTTCTTGGTTATCCATTAGGCGTTGGATGCCTAACTTCAACAATGGACACTCGGTTGGTAAGGATGAACAAAGGCAACAATCTTCTTTACAACCTGGGAAAATCCCAGCCTTCAGCAAATTCAAATTGATTATCGGTAGCGGAGTCATCAAATCATCAACAGTAGCAACAAAAAGATCCTCTTCAACAGCATGGGCATTGTGGCCATGCCTTGGCATTGGAGCAGAGATCACATTCGGCTTTTCAGGGGCATCGAATTCAACTTCCTTAGTGTCTATCAAATCCTGAATCTTATTTTTGAGAGCCTAACAATGGTTGGTGTCGTGCCCCGGACTGTCTGAATGATAAGCACACTTGGTGTTCAAAGGTATAAAGGAGAAGTTGTATTCGGATTCTTCGGGGCCTCTTCCAGACTGACAAGGTTTAACTTCAAGAGATGGGGTAGAACATGTGCAGAAGTCATGTTTATCTGGGTGTATTTCCATACAGGCCTTTCCACTCTTGCTTGGTTGGTTCTGGGTTGATTATTTCTGGGTTGATCAGCTGCAGACTTCTAAATCATTACGGCCCCCACCGCTGGCCGGCGCTCAACTATTCCTTGACCTCTTTGGGAGTAGACAGCTGAGACTTCTTTCTTTGCTGGAAAAATCTTTTTGATGGCAGCGGAAGAAGATGCATCTTTTTGAATTTTCCCATTTTTAATGTCGGCTTCAACTCTCTCACCAGTCATAATTAACTCGGTGAACCCCGCAGACGAACTTCCAATTAGGTGATTAAAAAAGGGACCTGACAGTGTACCCAAGAACATATCCACGAGCTCCCTCTCAGATAGAGGTGGTTGTACTCGTCCCGCCAAGTCTCTCCATTTCTGGGCATACTCTTTGAAGCCTTCATTTGAGACCATGCCCATACTCTGTAATTGAGTACGGGTTGGTGCTAAATCCACATTATATTGATACTGTCTGTAGAAGGCGGCCTCCAAATCTTCCCAATTATGCACATCATACCTCTCTAACTGGTAAAACCAATTCAGATGCGTCCCCGATAGACTCTCCTGGAAGAAATGTACCCACAGGTCTTTGTCAGAAGAATGTGGTTGGATTTTCCTGACGTAAGATCGTAGGTGCATCTTGGGACAAGATAACCCATCGTACTTAGCAAACATCGGTACTTTGAATTTAGGAGGGATCACAATTCCAGACACCAGCCCTAGATCTTTAAAGTCCAGCCCAGGCACTCTCTGCACCTCCATAGCTGCCAGACGTTCTTCCAGATTCTTGTATTTGTCATCTGCAGGAGGGTACTGCTGTTTAGAATAGTCTTCATCCTCTTCTTCTTCTTCTTCCTCAGACTCAGATGGCACTGCAGCTCCCTTTCCTTTTCCTACCCCTTCATCAGATGTTGAGGGGAAGTCCAGGACCCTTCTGGATTGACCTTCAAATCTTCTACCCAGAGTAGCCACACCAAATCTCTTCTTTTTCTTTTTCTCTTTTTCCTTCTCTAGTAGAGTTTTGAGCTCCTCCTGCCCCTTGGCCAAGGTCAGAAGTAGCTGTTGAAACTGTGAATTTTGCGCTTGTAAGTCTTTAACCGTCTGCTCAATATCCATCTTGCTGAAATAAACAGCAGAGAGATAAGGAAACCTGGTGTGAAGACCTGTTTATGCATATGATGAATGATATGTATTCATGTAATGCATTCAAGGATTCAGAAATTCAAATTTGTTTTAAACAAAAAAGGAACACACGTCATATTAATAAGATAGAATTTGTTAGTACATCAATGCCCCATGGGAAAAATAATACAAAATTCTAAGGTAAAAAGACGTTGCGCATCCTCTTTGGTGCAATGTAGGTGTTGAGAGTCTGCTCTTCATGAAGTTGACGAGTAAGTTCCAAAACCTTCTTCTCGCTTGCGTAGAATTGGGCTTCGAAAGTGTCACGCTTTCCCTTGAGCGGTATCCAACTCCTTTGTAAATCTTCAAGTGCTGTTGGCATGTCAGGATGTAGGAGGGTGTATGGAACCTCTCCTTCCATAACAGGCTCTATAATTACAGGTAGAATGTAGGGGTAAGGCATCATAAGACTTTGGGCGCGGGTTCGTACCCACTTGAGGTAAGGCTCAAGGGGGATGGAATTCTTGTGTCCCAGAGTCTTACTGTCCACCTTGTTGGGCTTCCTCCAAGCTCGAATGAACCTTTGTTGAAGTCCTTGATCGTCGTTGTCGAAGTCAAAAACCAAGTCTGGAATCAGCATGTCATGTGGGCCATCCCTTCGGGCATACCCAAACTGTCTCAGAGCCAAGCAAGGGTTGTAGGTAATGCCTCCCCTAATGCCTAGTAGAGGGACATTAGGAAATTCCCCACAACGGTCAATGACGATGACATTCTCTTTTGATCGAGAACACCAATGGATATCTGAATGTGTAAGGGTCATTAACCATTGTGACCACCTCATACCTTGCTCATTCTTCAAAATTGATTAGGGAAGATGAGAAATAAACCATCTTGCCAGTAGAGGAGTACAGCATATGAGAACACCTCTTTTCCTCATTGTTCGAGTGTGAAAAGAGTGGAGGATATCCCCAAGCAATGTAGGCACTGGGTTGCGATCCATGAAGATTTTGATAGCATTTACATCTATAAGCTGGTCAGGGTTTGGGAACAAGACCAACCCATAGATGAGAAGAGCTACAATCTCTTCAAAAGCTTATAAGTCCAAGGAATCCCAAAAGCTTTGAGCCTTCTCAAACAGAAACTTTGACAAGAAACCCTTGACACCACTTCTAGTTTCCCAATGGCCTATGACATCAGATGGTTGCAAGTGTAGGGCTTGAGCAACATCTTCAGGCTTTGGATCTCTTTCCGTACCATTGAAAGGTAGTTGATGGAGAATAGGAATCCTCAGGAGTTGAGAAAATTCCTCCAAAGTGGGCACAAGCTGGTAATCAGGAAATGTAAAGCAGTGGTGTAGGGGGTCAAAGAACTTGAAGAGAACTTTCACCATGTCTTCCTCAATGTTAGTGTTGACCAAGTTGAGAAGACGACCATGCCTCTCGTTGAATGGAGAATACTCTGGAATCTTGGAAGTAAGCTCCTTGAGTTGAGGAGGAACTCTCACAAGGTTGACCTGAATAGTTTTCCTGCGGAGTGATTCCATTACCTATAAAACAGGAACAAAGATGAAGATCCAAATCCTTGAAATGGTTAGTTGATGCATATGATGCTTCATGATGTCCATGATGTTATGCACAAGTATATATGTACAAACAAATCACACAAGATCCTAGTTTCAGGCTTGCATGGGGTTTCATAGGTAAGTACCCTCTTGAAGTTTAGTTGGCTCAACATGTCCTAGAAATAGTAACCGGGTTCTAAGGAGCTCAATATCGCTGGATTATTTTCTATGTTCATTGTTTCAGTTTAGCCACTTTACTGGCGACCGAAACATTCCAAGAAAACAACCCTCAATGAGTGTAGTATCGAGTATCTACCAACTTCAGACTGCACCAAAGCCGGTCATCTCACTACCCCTAAAAAGGCCAAGTTGGTCAAGTAAAGGTTCTAAAAGTCCATTAGTGCTTCATGACATCACTCAGCGGCCCCGTATTCTCTTTGATTAACTCAAAGGCTACCGGTACCCACAAATATGTCGCACTAATATAGCTATTGCTTCAACCATGTCGGTATACCTCGCACAGTTTCTACAACGTATTGCTACTTACCTATGAATGTTTCCTAAATCCGGGTAGAGGATTCAAACCCAAACAATAGAACCAAAGTGTAAAGCATACAAGTAAAACAAGATAAGCATGTAAAGGTGATCTAAAACCCTAAGGTAACCCCACTTTTATAATTATCCCCAGCAGAGTCGCCAGTTCTGTGATGCGGTGGGAGAAGTGACTTGAGGTTTTGCGTTTGTGTTCGCAAATGTTTCGGTTTAGCAAGAGTCCCCACCGACTTTTATTTTATCCAAAAGGAAAGGTAAAAAAACACAGGAAAGACCTTAGAGATTGTTTTTTGGTTCGGGAGATAGATTATGAAAAGGGAAGGTTCTAGCACCCTTTTCATCCATGGTTTTCCATGGGCTCTTAGTTATTTGTTTTAGATCACTTGCTTTTACTTTTCAATTGTTTGAAATGGTGCTTTTATGTGTGGTTTTGAAAGTATTTTGAAAATAGGCCTTTGTTTAGGCAACCTTTGTAATGATTCTTGTTTGAATGTATACAAAGGTGTTTGTCTTTTTAAAAATGTTTCAATATTTGAAAGTTGTTTGGAAATTGTTTTGAAATGGTTTTGAAATGTGTGTAATAGTTTGAAAATAGCAAGGATGGTTTGAAAATTAATCAAGTAACTAGGAGTTGTCTACCCTACTCAAAGATCTTTCCTACACATTTTTATTCCTTTGATATTGTTGTTTTACCATTGTATTTGGTAAATAACCCTATCTTTAGATGTTAAACGGGACGGGTGTGGGTCATCGTATGACCATGATAACAATATTGCCAAGTATCTTAGCAAGTTTTGTGGGACTAGATCATTTTTGTTTAGGCAACTAAGATAGCGCCATCGAGGGACTATGATCTTTTTGTTTTGTTTGATTTTGTTTTGCCAAGATACCTAGCATGCATACCATGGCCATTTTAAGGCAACAAAGTGGATGAAACCCTAAGGGTGCTTATGTGCATTGTGGTGTCATTTTTCATGCATTTTTGTCTTGTGTTTAGTCATGCTATTTGTTTAATTTTTGGTCTTTTGTATACAAACCCTAGTTCTTACTATCATGGTACATGAAAACGATAAAATACGTAAAGTAATTCTAGACTATCACAACATTATTATGGGAAGGGGGTACAAGTTTGAATAAGGGGATATTGCTCAAAATAAAACCCTAAAACTATTACAACCATCTTGAATTTAATTACAAATAAATAAATAAACAAGTATTTAAATGTGCAATTAAATATAAATATGCAAAATGTTTTTGTATTTTGTTTTGTGTATGTAAGAATGAATTTATTTATGTCTTAAAAAAGTAAGAAAATAAAAAAATAAAAATGATTATTTTTTGGAAAGGGTGGAAACCCTAATTTTTGTTTTAAGAAAATATATTCTATATTATTTTATTTCATTTATGTACAAAGAAATAATAAAAATAATAATGTTAAAAAATAAAATATGTGAGAAAATATTATTTTATATGTATAATATAATAAAATAAAATATGTAAGTATTTTAATATTATTTGCAATTTATTTAAGAAAAATAAAGTATATATTATTAGTAAACTATTTTTATGCCCAAAAAAATAATAAATAAAATAAAATAAAAACTTAAAAATTAAGAAAATATTTTTGGTGATTTTTAATATTTAGAAAAAATAATAAAAGTCGGAAAATATAAAAGAAATGAGAAAATATACAAAAATGAAGAAAATGGGCCAAGGGGTGCAGGAAGTAAATAGGGGGTGTCAATAGTCAGAAAAAGTCAGGCCCAGCCCAACTCACTTCGTCCCTAACCTCTGAACAAAAATGCGTGCGTCCTGTACTTCAAACTGTATCTCCTGCATACGTGCTTAAAAACAAAATCTTGCAACATGAAACTTGTAGCATTTTTAGTCACGATTCCATTGATATAAAAAACTTGACTTAACTCTCAAAGACCAGAGAGAATTTCCTTGGCCCTAAATTCTAACCTAGATTTTTCAGCAACTTCAACATCCAAATTCTCCTAGCTCAGTTGATATAAATAAGAACTATGCATATGTACAGCTCAAGGACATTAAGGGCTACATTTTTGCTTCACAAACCTAAGCCTAAGGATGTCTAAATAAGAAGATAGAAAGTTGGAAATTACCTTGTTCAGTCAAGTTCGAATATGGCAATGCACCAACTCTGAATGAGGCCTGAAGGACTTTTGAGCTTGCTTGATGTTCCCTTGACCTTTCCCAATGCTTAGCTCGCTTTGAAATGGCCCGAATGTCCCTATAGAACTCAACTTGCAAACTCAGAAATTGAAAATGGTGAAGCTTGAAAATGAAGTTACAGTTGCTGGACAGGGACTTGGGTAGCTTGGATGGGATGTATGCAATGTGTTTGAAGTGGTTCAAGGCAAAACACACGAGTGGAATATGTTTTGGAAGTGGTTCTGCAGAGATGCCCTATTTGGGCAAGAACTTGTGATTTTTGTGCTTAAGGGTGTTTGAGATGCTATGAGCTCGTGTTTCTGGCTTGGTATAATGTGTTGAGGTTGTTTGAAAATGTTACCAAGCTTGGTTTTAACAGATGCACAAGTTATGGACCTTTTGCAAGCTTTCTTGTTTTTGAAGCAAAAGGTGAGTTGACAAAAGCCAAGGTTGTACAAGCTAGCTTGAGGCCTGCTGAGAGTTAGTGAGCTTTTCATGATGTTTGTAGATGTTGTTTGTATCAAGAGATCAGGTCCATGGCTCAAGAAATACAAAATTGCAAAAAGTATGTTTTATGGAAATGGTATTGCAACCTTTATGCCATTTTTGGAATAAATCAATGTGTAATGCTCCATAGCTCAGAATAAGACCAATATCCATTGTATTTGCATTTAATTAAGGAGTGTGGAAAGGATTAAGACCTGTAAAACAAGTACAAGCATGCTTTGGACAGATTTTCAAGTTGTAGCAATGTGCAAAATGCCTTGGACAAAAGTGAGAAGTGGCCATTTTCAAACTTTCGATTCTCTCTAACCATAAATGATTTTGGAGAGTTCTTTGACATTTTGGAAAGCTTGTAACATTCTATACAATCCATATTTGAAATGTAATTTTAGATTCCAAATGGAACTAGGTGAAAAGTTGTCATGAAGATAGGTCAAAATCCTGCCTAAACTAGGGCAAAATTTCACTAAGTTAAAAGTTTTATGGACCCTTGTTCACAAAATTATAACATGAGATCCAAGCATCTTTTGGGAAAACTTTGTGAATCAAAGTTGTAGATTTTGTGTATTACTACAACTTTCATGTTGTAAGTTTTATTTGAATCCAATTGCATCATGGTGAAAAAGTTGGGAAAAAATAAGAAATTTTCATAACTTAGAAAATTTCTAAGTTATGAAAATTTTCCATTTTAAACCCTAATTTCCAAAATTAGGTTTCTAGGTGAACAAGTTACATGTTTTGACACATCTTGATGAAAAATGACCCTTGACACTTGATTTTGACCAAAAAGCCAAAGTTTGACTTTTTAGTGTACAGTTGATTATTGATCAATTGACTAGAAAATTCATGTGTCAATCCAATGCATTGGAGATCTTTTGAACCTTGTGATTAGGTAAAGATGATGCCATTGAGTCCTTGAAACCATTCTTGAACCCAATTTGCCATTGGCTAGGTGAAAAATCAGAAATTGTTGCCCTTCTACAGTCAAAACCCTAATTTTGACCATTTTGCCCTTTTGATGATCTTATCAAAATTCTTGAGGAGTTGTGGTCCAAACTTAATCAAATGGTTCATATGAGTCTATAATGTTGATGTGGATAAAAAATTATGAGGTTTGACTGTAAATTGTCCATGGTTGACTTTTTCCCCAATACAGCTGATTTTTAGGTCAACTGTCCAATTGACTGGGCAAAAATGTGATTCAAGGCTTGAAACATGATAAGAGAAATCTTATAAGTCCAATATGAAGTATGAAAGTCACATGAGGCATTGGAAGTCCAAAAATCCCTGTGCAAATTCAAACCCTAATTTCAGGTTAATAGTGCAAGGAGATGTCTTGAGCTGAGTAAAACCTAATCTGGTCTTGAATCCAAAGAGTCTTGTGAGGGGAAATATTGATAAAATAAGAGGGAAAATTTTGGGGTACAACATCTGCCCCTGTTCAATCTTCTTGAACCTGAAGAGTTAGATTTGCCAGCTTTGTCGTTCGTGACTCGAAGGTAAAAGATGATTGGACACTAGAGTGCCCGTAAATTTGCACTCGTCAAAATGTAGTCGAGGAAATGGGCTTAAAGATACCATTTGGAGATGTGATAGAATCTTGTTGGATATGGGCTTAAAGATGCCATCTAAGGATGTTTGTTGAATTTAATGTTGTAAGTCAGAAGAATAAGTATCAGAATGGTATATGTGTCTGGGACGTATCTGAATTGTATCTGGGGACTGAATCTGTATGACAAGGGTATAGCTGCGGTGTCTGGAGCGTATCCGAGCTGTAACTGGAGTTGAATCTGTATGAGAAAGGGTATAGCTGCCGTGTCTGGAGCGTATCTGAGCTGTAACCGTACTTGAATCTGTATGAGCAAGGGTATAGTTGTCGTGTCTGGAGCGTATCCAAGCTGTAACTAGAGTTGAATCTGTATGAGCAAGGGTATAGCTGCCGTGTCTGGAGCGTATCTGAGCTGTAACTGGAGTTGAATCTGTATGAGCAAGGGTATAGCTGTCGTGTCTGGAGCGTATCCGAGTTGTAACTGGAGTTGAATCTGAATGAGCAAGGGTATAGCTTCCGTATCTCGAGCGTATCCGAGCTGTAACTGGAGTTGAATCTGTATGAGCAAGGGTATAGCTGTTGTGTCTGGAGCGTATCCGAGCTGTAACTGGAGTTGAATCTGTATGAGCAAGGGTATAGATGTCGTGTCTGGAGCATATCTGAGTTGTAACTGGAGTTGAATCTGTATTAGCAAGGGTATAGTTGCCGTGTCTGGAGCCTATTCGAGTTGTAACTGGAGTTGAATCTGTATGAGCAAGGGTATAGTTGTCGTGTCTGGAGCATATCCGAGCTGTAACCGTACATGAATTTGTATGAGCCAGGGTATAACTGCCGTGTCTGGAGCATCTCTGGGCTGGGGAAAAAGTCAAGATAAGTGACAGAATGGAAACCGTGTCTGGAGCGTGTCTGGACTGTATCCTGAAGTTGAGGTATGAATGAGTAACAGAATGACTTCCGTGTCTGGAGTGCATCTGTACTATATCTTGACTTTGAATATTTGCTAAAGATAGTTGTTAAACTTATTCTGAAAAGGATAAAATGTTAGCTGAAACACAAGGTTATGTTGCATGAAATGCATGATACAATAAAATGTGTTTTATCAATGTTTATGATATATGAATGTAATGTATGCGCATGTAAGCTGATTCGCTGTACTGCTGAGGAAAATAAATCCTTGATAGCTGGAGATAATAAAATCTTTAAATCCCTAACTTTTTCCTGGACCACCCTTTCGGGTTTTCAGTCCACCGGGATATCCTTTTTTTCCCAAGTCGCCTTTTCAGGTTTTCGACTTGTCGGGTGTACATATTTTTTGGTTTTCATCCCTAATTTTTGCCCGAATCCTTTTGGTTCGCCGGGAAGCCCTTATTTTTGCCTAGGCCAGTCAACCTAGCGGGTCTTTAATCATGCTTAGTATTTTTTCACTATGTATGCATTGACAGGGTGAGGAAGGTCATCACCGTCCATGGTGGTCAAGATCATGGCTCCACCCAAAAAATATTTTTTAATCACAAATGGCCCTTCATATGTGGGAGTCCATTTGCCCATGGGATCATCTTGCGGCAGTATGATGCGCTTGATCACTAGATCCCCGACTTGATATTCTTGGCGTCTGACTTTTTGTTGAAAGCCTTGATCATTCTTTTTCGATACATTTGACCATGACAGACAGCAGCAAGTCTCTTCTTATCAATCAAATTCAGCTGATCAAGTCGAGTTTGGATTGAGTCATCTTCGTTCAAACCTGCATCCTTCATAATCCTTAGAGAAGGGATATAGGCCTCAATAGGTAGAACAACCTCCATACCATATACCAGAGAGTAGGGTGTTGCCCCTGTCGATGTTCGTGCGGAGGTGCGGTACCCATGAAGAGAAAATGGTAACATCTCATGCCAGTCTTTGTATGTCACTGTCATCTTCTGTATGATCTTTTTGATGTTCTTATTAGCATCCTCCACAGCTCCATTCATCTTTGGCCGGTAGGGGGAAGAATTATGGTGCTGGACCTTAAACTGTTTACAGAGTTCAGTGATCATTGTGTTATTAAGATTCGTACCATTGTCAGTGATGATTCTCTCTGGCACACTGTAACGACCAGGTTATGCTTGATAAATTGCGCCACAATGTTCTTGGTAACAGTAGCAAAAGAGTCAGCTTTAACCCACTTCGTGAAGTAATCAATGGCCACAAAGATGAAGCAATGCCCATTGGACGCGGTAGTTCTAATCTCTTCGATCATGTCAATGCCACACATTGCAAAGGGCCAAGGAGTCGTGAAGACATTCAAGGGAACCAGAGGTACATGTACTTTATCAGCGTAGATTTGACACTTGTGACAAGTTCGGGAATGCTGATAGCAGTCTGCTTCCATAGTGGACCAATAGTATCCTGCCTGTAGGATCTTTTTAGCCATGGTATGTCCACTTGAATGGGTTCTGAAGGTACCTTCATATAGATCTGTCATAATCCTATCTTCTTCGCTCTTGTCTATGCACCAAACTAAAGTAGAGTCATGGTTGCACTTGTAGAGGATTCCATTATTGAGAAAGATGCCCCCTCGGGATACTCTTAAGCCTCAAGATACCTTCTTATTTCGTGAAACCAAGTTTTGTCTGCTACCTCTTCAGTATCGATTTCACAGCAGTACATCGATTTATCCAACCTCTCGGTAGTGATTCAGGGAGCTTCGTTGTCCCACCTGACCTTGTACATAGATGACATAGTAGCTAGCGTGTCTGCTAACTGATTCTCCTCTCGTGGGAAATGTTCAAAGGTTACCTCCTCAAAGTGTGGGAGAAATGTCAGCACATGCTCTTTGTACGGGATGAGATTCGGGTGCTTCATATCCCACTCTCCTTTGATCTGACTTATCACCAAGGCTGAATCCCCAAAAACATTTAAGAACTTGATCTTCAGGTCGATAGCAGTTTTGAGACCCATGATGCAGGCTTCATACTCTGCCATGTTGTTCGTACAGTTGAAGCATAGTCGGGAAGTGAAAGGAGTATGACAACCTTCAGGAGATATGATTACAGCACCAATGCCATTATCGAGTGCGTTTGAAGCTCCATCAAAAACCATAGTCCATCGGGATCCATCTTCAGGTCCTTCATCCAGTCCAGGTTCTTCATCGTCAGTCACTAGCATAATACTCTTGTCTGGGAACTCAAAATTCATGGACTGGTAGCCATCCACGGCCTGATGAGTCAAATGATCAGCTAATACATTTCCCTTGATTGCTTTATGGGTTGTATATTGGATATCGTATTTGGTTAAGATCATCTGCCAACTTGCTATTCTTCCAGAGAGAGTGGGCTTCTCGAAGATGTACTTGATTGGATCCATCTTAGATATCAACGAAGTAGTGTGAGTCAATATATATTGTCTTAGTCGGCGAGCAGCCCATGCCAAAGTGCAGCAAGTTTTCTCGAGCAGTGAGTATCTTTTCTCACATTCGGTAAACTTTTTTCTAAGGTAGTATATTGCATGTTCTTTTCTACCAGACTCGTCATACTGCCCCATCACACACCCCCATTAAATTGTCTATTACTGTTAAGTACATTATCAAAGGTCTTCCTTCAATCGGAGGCATCAGAATTGGTGGTTCTTGAAGGTATTCCTTGATTCTTTCGAAGGCAGTATGGCATTTGTCATTCCATTTTACTACTTGATCTTTCTTCAGGAGTTTGAAGATCGGCTCACAAGTAGCAGTCAGATGTGAAATGAACCTGGCGATATAATTTAGGCGTCCTAAGAAACCTCTAACTTCCTTCTCATTACAGGGAGCCGACATTTCTTGTATGGCCTTCACCTTTGCAGGGTCTACCTGAATACCTTTGTCACTGACAATGAACCCCAGAAGTTTTCCAGACCTTACCCCGAAGGTGCACTTGTTCGGATTCAACCTCAGCTTGTATGTCTTCAACCTGTCAAACAACTTTTGTAGATGATCAAGGTGTTATTCCTCGTATTGAGACCTGGCTATCATGTCATCAACACAAACCTCTATCTCATGGTGAATCATATCATGGAATAAAGTGACCATGGCTCACTGATAATTTTCCCCAACATTCTTCAATCCAAAAGGCATCACCTTGTAACAGAAAGTGCCCCACTGTGTGACAAAGGTTGTCTTCTCCATGTCTTCGGGTGCCATCTTAATTTGGTTGTAGCCAGAGAAACCATCCATGAAGGAAAATATTTTGTGATGTGTGATGTTATCAACCAGAACATCAATATGGGGAACCGGGAAGTCATCCTTGGGGCTTTCCCTGTTCAGATCTCTATAATCCACACACATTCGTACTTTACCGTATTTTTTAGGCACCGGCACCATGTTGGCCACCCATTGAGGATAAGAAGTGACGGATTAGAACCCAACATTGAACTATTTCATAACCTCTTCTTTGATCTTCTCTGACATTTCAGGGTGCATACGACGGACCTTTTGCTTTACCGGAGGGAAATCTTCTTTAGTCAGTAGACGATGAACCATAATATCAGTGTCTAAACCAGCATGTCTTCATATGACCAGACGAAGATCTCGACATAGTCATGCAACATCTGTACCAACCGTTGTTTGACACTAAGCTCCATATTTGCACCAATCTTGAATCCTTTTCTGTCTACCTATGTGCCCAAGTTTATTGTCTCAACTGGCTCTTCATGAGGTTGTATAGCCTTCTTTTCTTGCTATAACAGTCTAGCAAGTTCTCCCGGTACCTCACAATATTCCTCACCTTCGTACTCAGCTTGGTTGATCGGATTTTCGAAGTTATAACTGGCAATAGCATAACTGTTATCAATAGGATCCAGAGTGGATATGGATTTGCAGTTCGATATGTGAGTGTGTGTAAGAGCATGGCTGTATTGATAAAGTAAAAGGCAGAAAAGAAAAACAGAATGCGCAAAATTTGTACGCAAGAACGTCCAATGTTTTATTGATGACATATGATAATGACATATAATAACCCTCACAAATAAACCATTGTGCCTCAGGTAAGACACAAGGCCATAGAGTTTATATTGTTTATTACAAATCCGAAAAACAAGTAAGACAATTACTACTGAACAAAAGTAATTGGCACAAAATCTTTGGCCGTCCAGTTACTAGGTCCACCGATTGTAGTAGGGTAGATCCAGCTGTCAATATCAAAATCCTCATCATTGTCTTCTATAGCATTGACTTCACGATTGCTGATGCATAGGGGAGGTCCTCCAGCCCGAGAATGTTGAATAACCCTTTGAGCTCCTAAAGTAAAGCCCAAACCAAATTTGTCAGTTTTACGAGGAAAATCAGGGAGCTGTCCCCAAATAGTACACCCACCTTCTTCAACTACTGCTCTGGTGTCCTTGAGAGAAGCCATCTTCAAAGGAGGTCTGGTGATCTTTGGCACACTGGTGATAGTCTCGGTTGATGCCATAGTCTGTGGAACCTCTTCAAAATTTTGACAAGGGGTATTTATAAACTCATCGTCCATCTCCACATACTTGAACGAGTTCAGATGGCTTACCATATATTCCTCTTCACCATGCATGGTGACAATCTTCCCCTTCACTTGATACTTCAACATTTGGTGTAGTGTAGAAGTAACAGCCCCGACTTCATGGATCCAAGGACGAACCAACAAACAAGAATAAGATGGCCTGATATCCATCACGTAGAAGGTGGATTCAAAGGTCTGGGAACCCACTTTGACAAGGATGTCCACCTCCCCATGCACCATTATTTTTGAACCGTTGAAAGCCCTCACCACAATGTTACAGGGCTTTAAGGTTAAACCTTCACAATCTAGCCTATCAAGAGCCTTCTTGGGAAGAACATTTAGTGACGATCCAGTGTCCACTAGCATATGGGCCATAGTAGTGCCCCTGCATTCGATCGAGACATGCGAAGCATCATTATGATTTCTCCCCTTGGGTGTCTAATCGGCATCAGAAAAACCCAACCCATTATCGCTAGTCAAACTGGCCACACAGTCCTCGAATTGGTCAGTAGAGGTTTCTTGCGGCACATGCACAGTCTTGAGAAATGTAATCAAAGCCTTTGCATAGGCCTTAGAACACAATACTAGAGCCAGCATCGATATCTTCGAAGGGGTTTGCCCCAGCTATTTGACCACATCGTAGTCACTCTTCTTGATTATTTTTACAATTTCCTCCATTTCTTGTTTAGAGGATTCCAAAACAACTTTTCTAGGTGCCTCCGTCCGGGCAGGCTCACCTACAACTTCTTTGCGCTGAGTCCTAGATGACTCATCGGCAGGGATAACAACTGGAGTAAGAATGGGAGTAGTAGCGGAAGTACTAACCGGAACAATAGATGGAATAACAACAGGCTTAGCAACAGTCTTCAGGGAGATCTCGGGGGAGAAAACCCTTCCACTTCGAGTAATTTTGTTGGTCCCGACAATGTTACTAACATCAGGATCAGCCTCTTCATCTTTTTCGTCTTTACTGGTTAACAAATCCTGCTTGACACCATGGTAGTAAACGTCAGCGCCGTAATTCCAAGGAACAGCTTTGTTTGAGGAGTATGGTACAGGGCCAGGAAAAGTGACTATTAATGGAGAAATTCTTGGCGTAGGTGTAATCCTAACATGTCTATTGGAGGAGACCTTCGAAGGATTGGCAGAAATGGTTATGATAGCAACATCCTCATGTAGAACAGTTAGGAAGAGGGTCCTTTCGAACAAAATCTCTTTGTTATCTATCAGGCATTGAACACCTTCTTTCAGCAAATAACTACCAGAAGGCAGAGATGAACACATGTGGAAACCTTCACCACAACCCGGAAATAAACCAGCTAGCAACAAATTCCTCTTGACGGTCATGAGAGGAGTAGCAACTTCATCAACATAAGTAACAAATAGATCAATATCAACGACATTAACACCACGGTTGTGCTTGGGCATGGGAGCAGTTATGACATTAGGCATCTCTGGAGCATCAAACTCAATCTCCTTTGCTTTCATCAGATCTTGTATCCTATTCTTCAGAGCCCAACAGTCATTTTGTATCGTGACCTGGACTCTCAGAATGGTAAGCACACCGAGCGTTTAGATTGTAATGAGGAGATGTGGTATTGGGATTCTTGGGAGCCTCCTTTAAGGTTTCCAGATTAGACATTAACAGATGGGGTAAAACCTTATACAACAGCATATTGATCCGGGTGAACTGCCTTTGAGGTCTTTCTACCCTTGGCTGATTGTTTCGGTGTTGAGTAGCCTCAGGCCTAGGTATCATCACAGCCCCTACCGTTGGACGGTGCTCGGTTCTATTCTGACTTCTTGGATTGTAAATAGCATTGACCTCCTTCTTACCAATGAATGGCTTCTTCACTGTACTTTAAGAGGTGTCTTTCTGGATCTTGTCACTTAGGATCCCAGCTTCTACCCCTTCTCCAGTCAATATCAGCTCAGTAAAACCAGCTGAGGAGCTGCCAATCAAGTGATTGAAGAACGAACCAGATAGCGTACCAAGAAACATGTCCACCAACTCCCTATCAGACGAAGGAGGTTGGACTCTTCCTGCCAAATCTCTCCACTTCTGCGCGTAGTCCTTAAAACCTTCACTTTCACCCATAGACATACTCTGGAGTTGAGTATGGGTAGGAGCAAGGTCAGCGTTTTATTGATACTGCTTATAAAAAGTAGTGGCCAGATCTTCCCAATTGTGGACATTGATTCCCTCTAGCTAATAGAACCACTCAAGCTGAGTCATGGACATACTGTCTTGAAAGAAATGGACCCATAAGTTCCTATAAGCAGTATGAGGCTGAATCTTCCTCACATAAGAACGGAGATGAAGCTTGGGACAAGAAACCCCATCATACTTTGCAAATACTGGAGCCTTGAAAGACAACCCCAGATGCCAAACCCAGCTCTTCAAAATCCAGACCTGGTACTCTTTGGATCTCCATTGCATTCAGACGATCCTCTAATTGTTTATACCTATCCTCAGTGGGAGGACATTATTCATCATTGTAATCAGATTCATCCTTAGAAACCCTTGGACTAGGGTCTTCCTCCCTTGTCTCACCCTCTTGATTCTCCCCTTCTTTGGATGAAGAGTTCAGATCAACCAATTTCTTCAACGGTCCCCTGAATCTTCTACCCAGATTTAGGACACCAGCGGTCTTCTTTGTCTTCTTCTTTCTATCTTTCAGAATAAGGGCCTTCAGATCTTATTTCCCTTTAGCCAAAGCTACAAACATTTGCTGAAATTGGGCATTTTGTGCCTGGAGATCCTTGATACTTTGTTCAGAAGTCATTATTGTTGAAATAAACAGCAAAGAAGATGAGAAACCTGTTATGAGACCTGTTTATGCATTGATATGTATGGCATGTGTATGCAATGATTTCAAGGACTTTGGGAAATTTAAATTTGCGAACCAAAATGAAACAAAGATTTTATTAGTAGAATTTAAGATACAATTGTCTTTTAGGCGTTTTAATTGAAAATTCTAAAAGCTAAAAAATCAAGTTTCCCATGGATGCTTCCTCTTCGTGCCGAGATAGACATTAAGGCTTCTTTCCTCATGAAGCTTCTTTGTGAGCTCTAAAACTTTCTTCTCTTGGGCATAGAACTGGTCCCTATAAGTATCTCGCTCCTTCTTCAACTGAATCCAGGACCTCTATAATTCTTCAAGATCGGTGGGCATATCAGGATAAGAACCGTGTAGGGAATATCCCCTTCAATAATGGGCTCCACGAACACTGGTAAGACAGCTATGTATGGCATCTTAAGATTCTGAGCACGAGCTCGTACCCATTGGAGATAAGGTTCCATAGGAATGGAAGTCTTTGGCCCCAAAGTCTTGACGTCAGATATGTTCACCATGCCCTAAGCTCGTATGAACCTCTGGCGATACCCTTGAACACCATCCTCATAGTTAAACATATTTCCCTGGCTAAGCATCTCATGAGGACCATCCCTTCGAGCGTAACCAAATTGTCGCAGAGCCAAATAAGGATTATAAGTTATGCCTCCCCTAATTCCAAGTAGTGGGACATTAGGGAATTCCCCGCAGTGGTCAATAATAGAAATATCTCCCATAGATCGGGAATACCAGAGAATATCCGTGTGAGAAAGTGACATTATCCTTTGCGACCAACCCAAACCTTCTTCATTCTTCAGCACTGACTTAGGGAGGTGAGAAATAAACCACCTCGACAGTAATGGAATGCAGCACATAAGAACCCCTCTTCTCTTCGTGGTACGAGTGTGGAGAGCATGCAAGATATCTCCGAGCAAAGTAGGCACAGGGTTGCGAGAGAGGAAGATATTGATAGCATTCACATCTATGAGTAAGTCTGGATTAGAGAACAGTACTAACCCATAAATTAGAAGATCCAAGACCTCCACAAAAGCCTGAAAGTACAAATCATCCCAAAACAGTTGGGCCTTCTCTATTAGGAATTTGGATAGAAAACCCTTGACTCTGCTTCTTGGTTCCAAATTGGATACCACATCGGCCCGTTTCAAATGCAAAGCTGAGGCAATGACTTCTGGCTTGGGAACCTTGTCTAAACATGTGAAAGGCCTCTGGTCAAGAATATGTATATCCAATAACTGAGAGAACTATTCCATGGTATGCACCAACTGATAGTCTGGAAAGGTGAAGCAGTGGTGCTTGGGATCAAAGAACTGAAAGAGTACACCCATCATTTTTCCATCAAAGCTCGAAGTAACCAGGTTGATAAGTCGACCATATCTCTTACGGAATGAAGAAGTTTCGGGAACCCTTGATACTAGCTCTTTGAGTATGAGAGGTATTCTTACAAAGCTGATTCAGATAGTGTTTCTACGAGCGGAAGCCATGATCTGCAAAACAGAACAAAGATAAATTCCCTCGGTCCTTGAAATGGTTAGTGTAATAAGAATGGATGCTATGTTATAATGCATGATGTTATGTTCAAACAGAGTAAATCACAGCTTTGCATGAGGTTAAAGGTAAGTACCCTCTTTAAGTTTAGTTGGTTTCAAACCTGTCTTAGAAAAGTAATCGGGTTCTAAGGATTCTCAATATCACTGATCATCCTTTATCGGGCATTGTTTCAGCTCAGGAAATCTTTTCTTGCGGCCGAAATATCCCAAAAGTCTAATCTCAATGAGTGTAGCATCGAGTATCAACCAATCCTCAGCTTTATACCAAGGTCGGCTATCTCACTACTTTCTAATGGCTAAGTTTGTTCAACTAAGGTTCTAAGGTTTGTTAGTTCTTCACGACACCACGTGGAGGCCCCGTATTCTCCTCGTTTCAACACAAAGGATACCTATACCAACCAAAGTGTCACACCAACACATCCACCACTTAAACCATATCGGTCTATGCCGTACAGTTTCCACGATCTATTGTTGTTTACCTAAAAAGTGTCCCCAGATTCGGGTGTAGGATCTTCAACAATACCCAAGCAAAATCCCTTAAAGATAAAGCAGGCAAAACAACCAAGAAACAATTAAAAAAGAACTAGATCCTAAGGTAAACCCCACTTTATTAATTGTCCCCAGCAGAGTCCCCAGTTCTGTGATACGGTGGCAGAACTTACTGTTTTTTGTTACTACTGGTTTTGTGTTTTTTGTTTGCAAATTTACGGTAAGCAAGAGTCGCCACCGTCTTTTATTTTATCCAACAAAGGAAAAGGGAAAAGAACAGAAAAAACCTTTTTCGAGATATTTCTTAGTACGGGGGGTAGATTATAGAAAGGGAGGGTATTAGCACCCTTTTTATCTGTGGTTTTCCATGGGATCTTAGGTACTTGCTCATTTTTAAATTACTTTTGTCTGTTTGTGTGATTTTTAAAAAGTTTTGAAATTGCCTTAGTGCGGCGATTCACGTTATGGTAACTCTTGTATCCCTCAAGGGTGTGATAAAGTGTTTTGAAAACTTTTGTTTGAAAAGTTTGTTTGAAAGTGTATGGTGTAGAAGATTCTTTTGAGCAAGTACGTAAGAGTTTCTACCTATTCGAAAAAGACTGTTCATTTTTCTTATTTCCTTTAGACAACTTTATCCTGCTATTAAGGAGTAGGTAGCTCCATCGTTGGAGTTTAAGGGACAATCAAAAGGGATGATTACGATCACTTAAGGCAACAGGGCGAGATCTCTTAGTAACTGTCCTAAAATTCTAAGATCACTTTTTTACTGAGGCAACATCGAAAGGGTCATCGAGGGACTAGTGATCTTTCGAATTAGAGGACAACCACTAAAAATTCTCACGTTTCGAGAATGGTGACCGTTTTCCGAAGGCAACCGAAGTGGGGAAAAACCCTATGAGTGAGCATGTGCAAGTGTTTGATTTCATTTTATTTAATCTTTGAATATTTAGGGTTTTCTACTGTTTTAAATTATTGATTTATATTTCGCATACAATCCTATTATCAATCAACTAACAGTTTATAATGACGGAAAGTAAAAGTGCGGGAAGTTTAAACCTAGCTATTACAAGGCTTTGGGGAGGGGGATTACATAATCAAAAAACTTGGGGAAAACAGTAAATGAAAATAGTAATAAACCTAAGTTAAAAGCTATTACAAACTTGGAACAATTACATTAATTGGAAAAATAATGGAAAAAGACAATGCGCGACAAAATTAAATACGGGGAATTAATAATTAACTTCAAAGACATTTAATTAGTGAATAAAGAAAGAATATTTTTTTTGGATTTTTGATAAAAGTAATTAATTTTGCAAATTAACCTAATTTCTAATTAATTTTAATTATGAAAAAGGAATTTAAATTATCCTAATTAACTTAATTAATTAATGAAATTAAATATTTTATAAAAAACCTAATTCTAATGTTTTTTGTATTTTTATGGTTTTAAGATTTAAGTTAAAAAAGGATTTTTAAAACAATTAAAAAAAATAAAACAATAAAAAAGTTAAAGAAATTAAAACAAAAATTAAATGGTCCTGATATGAGAAGTAATTCAGGGGGTGCAGAATTGAATTTGTGTTAGGCCCAAGATTGTTGGCCCCATGATTGCGCCTGATCCAGTGGGGATCACCTTTGGAGGGTCTACCATGCTCCTAGATTGCAGTATGTTGGATCCGATCAGTGGATGGATCTAATGGTTGAGATCAGGGGTGTATGGTAGGATCCTGACTATGAAGCATGCTAGATCTGAAACAAGAAAATCAGAAAATAGAAAATGTTTAGACCTGGGATCGAACCCAGGCCCTTCCTCTCACACGCACAACGTCTGGACCAACTATGCTGGAACACTTATTTGTTAATGTAATAAACAAAAAAAACATAAGGTAAATAAAGTAGTATGCCCATGAAAACGCTCTAAATTCAAACGGGCCAGTGGTATGCTGCCACCTCTTGTCTTCTTCCCAGAACTGTCGTTTTTGATACTAAACCTTTACCTACGGACAAAATTGTCACTAAAAGCTATAGTGACAGTTTTTGTCCATAGCTATAACCCTGCAACATCTCAAAATGCAATGCAAGCAATATTAATCAGAACCAAAGACATGAATCAATTGCTCATGACCTCCTAAATTCAATATCACCCCTAATTTTATCTATTTTGCCTCTAGCTAGGGTTCCCCAATTTGGAGCTTCGGAACCCTAACAATGGTGAAGGGTTGTACCTGTGCTTAAACTCTGATTAAACCATTGAAAAACATTGCAAATGTGATAGCAAGCATGGATATATGATCAAAACAGATTCATAATGGACAAATCATTGGAATTGAGTTTGAAAAAAAAGACAAACTGTGACTGTTCTTGCACTTGATTCTTGATGCTTCAGGCTTGGGGAATGAGTGTGGTAGCTTCCTAGAAGTCCAAGGATTGTTGTTTAGTCCTTGAAATGCCTTGAATTCTCCTGGGGAGAAGAATCTGATCTGCACTTTTTGACAAAAATTGACACTTTGTTCTTGCTCTTAGGGAGGCAGGTTGCGCATGAAATCTTGTGTTCTAGGGTTGCAATGCATTGGCATATGTAGTGAATCAGATTAGGGCAATATTTGTGGCAAGAATCCAAAGAGTAATGGCATGGTTTTAAGAAAAAATCAAATCTTGAAATTTTTCCATATGTGGATATTTTGTGTCCATTTGACCTTGCACGATTTCCTTGGCTTTTTGACAACATATAAGATCTCCATTCAATGCAAAAATCATCCCTAAAACAAATTATGTGATTTATTTGGATTTATTTGATTTTATTTGATTTTTAAATGAATAAAAATCAAAATAAATTAAATTAATAAGTGAATAAGGCATGGAGGGTTCCATAGGTCGTGGACCATGCTAGGACTGAGATTCAATCTTGAAAATATGGGCCCATGTGGAAAAAATGCAATTTTGAGCATTGTTGACTTTGGGCAAATTTCCAAAAATGGCCAACTTTGATAATGCATCTCTCTCTCAATTTTGACCCTAAGAGGGTTTTTCTGGAATTTTTATAAATCTTAGGATGTCCCATAAACAACCCTTTTGGTTTCATCTTAATTGGATCTTCCATGTTCATGTAAGGAGCTTTGACCCAAAAGGTGTTTTTGCTGACTTTTGAAATGACCTATAATGTAGGGACTTGTATCTTTTGATTGAGGCATTTCTTGACCTTAAGGGATGAAGATAAGTTGTAGAGAATTGGATTCTCTTCAAAATGAGCCTTGGATGAGAAATTTGTTATAAAGTGTGAGAAAGTTATGCCTGGTCAAAGTTTGGTTGACTTTTCCTGTAGGAACCCTAATTTAGCAACTTTTGACTTTTGATGAATTAGGAGCATTCCTTGAGGAATCATGATCAGCCCTTGATCAAATGATGGATAATACTTCAAAATGTTTATGTTAACCAAAAATCTTGAAGTTTGACTGTATGTGGCTCACAGTTGACTTTTGACCTAGTATAGTTGATTTTCAGGCATTTGAGCAGTTGATTGAGAAAACTTCTTGTGCAAGGCATGAAACTTGGCATGGATGATCTTGAGGGAAATGAAAACCATTTAGGACCCTTGGAACTCAAACATCTTAATGAGAAGTGAAACCCTAGTTTGAGGCTCATTGTCTTAGGAGGAGGATTTGTCTGGTCAATCCTTAGGCATCCTTGGGCAAGTTGAGGACCTCAATGGGCATGTGTTGAGTAGAATGAGAGGGAAAATTTTATGGTACAATAGATAGCGACGGGGAGGATGAGATCTGAAATGTTTTGGTCCTGCGTGCCTATTTTTGTTTAGTTTGGATTTGTGGCCTTCATGCCTGTCACGAGCGTGAACTGCCCATCAGAAAGTTAAACACTGGGGTCATCCAACATGAGTTGTCTCCAATGGCATTCACCTCGGGAAGTTGGGATCTTGAGCTTGTGGGGTAAACTGCCCATCACGAGTTAGATGTTCTTCCTGTTGGGTACTTCGACAGTAGAGCTTAATTGAGGTGTCCCTGTCGGGCTATGGTCCTGCTCGAGAAATGAATAACAACTAGCCTTTCATTTATGTTTGGAGATCATGTATGTACCTTGACATGCCTACATGGTCGGGCTCATCCCGTCGTTGGTTGGAGAGGATTGGTCGACTGTTAATGCCCTTAGTAGGATAAGGACTTAGCTGTAATATTGTTTCAGTTTCATAACATTCCATGGTCGAGGTAGTGGTTCTCCATTTAAGTGTTCGAGGTAGTATGCCCCGTTTCTCGTAGATCTACGGATGCGGTACGGTCCTTCCCAATTCACGTCTAGCTTCCCCTCTTGGGAATCTTTCTGATTCCTCCGCAAGAATAGGCTATCGGGCTGGAACTCGCGCTTTATGACTTTGTTGTCATGGCGAAGGGTTATCTATTATTTTAACATGGCCTTGAGAAGAGCTGCTCCTGATCGAATTTCATCGACTAGGTCAAGTTCTTCTCTTAGGGCCTCGTCGTTTAGTTCCTCTTCTAGAGGAACTTCAATTCATCTGGATGGCTCCATGACTTCTACAGGGATGACAGCCTTGGTGCCTTAGGTTAGGCGGAATGGGGTATCGCCCGTCGTCGAGTGAGGTGTCATTTGGTATGCCCATAGGACACTATGCAGCTCTTTGACCCACCCCCTTTTTGCATCGCCTAACCTGCGCTTGAGTCCTCGTAGGATGACTCTATTCACGGCCTCGGCTTCCCCGTTAGTTTGGGGGTGTTCGACTGAGGTGAAGTGTTTCTTGGTGCCGTGTTTAGCAATAAAGTTTTGGAAACCTTGATTGGTGAACTGCATCCTGTTGTCAGTGACGAGCGCTTGTGGTATCCCAAATCGGTCAAGCACGTTTTTCTTGTAAAAACGGAGGATATTTTGTGAAGTGATTTTAACCAGAGCTTCGGTTTTTGTCTATTTCCTGAAATAGTCGATGGCCATGATCAGGAATTTGTTTTGATACGACCCTTGCATGAAAGGTCCGAGGATGTATATTCCCCAACAGGCGAACGGCCATGGGAAGGATAGTGTTTTGAGCTCGTGCGGGGGTGCGAGGTGCATGTCCGCGTGCCTATGGCACTTATCGAATTTCTTAACATGCTCCTTTGAATCTTGTTTCATGGTCGGCCATAGTAGCATGCTCACAGTGCATTTTGTGCCAGGGACCTTTTGCCCATATGTTGGGCGTTGATTCCTTCGTGCATTCCCCACAGTATCTCGGGGATTGTGAATTCTTCGACACATTTTAGGAGTGGGATGGAGAATCCTCAACGGTAAAGTTTAAGCTCGAGTACTACATATGAACATGCTCGCCATTTGGTCGCAGTTGCCTCCCTTTGGTCAATGGGCAGTTCTCCTTTTGTCAGAATGTTGAACACTGGGATCATCCAACATGAGTTGTCCTCGATGGAATTCACCTCGAATGGTAAAGTGGATTTTTCAATACTCGGGCGAGAAAGGGATTCTTGGATGACATATTTTGTTTTCGCCTTTCTTCTTTGAGATCGCGAGTTTGAGAGTATGTCTTCCCGTGTGTTCTGTTCACGAGGCACATGCTTGATCTCTTCCTGACCAAACTTCTTCATATGTTCTCTGACCAGGTTTAAATATTCGATGAGGTTGTTGTTCTTAGGTTGGTATCCCCTTGAAATTAAGATGCGACAAGTTGGGAGTCTGAAAATTTGTATCTCTCGGTCACCCAAATCCTCGGCCAGCCTTAATCCTGTGAGTAAGGCCTCATATTCAGCCTGATTTTTCGATGTTGGAAAAGAAATGGTGAGAGAATGTTCGATCACAACACCTTCCTCATTCTCAAGTAGGATTCTCTTTTCGCTCCCTGTCGAGCTAGAAGCTCCATCCACAAAGATGGTCCACTTATGCTTCTTCCCTGTAGGGGGTTGTGAGCAGTCATCTATGTGATGAAGTCGGCCAGTGCTTAGGATTTGAGGGCCTTCCTTCTCTTGTACTGGATGTCGAACTCCGAGAGCTCCAAGGACCATTTTAGCATTCGACCGACCATGTTTGGTCGGTATAGGAGTTGTCTTACGGGTCGATATGTTCGTACGATGATCGTGTTTTCCAGGAAGTAATGTCTAAGTCTCCTCGCTGCATTGACGAGGGCCAAGGCCACCTTCTCAATCTATTGATACCTAACCTCGGTCCCTTGTAGCGGTTTGCTCGTGAAATACACTGGATTTTGCCCGTCTGGATTCTCACGAACGAGGGCCGAACTTACAGCCTCGGCGGAGACATCCAGGTAAAGGAACATGGTTTCGCAGTTCTCAGGTCACGATAGCATGGGTGATTGCAAAAGGATTTACTTGAGATAATGGAGGGCTTGCTCGCATTCCCCGGTCCATTCGAAATTGCCTCTTTGCATAGAAGTTTGAAAAATGGTTGAGCGTGTTGCACGGATTTTGCCACGAAACGGGAGAGCAAGGTGAGCATGCCATTTAATACTTGTAAGAATTTATTTGAGCTACGTGTAGGAAGCTCGAAGAATGCCCCACATTTGTCTGGGTTGGCTATAATTCCCCGTTCAGTCAGATAGAAATCGTGGAATTAGCTCGCCTTAACCCCGAAGGTGCATTTCTCAGGGTTAAATCTCATTCTGCATTTCTCGCTTGGGCAAAGAGCTTTTTGAGATGGGCAGCTTGGTCGGTGTATGTTCGAGATTTGATGATCATGTCTTCCATGTATACCTCGAGCATATCACTAATCTCGTCACAGAAGACTTTGTTCATTATCCGCTGGTACGTTGCCCCTACGTTTTTTAGGCCGAAGGGAATTATATTGTAGTAGTAGTTGCTCGAGCTGGTCACAAAAGCAGTGCAATGCTTGTCGCTCATCGCCATTTGGATTTTGTTATAGCCCGAGTAGGCGTCTATAAACGATAAAATTTTATAGTCGGCCGAGTTATCGACCAACATGTCAATATTAGGTAAAGGAAAATAATCTTTGGGGCATGCCCAATTAAGATCAGTATAGTCAATACACATTCTCCAATTTCCATTATTCTTTTTAACTAGTACAACGTTTGAGAGACAGGTTGAATATTAGGCCTCGGAATTAAAATTAGCCTCTAGGAGGTATTTTACAACATTTTCTGCAGCATCCGCTTTCTCGAGAGACTACCTATGTCTATGTTGCACTATTGCCCTAGCGGCTGGATGAATGGCCAGTTGGTGACAGGCGACCTTGTGGTCGAGTTAGGGAATCTCCACGGTGCTCCAAGCAAACAGGTCCACATTCTCACTCAAGCAAGCTTTGATCTACTTCCTCGCCAAGTCAAGGAGTTCGGTGCCGATCTTCACGCCTTTGTAAGGGTCTTCGCCGAGGGGGGCAAACTCGAAGAGTCCATCTAGGATCTGTCAGAGGAGTTCCTGGTCGCTGTTGGGGGCTTCATCCTTATCGAAGCGGGTGTCGATCGAGATGGAGTCGACCTTTGGCGGAGCCCTTTGTTCTTTTGTCAGAGCAGGTTGTGGTTTAGGTCGAGCAGTAGCAGCTCTTTTGGCAGGTCGCACCCCAGTGTCGACTGTACTCTGTCCTTTGGAATCTGCGTTGAAACATATTCGGGAAACTAAGATGTCCCCATGAATGGTGGTGATGCGTCTCATCCTTGTATAGAATTTCATCTTCAGGTGGGCAGTGGAGGGCACGGCGGTCAGTTCAACCAGTGTCGGTCTCCCTAGCATGCAGTTGTAGAGAGATGGGCAGTCGATGACCAGAAATTGCACCTTGATCTACCGGGAGGTAGTTTCTTCCATGAAGGTGACAAAAAGCTTAATGTATCCCCAGGGTTTGGAGGTCGAGCCATTGAATCCTTGCAGGTCGGACCCCACGTATGGTGAAAGGTGAGTGTCGTAAAGTTGCAAGGTTCAGAACAAATGGTTGTACATGACATCGACAGAACTTCCCTTATCGACCAAGATGCGGTGAACGTTGAAATTATTCATTCTTGCCCACACCAGCAGAGGGATGCTCAAGTTAGGGGCCCCTCCAGGTAACTCCTCAAGGTAGAAGGTAATTGGTTCTGATTTTTCTTTGACCCTCTTAAATGTCATCGCTTGAGTCAGAGCTGCGTCGACCAACTCGTCGAGCTTTCTTTTCGTGGAGTTTATGAAGAGGTCGTTGAATCCCCTGCCAGTTATAACCATGGCGGAGGGGAATTTCTCCCACCTGCTGTGCATGGACGGAGGTTCTTCCTCGTATCTATCGGGGATGTAGAAGTCCTTCGGCCTTATCACAGAGAAAGCTATCTGGATTAGGTCCGCCTCATCTGACAGTTGCTTTTCATCCGCTGCCTCTTTTGTCTCGCGGGTAACCCGACGAGGGGCGTCGTTGCATCGCTATTTCCCGAGTCTGCCACTCTTGATGGGGGTCTTGATGGCGTCCTTGAGGTGGACGCAATCTTCAGTCAGGTGCCCGTGACTCCGATGATACTGACAGTATTTTCTCCTGTCAACCTTGCGTTTCACAAGAGCGGATCGAGGGCGTCTGACGTCGTCGTCCTCAAAGTCGGTATTAGAGCACTCTGCTAGGATAAGCTCGCGGGAAGTGGTCAGCAGAGTGTATACAGTGAATCACTCTACGGGTCCTATGTGCTCGCGAGCATCACACGATTTATCATCCTTTCGCTTATTGCTCGTTCGTCGAGGAGGACATGTATCCTAGTGTCGCATGGAGTTGGTAGTTCCACAACTCCTCGGGTCGCGGGCTTTATTGGCCGCTTCCCGCTCCTTGTAGTCCATATAGGCCCTAGCTTTTTCAAGCAAAGCATCGAAAGAATGGGGTGGTTCGATGCCAAAGGCCTTCTTGAACTCAGTGCCCAGGAGGAGTCCTATCTCGAGAAAATATCTTTTCATGTGATCGGTACACAGGACCTGGATGGCCTCGCGGTTGAACCAATCAATGTACTCCCTGAGGGTTTTGTCGCTTCTTTGGACGATAGCCTCAAGGGCGGCCTCAGTCTTCGGATGTCGATGAGACACTGTGAACGAGCTGATGAACTGGTTCTTGAGGATTCTCTACGAGGTGATGGATCCTGGGGCGAGATTCTTGTACCAGTCCATTGCAGTTTTCCTCAAGGTCGTGGGGAACAATCATCATTTGATGGGTCCCACAATGTTATGATAGTGGAGCATTGCCTCGAACCCGTTGATGTGGTCGACAGCGTCTCCAATACCGTCATATTCCTTCAGTTGGGTAGGTTTCTCCATTCCCATTGGAATGAGCACCTCCATGATTGCTTGCGATAGGGGACCATGGGGGTCGTCTTTGTCACTCCTGTAGGGAGAGTGGGAAGAGGACCGGTTGTAATGGTGGTCGTAGGGATGGCCTTTGCCTCGGGGAGGATCCCTTAGTCGAGGATGTGCTTCTCCTTTTCCCCTGTTTCTGTTTTCAGGGGATCGTCATTCCATGTGCGGGGGGTGATGTCGCGTCTCCAGGTCGCTTCGGGCAGTGGTCTCTCCAACGTGGAGCGTCTTCCAGTTCGTCGGGGAGAGCGGCTTCATGATATATCTTGTCTGTCTCTCCGCGGGGGAGACTGGGGACGGTCTTTGTTCTGACGGGGAGGTAGAGTGTCAGGTCTTTTGTGTCTTCTTGGGCTCGGCGAGAATCCTCAAGCACCCTTAGTTGTTCACCTTGCGAGAAGATCAAGTAATTTGTTTGGTTAATGGCCGCGAACAGAGCCCTGGTCGTGGCGTCAGTGCCCGCGGGGACGGGGACCTCCTGGAAAACGTTCGGCTCATAGTTTTTGGGTGGATGGGCATCCTCGTGTGGCTGAGAGTGGGATGTCGAAAAGGCAGTCATGTCGTCTTTATAGTTGTACACGATACCGGCCATGTCGATGTTGTTCCTGTTGTTGTTATTGTTGCCCATGTTATCGATGATGTTGTTGGGGTCGGCGAGATGGACATTTAGGTTGTTGTTGGCAGCTGGGTTAGCCATGACAATCACCGAGTTTGATGGTTGATTTAGCCTTAGGTAAATGAAAGGCAGAGAATCTTGAATCCCACGGACGGTGCCAATGATCGTACCTTGATCAGAATGGATTGTCAAAGCCCATGAGCTTCGAGTAGAGCAGCAGCTGAAGATTAGATGGGAGTACCTGCAAGACACTCAGATGCTAAATTAAGATTCACGAAGAGTGCTAGTAAGTATGAGAGTATGTAAGTTAAAGAATCAATATATGACTCTCTCAAGTGAGAAGGTATTTATAGCCCCCAGTGCTGGGCCAAGGTCCCCAATGTTGGGCCATCATGAGGCCCAACAATCAAAACTGCCAGGGCTTACATGTGTATGGAGTCCAGAAGGTGGCCTCCTCCCAGGTCAACTATTCTGAGAGAACAGGTGTTGGACCCATTTCAGCGGTAGAAGTGTTTAAGACTAAGTGATTGGATTGGCTAAACTTGTACAGTTCAAAATAAAAATCGCCACCATGCTTTATTGTTTCTGAAGGAATGGGAAAAGAGTGAATAACCCAAAAAGAGGAGGAAAGATTCTAGGTAAGGGGGTTGGTTATGAAAATGGAAGGTATTAGCACCATAAACATCCACGGTACTCCGCAGAAACCTCTTTTTAAAATCTGTATATTTTGGCTAAAAAATGTTGTATGTAAAATAGATGGTGGAGGTGAGAAAAGAAATGTTTTTTTAATGATTTTTGCACCCGCCGCGGTTGTGAACCTTTAGTGCCTACGTACCACCTTTTGTGCAATAGGGGATAAAGTTACTCGTAGTTCCTCTTTAAAAAATTTAAAACACAAGTGTGTTGGTTAATTTTATGAGATAAGACATCATCGTCATTGTCCGTGTGGAAAACATACTTACTACCCACAATCATGAGAAATGAGTATTTGCATCATCTCAAAGTGGAGGATATGGCTTGTATTTTAAAATCACCAAAACCTCACTCAACACCCAAGTGGAAAATATCTCTCTTCACTACATATTGTATAAGTATAGTTGTTTGCATCACTACAACAATTGACAAGAGTCTAATCTTTTGAGAAAAGTTTTAAAGATAAGAGCCAAAATTGCAAAATTATTTGAATAAGATTGATTGAATTTTAGTCTTATCACAAAAATATCAAGGTATTATTAAGTTGATTGATGTTTATTTAAGAAAATATTTTGAAAATGCATGGACCTAAGTCCAAGTTTATTATGAAAGTGGTTCAAGTTTAGAAACAAGAAGAGTTTTCAAAAGGAGGGAGAAGATTTTTGAAATTAAAGAAGATGGGAGGAGATAAAGGGACTATCCTAAAGCATAAGGTAAAAGCTAAGGAGAAGAACCATATAACCAACAAGAAGCCAACACTTGACATTATGAGTCAAGATAAAATTCCAATTCTTTGGATTGAAACCAAGCAAGCAAAGATACTAGACCTCTTGAGAAGACCAAACTTCAAATGTATTAAGTCTTCACAAAAATTGGGCAGAGTAACTATTGTATACATATGAATTCCAGATTACAAACAAAGTATGTAATCCTAATAACCTGCACACAAAACAAATAAACAACCCAATGTCTTGAGGTAAACCCCAATAAATCCAGACAAAATATCAATTAAGGTCACAAGGTCTCCAACATAGGCCAAGGTCTCTAATCCTAAGTCCAAGAAGTCCAATACTCCATAATGCCAAGGATAGTAACAAAATAGTCTAAGTATCATTAATGTTTTTTATGGTTCATGTTGATTATTAAGTATCTTCAAAAAGAAAAGAAAAGCTCAAGTGAGCAAAATAAAATGACATAAAAGTAAATGCTCAAGTGAGCAAAGATAAAAAATAGCATGAAATGTAAATGCTAAAGTAAATGGTACATAAAGTAAAAGCATAAAATAAAAACATAGAATAAATCCAATTCTTAAAAATTAGTGGTTAGTTGGATGACCATATTTAAACTTGCATTTGGAACTCATTAGAGGATTGGTAGAACCAAATCCTCTCAACAACAAGTTGCATTTGCTTTTTGTCAAGTATATCTACTATTTAAAAACCCTCAAAGCAACATTTAATGATCAACGATGTTTAAGTGATCTGTGTTGATCAAAATTGATGAATATCCATTGGAGGATTGGTAGAACCAAAGCCTCCTAACAATGAATCTCAAGGTTATTGGATCAAAGGGTTAAAATTAACATACTTGGGCTTGCAAACATAAGCTTGGGCTAAGAATGATCATTTTCTCGAATCAGGACAAAATTTAGCGTTATGTTAAGCAATCGTAAGTGGACTTATGTAGAAGTCGCACCTATTTTGAGGCTGGTCAATAGCAATCTATGTACTTCATGTTTGGATAAATGATATAGAGATCTTCATCCCATAACATGTAGCACAAACAAAAAAGAAAGGTATAATATGAAGAGGGAGGGGAATGATAAGCTAATTTGGATCACTACCTCAAATTTCTTTCATCTTTAAATTCAATCACTCATGTAGATGGATTTAAGTACTAAACATATCATTAATCCAAAGCACCAAAAATGAATTAAATAATTCACTCTTTGTTAGATTAGAATTAATGAACATTTATCCAACTTCATCTACACCCAAAGTCCATTAATTTAAATAAAAATTGGACATTTAAAATTGTAATCCAAATCAATAATCAAAAGGAGTGAGTAGACAAAGATAGATGGATCAAAATAGCCCCTAAACAAGGCAGAAAAAGCATTTTGTCACTGTTAAAATCGATTGCGCTCTGACGGAAATCGATTGTCACAGTGCTTTTTTCAAAAAAAAAATGAATTTTGTTCTCTGACAATCGATTATACTCTTACAGCAATCGATTGCACCCTGGTGAAAACAGAAAAACTGCATTTTAAAAGGCCGGGTTCTTGTTCAAACTTTCCATCAAACACTTTATGATCATGGATTCAATTGAGCATGAAAGTTCCATCAAATTATGAGAAAATAGCACCAATGGAATCACAAAGCAATGCTCAATGAATCAAACCCAAAGATCAACAAGAGATCACATTGTGAAAGATGAAAAATCTAACTTACCAAAGGTAGATCTAGAGAATTATCAAAACAACTTCACGAATTTGCTTAAATTCAACCCCAAGAATCAATTACCCAAGCTTGGATGTAGAGAATTGACAAAGAAAAAGTGTTTGGATGAAGGTTTAGCTCAAAGATTAGTAAGCTTCAATGCAAAGCTTACTAACTTTTTTTGAAAATAGAGCTTTGAGTGAATTTGGTAGATGGATAGAATTGAGAGATTTTTTAGCAAGGTGGATTTGGCTATCAAAAGCTTGAGATTTTAATGAAATGTGGGCTTTATTTATAGAGTTTAGGCTTGTTATTAGTGGTGGTTTGGTGTTTGGTTTGGGAAATGAAATTAGGATTGGTAATTAATTCTTGGAGCTAAAATTTGAATTAATGATATATCTTTCAAAAAATGAAAAATTGGAGCCAAAATTTGAATTAATGATATATCTTTCTAAAAATGAAAAATTGGCACCAAAATTTAAATTAATGATATATATTTCAAAAATGAAGAAAAATTGGAGCCAAAATTTGACAAGCTTTAAATTGCTGATTTTTTTTCAAATTTTCACTTTGTGCAATCGATTGCACTCTGGGCTCAATCGATTGCATCAGTGTATTTTTTTTCAAAAATGGCATAAAATGCACTCTGTGCAATCGATTACACTCTAAGAGAAATCGATTGTACAGTGAAAAAAATGAATTTTTTTAATTATTTTTCTTTGCAAATAGAGATTTTAGGGAAATAATACCGGAAAACCTTATTTGTTAGATGCTTTGACTCGGTACCTACAAAAGACCAATATTCAAAGACAAATATTTTTTGTATTTCGATTAGAAGTTAGTCGACAACACATATACAAAATATCCAATTAAGGTGCTTGGAGATCCCTCAAGAGCAAACTTAAATATAGGAGATAGAAAAAGAGGAAGAGTTAACCCAAATATGATCGTGTTGCATTGTGATGGTATGAGATGATAGAGTAATCTTATAGGAAACAATTGGGGTACAACGGCTTCCCTTATTTTAGTGTCTTCTATCCGGAGATATGAAGGTTAAAATCTTCGTGTCGACGTGATTGAAGATACTTAAATATAAAACAAGCCCCATTTTTGGCCCGAAGATACCGTGCAATGCTTATGAGTATGAATGCAGATGAATAAGTCTAAAGGGATGCAAGACACCACTAGGGCTATAAAAAGGAAACAAATATCAAAAGAGAAACCCGACCAGGAAAATAAGTCACTGGTGAAGGAAAGACAAGCCTCTGTTGGGGTAATGTCCAAGATAGGATCCAAAGCATCATCAACTTAAGAGAGTAAAGGATAATGGTGACCGACAGATGACTGTGAACTATTCAATCTTTGAGGGAATAGAAAAAAAGTAACGTCGACCCACCAGAGAAAGAGATGGTAAGATAATGCCAAGAATATCTCAATATGTATCCAATATTCATAACTTCGAACAGATGAACTTCTATTGGAGTAACAGAATCTCAATGATAAACTACCTTCCATAATGACAAGGCTATCGTCCATCGAAATAAAAACATCAACAGCAGACTACCTTCCATAATGACAAGGCTACCATCCATTGGAGTAACAAAAATCTCAACAACAGACTACCTTCCATAATGACAAGGCTACCATCCATTGGAGTAACAAAAATATCAACAACAGACTATCTTCTATAATGACAAGGCTACCATCCATTGGAGTAACAAAAATCTCAGCAACAGACTATCTTCTATAATGACAAGGCTACCATCCATTGGAGTAACAAAAATATCAACAACATACTACCTTCCATAATGACAAGTGTTGTACCCCAAAATTTTCCCTCGCATTTTTCCACAAGAAATCTCAGCTCCAGGCATTTCCTGATTTTTCAAACTGGCTCAAGAATCGGTCAAACAGACTTTTCTCGTCAGTCAGGACAAAATTAGGGTTTTACTGATTTTCAGGGCTCCGGAATGCTTCAAGCAGTTGGCTTAGGGTTTTGTTTGATTTCGGCTCAACTTTGATCAGGCGAATGCTCTTTGGAATTTAATCAGGAATTAGGGTTTTTTGGGCACATTCTCAGAAAGATTTAAATGCTCTGCAAGTTATTCCGAGATTTGGATCGAGTTCGCATTATTTGACTTAATCAGTAAAAAGACTGCATTTGGGTTGAATTCACGTTCGTCTGATTGAACCAGTCAAAAGATATATGCGGTTTGGATTTACAGTGTTTGGTAAAAATCAGTGGAAAGGGGGAATGCGTCTGATCAATTGTTGTGATTAACTGTTATTTTGCTTTGAACATTGGAAGCGTCAAGTTTATTAATTGATCAGTACTGAAATATTGTTTAGTTAATTATTTATTATTCTAAAGATTAAATAAGTCTGAATTTATTTTTAATTTATTTTAATTTAAAGAACTATAAATAATAAATGAAAAATTGAAGAAGAGAAGAATTAATTAAATGAAAGGACTTTTTATTTATCTTTAAGTCATTTGTATAAATTGTTTTTGTTTACAAAATGTTGACAAAAATAATGTTACATTTATTTAAAGCTAAATAAAAGACTATCCTAATTATTTTTCTAATCTTCAAATCTTCATCCGCTATCCCTCACTCCAGTGCTCCATTTTTTATCTGCAAAAGAAAAGAGAAAAGTCAAATAACAGTTAAAAAGACAGATAAAATTACAGTCATCATTAAGGGCCACTGATGGGGATCAGTTAACCCTCTCTGCAAATCACGGGATTTCTCCCGGTTCACAAAGAGGGACGAGTTTTATTTTCTAAAATATGAATGCACAAAAGTCAAATTGCACAATTCAAAGTGTCAAACTGCATAGTTCAGAAGCAAGTTCAAATCAAACTAAAAAATCCAAAAGTACAACTTTCTGCCAAAAATATAAAGCATACTGTCACAAAGATATCAAGCTGGCCAAAGAAGATATGCAGAGAAAATGGGATATGCAAGCAACTACACTTTCATCATTTCCCCATGTGGCCCTTTCAGAAAGTACAAAAGCATAAACAATATTTAATGCAAGACTGTACTGGAAAGAGAGGAAGAGGAGAGATAGAAGAGCAGGCTTAGGCTTTAGGCTTAAGAGATAGAAATAAAACATATAAAACAAAAGATGAGCACAATGGATAAAGGGAGGGAAATATCAAAAGCCTGCTGAACCTGTCAAGCAGAACATTCACCAAGGTAAAATAAATATACAAGCTACTGAAGCATAAGCAAAGGAGACTTCACAAGCCTGAAAACCTGATGAAGCCTCAAAGCCTCATCCTGCCTGAAGCCCTGAAACAAGCCTAACATAAAATCTGTCAAGCCTCAGCATCATGCCTGCCTGAAACCTTGAAGCAAACCAACAAGCATTAAACCTCAAACCAGAACAAAGAAAATATACAAACTCCTACTGCATAAACCAGTTAAGAATCCCCAACACCTAAACTATACACCAAACATGATTAACCTGCATTAGCCTTACCATTTTTCAAAGCCTAAAGCAAAAAAACCTAAAGCAAAAAACAGGTATCAGAACCTACTGTCACAAACCCAACAACCATTAACCTGCTAGAGATACCAAAGCCATCAACCTGATGCATCTAAGCTGAAGCACCAAACCTGCTAAAGCTCAAAAAATCTGCCTATCATCAAACTCAACTTCACAAGCCAGAACCAACCAACCTGATACCCTGTCAAACAAATATACCAAAAAAGTTGTCCAAGATGAAGAGCAAATCCAAGAAGGCCATTAACCTGTTGAAGCTCTAAACCAGGCCTAAGCATAAACCTGCTGAAATCTTACAAACAAGCTAAAACCTGATATCCAAGGCAACCAAACCCATAAACCCTCAGATTTACATCATCATAGGGTGTTTCAAGAACCATCCTAAGCCAACATTAGGAAAGCAATAGCAAGGCCAGAAAGAGAAGAGAGAGCATATCCAAAAGGCAAAGGTATCAACCATCATCAAAAAGAGGCAACTCAGTGTCAAAACCCTCGAGCCCTCAGTAAAAAGAATACATCATTGGGCAAAAAGCAACTATCAAGCTCAACAATCCAAAGGCAAATTGTTCAAGGCAACCAAAAGTGTTCAAGGCAACAAACAGTAAAGGCAAAGAAGAAGTAAATAAACCACCAACATTCAGAAACACATTCTAAGCAAGCATACAGAAGAGGCAAGCTCAAGGCAACAAGTCAGGAGAAGAGAGAAAATCTAAGGCAAATTCGAAGCAAGAAGAAGAAAGATACAGATACAGAAATACCAAGTGTCATCCAAGCAAGCATCACGTGTCTCCGCCTCAACTTCCTTGCTCCGGCCATCCTAAGCGCCACCTACCCTACCTCTCCTCCTTCTCCAAGACCAAAGGTAGTACACTTTTCTCCCTCTTTTTTCTCCGCCACCTCCATAATAAAACAAGTTTAAGGTCAAAATCCAAATTGAAATAAAGCATGCAGTTCGTAAAAAGAATGTAAGCATCAAAATCAAACCTCGTTTTCATAAGACCATTGGGCTCGAGCCATGGAGGGAAGAGAGATTTGGGGGTAGTGCCGGTGGCCAGACGGAGGAGTCGTGTTCAGAGAAGACGAACGAAAACGAACAAACGAACGCCGCCGCTACACAAAACCTAAGCGTATGACCAACTGAACAAACAATCGAAACCCTAAAAAATTTTGTCTGCATTTTGGGCCTAACCCGTTTCAACCTCTCCAAGGCCCATTTTGAAAAGCTCTAACCCTTTTATATATAAAACAAATTCCTTTTTTCAGTTAATTAATTAACCTACTCTTTTTTTTATTTTATTAAGTTAAAACATTTAATATTTTTAAACACCATATTTTGTTTCTAACTTAATATATTTGTTACAATAATATGTTAATGCTAAAATACTTAAAAACACATTTCTTATATACATAACTTTAAAACATTTAATTAAATTTTTTGTACATAACAAATAAAAAACATTTTTTTCTAATTCAATTCTTGATGTTTATTTAAAACATACCTTTTGTATATAATAAACAAAGATACATTTTTATACATAACTTAATTAGAATTTAAAGCATTTGATTAAAACATTTCTTTTTATACATATTAAGAAAACACAAGATTATTAATTAAATTAAATAGACATTTAATTTTTCTTTAGGTCAAAACAAATACTTAACAATACTTAATACACATTAATTTCACATTGTCGCACCTGTAAATAATCACATATGCATATACTCGTACACTTACACAATATATTTACATTGCTCCTATACACATTTGTTTATCTTATACATTGATATTCGTCATTTACATTTGATCGAAAATTCGATTTGGTTGTAACTTATTGGATACTATAAGTCTCATCCCCATTTGTGAATATTGTACCCCCACTCCCGGATACTTATTTTGTAATAGCGTAGATTTTACATTTTCGCAATTTACCGCTTTCAATTATACCATGATTAGACCTAGGGTTTGCATGTACATAAAATCAAACGCTAGATAACCTAATACAAGACAAATACATGAAATCAATACACAATCACACTTGCACCCTCTAGGGTAATCCCACATATTGCCTTCCAAAATGGGCCATGCTTGCACGTCGAGTATCTTTGGCAAAAAACCAATTCAAATGATCATAAGTCCCTCGATGACGCTGTCGAATGTTGCCTAAAACAGAATGATCATAGTCCCTTCAAAGAAAACTGCCAAAGACACTTGGCACCATTGCATTCATGGTCCATACGATGACCCGCGCCCGTCCTGAACAAACTTCCTAAACGCAAGATTGTCCATCAAATTCAATGGTGGAACAAAATTGTTAAAAAGGGTTGAAAACATAGAGAAAACCTTTGAGTACAATAGGGTAGATAAAACTCTTAGTTACTTGAGATCAACTTGCAAAAACACTTGCCTTCTTTTCAAAAACCACAATCCACAACACTTTCAAACAAACTCTCAAAACATTTTGAAACATCTTTTCGAAAAGATACACGCCTTTGTAAAATATTCGAGTAAAGAATTGTTACAAGGTTAGCCTAAGACAAGGCATCTTCTTCCAAAACATTTTCAAAAACACTCACACACCACAATTTCAAGCAATCGAAAATCAAAGCAAGTGATCTAAAAAACCAAGTAACTAAGAGCCCATGGATAACCATGGATGAAAAGGGTGCTAATACCTTCCCTTTTTATAATCTACCCCCCGGACCCACGAAATATCTCAAAAGGTTTTTTGCTGTGCTTTTTTAACGTTTCCTTTAGGATAAAATAAAAAGTCGGTGGCGACTCTTGCTCAACCGCACAAGTGCGAATACGAACGCAAAACTCACAGTCAGTTCTCCCATCGTATCACAGAACTGGCGACTCTGCTGGGGAAAATTTTAAAAGTGGGGTTACCTTAGGGTTTAGATCACCTTTACTTTCTTACTTTGATTGACTTGATTGCTTTATCTTATGGGTTCTTTGTTTGGGTTTGTTGTAAATCCTCCACCCGGATTTGGGGCACCTTCTTAGGTAAATAGCAAAAAAAACTGCGAGGGAACTGTGCGGGGTATACCGACATGGTTGAATCAGTAAGCTATGTTAGTGTGACATATTTGTGAGTACCGGTAACCCTTGAGTAGTCAAGGAGAGTACGGGGCCGTTGTGTGATGTCATGAAGCACTAACGAACTCTTAGAACCTTAATTGACCATCTTAGCCTTTTTAGGAGTAGTGAGATGACCGACTTTGGTGCAGTCCGAAGTTGGTAGATCCTCGATACTACACTCTCTTGAGGATTGTTTTCTTGGAATATTTTGGTCGCCAGTAAGTGGCTAAACCGAAACAATGAACACAGAAAACAATCTAATGATTTTGAGCTCCTTAGAACCCAGTTTCTATTTTAGGACAGGATGAGCCAACTAACTTCAAGAGGGTACTTACCTAAACCCCATGCAAGCCTAAACCTAAAGGACTTGTTTGCTTCGTGTGAATATGTTTGTCTGTATATACACTCACTTGCTTTTTGCATACATGTACATAACATCATAACATCATACCATAGCATTTTCAATAACCATTTCAAGGATCTCGAGGGTTCTTTTGATGCAGGGTTACGTTGAACCAAACGTCTATCAAGGGGCAAGGGGGTTTCTCCTCTAACTAGTTCCATCAAAGATCAAGTACAACAACTTGAATCAGTGGCTATGACCCACTCGACATGGTGAGCTTGATTCTCGTGGAAAGACGTCCACCGATACAAAGTTCTCCAGTCAAAGTTCAAATACAACAACTTGAATCAGTGGCTATGACCCACTTGACATGGTGAGATTGATTCTAGTGGAAAGACATCCACCGGTGCAAAGTTCTCCAATCCAAGAGTAGAGTTCAACCTCTAACATTTTCTTGTGTTTACCCCAAGAGATCCTTGAAAGCATGCATCCACATATCATGCATTGCATTTTGACAGTCTTTCCTTTTTCAGGTTTCCTTACTCTCCTGTTGTTTATTTCAGCAAGAGATGGCCCTAGAAAGGTCTGTCAAAGACATTCAATACCAGACTGCTCAGCTGCAGGAGATGTTCCTGGACTTGTCTCTGGGGCAAGAAGAGATGAAAGCTCTCCTCACCAAGGGCTTGGGGAATTCCAACAATGCCAGGAGTGATCAGCTTGCGGAGCTGCAGTTTGATCTGACAACCTTAAGGACCCAAGTAATGGGACAGTTGGTGGGCCAGATGGCTCTCATCCAAGACCTATCTCAAAGACAAGAGGAACTCAGAGTTCTTGTCCGCCAACTGCTTCCAAGTAACCAACTGGGGCAAACATCTGAGGTCGAAGAGCAAGTCACCGCTCAACCCTCATCCACTCAAGAAGACAAAGGGAAAGCTCCTTTGCTTGCTTCAGGGTCACAAGCCCATCAACAACCTCGCCAGCGTCCACAGGGTAATCGGCGTAAGCAAGAAACGTCGGGAAGACAGTTCACGGAGACTGAAATACCATCATTCTTCATACTGAAGCGCCTGTTAGAGGTCAACCTGCTCACCCTAAAGGACCCTCCTCAGAAGCCCAATATCTCCTCTCCTCACTATCATCCCGACACATTCTGTGTTTACCACTCCTACAGCCCGGGACACGACACCAACGACTGTTGGGCCTTGAAGAACAAGATTCAAGATCTGATCGACATTGGGGTGCTGGAATTCATGCCAGACGGCGAGATGAAAATCTTCCGTTAAAAGGTTCTCCACTTGAAGTGACAAAGCTCAAGCTGAAAGACTTTTGCTTCTTTTTGAATTTTCAAAGTTGTAATTCCTTTTGCTATCAAACAATTATCTGTTGATGTTAAACTCTGTGTTCATTAGTGCATTGCATATGTTTGTCTTGAATTCATCCATTCGTTTCACTACTCTTATGCTTTTCTTTATGATATTTGACTCTTGATAAAAAGCTGCAAGCCTTTAGAGGGAGGATGACGAAATAATACCATGATCTTATACAGTATGCTTTTGAACAAACCTTGCTGATGATGTACAGGCATTTCTTTCAATCCCCAAACACTGGAGTTATAAGGAAGTTAATCCCTAGTCAACCCCTTCGAGCCAAAGAAGTAGGAGTTTTCTGTTCTAAACAATCAAAACCTTTGATATAAACCTGGGGCAGGGTAGTATCTCAGTTAATTCAAAAGAAAATGTGCATTGAAGTCGCAAACTCTCAGTTCGTAATACAACGAACGATGTCAAAAAAAAGAAAGCATTCCTTTGGAATCAAAAGACAAGGGTGGTTCCATATCACATAAGCAGTCAATCTCTCAAAAGAGAAAAAGCCCACTGAGCCAAAACCTATAAAGGAGGCTTAAGAAAGCTGGGGCATCCCGCTAATTGTAACCTCGAAAATGGGAACAGTCAGGCAAAAGTTAGGGATAACAAATCAAAATCAAAATAGTGAGGTCATTACAAAATCCTCAGCAACATAAAAAATGGAAAAAGAAAAAAGGAGATGATGACTGTCTCCCCAAATTCAACCGGTGAACCATCGCCCAAAGGTCGTTCCAAACTCAAAACAGAGTGTGACGCACAATTAACTGAGCTTAGGTTGAAGGACATCACGAAGAGCGGGTGGGTACAAATATACTTTGAGCCTTTATCCTTTGTTTCTTAAACCGTGAACCAGGCCACGTTACAACCCTTCAAAAGTCCTAATTGAAGCATGGGTTAGTTCGAAAGCATACTGTTACAAAAGGTATCCTGACTCCTGTAAGGCTTTACTCTAAATCTTGTGTTGATTTGTCTTATAAAAAGTTTTCTGCTAAAAACGCATTTTTCAAAACTTCGAGACAAACATAAACTTTGCATTGCTTGAATATCACTGTCTGCATTTGGCTTTTTGTTTGACAGCGAAGAAATTCATACAACGAATGTTCGGAGGAACGAAAACTCTCTCAGTAAGTAAAAATCACTTCAAGAGGATGACACTTCCATCAAATCTCCTATCAGCAAGGGGCATGACATAGCACAATTCAATTAACCTGGGGCAGTCCAGTCAAGGTCCAAAGATCTTTCAAAATCCAGTTAACCTGGGGCAGTCCAGTCAAGATTTCAAGAAATCTCTCAATATGCAGAGTAATCTAATTCAAAGACTCCTTCATCACCACTTGGGGCATTCGAATGTCAAAAGTGTTCAAAAATCGATGCAGTTCTACACGAGCTCATCATCAGGAAACCCTACACTGGTTCCTCTTCAAGACGTCTGAAAACAGTTTACGGATTCGTCCCAACAACGGATGTTAATCTACCAACTTGTTCAGATGCAACCTTTGAAAACAGTTTACGGACGCTTCCCAACAACGGATGCTGCTCTATTGCTTATTCAATCTCAAGATTTCTGAAAATAGTTCACGGGTTCTCCAAGTAACGGATGTTAACCTATCACTTGTTCAGATTCTTCTCAAGACTTCTGAAAACAGTTTACGGATTCGTCCCAACAACGGATGTTAATCTACCAACTTGTTCAGATGCAACCTTTGAAAACAGTTTACGGACGCTTCCCAACAACGGATGCTGCTCTATTGCTTATTCAATCTCAAGATTTCTGAAAATAGTTCACGGGTTCTCCAAGTAACGGATGTTAACCTATCACTTGTTCAGATTCTTCTCAAGACTTCTGAAAACAGTTTATGGATTCTTCCCAACAACGGATGTTAATCTATCAGCTTGTTCAGATGCAACCTTTGAAAACAGTTTACGGACGCTTCCCAACAACGGATGCTGCTCTATTGCTTATTCAACTCCAAGATTTCTGAAAATAGTTCACGGGTTCTCCAAGTAACGGATGTTAACCTATCACTTGTTCAGATTCTTCTCAAGACTTCTGAAAACAGTTTATGGATTCTTCCCAACAACGGATGTTAATCTATCAGCTTGTTCAGATGCAACTTTTGAAAACAGTTTACGGACGCTTCCCAACAACGGATGCTGCTCTATTGCTTATTCAATCTCAAGACGTTCTGAAAACAGTTCACGGGTTCTCCAAGTAACGGATGTTAACCTATCACTTGTTCAGACTCCTCTCAACATTCTGAAAACAGTTTACGGATTCTCCAGTAACGGATGTCAATCTATCGCTTGTTCAGATTCCAAGCCTTCACCTACAGCAATCAGAGGACCCTCGCAATCCCCAACCAGAGAACCTTCCAGAAGCTAACTCTACTCAGAGTCAAGTTATCAATCCCCATCGAAGCCAGGCTAATGAACCTTCTCCCTACAGAGTTTTAGGAGAGCAAATCTTGAGTTCCTCAGTGAAGTAGCCAGGGTTACTTCCCACCGAGCTGAAGATTCTCAATCTTACCTCCCCAGCATGAGTCTACTAGTTTGGAACTCCCCAGTAGAGGTCATCAGGAATTCTCCTTCACAGCAGCAGCCAGGGATTTATTTTCCCGGCAGCGGTCAAGATTCTTTTATCTTCAGCCGTCCAAGATTCATTTATCCTCAGCAAGATAGCTCATCAACTTACATGTGCATTCATCACATTCATGTCATAAACATTGATGTCATATACATTGCATCATGCATCATGACATTGCATACGACTAACCCTTTACTTTTTCAGGTAAGATCGGTCGACGGACGAAGATCCTCTCCCGAGATTCATCCAGAAATAGTTCAGTTGTGACCCGGACACGGCGACATTCTGATACTTATTCCAAGGTTCATCCGGATGCAGCTTTACACGAGATCATTATCAGGAAGCCCTACACCGGTTCCTCTTCAACTTCAAGACTTCTGAAAACAGTTTACAGATTCTTCCCAACAACGGATGTTAATCTACCAACTTGTTCAGAGTCTTCTCAATTTTTGAAAATAGTTTACGGACGCTTCCCAACAACGGATGCTGCTCCCTTACTTATTCAATCTCAACTCCTGAAAATAGTTTACGGATTCTCTAGACATGCATGTCAATCTATTGCTTATTCGGACCCCCAATTCAGAGGTGTTCCAAAACGTGGATGCCTTTCTGATATTCGTCCAGTCACCATTGACATACAGTTTAACATAACCAGATGGCATCTATAAGCCCATCCTCCTACCAGCAGTCACCAGATGGCATCTTTAAGCCCATCACCAAATGGCATCTTTAAGCCCATTCACCTCTACCATCATATCGACGAGTGCAAATTTTCTGGGCACTTTAGTGTCCAATCTTCTTTTACCTTCAAGTCGCGAAAGGCAAACTTGCCAATCTAACTCTTCAGGTTCAAGAAGATTGAACAGGGGCAACTGTTGTACCCCAAAATTTGCCCTCGCATTTTTCCACAAGAAATCTCAGCTCCAGGCATTTCCTGATTTTTCAAACTGGCTCAAGAATCGGTCAAATAGACTTTTCTCGTCAGTCAGGACAAAATTAGGGTTTTACTGATTTTCAGGGCTCCGGAATGCTTCAAGCAGTTGGCTTAGGGTTTTGTTTAATTTCGGCTCAACTTTGATCAGGCGAATGCTCTTTGGAATTTAATCAGGAATTAGGGTTTTTTGGGCACATTCTCAAAAAGATTTAAATGCTCTGCAAGTTATTCCGAGATTTGGATCGAGTTCGCATTATTTGACTTAATCAGTAAAAAGACTGCATTTGGGTTGAATCCATGTTCGTCTGATTGAACCAGTCAAAAGATATATGTGGTTTGGATTTACAGTGTTTGGTAAAAATCAGTGGAAAGGGGGAATGCGTCTGATCAATTGTTGTGATTAACTGTTATTTTGCTTTGAACATTGGAAGCGTCAAGTTTATTAATTGATCAGTACTGAAATATTGTTTAGTTAATTATTTATTATTCTAAAGATTAAATAAGTTGGAATTTATTTTCAATTTATTTTAATTTAAAGAACTATAAATAATAAATGAACAATTGAAGAAGAGAAGAATTAATTAAATGAAAGGACTTTTTATTTATCTTTAAGTCATTTGTATAAATTGTTTTTGTTTACAAAATGTTGACAAAAATAATGTTACATTTATTTAAAGCTAAATAAAAGACTATCCTAATTATTTTTCTAATCTTCAAATCTTCATCCGCTATCCCTCACTCCAGTGCTCCATTTTTTATCTACAAAAGAAAAGAGAAAAGTCAAATAACAGTTAAAAAGACAGATAAAATTACAGTCATCATTAAGGGCCACTGATGGGGATCAGTTAACCCTCTCTGCAAATCACGGGATTTCTCCCGGTTCACAAAGAGGGACGAGTTTTATTTGCTAAAATATGAATGCACAAAAGTCAAATTGCACAATTCAAAGTGTCAAACTGCATAGTTCAGAAGCAAGTTCAAATCAAACTAAAAAATCCAAAAGTACAACTTTCTGCCAAAAATATAAAGCATACTGTCACAAAGATATCAAGCTGGCCAAAGAAGATATGCAGAGAAAATGGGATATGCAAGCAACTACACTTTCATCATTTCCCCATGTGGCCCTTTCAGAAAGTACAAAAGCATAAACAATATTTAATGCAAGACTGTACTGGAAAGAGAGGAAGAGGAGAGATAGAAGAGCAGGCTTAGGCTTTAGGCTTAAGAGATAGAAAGAAAACATATAAAACAAAAGATGAGCACAATGGATAAAGGGAGGGAAATATCAAAAGCCTGCTGAACCTGTCAAGCAGAACATTCACCAAGGTAAAATAAATATACAAGCTACTGAAGCATAAGCAAAGGAGACTTCACAAGCCTGAAAACCTGTTGAAGCCTCAAAGCCTCATCCTGCCTGAAGCCCTGAAACAAGCCTAACATAAAATCTGTCAAGCCTCAGCATCATGCCTGCCTGAAACCTTGAAGCAAACCAAAAAGCATTAAACCTCAAACCAGAACAAAGAAAATATACAAACTCCTACTGCATAAACCAGTTAAGAATCCCCAACACCTAAACTATACACCAAACATGATTAACCTGCATTAGCCTTACCATTTTTCAAAGCCTAAAGAAAAAAAACCTAAAGCAAAAAACAGGTATCAGAACCTACTGTCACAAACCCAACAACCATTAACCTGCTAGAGATACCAAAGCCATCAACCTGATGCATCTAAGCTGAAGCACCAAACCTGCTAAAGCTCAAAAAATCTGCCTATCATCAAACTCAACTTCACAAGCCAGAACCAACCAACCTGATACCCTGTCAAACAAATATACCAAAAAAGCTGTCCAAGATGAAGAGCAAATCCAAGAAGGCCATTAACCTGTTGAAGCTATAAACCAGGCCTAAGCATAAACCTGCTGAAATCTCACAAACAAGCTAAAACCTGATATCCAAGGCAACCAAACCCACAAACCCTCAGATTTACATCATCATAGGGTGTTTCAAGAACCATCCTAAGCCAACATTAGGAAAGCAATAGCAAGGCCAGAAAGAGAAGAGAGAGCATATTCAAAAGGCAAAGGTATCAACCATCATCAAAAAGAGGCAACTCAGTGTCAAAACCCTCGAGCCCTCAGTAAAAAGAATACATCATTGGGCAAAAAGTAACTATCAAGCTCAACAATCCAAAGGCAAATCGTTCAAGGCAACCAAAAGCGTTCAAGGCAACAAACAGTAAAGGCAAAGAAGAAGTAAATAAACCACCAACATTCAGAAACACATTCTAAGCAAGCATACAGAAGAGGCAAGCTCAAGGCAACAAGTCAGGAGAAGAGAGAAAATCTAAGGCAAATTCGAAGCAAGAAGAAGAAAGATACAGATACAGAAATACCAAGTGTCATCCAAGCAAGCATCACGTGTCTCCACCTCAACTTCCTTGCTCCGGCCATCATAAGCGCCACCTACCCTACCTCTCCTCCTTCTCCAAGACCAAAGGTAGTACACTTTTCTCCCTCTTTTTTCTCCGCCACCTCCATAATAAAACAAGTTTAAGGTGAAAATCCAAATTGAAATAAAGCATGCAGTTCGTAAAAAGAATGTAAGCATCAAAATCAAACCTCGTTTTCATAAGACCACTGGGCTCGAGCCATGGAGGGAAGAGAGATTTGGGGGTAGTGTCGGTGGCCAAACGGAGGAGTCGTGTTCAGAGAAGACGAACGAAAACGAACAAACGAACGCCGCCGCTACACAAAACCTAAGCGTATGACCAACTGAACAAACAATCAAAACCCTAAAAAAGTTTGTCTGCATTTTGGGCCTAACCCGTTTCAACCTCTCCAAGGCCCATTTTGAAAAGCTCTAACCCTTTTATATATAAAACAAATTCCTTTTTTCAGTTAATTAATTAACCTACTCTTTTTTTTTTATTAAGTTAAAACATTTAATATTTTTAAACACCATATTTTGTTTCTAACTTAATATATTTGTTACAATAATACGTTAATGCTAAAATACTTAAAAACACATTTCTTATATACATAACTTTAAAACATTTAATTAAATTTTTTGTACATAACAAATAAAAAACATTTTTTTTCTAATTCAATTCTTGATGTTTATTTAAAACATACCTTTTGTATATAATAAACAAAGATACATTTTTATACATAACTTAATTAGAATTTAAAGCATTTGATTAAAACATTTCTTTTTATCCATATTAAGAAAACACAAGATTATTAATTAAATTAAATAGACATTTAATTTTTCTTTAGGTCAAAACAAATACTTAACAATACTTAATACACATTAATTTCACATTGTCGCACCTGTAAATAATCACATATGCATATACTCGTACACTTACACAATATATTTACATTGCTCCTATACACATTTGTTTATCTTATACATTGATATTCGTCATTTACATTTGATCGCAAATTCGATTTGGTTGTAACTTATTGGATACTATAAGTCTCATCCCCATTTGTGAATATTGTACCCCCACTCCCGGATACTTATTTTGTAATAGCGTAGATTTTACATTTTCGCAATTTACCGCTTTCAATTATACCATGATTAGACCTAGGGTTTGCATGTACATAAAATCAAACGCTAGATAACCTAATACAAGACAAATACATGAAATCAATACACAATCACACTTGCACCCTCTAGGGTAATCCCACATATTGCCTTCCAAAATGGGCCATGCTTGCACGTCGAGTATCTTTGGCAAAAAACCAATTCAAATGATCATAAGTCCCTCGATGACGCTGTCGAATGTTGCCTAAAACGGAATGATCATAGTCCCTTCAAAGCAAACTGCCAAAGACACTTGGCACCATTCCATTCATGGTCCATAAGATGACCCGCGCCCGTCCTGAACAAACTTCCTAAACGCAAGATTGTCCATCAAATTCAATGGTGGAACAAAATTGTTAAAAAGGGTTGAAAACATAGAGAAAACCTTTGAGTACAATAGGGTAGATAAAACTCTTAGTTACTTGAGATCAACTTGCAAAAACACTTGCCTTCTTTTCAAAAACCACAATCCACAACACTTTCAAACAAACTCTCAAAACATTTTGAAACATCTTTTCAAAAAGATACACGCCTTTGTAAAATATTCGAGTAAAGAATTGTTACAAGGTTAGCCTAAGACAAGGCATCTTCTTCCAAAACATTTTCAAAAACACTCACACACCATAATTTCAAGCAATCGAAAATCAAAGCAAGTGATCTAAAAAACCAAGTAACTAAGAGCCCATGGATAACCATGGATGAAAAGGGTGCTAATACCTTCCCTTTTTATAATCTACCCCCCGGACCCACGAAATATCTCAAAAGGTTTTTTGCTGTGCTTTTTTAACCTTTCCTTTAGGATAAAATAAAAAGTCGGTGGCGACTCTTGCTCAACCGCACAAGTGCGAATACGAACGCAAAACTCACAGTCAGTTCTCCCACCGTATCACAACAAGGCTATCATTCATTGGAGTAACAGGAATCTCAACAACAGACTACGTTCCATAATGACAAGGCTATCATCCATTGGAGTAATAGGAATCTTAACAACAGACTACCTTCCATAATGACAAGGCTACCATCCATTGGAGTAACAAAAATATCAACAACAAACTACCTTCCATAATGACAAGGCTACCATCCATTGAAGTAACAAAAATATCAACAATAGACTACCTTCCGTAATGAAAAGGATATTATCCATCGGAGTAACAAAATCAGAATCTTCTCTGGGAGTTATCAGATCCACTGGGGGAAGTAAAAGTTGCTCAAATAAAGAGACCTTCCACTTGTTGTTATGAAGAGGAAATGCAATAAAGACTTTCCTGAAGGAGGAAAATATGGCTTCCTGGGGAAAGAAATGGAACTCCTAGAGAAATGCCAATAAATTCCTGCTGAGGGGATAAAATCTTCTTGTGCAAAATAAATACACATTCTCAAACTAAATCTCAGAGCTTTCCAAAATCCGAATAATAACGTTGTTGAGGGTATCCACTTCAAATAGAAATAAACCGGAATGAAGCAGTCAACCAAAATACATCTCCTAAGAAATAAACTCAAGGAGGAATCCCATTCTGTCCAGACAATGAGCTGAAAAGAAGGCTGAAACAAAAATTCTCCCACGAGGGATAACTCAGTGGGGAAGTTGAAGGAGTATACATTTTTTTGCTTAAGGTTGACACTTTATTGGAGAGAGATTAACATAACTCTACAAAACATGATAATATACCAACAAGATATTAAAAAATGCAAATGAGAAATGATTATGCATGATGCTGATATGAAGGTAGGAATGTTATCATGTGTATGCTAACAAAACAGTCATATAACACTGGGGGTACATACAAGACCAAAAATGGATACAATCAATACCCGGCTAAATCACAAACATGACGGAAATTCCATAAGATAGTAAGCACCAACCAAGGAAAAAAATTCTTATTCCATAGCTTAACTTCGCTGGGGAGGCACAAGATCAAACAAAATAGCGATGTAACATCTTCCTCTGAGCTTCTACTGGGAAACCATACAAACTTCGGGGGAGAACAAAATGTTTGAAGTTCATACTTCTGCCAGGGTTGACTTCACTGGGGAAAAACAATATCACCTTATTGGGACATCATTTGGGGATGACATACTGACTTCGTTGGGAAGGATAATACTATATTGGCGAAGAATACTTCGAGATACATTCTCAATAATGAGAGTGATAATTGCACCAACTCCTCTGGGGAGAAAGTACGAAAACCTCACGGGGCAACAATTTTAGAAAAATATCTCGTATCAACATCACCCAGGGAATTTTCAAGAAGTCAAACACTAAAGTAAGAAAACTTATGGGGATATTAAATCCAATCCAACACTCGGTGGGAGAAAACGCAAACAGTTGATAACCAATTCAACACTTCTTCAATAAGACATTACCCTTGCTTGACTACCGAGCAAAAAAATAAATGCAAGTACTACCGAAAGGAGATATTTTGCAAATGAGTCCAATCTCAGCATGTACGGAGAGACAAAACTTTTACCAATGAGTGAAGCCTTCACTGAGGAGACTTGGATAGAGTCCTCATTTTACACAAACCTTTGAGTTTATCCATCACTGAAATCACTAATCTTGTCCTCCTGGTATCACAAAATTTAAAGCAATTTGTAAATTCTTTTCAAAAAATAACTTTGTAATTTAATATGTTTTCTTTGATCATTACTATCAATATTAAATGAAATCTCTATAAGTTGAATAAAATAAGAATTGCAAAGAATTAGATAAAAGGCTCGAACTTTATTAATAGAATGATAGTCTGCGAATGGCAAGAATCCATAGATGATTACAAAGTTTGGAACATGGTAATGTATATTAGAAAAGATACATTGAATTACAATGATCACTATTCTCTCTAGCAACTTTGAATTCCTGAGCCGAAACTTTGGTCGAAGAGTAGCAAGATCCAAGCAGATTGTTGCTCCATTGATCAATACTTGTCTAATGCAGTTACTTGCTAGAAAATCCCTAACTTTTACCTAGGTTACCCTTACAGGTTTTCAACCTACCGGGAAAATTTATTCTATTTATGTCTCTAATTTTTGCCTAGACCACCCTTTCGGGTTTTCAGCCTATCGAGATGCTCCTTTTTGCCTGAGCCGCCTTTTCGGTTTTTCGTCTTAGCGAGTTGTTATTTTATTTTTCTAGGTGAAGTATTTCTTGATTGCATCAGCATTCACATGATATGGGAACTCCTCACCATCCATTGTCTCAATAATTAATGCACCGCCAGAGAAGGCTTTCTTGACAACATATGGGCCTTTAAAATTTGGAGTCCACTTGCCCCTGGAATCAGTGTTAAAAGAAATTATCTCTCTGAGTACGAGGTCGCCTTCTCTGAATTCATGTGGTTTGACCTTCTTATCAAAAGTTTTCTTCATTTTCTTTTGGTATAATTTCTCATGATACAAGGCCATCATTCTTTTTTCTTCTATTAAATTCAACTGGTCAAACCTGTTCTAAACCCATTCAGCCTCCGACAACTTGGCTTCCATTATTACTCGCAAAGAGGGAATCTCAACTTCAATGGGGAGAACTACTTCCATGCCATATACAAGAGAGAATGGGGTTGCCCCTGTTGAAGTGCGTACACATGTTCGGTACCCATGCAGAGAAAAAGGGAGCATTTCATGCCAATCTTTATAAGTAACAACCATCTTCTGGATGATCTTCTTGATATTCTTATTAGCAGCTTCAACAGCCCCATTCATCTTTGGCTTGTACGGAGATGAATTGTGATGGACAATCTTGAATTCTCCACAAAGTTCTGTCATCATCTTATTATTCAGATTCGAGCAATTATCGATGATAATTCTTCTTGGCACACCATACCGACATATGAGATTATTCTTAATCAAGTGCACTACCACCTGCTTGGCAACATTATCATATGAAGCAGCCTCCACCCATTTGGTGAAGTAATCAATTGCCACTAAGATGAAACAGTTTCCATTCGAAGCTTTGGGTTCAGACATTCCTATCATATCAATACCCCACATAGAGAAAGGCCACGGGGAAGAAATAACATTGAGAAGTGTAGGAGGCACATGAATTTTGTCTGCATAAATTTGGCACTTATGGCACTTCTTAGTAAACTTGTAACAGTCAGATTCCATTGTCATCCAATAGTAACCTGCCCTAAGCATCTTTTTCGCCATTGAATGTCCATTGGTATGAGTGCCAAAGGAACCTTCATGAATCTCATGCATCAACCTGTCTGCTTCGTGTCTATCCACGCATCTGAGCAAGACCATGTCATAATTTCTCTTGTACAACACATTTTCACTGAGGAAGAAACTGCCAGCCAATCTTCTCAATGTCTTTCTGTCCTTATTCGATGCACCAATCAGATATTTTTGTGTCTAGAGAAAATGCTTGATATCATGATACCAAGGTTTCTCATCTACTACTTCCTCTGTTGTAAACACATGAACGGGCTTATCCAGTCTCCGAACTATAATTTGAGGTATATCATTCCAAGTATTCACTTGATACATAGAAGCCAGTATTTCCAGAGCATCCGCCATTTGATTTTTATCTCTGGGGATGTGATGGAATTCAACCTTATCAAAGAAGGGTAACAATATTCTAGCATAATCTTTGTAAGGGATCAAGCCAGGGTGACGAGTATCCCACTCTCCTTTAATCTGATTCACTACCAAAGCTGAATCTCCATACACATCTAGAATTTTAATTCTAAGATCAATAGCTTCTTCGAGACCCATAATACAAGCCTCATACTCCTCCATATTATTAGTACAATCAAATGTCAACCTTGCAATGAAAGGAACGTGTGATCCATGTGGAGTGACAATCACAACACCAATTCCTTTACCATAAGCATTCACAGCTCCATCGAATATCATGCCCCAACAAGATTCAGGATCAGGACCTTCCTTAGGCAATGGTTCATCACAATCTTTCACTTTCAGAAACATCACATCCTCATCAGGGAAATCATACTTCACAGACTGATAATCATCAACTAGTTGGTGAGCAAGACAATCTGCCAACACGCTGCTTTTAATAGCTTTTTGAGTGCGGTATTCAATGTTATACTCAGATAAAAACATCAACCAACGGGCAATTATCCCAGTGAGAGAAGGCTTTTCAAAAATGTACTTGATTGGATCCATTTTGGAGATCAACCAAGTAGTGTGATTCAACATATACTGCCGCAAACATTTTGTCGCCCAGGCCAGAGCGCAACATGTCTTTTCCATCATAGAATACCGTGACTCACAGTCAATAAACTTTTTACTGAGACAATAAGTGGCATACTCTTTCTTCCCTATTTCATCTTGTTGTCCCAGAATACAGCCCATAGAATTATCTAACACTGTCAGATACATAATCAATGGTCTTCCTTTATCATGAGGGAGTAAGATATGAGGTTCAAGTAGATATTCTTTAATACTTTCAAATGCCCTTTGGCATTCATCTATACACACTCAACCTTGATCTTTCTTTAACAACTTAAAGATCGGTTCACACGTTGCAGTCAGGTGGGAAAAGAATCTTGAAATATAATTCAGGCGCCCAAGGAAACCTCTGACTTGCTTCTCAGTTCTTGGCGCGGGAATTTCTTGAATTGCTTTGCTTTATCATGGTCAACTTCAATCCCTCTTTAGCTAACAATGAAACCCAACAATTTCCCTGATCAAACATCGAAGGTATATTTATTTGGATTCAAGCGGAGACGATACTTCCTCAAACATTGAAACAATTTAAACAAATATTCTACATGCCCTTCTTCAGTCTGGGATTTAGCAATCATATCATCAACATATACCTAAATTTCTTTGTGCATCAGATCATGGAATACAATTATCGTAGCCCTCTGGTCCGTTGCACCAATGTTCTTCAACCCGAAGGGCATAGCTCTGTAACAGAATGTTCCCTAGGGTGTGATAAACATTGTTTTTCCATGTCCTCAAGAGCCATCCTTATTTGATTATATCCAGAGAATTTGTCCATGAACGAGAAAACTTTGAATTTTGCTATATTTTCCACTAATATATTAATGTGTGGCAATAGAAAATCATCTTTTGGACTAGCTTTATTTAGATCTCTGTAATCTATGCACATGCAAACTTTTTCGTCTTTCTTCGGTACTGGGACAATATTGGCAATCCACTGAGGATACACTGATGTCACAAGAAAACTGACATTAATCTGCTTTAGAACCTCTTCTTTGATCTTTACTGCCATGTTAGGATGATTTCTTCTCAACTTTTTCTTGATGGGCTAGCACTCTGGCTTCAAAGGCAAATGATGCTCCACAATATCGGTATCTAGACCTGGAATATCTTGGTAAGACCAAGAAAAGATGTCTACATATTCCCTCAACAGTCCAGTCAACCTGCTCTTCATGTTAGGATGTAATAATGCTTCAATCTTGACCTCTTTTGGCTCTTCTTCTGAACCCAAATTGATTACTTCCAATGGTTCTTTATGTGGTTGAATGGAATTTTCCTCGTGCTCGAGCAACCGTGAGACCTCTTCTGGAATCTCATCATACTCTTCTTCTTCTGCCCCTAACATAGGATATTCAAAGTTGGGAGAGGGTGCAGGGTCATTGTATTCAACGGGTTTATTAATTAATCTGCACATGTGATTTATGATTGCTTTTAGAAACCGACATATATATCAAATGATTATGCATATTTAATTTCAATTATTATTCTATTCAAAAGGGTTTTTTATTATTACCATTTTCCATGAAAAAAATAGAAACATAAAAGACACAATCTTGAGAATCAAAGACAACTTTTATTTATGATTTTAATGATCAAAGCAAACAGATAAGCCCATACAATATTAACTTTCATCTTGGGCAGAATGAAAGCTTTTTGCAAAGAAAAAAACAAATTACTTTGAGACATGAATGCAAGAGGGAACGTCATAAGTGACCCAGTTCTGGATTCTGACTCCAGGAGTCACATAACTCGGCATTTCCTGATCTTCTTCACCCTCCTCAATAGCATTAACCCTAGAGACAGTTGGATGGAGGTAGCCTCCACTGCGAAAAACATCATGATAACTGCTCATAGTAGACTTCATCTTCGAACTTTCATTCTTGCCATTCTTTGCAGAGAATCCTAAACCAGCCTTGTTCTTTTTTACCAGAGGATCAACGACTTGTCCCGATACTTTGCTTGGCCCTTTGTGCACAACATGCTAATCATCCTTTAATGAAACCATAGAGTTCTCATTCCCTCTTTCATTATCAACTGATAGAGCTTGGAAATGTGTCCCCACAGCAGCCTCATCTGCTTCAACAACACTGAAAGATGATAGGTGAGATATCAGCAATGCTTGCTCCCTGTCTATAATAACCACTTTTCCTTTGCGCATGAACTTCAACTTTTGGTGTATAGTGGAAGTGACAGCCCCTACTTTGTGTATTCGTGGTATTCCCAGTAGACAACTATATGCGGGTACAATATCCATGACTTGGAAAGTGATCTATAATAGATGTGGGCCTATGTGAATAGGCAGATTGACCTCCCCAATAACCGACTTCCTCGACCCATCGAAATCTTTAACAATAATACCACTTGGGTGCATAGGATCCCCTTGATATTTCAACTTCATCAGCATAATTCTCGGTATCACATTCAATGTGAATCCATTATCAATCAGTACATTGGATAATGAATCATTCTTGCAGTTCATAGAGATGTGGGGGGCCAAATTGTGATTCATTCCTTCATCGAGAAGTTCATCGTCGCAGAAACTCAGGTTATTACATGATGTGATGTTCCCTACCACACTGCTGAATTGGTCTACTGGCATATCACTTTCCACGAAAGCTTGGTCCAATACCCTCATCAAAGATTCTTTGTAAGCAGCAGAGTTCAACAATAAAGCCAAGATAGATATTTTTGAAGGAGTCTGCAGTAACTGATCCACAACTAGGTAGTCACTCATCTTGATTATCTTCAAAATATCATCCACCTCTTTCTCTAGAGTAGCACCACTGGATTCACCTGTATCCTTCTTTTCTTTAACATTTTTCACAACCTTCTTTCCAGTACTAACATCCCCACGAACAACCGGTGCAAAAATACAACCATTGCGGGTCACTCTTCCAGTCTCGGAAATATTCTAAACATTAGACATTGGTTGGATGGGAACTTCCACACCACCATCTAAAATTGTACCATTATACTTGTACGACACTGCTTTGTTGGATTTGTAAGGAATGGGCCCTGGTAAGCAAATCACCACAGGGGCAACAACTGGCTTACTACAATATTCAATTTCAATAGGGGAAAAATCATTGAAACACGGCACAATCACATTCACACTTTTTTCAGTCATCAAAGAATCATCGCCAGAGAACAAATCCTCATCTGAGGAAAATAATTCATTTGCGGAAGCATACTCATCATCATTTGATTCTTCCTTAACCTCAATATCGTTAACCTCATAGTAATTATCTCTTTGCTCTGAAACCTTGATGGTTCCATTATCCAACAACAATTGGATACCTTTTCTTACAATTGAACATCCTCGGGAGTCCCGGCAGAAAATTCTGTAAGATCCATATTGATGTTCTTCCTGACCAGCCATGTGGCAGAAAATAGCATGCATTTGTACGAGACCATCATTCATATGTTCCACATCAAATATTTTTAACTCTCTACGACATCCAGAAACCATATTTACTTCCTCCTTATACTCTACCCTAGGCCTAATTATGTGGATGAGGCCCTCATCCCTTATCTCTTGCAAATCAGCCTTTATCTTATCGTAACCTTGTATATTAGTATTACAGGTACCACAACCAGCATGGTTATGAGTGTAGTAACTAAGCTCGCAAAGGTCTGCATGCATATTTACCAAGTCCCCTCTTACTAGGTTAATATCATAAATGCGGAAGTCCCCTGGATAAATAACAACCATGTTAACAGCATTTGTTCCTCCATGTTTTGGGAGAGGATTATCTTTTACATTCGGACTAACATCTTTGAAGGATAAAAGGCCATATTTAACTATTTTATGCACCTCAAACTTCAAAGGATAACAGTTTTTCACATTATGCCCTGGTGCACCCTGATGAAAAGCGCACATCTGATATGTCTTGTAGTACCAAGGTAAAGGGGATGGTATAGCAGGAGATGGCCTAGTCTGGACCAACTTTTTCTCGATTAATGCTGGGAGTAGCTCTTAATAACTCATAGGGATAGAGTCAAAAGGCTCTCTCCTCTTATTCCGCCCTTAACTCCCTTGAGGGGTTGGTCTTTGATAAGCAACTGTAGTGGGAGTCGTGTTCACAACTGGAGTTACCGAGGCAACCAGTTGATGGCGCTGATGATTTCTTCTAGAAGTATTAACCCTTCTCTCTTGACTAACAACACTTGTTTCCCCTTCTTTCACCTTAACAAATCCAAAATATGGCTTCTTCATATTACTTGAACTTTCATTCTTTGTGAACTTTCATTCTTTGTGAGACACCCTTCTCTCACAGCCTCTTCCAAACGAACGCCCATTCCCACCATTTTAGTAAAATCACTGGGCGCACTCGCCACCATCCTCTCATAATAGAATGCACATAGTGTCTTCAGGTAAATCTTTGTCATTTCTTTTTCTTCCATTGGAGGAATCACCTGGGCGGCTACCTCACGCCATTTCTAGGCATATTCCTTGAATGATTCCTTGTCCTTCTGGACCATGGCCCTGAGTTGTTCACAGTCAGGCGCCATGTCCATGTTGTATTTGTATTGTCTGATAAACGCTTCTCCTAAGTCATTAAAAGAATGAATATTGGCACTGTCCAAACTCATATACCATTTCAACGCTGCACCGATTAGACTGTCTTGAAAGAAATGTATCAATAAGATTTGATCATCTGTATGAGTAGACATTCTTCTTACATACATCACCAAGTGAGAATGAGGGCAAGTATTGCCCTTGTACTTTTCGAACATCGGTACTTTAAACTTCGCAGGTATCTTGACATTGGGAACCAGACACATGTCATTCACATTCTGTCCAAACAGCTCTTTTCCCTTTAGGGCCTTTAGTTCTTTCTAAATTTTGTTAAACTGGTCTTGAAAATCATCCATTCTTTCACAAAATCCCAAGCTTTCAATTGTTGGAGGAATAGGACGATACACATCATCATTAGCAAATGGGATCACATTCACCGAGGGTGGTGCATCATAGTGAACCCCGTTTCTAATGGCAGGGGTAACATGCACCACAAGAGGTGTGGAAGCAATAGCATTCTGAGTAAGTGGAGAAATCTAAGGATCCTAGTTAAAACCTTCTGGCACAAAGTTTTCTGGCATCCCCCAAGGATATCCTGAAGGCATACAATTCTGAACAACAATTGGAGTAGCGGATGTGGGAACAGTTGGAGCTTCAGTAGTAACCATTGTCTGCTAAGGTTGAACACTCGGTGGCTGATTCTGAGAAGCCACCAGAGATTCCATCAGAGCAGTGAGATTGACCATGCCGGCCTTCAGAGCAAAAACTTCCTCGCACAGCTCGCGGTTCTCTTGTTCTAGATTATCCATCTTACTTCTGAAATTAGCTCGGGTATTGTACTGGTGAGACAGCATGCTGAACGAAGTAAAGATGCTCAGTAAGACCCCTGGATATACATAAAGAATGCAAGAAGTATGTATAATATGAGGCATGATGTGCAATGCACATGATTTATTTTATATTATTATTTCAAGGGACTTAAATATTTATAGACAACATTGCAAATATCAAAGTAATAACACATTTGAAATACTGAACATTTTATTATAACTTAAAAATAGATTAAAAGTTTCAATACTCCCAAGCACAAGATGAAAGTAAAGTCTAAAACCCTAAGAAGTAAAGCTGATGGAGATCACTCTATACGCTGACGCTTCCCGGTAAGTCTGGAAATCTGAGCCTTCAACCTCTGGTTTTCTTCTGTATATCTGGTGGGAACCTCCTTCCAATCACCTGAATCAGGAAGTGAGCAACTAGTATCTAACTGAGACTTAGGGGAAAATAAATCCCCTTGCCTCTCCATCATCTCTACAGCCTGACTCTCAAGAATCTCAATAAAGTCGTCTTTTTCCTTCAAATCTGCTCTATAGGAAATCTCTAGAGTTTGGCACTTGTTCTTCCAAGAATCCTTTTCCTACTGCATCCTGACTAAAGCAAGTTGTAGCTCTTCCACATCATCCAAATAGGGAGAAATGGTCTTCACAAACAAACCAGGCATATGTTCTTCCCGAGAATACGGCATCTTCAACTGAATAGCTCTGGCTTATACCCACTGAAGATAAGGCTCCAAAGAAATAGCCCCCTAGGTCCCAATTCTTTCTACTCTTCCTGTGAATGTGACGCCAGGCCTTCGCAATCTGCTCCCTAGCTTCCTTATGGTCTTCTCCCTATTTCAGGAAGAAACTACTCAAATGAATACTATTTGGCTTATCCCTCATTGGATAACCAAGTTGCTGTCTTACAAGAATAAGGTTGTAGTTAATTCTTCCCTTTGTACCAAGAAGAGGTACATTGGGGAAACTGCCACAACTGTCGACAATATCTACATCATGGTAAGCCTGATGATACCAAACAATATCCGAGTGAGTAAGTGCCATGATCTTAGGATCCCAACGGGGTTCCTTCCTGACATCCCAGAAAGCTTCAGACTTAGGCAAATGTGAAGTAAACCACAGGTACAACAGAGGAGTGCAACAGATGATCATCCCCCCATGATAAGAATCCCGAAGATGAATAGAGTAATAAGTATCACCCACTGATGTAGGAACTAGGTTTCCAATCATGAAGATCTTGATGGAATTAGTGTCAACAAATTTGTCTACATTAGGAAATAATAATAACCTGTAAGCAAGTAGAGCAAATATGGCCTCAAAAGCGACTACTCTTTATCCTAGAAAAATAACGAGCTTTCTCCAATAAGAACTGAGTTGGTAATCCTCTAATCCCTCCTTTAGTAGTCATGTGGGCTTCAACGTCATACTTCCCCATATGGATCAAAGTAGCAATCTCGTGTGTTTGGCTCACCCTCCAAACCAGTAAAAGGAATACGATCGATAATAGGCAAACCCAGCAGATAAGAATACTCCTCTAGTGTAGGCATCAACTGATAATCAGTGAATGTGAAGCATCGATACATCGGATCATAGAATTAGACCAAGGTCGGGAGAATATCCTCCTTCATCCTAAGCTTCATGATAGAAATCATGGACCCATACTTCCTTCGAAAATCTGCAGAACACTTAATCTCGGGAATCAGACTCATCAACTCATCTATTTTGAGATCTTTGAAACTGTATTTTCCGGTCTTTATTTTTCCAGAATCCATAGTCAAAAAGAACTTGAGATATTCACAAATGGTCAACTTTTAAGTCCCTTGAAATGAATTTTCTTCAAAAGATGCTTATGAGTGCATGGATGCAGGATGCAACAATCACACACAAGATCACAAACATAGGTTTCATAGGTTCAATGTCACGAGCATGACGCCGAAGGTATTACCCATAAGGTGTGGTCTAAGAGTTATCATCTGCCGAACAAGGTCTTAGAGGTTCCCAGAGTCTACATCCTTCCTTCAGATATTACCAACTTCCCGATTAACTTGGTAATTAGTAATATTCTTAAGGAAAACTCGTCTGAGCGTAGTATCGCATGACAACTATTTCCAGATTACTCTGTCATAGCTTCCGGACTACACCTAAAAGGCCAAGATGGGTTAGGTATTCTACAGTCCTCAATTTCAGCAGGCTCCCAGGTCAAAAGTAGTACGTCTTCCCGATTACTCGGTAAATGACACTACAGTCAAAGGGGCCTCCACTGAGTGGGGGATCTCATGTCTCCTTTTTTAGGATTACTCCCTCAAAGTTAACATGACTATACCGCCTGTCCTATCTTAAGTTTTCCCAAGTCCGGGTATAGGACTCATGAGAAATCACCAAGCACCCTGAAAACCAGAAAAATCCAGACAAACATATAGACAACAATAACACATATACAGATATAAACAAAGATAGGCTCAACCCACTTAAGGATGGACCAGCAAGAGGTCAATCTTTCCCCAATGAAGTCGCTATTTTTCTCTGTAGCGGTAGAAATGTTTAAGACTAAGCCATTGGATTGACTAGACTTGTATAGATCAAAATAAAATTCGCCACCGCGCTTTATTGTTTCCAAAGGAATGGTAAAAGAGCGAATAACCCAAAAAGAGGGGGAAAGATTCTAGGTAATGGGGTTGGTTATGCAAAGGGAAGGTATTAGCACCCTAAACGTCCACGGTAGTCCATAAGAACCTCTTTGTAAAATCTGTATATTTTGGCTATAAAATATTGTATGTAAAATAGATGGTGGAAGTGAGAAAAGAAATGTTTTTTTTATGATTTTTGCACCCGCCGTGTTTGTGAACCTTTAGTGCCTACATACCACCTTCCGTAAAATAGGGGATCAGGGTACTCGTAGTTCCTCTTTAAAAATTTTAAAACACAAGTGTGTTGGTTAATTTTATGAGATAAGACATCATCGTCATTGTCCGTGTGAAAAACATACTTACTACCCACAATCATGAGAAAGGAGTATTTATATCATCTCAAAGTGGAGGATATGTCTTGGATTTTAAAATCAACAAAACCTCACTCAACACCCAAGTGGAAAATATCTCTCTTCACTACATCTTGTAGAAGTATAGTTGTTTGCATCATTACAAGGATTGACAAGAGTCTAATCTTTTGAAAAAAGTTTTAAAGATAAGAGCCAAAATGGAAAAATGATTTGAATGAGATTGATTGACTTTTAGTCTTATCACAAAAATATCAAGGTATTATTAAGTTGTTTGAAGTTTATTTAAGAAAATGTTTTGAAAATGCATGGACCTAAGTCCAAGTTTATTATGAAAATGGTTCAAGTTTAGAAACAAGAAGAATTTTTAAAAGGAGGGAGAAGATTTCTGAAATTAAAGAAGATGAGAGGATATGAAGGGACTATCCTAAAGCATAAGGTAAAAGCTAAGGAGAAGAACCATCTAACCAATGAGAAGTCAACACTTGACATTATGAGTCAAGATAAAATTCTCATTATTTGGATTGAAACCAAGCAAGCAAAGATATTAGACCTCTTGAGAAGACCAAACTTCAAATGTATCAAGTATTCACAAAAATTGGGCTGAGTAACGGTTGTATATAGATGAATTCCAAATTACAAACAAAGTATGTAATCACAATAACCTGCACACAAAACAAACAAAAAACCCAATGTCTTGAGGTAAACCCCAAGAACTCTAGACAAAATATCAATTAAGGTTACAAGGTCTCCAACATAGGCCAAGGTCTCTAATCCTAAGTACAAAAAGTCCAATACTCCATAATGCCAAGGATAGTAACCAAATAGTCCAAGCATCATTAATATTTTTTATGGTTCATGTTGATTATTAAGTATCTTCAAAAATAAAATAAAAGCTCAAGTGAACAAAATAAAATGACATAAAAATAAATGCTAAAGTGAGAAAAGATGAAAAATAGCATGAAATGTAAATGCTAAAGTAAATGGTACATAAAGTAAAAGCATAAAATAAAAAGATAAAATAAACTCAATTGTTAGAAATTAGTGGTTAGTTGGATGACCATCTTGAAACTTGCATTTGGAACTCATTAGAGGATTGGTAGAACCAAAGCCTCTCAATAACAAGTTGCATTTGCTTTTTGTCAAGTATGTCATCCATTTGAAAATCCCCAAAGAAACATTTAATGATCGACGATGTTTAAGTGATCCGCGTTGACCAAAATTGATAAAGATCCATTGGAGGATTGGTAGAACCAACGCCTCCTAACAATGAATCTCAAGGTTATTGGATCAAATGTTTCAAATTAACATACTTGGGCTTGAAACATAAGTTTGGGCCATGAATGATCATTTTCTCGAATTGGGACAAAATTTAGCGCTATGTTAAGCAATAGTAAGTGGACTTATGTAGAAGTCGCACCTATTTTGAGGCCGAACAAAAGAAATCTATGTACTTCATGTTTGGATAAATGATATAGAGATCATTATCCCATAACATGTAGCACAAATAAAAAAAGAAAGGGATATGATGAAGAGGAAGGGGAATGATAAGCTAATTTGGAGCACTACCTCAAATTTCTTTCATCTTTAAATTCAATCACCCATCTATATGGATTAAAGTACTAAACATATCATTAATCCAAAGCACCAAAAATGAATTAAATAATTCACTCTTTGGTAGATTTGAATTAATGAACAATTATCCAACTTCATCTACACTCAAAGTCCATTGAATTTAAAGAGAAATTGAACATTTAAAATTTCAATCCAAATCAACAATCAAAAGGAGTGAGTAGACAAAGATAGATGGATCAAAACAGCCCCAAAATAAGGCAGAAAAAGCATTTTGTCACTGTTACAATCGATTGCACTCTGACAGCAATCAATTGTCACAGTGCTTTTTTCAAAAAAAAATGAATTTCGTTCTCTGAAAATTGATTGAACTCTTATAGCAATCGATTGCACCCTGTTGAAAACAGAAAAACAATATTTTAAAAGGCCAAATTCTTGTTCAAACTTTCCATCAAACACCTTATGATCATGGATTCAATTGAGCACGAAAATTCCATCAAATTATGATAAAATAGCACCAATGGAATAATAAATAAATGTTCAATGAATCAAATTCAAAGATCAACAAGAGATCACATTGTGAAAGATGAAAAATCCAACTTACCAAATGTAGATCTAGAGAATTATCAAAACAACATTAATAATTTGCTTCAATTCAACCCCAAGAATCAATTGCCCAAGCTTGGATGTAGATAATTGAAAAAGAAAAAGTGTTTGGATGAAGGTTTAGATCAAAGATTAGTAAGCTTAAATTAAAAGCTTACTAACTTTTTTTGAAAATAGAGCTTTGAGTGAATTTGGTAGATGGAGAGAATTGAGAGATTTTTTAGCAAGGTGGATTTGGCTATCAAAAGTTTGAGATTTGAATGAAATGAGAGCTCTATTTATAGAGCTTAGGCTTGGGATTAGTGGTGGTTTGTAGTTTGGTTTGGGAAATGAAATTAGGCTTGATAATTAATTCTTAGAGCCAAAATATGAGTTAATGATATGTTTTTCAAAAAATGAAAAATTGGAGCCAAAATTTGAATTAATGATATATCTTTCAAAAAATGAAAAATTGGCATCAAAATTTGAATTAATGATATATCTTTCAAAAATGAAGAAAAATTGGAGTCAAAATTTGACAAGCTTGAAATTGCTGATTTTTTTTCAAATTTTCACTTTGTGCAATCGATTGCACTCTGGGCTCAATCGGTTGCATCAGTGTATTTTTTGGGATATAGAGAAAATGAACTCTGTGAAATCGATTGCACTCTGTTGTACCCAAAATTTTCCCTCTCATTTATCAAATAATCTCTCACAAGATCTCCTTTGGTTCAAGACTGCACAAGGGTTGATCAGCTCAAGACACCTCCTCAAGCACTAATGAGTGAAAATTAGGGTTTGAGTTTGCACAAGGATAAATGAACTTTTAATGCCTCATATGAATTTCATGGATCATTTTGGACTCTCAAAATTTCTCATGTCAAGTTCCAGGTCTTGGATCACATTTTTGCTCAGTCAATTGATCAGTTGACCTAAAATCAACTGCATTGGGGAAAAAGTCAACTATGGTCAATTTACAGTCAAACTTCATAATTTTTTATCCATATAAACATCATGAACTCAATAATGTCATTTGATCAAGTTTGGATCATAATTCCTCAAGAAATTTGATCAGATCATTAAAAGGGCAAATGGTCAAAATTAGGGTTTTCACTGAGAAGGTGCAATTTCTGATTTTTGACCTAGCAAATGATTGATTGGTTCAAGGAATGATCTCAAAGATTCAAATTATTCATTTTGATCTAAGGGCATGGCTCAAAACATCTATCAAGATCAACTGGTTGACAGATGATTTTCAGTCAACTGATGAAAAGTCAAATGTACACTGAAAAGTCAAACTTTGACTTTTTGGTCAAAATCAAGTATCAAAGATCACAATTCATCAAAACATGTCAAAACATGAAACTTATTCATCAAGAAATCAAAAATTCAAGATTTCATTTTGAAAAGTCAAAATTTCTAAACTTAGAAATTTTTCTAAGTGTTGAAAAATTAATGTTTTTTCACAACTTTGAGCCAATTTTTCACTATGATGCAAGATGATTCAAAGGAAACTTCCAACATGAAAGTTGCATATCTCAATGATATCTAAATCATTGTATAACACAACTTCTCCTAGAAATGCATGGATTTTAAGTTATGATTTTGTGAATACATGTTCATGAAACTTGGAAACTTAGTGAAATTTTGGCCTAGTTTAGGAAGGATTTTGACCTAACTTCATGGCAATTTTTCACATAGTTACAAGATGATTTTTTAAAAATGTCCAACATAGAGGTTATGGAGGATGTTACAAGCTTTCCAAGATATCCAAGAACTCATTGAGATCATGTTTGAGCAAGGAGAATCGAAGACAAGAAGTTAGGGTTTCATTCTTGAATTACAAGTCATTTCTTGATGAACACATAATTGAATTTCAATGTTAGGATGCATAATATTGCTTTGCAGGCCTTCTAACTTGTGTATCTATCCATCATTAATGGATTACATAAACTTTTGAGCTATAATCCAAGTGGTTTAAGCTTTATCCAATTCATATTTCCATTTTGGGAAGAAAGTGAAGAATGTCATTCTTGAAAAGCAAGCTTTATGCACAAAGTCAATTCTTGAGCCTCTAACTTGTTCCCTCTGATCACACTTCATCTACAAAGTCATAAGAAAGTATGTTTAAAGCATAACCACTCTATCTTAGCAAGCACATAAGGCATTGAAACTTGGATTTCTCAAAAATCACATGTTATGCTTAAACTTGTGATTTTGAATTCTGATCAACAACAAGCTTCCAAACTTGTTGCTTATAAATAGAGGCACTATTTGTGAGCTAGAACACGAGCTTGAACACCCTGAAACACTCCCAAAATCCCTCTAGCCAGAAATTTCTTCAAAACACCATTGTTGTGCATGTTTTGACTTTACATATCAAACTTTCATTTCCCTCGTGCATTTCTTGGCCTTTTAGTTTCAAAAGCTTCCTCATATCAAATACAACTTATCCCCATCCTATTTCCAGAACTGTAACATCATTTACCATAACCTCCATAACCAAAAACAGAGCATTCTAGTTAGACTTCTTCAGGGCATTTCAGCCACTCTCAACTCAAGCTAAGTATTGCATTAGCTTCCTAGAGACTTAAGGAAGCTAACCTGATCATTGCAGCACCTTGAATCAAGCTCAAACTCATTTCACGATTTCCAGTTTTGAGGTATTTTTCTTAAACTTCTATCTTCTCATTTAGGCATTGTTATGCTTACATTTGTGAAGATAAAATGTAGACATCATTGCCCTGAAACTATACATGTCCATAGATTTCATTTATATTGCTTGAGTAGTGAGAATTTTGAGTTTGAACTTGCTGAAATATTTAGGTCAGAATTTGGTACTCTTAGAAATTCATGCTCATCTTTGAGAATTAGCTTGAGTTATTTACATATTCAGAATTATGAGGAAATTTCTAACAAGTTTGATTTTGGAAGTTTTGTGAATGGATGAGAAATGAATGAGTTACAGGTTCTCTGGATGGAGGTTGAAGATGAAGTTCATTCAGAACTTGATTTATGTTACATATTTATTGTTTTGTTTATATCAACGGATGTATAGCCACCCCAGTAGTAAAGTGCGCGACTGTTAACCTTTGGGACCTGGATTCGAGCCCCAGTGGTACCCTTTTGCTCTCCTTTTACATTTTTTCCATTTTTTTTGTTTGAAAGAGGCGCCTGGTCCCCAAACCATTGGGCTTTTGTCTTTTTTTTTCTAGATTTTAACCCCCTGCTTGCTTTTGCACCCCTGGCCCATTATTTTATTTTCCATTTTATTTATTTTCCTTTTATTTTTATTTTTATTTCATATTTTCTTTATTTTTATTATTATTATTATCATAATTATTATTTTTATTAGTAAAAAAATACAAAAATATTTTTTTTATTTATTTGCATATATAAAAAGTGCTTATACATTTTATTTTTCTTTATAAAACAAAAAGACTCAAAATATTTTCTTAACAAATTTAATTTCTTTTTTAAAAATTAATATTTATATAATTAGGTTTAATTATTATATTATTTTATTTTCTTAATTAAAATTAACTTAGAACTTAGGTTTCTTTTAATTATTAATTTTCACATTTTATTAATTTAAAAACCTTTTCATAAAAAACCCTAAAAATCATTTTTACTTAATTTCTTTCTTAATTAGTTTAAACTTAATTTTGTTTAATTTTTAATTAATCATTTTCTTAATTAGGTCAAGATTAAAACCCTTTCGTAAAAAATAAAACAAAAATCATTTCTTTTTCCATTTGCATTTGTACATTATTATTTATTCAATTCTTGTACATTTATTCAATATGGTTGTAATAGTTAATTAGATTTAATTTTCTTACAAAATCCCCATTTGTAAATTTGTATACCCCCTCCCCTAATGATGTAATAGCTTAGTATTTTTACTTTCCGCAATTTATCGCTTTATATAAATGCTAGTAAATTAGGGTTTGTATGGAAAGATTAAAATCAACAAGTTAGCAAACCCTAATCCAAGATAAACAAGCATGTAAATCAAACACATTTGCACACTTTCACCCTTAGGGTAATTCCACTTTGTTGCCTTACAAAAATGGCCATGTTATGCATGTGGGGTATCTTAGCAAAAAGCAATCAAAAATACAAGATCATAGTCCCTCGACGATGCTATCAAATATTGCCTTTCAAAATGATCTTAGTCCCTCAAAGAGAAATGCTAAGATATCTCACAACATTGCTATCATGGCTATACGATGACCCACGCCCGCCCCTTTACATCCAAAGATAAGGCTTCTTACCAAATCAATAGTAAGATAGCAATATCACAGGAAAGGAAGAAATGAACTAAGACTTTTGAGTAGGTAGATTGTTCCTAGGTGGTTGCTCAATTTTAAATCAAACACTCTTGTTTATTTTCAAAACAAACACCAACACCAAAACACTTTCAAAACATTTTCCAAACATGAAACATTTTCAAAAGATCAACACTTTGTATACGTTCTTACGAATGAGAACTATTATAAAGTTTTCCTAAACGAAGGCACCTTTTCAAAATACTTTCAAAAACCACACAAAGCATATTTTCAAACAAAAGCAAGTGATCTAGCAAGCAACTAAGAGCCCATAGATAACTATGAATGGAAAGGGTGCTAACACCTTCCCTTTTCATAATCTACCCCCCAAACTCAAGAAATAATCTCAAAGGTCTTTCCTGTTCTTTTCAGCCTTTCCTTTTGGATAAAAGAAAAGTCGATGGTGACTCTTGCTAACCGCAACATTTACGATAAAATGCAAAACACCCAACTGAGTTCTCCTACCGTATCACGGAACTGGAGACTCTGCTGGGGAAAACTTAAAAGTGGGGTTACCTTAGGGCTAGATCACATTTACTTAATTTAATTGTTTGACTTGTATGCTTTACATTTTGGTTCCTTGTTTGGGCTTGTTCTAATCCTCTACCCGGATTTGGGATATCTTATAGGTAAGTAGAAATACATTGTGGAAACTGTGCAGGATATACCGACATGGTCTAAGCAATATCTATGTTAGTGTGACACATTTATGGGTACCAGTAGCCCTTGAATAGTCAAGTATAATACGAGGCCGCTGTGTGGTGTCATGAAGCATTAACTGACTTTAGAACTTTTACTTGACCAACTTTGGCCATTGGGAAGTAGTGAGATAACCGGCTTTGGTGCAGTCCGAAGTTGGTTGATACTCGATACTACACTCATTGAGATTTGAATTCTCGGGATATTTCGGTCGCCATTAAAGAGGCTCGCGCTGAAACCATGCCCGACAAGAAAGATCAGTGATATTGAGATCCCTTAGAACCTGGTTACTATTTCTAGGACAGGTTTTGAGCCAACTAAACTTCAAGAGGGTACTTACCTATAAGACTCCATGCAAGCCTAAACCTAAGGACTTGTTTGTCTTGTTTGTATATGTTTACTTGTACATAACATCATAAACATTATAACATCATACTCATTCTCACTAACCATTTCAAGGATTATTAGGATTTATCTTTGTTCTGTTTTGTAGGACATGGCTTCTATTCGCAGGAAAACCATTCAAGTCAATCTCGTAAGAATTCCTTCTCAACTCAAAGAGCTAGCATCAAGGGTCCCTGAGAATTCTTCATTAACCAAAAGACATGGTTGCCTCTTAAGCTTGGTTACCTCTAGCACAAATGAAGATATGATGAAGGTATTGTTCCAGTTCTTTGATCCTTTACACCATTGCTTCACTTTTCTCGACTATCAACTTGTGCCTACTATGGAGGAATTCTCTCAGCTCTTGAGGATCCCCATTCTCAATCAACTACCTACCAATGGTACGGAAAGAGATCCAAGACCTGAAGAGATTTCCCGAGCACTACACTTACAATAATCTGATATCACAACTAATTTGGAAACAAGGAGTGGTGTCAAAGGTTTCTTAGCCAAGTTCTTGTTTGAGAAAGCTCAAGACTGTTGGAACTCTTTGGACTTACAATATTTTGAGGAAATCTTGTACTTTCTCATCTATGGGATGGTTTTGTTCCCAAACCCTGATCAAATCATAGATTCAATGCTGTCAAAATCTTCATGTCTTGTAATCTGATACCTAACTTGTTGGGAGATATCCTACATTCTCTCCATACTCGCACTATGAGGAAGAGAGGATCCCTCATGTGTTGCACTCCTCTCTTGGCCAGATAGTTTATTTCGCATCTTCCCCGATCTGTGTTGAAGAACGAGCAAGGTTTGAGGTGGTCCCATAGGTTGATGACGCTCAGACATTCAGATATCCATTGGTGTTCTCGATCCTTGGAGAATGTTACTATCATCGACCGTTATGGGGAATTCCCTAATGTCCCTTTGCTTGGCATTAGAAGAGGTATCACTTACAACCCTTGCTTAGCCTTATGACAATTTGGATATGCCCGAAGGGATGGACCACATGATATGCTCATCCAAGGAGTGGTATTCGACTACGAGAGCGACGATCAAGGTTACCGCCAGAGGTTCATACGAGCTTGGAGGATGGTAAGCAAAATGGATAGCAAGACGTTGGGACACAAGAATTCCATTGCCCTCGAGCCTTACCTTAAGTTGGTAGGAGCTCATGCTCGAAAACTTTTGATGCCTTATCCTTCCATCTTACCAGTCATCACGGAACCTGTGGTTGAAGGAGATGTCCCATACACCACCCTCCATCCCGACATGCCGACTTCTCTCGAAGATTTGCAAAAAGGTTGGATTCAGCTAAAGGAGGAACGAGATACCTTCGAAGCCCAATTCTATGCTAGTGAGAAGAGGGTCCTGGAGCTTACAAAGCACCTACAAGAAGAGCAAAGTGTGAATGCCTATATTGCACCGAAGAGGATGCGTTCAGTCTTTTTATCTTAGAGAGTTTACTTTGTAAGCCCAAGAGGCATGTTGTAATCTTTTCAAGCTAATTAATGAAAATTGACGTTTGTTCATGCTTTTTTCTGTGCAAATTTAAATCTCATGAATCCTTGAAATCATTTGCATATACATCTTCCATGCATCATATCATGACAGGTTTTCATACAACAGATTTCCTTATTTTTATGCTGTTTATTTCAGCAAGACGGATCTAGAGAAAACTGTGAAGGATCTTCAGGCACAAAACTCTCAATTCCAAGAGACTCTACTAGCCCTAGCAAAGGGGCAACAAGATATGATGGCACTGCTGGCAGTCAAGAAGAAACCTAAGAAGAGAGCCCTGGTCAACATGGGCAGAAGGTTCAAAGAGTCGGTTCGTCAGATCCCAGTAGTGGAAGACTCATCTGAAGAAGACGAGAATCAAATTGGTGATGTTAAGAGTACCCAGGCTGACTGTGTTAATGATCAACCGTCTGATGATGATTATTTTGACGAGCAGTATCCACCCGCCGATGTCAAGTATAAGCAGTTAGAAGATAGATTAAAGGTCGTCGAGATCCAAGCCGTCCCCGATTTAGGTTTTGATGATTTAGATTTGATCTCTGGGGTGGTTATTCCCCACAAATTCAAAATACCAGTCTTTTCAAAGTACGATGGAGACTCTTGTCCAAAACTCCACTTGAAATCTTATGTGCGCAAGATACAGCCGCACACTACTGATAAGAAACTTTGGGTTCACTTTTTCCAAGAGAGCTTGACCGGAACGTGGTTAGAGTGGTTCTACCAGTTGGATGGTTCTCGCATCAATACTTGGGAAGACTTAGCTACCGCATTCTATCATCAGTACCAGTATAACACCGACTTGGCGCCAACAAGAGTTCAGTTGCAAGATATGACCATGGGAAAGAATGAAGGATTTAAAGAATATGCACAAAAGTGGAGAGACCTCACCAGTAGGGTTCAAAATCCTTTGACTGATAGGGAGCACATTGACATGTATATGGGCACTTTATCTGGTACGTTCTTTAATTTATTGGTTAGCTACTCTTCTTCTGGTTTCACCGAGCTAATCTTGACCGGTGAAAGAGTTGAAAGCGGCATCAAAAGCGGGAATATTCCCAAGACATCTGCCTCCACTTCCAATCCTGTAAAAAACCTTTTGCTGCAAAGAAGGAAATCAATGTTGTGTACAGGGCAAGGGCCCGTACCAAGAAAAATGATTATCCGTCTGTTAATGTTGTCTGAATCTCCAATCCAACTCCCATTCCAAGACCATCTGCTAATCACCAACATTTTGAAACTCCAAGAAGACAATTAACGAGGTTAGGCATGTCATTATCTCAAGCCTTACAACACTTGCTTAAGGCTAATTTGGTGACATTGCGTGATCCTCCTGCCAACCCTGATACCTCTTTACCAAAGTATAATCCGAACAATAAATGTGCTTACCACTCAAGTAGCCCCGGGCATGAGACTAACCAATGTTGGGCCTTGAAGAACAAAATTCAGGATTTGATCGATAACAAGACTGTTAAATTTGATCCTCCTCCAACTCTGAATGTAATCACCGTGCATATGCCAAAGCATGGTAAGGATGTCAATGAAGTCAACGTTGTGGGTGATTCGGATGATGAAGCTGCATTTGAAGATTGGGTGTATCCAACTACAATGGAGCTGAAGAATTGGCATGCGAAGGACTTTGTGCCCATCTCCTTCATTGAGGAGTAATCTACTTGTTTATTGCTTTCCTTTCAATTCAAGAACATTTTGTCTGTAATATTTAAACAATGACTTTTAAGCCATGTGCCTGGCCCGGGGCACTTTGGTCAATCTGTCAAGGGTTTTATTTATGTTCATCTAATCAAATGATCATTCAATACAAATCATTGGACTCTTTTGCATTCAAATCTTTGTATTCATTGTCTTTCTTTTCTTCAAATACATTTTTCAAAATAGCCATGTATCTTACATGCACACACAGACACACTCTTGCAGGTCCTCATCCACTCTGGATCTTATTTGTAATGACTCTACTATTGCCGACTATGACTTTGAATGCCCAATTAACCAAGCCAAAGACGAAGGCGAGGAAGATTGTAAAATACCGGGAGAACTAGCTAAACTTCTATTAAAAGAGGAAAAAGCTATTCAGTTGCATGAAGAGTCAGTTGATGTCATCAATCTGGGTACTGAGACAGACAAGAGGGAGGTTAAGATCGGTGTTAACTTAGAAGACAGTGTCAAGAGCAGGTTGGTTCAAATGTTGCATGATTATGTGGAAGTATTTGCTTGGTCTTATGAAGATATGCCAGGGTTGGGTATCGACATCGTAGTTCATTGTCTGCCTATAAAAGAAGATTGTCCTCCTGTTAAACAAAAAGTTCGTCGCATGAGGCCTGACATGTCTGAAAAGATCAAAGCTGAAGTGATGAAACAATTTGATGTAGGGTTCCTAGATGTGATATCCCATCCCCAATGGGTTGCAAATGTGGTTCCAGTTCCAAAGAAAGACGGAAAAGTTCGCATGTGCGTAGACTATAGGGATCTGAATAGGGCAAGCCCCAAGGATGACTTCCCTCTACCACACATTGATGTCTTGGTCGATAATACTTCTCAGCATAAAGTCTTCTATTTCATGGATGGTTTCTCAAGCTATAATCAGATAAGGATGGCTCCCGAAGGTATGGATAAGACTACTTTCGTTACGTAATGGGGCACCTTTTGCTACAAGGTCATGCAGTTCGGATTGAAGAATGCGTGGGCAACATATCAAAGAGATATTGTAGCTTTGTTTCATGACATGATTCATCATGAAATAGAGGTATATGTGAATGATATGATTTCCAGATCTCAAACTAAAGAGGAACATCTCGATCACATGTACAAACTATTCGAGAGGCTGAAAAAGTACAAGTTGAGGTTGAACCCTAACAAATGCCCATTTGGAGTAGATATGGAAAGCTTTTAGGTTTTGTTGTCAGCAATAAAGGCATTGAAGTTGATCCTGCCAAGGTAAAGGCCATCCAAGAAATTACAGTCCCTCATTCTGAAAAGGAAGTTAAAGGATTCTTGGGTCATCTCAATTACATCTCCCACTTCATATCATACTTGATCGCTACTTGTGAGCCAATCTTCAAACTCTTGAAGAAAGATCAGGTAGTCAGATGGAATGATGAATGCCAAGTTTCCTTCGATAAAATCAAAGAATATCTGCAAGAACCTCCTATTCTTATGCCTCCAGTTGAAGGAAGACCTTTGACCATGTACTTGACAGTACTAGAGAATTCTATGGGGTGTGTTTTGGGCCAACATGACAAGTCTGGCCGAAAAGAGCATGATATTTATTACCTGAGCAAAAAGTTACCCACTGTGAAACCAGATATTCACTGCTCGAGAAAACTTGTTGCGCTCTGGCATGGGCTGCTCGTCGGCTAAGAGAGCATATGTTGACTCATACCAATCTGTTGATTTCTAAGATGGACCCAATCAAGTACATCTTCGAGAAACCTGCTTTTTCCGAACGGATAGCCAGATGGAAAATGATCTTAACTGAGTATGGCATTCGATACACTACACAAAAGGGCGTCAAAGGAAGTGTAATAGCAGATCATTTGGCCCATTAAGCTAATGATGATTATCAGTCCATGAATTTTGACTTCCCAGATGAGAACATCATGCTGGTGACCGACTATGCAAAACCTAGACCATATGACGGACCTGAACAAGGATCTCGACGGACTATGGTCTTCGACGGGGATTTCAATGCCTTGGCGAACGGAATTGGTGTTGTGATCATCTCTCCTGAAGGTTGCCACACTCCTTTCACTGCCAGACTATGCTTTGATTGCACTAACAACATTGCCGAGTACGAAGCGTGCATTTTGGGTCTGAAAGTTGTCATTGATTTGAGGATTAAAAATTTGAATGTGTTTGGTGATTCCGCTCTAGTGATTAGCCAAGTAAAAGGAGATTGGGACACTAAACATCCTAATCTCATCCCTTAGAAGGAACTTGTGTTATCCCTGATTCCCTACTTCGAAGAGATCACTTTTGAGCACTTCCCTAGGGAAGAAAATCAATTGGTTGACGCCTTGGCAACCATGTCTTCAATGTTCAAGGTCAGATGGGACAACGAATCCCCTATGATTACAATTAAAAGACTCGACGAACCTGCACATTGTTGTGAGCTTGACACTGATACAGAAAATCCATGATATCATGAGGTGATGAGATAACTTGAGGCACAAGAGTATCCCGAGGGAGAATCCATCAATGACAGAAAGTTCTTACGAAGATTTTCAGCTAAATTCTTCCTAAGTAACGGAATATTGTACAAACGCAACCATGACTCTACTCTACTCTGATGTGTGGACAAGAAGGAGGCAGAGGAAATTATAGAAGACATGCACGATGGTCTCTTTGGTACTCATTCAAGCAGACATACGATGGCTAGGAAAATTTTAAGAGCTGGCTACTATTGGTCAACAATGGAGACTGGTTGCCATCAACATTCAAGAACTTGTCACAAATGCCAAATCTATGCTAACAAGGTCCATGTGCCTCCTATCCCTCTGAACGTCATGACCGCTCCGTGGCTGTTTGCAATGTGGGGCATTGACATGATTGGATAAATCAAGTCCACCGCTTCCAACGAGCATCGCTTCATTCTTGTCACTATCGACTATTTCACCAAATGGGTCGAAGCCGCCTCTTTCACCTCAGTCACAAATAATGTGGTAGCCAGATTCATCAAACATAACCTCATCTGCCGCTATGGTATCCCCGAAAGGATCATCACCGACAATGGGACCAACCTCAACAATGTTATGATTACTGAGCTTTGCACTCAGTTCAAGATCAAGCATCACAATTCTTCTCCATATAGACCTAAAATAAATGGCGCAGTCGAAGCGGCCAAAAAAAACATTAAGAAGATTGTGCAGAAGATGGTAGTAACCTATAAGGACTGGCATGAGATGTTATCGTTTTCTCTACACGGCTACCGTACTTCAGCTAGAACATCAACTAGGGCAACTCCCTTTTCTCTAGTCTATGGCATGGAAGTTGTTCTGCCAGTAGAAGTTTAGATCCCCTCACTAAGGATTATGGGTGAGGTAGGCTTAAGCGAAGATGAGTGGATTCAGACAAGATTGGATCAGTTGAACTTGATCGATGAAAAATGATTGGTTGTTGTTTGTCATGGTCAGACATACCAAAAGCGTATTATCAAGGCTTTCAACAAAAAGATCAAGCCTTAAGTATATCAAGCTGGTGACTTGGTGATAATGTGCATCATTTTACCACAAGGCGACCCCATAGGCAAATGGACTTCTACCTACGAAGGGCCATTTGTTGTCAAGAGAGTGTTCTTTGGCGGTGCCATGATGCTGACTACCATGGATGGTGAAGACTTCCCACATCCTATAAACGCGGACATAGTTAAAAAATATTATGCATTAAGTATCAAAGATCATAATTCATCAAAACACGTCAAAATATGAAACTTATTCATCAAGAAATCAAAAAGTCAAGATTTCATTTTGAAAAGTCAAAATTTCTAAACTTAGAAAATTTTCTAAGTGTTGAAAAATTCATATTTTTTCACAACTTTGAGCCAATTTTTCACTATGATGCAAGATGATTCAAAGGATACTTCCAACATGAAAGTTGAAGATCTCAATGAGATCTAGAACATTGTATAACACAACTTCTCCTAGAAATGCATGGATTTCAAGTTATGATTTTGTGAATACATGTTCATGAAACTGGGAAACTTAGTGAAATTTTGCCCTAGTTTAAGCAAGATTGTGACCTAACTTCATGGTAATTTTTCACATAGTTCAAAGATTAATTTTCAAAAATTTCCAACATAAAGGTTGTGAAGGATGTTACAAGCTTTCCAAAATGTCAAATAACTCATTAAGATCATTTTTGAGCAAGGAGAATCGAAGACAAGAAGTTAGGGTTTCATTCTTGAATTACAAGTCATTTCTTGATGAACACGTAATTAAATTTCAATGTTAGGCTGCATAATCTTGCTTTGCAGGCCTTCCAACTTGTGTATGTATCCATCATTAATGGATTACACAAATGTTTGAGCTATAATCCAAGTGGTTTAAGCTTTATCCAATTCACATTTCCATTTTGGGAAGAAAGTGAAGAATGCCATTCTTGAAAAGCAAGATTTACGCACAAAGTCAATCCTTGAGCCTCTAACTTGTTCCCTCTGATCACACTCCATCTACAAAGTCAGAAGCAAGTGTGTTTAAAGCATAACCGCTCTATCTTAGCAAGTACACAAGGCATTAAAACATGGATTTCTCAAAAATCACATGTTATGCTTAAACTTGTGATTTTGAATTTTGATCAACAACAAGCTTTCAAATTTGTTGCTTATAAATAGAGACACTATTTGTGAGCTAGAACACGAGTTTGAACACCCTGAAACACTCTCAAACTCCCTGTATCCAGAAATTGCTTCAAAACACCATTGTTGTGCAAGTTCTGACTTTACATATCAAACTTCCATTTCCCTCGTGAATTTCTTGGCCTTTTAGTTTCAAAATCTTCCTCATATCAAATACAACTTATCCCCATCCTATTTCCATAACTGTAACACCATTTACCATAACCTCCATAACCAAAACAGAGCATTGCAGTTGGACTTCTCCAAGCCATTTCAGCCACTCTCAACTCAAGTTAAGCATTGCATTAGCTTCCTAGAGACTTAAGGAAGCTAACTTGATCATTGCAACACCTTGAATCAATCTCAAACTCATTTCACGATTTCCAGTTTTGAGGTATTTTTCTTGAACTTCTATCTTCTCATATAGGCACTGTTAAGCTTACATTTGTGAAGATAAAATATAGACATCATTGCCCTGAAACTATACATGTCCATAGATTTCATTTATATTGCTTGAGTAGTGAGAATTTTGAGTTTGAACTTGCTTAAATATTTAGGTCAGAATTTGGTACTCTTAGAAATTCATGCTCATCTTTGAGAATTAGCTTGAGTTATTTACATATTCAGAATCGTGAGAAAATATCTAACAAGTTTGATGTTGGAAGTTTTGTGAATGGATAAGAAATGAATGAGTTACAGGTTCTCTGCCTGGAGGTTGAAGATGAAGTTCATTCAGGACTTGATTTATGTTACATATTTATTGTTTTGTTTATATCAACGGATGTATAGCCACCCCAAAGGTAAAGCGCGCGCCCGTTAACCTTTGGGACTTGGGTTTGAGCCCCAGTGGTATCATTTTGCTCTCCTTTTACATTTATTCCATTTTTTTGTTTGAAACAGGCGCCTGGGCCCCAAACCATTGGGCTTTTGTCTTTTTTGCCAGATTCTAACCCCCTGCTTGCTTTTGCACCCCTGACCCATTATTTTATTTTCCATTTTATTTATTTTTATTTTTATTTCATATTTTCTTTATTATTTTTATTATTACTATTATTATCATTATTATTATTTTTATTAATAAACAAATCCATAAATATTTTATTTATTTATTTACATATTTAAAAAGTGCTTATACATTTTATTTTTCTTTATAAAACAAAAAGACTAATAATATTTTCTTAACAAATTTAATTTCTTTTTTAATAATTAATATTTAAATAATTAGGTTTAATTATTATTTTATTTTATTTTCTTAATTTAAATTAGTTTAGAACTTAGGTTTCTTTTAATTATTAATTTTCACATTTTATTAATTTAAAAACCTTTTCATAAAAAACCCTAAAAATCATTTTTACTTAATTTCTTTCTTAATTAGTTTAAACTTAATTTTGTTTAATTTTTAACTAATCATTTTCTTAATTAGGTCAAGATTAAAACCCTTTAATAAAAAATCAAACAAAAATTATTTCTTTTTCCATTTGCATTTGTACATTATTATTTATTCAATTCTTGTACATTTATTCAAATGGTTGTAATAGTTAATTAGATTTAATTTTCTTACAAAATCCCCATTTGTAAATTTGTATACCCCATTCCCTAATGATGTAATAGCTTAGTATTTTTACTTTCCGCAATTTATCGCTTTATATAAATGCTAATAAATTAGGGTTTGTATGGAAAGATTAAAATCAAGAAGTTAGCAAACCCTAATCCAAGATAAACAAGCATGTAAATCAAACACACTTGCACACTTGTATCCATAGGGTAATTCTACTTTGTTGTCTTACAAAAATGGCCATGTTATGCATGTGGGGTATCTTAGTAAAAAGCAATAAAAAATACAAGATCATAGTCCCTCGATGACGCTATCAAATGTTGCCTTTCAAAATGATCTTAGTCCCTCAAAGAGAAATGCTAAGATATCTCACAACATTGCTATCATGGTTATACGATGACCCACGTCCGTCCCTTTACATCCAAAGATAAGGCTTCTTACCAAATTAATGGTAAGATAGCAATATCAAAAGAAAGGAAGAAATGAACTAAGATTTTTGAGTAGGTAGATTGTTTCTAGTAGCTTGCTCAATTTCAAATCAAACACTCTTGCTTATTTTCAAAACAAACACCAACACCAAAACACTTTCAAAACATTTTCTAAATATGAAACATTTTCTAAAGACCAACACTTTGTATACGTTCTTACGAACGATAACTATTATAAAGTTTGCCTAAACGAAGGCACCTTTTCAAAATACTTTCAAAAACCACACAAAACATATTTTCAAACAAAAGCAAGTGATCTAGCAAGCAACTAAGAGCTCATAGATAACTATGGATGAAAAGGGTGCTAACACATTCCCTTTTTATAATCACCCCCTGAACTCAAGAAATAATCTCAAAGGTCTTTCCTGTTCTTTTCAGCCTCTCCTTTTGGATAAAAGAAAAGTCGGTGACGACTCTTGCTAACCGCAATATTTGCGATAAAATGCAAAACACCCAAGTCAGTTCTCCCACCGTATCACACACTCTAAGAGCAATCGATTGTACAGTGAAACAAAAATGAATTTTTTTAATTATTTTTCTTTGCAAATAGAGATTTTAGGGAAATAATACCGGAAAACCTTATTTATCAGATGCTTTGACTCGGTACCTACAAAACACCAATATTCAAAGACAAATATTTTTTGTATTTCGATTAGAAGTTAGTCGACAACACATATACACAATATACAATTAAGGTGCTTGGAGATCCCTCAATGGAAAACTTAAAGATATGAGATAGAAAAAGAGGAAGAACCAACCCTAATGTGATCTTATTGTATTGTGATGGTATGAGATGATAGAGGAATTTTAAATGCAAAAATTAGGGTATAATACATGTGATTCCCAGAGAGCAGTTATGACGAAAATGATACGGACACGTGGGTCACGTTTTCCAACGGACACGTGGGGAGTTGTCCAACGATCCTCAACTTGAACTATTTATCTTTGGGCCTTATGCAAGAGTGTTGAGTTAAGCCTCTCCAACAGTGGAACAAGCGCTGACTCAATCCAGATCGAATTTTAAATTTCTTTATACTTATTTTGAATTTGTTCTCAGAATTTTGAAATATGTTTAACTAATTATAATATATCAATTTAAACCTTATTAGTTTTAAGAATATTTCACATATTTATCACATGTATATAGAATAAATAAAAATTAAGTTAAAGTGTTCAAAAGCATAAAATTTGTTTATATTTTTGAATATTTTAATTTTGCAATAACACTATCATAATGTATTATATAAAAGAAACACTATGAAGTACCTACGAGTGACAACCAATTTTTCTCGGACATTCATGTTTCATATTTTCGATTACTAGTTAGACTCTTTTTCAAATTTTAATTTAAATAAAAGTCTAACTCAATATTGTAAGTAAATTGAATTTAAAATTAATTATGAAACTTTGTCTGATATTTTTTATTTACAAATTTATATTTAATAATATAACTTTCCAAATTTTAATTTTAAAACATAACACATGAATGTTGAAATGTTAATTTAGATAAAATTAAAATAAAAATATAAATACTGTGAAAATTAGTACAAAAAAATATTATACATATCTTAAAGATTTATAAAATATATTATAAAATACGGTGGTATACATAGATTATTTATAAAATATATTATAAAATTTGAAGTTATTTTTTTATAATCTTAAAATTTTAAAGTCTTTCTTTTTACATAATTCATAGTCAAAAAGTACATGAGATATTTACAAATGATCAACTTTTAAGTCTCTTGAAATAAATTTTCTTCAAAAGATACTTATGAGTGCATGGATGCATGATGCAACAATCACACACAAGATTACAAATATAGGATTCATAGGTTCAACATCACGAGCATGAGGCTGAAGGTATTACCCGTAAGATATGGTCAAGGTTCTAGAGGTTCCCAGAGTCTACATCCTTCCTTTGGATATTACCAACTTCCCGATTAACTCGGTAATTAGTAATATTCTCAAGAAAAACTCGTCCGAGCGTAGTATCGCGTGACAACTATTTCCAGATTACTTCGTCATAACTTCCGCACTACACCTAAAAGGCCAAGATGGGTTAGGTATTCTACGGTCCTCAATTTCAGCAGGCTCCCAGGTCGAAAACAGTACATCTTCCCAATTACTCAGTAAACGACACTACAGTCAAAGGGGCCTCCACTGAGTGGGGGGTCTCATGCCTCCTTTTTTGGGGTTACTCCCTCAAAGTTAACATGACTATACCGCCTGTCCTATCTTAAGTTTGCCCAAGTTCGGGTATAGGACTAATGAGTAATCACCAAGCACCCTGAAAACCAGAAAAATCAAGACAAACATATATACAACATATAACATATAGATAACAATAACACATATACATATACAAACAAAGATAGGCTTAACCCACTTAGGGATGTAAGAGCAAGAGGTCAATCTTTCTCCAGTGAAGTCACCATTTTTCTCTGTAGCAGTAGAGATGTTTAAGACTAAGTCATTGAATTGACTAGACTTGTACAGATCAAAATAAAAATCGCCACCACGCTTTATTATTTATGAAGGAATGGAAAAAGAGCGAATAATCCAAAAAGAGGGGGAAAGATTCTAGGTAAGGGGGTTGGTTATACAAAAGGAAAGTATTAGCACCCTAAACATCCATGGTACTCCGCAGGAACCTCTTTGTAAAATCTGTATATTTTGGCTATAAAATATTATATGTAAAATAGATGGTGGAGGTGACAAAAGAAATGTTTTTTTTATGATTTTTGCATCCGCCGCGGTTGCGAACATTTAGTGTCTACGTACCACCTTCTGCGCAATAGGGGATCAGGATACTCGTAGTTCCTCTTTAAAAATTTAAAACACAAGTGTGTTGGTTAATTTTATGAGATAAGACATCATCGTCATTGTCCGTGTGGAAAACATACTTACTACCCACAATCATGAGAAAGGAGTATTTGCATCATCTCAAAGTGGAGGATATGGCTTGAATTTTAAAATCAACAAAATCTCACTCAACACCCAAGTGGAAAATATCTCTCTTCACTACATATTGTATAAGTATAGTTGTTTGCATCACTACAAAGATTGACAAGAGTCTAATCTTTTGAGAAAAGTTTTAAAGATAAGAGCCAAAATGGGAAAATAATTTGAAGGAGATTGATTGACTTTTCGTCTTCTCACTAAAATGTCAAGGTATTATTAAGTTGATTGAAGCTTATTTAAGAAAATGTTTTAAAAATGCATGGACCTAAGTCCAAGTTTATTATGAAAGTGGCTCAAGTTTAGAAACAAGAAGAGTTTTCAAAAGGAGGGAGAAGATTTTTAAAATTAAAGAAGATGGGAGGAGATGAAGGGACTATCCTAAAGCATAAGGTAAAAGCTTAGGAGAAGAACCATCTAACCAACAAGAAGTCAACACTTGACATTATTAGTCAAGATAGAATTCTCATTCTTTGATTGAAACCAAGCAAGCAAAGATACTAGACCTCTTGAGAAGACCAAACTTCAAATGTATTAAGTCTTCAAAAAAATTGGGCAGAGTAACGGTTGTATACAGATGAATTCCAGATTACAAACAAATTATGTAATCATAATAACTTGCACACAAAACAAACAAACAACCCAATGTCTTGAGGTAAACCCCAAGAACTCCAGACAAAATATCAATTAAGGTCACAAGGTCTCCAACATAGGCCAAAGTCTCTAATCCTAAGTCCAAAAAGTTCAATACTCCATAATGCCAAGGATAATAACCAAATATTCCAAGTATCGTTAATATTTTTTATGGTTCATGTTGATTATTATGTATCTTCAAAAAGAAAAGAAAAACTCAAGTGAGCAAAATAAGATGACATAAAAGTAAATGCTCAAGTGAGCAAAGATAAAAAAAAATAGCATGAAATGTAAATGCTAAAGTAAATGGTACATAAAGTAAAAGCATAAAATAAAAACATAAAATAAAGTCAATTGTTAGAAATTAGTTGTTAGTTGGATGACCATCTTGAAACTTGTATTTGAAACTCATTAGAGGATTGGTAGAACCAAAGCTTCTCAACAACAAGTTGCATTTGCTGTTTGTCAAGTATATCATCCATTTAAAATTCTCAAAGAAACATTTAATGATCAATGATGTTAAGTGATCCGCGTTGACCAAAATTGATGAAGATCCATTGGTGGATTTGTAGAAACAAAGCCTCCTAACAATAAATCTCAAGGTTATTAGATCAAATAGTTCAAATTAACATACTTGGGCTTGCAAACATAAGTTTGGGCCACGAATGATCATTTTCTCGAATCGGGACAAAATTTAACGTTATGTTAAGCAATCGTAAGTGGACTTATGTAGAAGTCGCGCCTATTTTGAGGCCGGTCAATAGCAACCTATATACTTCATGTTTGGATAAATGATATAGAGATCATCATCCCATAACATGTAGCACAAATAAAAAAGAAAGGGATAAGATGAAGAGGGAGGGGAATGATAAGCTAATTTGGATCACTACCTCAAATTTCTTTCATCTTTAAATTCAATCACTCATCTAGATGGATTAAAGTATTATACATATCATTAATCCAAAGCACCAAAAATGAATTAAATAATTCACTCTTTGATAGATTTGAATTAATGAACATTTATCCAACTTCATCTACATTCAAAGTCCATTGAATTTAAAGAGAAATTGGACATTTAAAATTGCAATCTAAATCAACAATCAAAAGGAGTGAGTAGACAAAGAGAGATGGATCAAAACAGCCCCAAAACAAGACAAAAAAAGCATTTTGTCACTGTTACAATCGATTACGCTCTGACAGCAATCGATTGTCACAGTGCTTTTTTCAAAAAATAATTGAATTTCGTTCTGTGACAATTGATTGCACTCTTATAGCAATCGATTGCACCCTGTTGAAAACAGAAAAACAATATTTTAAAAGGCCAAATTCTTGTTTAAACTTTCCATTAAACACCTCATGATCATGAATTCAATTGAGCACGAAATTTCCATCAAATAATGAGAAAATAGTATCAATTGAATCACAAAGCAATGCTCAATGAATAAAACCCAAAGATCAACAAGAGATCACATTGTGAAAGATGAAAAATCCAACTTACCAAAAGTAGATCTAGAGAATTATCAAAACAACTTCAAGAATTTGCTTCAATTCAACCACAAGAATCAATTGCCCAAGCTTGGATGTAGAGAATTGACAAAGAAAAAGTGTTTGGATGAAGGTTTAGCTCAAAGGTTAGTAGGCTTCAATGCAAAGATTACTAACTTTTTTTGAAAATAGAGCTTTGAGTGAATTTGGTAGATGGAGAGAATTGAGATATTTTTTAGCAAGGTGGATTTGGCTATCAAAAGCTTGAGACTTGAATGAAATGAGAGCTCTATTTATAGAGTTTAGGCTTGGGATTAGTGGTGGTTTGGAGTTCGGTTTGGGAAATGAAATTAGGCTTGGTAATTAATTCTTGGAGCCAAAATTTGAATTAATGATGTATCTTTCAAAAAATGAAAAATTGGAGTCAAAATTTGAATTAATTATATATCTTTCAAAAATGAAGAAAAATTGGAGTCAAAATTTGACAAGCTTGAAATTGTTGATTTTTTTTTTTAATTTTCACTCTATACAATCGATTGCACTCTAGGCTCAATCGATTGCATCAGTGTATTTTTTCAAAAATGGCACAAAATACACTCTGTGCAATCGATTGTACAGTGAAAAAAAAAGAATTTTTTTAATTATTTTTCTTTGCAAATAGAGATTTTAGGAAATAATATCGGAAAACCTTATTTGTCAGATGCTTTGACTCGGTACCTATAAAACACCAATATTCAAAGACAAATATTTTTTGTATTTTGATTAGAAGTTAGTCGATAACACATATATAAAATATATAATTAAGGTGCTTGGAGATCCCTCAATGGAAAACTTAAAGATATGAAATAGAAAAAGAGGAAGAACTAACCCTAATGTGATCTTGTTGCATTTTGATGGTATGAGATGATAAAGGAATCTTAGGGACAAAAATTAGGGTACAACATATGTGATTCCCAGAGAGCAGTTATGACGACAATGATACGGACACGTGGGTCACGTTTCCCAACGGATGCGTAGGGAGTTGTCCAATGATCTCCAACTTGAACTACTTGTCTTTGAGCTTTATGCAAAGATGTTGAATTAAACCTCTCTAACAGTGGGACAAACGCTGACCCAATCTAGATCAAATTTTAAATTTTTTTATACTTATTTTGAATTTATTCTCAGAATTTTGAAATATGTTTAACTAATTATAATATATCAATTTAATCCTTATTAGTATCAAGAATATTTCACATATTTATCACATGTATATAAAATAAATAAAATTTAAGTTAAAGTGTTCAAAAGCATATGATTGTTTATATTTTTTGAATATTTAAATTTTATAATAACATTATCATAGTATTATATAAAAGAAACACTATGAAGTACCAACGAGTGACAACCAATTTTTCTCGGACATTCATATTTCATATTTTCGATTACTAGTTAGACTCTTTTACAAATTTTAATTTAAATATAAGTCTAAGTCAATATTGTAAGTAAATTGAATTTAAAATTAATTATGAAACTTTGTCTGATATTTTTTATTTACAAATTTATCTTTATTAAATATAACTTTCCAAATTTTAATTTTAAAACATAACACATGAACTTGAAATATTAATTTAGATAAAATTAAAACAATAGTACAAACAAAAATATTAAATATATCTTAAAGATTTTGAAATCAATTTTATATTTAATAGTATCAAGAAACATATGATAAAACCAAAAGTCCCCAAAGTCCTCATCACTCCCACCCATTTTCTCTCCCAATGAAGTTCCAAGCAATGGAAGTCCTGTTTGGAAAAAACACACCAAAACAAATGATTCCAAAGGTAACCCTTCTAGCCATCTTCGCCATCCTTGTCTTCACCGTCACACCACTTTCCTACCCTTTATTCCGCTACTCCTCCACCGTGAAAAGTGTCAAAGATATCAAACAACAACCCTCCTCCGCCTTCGACGACTTGAACGAATCCTCAAGCTTACCTTCAACTTCTATCAAGAAATGTGATATTTTCAATGGCGAATGGGTGCCGAATCCGAATGCGCCGTATTACACGAATAAAACTTGTTGGGCTATTCATGAACATCAGAATTGCATGAAATATGGAAGGCCGGACTCCGAGTTTTTGAAGTGGAAATGGAGGCCGTTTGCCTGTGAATTGCCTGTGTTTAATCCTTTTCAGTTTCTTGAGATCGTTAGAGGGAAATCTATGGCGTTTGTTGGCGATTCTGTTGGAAGGAATCAGATGCAGTCCATGATTTGTCTTCTCTCCAGGGTATGTCTTATTTCTCTTCTCTCTTCTTTTTAGTATAAATCGAGATATCCTTTACGCGCAACTTTATAGCCTATCCTTCGAATATTAATAAAATTATGTTTTTGTTTGTTTAGATATTTGAAACTCTGGTGACTTTTGGAAAATTGTTGTTGATCAAGTTTATTGAAATTCTAAAATATATTTTTGTTAGGGTTATATTGATAAATAATGATTTTTATTTTTATTTTTTTAAATTATTAATTTATAAATATCAATAATTTATTTATATTAATCTATTATAAAAAATAATAATATTTTGTTAGAGATCTAACCATACTGAATCATAATTCAGTTGTTTATACTCATATGGCTAAATTAACATATTAAAACTATAATTTTATCAAATTTAGAGGTAATTCAAAAATTTTAATAAAATTTAGACCTCAAATTTATCAAATTGATGCTCTAGAAGTAAAGAATTGGTGTCTCTCTATTCTAAAAAAAAATTCAATATTTAATTTGAAGCTTAGAAAGTGGGATTTCAAAACTAGGGAAAAGTCATCATTAGTTATATTCATCCAAAGTTTCAATGAATCTAGACTAGTATTATTTGATCAAATTGTAGTATATTTTAAATCTCTAATTTTGCATTATATTGAGAAATTATTTTTATTAATTAAAATACATATATTTTTGATTTGTACCATTCATGTGAAAACAATAGTGATAAGATGTAAAGAAAAATAGCTAGGGCCTAGGTGTAACAAAATTATTTCTAAAAAGAACAGCTGTAATGGGTTTGCTCCAAAAGTCATTGTCTTTCCTATTGTTTGGATTAGACCTATTTTGCCATCTTTCTAGTGTCATGTATGGTTCACCTAAGCCCACTATCTCATCAAAACATTATATAATTTAAAAGTAACATGTATAAAAGTTTCAACCATGTTCATGTGTATATGTCATTGGAATCGAATCTTGATTTTTCATGACAATGTGTGCCATCACATTAATTTTATTTGACTTTATTCTCCATGTCCCTATCATCTAATCAATTTAAATTTATGCCATATTAAAATTACTATAAAAAATTTAATATACCTAATGTTTATGCCTAAACAAATAGATTTAATAGTAGTAGTTAGGAGGTAATAATGTTTTAATTGGCTTTGTCTTTCACTTTTATGCCTAAACTTGCACTTAAGTCTAAAATTGTAGAAAATATCAAACCACAAAATAGAGTGGTTGAGAATTGAGAAATTATATTAATCTTTATATAAAGAAAAATAAACACAAGATGGTCTTTTTTTTTTTTTTGTGTAGTTTTATGTTAAATATATTTTACAATATTCTTTCTAATTTGTATAATGCTAAGTTCCAATTGTATTTTTAATTCATAAATATGCATGTCCTTTATTACATAGTCTTCTTAAATTCTTGAAAAATATATTTAAATTTATTACAAATTAAACGTAGTAAAATAAATAGAATTTTTATTTGATTATAATTTAATCATAATCATAATAAAATTTAAATAGTTGTAGCTCACTTTGGCTTTGATTGGGAATAGAAGAAATAGAGGAGAGAGAGAGAGAGAGATATGAGTGAGAAAATAAGAAAAGAAGTGTGACACTTCTTCTACTTGGTGAAGGAGAGAAAGAGGGAAGAGTGATTAATTTCATATAGGGCTCATATATTTTAACTTGTCTTCAAAAGTGAGAAGAAACTTTTTTCTAAAAGTGAGAAGAAATATGAGAGAAGATTGCCATACTTCTTTTTTTTCTCCTTATTTATCCCTTTGTCTTATTTTATCATCATAATATATTTATTTTTTAATTTTTAATTTAAAGTTAATTATGTCTTTTTTTAAATAATTACATTTCTTTTTCCCTCTTCTATTTCTCTTACATTTTTATCATAATAAATAATTCATCAAAGCTATAGTTAAACCAAAACAATACCAGAATTGGTTGAGATGTCACATTTCTCAAAGAAGAAAAACAAGTAATATCCTTTGTGTATCTCTCTACCTATAGCTAGTCATTGTTTTGAACATTTAATACACCTTTCAAATATTATTATAAGTGATTTTTACTTTTTTTAATATATTTAATTATTAATGGATGTGATCCATATATGAATTAAACATATTAATAGTCAAATGTTCTATTAAAAAAAGTAAAAATTGATTATAATAAGGTCTAAAAAAAATATAAATACTATAATTTACATGGAAGAAAATTAAAATAAACAGTCGAAATAATTATTGTTAATAGTTTGAAAGGAATCTAAGATAAGACATGAAAGGGACCACTCAATTATTTTATTTAGATGTATTATTGAAAGCATTATTAATGAGATTAGTCATCATTTTGGTGTTATATGGAAAAGTTCACATGTAAACAATATCCATCATGTGCTGGATTCTCAAAGTTCGTAACACCCATGCAGGGTTTCTTTTTCTTTTTCACTTTGGAACAAAAAAACATGGCTTAAAATAATAAAGTACCGTGGATCTTTAAAAAAAAAAAATAAAGTAGACTAAAAGGAATGGTTATAAAGGTTATTTTACTCATAAAATACTTTAAACTAATAAAGTTAGATCTTTTCAAGATGGTATAGTACTACCTAGTTTGGGAAAAGATAGGACTTCTTTAAATCAATATTAATTTAAAACTTACTATTATTTTTTATATGAAAAAATTGAGTTTGGATTTTTTTTTGTTTTATATTTTTCAAATTTGAGAAATTTTATTTGCCTACAAAGTCAACATAAATTCTATATCAAAAACCAGAATTATTTGTTGTAATTAAATAAATAAAACATTATAAATAAAGTTGGCTCAAATTACCCTGCCAAGAGAGAAAAAGTAAAATGGAATAAACTCATTGTATTATTCTACTTTTGGAATGTACAAGACAGTACTATATATACTGTTAAATAACAAACTAAACTGTTAAGTAACAAACTAAACGGTTAAGTAACAAACTAAATTAACTGTTAAGTAACAAACTAAACAGAATTATTTGCATTATGTAATAGCCCCCCACAAGCTGGACTATGGATGTCTAATAGACCAAGCTTGGAAACAAGAGAATCGAAAGATGGAGCTGCCAAAGGCTTGGTGAGAACATCTGCCAATTGAGCAGCAGAAGAAACTGGTAAAAGGTGGATGAGACCAGTTTGGATTTTCTCACGAATGATGTGGCAGTCAATTTCGATATGTTTTGTCCGTTCATGGAAGGTGGGTTGTGAGCAAGGTAGATAGCACTTTTGTTGTCACAATAGACTGAGCTAGGTTGATCAAAGGAGATGTGGAGATCCTTGAACAAATACTGCAGCCATTGCAATTCACAAGTCAAGCTTGCCAAGGCCCTGTATTCCGCTTCTGAACTTGATTTGGATACTGTAGACTGCTTTTTGGATTTCCAAGATATGAGGGAATTGCCAAGGAACACACAATATCCAGTTACGGATCTGCGGGTAGCAGGGCAACTTGCCCAATCTGAGTCTGCGAAGCCAGAGAGTTTGAGTGGAGAGGAAGATGAATAGAACAAACCCTTGGCAGGAGCACCTTTGAGATACTTGAGTACTCGAATTGTTGCAGAATGATGAACTTGCATATGATGTGAGATGAATTGGCTGAGCTGTTGAACGATGAATGCAAGGTCAGGTCTGGTGGTAGTCAGATATAAAAGTTTTCCAACAAGCCTTCGATAAGTTGTGACGTCTTCGAAAGGTGGTGAGTTATCATCATGAAGCTTCAAGGAGGAATCGAAGGGAGTAGAGCAAGGTTTAGTAGCCAATAAGCCACTGTCTTCGAGTAATTCCAAAGCGTACTTTCTCTGATTGAGAAAAATGTCGTGAGTTGATCTGGCAACTTCTAGACCAAGAAAATATTTTAGCCTACCAAGGTCCTTGATTTTGAAAGTGGAATCAAGGAAGCTTTTGACATATTGGATTTCCTGCAAATCATTATCGGCTAAGACAATATCATCAACATAGACTAATAAGGCATTAAAAGAAGAGTCATGTGATTTTGTGAAAAAAGAATGATCAGCAGAAGAATATGAGTAGCCAAGAGAGATAAGGGCAGTGGACAATTTCGAAAACCACTGTCTGCTAGCCTGCTTCAGGCCATATAATGACTTATGCAATTTGCAAACTTTGTTGGTCGAAGAAGTGCAAACTTCGTTGGTCGAAGAAGTGCAAACTTTGTTGGTCGAAGGAGTGCAAACTTCGTTGGTCGAAGAAGCAGGGGGCAGGAATCCAGGAGACAGATCCATATACACTTCCTCATGTAGATCACCATGAAGGAAGGCATTGTTGACGTTGAGTTGTTCCAAGTGCCAATTCTTAATGGCAGCCACTGAGAGAAGGGTTCGAATAGAAGTAAGCTTCGCAACAGGTGAGAAAGTGTCGAAATAATCCACACCCTCCAGTTGAATATATCCTTTTGCTATCAAACGGGCATTGTATCGTTCGATGGATCCATCAGCATGATGCTTGATTTTGTAGACCCATTTGCAACCAATCGATTGTTTGCCTGCAGGCAAATCAACAACAGACCAAGTATTTGTAGATTCAAGAGCATCTAACTCAGATTTCATAGCATTGTTCCAACAATCAAACTTGCAGGCTTGTTTATAGGTTTTGGGTTCTGTGAAAGAGCTTATGGATAGACATAATAATTTGTGATCAAGACTACATTGGCTATAAGATAATACAGAAGAGAGAGGGTAGTTAGAGGAACCTGAGTCAGATGTTGGCAGCATGGGGGATAGCAAATTGCAGTGATAATCAGATAGATAAGTTGGAGGTTTAATATTTCGATTCGATTTTCTGGTTGGCACAGGAGGGGAGGGGCAAGGGGAGTTGTTAGTGTAATTTGAGGAAGAAGAGAGGTTAGTGGGAGAATCTGGATGGGGGAGAGAGGTAGGAGAGGAAGGTTCATTTGATGGTGGAGGTAAGATGGGTGGAATGTTGGTGAAAATATCAGGTGAATCAAGGGAAGGAGGGTCAGGAGTAGGAATTATAAGATTAGGTGCAGGTGGGATGGATGCAAAAGGGAACACAGTTTCATAAAAGAATACATTCCTTGAAATGTAAAATTCATGTGTGATAGGATCATAGAGAAGGTAGTCTTTTGTGCCTTCCCTATAGCTAAGCAAAATATATTTCCTTGCTCTTGGTTCGAATTTAGTGCGATGGTTAAGCAAGGTCGAAGAATAGGCAAGACAACCAAAGACTCTCATATGGTTAAGGCTGGGAGGAGTAGAATGAAGTTTTTGGTAGGGAGAGTGGTTGTTTAAAAGAGGAGTGGGAAGACGGTTTATAATATGAATGGCCTGTTGTATGGAAAGGTACCAAAGGTTGTGAGGGAGGTGATAGTGGAAAGAGATGGCACGGGCAACATTCAAAATGTGCTGATGTTTTCTTTCCACAATACCGTACTGTTGAGGCGTTTCCACACAAGACCTTTGATGAATGATTCCTTTAGAAAGGTAGAAAGTGGTCATGAGAAACTCATGACCATTATCACTACGAATGCACTTGAGTTTCTTGTTAAATTGAGTTTCGATAAAAGATATGAAGTGAATTAAATGGTTTCTGGTTTCACTTTTGTTGGCCATAAAAATTGTCCAAGTAAACCTGTTGTAATCGTCTACGAGGGTTAAAAAATACTTGTGGCCACATATGGAAGGTGTGGAAAGAGGGCCCCAAATATCAACACGAAGTAAATCGAAGATGGCAACAGACTTAGTATTACTGTGAGTAAATGGCAAATGTTTTTGTTTAGCCAAATGGCAAGTATTACAATGCTTATGATTGTCATTGTAGGTGACAAAAGGAAATTGAGAGGAAATACATTTGTGTATGTAAGGACTTAAGTGTCCAAGCCTAAAATACAAATAGTAGCAGGATCGTGTTTAGCAGGTTCTAATTGGGGAGAAGAGGAGGTGTTGACAGAGCCAGATGTGGGAGAGATGGCCTTAGGTGGGGTGGCATCAAGAACATACAATTTGCCAATCCTCCTAGCTGTAAATCCAGTCATCTTGGATTGGGACAACTGCATAATTTGACAGCAATTAGGGGAAAATTTCACATCATATAAAGTGGAGTCAAAAAGAGTGGTGACAGAGATAATATTGACATGAAAGGAAGGAAAGTAATAAACATTGTGAAGGACAAGTGAATCACATAGTAAAACTGAATCAACAATAGTTGTAGTGACAGAGTCACCATTAGGCATTGTCATAGATTTAGGTGCAATGTGGTATGTGGAAAGGAAACTGGCAAAGATATGGGTGATGTGATCAGTGGCACCTGTGTCAATGATCCACCAGTTATGACAAGGAAGATTCGAAGAATTCTTACCAGAGGAAGTATGAGGAGAGGTATGGGAAACAAAATTAGCAGTATAAACTGAATTAATCGAGGGAGGTGAAGGAGATTGCAAATTAGACTGTTGGAGGAGCTGCAGAATCTGAGTGTATTGCTCTTGAATCGTAGACAAAGCACTTGGACTGGTGTTTGATGTGGAAGCAGAGGAAAGATAATGCCTCAAGTTGAGGAGAAGCAGCATCTTGAATCGAGTTCACTGTAGAATCAACAGAATTCCCCACAGATGTAGTAGGCTTGTGTTGTTGAAATCCAGGGGGATAAACATGTTTCATGAAACAAGTCTCAATGGTGTGATTGGTGCGGTTGCAATGAGTACAGAGACGGTTTCCACGGCCACCACGGCCACGACCACGACCAGGGTTGTGAGAAGAACGAGAAGGTGCTTGAGAAAGGTGATTCACAGACGATTGAAACTCAATTGAAGAAGCAGAAGGTGAAAGAAGGTTGAATTGACGTTCTTGTTGAAGAACCAGATTAAACACATTATCAAGAGTTGGTAGTGGGGTCATCAACATAATCTGCGAGCGAACATGAGCGTATTGGTCACCAAGGCCCTTCAAGAACTTGATAACTTTATCTTGTTCTTTGAATTTGCGTAAGTCTGAAGCAGCACCACAGGAGCACGGTATAGCGCAAGTACAATCACGAATTGGCCGGAAGTTCTCGATTTCTTCCCAAAGCGTCATCAATTTCATGAAGAACGAAGAGATATCGAGAGTTCCTTGTTGAAGACGAGCAACAGTTTCTCGAATGTCAACAATGCGAAAAATATCTCCCTGAGAAAAACGATTTTCCAAACTTTTCCATACAAGAGAAGCACGATCATACCAGAGAAGAGATTTTGCAATTTCCTCAGAAATCGAGCGTTGAAGCCATGAGAGGACGAGATTATTGCATCGCAGCCAAGGTTCGTATAGAGAGTCGGAGATAGGCGGAGGAGAAAGAGTGCCATCAACGAACTTGATCTTGTTCTTGGAGATAAGAGCCATTTTCATCGATCTAGACCAGATCTGGTAGTTCTTGGTATCAAGAACAGGTTGAACAAGAACAAGAGAGGGATTCTCATTAGGATGCATGTAGTAAGGATTGGAAGGATTGGTAGCAAAATCAGAGTAAGGGAGCGCCATAATCAAGCTGATGCAGCAAAGGAGGAAGAAGGCGCGAAGGCGCGAAGAAGATGAAAGGAAAAGGAAAGGCGCGGAAGTGAAATTTCAAACTGATACCATGTTAACTTTGGAATGCCAAGAGAGAAAAAATAAAATGGAATAAACTCATTGTATTATTCTACTTTTGGAATGTACAAGACAGTACTATATATACTATTAAGTAACAAACTAAACTGTTAAGTAACAAACTAAACTAACTGTTAAGTAACAAACTAAACAGAATTATTTGCATTATGTAATAACATGCTTGAAGATTTTATATTATCTCATTTTTTAAAATTACAATATTAGCTTTTAAAACAATTAAAGCTTTATTCACACAAAATGAAAATTTCGAATTACAAGTCGAAACACCATAAAAATACTCAATCTAATATTATTGATATTGTTTATTGAACTATGCTTTATGAAACATTCATATCAATATAGACACACCTAAAACATCAACGTTAATAATTAAATAAAATAAAATGTAATACTATGTTTTGGTGTCATAAAATGTATTGTATGTTTCGATTCGTATCAATATCTAACATTAACACATATACATATTAGACAGATAGTTATTATTAACATAAAATAGTTGTTGTTAACATTTTTACTCTTTATTTTTCAGGTGGAATGGCCCATAGTTGTATCACATAGACAAAACGATTATTTCATGGTATGGAAATATCCAACCTACAATTTCACACTATCCTCATTTTGGACACCCCATTTAGTAAAATCTAAAGAATCAGATCAAAAGGGTCCAACTTCAACTGGTCTCTTCAATCTCTACATTGACGAGCCAGATGAAAGTTGGATAACTGAAATAGAAGATTTTGACTATGTCATCCTCAACGGAGGACATTGGTTCACAAGATCAATGGTTTATCACGAAAATCAAAAAATCGTTGGATGTCATTATTGTCTCTTAGAAAATGTCCCCGATTTAACAATGTATCATGGTTATAGACGAGCGTTTAGAACCGCTTTTAAAGCTATAAACAATCTTAAAAACTTCAAAGGCATAACATTTCTTAGAACATTCTCTCCCTCACATTTTGAGAATGGGATATGGAACCAAGGTGGGAATTGTGTTAGGAGAAAACCATTTAGGAGCAATGAGACAGAATTGGAAGGTGTTAGTTTGGAGTTTTATATGATTCAATTAGAGGAGTTTAAGCTTGCGGAAAAGGAGGGGAGAAGGAATGGGAAGAAATTTAGGTTGTATGATGTGACACAAGCTACATTGTTGAGACCAGATGGTCATCCTAGTAGATTCGGTCATTGGCCTAATGATAATGTTACATTGTATAATGATTGTGTTCATTGGTGTTTGCCGGGTCCGATTGATACTTGGAGTGATTTTTTGTTGGATATGTTGAAGATGGAAGGGGTGAGATCTGCGGAAGAAAGAAGACTTCAGTTGAAAAATAATTGAGAAGTTAAATTGTTTTTTTATATATTTTTTTCAATTTTATATGTAATCTGGCTTTGTAATTTTAAGCCATGATCATGCAAACTTGTTTTGTAAATGTCTTTTAAGATTATATTTGATTGATGTTTTCAATAATAGAGAGTTTTTTATTGTTATAAAGGAGTTTTTTTTTTCTAATAATTATTTGTGCAAATAAGATGTTGTAAAATAGTCCAAAAAATGTTGCAAATAAGAAGTTATAAAAGATGATATCATTAAGTTGAATATTAATATTAAAGTTTATATTTTATCTTTTACTATTAAAAATGGATATTTTAGCTCGAACGTTAATATCAAAATTTGAATTCTATCTTTCATAATTGTGGGAATTTTAATAATTATTATCACTTCTTTATATAAAAAATATATCCAACCGTTCTTTATATTTTGTCTTAATAATACTTTTTTTAATATTAAAGTGATGTTTTAAACCTACAAACTGTTCATTTACACTTGAGTTGATAACATTTTTCTTATGTAGCCAACATTACAAACTTTTAGCGACCAAAATAATAAATTTGAAAAGAAAAAAATAAAAGATCCAAAATATTATTACCTCAACACATAAAGGACGAATTCGACTTTTGAATATGGATGATTTTTGTTATTAAACTTTTAAATATAAAATATTTATTAAATAAACAAAAGATATGTCAGTAGCTATATAAATCCAAGATTTGTATCTTTAATAGTTGACAAATATAGAAAACGATCTCTTAACAAAAGCAAGTTTTGAAATACACTTTTCTTGATGTAACATCCTACCCTTTTGAGAAGCCATCTAGGATAAACTAAAATAATAATGTTACAATAATGCGTATGTTCATAGTTTTGGAATAGATAGGTTTTCATTGTGAAAGAAGACTACTTTTGTAACATCCTAATTTATATTCTCTCTTTTTTATAATGAGTGATTCAGTCCACTATTTCATACATATTAAAAAGTATAAAAAAATAAGAGAGAATAATGTTTTTACTACATTACTTCTATTTATGTATTGAAAATGATGAAAGTTTAATTAATTATAAGGTAAAATTGAAAAAAGTGTATTGAAAATTGAAATGAGTCATTCAATTCGGGACATTGTTTTATTTCAAATGAGTCACTCATTATGGGACAGAGGAAGTATTAAATACAAATCAAAATCGTCAGCTCTGGCCCAATCATGTGACTACTGATAAAAGACTTTGACTATGATCTAATGAAGGATTCTCATTTCAAATTTGACTTGGATTATGTGAAAGTTAGCCATGTCAAGATGATCACCAAAAAAAAACCTTGAAATTGATTCTACAAAGGATATCTAATCATATTTTGATGATTTCGCAACATAGACATCCACACCAAACGACTTCAATATCCTTTGAAATTGATTCTACAAAGGATACCTAATCATATTTTGATGATTACGGTCCTTGAATTTACTTAGTAAACCAATATGAGTCAACTCTAGATTACAATATAAAGTTTTGACGTGATGTGGATTGAATTTATTGTTCAATACAATGAACTTCAACAAACTGTGATTGGCAAAGGGTTGAATAAATTTTACTTTTAAATCAGATTCAACACGCTTGTCGACAAAATACTTTGACTCAATCGGCTTGTTGAAGAATTTTTCTACAAGTATATTCAGACTCTCTTTAGGTAGTAGATGACTATCCTTACGGTAGATGGTTAAAAGGGTCTGATTGTGAGCAACTAGCCTCTTGCAAGAAATGTGAGCATCACAAGTTCCTTTTTTATGCTTGCACCTTCGTTCGAGGCTTCTTTGGACAAGGAATGATAGGAGATATAGAACATGCAATTTTCTTGCCTTTGTCGGATGGAATCACTACAAGAAAATTGGCAGATTGCGACAGGTATTTTTGTAGATTACGACGGTTAAAACCGTCGCAATTTTCTTTCCACGACGGTTGCTTTACCGTCGCAGAAGTGTGTGTCCCCAACCTATTTCGCGACGGTTACAAAAACTGTCGTTCAAGTTTACGACGGGTTGATACCGTCGTGACTATCTTTTGAGTTTCTTTTAATTATTGATGGCGACGGTTCGATACTGTCGTGAATATCTTTTGAAATTGATTAAATTGTTTATGGCGACGGTTCGATACCGTCATGACTTTTGTTGATTTTTTTAATTGTTAATTACGACGGTTCGCTACTGTCGCCATAACTTTTGTTTATGTCTTGATTTTTTTTTATTTTTCTATTATATATATTTTTTATTTAAATTATTATCCATCACCCTGCCAAAGTAATCATTATTCTCTCTCGCTTATATATTAATAGGAATCATGGCTTATAAATAGCCTTACAAAGGAAACTGCAAAAGAAACTGAATGCACTAGATAGTGCCTAATAAAACGGATAGAAGGTGCCTAGAAAATCGAAACAAACAAATCCTATAAACTAGGATAACCTAAACTGAACCCATGATCCTCCCAGGACCATAACAGTGTGACTTATTCAAATAACATAATAGAACCTAAATTTACTCTATGAAGAAGACCATATCCATTCACCAAATTAAAACAAAAACAAATTACACATTATTTATAACTAGTTCTTATAGTAAGTAAAATGTTGGCACGACCACAAATCCTAGTTCCATTGACAGAGAACAGTATTGTTTGGTCAGACAACATCAAGAGTTTACAAACCGCTGCATCATGAAAGAACCGTGCATATATTCTAAATTATTGCTTAGTCAATTTGATTGGAACAATTCTCACAGGTTGAGATTTTTCCAAGGTAATCCCATACTCATCTTCCTTATTCAAATCATCGACATTCAATCCATCTTCAAGTCTCCAATCAAAGCAATTAACCAAAGATCCCAACATCAAAGGCAACATTCTAATAGCCAAAGGCAAACCAGGACAAATTCTTCTACCAGACCCAAATGGAATAAGCTCAAAATGATGTCCTTTAAAATCAATCTCACTATTGAAAAATCTCTCCGGCACAAAAGCATTAGGATTCTCCCATTTACTTGGATCTCTGCCAATAACCCAAGCATTAACCAAAACTTGTGCATCTTTTGGAATAATGTAGTCACCAATTTCAACATCTGTTTCTGCTTTGCGAGGTAGTAATAACGGAACTGGTGGATGTACACGAAACGTCTCTTTTATAACTGCTTGCATGTATGGTAATTTGGCTATGTCTGTTTCTTCGACTGGAATACCTTTGCCAACAACTTGTTCGAGTTCATTTTGTACTTTTGACATGATTTCTGGATTATGCATTAACTCTGCCATTGCCCATTCTAGTGTGTACGTGCTTGTGTCTGTTCCTGCAACAAATATATTCTGGCATACCACAATTATTTAGTCAAAAAACTATACCATAATGTTGTAGTGTTCAACAAATGTTGTTGTAGAAAACATACCAGCATTATAAATTTTACGCATACAAAACAGAAAAGAGAATCTTCAAATCAGAATTGTACGCATACAAAATTATCCTAATTGCCAAGTTAATTAGGCATTTTCTGAGGAAAAAATAGAGTTTTACGTACTCTTCGGCAAGTTAGTATTACTTCTGATTCTGATCCCTCAATACTGCATCTAAGCTCCTATAAAAGATGTAGAGAAGTAATGTCACCTCCAAAAATGATTCTACCTGCATAGTACCTGATAAAGAATGAGAAGAATACCTTACTGAAGTAACGTTGCAGGAGGCATTCCTTCAGTAAACCGCACATACCATAGAAGTACAATAAGTTCATCAAGACCTACATATATGTAGAAAACCTGTAAACATTCTATTTCAAGGGATCATTTTACAAGTTTTATATTGTTTTGTTGTATGCTAAAGGCGTTTAGAATCACAGTTAGATGGCTTTTAAAGTGCGGTCAACTAAACAGCTGCAACTTCGAAGTCAACTCACAATGTTACTGTGGAAACAATGATTTTCAAACACACACGATAAATAGTTTGGCACATTACTACTTTCCTTGATATAGTTGTTGGAATTTCAATTTCAAAAGATAACTTATGAAAAAAGCATGGAGACTGAGAGGAAACCTTGTTGTAAATCCATTCAGTCCATGAAGGTCCTTTACAAATCGGTGAAACAAGAATCAATCTAAGCACTCGTTCTTTGTATTTCATCTGCCAAGTGATGAAAAAATTAACCCGATGGTTTACTATATTAGATTGTTGAACATGAAACTCATAAAATTATAACTCAGCTCAGAGTTACTAACTTACAGCAAATAGTGTGAGGATGTAAGCACCAGCTGTTACACCCATGCACATAACCTCTCTTAGCCTGATTCATGACAGTTTCGTATGAAAGTTAAAATCATAATCCAAATAAGTCTATCATAAGGCCAGTTTCATTAGTGAATACATACTCAGTTCCCTTAGTTCAATATAGAATCAGTGAATAGCGAATGTTATGCTTACCCGAAAAAATCAAGCACTTCTGCAACCTGATCAGCTAGGTCATCCACACAAAGCAATGGTTCATCCGAAGAAATCACATCAGCTCCCAACTGCAATATCTCTTAAACAAATGAGAAAAAATTGATGTGAATTCAATGAAATTGAAGCTAGCATGTACAATAACACTAGAAAGAATCCGTATACTAACCTCATGCCCTGGAGCATCAATGTGATAAATACAGAAGTTACGAAGCATCAAAGAAGCTGCTTCTGGACAAAACAACAGACCCTGAAAACAAGACACATCTGCAAAAAAACACTCCATGATTTCAAAAACCATATCCATAGTGATTCCAAACACATAAACAAAGCACCAAACATCTAAAACTAACAATCTGGTGTTGAAATTCCCTCATACACATCAAAATCAAACCAAAATGAGCAACAAGTACAAAATCATACAATTGAGAGCCACATCTGGGTAAGTTATTAGAGCAGGTTTATCTCGATCCCCACAAAGTGAAATATCAAAGATGGAGAGGAAGATGATGAAGAGAATGGCAGAGAATGGCATCAGGTTTATAACCCCTGTCAACCATGCGCTTAAGAAAGCGGAGAGCTCGATTGTACTTAGCTGATTTGAATGACCTAATGAGAGCTTCATCGTAATCTTGATCAAGTTTTGGCCTTGTTTCATTGACCCTGATTCTTGTTCTTCGGTTGTTGGTGTTGCCTGGGGTTAAGGAAGTGACGATAGTGTTGGGATTTGAACGGCGAGAAGTGCGGTTTGGGTGGTTTCTGAAATTGAGAGTGTGTGATAAGAATTCAGTTGAAAAGGTTGTCATTGATGATGATGATGATGTTATCGGTTGTTGTTGGAAGATTTATGGCTTGAGTTTGGACAAAATTCAGTATCATAGAATGGATAAGGGACGATAGATATTTTATCCTAACCAAATATTATCCTAAAAAATCACTAAAAAAAATAAAATCCTAAAACAACAAATTAGAAAACCTAACATCAATTCAATATATTCAAACTCAAATGAAAGGTTTAAGGGTGCGACGGCTGTTTTACCGTCGTGAAATGAATTTTAGGACGGATAATTTTACCGTCGTGAAAGGTTTAAGGGTGCGACGGATGCTTTACCGTCGTGATATGCCTTTTAGGACGGTTAATTTTACCGTCGTGACTAGTTGTTGGTGAAAAATCAATGTTAAAAGTGTTAAATGGGGGCCGACGGTTGTTTTACCATCGTAATAATAATATTATGATGGTTAAATATACCGTCGCAAAATAAATATTAGGGACGGTTGGTGTCAACTGTCGTAAACACTGTCTCTATATGTCAATTACGACAGTTATCACATAACTGTCGCAATTGTTGTGTCGTTAAACACTAATTTTCTTGTAGTGAATGATCTTCATGGTTGATGGAAGTGATGATACCAAACGACAATTAATGTGAATGGAGAGGTTGGAGCCAAAGGTTTATGAGGATGATGATGATGATGACAACGATAAATGATGACGATAATGATTGATGATAATGTGAGAATGATTGATGATGAAATGAGATGAATTTCGAATTTAAAATGGGTTTTGCTTCAGGAAAATTTGACAATGAGTGGAAATGAGAAAATGGTGACTTTAGATTTCTTGATTTGAATCATGTTAAAAGTGTGATTCGAATCATGCGTTAAAAATTTCAAGAGAATAAATTGAGATTTGAATCATGAAGAAAAATTTTGAAATAATTTTTTAGTGCATGAGAAAAGAATTTTAATGAAACGAAAAAGTTTAAATGACGATTTAAATTTTTTTAATGCTAGAAATAGAAGAAAATGCATGAATGAATGAATAATGTGAATGTAAATGTTATTTTCTGACGAAGTAACAATTAAATCAATGCATGAGACATTTGAATGAATAAAACATGAAATGCACAAACATAGCACATACACATATTTCAGACAAACAACGCACTTATGCACATCTGTGACACCCCAAATTAATTCATGTGTTAAATAATTAGGAATTTATTATTAAATTAATTAAAGGCTTAATTAATAATATTTTGGATTAAATGGATGAATTAATTATGAAATTAAAAAGGAAGACCGGGGGGTGTAAAGTTGAATTAGAGGTGTGTGAAGTAAAAAGCTCTACTAAATAATAACTAATTTATTTCTATTATTTGGAAAATAATAAAAGGAATATAAAAAGAAGGAAAAAGGAAAAGAAAAAGAAGTTATTTGGAAAACTCATTGTACGTAAAAGTGGAGAAGAGAATAGAAGAGAGGAAAAAGCCAAACGCCGTGAATTCGAAGGATCATCGCGAGGTAAGGGGTGATTTCAATTATTTAATATGCCTTATAGATTTTGAGATCAATAGAATTGATTAAGCATGTTAGGAATCTCAATTTTGGAATTCTAGGTTTGTGGGATTATCCCTAATTGTGTCAGAGTATAGGAATTGGAACCATTAATGTGATGAAATAGTAATAGGAATGATGGAAACATGATTTATGATGTTGTATTGATGTGTATTGGTTGCATTTTGGTGTCCCAAATGTTATAATTCGTGTGGGTATGAATTGGATGGGATTGGAATGAATAATGCTGTCAAAATAGCAGATTTTGACTCTGCAGGTCGTGGGAACCGGTTCTCAGTGGGGAGGAACCAGGTTCCACTGTGTGAATGTACAAAAACTTGCAAAATTGGTCGCAGGAACCGGTTCCTGTATAGGTAGGAACCGGGTTCCAGTACATTTTCCAGAAACGTAACTTTTTGAAAAATATTAAACTTTGAAAATTCATAACTTTTAAACCGTAAGTCCGATTTGAGTGCCGTTTTCGGAAGTATTTCTTAAATTTAAAATTCTATCTTATAAAATAAGAAAAATATTATTTTATGAAAATTATTTTAAAAAGAGTCGAATTCCCGATTTTTGTAAACTTTGGTATTTTGAGAATGATGTAGAATTGTTTGTAAATTGTTCTGATTTGGTGAATGAGAACTGATACTTATGTGTTGTGCCTACTATCCATTATGATTGAGATGTGATCATGTGATATATTGGTTTTGGAATTATGTTGTAATCATATTCCGTTGATTTGATGTTGACTTTTCGATTATGCAGTTTGTTATTATGTGCATATTTGGTGTATATGCAATGGTGTATCCATGATAATTGATTGTATCAGGTACTTGTGGATGAAGTGCATGTTTATGCTGTTTGATGTGTGTATGATAAATAATGATATCATGTTTCTTTTGGTTTTGGTTCAGTTATGATAAATTGATGTATTTCATAGACTGATTTGATGTTGCATGCTGGTGATGTGCATGCATATGCATTGTTTTGGTGAAGTTAATTCCCATTGTGTGGAATTTGACTTGTATTTCCGTTAACCGATACCCGGGTGATGATGGGTGGTTAGGCTGGATTCGTGTCCGGTGTTTATGGACGAATCGATGGATTGCTGTATCTGGTTGATGATGGATCAGCTGGATTCGTGTTCGGTGTTTATGGACGAATCGATGGTTACTGTATCCAGTTGATGATGGATCAGTGTTGGGTGACTTGGTCACGTGTTGGTACCACATGCATTGTGTCTTCATTTTTGTTTGCATGGAATTGTAACATGTTAGGATGTCTTCCAGTGTTACAATTCTTTGGTTGATTATTGATTTGTGCATAATGACTTGTATGATTGGAACTGTGTGTTGGATCTGAATTTATGCTAAAATGGGTGAAATAATATGCTTGTGATATAATGTTGATTGAGAAACTTATAATGCATGTTAATTATGAGAAATCTCACCCTTACTTTAATGATTTCAGATTAAAGTTAGCAGCTCAGGAGTTGGTGAGGATGGCTCTAGAGCTATGTTACTTTAAGTCCGTGTGTCAGTGTCGTGCTCTGATAGGTTGTAACACTGGGAGAAACATTTGAATGATGAGTTTTATTTTATACTCTATTGTGTAATTGATGTTGGGAATACTTATGAAGTGAAGTTATTCCGGTTTTGAGACATTTCCGCTGTGTAGAACATGATATTGATTTGAATATTTATTTTAATAATTCCTTCAGTAAAGCATGACAACTGTAGATTTGAGGTTTTTATATTTATCTTGAATTGTGACATCCCTGTTTTCCATGTTACTCTGATTTAATTAATATATTCGTGGGTTATTTAAAAGGGGTGTTACAATAGTGGTATCAGAGCAGGTCGGTCTATCGGCCAGGTTATTTATGTGTTTACTCCCTTTTGGTATGCGACATGTGTGTGAAACACTGTCGGTACTTGATTGTTTCCTTTTCGTTGTCTGCAGAGGTACGTGTGAAATAAGTGGGGGAGAAGTTTCTTCTCTGAAGTTTTGTGCAAGAGGTTGGTTCAGTATACCGCCGATTGTAAGATGTAAGTATTGCCGAGTAGTTGATGCTTCAAGCATGGTTATGTTTAAGTAGCTTGAAGGGTAAGATTGAAGATGCTGTTGTGGTTTGGTATAGATGGTTGATGCCACCTCATGATTGTTGACTATCTATTGACAAATTGAGGAACTGATCACCCTTAATCTCTTGTTGATAGTAGTCGGGATCGCGTTGGATGGGATGTACTTATTGTGCCAGCTTTACAGTGTGTGAAATTAGTTGAGTCGGCAAGAAGAAAAGTGTTATGGTTTGCGTAACGAGAGATTTAGATCTCGGCGAGAGCAAGAAAAAGGCATGTGACCTATTGGATGTAATTTTTTTATGAAGTGTTCCGTGCTGAAGTAAGTGGAACGGTGTGAGAGTGCAAGGTGAAGTCTTAATGGGTTTTGTTACTAGAACTAGTTCGAATCCGAGGATGCCTATAAGAGGTCTGCTTCTAGATTGAGAAAGTTGAAGAGTCAACTTGAGGATTTGTTTGAGAAGAAGTTTATTCGTCCGAGTGTTTCGCCGTGGGGTGCTCCGGTGTTATTGGTTAAGAAGAAAGAAGGTTCAATGAGATTATGTGTTGATTACAGACAGCTGAATAAAGTTACAATCAAGAATCGGTATCCTTTGCCGAGGATCGATGATTTGATGGATCAACTAGTTGGAGCTTGTGTATTTAGTAAGATTGATCCGAGATCTGGATATCATCAGATTCGTGTGAAGTCGGAAGATATTCAGAAAACTGCATTTAGAACGAGGTATGGACATTACGAGTATTTTGTTATGCCGTTTGGAGTTACTAATGCACCTGGTGTTTTCATGGAGTATATGAATAGGATATTTCATCCGTATCTTGATAAGTTTATGGTGGTGTTCATTGATGATATTCTAATTTATTCGAAGAGCGATGAAGAGCATGCAGAACATCTCAGAGTTGTGTTGGAATTGTTGAAAGAGAAGAAGCTTTATGCGAAGTTGTCCAAGTGTGAATTTTGGTTAAGTGAAGTAAGTTTTCTTGGCCATGTAATTTCCAAGAATGGAATTGTTGTGGATCCTACAAAGGTAGAAGCAGTATCTCAGTGGGAAGCGCTGAAGAATGCTTCTGAGATCCGTAGTTTTCTGGGTCTTGCAGGTTACTACAGGAAGTTTATAGAAGGATTTTCCAAATTAGCGTTACCGTTGACTAAGTTGACCAGGAAGGGTCAGATGTTGTTTGGGATGTTGAATGTGAGAAAGGATTTCAAGAGCTGAAGAGGAGGTTGACAAGTGCTCCGATCTTGATTTTGCCAAATCCGACTAAGTCTTTTGTTGTGTATTGTGACGCATCATTAATGGGATTAGGTGGTATGTTGATGTAAGATAAGCAGGTGGTGGCTTATGCTTCGAGACAATTGAAAGTACATGAAAGGAATTATCCGACTCATGATTTGGAGTTGGCACCTGTTGTGTTTGTTTTGAAGTTGTGGAGGCATTATTTATATGGTTCTCGGTTTGAGGTGTTCAGTGATCACAAAAGTCTGAGGTATCTCTTTGATCATAAAGAGTTGAATATGAGGCAGAGGAGATGGTTAGAATTTCTAAAGGATTATGATTTCGGTTTGAATTACCATCCTGGTAAGGCAAACGTTGTTGCGGATGCCTTGAGTAGGAAGTCCTTGCATATGTCGATGTTAATGGTCCGTGAGTTAGATTTGGTTGAGCAGTTCAGAGATTTAAGTTTGGTATGTGAAACTACTCCGAATAGTGTGAAATTGGGTATGTTGAAACTGACTAGTGGTATTCTGGAAGAAATTCGGAATGGACAGAAGTCCGATGTTGGGTTAGTTGATAAATTGACATTGATCAACCAAGGTCAAGGAGGCGAGTTCCGGATTGATGAGAATGGTGTTATGAGATTTGGTAATAGGGTGTGTGTTTCGGATGTTGCAGAGATTAGGGAGAGTATTTTGGAAGAAGGACATCGTAGTGGATTGAGTATTCATCCTGGTGCTACTAAAATGTACCATGATTTGAAGAAGTTGTTTTGGTGGCCGGGAATGAAAAAGGAAATTGCTGAGTTTGTGTATGCTTGTTTGGTTTGTCAGAAGTCGAAGATTGAGCATCAGAAACCGTCAGGATTGATGGAACCGTTGTTTGTTCCGGAATGGAAATGGGATGGAATCTCTATGGATTTTGTGTCTGTTTTGCCAAGGACATCGAAGAATTGTGATTCTATCTGGGTTATTGTTGACGAAATCTGCTCACTTTATTCCGATAAGAATGGATTATCCGATGGAAAGGTTGGCAGAATTGTATGTTGAGAAGATTGTGAGTTTGCACGGTATTCCTTCTAGTATTGTGTCGGATCGAGATCCGAGGTTTACATCTAAATTCTGGACGGGATTGCAAGAAGCTTTGGGTACTAAGTTGCGTTTGAGTTCCGCTTATCATCCACAGACAGATGGTCAGACGGAGAGAACGATTCAGTCGTTGGAAGATTTGTTAAGAGCTTGTGTGTTGGAGAAAGGTGGAGCTTGGGATAGTTATCTACCATTGATTGAGTTTACCTACAACAATAGTTTTCATTCGAGCATTGGTATGGCTCCGTTTGAGGCATTGTATGGTAGGAGGTGTCAGACACCGTTGTGTTGGTATGAATCTGGAGAAAGTGCTGTGATTGGACCGAGAATTGTCCAACAGACTTCGGAAAAGATTAAGATGATTCAGGAGAAGATGAGGACTTCTCAGAGTCGTCAGAAAAGTTATCACGATAAGAGGAGGAAAGATCTTGAGTTTAGCGAAGGAGAACATGTTTTTATGCGAGTTACTCCGATGACTGGTATTGGTCGAGCTTTGAAGTCAAAGAAGTTGACTCCATGTTTTATTGGTCCATTTCTGATTACCAAGAGAGTTGGGAAAGTTGCTTATCAGATTGCTTTGCCGCCGTCACTTGCAAATTTGCATGATATTTTTCATGTATCTCGGCTAAGGAAGTACATTGTTGATCCGTCTCATGAGATTCGGGTAGACGATATACAAGTACGAGAGAATTTGACTGTGGAAGCGGTACCTGCGAGAATTGAGGATCGGAAGTTGAAACAGTTGCGAGGCAAGGAGATCGCGTTGGTAAGAGTGGCTTGGGGAGGACCAGCGGATGGAAATGTCACTTGGGAACTGGAGAGCCAGATGAAGGACTCGTATCCCGAACTGTTCGTCTAAGGTATGTTTTCGAGGACGAAAACTCTTTTAGTAGGGGAGAGTTGTGACACCCCAAATTAATTCATGTGTTAAATAATTAGGAATTTAATTATTAAATTAATTAAAGGCTTAATTAATAATATTTTGGATTAAATGGATGAATTAATTATGAAATTAAAAAGGAAGACCGGGGGGTGTAAAGGTGAATTAGAGGCGTGTGAAGTAAAAAGCTCTACTAAATAATAACTAATTTATTTCTATTATTTGGAAAATAATAAAAGGAATATAAAAAGAAGGAAAAAGGAAAAGAAAAAGAAGTTATTTGGAAAACTCATTGTACGTAAAAGTGGAGAAGAGAAGAGAAGAGAGGAAAAAGCCAAACACCGTGAATTCGAAGGATCATCGCGAGGTAAGGGGTGATTTCAATTATTTAATATGCCTTATAGATTTTGAGATCAATAGAATTGATTAAGCATGTTAGGAATCTCGATTTTGGAATTCTAGGTTTGTGGGATTATCCCTAATTGTGTCAGAGTATAGGAATTGAAACCATTAATGTGATGAAATAGTAATAGGAATGATGGAAACATGATTTATGCTGTTGTATTGATGTGTATTGGTTGCATTTTGGTGTCCCAAATGTTATAATTCGTGTGGGTATGAATTGGATGGGATTGGAATGAATAATGCTGTCAAAATAGCAGATTTTGACTCTGCAGGTCGTGGGAACCGGTTCCCAGTGGGGAGGAACCGGGTTCCACTGTGTGAACGTACAAAAACTTGCAAAATTGGTCGCAAGAACCGATTCCTGTATAGGTAGGAACCGGGTTCCAGTACATTTTCCAGAAATGTAACTTTTTGAAAAATATTAAACTCTGAAAATTCATAACTTTCAAACCGTAAGTCCGATTTGAATGTCGTTTTTGGCAGTATTTCTTAAATTTAAAATGTTATCTTATAAAATAAGAAAAATATTATTTTATGAAAATTATTTTAAAAAGAGTCGAATTCCCGATTTTTGTAAACTTTGGTATTTTGAGAATGATGTAGAATTGTTTATAAATTATTCTGATTTGGTGAATGAGAACTGATACTTATGTGTTGTGCCTGCTATCCATTATGATTGAGATGTGATCATGTGATATATTGGTTTTGGCATTATTTGGAATTATGTTGTAATCATATTCCATTGATTTGATGTTAACTTTCCGATTATGCGGTTTGTTATTATGTGCATATTTGGTGTATATGCAATGGTGTATCCATGATAATTGATTGTATCAGGTCCTTGTGGATGAAGTGCATGTTTATGCTGTTTGATGTGTGTATGATAAATAATGATATCATGTTTCTTTTGGTTTTGGTTCAGTTATGATAAATTGATGTATTTCATAGACTGATTTGATGTTGCATGCTGGTGATGTGCATGCATATGCATTGTTTTGGTGAAGTTAATTCCCATTGTGTGGAATTTGACTTGTATTGCCGTTAACCGATACCCGGGTGATGATGGGTGGTTAGGCTGGATTCGTGTCCGGTGTTTATGGACGAATCGATGGATTGCTGTATCTGGTTGATGATGGATCAGCTGGATTCGTGTCCGGTGTTTATGGACGAATCGATGGTTACTGTATCCAGTTGATGATGGATCAGTGTTGGGTGACTTGGTCACGTGTTGGTACCACATGCATTGTGTCTTCATTTGTGTTTGCATGGAATTGTAACATGTTAGGATGTCTTCCAGTGTTACAATTCTTTGGTTGATTATTGATTTGTGCATAATGACTTGTATGATTGGAACTGTGTGTTGGATCTGAATTTATGCTAAAATGGGTGAAATAATATGCTTGTGATATAATGTTGATTGAGAAACTTATAATGCATGTTAATTATGAGAAATCTCACCCTTACTTTAATGATTTCAGATTAAAGTTAGCAGCTCAGGAGTTGGTGAGGATGGCTCTAGAGCTATGTTACTTTAAGTCCGTGTGTCAGTGTCGTGCTCTGATAGGTTGTAACACTGGGGGAAACATTTGAATGATGAGTTTTATTTTATACTCTATTGTGTAATTGATGTTGGGAATACTTATGAAGTGAAGTTATTCCAGTTTTGAGACATTTCCGCTGTGTAGAACATGATATTGATTTGAATATTTATTTTAATAATTCCTTCAGTAAAGCATGACAACTGTAGATTTGAGGTTTTTATATTTATCTTGAATTGTGACATCCCTGTTTTCCATGTTACTCTGATTTAATTAATATATTTGCGGGTTATTTAGAAGGGGTGTTACAACATCCATAATTACAAACATGCATACAACGAAAATAGTAAAGGAGGGTCAGAACAATCATACCAATTTTGACGATCTATGCTTAATTTGTTGTACATGAAACAATTCATAATCAACAATAAGAATAACATAAGCTAAAGAATGATAAATCATAAAAAAAAAGAATGGGATATAATCGTGGAACCTTGTTTTGCAGGTAACATGTATTGTTTTGATGATGACAATTGTAGAAAGATTATAAAGTTTATTCAGCATATTAAATATGCAAAAGCATACCAATACAATGAGATATCATAATATACAATCATCATGATAGAGATGCAATATGATGAATAATATAGAAGAGAAATGAAAGTACACTCATCGTAGTAAAATATGCAACCTTTTTATAAAGTCAACCAAGAAGAGAAATAAAAGAACATTCAGTGTAGCATAAGATACAACATGAGGAATAAAAGAGCAGATTAGATGATACTCAATATAACAAAGATGCAATAGTTGAGAAAGTCAAGTAAAGCACTTAAACAGTTAATGCAAGTCATGAGTTTGATAAGAAAGACTCAGATAAGGATAAAGAAAATCAAAAGCCTCGGGTCATCTCAAAAGCAAAAGTCAAACATATGGAATACATCATACACAAGATCTAAGTTGACCATCCTAAAATAGCAATTGAGTGAATCAATATAAGAAAAAGTTATTTTCTCTTTGAAGTAATTGGCTATAAGCGCGCACACACACACACATACTTAAAACCTTTTTATAAAATATTTTTGAAAATAAAATGTCTTGAAGAAATATGTAGGAATTGTCAAGAAAGAAATGACAACATTCAAAAAGCCAAACAATATATTTTGACTAGATTTAATTGATTAGCCCAATCGATTAGTTGGCTCGTTTTTGAAGATAAATGAAATTTGAATGTACCCAATCGATTATTAACGGCTACAAATTACTTCTTTCCTATTTTAGATAACTTAGTCGTTACTCTTTAATGATTTAATTGATTATGCAAATCGATTAGAAATAGTCAAAAATAATTAAATGTTATTTCCTCTTTTGGACGATTTGAACACTATAAATAGAGGATATGCAAATGGAGATCTAATATCAGTAAAAGAAACAAATGAAAGATAAAAATATTGATTCTGTTAGACGATATGCAATGATCTAGAGGGGGCGGGTGACTAGATCGCTAATAAAATTTTCTTGTTCAAAAATTGTTTAACTATGGCAAGCAGAAGCAATTTTGGATCAACAATCGTCTATCTCGAAATGTTATCGAAAGGATCAGATATGTGTTAAACTGTATCAAAAAGGAATTCAAATGATGAGATAACTAATCAATATATTATCAAATATATCATTTGAATAAAATCACACAATGATAATCGATTTCCAATATAATATTAAACAAAAAAATCAACTTAAGCAATTCGTCGAACACTTGGTGTGCAATCTATTCTAATCATATTTTTCTTTGATTTTATTGATATGAAAATCCAATTGAAATCTTATAGATTGCAATCAACTCAACAAAAACAATTTGAAATATTATTAACAAAGAATTTATCTAAATTTATTGATTGCACAATACACGAATTCACAATTTGCAATGAAAGTAAGAGAGAGAGAGAGAGAGAGAGAGAGAGAGAGAGAGAGAGAGAGAGAGAGAGAGAGAGAGAGAGAGAGAGAGAGAGAGAGAGAGAGAGAGAGAGAGAGAGAGAGAGAGAGAGAGAGAGAGAGAGAGATGGAGAGAGGGAGATAGATAGAGAGAGAGAGAAGGATGTGTTTAGGAAGCTCCCCAATCAGCCTCGCTATGGGTACATCTGTCCCCAATTCCTAATGGAATTAAGATAATCAAAATTAACCTTTGTAAATGTTGTTTACAAAATAAAAAGTAGCAATTAAATCCTCCAAAACTTATATTTGATTTTGATCATATCTTCTTCTCTTCCCTTGATCTTGAGATCAATCAAGTAATCCAATAGTTCCAATTTGATCCTCTGGTTACCATTACTCCTTTGGTAGAAACTTTGTTCTTCAAAGCTTTCACTCAGCTGAATCCAAATTGAGAATTATTGTGACCCAATATTACCAAATTAATCCTTCGGTTATCGTTACTCCTTTGACAGAAATGTCTTTCTTAAAAGCTTTCACTTGGTTGAATCCAATTTATGAAATCTTGTGAAAACTCCTAAATCAACCTTGATCTTGGAAGAAAATCCCAAATTAATCCTTCGATTATCGTTACTCCTTTGACAGAAATGTCTTTCTTCAAAGCTTTCACTTGGCTGAACCCAATTTAAGAAATCTTGAGAAAACTCCTAAATCAACCTTGATCTTGGAAGAAAATCCCAACTGGATTTATCTTGAAACCCCCAAAGAATTTCTAACCCAAATGATTACAACCAACCTAATTAGAGCTTATCAAACTATCTCTAGATCACACAACAATAATTATTATGTGTAGTTGTTGTATGAATGTAATGAGAGAGGATGAAGCAAAGAAAAATTATTGGTATTTTTTTGGTTTCAATCACTTTGAAATGATGCATGGATGCCTTTATATGTGTGTTTGTGTGTGTAAAAGGAGTAACAGAAAAAAAATCATATTTGCAAAATTTCAGTTTTTGACATTTTTAGTCAGTGGGAGTCGACTCATAGGAACTGGGGAGTCGACCCATGCTGTCTGGGAGTTGACTCCGAGAGGCCATAAAAAATTTGGAAGAAAAATCTTCACGAGGACTCAACCTGTAGCGGTAGAAATGTTTAAGTCTAAGCCATTGGATTAACTAGACTTATACAGATCAAAAATAAAAATCGTCACCGCGCTTTATTGTTTCCAAAGGAATGGGAAAAGAGCGAGTAACCCAAAAAGAGGGGGAAAAGATTCAAGGTAAGGGGGTTGGTTATGCAAAGGAAAGGTATTAGCACCCTAAACATCTACGGTACTCCGCAGGAACCTCTTTGTAAAATCTATATATTTTGGCTATAAAATGTTGTATAAAAATGGATGGTGGAGGTGAGAAAAGAAATATATTTTTATGGTTTTTTCACCCGCCGCGGTTGTGAACCTTTAGTGCCTACGTACCACCTTTCGTGCAATATGGGATCAGGGTACACGTAGTTCCTCTTTTAAAGATTTTTAAACACAATTGTGTTGGTTAATTTTATGAGATAAGACATCATCGTCATTGTCCGTGTGGAAAACATACTTACTACCCACAATCATGAGAAAGGAGAATTTGCGTCATCTCAAAGTGGAGGATATGGCTTGGATCTTAAAATCAACGATGCCTCACTCAACACCCAAGTGGAAAATATCTCACTTCACTATATATTGTAGAAGTATAGTTGTTTGCATCACTACAAGAATTTACAAGAGTCCAATCTTTTGAGAAAAGTTTTAAAGTAAAAAAGCCAAAGTGGAAAAATGGTTTGAAATGAGATTAATTTACTTTTAGTCTTCTCATAAAAAATGTCAAGGTATTATTAAATTGATTAGAGTTTATTTATGAAAAAGTTTTGAAAATGCATGGGCCTAAGTCCAAATTTATTATGAAAGTGGTTCAAGTTTCAAAACAATAAGAGTTTTCAAAAGGGGGGGGGGGGGGGGGAGATTTTTGAAATTAAAGAAAATGGGAGGAGAAGAAGGGACTACCCTAAAGCACAAGGTAAAAGTTAGGGATAAGAACCATCTAACCAACAAGAAGCCAATATTTGACATTATGAGTCAAGATATAATCCCCATTCTTTGGATTGAAACCAAACAACCAAAGATACTAGACCTCTTAAGAGAACCAAGCTTCAAGTGTATTAAGTCTTCATAAAAATTGGGCAGAGTAACGGTTGTATACGAGTGAATTCCATATTACAAACAAAGAATATAATCACAATAACCTGCACAAAAACAAACAAATAACCCAATGTCTTGAAGTAAACCTCAAGACAAAATATCAATTAAGGTCACAAGGTCTCCAATATAGGCCAAGGTTTCTAATCCTAAGTCCAAGAAGTCCAATGCTCCATAATGCCAAGGATAATATCCAAATAGTCCAAGTATTTTAAAGGTTTTTATGGTTCATGTTGATTATTAGGCGTCTTAGAAGAGGAAAGAAAAGACTCAAGTGAGAAAAATAAAAATGACATGAAATGTAATGCTTAAAGTAAATGGTACATAAAGCATAAAAAATAAAAGGGCATAAAATAAAAACAATTTAATAATTAGTGGTTAGTTGGATGAACATCTTGAAAGTTGAATTTAAAACTCATTAGAGGATTGGTAGAACCAAAACCTCCATACAACAAGTTGCATTTGCTTTTTGTCAAGTATATCATCCATTTTGAATCCTCAAAAGTACCATTTAATGATCAACGATGTTTAAGTGATCCGCGTTGACCAAAAGTGTTGTAGATCCATTATAGGATTGATGGAACCAAAGTCTCCACACAATGAATCTCAAGGTTATTGGATCAAATGGATCAAATTAACATACTTAGGCTTTCAAACATAGGTTTGGGCCACGAATGATCATTTATTCGAATCAGGACAAAATTTAGCGTTATGTTAAGCAATCGTAGGTGGACTTATATAGAAGTCGCACCTATTTTTGAGGCCGGTCAATAGCAATCTATGCACCATTTGTTTTGAGACATGATATAGAGATCATGCTCCAACAACACTTAGTGCAATATGAAAGGGACAAGATGAAGAGGGGTGGGAAAGAATATACAAACCATATTTGAATTAAACTTAAATCAAACTATTATTAAAATTATTCATCCATTTTTATGGAGTTAGACTCAACACCATAGATCCAATGATGTTAATAAAGTTTATGATCAAAATTTAACCCAAGCTCAGCCAGAAAATAATCACAAAATAATATTGCATTTATTATATATATATATATATATATATATATATATATATATATATATATATATATATATATATATATATATATATATATATATATATATATATATATATATATATATATATATATATATATATATATATATATATATATATATATATATATATATATTAAAAAAAGGTTTTAAAATTATTTTAAAATGGAAATAAGAAAGATAAATATCAACTATATTCAAATTAATCAAGAAAAATTAAGTAAGACCATAGAAAAATCAGAAAAGAACTCAAATAGTTTTATAAATTTTTTGGCAATTTTTAAAAGTCAGAAGCTATTTTAAAATTAATTAAAATTGTTCAAACAAATAGAAAATAGATCAAAAATAGTAAACATCAATATACAATTCCATAAAAATTTTAAAAAGTCAGAAATATGCAAAATAATATTTATGATTTTTTTAGAATTAAGAAATGCCAGAAAGTATTTTTTAGGTAATTAAAACAAAGCAAACAATGCATAAAATATAAAAAATATCAATTTTCAAAATAAAAATATGAAAAATATTCATGAGATCAAAAATAATTCAAAATATTTTTGTGAATTTTTTCATAAATTTTGGATAAAAAATAAAAGAGTTATGAATTTTTGAAAATTAAATCAATTAAAATATAAAATCAGAAAATAAAATAAAACAAAAAAGATATGGACCATCAGATCATAGTCAAAACGCGTTAGTAAGCTAATCCAATGGACCAGACGCGTTGTGCTTGATATGGACCTTAGTAAGATGCACATGGAATAAAAAAAAATGCAACCAATGAAATTAAAAAGTTTGGCACACTATCATTGGCTAAGACGAGACATGTCATCGTCTTCAACCTCCAGCCACCCTGCAATGGAGATTTTATGAGATCTTTCAAACGGTAAAATTAGGATCTCAAACCAGTCAAGACGATCCTAACACCATCATCACACCAAATTTATATAATGTATACAAAGAGATGAATCAAAAACTCAAAAAATAGCGAGCACCTTCAATTTGAGATTTCTCTCTCAATTCTTAATGGATTTAAAAATTGTAAGAAGCACTAGAATCGGGAGAAGGAGTAGAACAAGTTAGTACTTTATTTGGATCCAAATGATGGAGAATTCTACCTTTTCTAAGTTCAAGAAAGAAGCTCTGAAACTAGACTTCTGTAGCTTGAACTATAGCTCGTTTTACTTGGTTTAAGTGCTGGAGAGTTTGTATGATGCTTAAGGAAGATGAATGTGTAAAGAATTTTGGAAGAAAAGGCTGGAATCTCAGAAACTAATTTCAAAAATTTGAAGTTCGTGTGAGGTTTTGACAGAGTGTTTTTGGATCTCAAAGCTTGAGGAAATGAATGGGGATGACCCTCTATTTATAGGGAATCAAATGGAATGTTCAAGCGTGTGAAATGATGAAGTTTAGATGGAAATCGTGTGAGCCTGATGGACGAGCAAAGTGTGATCTGATTTCCATCAAAACTCATCCAATCCTTGCGTATTAAGGCTATAATCCACTTTGGCAACTTGGTTAAACATGTTTAGATCACAAACGCGTGCTAATTTGATGTTTAGAGGACAAAACATGAATTTCAAATTCTGACTTATGAAGAAACTTTAATTCCAAGTTACCAAGTTCAATCCAATGGCATTCTCAACTCAAGGGGTCTTAAGGCATGATTCTTGATACTTTAGAAAGACGAGGTTGCAAGATTTGCAATGGAAAAAGAATGGAATCGAATGGATGCTTTAGCTGAAAGTTGCATTAAGTCAAAGTTGAGGGAAAAGGTTGACTTTCCATACTTAGAAATATTTCAAATTTTTCTTCAAAAGTGACCTATAATGTTTTGCATCCAAACATGGCCTTCCACTTGGAATTTGCTCTTGACCAAAAAAGATGGCATGAAATAGACCTCTTGAATGACATTTTGAAATTTGAACCATTAAAAATATCCAAAAATTGAGAGAGTTATGAATTGTTGAAGTTGGAAAAAAATCATGAAACGACCTATAATCTTTTGTATCCTTAGGGCATCTTCCATCCATTTTAGAACTTTGCACATAAAATAAGGCATAAATTTCACATCCTCAGGATCATTGTGGAAATTGAGTGGGCTCAAGGTGATAAAAATTGACCAAGTTATGATCATTTGAAGTCACACATGATAAATTGGGGGTTCATCTGGAGGACTTGTAATCTTTCTTCATCATTAAGATTCTTCCACATGAAAACTCCTTAAAACTTTTGAAGTGATTTGTTAATAATCCTTTGAAGAGAAGGATGTCTTTGGAATCATTTAAAAATACCAAAAGATGAGCAAGATATACTTCTTTGAAGTTCAAAACTCTAGCTCCTAGATCAAGAAAATGCTTTGAGGAACCTTGACAAATTTGAATCACCTTATTGTACCAACACCCTTGCTTTGTAAATAGAAGTTGTTTAGGATGAAAATGAGAACTCATAGCCACCAAAACCACTTCCATATCTTGATAATTGAGAGAAATATGTACTTGTGATCAGTGAGAACAAGACCTTGTCCAACCATGATAACTTCTCCAATCAATCCCTTGCACTTTTAAATCAATTTTGACATCTTGGAAATGTAATGAACCAAAATAACCTTGCCATGCCATCCCTTCCAAAACAACTTCGATGGTGAGGTTTGGAGTTTTCAAGCTTTATTGCCTAGGGCATGGAAATAAACTCATCAACCCATGGAGCAACTTGCTAATCTCATTGCCTTTACCTACATTAGTAACAAGCAAGACAAACCAACATTGCATTTTATTAATTAAAATAAAAATTAATACAAAATATTCATGGTCACAAAATAAAACAAGTCAAGGTGCTTGGTGATTCCTCAAAGAGCGAAGCTAAAGGTAGGGAGGAGAACCAAGAAGCCTAATATGATCTTGTTGTGATTGAATCAATATGGTATGATGAGGGGATCTTAGGGGGGAAAATTGGGGTACAACAGCTGCCCTTATTTAAGTCTCTTCTATCCGGTGATACGAAGGTTAAAAATCTTCGTGTCGATGCGATCAAAGATACTTAAATATAAAACAAAACATATTTTTGGCCCTAAGATGACATACAATCCTTATGAATATGAGTCCACATGGACAACTTCAAAGAGACACAAAACACCATTGGGGATGTAGCAAAATAAAGAAACAACAGAGAAATCCGACCAGGAAAATAAATAACTGGTGGATCAAAAGACCTGACTCATAAAGGATGACAAAAAGTCAAAGGATACACCAACTCCTACTGAAGGAGAAACTACCAACGTTCACTAGAGGTAGAAATGGAGAAGAAAAACAATACCAACGTTTACTTGATGGAGAGTTACCAACATTCACTGAAGGTAGAGTGAAGAAATCATCAACGTTTGCTGTCGATGAACTACCAGCTTTCACTGAAGGTAGAGAGAAATGAAGAAATCATAACACTGCCGTTCACTGACAATGAACTACCAACGTTCACTGAGGGTAGCAAAAAGATAATAACCACCAACTCTCACTGAAGGTGACCTACCAACTTTCACTGAAGGTAGAAAGAGAAAATATCAAAGCATAATCATTCACTAATGATGAACTACCAATGTTCACTGAGGGTAGAAAAAAGATAACAATCACCAACTTTCACTGAAGGTAGAAGGAAAATATCATAGCACCTCTGTTCACTGACGATGAACTACCAACATTCACTGAGGGTAGCAAAAAGATAACAATCATTGACGTTCACTGCCGATGACCTACCAACTTTCACTGAAGGTAGAAAGGGAAAATATATCATAGCACCGCCGTTCACTGATGATGAACTACCAACGTTCACTGAGGGTAGCAAAAAGATAACAACCACCAACTTTCACTGAAGGTGACCTACCAACTTTCACTGAAGGTAGAGAGAATATATATCATAGCATCATTGTTCATTGATGATGAACTACCAACGTTCACTGAGGGTAGCAAAAAGATAACAATCATCGATGTTCATTGCCGATGACCTACCAACTTTCACTGAAGGTAGAGAGAAAATATATCATAGCACCGCCGTTCACTGACGATGAACTACCAATGTTCATTGAGGGTAGTAAAAAGATAACAATCATCGACATTCATTGTCGATGACCTACCAACTTTCACTGAAGGTATAGAGAAAATATAATTTTCCCCAAAATTATGGCGTTTCACCTAGAACGGGTCTCAACTTCTTCTTTAACCAAAGCACTCCGCCTAGAAAAGGGTAATATATAAGCTATCTCAAATAAAGAGACTACCACTTGCAAAGATTTAACAATGAACTCTCTCTTTGATATTGAAAGTCTTGCCATCCACTGGAGTAATTTGACAACGGACTGCAAACTACGCACTCATAGAGAAGATAGCAAGAAAGTTACGTCGACTTTTACAGGGGAGTACAAGTTGCTCAAATAAAGAGACTTTTTACTTGTTGTTATAGGAAGGATTGTAAAAAACAAGATTTTTGGGGAAAGAAATATGACTTCCTGGGGAATGAATCATGACTTCCTGGGGAAATGCCAATATAGTCCTCTTGAGGAGATAAATGTCTTCTTGTGCAAAATAAATGCACATTCTCCAATCGAAACTCGAAGCTTGCGGAAATCCAAAGTAATAATATTGTTGGGCAACAAAGGTTCAATCCAGAAATAAACTGGAGTAAAATAGTCTACCAAAATACATTCTTTGAGAAATAAACTCAAGAGGGAAACCCAATCTATCCATACAAAGAGTTGTACAGGAAGGCTAAAGCAAAAATATTCCACGAGGGATAACTCGGTGGGGAAATTGAAAGAATATACGCTTTCTGCTTAAGGCCAACACTCTATTGGAGAGAGGACAACACAACTCTACAAAACAGGGTAATATGTCAACAAAATATTAAAGAATGTGAATGAGAGATGATTTTCCAATTTTAGCTATGCATGATGTATGTATGAAGGTATGAGTGTTATCGTGCATATGCTGACAAAACAGACATATAACACTGGGAGTAACAAGGAAAAACATCTCAGGCACAATCAACACTCGGCTAAATCACATCCAAGATGAATATTCCATAAGAAAAAAGTAGGCGCCAACTGAGGAAACAAAACCTACTGCCTGGATTAACTTTACTGGGGATAAACGTAATTCGGTAGTAAACAAAACATAGCGACCAAACAGTACAGATACAGAGATACAACATCCTCTCCCAGGCTTTACCAGGGAATAGCACTCAGACTTCAACGGGGAATCAAATGTTTTCAAAAGCAACGCTTCTATTGGGGATTGCAAAATCAATTTCAAGTAGAGTAGACGAACACAAATCATCAAAACATTCACTGGAGAATTCGTGTCGACTTCGTTGGGGAGGTCAACACCACATTCACAAAGGGAAAACAAGTATACGTCCTTCACTAGAGAAACCAGAGGCCCGTGTTCTTCGAGAGTAATTATTGTACCAACTTCTCTGGGAAGAAAGAACTTCTATTAAACAAACAAAACCTTCACTGGAAAAATCTTGGATTGAACCTTCATATCATGCAAACTCAGAAAAGAGGAGAAATGAACCAAAACATGACTGGGGGCACTGGTGTCACAAACCCAATACAGCGAAAACATCTTGAGAAAAACTTCCCCGGGAAACAAAACTTCTTAAAACAACTGGAGTTCGTCCATTCCTGGGATCACCACTTTTGTTTTTTTCTCTGGCGTCACAAATTTTAAAGTAAAAGCAAATTGTAAATTCTTTTTGAAAGTCAATTTTGTTATTTAATCTTTTCGCTTTGAAAGTTATTATCAATAATAAATGGAGTCTTTGCAAGCTAAATAAAATAAGAAATACAAAGAATTGGGTAAAAGCTCAAATTTCATTAATAGAATGGTAGCCTGCGAATGGCGAGACTCCATGGATGATTACAAAGTTCGGAAAATGGTAATATATAATGGAAAAGATACATTAAGATGAAAATGACTGTTATCCCCTCTAAAAACTCTTGAAATCCTGAGCAGCAACTTCTGTTAAAGTATGATGAGGATCCGAGAAGATTGTTGCTCCAACGATCAAGTCTTGTCTGATGTAGTTACTTGCCAAGAAAGTCCCTAACTTTTGCCTAAGCTGCCCTTGCGGGTTTTCAACTTAGCGAGAAATTTTATTCTGTTTATGTCTCTAATTTTTGTCTGGACCACCCTTTCGAGTTTTAGGCCTATCGAGACGCTCTTTTTTGCCTAAACCGCCCTTTCGGGTTTTCAACTTAGCGAGTTGTTCTTTTATTTCTTTAGGCGAAGTATTTCTTGACTGCATCAGCATTCACAGGATGTGGGAAAACCTTGCCATCCATAGTTTCAAGAATTAATTCACCGCCAGAGAAGGCTTTCTTGACAACATATGGGCCTTCAAAATTGGAAGTCCACTTGCCCCTAGAATCAGTGTTAAAAGACACGATCTTCATGAGCACGAGGTCGCCTTCTCTGAATTCACGAGGTTTGACCTTCTTATCAAAAGCTTTCTTCATTCTCTTCTGGTATAATTGTCCATAACACAAAGCTGTCATTCTCTTCTCTTCGACCAAATTCAATTGGTCAAACCTATTTTGGACCCATTCAGCCTCTGACAACTTGGTTTGCATTATCACACGCAAAGAGGGAATCTCAACCTCAATTGGGAGCACCGCTTCTATTCCATACACAAGGGAGAATGATTTTGCTCCTGTTGAAGTGCAGACGGATGTTCGATATCCATGCAAAGCAAAAGGGAGCATTTCATGTCAATCCTTATAAGTAACAACCATCTTCTGGATAATCTTCTTGATATTTTTATTAGCAACTTCAACAGCCCCATTCATCTTTGGCCTGTACGAAGATGAATTGTGATGGACAATATTGAATTCTTCACACAGTTCTGTCATCATCTTGTTGTTCAGATTCGAGCCATTGTCAGTGATAATTCTGCTCGGCACACCATACCGACATATAAGATTATTCTTAATGAAGCACACAAGCAACTGCTTAGTAACATTAGCATATGAAGCAGCTTCCATCCACTTGGTGAAGTAATCAATTGCTACCAAGATAAAATGGTGTCCATTCGAAGCTTTGGGTTCTATCATTCCAATCATGTCAATACCCCACATAGAGAAAAGCCACGGGGAAGAAATAACATTGAGAAGTGTCGGAGGCACATGAATCTTGTTCGCATAAATATGGCATTTATGGCACTTTTTTGCAAATCTGTAACAATCAGATTCCATTGTCAGCCAATAGTAACCTGCCTTTAGCATCTTTTTAGCCATCGAATTTCCATTGGCATGAGTGCCCAATGAGCCTTCATGAACCTCATGCATCAACATGCCTGCTTCGTGTCTATCACGCATCCGAGCAAGACCATGTCATAATTTCTCTTGTACAACACATTTTCACTGAGGAAGAAACTGCTAGCCAATCTTCTCAATGTCCTTCTATATTTACTCGATGCACCAATCGGGTATTCCTGAGTTTGGAGAAAATGCTTGATATCATGATACCAAGGTTTCTCATCCACTACCTCTTCTGTTGTACACACATGAGCGGGCCTATCCATTCGCCGAACCATAATTCGAGGTATATCATTCTAAGTATTTACTTGATACATAGAAGTCAGAGTTTCCAGAGCGTCCGCCATTTGATTTTCATCACTAGGAATGTGATGGAATTCAACTTTATTAAAGAAGGGTAACAATCTTCTAGCATAAACTTTATAAGGGATCAAGTCGGGGTGACGAGTATCACATTCTCCTTTAATCTGATTTATTACCAAAGCTGAATCACCATACAAATCTAGAATTTTAATTCTGAGATCAATAGCTTCCTCGAGATCCATGATGCAAGCCTCATATTCTGTCATATTATTAGTACAATCAAATGTCAACCTTGCAGTGAAAGGAATGTGTGATCCATGTGGAGTGGAAATAACAACACCAATTCCTTTACCATAAGCATTCACAGATCAAATATCATACTCCAACGAGATTCAGGATCAGGACCTTCCTCAGGCAATGGTTCATCATAATCTTTCACTTTCAGAAACATCACATCCTCATCAGGAAAGTCATACTTCACAGACTGATGATCATCAACTGGTTGGTGAGTAAGATAATTTGCCAACACGCTGCTCTTAATAGCCTTTTAAGTGCGGTATTCGATGTCATATTCAGATAACAACATCTTCCAGCGGGTAATTCTCCTAGTAAGAGCAAGCTTTTCAAAAATGTACTTGATTGGATCTATTTTGGAGATCAACCAAGTCGTATGATTCAACATATACTGCCGCAAATGTTTTGCCGCCCAGGCCAGAGCACAACATGTCTTTTCCAGCATGGAATACCGCGACTCACAATCAGTAAACTTTTTACTGAGATAATAAATGGCATACTCTTTCTTCCTTGTTTCATCTTGTTGTCCCATAATACAACCCATGGAATTATCTAACACTGTCAGATACATAATCAACGGTCTTCCTTCAGCATGAGGGAGCAAGATAGGAGGTTCAAGAAGATATTCTTTAATACTTTAAAATTCCCTTTGGAAGTCATCTATCCATACACAACCTTGATCTTTCTTTAACAACTTAAAGATTGGTTCACACGTTGCAGTCATGTGAGAAATGAATCTGGAAATATAATTCAAACGCCCGAGGAACCCTCTGACTTGCTTTTCAGTTCTTGGAACTGGCATCTCTTGAATTGCTTTGACTTTATCATGGTTAACTTCAATCCATTTCTTGCTAACAATGAAACCCAACAACTTCCCTGATCAAACACTGAAGGTACACTTATTTGGATTCAAGCAGAGACGATACTTCCTCAAACGCTAAAACAACTTCAACAAATCTTCTACATGCCCTTCTTCAGTTTTGGATTTAGCAATCATATCATCAACATATACCTTGATTTCCTTGTGCATCAGATCATGGAATAGGGTTGTCATATCCCTCTGGTACGTTGCACCAACGTTCTTCAACCCGAAGGGCATCACTCTATAACAGAATGTTCCCTAGGGTGTGATAAACATTGCGTTTTACATGTCCTCTGGATCCATTCTTATTTGATTATACCCGGAAAATCTGTCCATGAACGAGAATACTTTGAATTTTGCTGTGCTATCCACTAACATATAAATGTGTGGCAATGGAAAATTATCTTTTGGACTAGCTTTATTTAGATCTCTGTAATCTACGCACATGCGAACTTTTCTGTCTTTTTTTGGTACTGAGACAATATTCGCAATCCACGCAGGTTACACTGACGTCACAAGAAAACCAACATTAATCTGCTTTAGAACCTCCTCTTTGATCTTTACTGCCATATCTGGGTGAGTTTTTCTCAACTTTTGTTTGATTGGCGGACACTATGGCTTCAACGGAAAACGGTGCTCCACAATATTTGTATCTAGACCAGGCATATCTTGATAAGACCAAGCAAAAATATCCACATACTCTTTTAACAACTCAATTAACTTGCTCTTTGCATCAGGATGCAGCAACGCTCCGATCTTGACTTCTTTTGGATCTTCTTCCGAACCCAAATTGATTACTTCCAATGGCTCTTTATATGGCTGAATGACATTTTCCTCGCGCTCAAGAAAACATGAGACCTCTTCTGGAATCTCATAATACTCTTCTTCTTCGGCCCCACACACATGACATTCAAAGTTGGGAGAGGATGCAGGGCCATTGTATTCAATGGGTTTTTTAATTAATATGCACATATGATTTATGATTGCATTTAGACACTAACACATATAACAAGTGATCATGAAGATTAAATTTCGGTTATTATTTATTTTGAAAGGTTTTTTATGATTACCATTTTCCAAGAAAAAGCAGAAAATAAAGACACAATTTGGGGAACAAAGACAACTTTTATTATTGATTTTAAAAGTCATAGGAAACAGATAAGCCCATACAATATTAATACTTCCACCTTGGGCATAGTGAAAGCTTTTCAAAAATATTAACAAAACAAATTACTTTGAAACATGTATGCAAGAGGGAACATCAATGGTGATCCAGTTCTGAACCCTAACTCCGTGCATCACGTAATTTGGAATTTCCTGCTCTGTTTCACCTTCCACAATGGCATTAATCTCGGAGACATTTGGATGAAGATAACCCCTGCTACGGAAGATGTCTTGATACTTTCCTGCAGCAGACTTCGGCTTTATGCTCTTACCTTTGTCATTCTTTAGAGAGAACCCCAAGTCGGCTCTATTCTTGTTTACAGGTGGATTCACAATTTGTCCCCATACTTCACTATGACCCTTACGCACAACTTGCTGCGCATCCTTAAGAGAGACCATAGAATTCTTATTTCCTCTTATATTATCAATGGATAAGGCTTAGAACTGGGTTCTAACAGCAGCTTCATCCGCCTCCACAATGTCGAAAGAGGACAAATGAGATATCAATAATGCTTGTTCTCCATTTATGATTACCACTTTTCCTTCACGTACAAAATTCAGTTTCTGGTGTAAAGTTGAAGTGACAACCCCTGCCTCATGTATCCACGGCCGTCATAGCAAACAGCTTTAAGCGGGCACAATATCCATGACCTGGAAAGTAATCTAAAACAAATGTGGGCCTATGTGAATAGGCAAGTCCACTTCACCAATAACAGAATTCCTTGATCCATCAAACGCTTTCACAATAATGCCACTTGGGCGCATGGCCGTTCCCTGATATTTCAATTTCATAAGCGTGCTCCTCGGTATAACGTTCAATGAAGATCCATTATCAATCAGCACATCGTATAGTGAATTATTCTTGCAATTCATAGAAATATGGAAAGCCAGGTTGTGATTCCTTCCTTCATCTGGCAATTCGTCATCACAGAAACTCAGGTTATTACATGATGTAATGTTCCCTACTACACTGCTGAATTGGTCTATAGGCATATCGCTTTCCATAAAAGCTTGGTCTAATACTCTCATCAAAGATTCTCTGTGAGCAGAGGAGTTCATCAATAAAGCCAAGATAGATATTTTCGAAGGAGTCTGCAGTAGATGATATACAATTCTATAGTTGCTCATCTTGATTATCTTAAAAATATCATCCACTTCTTTCTCTAACGTAGCTCCACTAGTTTCACCCGTGACCTTCTTGGGTTCAACATTCTCAGCAATTTTCTTTCCAGCGCTAACATCTCCATGAACAACTGGTGCAAATACACGACCACTGCGGGTCACTCTGCTAGTTTCTGTGATATTTCCAACATCAGGCACTGGCTGGATGGGAACTTCCACACCATCCTCTAAGATTGTAGCGTTATATTTTTAGGGTACAGCCTTATCTGACTTGTAGGGGACAAGACCCGGCAAACTGATCACCAATGGAGTAATAGCTGGCTTGCTATGATACTCGACTTCAAAATGGGAAGGTGCACCAAAACAAGGCATAATAATGTTTACTCCCTCTTCAACATAATCAGTCATTATTGAGTCATCTTTAGAAAACAAATCCTCATCTGAGGAGAAATACTCATTTGTCGAGGCATACTCATCATCCGACTCTTCTTCAGCCAAACAAAACTCAATCATATCAACTTCATGGTAATCATCCCTTTGACCTGTAACTTTGATAGTTCCATTATCCAACAACAAATGAACACCTTTCCTCACAATAGAACATCCTCGGGAGTCTCGACAGCAAATTCGGCAAGATCCATATTGATGTTCCACCTGACCAGCCAAGTGGCAGAAAGTAGCATGCAATTGCATAAGGTCTTCATTCATATACTCCACATCAAAAATTATGAACTCTCCAGGACATCCAGAAACCATATTCACCTCCTCTTCATACTCTGCTCTAGGCCTAATTATGTGGATGAGGCCCTCATCCATCATCTCCTGCAAATCATCCTTTATCTTATCGCAACCCTGTATGTCTGTACTGCAAATAGCATAACCAGAATGGTCATGCGTATAGTAGCTAAATTCACAGATGTATGCATGCAATTTCACCAAATCTCCTCTAACCAGATGAATATAAAAAATCCAGAAGTCGCCTGGACAACCGACCACCATATTCACAACGTTTGCTCCTCCATGCTTGGGTAGAGGATTGTCTTTCACATTAGGGCCCACATCTTTGAAAGATAGAATACCAGACTCCACCAATTTCTACACCCCAGTCTTCAAAGGATATAAATTCTCAACATTGTACCCTGGTGCTCCCTGATGAAAAGCACATGTTTGGCCTGCTTTGTAAAACCAAGGCAATGGTGATGGTACATCGGGAGGTGGTCGGGTCTGAACCAGCTTCTTATGAATCAATTCCGGTAGTAACTCTGTATAACTCATAGGAATAGGGTCACAACTCTCCCTTATCTGATTATACCCTTGATTCCCTTGCTGGGATGGTCTCTGATAAGCAACGGTGGTTGGAGCTACACTAACAACTGGAGTAACTGAGTCGACTTGCTGATGACGCTGATAATTTCTTCTAGGAGGATTAACCCTCCTCTCTTGCATAACATCATTTGTATCCCCTTCTTTGTTTTTGGTAAACCCATAAGATGGCTTCTTCTCACCTATAGATCCTTCACTCTTTGTAAATCTCCCTCTCTTATAGCCTCTTCTAAACGGATACCCATGCCTACCATTTCAGTAAAGTCACTTGGCGCACTTGCTACCATCCTTTCATAGTAGAAAGCACCCAGATTCTTCAAGAAAATCTTAGTCATCTCCTTCTCTTCCATGGGAGGAATCACTTGGGCGGCTACCTCACGCCATCTTTGTACATATCATTTGAATGATTCCATGTCTTTCTGAACCATGGCGCTGAGTTGATCACGGTCAGGCACCATGTCCACGTTGTATGTGTATTGTCTGATAAATGATTCTCCCAAGTCATTGAAAGTATGGATATCGACGTTGTCCAAGCTCATATACCACTTCAGCGCAACACCGGTCAAACTATCCTGAAAAAAGTGAACCAGCAGATGTTGATCATCAGTATGGGTAGACATTCTCCTTACATACATTACCAGATGAGCATGGAGGCAAGTGCTGCCCTTGTACTTCTCAAACTCTGGGACCTTAAACTTTGCAGGTATCTTAACATTCGGGACCAAGCGTAACTCATTCACATTCTGCCCAAATAACTCTTTTCCCCTTAGGTCCTTCATCTCCCTCTGCATTTTGTCAAACTGCTCTTGAAAATCATCCATTATGTCATAGAGACTCAAGTCTTCACTTGGTGGAGGAAAAGGTATACACGCATCATCATTAACAAATGGAACCAAATTCACCGAAGGAGGTGCAAAAGGAAAATGCACCACATGAGGTGCAAGAGTAACAATAGTCTGAACAACTAGAGCTTCTTGAGGACCAAGATTGAAACCTTCGGGTGCAAAATTCTCTTGAGCTCCCCATGGATAACCCTGAGGCATGAGATTCTAAACAACAATTGGGGTAGCAGACACAGGAACAGTCGGAGCTTCAACAATAGCCCTTGTCGGTTGAGGTTTAACACTCAGTGGCTGATTCTGAGCAGCCACCATAGATTCCATCAGAGCAGTAAGATTAGCCATGCCAGCCTTCAAAGAAGAAACCTCCTTACGCAGCTCGCGATTCTCTTGTTCTAAGTTGTCCATCTTCCTTCTGAAATTAGCCTGAGTGTTGTAGTGGTGAGTCATCTTGCTGAACAAAGTAAAGAAGCTTGGTAAGACACCTGGATATGCATAACAAATGCAAGAAATATGTGTAATATGATGCATGATATGCAATGCACATGATTTAATATTTCAAGGGATTTAAAGATTTATAGACATATTGCAAATATCAAAGTAATAACGCATTTGAAATACTGAAAATTTTTATTATAATAACTTCAAAATAGGTTACAAGTCTCAATAATCCCAAGTACACGATGAAAATGAAGTCTAAAACCCTGAGAAGTAAAGCTGTCAGAGATCACTCTATATGCTGGCGCTTCCCTGTAAGCCTGGCAATCTGAGCCTTCAACCTCTGGTTTTCTTTCGCATACTTGGTGGCAACCTCCTTCCAATCACCTGAATCAGGAAGTGAGTAATCAGCACCTGACTGAGGCTTAGGAGAAAATAAATCCCCTTGCCTCTCCATAGTTTCTACCGCTTAACTCTCAAGGATCTCAATCAAGTCGTCCCTCTCCTTCAAGTCGGCTCTATAGGAAATCTCTAAAGTTTGGCACTTATTCTTCCAAGCATCCTTTTCCTGTTGCATCCTAACCAAAGCAAGCTGCAGCTCTTCTAGATCATCCAATAAGGGAGGAGTGGTTTTCATGAACAAATCAGGCATAAGTGTTTCCCGGGAATACGACATCTTCAATTGAATAGCTCTCGCTTGAACCCACTGAAGATATGGCTCCAAAGAAACAGCCTGCCTAGGTCCCAAGTCTTTCCTACTCTTCTTATGAATGTGACGCCAGGCCTTCACAATCTTCTCCTTAGCTTCCTTATGGTCTTCTCCCTCCTTCAGAAAGAAACTACTCAAATGAATACTATTTGGTTTATCCCTCATCGGATAACTGAGTTGTTGTTATGCAAGAACAGGGTTATAGTTAATTCCTCCTTTTTGTACCAAGAAGAGGTACATTGGGGAAACTACCACAATTGTCAACAATCTCTATATCCTGGTAAGCTCGATGATACCAATCAATATTCGAGTGAGTAAGTGCCATGATATTAGGAGCCCAATGTGGTTCCTCCCTGACATCCCAGAAAGCACCAGACTGAGGAATATGAGAGATAAACTACCGGTACAACAAAGGCGTACAATAGATAATCATCCCTCCATGATAAGAATTCCGAAGATGAATAGAGTAATACGCATCACCCAACAACATAGGAATTGGGTTTCCAATCATGAATGTCCTGATGGCATTAATGTCAACAAATTTGTCTACATTAGGAAATAATAATAACCCGTAAGCAAGTAGAGCAAAGATGGCCTCAAAAGCGACTGTACTCTTCATCTTGGCAAAGTAACGAGCTTTCTCCAATAAGAACTGGGCTGGTAATCCTCTAATCCCTCCTTTAGTAGTCATGTAGGCTTCAACCTCAGACTTCCCCAGATGGATCAAAGAAGCAATCTCATGTGGTTTTGGCTCACCCCCCAAACTAGTAAAAGGATAATAGGTAAACCCAACAAATAAGAATACTCCTCTAGTATAGGCATCAACTAATAGACGGAAAAAGTAATGCAATGATACATCGGATCATAGAACTAGACCAAGGTCGAGAGAATACCATCCTTCATCCTAAGCTTCATGAGAGAAATGATGGACCCATACTTCCTCCGAAAATCTGCAGAACACTTAATCTCGGGAATCAGACGCATTAACTCATCTATTTTGGGATCTTTGAAACAATATATTTCGGTCTTTATTTTTCCAGAATTCATAGTCAAAAAGTACCTGAGATATTCACAAATGGTCAACTTTTAAGTCCCTTGAAATAAATTTTCTTCAAAAGATGCTTATGAGTGCATGGATGCATGATGCAACAATCACACACAAGACCACAAACATAGGGTTCATAGGTTCAACATCACGAGCATGAGGTTGAAGGTATTACCCATAAGGTATGGTCTAAGAGTTATCATTTGCCAAACAAGGTTCTAGAGGTTCCCAAAGTCTACATCCTTCCTTCGGATATTACCAACTTCCCGGTTAACTTGGTAATTAGTAATATTCTCAAGAAAAACTCGTATGAGCGTAGTATCACATGACAACTATTTTCGGATTACTGTGTCATAGCTTCCGCACTACACCTAAAAGGCCAAGATGGGTTAGGTATTCTACGGTCCTCAATTTCAGCAGGCTCCCGGGTCGATAGGAGTACGTCTTCTCAATTACTCGGTAAACGACACTACAGTCAAAGGGGCCTCCACTGAGTGGGGGATCTCATGCCTCTTTTTTTGGGATTATTCCCTCAAAGTTAACATGACTATACCGCCCATCCTATCTTAAAGTTTTCCCAAATCCGGGTATAGGACTTATAAGTAATCACCAAGCACCCTGAAAACCAGGAAAGTCCATACAAACATATATATAACATATATTATATAACAAACAATAGCACATATACAGATATAAATAAAGGTAGGTTCAACCCACTTAAGGATGGACCAGTAAGAGGTCAATCTTTCCCCAGTGAAGTTGCCATTTTTTCTGTAGCGGTAGAAATGTTTAAGTCTAAGCCATTGGATTGACTAGACTTATACAGATCAAAAATAAAAATCACCACCGCGCTTTATTGTTTCCAAAGGAATGGGAAAAGAGCGAGTAACCCAAAAAGAGGGGGGAAATATTCAAGGTAAGGGGGTTGGTTATGAAAAGGGAAGGTATTAGCACCATAAACATCTACGGTACTCCACAGGAACCTCTTTGTAAAATCTTTATATTTTGGCTGTAAAATGTTGTATAAAAATGGATGGTGGAGGTGGAAAAGATACTAGACCTCTTGAGAGAACCAAGCTTCAAGTGTATTAAGTCTTCATAAAAATTGGGAAGAGTAACGGCTGTATACGAGTGAATTCCAGATTACAAACAAAGAATGTAATCACAATAACCTGCACAAAAAACAAACAAACAACCCAATGTTTTGAGGTATACCTCAAGAACTCCAAAAAAAATATCAATTAAGGTCACAAGGTCTCCAATATAGGCCAAGGTTTCTAATCCTAAGTCCAAGAAGTCCAATGCTCCATAATGCCAAGGATAATATCCAAATAGTCCAAGTATTTTAAAGGTTTTTATGGTTCATGTTGATTATTAGGTGTCTTAGAAGAGGAAAGAAAAGGCTCAAGTAAGCAAAATAAAAATGACATGAAAGGTAATGCTTAAAGTAAATGGTACATAAAGCATAAAAAATAAAAGGGCATAAAGTAAAAATAATTTAATAATTAGTGGTTAGTTGGATGTCCATCTTGAAACTTGCATTTGGAACTCATTAGAGGATTGGTAGAACCAAAGCCTCCACACAACAAGTTTCATTTGCTTTTTATCAAGTATATCATCCATTTAGAATCCTCAAAAGTACCATTTAATGATCAACGATGTTTAAGTGATCCGCGTTGACCAAAAGTGTTATAGATTCATTAGAGGATTGGTAGAACCAAAGCCTCCAAACAATGAATCTCAAGGTTATTGGATCAATGGGATCAAATTAACATACTTGGGCTTGCAAACACGGATTTGGGCCACGAATGATCATTTATTCGAATGGGACAAAATTTAGTGTTATGTTAAGCAATTGTAAGTGGACTTATATAGAAGTCGCACCTATTTTGAGGCCGATCAATAGCAATCTATGTACCATTTATTTTGAGACATGATATAGAGATCATGCTCCAATAACACTTAGTGCAATAAGAAAGGGACAAGATGAAGAGGGGTGAGAAAGAATATACAAACCATATTTGAATTAAACTTAAATCAAACTATTATTAAAATCATTCATCCATTTGTATGGAGTTAGACTCAACACCATGGATCCAATGATGTTAATAAAGTTTATGATCAAAATTCAACCCAAGCTCAGCTAGAAAATAATCACAAAATAATATTGCATTTAATATATACATTAAAAAAAAGTTTTAATAATGTTTTAAAATGGAAATAAGAAATAAAAATATGAACTATATTCAAATTAATCAAGAAAAATTAAGTAAGACCATAGAAAAATCAGAAAAGGACTCAAATATTTTTATAAATTTTTTGGCAATTTTTAAAAGTCAGAAACTATTTTAAAACTAATTAAAATTGTTCAAACAAATAGAAAATAGATAAAAAATAGTAAACATCAATATAAAATTCCATAAAATTTTCAAAAAATCATAAATATGCAAAATGATATTTATGATTTTTTTTTTAGAATTAAGAAATGCCAGAAAGTATTTTTTAGGTAATTAAAACAAAGCAAACAATGCAAAAAATATAAAAATATATCAATTTTCAAAATAAAATATGAAAAAATATTCGTGAGATCAGAAATAATTTAAAACATTTTTGTGAATTTTTTCATAATTTTTGGATAATAAATAAAAGAGTTATGAATTTTTGAAAATTAAATCAATTAAAATATAAAATCAGAAAATAAAATAAAACCAAAAAGATATGAGCCATCATATCATAGTCAAAACGCGTTAGTAAGCTAATCCAATGGACCAGACGCGCTTTGCTTGATATGGACCTTGGTAAGATGCGCAGAGAATCAGAAAAAAGGCAACCAATGAAATTAAAACGTTTGGCACGCTATCATTGGCTGAGACGAGACATGTCATCGTCTTCAACCTCCAACCACCCTGCAATGGAGATTTTGTGAGATCTTTCAAACGGTAAAATTAGGATCTCAGACCAGTATCATTGGATTTGTCTCTTCAAGACGATCCTAACACCACCATCGCGCCAATTTATATAAAGTATACAAAGAGATATGAATCAAAAACCCAGAAAATAGCGAACACCTTCAATTTGAGATTTCTCTCTCAATTCTCAATGGATTTAAAAATTGTAAGAAACACTAGAATCAGGAGAAGGAGTAGAACAGGTTAGTGCTTTATTTGGATCCAAATGGTGGAGAATTCTACCTCTTCGAAGTTCAAGAAAGAAGCACTGAAATTGGACTTTTGTAGCTTGAATTATAGCTCGTTTAGCTTGGTTTAAGTGCTGGAGAGTTTGTATGATGCTTAAGGAAGATAAATGTGCAAAGAATTTTGGAAGAAAAGGCTGGAATCTCAGAAACTGATTTCAAAAATTTGAAGTTCGTGTGAGGTTTTGACAGAGTGTTTTTGGCTCTCAAAGCTTGAGGAAATGAATGGGGGTGACCCTCTATTTATAGGGAATCAAATGGAATGTTCAAGCGTGTGAAATGATGAAGTTTAGAGGGAAATCGTGTGAACCTGATGCACGAGCAAAGTGTGATCTGATTTCCATCAAAACTCATCCAATCCTTGCGCATTAAGGCTCTAATCCACTTTGTCAACTTGGTTAAACATGTTTAGATCACAAACGCATGCTAATTTGATGTTTAGAGGCCAAAACATGAATTTAAAATTCTGACTTATGAAGAAACTTTAGTTCCAAGTTACCAAGTTCAATCCAATGGAATTCTCAGTTCAAGGGGTCTTAAGGCATGATTCTTGATGCTTTAGAAAGATGAGGTTACAAGATTTGAAATGGGAAAAGAATGGAATCGAATGGATGCTTTAGCTGAAAGTTGCATTGAGTCAAGGTTGGGGAAAAGGTTGGCTTTCCATACTTAGAAATATTTCAAATTTTTATTCAAAAGTGACCTATAATGTTTTGCATCCAAACATGGCCTTCCACTTAGAATTTGCTCTTGACCAAAAAAGATGGCATGAAATAGACCTATTGAATGAAATTTTAAAATTTGATTCATTTAAAATCTCCAAAAATTGAGAGAATTATGAATTGTTGAAGTTGGAAAAAAATCATGAAATGACCTATAATATTTTGTATCCTTAGGGCATCTTCCATCCATTTCCTTACTTTGCACATAAAATAAGGCATAAAGTTCACATCCGCAAGATCATTATGTAAAATGAGTGGGCTCAAGGTGATAAAAATTGACCAAGTTATGATCATTTGAAGTCACACATGAGAAATTGGGGGTTCATCTGGAGGACTTGTAATCTTTCTTCATCATCAAGTTTCTTCCACATGAAAACACCTTGAAACTTTTGAAGTGATTTGGTAATAACCCTTTTAATAGAAGGATGTCTTTGCAATCATTCAAAAATACCAAAAGATGAACAAGATATACTTCTTTGAAGTTCAAAACCCTTGAAAAATTTGAATCACCTTCTTGTACCAACACCCTTGATTTTAAAATAGAAGTTGTTGAGGATGAAAATGAGAACTAATAGCCACCAAAACCACTTCCATATCTATTGAGAGAAATATGTACTTGTGATCAATGGGAACAAGACCTTGTCCAACCATGACAACTTCTCCAATCAATCCCTTGCACTTTTAAATCAATTTTGACATCTTGGAAATGTAGTGAACCAAAATAACCTTGCCATGTCATCCCTTCCAAAACAACTTCAATGGTGAGGTTTGGACTTCTCAAGATTTATTGCCTAGGGCATGGAAATAAACTCATGAACCCATGGAACAACTTTCTAAATCTCATTGCCTTTACCTACATTAGTAACAAGCAAGACAAACTAATATTGCATTTTATTAATTAAAATAAAAATCAAGACAAAATATTCATGGTCACAAAAGAAAACAAATCAAGGTGCTTAGTGATTCCTCAAAGAGCAAAGCTAAAGGTAGGGAGGAGAACCAAGAACCCTAATGGGATCTTGTTGTGATTGAATCAATATGGTATGATGAAGGGATCTTAGGGGAAAAAATTGGGGTACAACACAACCCACAACTCGAGGGAGTCGACCAATTCATGTTTTGTGTCGACTCATAATGCATATGCATCGACCAATCAACAACAACGATTTTGTTTCAAAAATTCTTTCAGTGGGAGTCGACCCACAACTCGAGGGAGTCGACATATAACACTTGTGTATCGAATCATCCAAGTAGAGATTTTTATTTTTATTTTTCTTCAAATGGAGTCGATTCCTAACATGGATGTGTTGACTCCAAACATAATTTTTCATGAAAAATCATATTTTTGACATGTTCTATAAGTGTCATAAGATGGAAAAGCAACCTTATACATAGATAGAAAAGGTCAAATATACAAATAATAATATTAACAAGTTTTAACATCATTAAAAAGATATAAGAAGAGAATAGTGCACACACATACTCCCCCTTTTTTATGATGTCAAAATATACTACGTATTTGTAGTCTTTGACCATATCTTTGTGTGACTAAGTGCATCTCCCCTTCAATATTTGCAAACAAATTTTGTTCTTGCATAGCTTCTCCCCCTTTGACAACATAATAAAAATCCATAAAACATAATAAGAATTAAGTAAAATACACAATTACATATATACCATTCAGAGGCGTTGCAAAAATAAATGGAAAATTTATAAATATAAATAAACAACAACGCGTTCAAAATCAAAAGTAGTTTATTACAAATATACTACAAGATTGTTAAACATGAATTGCAATAAAAGAAACATGAAAAAATAAGATGGAAATGCATGCAAAAGTGACCGAGTCCCCAATGAAACAACTAATTTTCAGGACTTCTACGACCCCTAGGTTCTTGTCTCCTACCCATATATCAAGCTCTATTCTGGTTTCCATATTCAGCATCCAAAAAATCACACATTTCCATGTAAAATTGTTGGTAATGGTGGTGATTATCCTCTTGAAAACCAATCATGGTATTGATTCCATATTTAGTTGAACTATGGTTGAAGGCCATGTTCTCATGCATCTGATTAAATTATCCTCGAACATATGAGTCCAGATTGTTGAATTTGTTGTCTTGGTCATTCATATGTTTTTGGACCAAACAAAAACGAGCCCTTGAGATGTTTCAAAGGCATAACGCCTACAAGACTCTTCTTGTTGGTACTCCTGCTGCTGAATACACATGTTTTCTAGCATGGTGATAATGGTAGATTCATCACCGCTTAAACGAATACCAGAATCATTTTCGTATGGTGTGCCATGTTGAGTCCAAGAGTGTTATTGCCATTGTCCCCAACCTTGTTGGTCTTCTTGTGGTTGTTGAACTGTTAAATTATAGAGCCATACCTTATCTTCACCATAGTTTACATCTGGCATTTCTGCATCATCATGTTGATCATTGTCTTCCACTTGTTGTTCTTCAAAATGTATCAGATCAAATTTAATTAGGTCATCAAAGTTATACATGCATATTTGGGACCCTTTCATACAGAAGTGGTAAGCATTTTGTTCCTTTTCCCTATAATACTCCACATTTTCCATTTAAGACAACTAAAATGAAAATAAAAAATTTTGTCTACCAACTTTTTAAAGGAGGCAGAAAAATCTAGTACACTACATATAAATATAAATCTGGTGTCTGTAAAAATATGCATCGTAATTTCTACAAATCTAGTATAAACATGTATCAGATATTATATTTACTATAAAAGTCGAATTAAATCCCAATAGTTTTGCAAAAAAATGTTATGATTTGCATTAGATATTTCCAAGAACTACAATATATTTTGATTTTTACTGATTTATAGTATTGGTGCACAAAGGAGAGATGAAAGACAAAAGGAATATATTTAATGACGGCTACAAAATAAGGAATAATGAATTAATGAATTACATTGACCTACATATTACTAGGCTATTTATACACAAAATTAAGGTATAATAAAATACTAAAATACCCTCTAACAAACTTAATCAACAAGATATTCCTAAAATATAAATTAATTCCAACACCATCCCTTAATTTATATTTACACAAAACTGACAACACCAATTCTATCCCTCAAACGAAGAAATTGATTTGTCTTGATAGCCTTTGTTAGAATGTCTTTTAGATGCTTCTGGGTGCTACAGTGCATAACTTCTAATATTCCACTCTGAACCTAATTCCTCATAAAGTGATACTTGGTCTCAAAATGCTTTCTTCTCCAATGCAACACTGGGTTCTTGGCAAGATTGATTCCAAACTTGTTATCAATCATCAGCTTCAGAGGTTTATCTACCTCAATCTTCAGATCTTGCAGAAAGTTCAGAATCCACATAGCTTGGCATGCAGTCATAGCTCCTGCAATATATTCAGCTTCACAGGTTGACAGCGCAACAACATGTTGCTTCTTGGAACACTAAGAAATAAGACCTCCCAGAAATTTGAATAAGTACCCAGAAGTACTTCTTTTGTCAACTTTGTCTCCACACCAATTAGAGTCTAAATAACTCAGAAGTTCTGATTCGATCTTCCTTCCAGAAGGAACTAATACTCTATACTTCAGAGTTCCCTTCACATACCTCAGAATCCTGACATCAACTTGGTAATGATACCATTTTGGTTTACTCATAATTCTGTTAAGCATACCAACTGCATAGAAAATATCAGGTCTGGTATTACATAAATACCTCAGAGAACCAACCATCTGTTTGAAGGTTGTAGTATCCACATCCTCTCCATCTGAATCAGAGTCCAACTTCTGATTCGAATCAGCAAGTGTGATAGCAACTTTGCAATTCTCTAGCTTAAATCTCTTAAGAAGCTCAAGTTCATACTTTATCTGATGCAAAATGATTCCTTTCTCAGAGTACATAAACTCCATCCCTAGAAAGAAACTCATTTTCCCAATATTTTTCATTTAAAACTCATTCATCAGAAACTTCTTGAACTCAACTATCTCTTGTTCAGAACTTCTTGTGAGAAATATGTCACCAACATACAAACATACAAGAATCATATTACCTTCTAAAGTGTGTTGAACATAAACACAATACTCTGTCTCACACTTCTGAAACCCTTGTCCCTTGAAAAATAAATCAATCTTCAGATTCCAGGCTCTGGGCGCTTGCTTCAATCCATACAAGGATATATGTAATTTGAACACCATCCCTTCCTGATTCTTTTTCTCAAATCCAGGAGGTTGTGACACGTATACCTCTTCTTGTAATAGACCATAAATGTAGATTTTACACCTAAATGTATCAGAGGCCAATTCCTATTAGCAGCTATTGCAATCACTAGTCTGATTGTTTCATGTATTGCTACATGTGCAAACACTTCAGAGTAATCCAGCCCAAGCTTATGTAGAAAGCCTCTTGCTACTAATCTTGCTTTGTGTTTTCCAATTTATCCATATGGCTTTAGCTTCTTCTTGAAAATCCATTTGACGATGATGGCTTTCTCGCCTTTTGGAAGTTCTATCAACTTCCAAGTATTGTTTCTCTCTATAGCATCAAGTTCTTCTTTCATGGCCTGCAACCAGACTTGCTGCTTAAGTATAGCATCAAGTTCATCTTTCATGGCTTGTAAACAAACTTGCTTCTTAAGAGCCTCTTCCATACTCACGGGTTCAGAGTCTACTAACATTGCACACTGAATAACTTCTCCTTCGGAGTCTACTTCAGTGTCTTGTAACATGTCAAACTCTGAATGCTTCTGACTCTTTGTTGCCTCTGAATTTGAACTTCAGAACGTCAGACACCAGAACTTTCCCCTTCAGAAGCTCTTACTTCAGAAATTGGACTTTCTCCAGAACCTTAACGAGTCTGGAAAATTCCCAGAGTCTGAATCACCATCGGAGTCAGAGTCACTACCTTCAGAAATACCATCTTTAAAAGTTGGATCACCTCTGCCTTCAGAAGTTCCACTTTAAGAATCATGATCACCGTCAAAGGCTGAATTTCCTTCAGAAGTTCCTCCTTCTGAAGGTCCATCTTTAGAGTTACCAGAAACCTGATCATCTTTAGAAGCTTGTCCTCTAGAACCTACATCTTCAGAGTTTTCCCTTCTAGAAGCATGATCACCACCAGATTCTGGATCAGAATCAGATTCACCATCTGATTCACCTTCAAATTTTCTAGAGTCACCATCTTCAGATTCTAACTCATCTTCCAAATCTTCAGCGTCATCTTCGAATTCGGAATCATATTCAAACACTCCTTCAGAGTTAGAATATTCAGAGTCATCTTCTTCCCCTTCAGAACTGTAAAATAATAATTTCACCGGTTCCTCATCAGATTCATAAGCCATAAATAGCACAGGTTCATCATCAGACTCTCCTCTGGCTATATTTGCTTCTTCTGATTTCCTTTCTTTGTTCGACCAACAATCTTTGGCATATTGACCAAAGTTCTTGCAACAGTAACATTGAACATTCTTCTTGTCAGACTTCTCCTTTCCCTTCTCGACATTCTTCTGCCTATCAGAGTTTGAAGCTTCTGAGCTTTGACCACCATTAGTTTTCTTCCTGGCTTCTGACCAAGTCTGCTTCTGATACTTCTTACCAGAAGTTACTTTCAGAGCCTGCTGCTCTACTTCCCTCTCAGAAGTTTTCTCAGTCATACGCAACTCATGCGCCTCTAGACTTCTTTGCAGATCTTCAACTCTCACGGTGCTCAGATATATTAGAATGTTCTATTTCTACCACAATGTAATAAAATTTAGAATTTAAAGATCTCAATATCTTCTCAATGATTACTTGTTCAGAAAGAGTTTCTCCACAAGCTTTCATCTCATTAGTGATCAGAATAACTCTAGAGATGTACTCAGAAACCTTCTCGCTGTCCTTCATGTTGAGATTCTCATATTTCTTTATGAGAGACTAAAGCTTCACCTTCTTCATTGATGCGTCATCACCGTAACATCTGACCAGTGTGTCCCACACAACCTTTGTTGTTTCAGAGTCAACAATCTTTTCAAACATGTTTGCATCCACACATTGATGAATGTAGAACAACGTCTTTTGACCTTTCTTACTTATCTCCTTCTGCGTTATCTTCTGTGTCTCTGTTGCGTCTGCTGCTATCGGAGCATAGCCATCGGTGACAAGATCTAACACATCTTGAGAACCAAACAACACACGCATCTGAATCTTTCAACGATTCCAGTTTTTTCCATGAAATACTGGAAGTTTGAAATTGATATCGTTGTTTCCATTCATCTTCAACCTTGTATAATTCACTCAAAAACTCACTAAAAATATGTTTCCCAAATCCCATAAAATCATAAAAACGATTCTCAATCACATGATACCTCACTGTTCACTCGTGTTTCCCGTGTTTTGAATCGGAGCTCTGATACCAATTGTTATTGCACAAAGGAGAGATGAAGGACACAAGGAATATATTTAGTGACGGCTACAAAATAAGAAATAATGAATTAATTAATTACATTGACCTACCTATTACTAGGCTATTTATACACAAAATTATGATATAATAAAATATTAAAATATCCTCTAACAACTTTAATCAACAAAATATTTCTAAAATATAAATTAATTCCAACCTATAGAATACTTTATTTTCAAATTTGTGAGAGATAAATTATGAGATGGTAAAAATTGACATTTTTGAAATATATGGAGTGCCATTTGCAATTTTGGGATGCCATATAAATTGCTCTTTCTTGCCGGTTGCTGAAAATATAAAGTTTTATGGCCCAATCACTAAAGCCCAAGTTCTATAAGTTCTAAAGGCTGGAGTTGTATGCCGTTAACCATAAGAACGATCAATAAATATATATATATATATATATATATATATATATATATATATATATATATATATATATATATATATATATATATATATATATATATATATATATATATATATATATATATATATATATATATATATATATATATATATATATATATATATATATATATATATATATATATATATATATATATATATATATATATATATATATATATATATATATATATATATATATATATACACCAAAAAAAGGTATTTATATAAAATATCACATTTGAGATTGAGCAAGAGTTTTGGTTCTCCTACTTATTGTAGGATGTTAAATGTCTTTCTAACTATCATTTCTTCCAGAACAATTACAAAGACAATCTTTATACTATACACCTTCATCTCACTGTTTTAGCATAAACATTAAAAAAATTACATATATTCAATCGTACCACTTATTAAACTCAACTTTGTTAACAATTTTATCCATAAATAGTTTTCACCTAATTAAACAAACCAAACATTTTGAAAGTAAGCCCAATACACCAAAGGCCCAACTCATAAAACTTCTTAAAACTTACCCAATTTGAAAGTTTTCATTCAACAAACATTTTAAGTGTATACAGAAATGATATTACAATTTACAATACATGAGATGAAGTAAGGATTTCTAATTTGTTTACAAGAATCAAACCCTTGCAAATCAAAAGACGACACGTGGTTAAAAGATTAAAGATTAATTTGTGGTAGAAAAGTTAATGAGAGCCATAATACCCGTGTTTGATAATGTTGCAACTTTCATAGAAGAGTCTAAGGATTAAGGATTTATCAAAATTACAGAGAAAAAAAAAAAAAAGCCACTTTGACCTCCAAAATATAACACTTATATCGTATTTCATTGTTTATCAATATAATAAATAATAAAATATTATAATAATAAATATTTTTTAAAAGAATATATAATTTTTTTTAAATAAAGAAATATTAATATAAAATTATATGATTAACTAATTTGATAACTTTATTAACTAATATTTTTATATTTTATTAATTAATTTTATTTTATTACAAAAGATTAGTTTTATTATTTAGAGTTTATTAACCAAGTTCATATCTTCATTAATAACATGTTATTTTTTATTAATCAACTTTGCTTTCCTATTAAAAATTATTTTTAATATTTAAATATTTGTTAACCAACTTTATCATTTCATTAATCAATATTTTACTTTTTATTAACCAACTTTATTTTATTATTAAATTATTTTTAATATTTAGACGTGTATTAACCAACTTCATCATTTAATTAACAAATTTTTTATATTTTATTAATCAATTTTATTTTATCATTAAAAATGATTGTGTATATACTGTTTATGGGATATTGTTCATAGAACTATTTACGATATTGTTTATAAATATATTTTTTATTAAAAAAAATATTGTTCATCGTATAAATACGGTGAATAGTGTGAGATATAAGTATTAGTGTCATATTATGGTGTCAATGTAGCATTGCTCATTAAAGATTGATGCTCTTATAAGTACTTTGAAAGCATGTCAACACAATTTAAACGAAAGTACAAATTTTAGATTGTTGTATTCTAATTTTTCCAAACAATGAAACGTCTTTTAAACAAAATCGATTGTATTGAATTTTATTATCTACCATCTATTTTAATTATATTAAAATTGTTTACATACTTATGTATAAAATTGTTTATATTGAATGTTGTCAATACAAGTTTAGATGGCATTCAAACAATGAACGATTATATATATGTTATTTGTGTGTATCCATAAATGCAAGGTTGAAGATGATGAGCAATCTTAGTATGTGTGTATAGTTTCATCAAGTTTAAAAATATACTTTTATGAAGTATATATAGATGTGCAAGTTGGAGGCAAAAAGAAATCTAGAAGTTTGAAAAGGAAATATTTTTTGTAAAATTCTGACACATGTGTCGACACATGTTAGTTATGTGCCGACACATATAATGACATGTGTCGACCTATATGAGGTCAATGTGTCGACACAAATTTACTAAAATTTTCAAACTTTAAAACAACTGTACATGTGTCGACGCATAGCATGGATGTGTCGACACATACAACTGACTTTTATGCAAAAATTGATTTTTAATTACATGTGTCGACCTATATGAGGTCATTGTGTCGAACATAGTTACATAACCTACATGATTTATTATTGATCCACATGTGTCGATGCATAGCATGGATGTTTCGACAGATGCAATTGATTTTTATGCAAAAATTGGTTTTAAATATGTCCAAAGCCTTCACACTCATAGCATCTCTCACCCCTGCTTATTGATAAGTACACATTATAGCTATTTTTGTATATATTTTTTGTTGAACTTATCGACCCTTTGTTGTTAATGTTAGTTGAATAACCCGACTTTGTGTGTAAATTTTTTTAGTTTGTATATATTTATGCGTTTTCATGTATATAGTGTATCGTTTGATAGTTTTGTATCTATTTTGTAGGAATTTAGGCATCAATTGAGCATTTAGAATAAAGTCCAATTGGAGCTCCAAGATATTTAATTGATCAATAAAGGAATAAGGAAAAAGAGGAAGCCATTTGAAGTTGTACAGAGAAAGCAACAAAAGTTGATGTTCTAGTGTGCAGCCTCGGGCGATACTCAGGCGAGTAGCATCGCGTCTGCATCGTCGGGCTACAGAGGGGCGAGAGGTTGGATCAATTTTCCAGTTGCTTCTGCCTTGCTTCACTTATGTGTCGCCGGGAGAGGAAAGGAAGTAGCGTCAGGTGACATTTTCCCTTCGCCGGACGAGAGAAGATATTTTTGCCAGCTTGTCTGTGTGGTGCAGGCTGGGCCTTGTAAATAAGGATAGTCGTCGGGCGATGTGTGTGGATTAGATTTTGTTTATATTTTCCATTTCATTTTGTGATACGGTGGCCAGAACCGGGATCGTGGTTTCCCTATTTCGTTAAGGAAATTTGTTGGTTTGCGTTTTGCGTTTGTGTTTGCAAAATGTCGTGGTAAGCAAGAGCTGCCACCGACTATTATTTTATCCAACAAGGAAAGGAAAAAAGCACAAAAAAATTCCTTTTTTGAGATATTTCTGAGTACGGGGGGTAGATTATAAAAAGGGAAGGTATTAGCACCCTTTCTATCCGTAGTTATCTACGGGCTCTTAGGTACTTGCTCATCATTTTCAAAATTGTTTTCTTTGTGTTTGTGGGCTTTGAAAAGTTTTTGTTTTAACTTTGATTTAACTCTTTCTTCTGTCTTCAAGAGTGTAATGAAGTGTTTTTGAAAACTTTATTTGTAAAGGAGTGTAAGTGTGAAAAATTTTGTTTGGATTGAGCAAGTACTTAAGAACTAATCTACCTACTCGAAAAAAGAATCGTTCTATGTTCGTTTCCTTTAGACAACGCTATCCCACTATTAGTGAGTAGGTAGCACCGTTGTTGGAGTTTTAGGGTCAATTCGAAAGGGACGTACGGTCACTAAAGCAATGTTAGGACTTCTTAGTAGTAACCCTAATGTCCTAGATCAATTCATTCGAGGCAACAATTCCGAGGCAACCTTTCTGAGGTAACTTTGATCTTTGGACAAAAGGACGACCACTAAAACATCCTATACTCAATGACCGTTTACCGAAGGCAACCAAGTGGGAGTGTACCCTAGGAGTGCGCATGTGCGAGTGATTCAATTTCAGATTTATTTATCTTTGCACATTTAGGGTGATCTAACTGTTTTAAATTAATATACATTCTTGTCATGCAAACCCTAATTATTCATACATCTAACAGTTAATAATTTGCGGAATTTAAAAGTGCGGAAATTAAACTACGCTATTACAAGGCTTCGAGTATTTACATAGCAAAAAACAAACCCTTTGAAAAATAAAGCGATAAATAGAAATAAACGTCATAGTTAAAACTATTACAAACTATAGGCAGTTACATCAATATGGATAAAAATAAATAATAAAGCGCGCGATGACAAATTAGATCGAATGCGAAATTAAGGTTTTGACCCTTCTATCCTAATTAAAAGAGAAAATTGTTTTTTTTTGTTGTTTTTAATAAAAGAAATAAGTTTTCTAAATTAAATATAAAAACTAATTAGTGATTAATTAGTAAAAATAATTAAATGACCTATTTTTGGTTCTTTTGTTATTTTAGGAAAAAAATAAAATACAATTAAGTTAGTAATAAAACCTATTTATTCTAATTAATTTTAATTATTTGTAAAAATAAATTAAAATTACCTAAATTAACAAACCTAATTAATTAATTGATTTTTTTTTTATAAAAAATAAGATCTAGACCTAATTTGTGAAAAATAATATTTTTTTGATTTTTTAATAAAAAGAAAATAATTTTTTGTTAGTAATTAAATTAAATAAGTTAAATAAAATAAATATAAATAAATAGAGAAAAAGAGATGGGCCTGAAAAAATGGGGGTGCCAATAGTCAGATCTGGGCCCATTTGAGAAGGTCCACATTTGACTTTTGAAATTCAGTGTTGTATGTTGACTTTGGCTCATGATGCACCTTCAATGATGGCCATCAGATTTGGCCATCTGACCATCTGGCATGATTGATGATGAGGTCGTATGATATTCCTTAGGCTTGCAAACGCACCAGATAACCTGAAAGAAATTAAGAAAAACAACAAATGTTGGAGGGAGGGGTCGAACCCCTGACCTCAAGCCTCCTAATGCCTTAAGCGTTGCCTGGCTGCCACTAAACCACTTTGCTTTTGTTATACATATAATGGAAAATAATATTAATATATAAAACAAAGATTTATTGGAAATTTTGCGCGAAAATTCAAATGGCCAAATCAGATGAGGCCACGTCTTCGTCCCTGTTCTTGGATCCATTGGTAAAAGTGAAACACTTTTACCTACGGACGTTCATCCGTAGCTACAACCTTGTGCATTCTCGAAATCAAGCACAAGCATGATAAATGAAAAACAAAGCCATGGTTGAATTCGTCTGGTCATTCTGAACACAAAGGTACCCTTCATCAAAGCTAATTTCACCTGTAGATAAAAGCCCTAATTCGAAGCTTCGAAACCTAGCCATGGTGAAATCTCGTATAGGCTATATAAATGAAATTAAATGATGCAGAAAGCTTGCATATGTTCCATAGATCAAGAATATGTGGTTAATTCATGTTAACAATGCCTATATCATGAGATTCGAATTCAAGAACAGAGCTATGTCGTGATGGACTTATAGTGCGTTTTGGGACTGGAATGGACTTGTTCTTGATTGCTTTAGCTTGCATATACTCCCAGGAATCGATTGGGATCGTTCAAAGGTCCTGAAACTGCCTTCAAATGGGATTTCGACCTTGCACTTTTCTTGATTTTTTTTCCAAATATTTCTTTGCTTGTTGTGCCTGTTTCCTACTTGTTTTTAGGTCTGCCTCGCCTCCTTATGTACCAAGGACTAAATTAGGGTTGATAATTGCATCCAATCTTCCTCCATCAATGATTTTTGATTTGATTTGATTCACCTTTAAGATCTTTCCAAACATGGCCTAAATCCAATCTTTTTGTGCACACATGCCTTTACACGATTTTGAATGCTTGCTATCTGTAATTTAAGACCTGAAACAATCACCAAATCATTTGTTTTCAATATTTTTGATTTTATATGATTTCTTTTGATTTAAATTGAATTAATTCAAATAAAAATCAAAGTAAATAATAAAAATAAGATATGGACAAGTGGCAAAGGCTAGAGCTCTTGGGCTATGTTTCCAACTCAAAACAAGTGAAAAAGATTGGGCCCATTTTGCAAAATTTGAAGTTTTAGGGATAGTTGACTTTTGGCAATTTTGCAAAAAAGGTCAACTTCACCAATGCATAACTTTCTCAATTTTGAACCTTTGGAGGTGTTCTTGGAATTTTTAGAAATCTTGAGATGTTCTATAATCAACCCTTTTGGTCTCATCTCAATTTGATATTCCATGCTCATGTGTGAAGCTTTGACAAAAAAGATGTTTTTGTTGACTTTTCAAAATGACCTATAATATCCAAATTCATAACTTCTTGTGAGTGCATATTTTGAACTTGGGAGCTGAATATGGATTGTAGGAAATTGCATCCTCTTAAAAATGAGCTTTGGATGGGTCATTTCTCATAAAGTGTGAGAAAGTTATGTTTGGTCAAAGTTGAGTTGACTTTTCCTACAAAACCCTAATTTAGCAACTTTTGGTTCTTGAGGAATTATGAGCAACCCTTGATGAATCATGATCAAACCTTAATCAAATGATGAAATATACTTCAAAATGAGGGGGTTGACCAAAAATATTGAAGTTTGACTGTATGTGGGCCACAGTTGACTTTTGCCCTAGCACAGTCGATTTTCAGGCCTTTGAGCAATTGACTGAGCAAACTTCCTCTGTAGGGCTTGAAACTTGACATGGATGATCTTGATAAAATATTAGGACATTGGTGATCATTTGGGGTCCCTTGGACTCAAGTATCTTGATGCAACATGAAACCCTAATTTGAGGTAGACTGTCTTAGGAGAGAGCTTGTTTGGCCAACCCTTGGACTTCCTTGAGCAACTTGAGGATCTTTCTTGAAATGCTTTGAGAAATATGGGAGGGAAAATTTTGGGGTACAACAGCTGCCCCTGTTCAATCTTCTTAAACCTGATGATGTAGATTGGCTTTCGTGCCTTTCGTGATCCAAAGGTGGAAGATGATTGAACATTAGAGTGCCCAGAAATTTGCACTCGCATGAAGTGGTAATTGTCTTTGTGATGTCGGGAATGGGCTTACAGATGCCATTTGGAAATTGCTGACGAGGGGATGGGCTTAAAGATGCCATCTGAAAGAGTGTCAATCGCATAAGAGATTCCTTAGCGAGAGCTTGTATACCTGTCGTTGAGGAAGATTCCGCTGGGGAATGCTGATCTCTGTTGAGAGAAATTGATTTTTAGAAGTTTCGGTCGTCCGTATTCTACTGGTGAAACATCTCTGTTGAATTTTAGGAACTTCTATTATCCGTATTCTACCGAGGAAACATCTCTATTGAATTTTAGGAACTTCGATTATCCGTATTCTACCGAGGAAACATCTCTGTTGAATTTTAGGAACTTCGATTATCCGTATTCTACCGAGGAAACATCTCTGTTGAATTTTAGGAACTTCGATTATCCGTTATTCAATTGAGGAAAACATCTCTTGTTGACATTTAGGAACTTCAGTCATCCGTTATTCAACTGAGGAATCATCTCTGCTGACATTTAGGAACTTCAGTCATCCGTTATTCAACTGAGGAAAACATCTCTGCTGACATTTAGGAACTTCAGTCATCCGTTACTCAACTGAGGAAAACATCTCTGCTGACATTTAGGAACTTCAGTCATCCGTTATTCAACTGAGGAAAACATCTCTTGTTGACATTTAGGAACTTCAATCATCCGTTATTCAACTGAGGAAAATATCTCTTGTTGACATTTAGGAACTTCAGTCATCTGTTATTCAACTGAGCAAAACATATCTGCTGACATTTAGGAACTTCAGTCATCCGTTATTCAACTGAGGAAAACATCTCTTGTTGACATTTAAGAACTTCAGTCATCTGTTATTCAACTGAGGAATACTTCTCTGTTGACATTTAGGAACTTCAGTCATCCATTGTTCAACTGAGGAAAAAGGTTCATAGCTTGAATTTTGTGAGAATTTAATCGTATCCTTCCTGAAAGGTAAAGGTTAGCTGTATGTAATGCATGATATGTATCAGGCAATGATGTTCTCAAAATAAATGAGATTGTGTTGTGTGATGCATATTCATGTCATGATGTATGGAAATGTGATGTTTTTAGCTGGGGAAAATAAATCTCGGATTGCTGCTGGAGAAAAGAATTGAATTCTTCATTTCCGCTGAAGATGGTGGATGAAGATGTTTGTGAGAATAAACCTGCAGGAGAAGATAACTCTGTCGGGGAATAAACTGATGAGGAAATGCCTCTGTGGAGAAGAGATGCTCTGCTGAGGATTCCGCTGATAAATTCAGCCGGGGATGAAATACTGTTGCTGGTGATAATGAAACCTGTTGGGGATTGAATTTCTGTTTGTGAAAGGAATGAACTCCACTGGGGATGATTTTCCAGTTGCGACTTCACGGGGAATAACCTTTTAGACTCTACCGGGGACAATCTTCCAGAGTTTATTGGGGACAATTCTTCAAACTCCATTGGGGATGATTTTTCAAACTCTAATGGGGATATATTTTTTTTATACTCCGCTGGGGATGATAATTTTTTCAGTGCTAATGGTAGATAAACTCTGCTTGGGGAGAATATCGCTAATTCATTCACATTTGCGAGTCTTAGCTGGGGAGAGCTAACACCACTATCTTTCTCCTTACTCTATGGGGAATGAATGTACTTTCAATCGTTTCCTCCATCTAGGTCTATCCCTATACCTGGTGGACAGAGCAACTGTACAGTTTGGACATTTCTCGTTTTCCCCTGTTTTTGATATTACAAGTAATCGTCTTTTGTTTCGCATGTAAATATTCATGAGCAACAATCAATTTCAAATGCATATATCAAAAATGAACATTGGACGTTCTCGCAAAACAAAACAGAAACAAGGAAAATAGTTTGAAATTTCTTTGTAAAAATGACTTGTATTGATTTTTAAGTTAGCCTGTAAATAGGCGTTTTTGTACAAGAGGCTGACGTCCTAGTAAGAGAACGCCGCCGTACAATAGAGTTTATACAATTTGTGAAAAACAAAGAAAAATAGCTATGTGAACAATCCCACTGGGCTCCAACTCTGCTATTGCCTTTATGTCCTCGAGCATCTCATCACTTTGCTACTTGGTTGAAGGTGGATCAGACTGATTAGCGCCGTCTGAGCTTGATAGTCGATACCGAAGTCTGGTTGCAAGGTGATCCAATGAGACATAGTGTTACGCTTTGATCCCTAATTTTTGCATGGATCTCCCTTTTGGGTTTTCAGTCCACCGGGATACCCTTTTTTGCCCAAGCCGCCTTTTCAGGTTTTCGACTTGCCGGGTGTACAGTTTTTTTTTCATTTTCATCCCTTATTTTTGCCCGAACCCTTTTGGTTCGCCGGGAAGCCCTTATTTTTGCCTAGGCCAGTCAACCTAGCGGGTCTTAGATTATGCGTAGTATCTTTTCACTATGTCTGCATTGACGGGGTGAGGAAGGTCGTCACCATCCATGGTGGTTATAATCATAACTCCTCCTGAGAAAATGTTCTTAACCACAAATGGCCCTTCGTACGTAGGGGTGCATTTGCCCCTGGGATCACCTTGTGGCAGTATGATGCGCTTGATTACCAGATCCCCGACTTGATATTCTTATCGTCTAACTTTCTTGTTAAATTCCTTGATCATCCATTTTTGATACGTCTGACCATGACAAATAGCAGTAAGTCTCTTTTCGTCGATTAAATTCACCTGATCAAGCCGGGTATGAATCCAGTCATCTTTGCTCAAACCCGCATCCTTCATAATCCGAAGAGAGGGTATCTGAACTTCAATGGGCAAGACGGCCTCCATGCCATAAACCAAGGAATAGGGTGTTGCCCCTGTTGACGTCCGCGCTGAGGTACGGTACCCATGAAGAGAAAATGGTAACATCTCGTGCAATCTTTGTATGTCTGTTGGCTCTTAAATTCGACACCTTTGTTTTGATTGATGACAGTCATTAAAAGCTGAAAGATGCTTTCGACTGGCTAAGCCTGTCGAAGTGCCCGTCGAAAGATGGCAAAATACTTGGAAGATTTCTTCCAAGGAAGAAGGCTGATTGCCTTCGACGTCGAAGGAGTTTTCGTCGAAGACGTCTCTTGACGAACGTGTTCGGTGGTCCAGAGTGGAGCAGTTTGAAATTCAAAGCTTTGGAGGGAAAACGGTTTCCAGCAGTTACTACGTGCGAACGTGCAAGGATCTGGAGCGTCGAGCATGGAGAACGTGACAAGTGGCTTGATCTCGAAGCAGTGTAACTGCCCGACGGTTACTTGGAATGTTTTTGTATAAATAGGAGTAGACGTGTAGTTTCTCGCGTGTGTTCACAATAGATACATAGTCACTCATTTAGATTCAAGTACCCAGTGTGAGCGAACGAATTGTTGAGAAATGTATGTGTGAAACACCAATTTATTAATTCAAGTCATTTACTTTTCCAGTATTTTACATGCTTTTTCCCTTTAAGATTCCTGTCGAACCTTTACATTCAAGCCTTGTTTATTTTACCAAGCCTTTCCTTTATGCAATTTACTTTAAACAATTTACTTAAAGCCTTATCCACATTAATTAAACTTCAAAATCAACCTATGTCCATAGGATCAATCTGATCGATCCTGCGAGTAACCAAATAAGTAACCATTTGGAGGATCAGCGGTTGTTTACCAAATCCCTAGGTAAACAAATTGGCACACCTGGTGGGACTGTGTGTTGATTGTTGAAAAAATCTCATCTTTTCGAGTTGTATGTTATTGAGGAGTGGTAGAATATACACCAACGATAGCAATACTGCCAGAAGAAGGGAAGAGATGGCGAATCCGCCAAACAATAATGAAATTCCACCACCAAGTGTGGGAGCAACGGTTAATATGACCGTTACTGAAGCGACGAATGTTGGTTCGATGCCAGCAGTGTCAGTCACAACCACGGGGCCAATAACTTCCTTAACAGGCCCCAGAATGCCTTTGGGAACCCCCCCACCAAGGGGAAATACAGGCCCAAGGCCAGTGGTTCCCCCAGGATTTATTCCATTCTATGGCATGCCAACTTCTTAATTGGCAAGCCTGACGAATGCTGCGTCCACTTATTCAGACCCTTTCGTGAGTGCCACTTCGCCACTCCAAGGCTCTGGAGTAGGCATGGCGAATAGAAATAAGACCCAACTCTTAGGAGGAACGTCCCAAGTAGCCCATGGCCTTACAAATGCCTCGACAGCAGTCTTGAGGCAACAGATGGACGAAAGCAACCATGATATGGTGCAAATGTTGGCACAAACTTTGAGTACAGTGCTAAATCCTCTAATACAAAATACTACTCAGTCGAATCAGCAAGTTACAGCGCAAATGACGCGTTTGGCTGACTTCTTTGGAGTACCCCCACCTATTCGACAGCCCCAAAGGGCGCAAATAAGAGGAAATCAGGGGATATTTGTAGAGGAAGAAACCACCATTAATCAGGCCCAACAGCCTGTAGAACAACCTGTCGAAGAACCTAGGGTAATAGCCCCAGAGGTAAGGTTAGTTAACAGAAACCAAAATGCTGACGAAGTGGTTCAGCATATCCAACACCAAAACATGGGTTTGGAAAATAATCTGGCAACCATGATCGAAAGGATCATGACTCAGAATGGGATGAACATGGGCTTTCGAAGGCCCAACTTTACTTCTCCTTTGTCAGAATATGTGTTACAAACTGACTTACCCCCTAGAACCAAAGTCCCCAAATTTACTAAGTTCTCTGGGGACACGACAGAATCTACTGTCGAACATGTGGCAAGGTATTTGATCGAAGCAGGAGACATTTCAAATAATGAAAACCTAAGGATCAAATACTTCCCAAGTTCCTTAACCAAGAACGCTTTCACTTGGTTTACAACTCTACCCCCCAATTCGATCCACCATTGGACCCAGTTGGAAAGATTGTTCCATGAACAATTCTATATGGGGCAAACCAAGATAAGCCTGAAAGAACTGGCGAGTGTGAAGAGACGTTTCACTGAACCTATAGACGAATATCTGAATAGGTTTAGGTTGCTTAAGGCGAGATGTTTTACACAAGTGCCAGAACATGAGCTGGTCGAAATGGCCGCAGGAGGTTTAGACTATTCCATTAGGAAGAAGCTGGATACCCAGTACCTAAGAGACATGGCCCAACTGGCCGATAGAGTTCGACAAGTCGAACGCCTCAAGGCTGAAAAAGCTAAGGCAACGAAAACTCACAAGAGAGAGAGAATAGCTTACGTTGAGATGGATGACGAAGATCTAGAATCCTTCGACGATACTTTAGCTGTCGAGGAAGGAGAGGTCGATTTAGCAGAACTAAAACAAGGGCCTCCATACTCTTGTAAACAGTTAGTCCCCTCAAATGGGAAAAATCCCATTGGTCCAGACAGGACCAACGATAGGTTCCCAAAAAAGACTTATAGTTTTGACATCACGAAATGTGATGAAATATTCGACTTGCTAGTTAAAGATGGCCAAATGATAGTACCCCCTGGGGTAAAAGTGCCTCCTCTTGATCAAAGAAAGAAGAGAGGTTTTTGCAAATATCATAATTTTCTGGGCCATAAAACTTCTCAATGTTTTCTTTTCAGGAATCTTGTGCAAGACGCTATTGAGGAAGGGAGATTAAAGTTTGCTGACAAATCCCCCATGGCTGTCGACTCCAACCCACTGAAGGCTGAAGCCCACTATGCAGAACCCTCTGAGGTGAACATGATAGAGGCAACCAGGATCCAGTCGAAGAAGCCAGGCATTACCATGGTCGAAGTCTCAAAGGACCACATCAACATGCCAATTTTTGGCAGTTTTTCTGGGAACTTATCCAGGAAGACAATAGAGGCTGTCCAGAAAGCGGTCGAAGATCCAAAGTCGAAGACTGCTGAAGCACAAACAACTGGACCAAAGCCCAGTTCCCACTTGGCCACTGTTCAAGACCAGACGGAGAAACTGGAAACACAAATGAAACAACTAACTCTTGCTACTAAGGATACCATGAACATCAACATGGTTGAACTTTCTGACCCTAAAGCTTCAGAAGAAGCCATAAGGCAAGAGCAGGCAAATAAAACGGCTTTCCCTAAGGAAAACGAAAACTTGGCAGATTTTTTACAAAGATGCCAGAAGAAAAAATCAGAGGTTATGCTATGTCCAAGATGTAGTTCTATCTTTGATAAAAAAGCTGCTGAGCACATACAAGGAGTGAGAGCAGCGAACAAGAGAAGGGAGAATTCTGACCTTCGACATGATCCCAGAAGGGGTTCTAATCAAGACAAGAGGCCTTTGACTTTTAGGCCTCCAACAAATGTACCAGTAGACACTTGGTACAAAACATCTGGCCGGAAAAGGCCAAGTGAAGACAAATGGCATTCTTTCGAAGTGCCAAGAGGTTCCTCTTTAATTCAGAAGAAAGATCCTCAAGTTGCTGCACCCAAGGTTGCTCAAGTGTCCAGCAACTACAAGGGAAAAAATCCTATGTCGAGATCCCAATGGAGGAGATATCAAAGAAGGCGAAAAGCTGAAAGGGAGGCTGCCAATGAACCTAAGGCTGAGACTAGTTCGAATGTGCCTCAAAGGAAACAAAGAAATCCTCTTGAGAGAGAACCAGTTACCAACAGGCTAGTTTGGCCTAACTAGAGCGAAGTCGAAGATGAAGATGATGCTGAGTCCGATGATACTCTGGATATAATGGTGAACGTTGTTTCAATGCTGCCTAGGGAATTCAATCGACAAGTAGAAGTCGAAACCAGTGACTGGGAGATGGAACAAGAAATGGCCAGACACAGGCCAGTGTGCTATTTTGTCATGGACAATGGCACTACAGAGGAACAAAATGGCTTCTTCGAGCCACCCACAGAGGCGATGAAGAATCACCTCAAACCTTTGTTCATAAGGGCTAAGCTCGAAGAGACCACTGTGAACAAAATATTGGTCGACTGTGGGGCCACTATCAATATTATCCCTCATGCTGTGCTAATAAAGATAGGCAAAAGGGATGAAGAAATTAAACCTCACAATATGGTCCTATCCAACTATGAGGGAGGCATTGGGACCACCATGGGAGTGATCCAGCTCGACATAAAAGTTGGGTCGATCCTTCGACCAACAATGTTCATGGTCATTTCGGCCAAACCTAACTACAACCTTTTGTTAGGCCGTGAGTGGATACATGGTGTGGGTGCTGTGCCTTCATCGATGCATCAAAGGTTGCTTCTATGGCGCCCAGATGGGCTGGTCGAAAACATAGAGGCTGATCAGAGTTACTACCTTGGCGAAGTAAACCACTTGGGTGTAACAGATTTCGACAAAAACTTGGCTCACATAGGGCCATGTCCAGCTCCTGACTTCGATATGGCGCCAGCGCCAAACACCTTTTGTTCCCTATACCTGCATCCTGAGCATGGTTTCCAATGGGACAGAGAGGACGTGTCACACATAGAATTCAGTGGGCTAACTGGTATCCAACCAACTGGTTGGGGAAGTGAATTCAGTGATAATGACTGAGTCACAATCTCTGAAGCGAATTTCGGCCTATGTGGCTGAAACCAAGATGATAACGGCTCTCGAAGCCGAAGTAAAGTACATGGCCACACAGGCCAATGATCAACAATTATCTGCTGTTGGCCCAGGAAAGGATTTCGATCCAAGACCTCCTGATATCATGCCAGACGAAATGCAGGAACAGAGGCTCGACGCGATCTATGACGATGAGCCTTTGGGCTTCGAAAAGGATCCCTTGGCGAACAACATTAAGATGTTAGCACAAGACCCTTTAGAAGAAATCAACTTAGGCGAAGGATCAGAGAATAGGCCAACTTACATCAGCGCCAAAATTGATCCAGAACTTAGGTTGGAAGTAATCCAATTGCTGAAAGAGTTTAAAGACTGTTTTGCATGGGATTATGACGAAATGCCTGGTCTCGACAGAGGATTGGTAGAACTTCAGTTGCCAATCAAACCTGGAAAGAAGCCAATCAAGCAAAATCCAAGACGCTTCGCTCCAGAAATTTTGTCGAAGATCAAAACGGAGGTCGAAAGACTTCTGAAATGCAAATTCATCCGTGTTACAAGGTATGTCGAATGGATTGCAAATATTGTGCCAGTAATTAAGAAAAATGGCACATTAAGGGTGTGCATAGATTTCAGAGATCTGAATGCTGCCACCCCCAAAGATGAATATCCAATGCCTGTGGCGGAAATGCTAGTCGATTCTGCCGCTGGCTACGAATACCTGAGTATGCTCGATGGTTATTCAGGATATAATCAAATATTCATTGCTGAAGAGGATGTGTCGAAAACAGCTTTTCGATGCCCTGGGGCCTTAGGCACTTACGAATGGGTCGTGATGCCTTTTGGCCTGAAGAACGCTGGGGCAACGTACCAGCGAGCAATGAATACTATCTTCCATGATTTTATTAACACGTTTATGCAAGTTTATATTGATGATATTGTTATAAAATCTGTTTCCAGGAAGAGTCACCTTGACCACCTTCGACAATCATTCGAAAGAATGAGAGAACATGGTCTGAAGATGAACCCTTTGAAGTGTGCGTTCTGTGTAAAAGCTGGAGATTTCTTGGGTTTCGTTGTCCACAAGAAAGGAATCGAAATCAATCAGAACAAGACGAAGGCAATTTTGGAAGCGAAAGCGCCATCGAATAAGAAGGAATTGCAATCTCTCTTGGGCAAGATAAATTTCTTGAGAAGGTTTATATCTAACCTAAGTGGGAAAGCTCAGGCCTTTTCACCCTTACTTCGACTGAATAAGGAGGGGTTCGAATGGGGGCAAGAGCAACAAGAAGCCTTCGACAAAATCAAAGGGTACCTCACTAAGCCACCTATTTTGGTGCCTCCTTGTAGCAATAGGAGTATGAGATTGTACATAGCTGCATCTGACAAAACTCTGGGAAGTATGTTAGCCCAAGAGGATGAGAATGGAGTCGAAAGACCCATTTATTATCTCAGTCGAGTTTTAAATGATGCAGAAACTAGATATAGCGAAGTTGAAAAATTGTGTCTATGTCTGTATTTCTCTTGTACAAAGCTCAAACAATATATAAAACCAGTTGATGTTTATGTTTCGTCTCATTTTGATGTTTTCAAATATATGTTGTCGAAACCTATCTTGCATAGTCGAATTGGCAAGTGGGCATTAGCATTGACTGAATACTCCTTGACCTTTATGCCTCTTAAGGCAGTAAAAGGACAAGTGGTTGCAGACTTCATAGTCGACCACTCTATTCAAGTCGAGGATATTAATTATGTGGAGATAGAACCTTGGAAATTCTACTTCGATGGTTCCAGCCATAAAAATGGAACAGGAGTAGGAGTCTTGATTATTTCTCCAGATAAAATTCCAACAACATTCAAGTACCAAATCGAAGGTTCTTGTTCGAACAATGAGGCTGAGTATGAAGCTCTGATTACTGGCCTTGAAATACTGTTGGAATTGGGGGCAACTCGAGTCGAAATAATGGGAGACTCAGAGTTAGTCATCAAGCAAGTCACAAAGGAATATAAATGCATAAGAGAGAATCTCATTATGTACTTTGTGATAGCAAATCGTTTATTGAAACAATTTGAAAGTGTCAATATTCGACACATACCCAGAGTCGAAAATCAAATAGCCAATGACTTGGCACAGATTGCATCTGGGTATAAAATTTCAAAAACGAGATTACAAAGAGCAATCGAAGTTCGAGAGAAGATAAGAGCAACTTGTCTATCACCAACAGACTTGGAATCAACAAGGTTAGGATATGCTGATCACTCAAACTTCGAGATTTCGTTCATTGATAATTTGTCAGACCAGGATTGGAGGAAACCCATCGTGGACTATCTTCAAAATCCAGGAGCTCCGACAGAACGAAAAACAAAATACAGGGCGTTGAGTTTTGTACTTATGGGTAATGAGTTATTCAAGAAGACGCCTGAAGGGGTGTTGCTGAAATGTTTAAGTGAAACTGAAGCATACATAGCCCTTTCGACTACACATGCTGGGGCATGTGGGGCTCACCAAGCAGGCCATAAGATGAAATGGTTGTTGTTTCGACAAGGACTATATTGGCCCACTATGCTGAAAGATTGTGTTGAGTTCGCCAAAGGTTGCCAAGAGTGTCAAGTTCATACAGGCATCCAGCATGTACCAGCAAGCGAACTTCACTCGATAGTGAAGCCTTGGCCCTTTCGAGGATGGGCGTTGGATCTTATTGGAGAGATTCGACCAGCATCATCAAAGAGTCAGAAATACATATTGGTAGGCATTGATTATTTTACTAAGTGGATCGAAGCTGTCCCTTTAGTCAATGTAGACCAAGAAAATGTCATTGAATTTATTCAAAAGAACATTATATTTAGGTATGGAATCCCTGAGACAATAACAACTGACCAAGGTTCAGTTTTTACTGGTCGAAAGATGCAGGAATTTGCTCAGGAAACAGGTTTCAAACTCCTAACATCCACGCCTTACTATGCACAGGCGAATGGTCAAGTTGAAGCAGCTAACAAAGTGGTAATTGGCTTGATAAAGAAACATGTTGGGAAGAAACCGAAGAATTGGCATAAGACGTTAGACCAGATTTTATGGGCTTGTCGAACGTCCCCAAAAGAAGCCACTGGTACAACACCATATAGGCTAACTTTTGGCCATGATGCAGTATTGCCAGCAGAAATTTGTCTTCAATCTGCAAGAGTTCAGAGGCATTATGATATTCCTTCTGAGGTTTATTGGAACATGATGTTAGATGAATTGGTGGATTTAGACGAAGAGAGATTACACGCTCTCGACTTACTCAGGCTTCAGAAGAAAAGAGTCGAAGACTCTTATAATAGAAAGGTAAAACCTAAGGTATTTTTGCCTGAAGATTTAGTTTGGAAGGTAATTCTTCCCATGGATCGACGGGATCGAAGCATGGGGAAATGGTCACCCAAATGGGAAGGACCCTTCAGAGTTATCCAAACTTTTTCAGGTGGAGCCTATGAAGTCGAAGAGATAAGTGGTGATAAAAGGCTCTTGAGAGTAAATGGTAAATATTTGAAAAAATATAAGCCTATACTTCAAGAGATAAAAATAAAATAATAAACTAAATTAACCATAAAAATGCCAAAATGGAAATTTTCATTAATTTCAGCCAAAATGGCAATTGTTGTCGAAAGCGATTACAGAAGATGGTTACAAAAGAGAATCAAAAAGAAAGAGAATTCTTGAGTCGAAGATACTTAGCATGCTGCAAATCCAACCTCTTCTTGCACCAAGATTTTTCTTGCTCCAGTTTGGCAATTTGAGCGTCGAGGCTTTGGGCCCTCTCAGCGAACTCCAGGCCTTGCTTGATCTCAGTCTGGCTCTCAGCGTCTGGGATGGTCGAAAGAATTTCCTCCTGGAGCACAGTGTTGGCGTTTATCTTCGCCTCTATCTCTGCAATTTGTGCTCGGAAGGAGACATTCTCTCGCTCAATAGCATCGAACCTTTCCTGTGCAGACGCTTTCTGTTTCGACAACTCGGCAATTCGAGAAGTTGAACTTGAGACAGCAGTCCAAGCAGATAAGCTCTTGCCATGCAGCGTTTCGAGCTGACTGTTGAAAGTTCGTTGGCGCCGGTAATCCGCTGAGACTTGGTCAATCATAGAATGTAATTCCATGATTAAGTCTGAGATTTCTGGGGCTACAGCATCGAAATCAACAGCATTCAGAACCTCTTTCAAGCATGATGGAGCAGTGGGGTCCCCCTCTAAAGCCTTCATTAAATCTCTCTTGAAGAACTGGGCCTTGACCTTCGCCAATGCATCATCAAGAGGAGAAGTCTCGGTAGATTTCCCCGACAGAGTAGGAATTTCCTGACTAGTGTCAGAAGAACTCTTACTCTCGACGATAGCATTGAGGTAGCTGACAGGGTCAGTTTGTTTCAAGATTTCCAAGTCCTCTTTTGACCTGTGCTTTGAGGAGGTGACCCTTGCCATAGTATTATCTTGGACTGGAGGCTGTTGAATGCTGAGTGCCTCGTTTGGTTGCTCTTCGACTTGAACTGAGGCGGTACTAGCGTCGACATGTGGTTCTTCGTTAACATCACCTTGGGGTCTTTCGCCAGCGTCATTCTGTGGTTCTTCGCTGGCGTCATCCTGGTGTTCTTCGCCAGTACCACCTTCATGCTCTTCGTCAACAGCATCTTGATTCTCTTCGCCATTGCCTTGGTCTCTTCCTTCAGGATTCTCTTCTGACGACAAGACCACCACAGGAACCGTTTCTGGCTGTGTTTCCTCCGCCATAGGTTCTTCAGTTGTCTTCTCCACTGTTTCAGCATTGGCCTCATGCTCAGTGTGGGCTTCGTCATTGCCCAAATCTTGCACCTGAGGCCTGCTAAGGTCAGCAGATTCCAGAGTTTCTGAAGTCCTTGGTGGGGAACTCCCAGTAGTGTCCTGAAAAGAGGAAGAAGACAAATCTTCAGATGTTCGAAAGAGACATAATCAAATACTGGTATCTATGCCTAAGTTATAAGAAGGGTCCAATAGATTACCTGTGGATTGGCTTCAGCCCCAGGGCTGGAATTATCACTTTCGACAGGCTTGTTAACTAGAGCGTTCAGTTCCTCCTCAGTTGGTTCTTCGATGACCACTGCAGGTGGCCTAGGCTTCCTCACACCAACCTTTATTCTGACGGTTCGACCTTCAGGAACTGGAGTAGGAACAGAGGCGTCCTTCGTTAACCTTCGCCTCTTTAAGGGAGAAGGAGGGGAATCACTTTCGTCATCACTCCCCGATTCGATCACCAATGCTGCCCTTTTCTTGGGCGAAGGGGCCTGGAAAACCAATAGGAATTCGATTGAATAATTACGTCGAAAATAAAAAATCGAAAGCCAGAATGAAAATGAAGAAAATCTGGTTACCGATGCAGGAGGCCTCCTTGAAGAGCCTTCCCCCTGTTGGTTGCCTGTTGTCTTCGCCGGCGCTATAGTCTTCGCCGGCGGTGGAGGTTTTGTCGAAGGGACCCCTCCTTGTGGGCCTCCTGTAGCCTTCTTGACCAAGGGTTTTCGAACAACTGGAAGCGAAAAGGAAAGTTAACAAGCTAACAGTCGAAGAGAAAGATAAAAAGTAATGTGAGAGTATGAACTTACATTTCTTTACTTTGTCAAACACAAGGACAAAAGACTTCTGCAACTCTGCTATGAAGTCCTTCTCGTCGAAGAAGTACTCAGCATAATAGCTTCTCCACCATTCTTCAAAAGATGGCGAACAAAGGAAGTTAAGCTGGTAGTTGAACAGCGAGAGGATGGTTCGACCAGCATATCTCTCGATATGCCTGGTAGCAGCTTCTTCTGTATAATCGTTGCAGAAGTACAACATTGACTTCTCTCTTGGGAAAATGGGAGAAGGCAGGGTTTGGATGATACCAAACTGGCGAGATACCAGATTTGGTTGATAGGCAAGCAGACTCAGATGAGTCTTAGAACTCTTAAATCGAAGAGGCATAATCCTTGGGGTAAGGAATGCCTCCCAAAGTACAGAGTGCTCATCGACATTGGGACCACTCGACTCCTTGGGATGCGGCCTTGTAAACCATGCTGGCCCCACCTTTCGTTGTGCAAATGGAGCCATAGTCGAAACAAATTCCTTCCTTCGAGCGAACATCAGGACGAAGTTAGTGAAGGTTTGTTGGAACTCTAGCCCATCTTCCACAGGTGTCAGTAGAGCCAGCCTAATCCCTTCGATACGTCTATTAGCTATCGCTGGGGCTTGTTCGTTTATCTGACTCTTCTTGGGTAAGAAGGATTCGAAAGTGGCGTTGAGCCACAGTTGAAGTAGCCAGAAAGGCCCAGCGAGTAACAAACTGTTCCTATCTTCGATATGCTTCAAAAGAGTAACCCCATTGCTGATGGAGTCATAAAGACTGGCCAGAATTAGTTCTGCCAAACAGATGTTCTGGCGGTGATGCAGTTGGGTGGCCAGAGTGACCATCTTTTTGGTCACTTGCAGAGACTTCGAACAGAACACGAAGCGAGTTAGCCATAAGGCTAGAAACGCTATGTGTTCAACGTCTGACACTGCGTCTGTCGATTGGTCATGAAAATGGTTGATAAAGGTGGTGAATGTTGGCTTCGTCTCAGAAAAACCAATTTGGTCCTCCGACATCTCTTCCGGGTCGAAGTAATCTCCGGTTGGTCGAAGGCCAGTGATGGCTGCTACGTCGAAGAGTGTGGGGGTTAACATCCCACATGGAAGGTGAAAGGTGAAGTGAGAGTTATCCCAGAACAGCATCGAAGCTATAAGCATCTCTGGGGAGTAGTTTAAACCTGTCTTCGACAGCATTATTAGGTCAAAGATGCCCATTTCCTTCCAGACTGGAGTTTGATGTTTTTCCAGCTTTGTTAGCCAAGCAACATAGTCCTGAGTGAGATTAGGGCAGGACCTGAAGACTCTAACACTTCTGTTGAAGAAACGAAGGTCAATCTTCTCGTGTGTAGGGTCTTCGTTGTCTTCCGCGTCCTTCTTGGCGCATGCTACTGGCTTAAGTTTCTCGACGATGGGAAAATAGCTCTTGATCTTCAGAGCTTCAGAGATGCTTGGGTTCATGGGTCCAGCCATTGCGAAGATTTGGTTGGAGTATCCAACCGGAATCATCAAGTGACGCGAGTAAGCATCACGAACGGAGATGTCAGATGGTTCAGGGACCTTTCGTTTCCCTGTAGCGTTCACTACCGGAGCAGTTACAAAGACCTTGGGTTTAGCAAGTTGTTCAGTTGGTGCGTTAGTCTTGGGGGCAGTTGAAGCAGAAGCCATTGTTGAGGATGAAGATGAAGTTGGAAAAGGAAGAGTTTTTCTGCAAAGAGAACAAGTTTGTGAGAAAGCAAGGGAGTTTGAAGGCTAGTGTGCGAGAAAAGTCCCACAATGGGATATTCACTACTATTTATAGTAGTGGGAGAAATTCCCAATAACGAGGGCATTAAATGTCATTTAATGCTGCAGGAATTAGTGGGACGCGTGGCAGCATCCTGTTGTTTTGGCCGTTTCTGCAGAAACAGAGAGACGCAGCGTGCGTCCTCGTTTTTTGAATTCGTCATAATGACAAATTATGAAGTGATGTTTGGTTCTGCACGCCGTACTGACAGTGACGTCCTAGGATCAAATCAATGATGGTTTCTTGGGATTGCCAATAGTTGGTAAAAAGCAACAAAAAAGTGCACAAGTTAACTTGTGACTAAGCGTGGAAAAAAGAACAGGTGTCGAATGGCGTTTTCAAAGAATGCCTTTTTCTTTCAAGAGTCGAAATAAGGCATTCTTGGGGGGCAATTTGTTGGCTCTTAAATTCGACACCTTTGTTTTGATTGATGACAGTCATTAAAAGCTGAAAGATGCTTTCGACTGGCTAAGCCTGTCGAAGTGCCCGTCGAAAGATGGCAAAATACTTGGAAGATTTCTTCCAAGGAAGAAGGCTGATTGCCTTCGACGTCGAAGGAGTTTTCGTCGAAGACGTCTCTTGACGAACGTGTTCGGTGGTCCAGAGTGGAGCAGTTTGAAATTCAAAGCTTTGGAGGGAAAACGGTTTCCAGCAGTTACTACGTGCGAACGTGCAAGGATCTGGAGCGTCGAGCATGGAGAACGTGACAAGTGGCTTGATCTCGAAGCAGTGTAACTGCCCGACGGTTACTTGGAATGTTTTTGTATAAATAGGAGTAGACGTGTAGTTTCTCGCGTGTGTTCACAATAGATACATAGTCACTCATTTAGATTCAAGTACCCAGTGTGAGCGAACGAATTGTTGAGAAATGTATGTGTGAAACACCAATTTATTAATTCAAGTCATTTACTTTTCCAGTATTTTACATGCTTTTTCCCTTTAAGATTCCTGTCGAACCTTTACATTCAAGCCTTGTTTATTTTACCAAGCCTTTCCTTTATGCAATTTACTTTAAACAATTTACTTAAAGCCTTATCCACATTAATTAAACTTCAAAATCAACCTATGTCCATAGGATCAATCTGATCGATCCTGCGAGTAACCAAATAAGTAACCATTTGGAGGATCAGCGGTTGTTTACCAAATCCCTAGGTAAACAATGTCACCGTCATCTTCTGCACAATCTTCTTAATGTTCTTATTAGCCGCTTCAACAACCCCATTCATCTTCAGCCGGTAAGGAGAAGAGTTTTGATGCTGTATCTTGAACTGTTTGCAGAGTTCGGTGATCATCTTATTATTGAGATTTGTACCATTGTCCGTAATGATCCTCTCTGGTACACCATATCGACATATCAGATTATGCCGAATAAACTGTGCCACGATTTTCTTGGTTACGGTAGCAAAGGAATCTGCTTCAACCCACTTTGTAAAGTAATCAATAGCTACCAGGATGAAACGATGCTTGTTGGACGCAGTAGGTCTAATCTCGCCGATCATGTCGATGCCCCACATTGCAAAAGGCTAAGGTGCCGTCAACACGTTCTCATCTTTGATATCAATAAGGTAGTATGAGCGAGCATATACTGTCTTAGCCGGCGAGCAGCCCGTGCCAAAGCGCAACAAGTTCTCTCGAGCGACAAGTATCGGATCTCACAGTCGGTGAAATTTTTGCTAAAGCAGTAAATATCATGCTCTTTTCGGCCAGACTCGTCATGCTCCCTCAGCATGCACCCCATCAAATTATCGAGTACTGTCAAGTATAGGATTCAGGGTCTCCCTTTAACTGGAGGCATCAGAATTGGTGGCTTTTGTAAGTTGTATGGCTCTTTCTTCCTAAAGTAACAGTCTAGCAAGTTCCCCGGGCACTTCACAATCGTCCTCACCTTCATCCTCGGCTTAGTTGATCGGACTTTCAAAGTCATAACTGACAGTAGAAGAGTCGTTATCAGTGGGATCCAGAGTGGATGTAGACCTGTATATGTGAATGTGTGTAAGACAAATAGCTGTTTTGCAAGATAGAAAAGAAAAACAAGGAGCACAAAATTCGTAATGCAAGAAAACGTCCAATGCTTTTATTGATGATATATGGAAATGACACATAATAAGCCCTTAAACAAAGCCACGGTGTCTCGGGTAAGGCACCGGGCCGTAAAGTTTAAAATTGTCTGTTACAAATCCAAAACAAAAGTCTATTACTGTGTAATAAAATAAATTGGCACGAAGTCCTTTGCCGTCCAATTGCTTAATCCGCCATCGGTAGTCGGGTAAATCCAGCTGTCAAACTCAAACTCTTCATCACCATCTTCAATCACATTCACTTCCAGACTAGTGATACGCAGGGGAGGTCTTCCAATTCGTGCACGCCGAACAGCCCTTTGAGCTTCTGCAGTAAAACCCAAACCAAACTTGTCAGTCTTGTGTGCAAAGTCAGGGAGTTGGCCTCAATTCGCACACCCACCTTTCTCAATAACAGCCCGGGCATCCTTGAGGGAAGCCATCTTCATTGAAGGATCTTCAGCAACAGTTTCAGTCGACGCCAGAGTCTGGGGGACTTTTTCAAAGTTCTGGCACGGGGTTTCAATGAACTCCCCATCCATCTCTACATACCGAAAAGAGTTGAGGTGGCTTACCATGTACTTCTCTTCTCCTCGTACTGTAACAATTTTCCCCTTCACTGGGTATTTCAGAATCTGGTGGAGCGTAGAAGTTACTTCCCCAGTGTGATACAGTGGGAGAACTGACTTAAGGTTTTGCATTTGTATTCGCACTTGTTCGGTTTAGCAAGAGTCGCCACTGACTTTTTATTTTATCCTAAGGAAAGGTCAAAAAGCACAGGAAAGACCTTTGAGATGTTTTCGTGGGTTCGGGGGGTAGATTATGAAAAGGGAAGGTGCTAGCACCCTTTTCATCCATGGTTATCCATGGGCTCTTAGTTACTTGTTTTAGATTACTTGCCTTGATTTTCAATTGTTTTGAAATGGTGTTTGTGTGTGTGGTTTTGAAAATGTTTTGAAAAAGATGCCTTGTCTAGGCAACCGTTGTAACAATTCTTTACTCGAATGTTTTACAAAGGTGTTTGTCTTTTTGAAAAGATGTTTCAATGTTTTTGAAAGTTGTTTTGGAAGTTGTGTTTGTGAAGTGTGTTTGAAAGTAGGCAAGTGTGTTTTGCAAGTTTGATCAAGTAACTAAGAGTTGGTCTACCCTATTTTACTCAAAGGTCTTTCTTATGTTTTAACCCTTTTAACAGTATTGTTCCACCATTGTATTTGGTGGACAATCTTGTGTTAGGATGTTAACGGGACGGGCGCGGGTCATCGTATAGACCATGAATGCAATAGTGTCAAGTGTCTTTGGCAATTTTCTTGAGGGACTATGACCATTTTTGTTTAGGCAGCTTCGAAAGCGTCATCGAGGGACTATGATCATTTGATTGTTTTTGTTTTGCCAAAGTACTTGACATGCAAACATGGCCCATTTTGGAAGACAACAAGTGGAGGAACCCTAGGGGTGCAAGTGTGAATTGTGTATTGATTGTCATGCATTTATCTTTGTATTAGGTTATCTAGCGGTTGATTTTGAATCTTCGCATACAAACCCTAGTTACTATACAATATATAGAAAGCGATAAATTGCGGGAATTTAAAGTCTAAGCTATTACAAATAAGTATCAGGGAATGGGGGTACAAATGTTTACAAATGGGGATGAGTCTTATCAGGATAGTAGTGTCCAAATAATATTTACAACCAAATCGAATCGCATTCTCAATGTAAAATATAGCAATGTATAAGCATAAAAGAGAATCAAAAGGATTGTAAAATGTATGTGATTATTTACAAATGATGCAAATATTAACCTAATATAGTTATTAAGTATTTATATTATTTATTTTTGTGTTTTTGTTAATTATAAATAAACAAAAAAAAGTTTTAAAGAGAAAAGTCTTTAATTCAAAAAATCTATTTTTATGTATCTCAAGTGTAATAAAAATAAATAAATAAAAAGAGTGTTGTTAATAAAACTTTTAATGTAAAAAATAATATATCATTTTTATTTAAAAGAATTAGTTTAAGTTTTTAAAAAAAGAAATAAAGTGGTCATAAAAGAAAAGTGTTAGTTTGTAAACAAAGAAAAGAAATAAATGGGCTTTATGTTACATGTTTGGCCCAAACAAACAGATTCAGAAAGGGGGGTGCGCCAGATTTGAATGGGCTTGGCAGTTGGATGGGGCGAAAGCCCAAATAGTTTGCAACAAGGATTTTGTTTAGGGTTCACTTTTATTGGCTTCAGAATAGGGTTTATGTGAACGAACGGCACCGCTCTCCTCCTTCTTCCTCGCCTCTCTCGTTCTCAAACCGGCCATTGATGCTCTCTTCTCCTTGCCTCAGGCTGCCAGACACGATGCCTCCATCTCTTCTCTCCACAGTTTCTCAGGGCGATGGAAAAAATGGGTAACGATTTGCTTTCTGAACATCTCTTAGGGTTCTTCAATTTTTAGTGTTGCATGTTATTAATCTTTGTGTTATTTGTTTCTGTGAGGTGTGGAAAAGAAGGAGGACAATACCTTTAGCGTTTGTTGTTGGAGGGGAGAATGAGAGTTGGACGTTGATGCTTCTCAGGCGGCCGGGCGAGGAGAACGCAATGACTTTGCTTGCTGGCTTACTTCCTGGTATTTTTGTATCTTTCTTTTGAACGGTTTTATGATGGATATCTGAAAACCCTAGAGCTGAGTTCCTCTCTTCTTTTCTTCTTCTGATTGTTTGCCCCTGAGTTTGATGATGTTGATTCTGAGTTGCCTATTGTTATGCTTCTGAGTTGCTTTCTGGTTTGTTGATATTGAAATGTTGATGTTGTTCTGATGACTGTATGCTTGTTTCACTTCTGATTTTTTCTCTCTCTTTGGATCTTGGTGAGCTTTCAATGATGAGTTGTTTGAATCTGAGATCTTTGTTGGATATTGTTGTTTAGCCTATGATGAACATATTCTGAGGCATTCATTTCTGTTGTTTGGATATTTGGATGGATTTGCTTGAGTTTAGATTTGAGTTGGTTCAGGTTTATGGGCTATGTGGTTACAGGCAGGCTTATTGTGCAGTTTGCTCAGGTTTGAGGCAGGCTTGAAATAGTTTGGAGTTTTGTTTTATGCAGGCAAGCAGGTTTGCTGGTTACAGGCCTTAAGGCTTGTTGCCTTAGGCTTGCTTCTGGTTGCAATTTCTTTGGCTTTTGTTTTGATGCAGGTTTAAAAGGCTTGGAGGTTACAGGCTTGTTACAGTTTGAAGCTTAGCAGGTTTGAGAGCTTGTTTTTAAGTTACAGGCTTGAGAGCTTGTGTTATATTTTTCTTTATATTTTTCTGCCCCCCCCCCTTTGACAATTTTGGTTTGTTGTTATATTTATCTATGTCTTGAGCCTGCAAACTGTAAGCCTCTCTACTTCTCTCTCTCTCTTTTCTCTCTCTATTAAAGCATATTATATTGCTTTAGAATGGCTGTTTCTGAAAAGGTGTTTGGTTGGGAAATGATGAAATTGGCTTTACAAGTTGCTTGCATTTTGTCTTTCCTATGCATATTGTACTTTCTTCTTTTCTTTGATGACAGCTTGACATCTTTTGATATCTTTTTGACAGTTTCTTTGGACAGTTTCTTTGGACAGTTTGGTTTGCCTTTTCAAGTAGCTTGTTTGTTCAATTTGAACTTTGCAACTTGTTTTGGCATATTCAGTAGCTTGTCCCTTTGGTTGACAGTTTGAATTTATGCAGCTTTGTATTTTTCTTAAATGATTTGTATGCTTGTAAAATAATTTTTCTTTACTCTTTGTGAACCAAGGAGAGAATCTTCTTGTGATTTGCAAAGAGGGTGAGAAAAATATGATAAAAATCAAAACAATCTGATTCCGGCCAACCACCTTTAATGATGAATTTTTTTATTAACTGTCTGAGAATGCTTTTCCAAATTCATCTGTGTTTGACTTCTTTCTTCACTTTTTGCAAGTAAATATCAGTTGAGCATAGGATGCAACAGTAGAAGATGAAGATTTCAAGACACTTAGGATACATTTTTATTTTATTTTAATCATTTGTAATAAATATTATTATAAATACTGTAAAATTACTGTATTTAAATAACACTTGTACCAATAATTAAAAATAAATAAAAGTCTTTTTGTCAGATATTTCTTTTAATTCTTCTGCAATTACTTGTTTAATTATTTATATTTCTTGAGTCATAATAATTGGAAATTATCCCAATACTCTTAACTTAGAAATTATAAATAATCAACAAACGTCGCATTCTTCTAGCCTTGTATTAACCAACAATAAGCCCGGCGTTCCAAATAACCAATAGCAATGCACAGTCAAACAACGTCCATACGTCTTTCACCTCACTGATCAAACCAACACTTCAAGCTCTCAATAAGAAGCCTCAAACCATATCCCAGATGTTTAGACTAAACAGAAATCTTGAACAAACGTCAAAACCATGTGACAGTCAATTAAGACACTGTGGATTCAAATTCTTCTGAAAATGCGCGTGTGTTGGCTCCTAAATTCGACACCCTTGTTTCATTTATGTCAGCCATTAAAGCTGAAGGATGTTTTCGACCAGCTAGGTTCGTCGAAATGCCCATCGAAAGATGGCAAGGTACTTAGAAGATTTCTTCCAAGGGAGAAGTTGGTTGCCTTCGACGTCGAAGGTGTTTCTCGTCGAAGATGCTTCTCGACGAAGGTGTTCGATGGTTCAGAGTGGAATGGTTTGAAATTCAAGCGTTTGGAGGGAAAACGGTTTCCAGCGGTTACCAAGTGCAACGTGCAAAGATCTGGAGCGTCGAACGTTGAGAACGTGCCAAGTGGGATCATCTCGAAGCAGTGTAACTGCCCGACGGTTACTTGGGATGTTTTAGTATAAATAGTAGTAGTCACGCAGTTTCTCGTGTGTGTTCACAATTATATACAAAGTCACTCATATAGATTCGAGTACCCAGCGTGTGAGAAAGAATTGTTGAGAAATGTATGTGTGAAACACCAACTTTATTAATCAAAGTCATTTACTTTTCCAGAAATTTACTTGCTTTCTTCTTTACTTTCCTGTCGAAATCCTTTACTTTAAGCCTTCATTTATTTTACCAAGCCTACTTCTTCATGCAATTTACTTAAAGCCTCTTTATTTTATTGTCATTTAACCAATATCCAATTTAATCAAAACCTCAAAATCAACCTATGTCCTAGGATCAATCTGATCGATCCTGCGAGTAACCAAATAAGTAACCATTTGGAGGATCAGCGGTTGTTTACCAATAACCACGGTAAACAAATTGGCACACCTGATGGGACTGTGTGTTGATTTCTGAAAATAATCTCATCCTTTTCAAGGAACATTGTATGTTATTGAGAAGTGGTAGAATATACACTAACGATAACAATACTGCCAGAAGAAGGGAAGAGATGGCGAATCCGCCAAACAATAACGAAATCCCGCAAACGAATGTGGGAGCAACGGTTATCTCGACCGTAAGTGAAGCGACAACTGCTGGTTCGACACCAGCAGTAACGGTCACAGCAACGAGGCCATTACCCCCGTTCACAGGCCCCAGAGTGCCTTTGGGAACTCCCCCACCAAGGGGAAATTTAGGCACAAGGCCTTTTGTTCCCCCAGGATTTATGACAGGCGGTCATAATCGAGAGCCACTCTATGGCATGCCAACTTCTGACTTGGCTAGCCTGACGAATGCTGCGTCCACTTTTTCAGACCCTTTAGTGAGTGCCTCTTCGCCACTCCAAGGTTCTGGAGTAGGCATGGCGAATAGAAATAGGACCCAACTCTTAGAAGGAACGTCCCAAGTAGCCCATGGCCTTACAAATGCCTCGACAGCAGTCTTGAGGCAACAAATGGACGAAAGCAACCATGATATGGTGCAAATGTTGGCACAAACTTTAAGTACAGTGCTAAACCCTCTAATACAAAACACTACTCAATCGAATCAGCAGATGACAGCGCAAATGACGCGTTTAGCTGATTTCTTTGGAGTACCCCAACCTATTCGACAGCCCCAAAGGGCGCAAATAAGGGGAAACCAGGGGATATTCTTAGAGGAAGAAACCACCATCAACCAGGTTCAACAGCCTGTCAAAGAAAACCTTAGGGCACGATTGGAGCAACCCGTCGAGGAACCTAGGGTAATAACCCCAGAGGTAAGGTTAGTTAACAGAAACCAAAATGCTGACGAAGTAGTTCAGCATATCCAATACCAAAATACGGGTTTGGAAAATAATCTGGCAACCATGATCGAAAGGATCATGACTCAGAATGGGATGAACATGGGCTTTCGAAGGCCCAACTTTACATCCCCATTGTCAGAATACGTGTTACAAACAGACTTACCTCCTAGATGTAAAGTCCCCAAATTCACTAAGTTCTCTGGGGACACGACAGAATCTACTGTCGAACATGTGGCGAGATACTTGATCGAAGCAGGAGATATTTCGAATAACGAAAATCTGAGGATCAAGTACTTCCCAAGTTCTTTAACAAAGAACGCTTTTACTTGGTTTACAACTCTCCCCCCCAATTCGATCCATCATTGGACCCAGTTGGAAAGATTGTTCCATGAACAATTCTACATGGGGCAAACCAAGATAAGCCTGAAAGAATTGGCCAGTGTAAAGAGACGTTTCACTGAACCTATAGACGAATATCTAAATAGGTTTAGGCTGCTCAAGGCGAGATGTTTTACACAAGTGCCAGAACATGAGTTGGTCGAAATAGCCGCAGGCGGTTTAGATTATTCCATTAGGAAGAAGCTAGACACCCAATACCTGAGAGACATGGCCCAACTGGCCGATAGAGTTCGACAGGTAGAACGCCTCAAAGCTGAAAAAGCAAAGGCAACGAAAACTCACAAGAGAGAGAGAGGATAGCGTATGTTGATATGGATGATGAAGATCCAGAATCCTTTGACGATACTATAACTGTCAAAGAAGGAGAAGTCGATTTAGCGGAACTGAAACAAGGGCCACCATACTCTTGCAAACTGTTAGTCCCCTCAAGTGGGAAAAATCCCATTGGTCCAGAAAGGACCAACGATAGGTTCCCCAAAAAGACTTATAGTTTTGACATCACAAAATGTGATGAAATATTGACTTGCTTGTTAAAGATGGCCAAATGATAGTACCCCCAGGGGTAAAAGTGCCTCCTCTTGATCAAAGAAAGAAGAGAGGTTTTTGCAAATATCATAATTTTTTGGGCCATAAAACTTCTCAATGTTTTCTTTTCAGGAATCTTGTGCAAGACGCTACCGAAGAAGGGAGGTTGAAGTTTGCTGACAAGACCCCCATGGCTGTCGACTCAAATCCGTTGCAAGCTGAGGCCCACTATGCAGAGCCTTCTGAGGTGAACATGATCGAGGCAACTAGGAGCCAGTCGAAGAGGCCAGGAATCACAATGGTCGAAGTCTCAAAGGACCATATCAACATGCCAATCTTTGGCAGTTTTTCTGGGAATTTATCCAGAAAGACAATTGAAGCAGTTCAGAAAGCGGTCGAAAGCCCAAAGCTGGAGACCATTGAAGCACAAAGAACTGGACCAAAACCCAGTTCCCACTTGGCCACAGTTCAAGGCCAGACGGAGAAGTTGGAGATTCAAATGAAGCAGTTGACCCTTGCCAACAAAGATACAATGAATATCAACATGGTCGAACTCTCTGACCCAAAAGCATCAGAAGAGGCCATGAGGCAAGAACAAGCTAATAAGACTGCTTTCCCTCGGGAAAATGAAAATCTGGCAGATTTTCTGCAAAGATGCCAGAAAAAGAAGTCAGAGGTGATGCTGTGTCCAAGATGCAGTTCGATCTTTGACAAAAAAGCTGCTGAGCACATTCAAGGCGTAAGAGCAGCGAATAAGAGAAGGGAAAATGTTGATCTTAGACATGACCCCAGAAGAGCCTCCCAAAGAGGTTCAAACCAAGAAAAGAGGCCATTGACTTTCAGGCCTCCAACAAATGTGCCGGTAGATACCTGGTACAAAACCTCTGGTCGAAAAAGGCCAAGTGAGGAGAGATGGCACTCTTTCGACGTGCCAAGGGGTTCATCTTTAACTCAAAAGAAAGCGCCTCAAGTTGCTGCACCCAAAGTTGCACAAGTGTCAAGCAACTACAAAGGGAAAAATCCCATGTCTCGATCTCAATGGAGGAGATACCAAAGGAGACGAAAAGCTGAGAGGGAGGCTACCAATGAACCAAAGGCAGAAACCAGTTCGAATGTTCCTCTAAGGAAGCAAAGGAAACCTTTAGAAAGAGAGCCAGTAACCAACAGGCTAGTTTGGCCTAACCAAGGTGAAGTCGAGGACGAAGACGATTCTGAGTCTGATGATACTTTGGACGTAATGGTGAATATAGTCTCAGTGCTGCCCAGAGAATTCAACCGACAGGTGAAGGTCGAAGCAAGTGACTGGGAAGTGGAGCAAGAAATGGCCAAACATAGGCCAGTGTGCTATTTCGTCATGGACAATGGCACCACTGAGGAACAAAATGGATTCTTCGAACCACCCACAGAGGCGATGAAAAATCACCTCAAGCCTTTATTTATAAGGGCCAAACTCGAAGAAACTACAGTGAATAAAATATTGGTGGATTGTGGGGCAACCATCAACATTATTCCTCACTCTATGCTAAGGAAAATTGGCAAAAGGGATGAGGACATTAAGCCTCACAACATGGTCCTGTCGAACTATGAGGGCGGCATAGGGACCACTATGGGAGTGATCCAGCTAGATATCAAAGTAGGGTCTATCCTTCGACCAACAATGTTTATGGTCATATCGGCCAAACCTAACTACAATCTTTTGTTGGGCCGTGAATGGATTCATGGTGTTGGAGCTGTGCCATCATCAATGCACCAGAGGCTGCTGCTATGGCGTCCAGATGGGATGGTCGAAAACATAGAGGCAGATCAAAGCTATTACCTGGGCGAAGTGAATCACCTGGGGTTGGCAGATTTCGACAAGAACTTGGCCCACATAGGGCCATGTCCAACACCTGACTTCGACATGGCGCCAGCGCCAAATACTTTTTGTTCCCTATACCTGCATCCTGAGCATGGTTTCCAATGGGACAGAGAAGACTTGTCCCACATAGACTTCAGTGGGTTAACTGATATCCAACCAACTGGTTGGGGAAGTGAATTCAGTGATAATGACTGAGTCACAATCTTTGAAGCGAATTTCGGCTTATGTAGCCGAAACTAAGATGATAACGACTCTCGAAGCCGAAGTGAAGTACATGGCCACACAGGCCAATGATCAACAGTTATCTGTTGCAGGTCCAGGAAAGGATTTCGATCCAGAACCCCCTGATATCATGCAAGAAGAAATGCAGGAACAGAGGCTCGACGCCATCTATGACGATGAGCCTTTGGGCTTCGAAAAGGACCCCTTGGCGAACAACATTAAAATGTTAGCGCAAGATCCTTTAGAAGAAATCAACTTAGGCGAAGGGTCAGAGAAAAGGCCAACTTATATCAGCGCCAAAATTGACCCAGAACTTAGGTTGGAAGTAATCCAATTGTTGAAAGAGTTCAAGGACTGTTTTGCATGGGATTACGACGAAATGCCTGGTCTCGACAGAGGATTGGTAGAACTTCAGTTGCCAATCAAACCTGGGAAGAAGCCAATCAAGCAAAGTCCAAGACGCTTCGCTCCGGAAATACTGTCGAAGATCAAAACGGAAGTTGAAAGACTGCTGAAATGCAAATTCATACGCGTTACAAGGTATGTCGAATGGATTGCAAACATTGTGCCAGTAATTAAGAAAAATGGTACATTAAGGGTGTGCATAGATTTCAGAGATTTGAATGCTGCTACACCCAAAGATGAATATCCTATGCCTGTGGCAGAAATGCTAGTCGATTCTGCCGCTGGCTATGAATACCTGAGTATGCTCGATGGTTATTCAGGATATAATCAAATATTCATTGCTGAAGAGGATGTGTTGAAAACAGCTTTTCGATGCCCTGGGGCCCTAGGCACTTACGAATGGGTAGTGATGCCTTTTGGCCTAAAGAACGCTGGGGCAACATACCAGCGAGCAATGAATACTATCTTCCATGATTTTATTAACACTTTTATGCAAGTATATATTGATGACATTGTTATAAAATCTGTTTCCAGGAAGAATCATATTGACCACCTTCGACAATCATTCGAAAGAATGAGAGAACATGGTCTGAAGATGAACCCTTTGAAGTGTGCATTCTGTGTGAAAGCTGGAGATTTCTTGGGCTTCGTCGTCCACAAGAAAGGAATCGAAATCAACCAGAACAAGACGAAGGCAATTCTGGAAGCGAAAGCGCCATCGAATAAGAAGGAACTGCAATCTCTGTTAGGCAAGATAAATTTTTTAAGGAGATTTATATCTAACCTAAGTGGGAAAGCTCAGGCCTTTTCACCCTTAGTTCGACTGAATAAAGAGGGGTTCGAATGGGGGCAAGAGCAACAAGAAGCCTTCGACAAAATCAAAGGGTACCTCACTAAGCCACCTATTTTGGTGCCTCCTTGTAGCAATAGGAGTATGAGATTGTACATAGCTGCATCCGACAAAACTTTGGGAAGCATGTTAGCCCAAGAAGATGAGAATGGAGTCGAAAGACCCATTTACTATCTTAGTAGAGTTTTGAACGATGCAGAAACTAGATATAGTGAAGTTGAAAAATTGTGTCTATGTCTGTATTTCTCTTGTACAAAACTCAAGCAATATATAAAACCAGTTGATGTGTATGTTTCGTCTCATTTTGATGTTTTCAAGTATATGTTGTCGAAACCTATCTTGCATAGTCGAATTGGCAAGTGGGCATTAGCATTAACTGAATACTCCTTGACCTTTATGCCTCTTAAGGCAGTGAAAGGACAAGTGGTTGCAGACTTTATAGTCGACCACTCAATTCAAGTTGAGGATATTAATTATGTGGAGATAGAACCTTGGAAATTCTACTTCGATGGTTCCAACCATAAAGATGGAATAGGGGTAGGAGTCTTGATCATTTCTCCAGAAAAAATTCCAACAACATTCAAGTACAAGATATCAGGTTCTTGTTCGAACAATGACGCTGAGTATGAAGCTCTAATTACTGGCCTTGAGATATTGTTGGAATTGGGGGCAACTCGAGTCGAAATAATGGGAGACTCAGAGTTAGTCATTAAGCAAGTCACAAAGGAATATAAATGCATAAGAGAAAATCTCATTATGTACTTTGTGATAGCAAATCGTTTATTGAAAAAATTTGAAATGGTCAATATTCGACACATACCCATAGTGGAAAATCAAATAGCCAACGACTTGGCACAAATTGCATCTGGGTATAAGATTTCAAAAACGAGATTACAAAGAGCAATCGAAGTTCGAGAAAAGATAAGAGCAACTTGTCTATCACCAACAGACTTGGAATCGACGAGACTAGGATATGCTGATCAAAGTAACTTCGAAATTTCGTTCATAGATAATTTGTCAGAACAAGATTGGAGGAAACCCATTGTGGATTATCTTCAAAATCCAGGAGCTTCGACAGAACGAAAAACAAAGTACAGGGCGTTGAGTTATGTACTCATGGGTAATGAATTATTCAAGAAGACGCCTGAAGGGGTATTGCTAAAATGTTTAAGTGAAACTGAGGCATACATAGCCCTTTCGACTACGCACGCTGGAGCATGTGGGGCTCACCAAGCAGGCCATAAGATGAAATGGTTGTTGTTTCGACAAGGACTATACTGGCCCACTATGCTGAAAGATTGTGTTGAGTTCGCCAAAGGTTGCCAAGAATGTCAAGTCCATACAAGCATCCAACATGTACCAGCAAGCGAACTTCACTCGATAGTGAAGCCTTGGCCCTTTAGAGGATGGGCGTTGGACCTCATTGGAGAGATTCGACCAGCATCATCAAAGAGTCAGAAATACATACTGGTAGGCATTGATTATTTTACTAAGTGGATCGAAGCTATCCCTTTAGTCAAAGTAGACCAAGAAAATGTCATTGAATTTATTCAAAAGAACATTATCTTTAGGTATGGAATCCCTGAGACTATAACTACTGATCAAGGATCAGTTTTCACTGGTCGAAAGATGCAGGAATTCGCTCAGGAAACAGGTTTCAAACTCCTAACATCAACGCCTTATTATGCACAGGCAAATGGTCAAGTCGAAGCAGCAAACAAAGTAGTGATTGGCTTGATAAAAAAGCATGTTGGGAAGAAACCAAAGAATTGGCATAAGACGTTAGACCAGATTTTGTGGGCTTGTCGAACGTCCCCAAAAGAAGCCACAGGTACAACACCATATAGGCTAACTTTTGGCCATGATGCAGTGTTGCCAGCAGAAATTTGTCTTCAATCTGCAAGGGTTCAGAGACATTATGATATTCCCTCTGAAATTTATTGGAATATGATGTTGGACGAACTAGTGGATTTAGACGAAGAAAGATTGCGCGCTCTTGACCTACTCAGGCTTCAGAAGAAAAGAGTAGAAGACTCTTATAACAAAAAGGTGAAACCTAAGGTATTTTCGCCTGAAGAACTAGTTTGGAAGGTGATTCTTCCCATGGATCGAAGGGATCGAAGCATGGGGAAATGGTCACCCAAATGGGAAGGACCATTCAGAGTTATCCAGACTTTTTCTGGTGGAGCCTATGAAGTCGAAGAGCTAGGTGAAGATAAAAGGCTCTTGAGAGTAAATGGTAAATATTTGAAAAAATACAAACCTACACTCCAAGAGATAAAAATTAAATAACAAAGTAATGACTAAATTAACCATAAAAAAGCCAAAATGGAAAATTTTTATAATTTAGCCAAGATGGCAATGTTGTCGAATACATATTACAAAATATGGTTAAAAAGCTGAATCAATCAGAAGGGAATGGAGTCCTTGAGTCGAAGGTATTTGATTTGCTGCAGCTCCAATCTTTTGTTGCACCAGGCATTCGCCTGCACAAGCTTGGCAATCTGATCGTTGAAGCCTTGAGCTTTCTCAGCAAATTCTAGGCCTTGTGTGATTTCAGTTTGACTTTCGGTGTCTGGGACGGTCGAGAGAAGTTCTTCCTTGCGCTTAGTATTGGCATTTATCTTAGCCTCTATTTCTTCGATTTGCGCCCTGAAGGAAGCATTTTCTCGATCGATGGCATCAATTTCTTCTTGTTTAGATGCTTTTTGCTTCGACAACTCCGCAATTCGAGAAGTTGTCTCCGAAACAGCAGTCCATGCAGAAGAGCTTTTGCCATATAACACTTCAAGCTGGCTATTAAAGCCCCTTTGTCGCCGATAATCTGCTGAGACTTGATCAATAATGGAGTGTAACTCCATGATAAAGCCTGAAACTTCTGGAGCTACAGCTAACAAGTCTACAGCATTCAAAACATCCCTCAAGTATGATGGAGCAGTAGGGTCCCCCTCCAAAGCTTTCATCAAGTCCTTCTTGAAAAATTGAGCCTTAACCTTCGTCAAAGCCTCATCGAGAGGAGAAGTTTCAGTGGACTTCCCCGACAGGGTAGGAACCTCCTGGCTAGCGTCAGATGAACTTTTGCTCTCGATGATGGCGTTCAGATAGCTAACAGGGTCAGTTTGCTTCAAGAGTTCTAAGTCGTCTTTCGACCTGTGCTTTGTTGAGGTAACAACCTTTGCAACAGCATTGTCTTGGGTTTGAGGCTGTTGAGTAATATTTGCCTCGACTGGATTCCCTTCGACTCGGACTGCGGCAGTACCAGCGTCATCATGGTGCCCTTCGCCAGCGTCACCTTGGTTCTCTTCGCCAGCGGCACCTTGATCCTCTTCGCCAGCGTTGCCGTGGTCCCCTTCGTCACGATTCTCTTCCGACAGATCCACCACCTGAATCTCTTTTGGCTGTTGCTCTTCTGTTTGAGGATCTTCTGCTGGTTTTTCTGCCGTCTCAGCATTGGCCTCATTTATTTCAGTATGGGCTTCATCGTTCGCCAAGTCTTTTTCTTGTGGCCTGCTGAGTTCAGCAGACTCCAATGTTTCAGAAGTCCTTGGCGGTGAGCTTTCAGTGGTGTCCTGAAAAGAGAAGCAGAAGAATCTTCAAAATTCGAAAGAGTCATAGTCGAATGTAGGTATCGACACTTGAATTACAAAGAGATCTAAGAGATTACCTGTAAATTAGCTTCAGCCCCAAGGCTGGAATTGTCGCTTTCGACAGGCTTATTGAGAAGAACGTTTAATTCCTCCTCCGTTGGCTCCTCAATGATTACTGGAGGTGGCCTGGGCTTTCTCCCAGCGACCTTTATTCTAATTGTTCGACCAGCAGCCTCAGGAAGAGGAACGTCCTTCTTCAGCTTTCGCCTTTTTAGAGGAGCAGGGGGAGAATCATCTTCTTCATCGCTCCCAGATTCGACCGTCAGTGCTGGCCGTTTCTTGGGCGAAGGTGCCTAAAAAACCAATGGGAATTCGATTTAGCAATTGCATCGAAAGTCAAGAATTAAAAGCCAGAAGAAAATAATGAAAGTCTGGTTACCGATACAGAAGGCTTTTTCGAAGGGCCTTCCCCCTGTTGGTTTGTTGTGGTCTTCGCCGGCGCTATAGTCTTCGCCGGCGGTGGAGGTTTTGTTAAGGGGCCTCCTCCCTGTTGGCCTTCTGCAATCTTCTTGGCTGCAGGCTTTCGAACAACTGAAAGCAGATAAAATAATTAACAGGCTAGCACTCGAAAGAGAAAGACAAAGTAATTTGAAAGGATGAACTTACATTTCTTTATTTTGTCCAAGACAAGGACAAAAGATTTCTGAAGCTCATCCACGAAGTCCTTCTCGTCGAAAAACTCCTCAGCGTAATAACTTTTCCACCACTCCTCGAAGGATGGTGAGCAAAGAAAGTTAAGCTGGTAGTCAAACAACGAAAGAACTGTTCGACCAGCATATCTTCCGATATGTTTAGTGGCAGCTTCTTCGGTGTAGTCGTTGCAGAAGTATAACATAGACTTCTCCCTTGGAAAAATTGGAGAAGGTAGTGTTTGAATAATACCAAACTGGCGAGACACCAGGTTTGGTTGATATGCAATCAGACTCAAGTGAGTCTTAGAGCTCCTGAATCGAAGAGGCATGATTCTTGGTGTGAGGAACGCCTCCCACATTGTTGTATGTTCGTCAACCTGAGGACCACTCGACGTCCTAGGATGTGGCCTTGTGAACCACTCTGGGCCAACCTTCCGTCGAGCAAACGGAGCCATAGTCGAAGAAAACTCTTTCCTTCTAGCAAACATCAGAACGAAGTTTGTGAAAGTTTGCTGAAGCTCCAGTCCATCTTCCATTGGAGTCAACAAAGCCAGTCTGGTTCCTTCGACACGTCTGTTCGCTATCTCTGGAGCCTGCTCATTTATTTGAATCTTCTTCGGCAAGAAAGATTCGAAGGTGGCATTGAGCCACAGTTGGAGCAGCCAAAAAGGTCCAGCAAGCAGCAGACTGGCCCTGTTCTCGATAATCTTCAGAAGAGTCGCTCCATTACTAATCGACTCATACAGGCTAGCCAAAATCAATTCTGCCAAACAGATATTTTGGCCATGATGGAGTTGAGTGGCGAGAGTGACCATCTTCTTGGTCAACTGTAAGGACTTGGAGCAAAACACAAAGCGTGTCAGCCATAAGGCTAGAAACGCAATGTGTTCGACATCCGACACAGCATCTGTCGACCTGTCGTGGTAGTGATTGATGAAGGTGGTGTAGGTTGGTTTTGTGGCAGAGAATCCAATTTGATCCTCCGACATCTCCTCCGGGTCGAAGTAGTCCCCGGTGGGTCGAAGGCCAGTGATAGCGGCCACATCGAAGAGTGTAGGAGTCAGCATTCCACAGGGAAGATGGAAAGTGAAATGGGTGTAGTCCCAGAAGAGGAGAGAAGCTATCAACATCTCTAGGGAATAGTTAAGACCTGTCTTCGACAGCATAACCAGGTCGAAAATCCCCATATCTTTCCAGATCGAAGCCTGGCGTTTTTCCATTTTTTCCAGCCAAGCACTATAATCAGGGGTAAGGCTAGGGCCAGACCTGAAAGCCCTAACACCTTTGTTGAAGAAACGGAGGTCGATTTTCTCTTTAGCAGGGTCTTCATTATCCTTTGCATCTTTCTTGGAGCATGCAACCGGTTTTAGTCTCTCAACTACCGGAAAATAACTCTTGATCTTCATGGCCTCAGAAATGCTTGGGTACAATGGGCCAGACATAGCAAAGATCTGGTTGGAATATCCAACCGGGATCATAAGGTGGCATGAGTAAGCATCACGTACAGCAATGTCCAAAGGTTCAGGGACCCTTCGTTGGCCCGTGGAAGTCACTACTAGAGCGGTGACGAAAACCCTAGGTTTGACGTTTCCAGATGGTGCGTTGGTGCTAGGAGCATTGGAAGAACCAGATGCCATTGTTAGTGGTGAGGATGAAGACGAAGTGAAGAAAAGAGGTTTGCAAAGTTGACAAGTTTGTATGCAAATGGAGAAGTCTGAAAGCTAGATAGTGTAAAAAGTCCCACAATGGGTACTTACTGCTATTTATAGTAGTGGGGGAAAATCCCCAAAATCGAGGACATTAAATGCCATTTAATGTTGCAGAAGGTAGTGGGACACGTGGCGTCTCCCTGTTGTTTTAGCCGTTCTGCAGAAATGGAGGGGTGCAGCGTGCGCCCTCGTTTTTGGGAATTGTCATAATGACAAATTCTGAAATGACGTTTGGCACACTGCACGCCGTACTGAGGTGACGTCTTAGGTACGGATAAATGATGGTTTTTTTTGGGATTGTCAGTGGTTGGTAGAAGACAACAAAAAGTGCACAATTTAATTTGTGACTAAGCATGAAAAGACAGGTGTCGAATGGCGTTTCAAAGAATGCCTTTTTCTTTCAGAGTCGAAATAAGGCATTCTTGGGGGGCAATTTGTTGGCTCCTAAATTCGACACCCTTGTTTCATTTATGTCAGCCATTAAAGCTGAAGGATGTTTTCGACCAGCTAGGTCCGTCGAAATGCCCATCGAAAGATGGCAAGGTACTTAGAAGATTTCTTCCAAGGGAGAAGTTGGTTGCCTTCGACGTCGAAGGTGTTTCTCGTCGAAGATGCTTCTCGACGAAGGTGTTCGATGGTTCAGAGTGGAATGGTTTGAAATTCAAGCGTTTGGAGGGAAAACGATTTCCAGCGGTTACCAAGTGCAATGTGCAAAGACCTGGAGCGTCGAACGTTGAGAACGTGCCAAGTGGGATCATCTCGAAGCAGTGTAACTGCCCGACGGTTACTTGGGATGTTTTAGTATAAATAGTAGTAGTCACGCAGTTTCTCGTGTGTGTTCACAATTATATACAAAGTCACTCATATAGATTCGAGTACCCAGCGTGTGAGAAAGAATTGTTGAGAAATGTATGTGTGAAACACCAACTTTATTAATCAAAGTCATTTACTTTTCCAGAAATTTACTTGCTTTCTTCTTTACTTTCCTGTCGAAATCCTTTACTTTAAGCCTTCATTTATTTTACCAAGCCTACTTCTTCATGCAATTTACTTAAAGCCTCTTTATTTTATTGTCATTTAACCAATATCCAATTTAATCAAAACCTCAAAATCAACCTATGTCCTAGGATCAATCTGATCGATCCTGCGAGTAACCAAATAAGTAACCATTTGGAGGATCAGCGGTTGTTTACCAATAACCACGGTAAACAGCGTGCAAACCCTAATTCTTGATTTAATGTCAAAGAAGCGTCTGCTTGACCAAACCCTGAGCCAAACTCAACCAAATCACTAAAAACCCTAATAATCTGCTTGGACTGATGAGAAAAGTCTGTTTGACCGATTCTTAAGCCAATTTGAAAAATCGTGAAAAGCCCGAAGCTGTGATTTCTTGTGAAAAAGAGAGGGCAAATTTTGGGGTACAACAGTTGCCCCTGTTCAATCTTCTTGAACCTGAAGAGTTAGATTGGCAAGTTTGTCGTTCGCGACTCGAAGGTAAAAGGAGATTGGACACTAGAGTGCCCAAAAAATTTGCACTCGTCAAAGCGTAGTTTGAGGGAATGGGCTTAAAGATGCCATTTGGAGATGGGCTTAAAGATGCCATCTGGGGATGTGACAGAATCTTGTCGGGGGTTAGGCTTAGAGATGCCATATGGATATGTGACAGAATCTTGTCGGGGGATGGGCTTAGAGATGCCTTCTGGAAATTGTTGGTAGGAGGATGGGCTTATAGATGCCATCGGAAGGTGATTGTATCTTGTTGGAGATGGGCTTGTAGATGCCATCCAAGAAGCTTTGTTGAACTGTATGTCGTTGGTGAGTGGGTGAGTATCAGAAAGGTATCCATGTTTGGAACATCTCTGAACTGGGGATCTGAACAAGCAATGAATTGACATCCATGTTTGGAATCATCCGTAAACTGTTTTCAGTAGTTGCATCTGAACAAGAGATAAGTTAACATCCGTATCTGGAGAACCCGTAAACTGTTTTCAGAAGTCTTGAAATTGAATAAGCAATAGATCAGCATCCATGTTGGGAAGCGTCCGTAAACTGTCTTCAGAAGTCTTGGAATTGAAATTGAGAGGGAACCGGTGTAGGGTTGCCTAATGATGAGTCCGTGTAAAACTGCATCTGAATTCGAGAAGAAACCGGTGTAGGGTTGCTTCAAGATGGTCAAGTAGATAATTATCCTGTCTGGTTTCAGGTATTAATCTGGAACTTGAAAAGGTTGGTCGACGAGATATTTGTCCTGGCTAGTTTCAGGTATTGTGATGTCGGGAGTGGGCTTACAGATGCCATTTGGAGATAGGATGGATAGTTACTGGAGATGGGCTTAAAGATGCCATCCAAGACTGATTGTTGAATTGTAATTTGGTAAGTTGAAAGAAGGAACCTGTGTAGGGTTTTCTGATGATGAGTCCATGTAAAACTGCATCTGAATTTGAGAAGGAACCGGTGTAGGGTTGCCTGATGATGAGTCTGTGTAAAACTGCATCTGGATTTGAGAAGGGACCAATGTAGGGTTGCCTGATGATGAGTCCGTGTAAAACTGCATCTGGATTTGAGAAGGAACCGGTGTAGGGTTGCTTCATGATGAGTCCGTGTAAAAACTCATCTGAATTTGTGAAGGAACCGGTGTAGGGTTGCCTGATGATGAGTCCGTGTAAAACTACATCTGGATTTGAGAAGGAACCGGTGTAGGGTTGCTTCATGATGAGTCCGTGTAAAACTGCATCTGAATTTGCGAAGGAACCGGTGTAGGGTTTCCTGATGATGAGTCCGTGTAAAACTGCATCTGAATTCGAGAAGGAACCGGTGTAGGGTTTCCTGATGATGAGTCCGTGTAAAACTGCATCTGAATTTGAGAAGGAACCAATGTAGGGTTGCTTTATGATGAGTCCGTGTAAAACTGCATCTAAATTTGCGAAGGAACTGGTGTAGGGTTGCTTCATGATGAGTCAGTGTAAAACTGCATCTGAATTTGCGAAGGAACAGGTGTAGGGTTTCCTGATGATGAGTCTGTGTAAAACTGCATCTGAATTCGAGAAGGAACCGGTATAGGGTTTCCTGATGATGAGTCCATGTAAAACTGCATCTGAATTCGAGAAGGAACAAGTGTAGGGTTTCCTGATGATGAGTCCGTGTAAAACTGCATCTGAATTTGAGAAGGAACCGGTGTAGGGTTTCCTGATGATGAGTCCGTGTAAAACTGCATCTTGGATAATTGTTAATGATAGCCTTTTATTCTTATCCTGAAAAGGACAAATGTTAGCTAAACACAAAGTTATGTTGCATGATATGTATGATGCAATGAATTGCGTTTCGTCAATGTTTATGATATATGAATGTAATGGATGTGTATGAAAGCTGAGTAGCTGTCTTGTCGAGGAAGACGAATCCTGGATAATGAAATCTTTGACTGCCGCCGGGGAAAGCAAATCCTTGACTGCTGCAGGGGATTGAAAATCCTTTGATCGTTGAAAATGAGAAGTCCTGGGACCACTGTTGGGGAATCAGGGGCTTGGGTTGTATACCAATCTACTGGGGATTCCTGTCTTGAGGAGATCTTCACTGGGGAATATCTGAATATCCTGTGAGGAACTGAGAATGAGAGTCTTCATTCTGCTTGGGGAATTAAGAATTCTGGGGGGAATAAGTATCAAAATGTCGCCAAATCTGGGTCACATCTGAACTATCTCTAGAAGGAAATCTGGAATAAGTATCAGAATGTCACCAAATCTGGGTCACATCTGAACTATCTTTAGAAGGAAATCTGGAATAAGTATCGGAATATCGCCAAATCTGGGTCACATCTAAACTATCTCTAGAAGGAAATCTGGAATAAGTATCGGAATATCGCCAAATCTGGGTCACATCTGAACTATCTCTAGAAGGAAATCTGGAATAAGTATCGGAATGTCGCCAAATCTGGGTCACATCTGAACTATCTCTAGAAGGAAATCTGGAATAAGTATCGGAATGTTGCCAAATCTGGGTCACATCTGAAGTATCTCTAGAAGGAAATCTGGAATAAGTATCGGAATGTCGCCAAATCTGGGTCACATCTGAACTATCTCTAGAAGGAAATCTAGAATAAGTATCGGAATATCGCCAAATCTGGGTCACATCTGAACTATCTCTAGAAGGAAATCTAGAATAGGTATCGGAATGTCGCCAAATCTGGGTCACATCTGAACTATCTCTAGAAGGAAATCTGGAATAAGTATCGGAATGTCGCCAAATCTGGGTCACATCTGAACTATCTCTAGAAGGAAATCTGGAATAAGTATCGGAATGTCGCCAAATCTGGGTCACATCTGAACTATCTCTAGAAGGAAATCTGGAATAAGTATCAGAATGTCGCCAAATCTGGGTCACATCTGAACTATCTATAGAAGGAAATATGGAATAAGTATCGGATTGTCGCCAAATCTGGGTCACATCTGAACTATCTCTAGAAGGAAATCTGGAATAAGTATCGGAATGCCGCCAAATCTGGGTCACATCTGAACTATCTCTAGAAGGAAATCTGGAATAAGTATCGGAATGTCGCCAAATCTGGGTTACATCTGAACTATCTCTAGAAGGAAATCTGGAATAAGTATCGGAATGTCGCCAAATCTGGGTCACATCTGAACTATCTCTAGAAGGAAATCTGGAATAAGTATCGGAATGTCGCCAAATCTGGGTCACATCTGAACTATCTCTAGAAGGAAATCTCGAATAAGTATCGGAATGTCGCCAAATCTGGGTCACATCTAAACTATCTCTAGAAGGAAATCTGGAATAAGTATCGGAATGTCGCCAAATCTGGGTCACATCTTAACTATCTCTAGAAGGAAATCTGGAATAAGTATCGGAATGTCTCCAAATCTGGGTCACATCTGAACTATCTCTAGAATTAAATCTGGAATAAGTATCAGAATGTCGCCAAATCTGGGTCACATCTGAACTATCTCTAGAAGGAAATCTGGAATAAGTATCGGAATGTCGCCAAATCTGGGTCACATCTGAACTATCTCTAGAAGGAAATCTGGAATAAGTATCGGAATGTCTCCAAATCTGGGTCACATCTGAACTATCTCTAGAAGGAAATCTGGAATAAGTATCAGAATGTCGCCAAATCTGGGTCACATCTGAACTATCTCTAGAAGGAAATCTGGAATAAGTATCGGAATATCGCCAAATCTGGGTCACATCTGAACTATCTCTAGAAGGAAATCTGGAATAAGTATCGGAATGTCGCCAAATCTGGGTCACATCTGAACTATCTCTAGAAGGAAATCTGGAAAAAGTATCGGAATGTTGCCAAATCTGGGTCACATCTGAACTATCTCTAGAAGGAAATCTCGGAAGGTGATGATCTTTGCCCCCTAGTACAAGATGCTTGTGATATTGTCAGGACACTTGGACCGCACGTAACCCTTTGATGAGATTGACGTTTAAATCCCCCAAGTGATGGTGAGGGAGACTTTCCCCAGGTTACTCTGCAAATTGAGAGATTTCTTGAAATCTTGACTGGACTGCCCCAGGTGTGCTGGATAGTGACATGTCATGCCCCCTTGTTGATAGGAGATTTGTCAATGGAAGTGTCACCCTTTTCGAAGTGATTTTGCTCACTGAGAGAGCTTTCGTTCATCGGATATTCATTGTGTGAATTTCTCCGTTGTCAAACAAATAGCCAAATGCAAACAATGATATTCAAATAATGCAAAGTTTATGTCTGTCTTGAAGTTTTGAGAAAATGTGTTTTTTAGCAGAAAACTTTTTATAAGACAAAAACAACACAAGATTTAGAGCAAAGCCTTACAGGAGTCAGGATACCTTTTGTAACAGTATGCTTTCGAACTAACCCATGCTTCAGTTAGGACTTTTGAAGGGTTGTAACGTGGCTTGGTTCACGGTTTAAGAAACAAAGGATAAAGGCTCAAAGTATATTTGTACCCACCCGCTCTTCGTGATGTTCTTCAATCCTAAACTCAGTTAATTGTGCGTCGAACTCTATTCGAGTTTGGAACGACTCTTTTGGTGATGGTTCACACAAGTTGAATTTGTTGGAAGACAGTCATTTTTGCAACATTTTTCACGTTGTTTGAGGATTTATAGTGACCTTGTTCTTTTGATTTGTTATCCCTAACTTTTGCCTGACTGTTCCTGTTTTCGAGATTACAGTCAGCGGGATGCCCCAGCTTTCTTAAGCCTCCTTTGTAGGTTTTGGCTTAGTGGGCTTTTCTCTTTTGAGAGGTAATGACTGCCTATGAGATAAGGAACCATCACTGTCTTTTGATTCCAGAGGAATGCTCTTCTTTTTTTTGATGTCGTTCGTTGTATTACGAACTGAGAGTTTGCGACTTCAATGCGCACCTTTTTTGGATTAACTGAGAGACTACCCTGCCCCAGGTTTAAATCAAAGGTTTTAATTTGTTTAGAACAGAAAACTCCTACTTCTTTGGCTCGAAGGGGTTGACTAGGGATTATCTTCCTTATAACTCCAATGTTTGGGATTTGAAAGAAATGCCTGTACATCATCAGCAAGGTCTGTTCAAAAGCATACTGTATGAGAATATGGTATTGTTTCGTCATCCTCCCTCTAAAGGCTTGTAACTTTTAGCAAGAGTTAAATGTCATAAAGAAAGTAGAAAGCATAGCTCAAGTGTAATGAAAATGAGTGGATCAAATCAAGACAAACATATGCAATGCATTAATGAAACAAAGTTTGAAATTAATAGATAATTGTTTGAATAACAAAGAGATTACAACTTGAAAATTTAAATGAAACAAAGACATTCTCAATGACTTGGCATAGGAGCAATGATTACGCTAGAGTCTCCGGAGGGTCAAACTCGATCTCCTTGGCATCAATCATGTCTTGGATCTTGTTCTTCAGAGGCCAACAGTTGTTTGTGTCATGTCTCGGACTGTCAAAGTGGTATGCACACCTTTCATTGGGATGATAGGTAGGAGCAGAAGTATTTGGGTTCCGGAGGGGAGCCCTCAATGTAATCAGCTCTACCTGCAACATGCGTTGTAGCGCTTGACCCAGTGACATGTTGATCTTGGTGAATTGTCTTTTAGGTGCGACCTCCTTACGCTGATGCCCCTGTCTTTGTTGAGCAGGCGTAGGATTAGAGATCAAGATTGCTCCTACGTGTTGGTCACGGTGACTCTTTTGACTGTTCACATCATTAGACTCTTTCTTCCCATTATGGGGAATTTTCTGAGCATCGGAGGGTGTAGCTCCTTGGATCTTTCCACTTTTGATGCCAGCTTCGACCCTTTCGCCGGTCAGTATTAGCTCGGTGAACCCGGCTGAGGAGCTTCCAATTAAGTGATTGAAGAAAGGCCCTGTCAAAGTTCCCATGAAGATGTCAATCAGCTCTCTGTCAGTTAAAGGGGGTTGCACTCTACCAGCCAGATCTCTCCACTTTTGAGCGTATCCTTTGAAGCTCTCGTCGGAACCCATGGTCATGTTCTGCAATTGCACACGAGTTGGTGCAAGATCAGCATTGTATTGATACTGTTTGTAAAAAGCCATAGCTAAATCTTCCCAGGTGTGGATGCGAGAACTCTCCAATTGATAGAACCACTCGAGTTGAGGCCCTACCAGGCTTTCTTGGAAGAAATGGATCCAAAGCTTTGGATCAGTTGTGTATGGCTGAATCTTGCGGACATAAGATTTTAAGTGCATCTTAGGGCAAAAGACTCCATCATACATGGACAAGGTAGGGACTTTGAACTTTGGAGGGATGACTAATCCAGAAACCAAACCCATGTCTCCTAAATCCAAGCCAGTTATTTGTTGAACCTCCATAGCATTGAGGCGATCCTCCAACTGTTTGTACTTGTCATCAGCGGGAGGATATTGTTCTTCGGAGTAACCAGCTTCATCAATCTCCAAATTGTGGTCTTCTTCAAGACTGGCCCCTATGCTGGGTGGAGTTGAAAGATCTAGGGTTTTAGGTCTTCTCTTCAGGATGCCCGTTGCCTTCTTGGACTTCTTCTTCTTGTCTTTGAGAAGGAGAGCTTTCAGATCCTCTTGCCCTTTACCCATAGCCAGAAGCATTTGTTGGAATTGAGTGTTTTGAGCTTGGAGATCTTTCACCCTTTGTTCCATATCCATCTTACTGAAATAAACAGTAGGAAGATAAGGAGACCTGTATGGGAAACCTGTTATGCAATGATATGTATGATATATGTATGCAATGGTTTCAAGGATCTCTTGGGGTAAACACAAGAGAATGTTAGAGGTTGAACTTCGATCTTTGATTGGAGAACTTTGCACCTGTGGATGTCTTTCCACGAGAATCAAGCTTACCATGTCAAGTGGGTCATAGCCCCTGATTCAAGTTGTTGCACTTGATCTTTGATGGCATTTGTTTAGAGGAGAAAACCTCTTTCCCTTTGGTAGACGTCTGGTTCAACGTGACCCTGCATCAAAAGACCCTTGAGATCCTTGAAATGGTTATTGTAAATGCTATGGTATGATGTCATGATGTTATGTACATGTGTGATACGGTGGGAGAACTGACTTGAGATTTTGCGTTTGTTTTCGCAAATGTTTCGGTTGAGCAAGAGTCGCCACCGACTTTTTATTTTATCCTAAGGAAAGGTTAAAAAAGCACAGCAAAAACCTTTGAGATGTTTTCTTGGGTTCGGGGAGTAGATTATAGAAAGGGAAGGTATTAGCACCCTTTCTATCCATGGTTATCCAAGGGCTCTTAGTTACTTGCTTAGATCAACTTGCCTTGATTTTCAATTGTTTGAAATGGTGCTTTCAATTGTTTGAAATGGTGCTTTGTGTGTGGGTTTGAAAATGTTTTGAAAAGAGGCCAATGTGGTGGCAACCTTTGTAATGATCCATGTTGGGATGTATACAAAGGTGTATGTCTTTTGAAAAGTTTTCAATGTTTTTTGAAAGTTGTTTTGAAAGTGTGTTGTGATGTGTGGTTTTGGAAAATAGGCAAGTGTTTTTGTTTTGCAAGTTGGCAAGTAACTAAGAGTTTGTCTACCCCTAAATTTCTCAAAGATCTTTCCTATGTTTTTAACCCTTTTAACAATTTTGTTCCACCATTGTATTTGGTGGACAATCTTGTGTTAGGATGTGAACGGGACGGGCACGGGTCATCGTTTAGACCATGATTGCAATGGTGCCAAGTATCTTTGGGCAATTTTTCCTTTAAGGGACTTGATCATTTTTAGGCAACTTTTGAAAGCGTCATCGAGGGACTATGATCATTTGAATTTGTTTTGTTTTGCCAAAGATACCTAACATGCAACATGGCCCATTATTGAAGGCAACAAGTGGAGTAACCCTAGGGGTGCAAGTGTGATTGGTGTTGTCCATTTTCATGCTTTGTTATCTTTGAATTAGGTCAAGCTATTTGTTTTGGTTGATTTTTGCATACAAACCCTAAGTCTATCATGGCATATTTAGAAAGCTTTTAAATGCAAAATTTAAAGTCCTAAACTATTACAACATAATTATGGGATGGGGGTACAAATGTTCAAATGGGGATATTTAGCAAGAAAAGTTAAATCTAAACTATTACATCCAAATTGAATATTCAAATTATTTAATTGCACAATAATTAAATAAACAAAATAAATATGCAAGATGCAAAAATGATTTTCATATGTATGTAAAAGTATTTTTTATGTGACAAATAAACAAAAATAAAAAAGGAATAATTTTGGATATTTTTACATTTTAGGGCAAAACCCTAATTTTCTAAATAAGTATTTATTATTTATTATATGCAATATTTATTAATTATATACAAAAAATAAATAAAAAGGGAGTATATTGTAAAAAAAGTGATTTTTGAGGTCAAATATTAATAAAGATAAAAATGTATTATTTTTATGTTTTTATCCTAAATATTCTAATAAATATATAAGTACTTATATTATTTACTAAATATATTAAATATGTACAAAAATAAAAATATTTATTATTTACAAAAAAAGTATATTTTTTAGAAAATGTTTTCAAAAGATAAAATAAAATAAAATCAGAAAATAACAATGTTTTTGTATTATTTTTTAATATTTTAAACAAAATATTATGTATATTTATTTACATATAAACTAAATGAAACAAAATAAATACCAAATAAAATGCAAAAAATGTGAGAAAAATATTTTTAATGTTTTTTCATGTTTGGATAAAAATATAAAATCAAAATCAAAAGGAAAAAATCAAAAATGACAAATATATCTCAAAATGGGCCAGGGGGTGTATGTGTAAAAAGATGGTGCAAAAAGGAAAACAAAACTCAGGCCCAGCCCAAGTCCATCTTCTTCAACCTCCAACCAGTTTATTCCAAAAACGCGCGTTTCTCATGCTGATTCAAACATCCTGATTCTTGGACTTTCAAGCAAAACTCATAACACCAAAAATGTAGAGCATCAAGAGACGAATCCAGACATATAAAGAACTTAACTTAACTCTAAGAAACGAAGGAGAATTTCTTTATCCCTAATTCCTGCCCTTAAGTTTTTTCTAATATTTAGGTTCCAAATTCTCTCAGCACACACAACATAAATGCAAAGTAATTATATGTGTAGCTTCAGGGCCATGAGTAGAGCATTTTTCATTCATAAACCTAAACCTAACTCTTCCTAGATTGAGAGATATAAGTCCATGAACTTACCTGTTCAGCTTGGATCGTGTATGACAATGGAGGCACTTTCAAGGCAATGTGAGGACTTGTACAGCTTGCTTGAAGTTCAGGGATGCTTCTCCAATGCTTGGTGTGCTTTGAATCTTGCTGAATCACTCCATGGAAGTCAACCTGCAAGAGAGAAAAATGAAAATGGAAAACTATGCTATGGCTGTTACAGTCTGTATCTAAGGTTGGGGATAGCTTGTATGGATGTTATTGAATGTGTTTGAGGTGGTTTGGATGAAAACGCGCGAGGGAAATGAAATGTGGAAGTCAATATGCAAAAGATACCCTGTTTTGCCACAAAACTGTGTTTTGATAAATGAGGGAGTCTTAGGGATGGCCTGGTCGTGTTTTAGGTTACTTGAGGAGTATGGAATATGTTCATAATGTTTGCTTAGGTTTCTCTTGACAGGAATGAGAGTTGTGTTTCAAAATGCAAGTTTTCTTCTATCTTAAGCAAAGTTTGTCAACTTGGTTTCTAGGCTACCACATGCCCCTCAAGTATGCTGCACAAATCACTCTTGATCAGTGGAATTGGCTCCTGACTTTGTGCCTAGAATATATGCTTTGGTACTTCTTAGATTTGTGTTTGACATAAAGTTCAACTTTTCAAAAATGGCTAAGTTACTTTTTCTAATTATGGATTAAATTGGCATGTAATGGTTAAACACACAATATAAGGCTTGAACACAAAGGATTTACATTAAATTATTAAGTGCAAATGAGATTAGAGGCCTGTAACTAGCTTGAAACATGCTGAGTTCAAAAATGCAAAGTTATGAACATGGAAATGGCTCATGAACAAAGTGACTTTTGCCCATATTGACAAATTCGATTCTCCCTAACCACAAGGGTGTTTGAGAAGTTATTGGACAATTTGGAAAGCTTGGAATGTGTAATACAATCCATCTTTGTAATGCAAGTTGAGATTCCAAGTGGAAGCATGTGAAAAGTGGCCATGAAGTTGGGCAAAAATCCTGCCTAAAATAGGGCAAAATATTTCTAAGTTAAGAATGTTTTGCACCCTTGTTCCAAAAATTGTAACTTGAGCTACAAGCTTCTTTTGAGGAAACTTTGTGAATCAAAGTTGTAGATTTTGCAATGGACTACAACTTTCATGTTTTGAATTTTCCTTGAATCCAAATGTATCTTGATGAAAAAATGGGACAAAGTTAGGAAAAAATTAGGAATTTTCATAACTTAGAAAAATTCTAAGTTATGAAAATTCTTCATTTCAAACCCTAATTTGTAATTCTTGATTTCTTGATGAACAAGTTTCATAATTTGACATGTCTTGATGAAAAATGAATCTTGACACTTGATTTTGACCAAAAAGTCAAAGTTTGACTTTTCAGTATACAGTCAAATTTGGCTCAGTTGACTGGAAAATTCATCTGTCAATCTTGTGCATTTGGGATCTTTTGAACTTATTGAATGTGTCAAGACCATGTCATTGAGTCATTGAGTCCATATGTGAGCTTGAATTGCCATTGGTTAGGTCAAACAGTCAAAAATTGCCTTTGTGCAGTCAAAACCCTAAAAATGACCATTTTGCCCTTTTGGTGATCTGATCAAATTTCTTGTGGAATTATGATCCAAACTTGATCAAATGGTCCATATGAGTTCATAATGTTGATGTGGGTCAAAAATCATGAGGTTTGACTGTCAATTGACCACAGTTGACTTTTTCCCCAATACAACTAATTTCTAGATCAACTGTCCAATTGACTGGGCAAAGATTGGAATCAAGACTTGGAACTTGGTATGGATAAACTTGTGAGTCTAATATGAAGAATGAAAGTCACTTTGGGCCTTTTAGGTCAAAACATCTTTGTGCAAACACAAACCCTAATTTGGGTCAATAGTGCAAGGAGGGGTCTTGAGCAGAGTAAACCCTAACTTGTTCTTGAGCTCCAAGGGTCTTGTGATGAGAAAATGTTGAGGAAATGGGAGGGAAAATTTTGGGGTACAACAACATGTATGCAAAAGCAAGTAAGTGTATATACAGGTAATCATATTCACACAAAGCAAACAAGTCCTTAGGTTTAGGCTTGCATGGGGTTTGTAGGTAAGTACCCTCTTGAAGTTAGTTGGCTCATCCTGTCCTAAAATAGAAACCGGGTTCTAAGGAGCTCAATATCACTGGATTATTTTCCGTGTTCATTTTTTTGGTTTAGCCACTTAACTGGCGACCAAAATATTCCAAGAAAAACAATCCTCAATGAGTGTAGTATCGAGTATCTACCAACTTCAGACTGCACCAAAGTCGGTTATCTCACTACCCCTAAAAAGGCCAAGATGGTCAAGTAAGGTTCTAAGAGTTCGTTAGTGCTTCATGACATCGCTCAGCGGCCCCGTATTCTCCTTGACTACTCAAGGGCTACCGGTACTCACAAATATGTCACACTAACATAGCTTACTGCTTCAACCATGTCGGTGTACCCCGCACAGTTCCCTCACAGATTTATTGCTATTTACCTAAAAAGGTGCCCCCAAATCCGGGTGTAGGATTTACAACAAACCCAAACAAGGATCTAAAAAGTAAAGCAATCAAAGCAGTCAAAGCAAGTATGTAAAGGTGATCTAAACCCTAAGGTAACCCCACTTTTAAATTTATCCCCAGCAGAGTCGCCAGTTCTGTGATACAGTGGGAGAACTGACTTGAGGTTTTACGTTTGTATTCGCACTTGTTCGGTTTAGCAAGAGTCGCCACCGACTTTTTATTTTATCCTAAGGAAAGGTCAAAAAGCACAGGAAAGACCTTTGAGATGTTTTCGTGGGTTCGGGGGGTAGATTATGAAAAGGGAAGGTGCTAGCACCCTTTTCATCCATGGTTATCCATGGGCTCTTAGTTACTTGTTTTAGATCACTTGCCTTGATTTTCAATTGTTTTGAAATGGTGTTTGTGTGTGTGGTTTTGAAAATGTTTTGAAAAAGATGCCTTGTCTAGGCAACCGTTGTAACAATTCTTTACTCGAATGTTTTACAAAGGTGTTTGTCTTTTTGAAAAGATGTTTCAATGTTTTTGAAAGTTGTTTTGGAAGTTATGTTTGTGAAGTGTGTTTGAAAGTAGGCAAGTGTGTTTTGCAAGTTTGATCAAGTAACTAAGAGTTGGTCTACCCTATTTTACTCAAAGGTCTTTCTTATGTTTTAACCCTTTTAACAGTATTATTCCACCATTGTATTTGGTGGACAATCTTGTGTTAGGATGTTAACGGGACGGGCGCGGGTCATCGTATAGACCATGAATGCAATAGTGTCAAGTGTCTTTGGCAATTTTCTTGAGGTACTATGACCATTTTTGTTTAGGCAACTTCGAAAGCGTCATCGAGGGACTATGATCATTTGATTGCTTTTGTTTTGCCAAAGTACTTGACATGCAAACATGGCCCATTTTGGAAGGCAACAAGTGGAGGAACCCTAGGGGTGCAAGTGTGAATTGTGTATTGATTGTCATGCATTTATCTTTGTATTAGGTTATCTAGCGGTTGATTTTGAATCTTCGCATACAAACCCTAGTTACTATACAGTATATAGAAAGCGATAAATTGCAGGAATTTAAAGTCTAAGCTATTACAAATAAGTATCCGGGGATGGAGGTACAAATGTTTACAAATGGGGATGAGTCTTATCAGGATAGTAGTGTCCAAATAATATATACAACCAAATCGAATCGCATTCTCAATGTAAAATATAGCAATGTATAAGCATAAAAGAGAATCAAAAGGATTGTAAAATGTATGTGATTATTTACAAATGATGCAAATATTAACCTAATGTAGTTATTAAGTATTTATATTATTTATTTTTGTGTTTTTGTTAATTATAAATAAACAAAAAAAAAGTTTTAAAGAGAAAAGTCTTTAATTCAAAAAATCTATTTTTATGTATCTCAAGTGTAATAAAAATAAATAAATAAAAAGAGTGTTGTTAATAAAAATTTTAATGTAAAAAATAATATATCATTTTTATTTAAAAGAATTAGTTTAAGTTTTTAAAAAAAGAAATAAAGTGGTCATAAAAGAAAAGTGTTAGTTTGTAAACAAAGAAAAGAAATAAATGGGCTTTATGTTACATGTTTGGCCCAAACAAACAAATTCAGAAAGGGGGGTGCGCCAGATTTGAATGGGCTTGGCAGTTGGATGGGGTGAAAGCCCAAATAGTTTGCAACAAGGATTTTGTTTAGGGTTCACTTTTGTTGGCTTCAAAATAGGGTTTGTGTGAACAAACGGCGCCGCTCTCCACCTTCTTCCTCGCCTCTCTCGTTCTCAAACCGGCCATTGATGCTCTCTTCTCCTTGCCTCAGGCTTCCAGACGCGATGCCTCCATCTCTTCTCTCCACAGTTTCTCAGGGCGATGGAAAAAATGGGTAACGATTTTCTTTTTGAACATCTTTTAGGGTTCTTCAATTTTTAGTCTTGCATGTTATTAATCTTTGTGTTATTTGTTTCTGTGAGGTGTGGAAAAGAAGGAGGATAATACCTTTAGCGTTTGTTGTTGGAGGGGAGAATGAGAGTTGGACGATGATGCTTCTCAGGCGGCCGGGCGAGGAGAACACAATGACTTTGCTTCCTGGCTTACTTCCTGGTATTTTTGTATCTTTCTTTTGAACGGTTTTATGATGGATATCTGAAAACCCTAGAGTTGAGTTCCTCTCTTCTTTTCTTCTTCTGATTGTTTGCCCCTGAGTTTGATGATGTTGATTCTGAGTTTCCTATTGTTATGCTTCTGAGTTGCTTTCTAGTTTGTTGATATTGAAATGTTGATGTTGTTCTGATGACTGTATGCTTGTTTCACTTCTGATTTTTTTTCTCTCTTTGGATCTTGGTGAGCTTTCAATGATGAGTTGTTTGAATCTGAGATCTTTGTTGGATATTGTTGTTTAGCCTATGATGAACATATTCTAAGGCATTCATTTATGTTGTTTGGATATTTGGATGGATTTGCTTGAGTTTGGACTTGAGTTGGTTCAGGTTTATGGGCTATGTGGTTACAGGCAGGCTTATTGTGCAGTTTGCTCAGGTTTGAGGCATGCTTGAAATAGTTTGGAGTTTTGTTTTATGCAGGCAAGCAGGTTTGCTGGTTACGGGCCTTAAGGCTTGTTGCCTTAGGCTTGCTTCTGGTTGCAGTTTCTTTGGCTTTTGTTTTGATGCAGGTTTGAAAGGCTTGGAGGTTACATGCTTGTTACAGTTTGAAGCTTAGCAGGTTTGAGAGCTTGTTTTTAAGTTACAGGCTTGAGAGCTTGTGTTATATTTTTCTTTATGTTTTTCTGCCCCCCCTTTGACAATTTTGGTTTGTTGTTATATTTATCTATGTCTTGAGCTTGCAAACTGTAAGCCTCTCTACTTCTCTCTCTATTAAAGCATATTATATTGCTTTAGAATAGTTGTTTCTGAAAAGGTGTTTGGTTGGGAAATGATGAAATTGGCTTTACAAGTTGCTTGCATTTTGTCTTTCCTCTGCATATTGTACTTTCTTCTTTTCTTTGATGACAGCTTGATATCTTTTGATATATTTTTGACAATTTCTTTGGACAGTTTCTTTGGACAGTTTGGTTTGCCTTTTCAAGTAGCTTGTTTGTTCAATTTGAACTTTGCAACTTGTTTTGGCATATTCAGTAGCTTGTCCCTTTGGTTGACAATTTGAATTTATGCAACTTTGTATTTTGCTTAAATGATTTGTATGCTTGTAAAATAATTTTTCTTTACTATTTGTGAACCAAGGAGAGAATCTTCTTGTGATTTGCAAAGAGGGTGAGAAAAATATGATGAAAATCAAAACAATCTGATTCCGGCCAACCACCTTTAATGATGAATTTTTTGATTAACTGTCTGAGAATGCTTTTCCAAATTCATCTGTGTTTGACTTCTTTCTTCTCTTTTTGCAGGTAAATATCATTTGAGCATAGGATGCAACAGTAGAAGATGAAGATTTCAAGACACTTAGGATACAGTTTTATTTTATTTTAATCATTTGTAATAAATATTATTATAAATACTGTAAAATTACTGTATTTAAATAACACTTGTACCAATAATTAAAAATAAATAAAAGTCTTTTTGTCAGATATTTCTTTTAATTCTTCTGCAATTACTTGTTTAATTATTTATATTTCTTGAGTCATAATAATTGGAAATTATCCCAATACTCTTAACTTAGAAATTATAAATAATCAACAAATGTCGCATTCTTCTAGCCTTGTATTAACCAACAATAAGCCCGACGTTCCAAATAACCAATAGCAATGCACAGTCAAACAACGTCCATACGTCTTTCACCTCACTGATCAAACCAACACTTCAAACTCTCAATCAGAAGCCTCAAACCATATCCCAGATGTTTAGACTAAACAGAAATCTTGAACAAACGTCAATACCATGTGACAGTCAATTAAGACACTGTGGATTCAAATTCTTATGAAAATGCGCGTGCGAGCCCTAATTCTTGATTTAATGTCAAAGAAGCGTCTACTTGACCAAACCTTGAGCCAAACTCAACCAAATCACTAAAAACCCTAATAATCTGCTTGGACTGATGAGAAAAGTCTGTTTGACCAATTCTTAAGCCAATTTGAAAAATCGGGAAAAGCCCGAAGCTGTGATTTCTTGTGAAAAAGAGAGGGCAAATTTTGGGGTACAACACCCAGCTTTATGGATCCACGGGCGACCCAGCAAACAAGAATAAGATGGCCGAATGTCCATCACATAGAATGTAGACGCGAAAGTCTGGGAACCAACCTGAACAGGAACATCCACCTCTCCATGTACAATTCTTTTGGACCCGTCAAAGGCCATAACCACAATATTACTTGGCTTTAGCACCAACCCTTCACAGTCCAACCGATCTAATGCTTTCTTGGGTAAAACATTTAACGGGGACCCGATATCCACCAGCACGTGGGCCAAAGTAGTGCCCTTACACTCGATTGAAACATGCAGAGCGTCATTGTGATTCTTTCCCTTGGCAGTCAAGTCTGTGTCGGAGAAACCCAACCCGTTATCAGCGGTCAAACTAGCCACACAGTCTTTGAACTGGTCAGCAGATGTTTCCTGGGGCACGTGTGCAGTTTTCAAGAAAGCAATCAGAGCCTTAGCATGGGCTTCTGAGCACAACAATAAAGACAACATAGAGATCTTCGACGGGGTTTTCCCCAGCTGTTCGACTACATTGTAGTCGCTTTTCTTGATGATCTTCAAAATTTCCTCTATCTCCTGTATAGAGGCTTCAACAATAATCTTCTTCGGTGCCTCCGTCTGGGAAGGCTCACCGGTGATCCCTTTGCCCCGAGTGTCAGATGACTCGGCGACAGGGGTAATGATTAGAACATGAATAGGGACAGTAGCAGGTGTACTGGCAGGTGTAATAGCAACAGGTTTCCGAACAGTTGGTGGGGAGATCTCAGGAGAGAAAAGTCTTTCACTTCGGGTGACTTTACTAGATCCAACAATATTGTTGACATCAGTATCAGCCTCTTCAACCTTCAAGTTTTTTTTGATCCCATGATAATACACGTCGGCCCCATAGTGCCACATGACAGCCTTATCCGACGTGTAAGGGATCGGTCCAGGAATAGTAATGATCAATGGAGCAACTATCAGAACAAATGTAATTCTAACAGGCTTTCTCGAGGAAGCCTTGGAAGAATTGGCGGAAATGGTGATTATGGAAACATCTTCAACAGGAATCAACGGAACCAAAGTTTTCTCGAACAAGATTTCTTTATTATCCATCAGGCATTGGACACCTGACTTCAATAGATGGAAACCAGTAGGTAGGATGGAACACAGGTGGCAACCTTTGCCACAGCCCAGAAATAAACCGACCAATAATAACTTCTTCACTGTCATCAATGGAGTAGAAATGTCTTTCACGGAAGTCACGAACGAGTCATCATCCATAACATTCACTACATGCTTAGGCATAGGAGCAGTCATGACATTAGGCTTTTCCGGCGCTTCAAACTCGATCTCCTTAGAATCAATCAAATCCTGCACTTTATTCTTCAAAGCCCAGTAGTTATTGGTATCGTGCCCCGAACTATCAGAGTGATAAGCACAGCGGGCATTCAGATTATATAGCGGTGATGTGGTGTTGGGATTCTTTGGAGCCTCCTTCGGAATCACCAAGTTGGTCTTCAATAATTGCGGAAAAATTTGAGATATAATCATACTGAGCCGAGTATATTGCCTTTGCGGTCTCTCTGCTCTTTGTTGATTGTTACGTTGTGGGGCAACAGTTGGTCTTGATATAACTACCGCATTAACTGCTTGGTGGCGCTCAGGTCGATTTTGGCTCCTCGAGCTGTAAACTGCACTAGATTCCTTCTTGAAAGGATTCTTCTCTGTACTTGACGAAGCACCTTTCTGTATCTTACCGCTCTTGATACCGACTTCAACTCTCTCCCCAGTCATAATCAACTCAATGAAACCAGACGATGAACTTCTGATCAAATGATTAAAATACGGACCAGACAAAGTCCCAAGAAACATATCCACCAACTCCCTATCAACAAGAGGGGGTTGGACTCTTCCATCAAGATCTCTCCACTTCTGAGCGTAGTCTTTAAAACCTTTGCACGCACCCATAGACATACCCTGAAGTTGGGTACGCGTGGGAACAAGGTCGGCGTTATACTGGTACTGCTTATAAAAAGCAGCTGCAAGATCCTCCCAGTTGCGGACATTCGCTCCTTCTAATTGATAGAACCATTCAAGTTGAGTCCCTGACAGACTATATTGAAAGAAATGAATCCAGAGGTTTCTATCAGCAGTATATGGTTGAATCTTTCTGACATACGAGCGGAGGTGTAACTTCGGACAGGAGACCCTATCGTACTTAGCAAAGACAAGAGCTTTAAACTTGTGTGGGATTACCACCCCAGATGCCAAACCCAAATCTCCAAAGTCCAACCCAGGTATCTTCTGGATCTCTATTGCACTTAGCCGGTCTTCGAGTTGCTTATACCTATCCTCGGCAGGAGGATACTGGTCTTCGTTAAAGTTTGTGTCATTGTCAGAAACAACAGGGCTAGGAGTCTGCCTTTCCTGTTGATTCTCCCCTCCTCCAGATGAGTGGGACAAATTAACTTCTTCTCGCAACCGGTTCCTAAATCTGTGACCCATATTCAGGAGGACCTTCTTCTTCTTCTTCTTCTTCTTCTTCTTCTTCTTCTTCTTGTCTTTCAAGATAAGAGTCTTCAAATCTTTCTGCCCCTTGGCCAGGTTCATGAACATTTCCTGGAACTGAGCATTCTGAGCTTGCAGAGCCTTAATAGCTTGATCAGTAGAGGTTTCAGAAGACATGATGTGTTGAAATAAATAGCGAAGAAGATGAGAAACCTGTAAGGGTACCTGTAATGAGGTGCATGGGAATGGAATACGTATGAAATGATTTCAAAGACTTAGGGAGATTCAAATTTGTAAACCAAAATGAAACACACTTTATTAGATTCAAACTTGAAACAATGTTTAACAAATTCCCTTGAGGCGTTACAAAAAGAAATACCGAAAATCAAATCTAAACTAGAAATAACAAAAGACATCAGCGCTCCCATGGTCGTTTTCCTTCCGTGCTGACATAATCATTGATTGTCCTCTCAGTCTCCAGCTGCCTTGTAAGCCTCAGGATCTCCCATTCCTGCTCATGATACTTCTCTCTGTAAGTATCCCGTTCTTCCCTTAGCTGGATCTAAGACCTCTTCAATGCCCCAATGTCAGTAGGCATGTATGGATGGAGGACTATACAAGGAACCCCTTCTTCATCAGCATGCTCTACAATCACTGGTAAGACAACTTCGTATGGCATCCCCAGCTTTTGAGCACGGGCTCGAACCCACTGGAGATACAGTTACATCGGGAGAGAAGTCTTCATTCCTAGCTCATGCGGATCAGACCTGTTAACCATGTCCCAAGCTCGTATAAATCTGCGGCGATGTCCCTCAACATCCCCCTGGAAGTCAAAGACAATGCTTGGAAGCAGCAGCTCATGAGGACCGTCCCTTCGAGCTCGTCCAAACTATCGTAAGGACAAACAAGGATTATAGGTTATTCCTCCTCTAATTCCCAACAATGGAACATTGGGGTATTCCCCACACCGATCAATGACAGCTACCTCCTCCATATCTTTAGTACTCCAAATGATGTCCATGTGAGCAAGGGACATGATTCTGTAGGCCCAACCCATTCCTTCCTCATTCTTCAATACAGATTTGGGGAGGTGAGAAATAAACCACCTCGCCAGCAGCAGTGCACAACACATAAGGGTTCCCCTCCTCCGAGCGGTACAGGCATAAAGAGCATGTAGAATGTCACCTAAGAGAGTCGGCACTAGATTACGAGACATGAAGATCTTGACTGATTTCACATCGACGAAAGAATCTGAATTAGGGAATAGAACCAAGCCATAGATGAGAAGTGCCAGGATGTCTTCAAATGCTTGAAAGTCCAAACTATCCCAGAACTGTTGAGCCTGATCAATCAAGAACTTAGCCAAGAAACCTTTCATCCCACTCCGAGTCTCCCAATTAGACACTACATCAGCCTTTGTTAGATGGAGGGCTGAAGCAATATCCTCTGGCCTAGGAGCTATCTCCAAACCTGTAAAGGGTGTCTTCTCTAGAATAGATATGCCAAGTAAATTAGAGAACTCCTCCAAAGTAGGGACCAACTGATAGTTCGGGAAGGTGAAATAGTGATGCAACAGGTCAAAGAATTGGAACAGGACACTCATCATTTGCTCATCCAACTTGGAAGTGACCAAGCTAAGGAGGTGACCATGTCTTCTAACAAAGGAAGAAGTATCAGAAACCTTTGAAACCAACTCCCTAAGTTGAGCAGGGATCTACACGAAACTGATCCGAATGGTATTTCTGCGCATAAATGCCATGATCTGTAAAACAGAACAAAGATGAATCCCCTCGGTCTTTGAAATGGTTAGTCTAATGAAATATGCATGAGATGTCATGATGCATGATGTCATGATAAAAACACACCACAGGTATCACAGATAGAAAACATGATAAGGGAAAACAAGTCACACAATAGCCCTTAAATTTCAGGCTGGCATGGAGTTTAGGTATTACCCTCTTTCAGTTTAGTTGGTTCAACCTGTCCTAGTAATAGTAACCGGGTTCTAGAGGATCTCAATATCACTGACCATCCTCGATCAGTCAGAATTCCAGTTTAGCAACCTTTTCTTGCGGCCGGAATCATCGCGAGAGTATGGTCTCAATGAGTGTAGCATACTGCTACTTTTCTATGGCCAAGTTGGTCAATTATAGGTTCTAAGGTCAGTTGATGCTTAATGACCCCTTAGCAGCCCCATACTCTCCTTGTTCCTCCACAAGGGATATCAGTACCAACTAAAGTGTCACACCAACGCAACTACTGCTTCAACCGTATCGGTCTATGATGTACAGTTCCCTCACAGTCTATTGATACTTACCTAAAAGGTATCCCCAGATCCGAGTTAGGATCTATAGTAACTCCGATACAAAGCCCACAAAGATAAAGCAAACAGATCAAATAATTGAAAACATTATGATGAACTAATCCTAAGGTACACCCCACTTATTAAGTCCCCAGCAGAGTCGCCAGTTCTGTGATACGGTGGCCAGAACCGGGATCGTGGTTTCCCTATTTCGTTAAGGAAATTTGCTGGTTTGCATTTTGCGTTTGTGTTTGCAAAATGTCGCGGTAAGCAAGAGTCGCCACCGAATTTTATTTTATCCAACAAGGAAAAGAAAAAAGCACAGAAAAATTCCTTTTTTGAGATATTTCTGAGTACAGGGGGTAGATTATAGAAAGGGAAGGTATTAGCACCCTTTCTATCCGTAGTTATCTACGGGCTCTTAGGTACTTGCTCATCATTTTCAAAATTGTTTTCTTTGTGTTTGTGGGCTTTGAAAAGTTTTTGTTTTAACTTCGATTTAACTCATGCTTCTGTCTTCAAGAGTGTAATGAAGTGTTTTTGAAAACTTTGTTTGTAAAGGAGTGTAAGTGTGAAAAAATTTGTTTGGATTGAGCAAGTACTTAAGAACTAATCTACCTACTCGAAAAAAGAATCTTTCTATGTTTGTTTCCTTTAGACAACGCTATCCCACTATTAGTGAGTAGGTAGCACCGTCGTTGGAGTTTTAGGGTCAATTCGAAAGGGACGTACAGTCACTAAAGCAATGTTAGGACATCTTAGTAGTAACCCTAATGTCCTAGATCAATTCGTTCGAGGCAACAATTCCGAGGCAACCTTTCCGAGGCAACTTTGATCTTTGGACAAAAGGACGACCACTAAAACATCCTATACTCAATGACCGTTTACCGAAGGAAACCAAGTGGGAGTGTACCCTAAGAGTGCGCATGTGCGAGTGATTCAATTTCATATTTATTTATCTTTGCACATTTAGGGTGATCTAACTGTTTTAAATTAATATACATTCTTTTCATGCAAACCCTAATTATTCATACATCTAACAGTTAATAATTTGCGTAATTTAAAAGTGCGGAAATTAAACTACGCTATTACAAGGCTTCGGGTATTTACATAGCCAAAAACAAACCCTTTGAAAAATAAAGCGATAAATAGAAATAAACGTCCTAATTAAAACTATTACAAACTATAGGCAGTTACATCAATATGGATAAAAATAAATAATAAAGCGCGCGATGACAAATTAGATCGAATGCGAAATTAGGGTTTTGACCCTTCTATCCTAATTAAAAGAGAAAATTATGTTTTTTGTTGTTTTTAATAAAAGAAATATGTTTTCTAAATTAAATATAAAAAATAATTAGTGATTAATTAGTAAAAATAATTAAATGACCTATTTTTGGTTCTTTTGTTATTTTAGGAAAAAAATAAAATACAATTAAGTTAGTAATAAAACCTATTTATTCTAATTAATTTTAATTATTTGCAAAAATAAATTAAAATTACCTAAATTAACAAACCTAATTAATTAATTGATTTTTTTTCCTAAAAAATAAGATCTAGACCTAATTTGTGAAAAATAATATTTTTGTGATTTTTTAATAAATAGAAAATAATTTTTGGTTAGTAATTAAATTAAATAAGTTAAATAAAATAAATATAAATAAATAGAAAAAAAGAGACGGGCCTGAAAAAATGGGGGTGCCAATAGTCAGATCTGGGCCCATTTGAGAAGGTCCACGTTTGACTTTTGAAATCCAGTGCTATATGTTGACTTTGGCTCATGATGCACCTTCAATGGTGGCCATCAGATTTGGCCATCTGACCATCTGGCATGATTGATGATGAGGGCGTATGATGTTCCTTAGGCTTGCAAATGCACCAGATAACCTGAAAGAAATTAGGAAAAACAACAAATGTTGGAGGTAGGAGTCGTACCCCTGACCTCAAGCCTCCTAATGCCTTAAGCGCTGCCTGGCTGCCACTACACCACTTTGCTTTTGTTATACATATAATGGAAAATAATAATAATATATAAAACAAAGATTTAATGGAAATTTTGCGCGAAAATTCAAATGGCCAAATCAGATGAGGCCACGTCTTCGTCCCTGTTCTTGGATCCGTTGGTAAAAGTGAAATACTTTTACCTACGGACATTCATCCGTAGCTACAAACTTGTGCATTCTCGAAATCAAGCACAAGCATGATAAATGAAAAACAAAGCCATGGTTGAATTCGTCTGGTCATTCTGAACACAAAGGTACCCTTCATCAAAGCTAATTTCACCTGTAGATAAAAGCCCTAATTCGAAGCTTCGAAGTCTAGCCATGGTGAAATCTCGTATAGGCTATATAAATGAAATTAAATGATGCAGAAAGCTTGCATATGTTCCATAGATCAAGAATATGTGGTTAATTCATGTTAACAATGCTTATCATCATGAGATTCGAATTCAAGAACAGAGATATGTCGTGATGGACTTACAGTGCGTTTTGGGACTGGAATGGACTTGTTCTTGATTGCTTTAGCTTGCAAATACTCCCAGGAATCAATTGGGATCGTTCAAAGGTCCTGAAACTGCCTCCAAATGGGATTTCGACCTTGCACTTTTCTTGATTTTTTTTCAAATATTGCTTTGCTTGCTGCGCCTGTTTCCAACTTGTTTTTAGGTCTGGACAAGTGGCAAAGGCTAGAGCTCTTGGGCTATGTTTCCAACTCAAAACAATTGAAAAAGATTGGGCCCATTTGGCAAAATTTGAAGTTTTAGGGATAGTTGACTTTTGGCAATTTTGCAAAAAAGGTCAACTTCACCAATGCATAACTTCCTCATGTTTGAACCTTTGGAGGTGTTCTTGGACTTTTTAGAAATCTTGAGATGTCCTCTAATCAAACGTTTTTGTCTCATCTCAATTTGATACTCCATTTTCATGTATGAAGCTTTGATAAAAAAGGTGTTTTTGTTGACTTTTCAAAATGACCTATAATGTCCAAATTCATAACTTCTTGTGAGTGCATATTTTGAACTTGGGAGCTGAAGATGGATTGTAGGAAATTGCATCCTCTTCAAAATTATATTTGGATGGGTCATTTCTCATAAAGTGTGAGAAAGTTATGCTTGATCAAAGTTGAGTTGACTTTTCCTGCAAAACCCTAATTCAGCAACTTTTGGTTCTTGAGGAATTATGAGCAACCCTTGATGAATCATGATCAACCCTTGATCAAATGATTAAATATAGTTCAAAATGAGGGTGTTGACCAAAAATCTTGAAGTTTGATTGTATGTGGGCCATAGTTGACTTTTGCCCTAGCATCGTCGATTTTCAGGCCTTTGAGCAATTGACTGAGCAAACATCCTCTGTAGGGCTTGAAACTTGACATGGATGATCTTGATAACATATTAGGAAATTGGTGAGCATTTGGGGTCCCTTGGACTCAAGTATCTTGATGCAACATGAAACCCTAATTAGAGGTTGACTGCCTTAAGAGAGAGCTTGTCTGGCCAACCCTTGGACTTCCTTGAGCAACTTGAGGATCTTTCTTGAAATGCTTTGAGAAATATGGGAGGGCAAATTTTGGGGTACAACACATTTCATTTGTTGGGGTCAGGGGTTTGGGGATAGTTTTAGCTCCCAAATTCATCAACTCTCATTTTTTCTTAGGATTTAGAGTTTGGGATTTAAGTTTTAGGGTTTAGGATTTAGGGTTTGGGGGGTTTATGGTTTAGGGTATAGGATTTAGAAAACAACTATGAAGCATGCATACCGATGATCCAGGGTGGATTGCGCTTTGATCGGCACTGACAAATCGAGAGATTTGTGGTTCATTTATCTTCTTCTTTGTGTATTCTTCATTTTTTGGGTTTTGTATATGTATTTACTTCAAACTCATGTATATTTGTCGCCCATGGCGTTGTATAAAATTCGCTTTACAAATCTTTATCGATTATTGTCCTAGATTTTTGCTCTGTGCTAGGTGTTTGGGTTTCTATAGACATATACTTCTCGAATTCTTATCTAGGATGATTGTCTAATAGTGTCTAGATTCTAGAGATATATTTAGTGCTATTATTCACTTGGGTGTCTATGATTAATGCCTCCTCTGTGTTGGTTGTGTTGTGCTGAGATATCATCGACACGAGTAACACAGTTGAATTCTGTGTTGTTGAGGTTGGTTGAGAGATCTCCACCGAGGTGATATAACGGGTGTTGTATTTGACATCTAATAACATTGATGAGTATTTTAGGTTGAGTATAATTGGTGGATAGGTTTAAGTTTGTGAGGAGAGGATTATATGCATGCCTGATGAGTTTCCCCTTTGAAGAATGAATTTATTTCTTGTTATTACCTTTTACCTTTCCTTACAAACAACCCATTTTATCCCAAACTCATAAACGCGAGAGATTTGTCGAACGACAATTTAGTAGCACTAATCCATGTGGAGAGGATATGATAAAACCTAAATATCACCCGATAATTAATGAAGGGTGAGAAAACACTTAGAAGGGGTGGGGGTGAATAAGTTTTTCCTTTTTCTCGCGCAATACTAATGGAAGGACACATGTATTTTTATCCTGGTTCGTTTGAAACTCAAACTACTCCAGTCCACCCGCCAAGGTGATTTCGCCTCTCTCAACGAGAACTTAATCCACTAGAATCAAACTGATTACAAGTGCACAACCAAACTGTTGTGACTAACAATACAATGCACAAGCCAACTGCAAGTGACTAACACCTCTAAGACTCAACTAGTCCTAGCCCTCTTAGGAAATCTGACCCAACTGGTCTCTCAAGGAACACTTACAAAAATTATCTCTTAACAGTAGTGAATCAGAATGCTTCTAATAAGCTTTATCACAAACTGTGATTTATCACTAAGATTGTTTCCCAATACTTAAGATTTACCCATTATACAATATTAGTTTACAAGAATGAAAACAATGAGCGTTAGTATGTTTCTCGTGGATCAGTAACCTTTCTTTGAAACAAATGATCTTCTATATATAGCTTCCAGTCTTGACCGTTACTGCCTTGAAGAGAGTGTATGCATTAATGATGCGTGTTAGCTTTGTCTTTATGTTTCCAATGTTCTCGTGCGTAGTACCACTTGAGTGCGTTAGCCGTCTTAGCATTAAATGACCAACGGTACTGTCAAAGCTTGTCTCTGGAAGTTTAAGAGTTTGCTTGCAGTGTTGCCACTTCAGAGTTTACTTTAACTTTTCTTCTATCAGAGTATTCTTCATTTTATGTTCATCAGAGTTTGCTTTAGCTTGCATTATCAGATGTTTCTTTCAGCGTGCTTCTTTCCAATCTTTGCTTCAACTAACTTTATCAGAGGTTTCTTGGGATTTCTTTTCATCAGAGTTTGCCTTGGAGTACTTCCTTCAGAGTTTGCTTTAGAATTGCATATAATGATGTTTCTTTCTTGAGATGCATGAGTCAGAACATCATATGAATTTAGAGAACATACACATCCGAGTATAAAATATATTTCACAAAATTTATTTCATTGTTATCATCAAAACTCTAAGATATGATTAGAACCAAACTTTTTTCTAACAATCTTCCCCTTTTTGATGATGACAAAATAATTCAGATTTTGAAAAAATAATTTATGCAAGAGTGAGAATCTCCCCCTGAGATTGATAATCTCCCCAAGAGATTGATAATCTCCCCATGAGATTGATATTTCTTCTTCTGGAAAAAAAATAATCAAAGAGTTTAAAAGCATAAGGGAAACTTCCTGAGATTTGTTCTTCAGAGCTTTTAGACATTTTTCTTTCAGAGTTTCTTTAGCAATTCTTTTCCAGATGATGTTCAGAGCTTAGTCTTTCAGAGTCTTGAGGTACCTGCATATCTCTTAAACAGAAAAGAGCTTTGTATTTTGTTAGTAATGTTTGAGACTTAGTCCCATAACTGTTATCATGGATCAGATCAAAATCTTATTTTCTCCCCCTTTTTGTCACAATCAAAAAGTTAAAAAAATAAAGAGATTCAAAATATTTGTATATTGAAGATTCAAAAGACAGAGGTACAAAACAAAAACAACAAGAAAATTGAAGAAAAAAAGAAATTAAAACTAAGATTGATGAGAGATAAGAGAAATAAGAAGATTCTTGATTTCATTAGAGGATTCCTCTTGTTTCATCATCCAAGTTTTGATTTCCTTGTTGGTTTCATCCTGCTTGTCCAAACGTTCATGGTTTTTGAACAATATAGAGAGAGTTTACACAGAACGCAGAAGCGGTTGAAACTTTGAGAGAGAGAGAGAGAGAGAGAGAGTAAAAAGTAAAAGAGGGGAATTTCGCAAGGTATTTATAGCTTGAAAAAAAGAATTTTTAGAGTAATAAAACTAATAAAGAATTTTGAACGATTGAAATTAAAAAATAATCATTACTAGCAATTAATGAAATATGACATTGAGGGGAGGCGTGAGATTTGATCAAATCTGAACAGTTACCTAGGAACAACGTCTCAATAGCAGCGCACGCATGCGTGACCTTTCAGAGTTAAAACACGCGTTCAACATCTGAGGGTAGCGTGTGACAACTGGTTTAATGTAATGAACTTCTAAACCATTTATGTAATGAAACGTTTACACATTTCAGAACATTATGAATGGCTTCTGATGTAACTCCTCTTCTCACTTCTGAAGAGTAGTTAATCAGAACATTCATTTCAGAACATTCTGGAAACACATATAGAGAAAAAAAATTTCATTCAGGACAAAATTCCATACTGATGTTTTTCAGAATGAATTTAAATTTATCTTCAGAAAGGGGTTTAGTGAAAATATCAGCCCATCAATGGTTTGTGTCTATCAAGTTTAAACTTAGGATTCCTTTCTGAATGTAGTCCCTTATGAAATGATGTTTAATTTCTATATGTTTTGCCTTAGAATGTAAGATGGTATTTTTTGAAAGACAAATAGCAGAGGTATTATCACAGAAGATAGGAATCTTACTTTCATATAGATGATAATCTTCCAGATGGCTCTTCATCCAGATCATCTGAGTGCTACATCCAACAACAGATATATATTCAGCTTCAGTTATTGATAGTGCAATAGTGGCTTGCTTCTTGTTGTACCAAGAGATAATGTTATCACCCAGAAACTGACAGTTTTCAGAGGTGCTTTTTTGTTCTATTCTATCTCTATCAAAGTCAACATCATAATAACCTACTAGTTTAAATTTTCTGGATCTTCTGTAACACAGTCCAAGGTTAGTAGTACCTTTCAGATACCTCAGAATTCGCTTAACAACAGTTAAGTGAGATTCTCTAGGATCTGATTGGAATCTTGCACATAAACAAACACTGGATAATATATCTAGTCTAGATGCAGTCAGATAGAGAAGAGATCCAATCATACCTCTATAGAGTTTCTGATCTACTTTCTTACTTACCTCATCTTTTACCAGAATGCATGTAGGGTGCATTGGTGTCTTTGCTTCTTTACTTTCTGATAGCTGGAATTTCTTCAGAAGTTCTTTAACATACTTTTTTTGAAAACCTGTATTAATCTGATTTAGAACCTCCTCTTTGATCTTTACTGCCATATCTGGGTGAGTTCTTCTCAACTTTTGTTTGATTGGCGGAAACTATGGCTTCAACGGTAAGCGGTGCTCCACAATATCTGTATCTAGACCAGGCATATCTTGATAAGACCAAGCAAAAATATCCACATACTCTTTCAGCAACTCAATCAACTTGCTATTTGTATCAGGATGTAGCAACGCTCCAATCTTGACTTCTTTCGGATCTTCTTCCAAAGCCAAATTGATTATTTCCAATGGCTCTTTATATGGCTGAATGGCATTTTCCTCACGCTCAAGCAACCGTGAGACCTCTTCTGGAATCTCATCATAGTCTTCTTCTTCGACCCCATACACATGACATTCAAAGTTGGGAGAGGGTGCAGGGTCATTGTATTCAACGGGTTTTTTAATTAATCTGCACATATTATTTATGATTGCATTTAGACACTGCCACATATAACAAGTGATCATGCAGATTGAATTTTGGTTATTATTTATTTTGAAAGGTTTTTTCTGATTACCATTTTCCAAGAAAAAGCAGAAAATAAAGACACAATTTGGGGAACAAAGACAACTTTTATTATTAATTTTAAAAGTCACAGCAAACAGATAAGCTCATACAATATTAATACTTCCACCTTAGGCAGAGTGAAAGCTTTTCAAAAAGATTAACAAAACAAATTACTTTAAAACATGTATGCAAGAGGGAACATCAATGGTGATCCAGTTCTGAACCCTAACTCCGTGCGTCACATAATTTGGCATTTCTTGCTCTGTTTCATCTTCCACAATGGCATTAATCCCGAAGACATTTGGATGAAGATAACCCCCACTACAGAAGATGTCTTGATACTTGCCTGCAACAGACTTCGGGTTTATGCTCTTACCTTTGTCATTCTTCAGAGAGAACCCCAAGCCGACTTTGTTCTTGTTTACATGTGGATCCACAATCTATCCCCATACTTCACTATGACCCTTACGCACAACATGTTGTGCATCCTTAAGCGAGACCATAGAATTCTTATTTCATCTTATATTATCAATGGATAATCCTTGGAACTGGGTTCCAACAGCAGCTTCATTCGCCTCCACAATGCTGAAAGAGGACAAATGAGATGTCAATAATGCTTGTTCTCCATTTATGATTACCACTTTTCCTTCACATACAAACTTCAGTTTCTGGTGTAAAGTTGAAGTGACAACCCCTGCCTCATGTATCCACGACCGTCCTAGAAAACAGCTATAAGCGGGCACAATATCCATGACCTGGAAAGTAATCTGAAACAAATGTGGGCCTATATGAATAGGCAAGTCCACTTCACCAATAACAGATTTCCTTGATTCATCAAACGCTTTCACAATAATGCCACTTGGGCGCATGGGCGTTCCCTGATATTTCAATTTCATAAGCGTGCTCCTCGGTATAATTTTCAATGCAGATCCATTATCAATCAGCACATCGGATAGTGAGTTATTCTTGAAATTCATAGAAATATGGAAGGCCAGGTTGTAATTTCTTCCTTCATTTGGAAATTCGTCATCGCAGAAACTCAGGTTATTACATGACGTAATGTTCCCTACTACACTGCTGAATTGGTCTATAGGCATATCGCTTTCCACAAAAGCTTGGTCCAATACTCTCATCAAAGATTCTCTGTGAGCAGAGGAGTTCATCAATAAAGCCAAGTTAGATATTTTCGAAGGAGTCTGCAGTAGATGGTCTACAATTTTGTAGTCGCTCATCTTGATTATCTTTAAAATATCATCCACTTCTTTCTCTAACGTAGCTCCACTAGTTTCACCCGTGACCTTCTTGGGTTCAATATTCTCAGCAATTTTCTTTCCAGCGCTAACATCTCCATGCACAACTGGTGAAAATACACGACCACTGCGGGTCACTCTGCTAGTTTCAGTGATATTTCCAACACCAGGCATTGGATGGATGGGAACTTCCACACCTTCCTCTAAGATTGTAGCGTTATATATGTAGGGTACAACCTTATCTGACTTGTAGGGGACATGACCCGACAAACTGATCACCAATGGAGTAATAGCCGGCTTGCTATGATACTCGACTTCAAAATGGGCAGGTGCACAAAAACAAGGCACAATAACTTTTACTCCCTCTTCAACATAATCAGTCATTATTGAGTCATCTCTAGAAAAAAAATCATCGTCTGAGGAGAAATACTCATCTGCCGAGGCATACTCATCATCCGACTCTTCTTCAGCCAAACAAAACTCAATCATATCAACTTCATGGTAATCATCCCTTTGACCTGTAACTTTGATAGTTCCATTATCCAATAACAACTGAACACCTTTCCTCACAATAGAATATCCTCAGGAGTCTCGACAGCAAATTCGGTAAGCTCCATACTGATGTTCCACCTGACCAGCCAAGTGGCAGAAAGTAGCATGCAATTGCACAAGGTCTTCATTCATATACTCCAAATAAAAAATTATGAACTCTCCAGGACATCCAGAAACCATATTCACCTCCTCTTCATACTCTGCCCTAGGCCTAATTATGTGGATGAGGCCCTCATCCATCATCTCCTGTAAACCAGCCTTTATCTTATCGCAACCCTATATGTCTGTACTGCAAATAGAACAACCGGAATGGTCATGCATATAGTAGCTAAATTCACAGAGGTCTGCAAGCATTTTCACCAAATCTCCTCTAACCAGATGAATATAAAAAATCCGGAAGTCACCTGGACAACCGACCAACATATTCACAGCGTTTGCTCCTCCATGCTTGGGTAGAGGATTGTCTTTCACATTAGGGCCTACATCTTTGAAAGATACAATACCAGACTTCACCAATCTCTGCACCTCAGTTTTCAAAGGATAGAAATTCTCAACATTGTGCCCTGGTTCTCCCTGATGAAAAGCGCATGTTTGGTCTGCTTTGTAAAACTAAGGCAATGGTGATGGTACAGCGGGAGGTGGTCAGGTCTGAACCAACTTATTCTGAATAAATGTCGGTAGTAACTCTGTATAACTCATAGGAATAAGGTCATAACTCTCCCTTCTCTGATTATACCCTTGATTCCCTTACTGGGATGGTCTCTGATAAGAAATGGTGGTTGGAGCTACACCAACAACTGGAGTAATTGAGGCGACTTGCTGATGGCGCTGATAATTTCTTCTAGGAGGATTAAACCTCCTCTCTTGCATAACAACATTTGTATCCCCTTCTTTGTTCTTGGTAAACCCATAAGATGTCTTCTTCGCACCTCCAGATCCTTCACTCTTTATAAACCGCCCTCTCTTACATCCTCTTCTAAACGGATACCCATGCGTACCATTTCAGTAAAGTCACTTGGTGCACTTGCTACCATCCTTTCATAGTAGAAAGCACCCAGAGTCTTCAAGAAAATCTTAGTCATCTCCTTCTCTTCCATGGGAGGAATCACTTGGGCGGCTACCTCACGCCATCTTTGTGCATATTCTTTGAATGATTCCCTGTCTTTCTGAACCATGGCCCTGAGTTGATCACGGTCAGGCGCCATGTCCATGTTGTATTTGTATTGTCTGATAAATGCTTCTCCCAAGTCATTGAAAGCATGGATATTGACATTGTCCAAGCTTATATACCACTTCAGCGCAACACCGGTCAAATTATCCTGAAAAAAGTGAATCAGCAGACGTTGATCATTAGTATGGGTAGACATTCTCCTTACATACATTACCAGATGAGCACGGGGGCAAGTTTTGGCCTTGTACTTCTCAAACTCAGGGACCTTAAACTTTGCAGGTATCTTAACATTCGGGACCAAGCATAACTCATTCACATTCTGCCCAAATAACTCTTTTCCCCTGAGGGCCTTCATCTCCCTCTGCATTTTGTCAAACTGATCTTGAAAATAATCCATTCTATCATAGAGACCCAAGTCTTCACTTGGTGGAGGAAAAGGACGACACACATCATCATTAACAAATGGAACCAAATTCACCAAAGGAGGTGCAGCAGGAACATGCACCACAAGAGGTGCAGGAGTAACAATAGTCTGAACAACTGGAGCTTCTTGAGGACCAAGATTGAAACCTTCAGGTGCAAAATTCTTTGGCATTCCCCATAGATAACCCTGAGGCATGCGATTCTAAACAACAGCTGGGGTAGCAGACACAGGAACAGTCAGAGCTTCAGCAGTAGCCCTTGTCGGTTAAGGTTGAACACTCGGTGGCTGATTCTGAGCAGCCACTAGAGATTCCATCAGAGCAGTAAGATTTTCCATGCCAGCCTTCAAAGCAGAAACCTCCTCGTGCAGCTCGCGATTCTCTTGTTCTAAGTTGTCCATCTTCCTTCTGAAATTAGCCCGAGTATTGTAGTGGTGAGTCAGCTTGCTGAACGAAGTAAAGAAGCTTGGTAAGACACCTGGATATGCATAACAAATGCAAGAAATATGTGTAATATGATGCATGATATGCAATGTACATGATTTAATATTTCAAGGGATTTAAAGATTTATAGACACGTTGGAAATATCAAAGTAATAACGCATTTGAAATACTGAAATTTTTTATTATAATAACTTCAAAATAGGTTACAAGTCTCAACAATCCCAAGTACAAGATGAAAATAAAGTCTAAATCCCTGAGAAATAAAGCTGTCGGAGATCACTCTATACGTTGGAGCTTCCCTGTAAGCCTGACAATCTGAGCCTTTAACCTCTGGCTTTCTTCCGCATACTTGGTGGCAACCTCCTTCCAATCACCTAAATCAGGAAGTGAATAATCAGCATCTGACTGAGGCTTAGGAGAAAATAAATCCCCTTGCCTCTCCATAGTTTCTACCGCTCAACTCTCAAGGATCTAAATCAAGTCGTCCCTCTCCTTCAAGTCTGCTCTATAGGAAATCTCTTAAGTTCGACACTTATTCTTACAAGCATCCTTTTCCTGTTGCATCCTGACCAAAGCAAGCTGCAGCTCTTCTAGATCATCCAATAAGGGAAGGGTGGTTTTCACGAACAAATTAGGCATATGTGTTTCCCAGGAATACGACATCTTCAACTGGATAACTCTCGCTTGAACCCACTGAAGATATGGCTCCAAAGAAACAGCCCCCCTAGGTCCCAAGTCTTTCCTACTCTTCTTATAAATGTGACGCCAGGCCTTCGCAATTTGCTCCTTAGCTTCCTTATGGTCTTCTCCCTCCTTCAGAAAGAAACTACTCAAATGAATACTATTTGGTTTATCCCTCATCGGATAACCAAGCTTTCGTCGTGCAAGAACAGGGTTATAGTTAATTCCTCCCTTTGTACCAAGAAGAGGTACATTGGGGAAACTACCATAATTGTCAACAATATTTATATCCTGGTAAGCTCGATGATACCAATCAATATCCGAGTGAGTAAGTTCCATGATCTTAGGAGCCCAACGAGGTTCCTTCCTGACATCCCAGAAAGCATCATACTGAGGCATATGAGAGATAAACCACCGATACAACAAAGGCGTACGACAGATAATCATCCCTCCATGATAAGAATTCCGAAGATGAATAGATTAATAAGCATCACCAAACAATGTAGGAACTGGGTTTCCAATCATGAAGATCCTGATGGCATTAATGTCAACAAATTTGTCTACATTAGGAAATAATAATAATCCGTAAGCAAGTAGAGCAAAGATGGCCTCAAAAGCGACTGTACTCTTCATCTTGGCAAAGTAACAAGCTTTCTCCAATAAGAACTGGGCTGGTAATCCTCTAATCCCTCCTTTAGTAGTCATGTGGGATTCAACCTCAGACTTCCCTAGATGGATCAAAGCAGCAATCTCATGTGGTTTTGGCTCACCCTCCAAACCAGTAAAAGAAATACGATCAATAATAGGCAAACCCAGCAAATAAGAATACTCCTCTAGTGTAGGCATCAACTGATAGTCGGGAAAAGTAAAGTAATGATACATCGGATCATAGAACTAGACCAAGGTCAAGAGAATATCCTCCTTCATCCTAAGCTTCATAAGGGAAATGATGGACCCATACTTCCTCCGAAAATCTGCAGAACACTTAATCTCGGGAATCAGACTCATCAACTCATCTATTTTGGGATCTTTGAAATTGTATTTTCCGGTCTTTATTTTTCCAGAATCCATAGTCAAAAAGTACCTGAGATATTCACAAATGGTTAACTTTTAAGTCCCTTGAAATAAAATTTTTCAAAAGATGCTTATGAGTGCATGGATGCATGATGCAACAATCACACATAAGATCACAAACATATGGTTCATAGGTTCAACGTCACGAGCATGAGGCTGAAGCTATTACCCATTAGGTATGGTCTAAGAGTTATCATCTGCTGAACAAGGTTCTAGAGGTTCCCAGAGTCTACATCTTTCCTTCGGATATTACCAACTTCCCGGTTAACTCGGTAATTAGTAATATTCTCAAGAAAAACTCGTCCGAGCGTAGTATCGCGTGACAACTATTTCTGGATTACTCTGTCATAGCTTCCGCACTACACCTAAAAGGCCAAGATGGGTTAGGTATTCTACGGTCCTCAATTTCAGCAGGCTCCCAGGTCGAAAGTAGTACGTCTTCTCGATTACTCGGTAAATGACACTATAGTCAAAGGGGCCTCCACTAAGTGGGGGATCTCATGCCTCCTTTTTTGGGATTACTCCCTCAAAGTTAACATGACTATACCGCCCATCCTATCTTAAAGTTTTCCCAAGTCTGGGTATAAGACTTATAAGTAATCACCAAGCACCCTGAAAACCAGGAAAATCCAGACAAACATATATATAACATATAATATATAACAAACAATAGCACATATACAGATATAAACAAAGGTAGGTTCAACCCACTTAAGGATGTACCAGTAAGAGGTTAATCTTTCCCCAGTGAAGTCGCCATTTTTTCTGTAGCGGTAGAAATGTTTAAGTCTAAGCCATTGGATTGACTAGACTTATACAGATCAAAAATAAAAATCACCACCGCGCTTTATTGTTTCCAAAGGAATGGTAAAAGAGCGAGTAACCCAAAAAGAGGGGGGAAAGATTCAAGGTAAGGGGTTGGTTATGCAAAGGGAAGGTATTAGCACCCTAAACATCTACGGTACTCCGCGGGAACCTCTTTGTAAAATCTGTATGTTTTGGCTATAAAATGTTGTATAAAAATGGATGGTGGAGGTGAGAAAAGATACTAGACCTCTTGATAGAACCAAGCTTCAAGTGTATTAAGTCTTCATAAAAATTGGGTGCAGTAACGGCTGTATACGGGTGAATTCCAGATTACGAACAAAGAATGTAATCACAATAACCTGCACACAAAATAAACAAACAACCCAATATCTTAAGGTAAACCTCAAGAACTCCAGACAAAATATCAATTAAGGTCACAAGGTCTCCAATATAGGCCAAGGTTTCTAATCATAAGTCCAAGAAATCCAATGCTCCATAATGCCAAGGATAATATCCAAATAGTCCAAGTATTTTAAAGGTTTTTATGGTTCATGTTGATTATTAGGTGTCTTAGAAGAGGAAAGAAAAGGCTCAAGTGAGCAAAATAAAAATGACATGAAATGTAATGCTTAAAGTAAATGGTACATAAAGCATAAAAAATAAAAGGGCATAAAGTAAAAACAATTTAATAATTAGTGGTTAGTTGGATGACCATCTTGAAACTTGCATTTGGAACTCATTAGAGGATTGGTAGAACCAAAGCCTCCACACAACAAGTTGCATTTGCTTTTTGTCAAGTATATCATCCATTTGGAATCCTCAAAAGTACCATTTAATGATCATTGATGTTTAAGTGACCAGCGTTGACCAAAAGTGTTGTAGATCCATTAGAGGATTGGTAGAACCAAAGCCTCCAAACAATGAATCTCAAGGTTATTGGATCAAAGGGGTCAAATTAACATACTTGGGCTTGCAAACATAGGTTTGGGCCACGAATGGTCATTTATTCGAATCGGGACAAAATTTAGCGTTATGTTAAGTAATCGTAAGTGGACTTATATAGAAGTCGTACCTATTTTGAGGCCGATCAATATCAATCTATGCACCATATTTTTTAAGACATGATATAGAGATCATGCTCCAACAACACTTAGTGCAATAAGAAAGGGACAAGATGAAGAGGCGTGAGAAAGAATATACAAATCATATATGAATTAAACTTATATCGAACTATTATTAAAATCATTCATCTATTTTTATGGAGTTAGACTCAACACCATGGATCCAATGATGTTAATAAAGTTTATGATCAAAATTCAACCCAAGCTCAGCCAGAAAATAATCACAAAATAATATTGCATTTATTATATACATTAAAAAAAGGTTTTAATAATGTTTTAAAATGGAAATAAGAAAGAAAAATATCAATTATATTCAAATTAATCAAGAAAAATTAAGTAAGACCATAGAAAAATCAGAAAAGGACTCCAATATTTTTATAAAATTTTTGGCAATTTTTAAAAGTCAGAAACTATTTTAAAACTAATTAAAATTGTTCAAACAAATAGAAAATAGATCAAAAATAGTAAACATCAATATAAAATTCTATAAAATTTTCAAAAAGTCATAAATATGCAAAATGATATTTATGATTTTTTTTAGAATTAAGAAATGCCAGAAAGTATTTTTTTAGGTAATTAAAACAAAGCAAACAATGCAAAAAATATAAAAAATATCAATTTTCAAAATTAAAATATGAAAAAATATTCGTGAGATCAGAAATAATTCAAAATATTTTTGTGATTTTTTTCATAATTTTTGGATAAGAAATAAAAGAGTTATAAATTTTTGAAAATTAAATCAATTAAAATATAAAATCAGAAAATAAAATAAAATCAAAAAGATATGGGCCATCCGATCATAGTCAAAACGCGTTAGTAAGCTAATCCAATGGACTAGACGCGCTGTGCTTGATATGGACCTTAGTAAGATGCGCAGGGAATCAGAAAAAAGGCAACCAATGAAATTAAAACGTTTGGCACGCTATCATTGGCTGAGAGGAGACATGTCATCGTCTTTAACCTCCAGCCACCCTGCAATGGAGATTTTGTGAGATCTTTCAAACGGTAAAATTAGTATCTCAGACCAGTATCATTGGATTTGTCTCTTCAAGACGATCCTAATACCACCATCGCGCCAAATTTATATAAAGTATACAAAGAGATATGAATCAAAAACCCAGAAAATAGCGAACATCTTCAATTTGAGATTTCTCTCTCAATTCTCAATGGATTTAAAAATTGTAAAAAGCACTAGCATCAGGAGAAGGAGTAGAACAAGTTAGTGCTTTATTTGGATCCAAATGGTGGAGAATTCTATCTTTTCGAAGTTTAAGAAAGAAGCTATGAAACTGGACTTCTGTAGCTTGAATTATAGCTCGTTTTGCTAGGTTTAAGTGCTGGAGAGTTTGTATGATGCTTAAGGAAGATGAATGTGCAAAGAATTTTGGAAGAAAAGGCTGGAATCTCATAAACTGATTTCAAAATTTTGAAGTTCGTGTGAGGTTTTGACAGAGTGTTTTTGGCTCTCAAAGCTTGAGGAAATGAATGGGGGATGACCCTCTATTTATAGGGAATCAAATGGAATGTTCAAGCGTGTGAAATGATGAAGTTTAGAGGGAAATCGTGTGGACCTGATGCACGAGCAAAGTGTGATCTGATTTCCATTAAAACTCATCCAATCCTTGCGTATTAAGGCTCTAATCCACTTTGGCAACTTGGTTAAACATGTTTAGATCACAAACGCGTGCTAATTTGATGTTTAGAGGCCAAAACATGAATTTCAAATTCTGACTTTTGAAGAAACTTTAGTTCCAAGTTACCAAGTTCAATCCAATGGAATTCTCAGCTCAATGGAAAAAGAATGGAATCGAATGGATACTTTAGCTGAAAGTTGCATTGAGTCAAAGTTGGGGGAAAAGATTGACTTTCCATACTTAGAAATATTTCAATTTTTTCTGCAAAAGTGACCTATAATGTTTTGCATCCAAACATGGCCTTTCACTTGGAATTTTCTCTTGACCAAAAAATATGGCATGAAATAGACCTATTGAATGACGTTTAGAAATTTGAACCATTCAAAATCTCCAAAAATTGAGAGAGTTATGAATTGTTGAAGTTGGCAAAAAATCATGAAATGACCTATAACCTTTTGTATCCTTAGGGTATCTTCCATCCATTTTATCACTTTGAACATAAAAGAAGGCATAAAGTTCACATTCTCAAGATCATTATGGAAAATGAGTGGACTCAAGGTGATAAAAATTGACCAAGTTACGATCATTTGAAATCACACATGAGAAATTGGGGGTTCATCTGGAGGACTTATAATCTTTCTTCATCATCAAGTTTCTTCCACATGAAAACTCTTTGAAACTTTTGAAGTGATTTGTTAATAACCCTTTTAAGAGAAGGATGTCTTTTGTATCATTCAAAAATACCAAAAGATGAGCAAGATATACTTCTCTGAAGTTCAAAACCTTAGCTCCTAGATCAAGAAAATGCTTTGAGGAACCTTGACAAATTTGAATCACCTTCTTGTACCAAAACCCTTGCTTTGTAAATATAAGTTGTTGAGGATGAAAATGAGAACTCATATCCACCAAAACCACTTCCATATCTTTAGAATTGAGAGAAATATGTACTTGTGATCAATGGGAACAAGACCTTGTCCAACCATGACAACTTCTCCAATCAATCCCTTGCACTTTTAAATCAATTTTGACATCTTGGAAATGTAGTGAACCAAAATAACCTTGCCATGCGATCCCTTCCAAAACAACTTCAATAGTGAGGTTTGGGCTTCTCAAGCTTTATTGCCTAGTGCATGGAAATAAACGCATGAACCCATGGAGCAGCTTGCTAAATCTCATTGCCTTTACCTACATTAGTAACAAGAAACACAAACCAACATTGTATTTTATTAATTAAAATAAAAATCAAAACAAAATATTCATGGTCAAAAAAGAAAACAAGTCAAGGTGCTCGGTGGTTCCTCAAAGAGAAAAGCTAAAGGTAGGGAGGAGAACCAAGAACCCTAATATGATCTTGTTGTGATTGAATCAATATTGTATGATGAAGGGATCTTAGAGGCAAATATTGGGGTACAACATAACCCACAACTCGAGGGAGTCGACCAATTCATGTTTTGTGTTGACTCATGATGCATATGTATCGACCCATCAGCAAGAGAGATTTTGTTTCAAAAATTCTTTCAGTGGGAGTTGACCCACAACTCGAGGGAGTCGACACATAACACTTGTGTATCAAATCATCCAAGTAGAGATTTTTATTTTTCTTTTCTTCAAATGGAGTCAATTCCTAACATGGATGTGTTGACTCCAAACATAATTTTTCATGAAAAATCACATTTTTGACTTGTTCTATAAGTGCCATAAGATGGAAAAGAAACCTTATACATAGATAGAAAAGGTCAAATATACAAATACTAATATTACCTAGTTTTAACATCATTCAAAATATCTAAGAAGAGAATAGTGCACACACATACTCCCTCTTTTTTATGATGGAAAAATGTACTACGTATTTGTAGTCTTTGACCATATCTTTGTGTGACTATGTGCATCTACCCTTCAATATTTGCAAACAAATTTTGTTCTTGCATAGCTTCTCCCCCTTTGACAACATAATAAAAATCCATAAAACATAAGAAGAATTAAGTAAAATACACAATCACATATATACCATTCAGAGGCGTTGCAAAAATAAATGGAAAATTTATAAATATAAATAAACAACAATGCATTCAAAATCAAAAGTAGTTTATTACAAATATACTACAAGATTGTTAAACATGAATTGGAATAAGAGAAACATGAAAAAATAAGATGGAAATGCATGCAAAATTGACTGAGTCCCCGATGAAACACAACTAATTTTTAGGACCTCTACGACCCCTAGGTTCTGATCTCCTACCCCTATATCAAGCCCTATTCTGGTTTCCATATTCAGCATCCAAAAAATCACACATTTCCATGTAAAATTGTTGGTAATGGTGGTGATTATCCTCTTGAAAACCAATCATGGTATTGATTCCATATTTAGTGGAACTATGGTTGAAGGCCATGTTCTCATGCATCTTATAAATTATCCTCGAACATATGAGTCCAGATTATTGAATTTGTTGTCTTGGTCATTCATATGTTTTTGGACCAAACAAAAACGAGCCCTTGCGATGTTTCAAAGGCATCACACCTACAAGACTATTCTTGTTAGTACTCCTCCTGCTGAATACACATGTTTTCTAGCATGGTGATAATGGTAGATTCACCACTGCTTAAACGAATACCAGAATCATTTTCGTATGGTGTGCCATGTTGAGTCCAAGAGTGTTGTTGCCATTGTCCCCAACCTTGTTGGTCTTCTTGTGGTTGTTGAACTGTCAAATTATAGAGCTAGACCTCATCTTCACCAAAGTTTACATCTGGCATTTCTACATCATCATGTTGATCATTATCTTCCACTTGTTATTCTTCAAAATGTATCAGATCAAATTTAATTAGATCATCAAAGTTATACATGCATATTTGGGACCCTTTCATACAAAAGTAGTAAGCATTTTGTTCCTTTTCCCTCTAATACCCCACATTTTCCATTTAAGACAACTAAACTGGAAATAAAAAATTTAGTCTACCAACTTTTTAAAGGTGGCAGAAAAATCTAATACACTACATAGAAATATAAATCTGGTGTCCGTAAAAATATGCATCGTAATTTCTACAATTCTAGTATAAACATGTATCAGATATTATATTTACTATAAAAGTCGGGTTAAATCACAATAGTTTTGCAAAAAAATGTTATGATTTGCATTAGATATTTCCAAGAACTACAATATATTTTGATTTTTACTGATTTATAGTATTGGTGCATAAAGGAGAGATGAAGGACAAAAGGAATATATTTAATGACGACTACAAAATAAGGAATAATGAATTAATGAATTACATTTACCTACCTATTACTAGGCTATTTATACACAAAATTAAGGTATAATAAAATACTAAAATATCCTCAAACAAACTTAATCAACAAGATATTTCTAAAATATAAATTAATTCCAACACCATCCCTTAATTTATATTTATACAAAACTGACAACACCAATTCTATCCCTCAAATGAAGAAATTGATCTGTCTTGATAGTCTTTGTTAGAACGTCTTCTAGATGCTTCTGGGTGCTACAGTGCACAACTTCTAATATTCCACTCTGAACCTGATTCCTCATAAAGTGATACTTGATCTCAAAATGCTTTCTTCTCCCATGCAACACTGGGTTCTTGGCAAGATTGATTGCAAACTTGTTATCAATCATCAGCTTCAGAGGTTTGTCTACCTCAATCTTCAGATATTGCAGCAAGTTTAGAATCCATACAGCTTGACATGCAGTCAGAGCTCCTGCAATATATTCAGCTTCATAGGTTGACATCGCAACAACATGTTGCTTCTTGGAACACCAGGAAATAGGACCTCCCAGAAATTTGAATAAGTACCCAGAAGTACTTCTTTTGTCAACTTTGTCTCCACACCAATCAGAGTCTAAATAACTCAAGTTCTAATTCTATCTTCCTTCCAGAAGGAAATAACATTCCATACTTCAGAGTTCCCTTCACATACCTCATAATCCTGACAACAACTTGGTAATAAGACCATTTTGGTTTACTCATAAATCTGTTAACCATACCAACTGCATAGAAAATATCAGGTCTGGTATTACATAAATACCTCAGAGAACCAACCATCTGCTTAAAGGTTGTAGTATCCACATCTTCTCCATCAGAATCAGAGTCCAACTTCTGATTAATATCAGCAGGTGTGATAGCAACTTTGTAATTCTCTAGCTTAAATCTCTTAAGAAGCTCAAGTTCATACTTTATCTGATGCAAAATGATTCCTTTCTCAGAGTACATAAACTCCATCCCTAGAAAGAAACTCATTTTCCCAAGATTTGTCATTTCAAACTCATTCATCAGAACCTTCTTGAACTTAACTATCTCTTGTTCAGAACTTCCCGTGAGTAATATGTCATCAACATTCAAACATACCAAAATCATATTACCTTCTAAAGTGTGTTGAACATAAACACAATACTCCATCTCACACTTCTGAAACCCTTGTACCTTGAAAAATGAATCAATCTTTAGATTCCAGGCTCTGGGCGCTTGCTTAAATCCATACAAGGCTTTATGTAATTTGAACACCATCCCTTCCTGATTCTTTTTCTCAAATCCAGGAGGTTGTGACACGTATACCTCTTATTGTAATGAACCATTCAGAAATGCAGATTTTACACCTAAATGTATCAGAGGCCAATTCCTATTAGCAGCTATTGCAATCACTAGTCTGATTGTTTCATGTATTGCTACAGGTGCAAACACTTCAGAGTAATCCAGCCCAGGCTTCTGTAGAAAGCCTCTTGCTACTAATCTTGCTTTGTGTTTGCCAATTGATCCATATGGCTTTAGCTTCTTCTTGAAAATACATTTGACGATGATGGCTTTCTTTCCTTTTGGAAGTTCTGTCAGCTTCCAAGTCTTGTTTCTCTCTATGGCATCAAGTTCTTCTTTCATGGCCTCCAACCAGACTTGCTTCTTAAGTATATCATCAAGTTCTTCTTTCATGGCTTGCAACCAGACTTTCTGCTTAAGAGCCTCTTCTGTACTCACGGGTACAGAGTTTACTAACATCGCACACTGAATAACTTCTCCTTCGGAGTCTACTTCAATTTCTTGTAACATGTCAAACTCTGAAAATCTTCTTTGGATGCTTCTGACTCTTTGCTGCCTCTGAATTTGAACTTCAGAACCTCAGACACCAGAACTTTCCCCTTCAGAAGCTCTTACTTCAAAAATTGGACTTTCTCCAGAACCTTGACAAGTCTGGAAAATTCCCAGAGACTGAATCACCATCAGAGTCAGAGTCACTACCTTCAGAAATATCATCTTTAAAAGTTGGATCACCTCTGCCTTCAGAAGTTCCACTTTAAGAATCATGATCACCGTCAAAGGCTGAATTTCCTTCAAAAGTTCCTCCTTATGAAGGTCCATGTTTAGAGTCACCAGATACCTGATCATCTTTAGAAGCTTGTCCTATAGAACCTACATCTTCAGAGTTTTCCCTTCTAGAAGCATGATCACCACCAGATTCTGGATCATCATCAAAATCTGGATCAGAATCAGATTCACCATCTGACTCACCTTCAAAGTTTCTAGAGTCATCATCATCTTCAGATTCTGACTCATCTTCCAAATCTTCAGCGTCATCTTCTGATTCGGAATCATATTCAAACACTCCTTCAGAGTCAGAATATTCAGAGTCATCTTCTTCCACTTCAGAACCATAAAATGATAATTTCACCGGTTCCTCATCAGATTCATAAGCCATAAATAGCACAGGTTCATCATCAGACTCTCCTCTGGCTATATTTGCTTCTTCTGATTTCCTTTCTTTGTTCGACCATCAATCTTTGGCATATTGAACAAAGTTCTTGCAACAGTAACATTGAACATTCTTCTTGTTAGACTTCTCCTTTCCTTTCTCGACATTCTTCTGCCTATCAGAGTTTGAAGCTTCTGACCTTTAACCACCATTAGTTTTCTTCCTGGCTTCTGACCAAGTCTGCTTTTGATACTTCTTACCAGAAGTTACTTTCAGAGCTTGCTGCTCTACTTTCCTCTCAGAAGTTTTCCCAGTCATACGCAACTCATGCGCCTCTAGACTGCTTTGCAGCTCTTTACCTCTCATGGTGCTCAGATATTTGGAATGTTCTATTTCTACCACAATGTAATAAAATTGAGAAGTTAAAGATCTCAATATCTTCTCAATGATTACTTGTTCAGAAAGAGTTTCTCCACAAACTTTCATCTCATTAGTGATCATAATAACTCTAGAGATGTACTCAGAAACCTTCTCGTTGTCCTTCATGTTGAGATTCTCATATTTCTTTCTGAGAGACTAAAGCTTCACCCTCTTCATTGATGCGTCAACACCGTAACATCTGACCGGTGTGTCCCATACAACCTTTGTTGTTTCAGAGTCAGCAATCTTCTCAAACATGTTTGCATCCACACATTGATAAATGTAGAACAACGTCTTTTGATCTTTCTTCCTTATCTCCTTCTGCGTTATCTTTTGTGTCTCTGTTGCGTCTGCTGCTATCGGAGCATAGTCATCGGTGACAAGATCTAACACATCTTGAGAACCAAACAACACACACATCTGAATCTTTCAACGATTCCAGTTTTTTCCATCAAATACTGGAAGTTTGGAATTGATATCTTTGTTTCCGTTCATCTTCAACCTTGTGCAATTCACTCAAAAACTCACTAAAAATAGTGTTTCCCAAATCCCACAGAATCATAAAAACGATTCTCAATCACATGATACCTCACTGTTCACTCGTGTTTCCCGTGTTTCGAATCAGAGTTCTGATACCAATTGTTGGTGCACAAAGGAGAGATGAAGAACAAAAGGAATATATTTAGTGACGGCTACAAAATAAGAAATAATGAATTAATAAATTACATTGACCTACCTTACTAGGCTATTTATACACAAAATTATGGTATAATAAAATACTAAAATATCCTTTGATAAAGTTAATCAACAAAATATTTCTAAAATATAAATTAATTCCAACCTATAGAATACTTTATTTTCAAATTTGTGAGAGATAAATTATGAGATGGTAAAAATTGACATTTTTGAAATATATGGAGTGCCATTTGCAATTTTGGGATGCCATATAAATTGCTCTTTCTTGCCGGTTGCTGAAAATATAAAGTTTTATGGCCCAATCACTAAAGCCCAAGTTCTATAAGTTCTAAAGGCTGGAGTTGTATGCCGTTAACCATAAGAACGATCAATAAATATATATATATATATATATATATATATATATATATATATATATATATATATATATATATATATATATATATATATATATATATATATATATATATATATATATATATATATATATATATATATATATACCAAAAAAAGGTATATATATAAAATATCACATTTGAGATTGAGCAAGAGTTTTGGTTCTCCTACTTATTGTAGGATGTTAAATGTCTTTCTAACTATCATTTCTTCTAGAACAATTACAAAGACAATCTTTATACTATACACCTTCATCTCACTGTTTTAGCATAAACATTAAAAAAATTACATATATTCAATCGTACCACTTATTAAACTCAACTTTGTTAACAATTTTATCCATAAATAGTTTTCACCTAATTAAACAAACCAAACATTTTGAAAGTAAGCCCAATACACCAAAGGCCCAACTCATAAAACTTCTTAAAACTTACCCAATTTGAAAGTTTTCATTCAACAAACATTTTAAGTGTATACAGAAATGATATTACAATTTACAATACATGAGATGAAGTAAGGATTTCTAATTTGTTTACAAGAATCAAACCCTTGCAAATCAAAAGACGACACGTGGTTAAAAGATTAAAGATTAATTTGTGGTAGAAAAGTTAATGAGAGCCATAATACCCGTGTTTGATAATGTTGCAACTTTCATAGAAGAGTCTAAGGATTAAGGATTTATCAAAATTACAGAGAAAAAAAAAAAAAAAGCCACTTTGACCTCCAAAATATAACACTTATATCGTATTTCATTGTTTATCAATATAATAAATAATAAAATATTATAATAATAAATATTTTTTAAAAGAATATATAATTTTTTTTAAATAAAGAAATATTAATATAAAATTATATAATTAACTAATTTGATAACTTTATTAACTAATATTTTTATATTTTATTAATTAATTTTATTTTATTACAAAAGATTAGTTTTATTATTTAGAGTTTATTAACCAAGTTCATATCTTCATTAATAACATGTTACTCTTTATTAATCAACTTTGTTTTCTTATTAAAAATTATTTTTAATATCTAAACGTTTGTTAATCAACTTTATTATTTCACTAATTAATATTTTATTTTTTATTAACCAACTTTATTTTATTGTTAAATTATTTTTAATATCTAGACGTGTTTTAACTAACTTCATCATTTAATTGACAAATTTTTTATATTTTATTAATCAACTTTATTTTGTCATTAAAAGTAATTGTGCATATACTGTTTATGGGATATTGTTCATAAAACTATTTACGATATTGTTTATAAATACATTTTTTGTTAAAAAAAATATTGTTCATCGTATAAATACAGTGAATAGTGTGAGATATAAGTATTGGTGTCATATTATGGTATCAACGTAGCATTGCTCATTAAAGATTGATGCTCTTACAAGTACTTTGAAAGCATGTCAACACAATTTAAACGAAAGTGCAAATTTTAGATTGTTGTATTCTAATTTTTCCAAACAATGAAACGTCTTTTAAACAAAATCGATTGTATTGAATTTTATTATCTACCGTCTATTTTAATTATATTAAAATTGTTTACATAATTATGTATAAAATTGTTTATATTGAATGTTGTCAACACAAGTTTAGATGGCATTCAAACAATGAATGATTATGTATATGTTATTTGTGTGTACGCATAAATGCAAAGTTGAAGATGATGAGCAATCTTAGTATGTGTGTATAGTTTCATCAAGTTGAAAAATATGCTTTTATGAAGTATATATAGATGTGCAAGTTGGAGGCAAAAAGGAATCTAGAAGTTTGAAAAGGAAATATTTTTTGTAAAATTCTGACACATGTGTCGACACATGTAAGTTATGTGCCGACACATATAATGACATGTGTCGACCTATATGAGGTCAATGTGTCTACACAAATTTACTGAAACTTTAAAATTTTAAAACAACAGTACATGTGTGGGTGCATAGAATGGATGTGTTGACACATACAACTGACTTTTATGTAAAAATTGATTTTTAATTACATGTGTGACCTATATGAGGTCATTGTGTCGAACATAGTTACAGAGCCTACATGTTTTATTATTGATCCACGTGTGTCGATGCATAGCATGGATGTTTCGGCAGATGCAATTGATTTTTATGCAAAAATTGGTTTTAAATATGTCCAAAGCCTTCACACTCGTAGCATCGCTCACCCCTGCTTATTGATAAGTACAAATTATAGCTATATATATATATATTGTTGAACTTATCGACTCTTTGTTGTTAATGTTAGTTGAATAATCCGACTTTGTGTGTAAATTTGTTTAGTTTGTATATATTTGTGCATTTTCATGTATATAGTGTATCGTTTGATAGTTTTGTATCTATTTTATAGGAATTTAGGCATCAATTGAGCATTGAGAATAAAGTCTAATTGGAGCTCTAAGATATGCAATTGATCAATACAGGAATAAGGCAAAAGAGGAAGCCATTTGAAGTTGTACAGAGAAAGCAACAAAAGTTGATGTTCTGGTGTGCAGCATCGGGAGATACTCAAGCGAGTAGCATCGCGTCTGCATCGTCGGGAGACGGAGGGGCGAGAGGTTGGGTAAATTTTCCAATTGCTTCTGCCTTGCTTCGCTTATGTGTTGCTGGGAGAGGAAAGGAAGCATCATCGGGCGACATTTTCCCTTCGCCGAACGAGAGAAGATATTTTTTCCAGCTTGTCTGTGTGGTGCAGGCTGTGCCTTGTAAATAAGGACAGTCGTCGGACGACGCTTTTGGAGCGTCAGGTGACGTGTGTGGATTAGATTTTGTTTATATTTTCCATTTAATTTCATTTGTTGGGGTCAGGGGTTTGGGGATAGTTTTAGCTCCGAAATTCATCAACTCTCATTTTTTCTTAGGATTTAGAGTTTAGGGTTTAAGGTTTAGGGTTTAGGATTTAGGGTTTAGGGGGTTTATGGTTTAGGGTATAGGGTTTAGAAAGCAATTATGAAGCATGCATACCGATGATCCGAGGTGGATTTCTCTTTGATCGGCGCTGACAAATCGGAAGATTTGTAGTTCATTTCTCTTCTTCTTTGTGTATTCTTCATTTGTTGGGTTTTATATATGTATTTACTTCAAAGTCATGTATATTTATCGCCCATGACGTTGTATAAAACTTGCTTTACAAATCTTTATCGATTATTATCCTGGATATTTACTCTGTGCTAGGTGTTTGGGTGGCTATAGATATATACTTCTCGAATTCTTATCTAGGATGATTGCCTAATAGTTTCTAGATTCTAGAGATAGATTTAATGTTATTATTCACTTGGGTGCCTGTGATTAATTCCTCCTGTGTTGGTTGTGTTTTGTTGAGATATCGTCGACACGAGTAACACGATTGACTTCTGTGTTGTTGAGGTTGGTTGAGAGATCGCCACCGAGGTGATATAACGTGTGTTGTATTTGACACGTGATAACATTGATGAGTATTGTAGGTTGAGTATAACTGGTGGATAGGTTTAAGTTTGTGAGGAGTGGATTATATGCATGCCTGATAAGTTTCCCCTTTGAAGAATGAATTTATTTCTTGTTAATACCTTTTACCTTTCCTTACAAACAACCTAATTTATCCCAAACTCATAATCGCGAGAGATTTGTCGAACGAAAATTTAGTAGCACTAATCCATGTGGAGAGGATACGATAAAACCTAAATATCACCCGATAATTAATACTTACTTTTTGCTTGTCGCTTTACAGGTTCAACACTTATGTCTTCATCTTTTCCCGTTTCTTTTGGAAATAATGTATGGCCTGATGGCTTGTACATTTGTCCTCCAATTTTTGTCTAGATTCTTCAAGGCTTTATTGAACTTTATGCCAACAAGAGAGACAAAGTCCGAGAGGTTATCTTCATTATCCTTCTCACCCTAATCTTCATTCTCTTGAATATGGGATATAAAAGCTACACCTTTTTTCTTCTTTTCTGGTCTTCCATTTATAGAGACTTCAAAGGTTTGTAGGGACCTAATGAGTTCATCAACCTTCATGATGATTAAGTCTTGGGATTCTTCTATGGAAGTTACCTTAATGTCAAGCTTTTGAGGTAAGTATCTAAGGATCTTTCTAACTAGCTTTTCTTCTGACACATTTTCTCCCAAAGCAAAAGAACTGTTGGTTATATCACACAATCTAATGTTGAAATCAGATATGGATTCATCCTCTTTTGTCTTCAGATTTTCAAACTCTATTGTGAGGAGCTGGAACTTTGACATCCTAACTTCGGATGTTCCTTCATGAGCAGTCTTGAATATCTCCAAAGATTCTTTGACTTAAATACATGTGTTGATTAGTTTGAATATATTCATGTCAACACCATTGAATATAGAATTTAAGGCTTTATGGTTTCCAAGAGCTTCATCATCTTCAGGTTTGTACCAATCAGCTTCAGGCTTTAAGCTCTTAGAACCATCTTGAAAATTGATCACGGGATGTTTCCAACCTTTAACCTCAGACTTCCAAGCGTTGCAGCCTATGGATTTTAAGAAAGCAACCATCTTGGCGTTCCAATAGTCATAATTTGTTCCATACAAAACATGTGGCATGTTGACTGAACCTCTATCTTTAGTATTGTCCATTTGAACAGAAAATATCCTCTCTGAATCTCACCCAAACAGAATAGGATTCCTCCACTGATGCCAATTGATATTTTGTTGCTGAGGTGACAAATGTCGAACACGATGTTAGAGCAAGTGGTCCAACAATGCATAGTCAATGTAAAAGCGGTAAATAACACCATATATTGGTAACCTAGTTCGGTGAAACCACACCTACATATGGATGGCACTTTACCCAAGAAATAAACTCACTGTTAGTAGCTTACTACACATTGTCTTATAGGAACATTAAGCCAGTGTTATTCAATGCCTCTTTCTAACACTACCCAATGAACTCCTATCTAGGACTCCCCATAAATATGACATTCCTTCTCATTTTCTCTCAGTCACTAACCCTTAGTGATCAACTTCTATAATAACTCTATTGATCATTGAATTTACAAATCAACTAAGACAAACTAATAATTCTACCAAGTTACTAAAACATAAAGTGGTGTACACAAAGATTCTACTGTAACCCTTATTATGGAATTAACTTGGAATGCAAGTTACAAAGACTCAAACCCTAGCACAATGATACTAATCTTTTCACATAAAATACATGTCTCAAGAGTGAGACTTGAGCCTCTTTATATATAAATTTCTTATGGATTTTCTCCTTTGGATATCTGATTTGATTGCCTTCAGAAAATAGAAAAATATATTGGATATGATCTTCTCCACAAATATCTCCAACAATAAGATATGATTTTTTTTCTAATTTAAATTCATATTTAAATCTAATTTGAACATCTTAATCTATCAAACAAATCAAAAAAACCTTTTCTAAAATAACTACAACAAATATGATCAAATCCTAATCAAAATCGCGCACCAAGAAACATCCATATGGCCTGCTGTTAAGGCCAAATGTTTCATTGCACACATGTTGAAGCATCATGTTCAACATGTTGCACCAGTACATCAAATTAACTCTTTAGCTTGACTCTATAGATCTTCTTTGTAGAGTGAACCATAGATATAATAATTCAAAACCATAACAAAAATAACATTTTTCTGTTGTAAGAGGCCATATGTTACAATACACATGTTGGAACATCGAGTTCTACATGTGTTCCTTCTGCACTAAAACTAGCTTGAAAAAACTCCATGTTGTTTTTGCATAATGAAGCCAATCCCAAAAGAAAATTCACAAGCATATAAAGGTTATCCTTCAAAGAACTAGAGTAATAAATAATTGAATCACATTAGAGACCAAATTTACTATTTCTAAATGAATAAGCATAACCTGATTTGTCCAAAATAGAAATAGAAATTAGATCCCGTCTAATAGATTATGCAACAAAAGTCTCAACCAAATCCAAATGAAAACAAGTCTTTAATAATAATATAAACGTCCTTATAGCCTTTACTGCAACTTTTTTCATTGCTCACATAGATAAATCTTGCATCATCACTTGGCGGACGATTCCATTCTATTGGATTTATCTGTTACCAATCGTGTTCCTTTTATCGGTTTAGAGAGAGAGAGCCCAAGTCTCATGAGATTGCTGCTATGATTCATTTGGGGAAGTTTGAGATTGAGGCTAACATGACTACCAAAGGAGGAGTCAGAGGATTGCCCACTCAACTTTTATTGGAGAAAGCTCGCTACTTTTCTAGGATGAAGAGTACAGTCGCATTTGAGGCAATCTTTGCTCTACTTGCCTACAGGTTGTTCATATTTCTAACATCGACAAATTTGTGGATATCAATGTCATCAGGATCTTTTTGATTGGGAATCCAAATCCTACATTATTAGGATATGCTTATTACTCCATTCATCTTCGGGATTCTTATCATGGAGGAATGATCATTTGTTGCGCGCCTTAGTTGTATCAGTAGTTTATTTCTCACTTACCTCGGTCCGATGCTTTCTGGGATATCAAGAAGGAACCTCGTTAGGATCCTAAGATTATGGCTCTCACTCATTCCTACATTGTTTGGTATCATCGGGCTTACTATGATGTGTATATTGTCGATAGTTGTGGTAGTTTCCCCAATGTACCTCTTCTTGGTACAAAGGGAGGAATTAACTATAATCCCGTTCTTGCGCGACGTCAGCTTGGATATTCGATGAGAGATAAGACAAATAGTATTCATCTAAGTGGTTTCTTTCTTAAAGAAGGATATGATCATAAGGAAGTTAAAGAGGAAATTTTGAAGGCTTGGCGCCATATTCACAGGAAGAGTATAAAGGACTTCGGACCTAGAGGAGCTGTTTCTTTTGAGCCTTATCTCTGGTGGGTACAAGCAAGGGAAATTCAGTTGAGGATGCCATATTCCAGCGAAGAACCTATGCCTGATATCTTTATGAAGACCACTCCTCCCCTTTTAGATGACGTGGAAGAGCTTCAGCTTGCCCGAGCTAGGATGCAGCAGGAAAAGGAGGCTTGGAAGAACAAGTGTCAGACTTTAGAGATGTCCTACCGAGCATACTTGAAAGAGAAGGATGACCTGATTGAGATTATTGAGAGTCGTGCTGTAGAGATAATGGAGAGGAAAGAGGACTTATTTTCCTCTAGAGCTCAATCAAGACTTAGTTACTCAGTTCCTGACTCTGGTGATTGGAAAGGGGTTGCCGACAAGTATGCAGAAGAGAACAAGAAGTTGAAGGCTCAGATTGCAAGACTCATGGGAAAGCGTTAGTGTGTGGAGTGATCTTCACCAGCTTTGCCTTCTTAGGATTTTAGATTCTATCTTCTCTTGTACTTGGGATTATTGAAACTTGTACTAAAAGTTGTAATCCATTTTGAAGTTATTATAATGAGATTTTCAGTATTTCAAAATGTGTTAGTACTTTAATATTTGAAAATCGTCTATAATTCTTTGAGTCCCTTGAAATATTAATAATAATCAAATAAATCATGTGCATTGCATATCTGTCATACCCCAAATTTGCCCGCCTTAGTGCTACCGCCAAATTTAGTTTCGAACTTGGATTTTACAGAGTATAAAAATTCCTTTGGTTTGATTATATTAACATTCTGGAGTTTTTAATAAATATTCGCTTCCAAACCTATTTAAAAATATAATTATGTATATAAGATAATTTGTATGTTTGAATAAATAAACATTTGCTCTACTTCATATACTTTCAATTGGCTTTTTATTTTGAATAAGGAACATAACACAGTTGTTAAGGAATGAAGCTTGCAAATATAAGGTAGCGGGTTCGAATCTCTTATGGTGTATTTTTAACATTTTTTCTATTTCCTTATTTATTGTTACTAACTATTTATATTTTTAACCATAAAAGGTCATTTTTTTATTAATTAAATATTATTTTCGTTTTTATAATTAAGGTATTTTTAAAAATAATTATTTATTTGATTTTATGCATTTTTTTTACCAAAATTGATTGCAATAATTATAATAATATAAAAAATATTGCATTTTCTAATTAATTGGTTCTTATTGGCCAAATGGTGTCATTTTATGTCATACTCATTCTCTAATTGGTTAGCTTGCTGACTAAGAAAATTTTGATTGGCCAATCAATTTTATTTCCTAATTTGTTGACCTAATTATCATTATAAATATGTCACTCTTTCACACTCTTAGATCATCAAGAATTCCATCCACAATTTCATAATCATCCATAATTAACTAGAGTTCTCCTAAAATTGTTGTTCTTCACATCGAAGAACAACAACAAAGAAACCCAGAAGCCTCCATCAACAATCACTTATTTTAGGTTTTTGAACAAAACACCTAAAAATTTTTTATCAACAAAATTTTCAAAACCTTGTTGTTGTCTCCAACATCTATCTAAGGAGGATCTCATTCCAAAGGAAAAAAGAGGAGAACGGTGAAGGAAAGAAAGAATTTCTATCATTTGCTCACTGGGGGAATCCCCACTCCTGTAGGTTGGTCTCTCTTAAAAATCTCAATTGTAAAATTTCTTGAACTGTTTATATTTTATTTCTATTAAGTATTTTATTGTTGGGATTCATTGCTTGTTTAAAATCTCCATGTTTGTTGTCTTGATGTTTATTCTTTTTCAATTTAATTAATAAAACAAAAATTTTAATATCTATTATAATTTGTAACATGTATATATGATTTGGGTCACGTAAAAACATGTTAACTTTGCAAATAAAACAACAACTTTCATACATATTCTTTCTTTCTGCTAAAACTTTTTAAGGCTTAGCTTTTATTATAATTCTTATTATTAGGTTAATTATTGCATTACAATTTTTTAATGGTTTTGTTTCTCTTGTTTTTGTTTGTTGCTTTTTAATAAAAAATACAAAAATATCTTAGTTTTATTATTAGGTTAAGTGAGAAGTCGAGAATAACAAAAATATTTCTTATACATAATTATTGGGATTTTTCAATCAATTTAATAATTCAAATAATTAATCTTACACATAAATTCAAACAATTTCATAATTAAATAAATATTTTACAAAGATATTAAAACCCTCAGCCTATTGGGCCCAGTTCAATATCTGAACTTGGGTCCTATTCCTTATACACCCCTTTTTTACTGCGTGAATAAAAAAACACCTCCGGCCTTTTGGGCTTGAATTCAATATATGAATTTAGGCCCTTGTTGTTAGCACCTCCTATTTTACCACCTCAACCTAATTAACACCCTCCTTGCGTTTTATTTTATAATTTTTATATTATATATTTCCTATTTTTATAAATTTAGCATTATATTAATTATTACTATTAATTATTATCGAATCAAATATCATTTTTTAACTCATGCAAATATGTTTTACCTATTGCATTAAAATATCTTTTACCATGCATTTAAATAAGAATTTTTATAATTAGTATATAAAAAATATTTAACCAACGCCAAATTATTTTTCATAAATAAATTAATTTAACAATTAATTTTCAAAAAGGGTTACGAAGCATATTTTGGTTAACTGTGCATTTGGTCCAAAATCTCCACTATTCACACACCCGAGCTAAGTACGAGGGAAATCAAAATATCTACGTAATCTATAAAAAACACCAACCAACTACGAATTGAGACTCTTATTGTTCATAAGAGGATACGTAGGCATACGACTAAAAATCGTGATGAGTTCTCCTAATAGAAAACTAAAACCCTTTTTACCTAACTGTTAAACCTAAACCTAGTATCCTTACGAATAAGGTAGATGAAAGGTGCCTAACACCTTCCTTTTGTGTAAAGAAGTCCGAAACCTAGCATCTCTGTTTGTAAATTAGGGTTTCCTATTATATTCCCTTTCTTAGGATAAAAACTAGTAGTGGCGAATCTATTTAAAACTAGTTGCAACAGTTGACGACTCTACTGGGGAATTCAACCCTAGGTTTAGGAGCCTTTTCCTTAGGTTTTAGGGTTTTTATATTGCTGGGTTTTTATTTCCTATTTATCTATTTATTTGTTTCTAGTTTATTTTATTATTCATGATATTTATTGTGCTCGTATACAGCTGCTTACTGGGATGGCCATGGATACATGAAACAGGGGCCGTCACTTCAACTTTACACCAAAAGTTGAAGTTCGTGCATGAAGGAAAATTGGTTATTATAAATGGAGAGAAAGCATTGTTGATATATCATCTATCATCTTTCAGTGTTGTAGAAGCAGATGAAGCTGCTGTTGGAACGCAATTCCAAGCTTTATTCGTTGATAATGTAAGAGAGAATGAGAATTATATGGCTTCATTCAAATATGCTCAACAAGTTGTGTGTAATGGCCCTAATAAGGTATGAGGGTATATTATTGATCCTCCAGTGAACAAGAATATGTCTGGTTTGGGATTTTATGCGAAAGGTGAAAACATGAAGTCGAAGACTGCTCTGGGCAAGTATCAGGATATTTTCCACAGTGGGGGATACATTCATCCAACGGTTTCTGGGATCAATGCTATTGTTGAGGATGAAGAAGAATAGGAAATGTCGAATTATGTTACGCCTGGAGTCAGAGTCCAGAACTAGGTCACTACTGATGTTCCCTCTTGCATCCATGTCTCTAAGTAATTTGTTTTTGTTAATCTTTGCAAAAAGCTTTCACCCTGCCCAAGGTGAAAGTTAATATTGTATGAGCTTATCTGTTTGCTTTGCTCATTAAAATCATTAATAAAACTTGTCTTTGATTCTCAAATTTTGTTTTTTATTTTCTTCGAAAATGGTAATCATAAAAAACCCTTTTGGAATAAATAATAACTGTAAATAAATTTGAATAATCACTTGATATATGTGTCAGTTTCTAAAAGCAATCATAAATCATATGTGCAGAATAATTAAAAAACCTATTGAATACAATGACCCTGCACCCTCTCCGAATGTTGAATATCTTGTGTATGGGACCGAAGAAGAAGAATATGATGAAATTCCATAAGAGGTTTCACGGTTGCTCGAGCACGAGGAAAATTTCATTCAACCGTATAAAGAGCCGTTGGAGACAATCAATTTGGGTTCAGAGGAAGATCCAAAGGAAGTCAAGACTGGATCATTGTTGCATCCTGATGTGAAGAGCAGGTTGACTGAACTGTTGAAAGAGTATGTGGAGCATCGTTTGTCGTTGAAGCTAGAGTGCTTGCCAGTCAAGCAGAAATTGAGAAGAACTCACCCTGATATGGCAGTGAAAATCAAAGAAGAAGTGTTAAATAAGATTAATGCTGGTTTTCCATGACATTAGTGTATCTTCAGTGGATTGCCAATATTGTCCCAGTACCAAAGAAAGACGGAAAAGTTCGCATGTGCGTTGATTATAGAGATCTAAATGAAACTAGTCCAAAAGATGATTTTCCATTGCCACATATTGATATGTTGGTTGATACTACAACAAAATTCAAAGTATTCTCATTCATGGACGGATTTTCTGGATATAATCAAATAATAATGGCTCCTGAGGACATGGAAAAAACAATGTTTATCACACCCTAGGGAACATTCTGTTACAGAGTGATGCCCTCCGGGTTGAAGAACGCTGGTGCAACGTACCAGAGGGCTATGACAACCTTATTCCATGATCTGATGCACAAAGAAATAGAAGTATATGTTGATGACATGTTTGCCAAATCACAAACTAAAGAAGGGCATATTGAAGATTTGTTGAAGTTGTTTCAGCGTTTGAGTAAGTATCGTCTCCGCTTGAATCCAAACAAATGCACCTTTGGTGTCCGATCATGGAAATTGTTAGGTTTCACTGTCATCCAGAAAGGAATTGATGTTGACCCTGATAAAGTCAAAGCACTTCAAGAAATTCCTGCGCCAAGGACTGAAAAGCAAGTTAGTGGTTTCCTTGGGAAGTTGAATTACATTTCCAAATTAATTTCCCATATGACTGCAACATGTGAACCGATCTTTAAGTTGTTAAAGAAAGATCTGGGTTGTGTGTGGACAGATGATTGTCAAAGGGCATTTGAAAGTATTAAAGAATATCTGCGTGAACCTCCTATCTTGCTCCCTCCCATTGAAGAAAGTACATTGATCATGTATATGACAGTGTTAGATAATTCTATGGGTTGTATTTTGGGGCAACAAGATGAAATAGTGAAAAAAGAATATGCCATTTATTATCTCAGTAATAAATTTACTAACTGTGAGTCGCCGTATTCTATGCTGGAAAAGACATGTTGTGCTCTGGACGGGGCGACATAGCGGTTGCGGCAATATATGTTAAATCATACTACTTGGTTGATTTCCAAAATGGATCCAATTAAGTATATCTTTGAAAAGCCTGCTCTTACTGGGAGAATTTCCCATTGACAGATGTTATTATCTGAATAAAATATTGAATACCGCACTCAGAAGGCTATAAAAAGCAGTGTGCTGGAGGATTATCTTTCTCACCAACCGATTGATGATTATCAATCTGTCAAGTTTGATTTCCCTGATGAGGATGTGATGTTCTTGAAAGAGAAAGATTGTGATGAACTTTTGCCTAGGGAAGGTCCTGATCCTGAATTCCGGTGGGGTTTGGTATTTGATGGAGCTGTGAACGCTTATGGGAAAGGAATTGGTGTTGTGATCATCACTCCTCATGGATCACACATTCATTTTACTATAAGGCTGACATTTGATTGTACCAACAATATGGCAGAGTATGAGGCTTGTATCATGGGTCTCGAGGAAGCCATTGATCTCAGAATCAAAGTTCTCGATGTGTATGACGATTCAGCTTTGGTAGTTAATCAGATTAAAGGAGAATAGGATAGTCGTCACCCTGGCTTGATCCCTTACAAAGATTTTGCTAGAAGATTATTACCCTTGTATAAAAAAGTTGAATTTCATCATATTTTGAGAGATGAAGATCAGATGGCAGATGCTTTGGCAACTCTGGCTTCTATGTATCAAGTGAATACTTGGAATGATGTGCCTCATATCACAGTACGACGTTTGGATAGACTGGCTTATTTATTTGCAGCGAAAGGAGTGTTAGATGAAAAACCTCGGTATTATGATATCAAACATTTTCTCCAGACTCAGGAATACCTGGATGGTGCATCAAATAAAGATAGAAAGACATTGAGAAGGTTGGCAGGTAGCTTTTTCCTCAATGAAGATGTGTTGTATAAAAGAAATTATGACATGGTCTTGCTCAGATGTGTGGATAGACACGAAGCAAACATGTTGATGCATGAAATCCATGAAGGGTCCTTTGGTACCCATGCCAATGGACATTTGATGGCAAAGAAGAAGCTTAGGGCAGGTCATTATTGGCTGATAATGGATTTTTATTGTTATAAATTTGCAAAGAAGTTCCATAAATTCCATATTTATGCTAACAAAATTCATGTGCCTCAAACACTTCTCAATGTTATTTCTTCCCCGTGGACTTTCTCTATGTGGGGTATTGACATGATTGGAATGATTGAACCAAAGGCGTCGAATGGACATCATTTCATTTTAGTGGAATTTTACTACTTTACCAAATGGGTAGAAGCAGCTTCATATGCTAATGTCACTAAGCAGGTGGTAGTGCGCTTTATCAAGAACAATCTCATATCTCGGTATGGTGTGCCAAGCAGGATTATCACCGACACTGGCTCAAATCTGAATAACAATATGATGACGGAACTTTATGAAGAATTTAAGATTGTCCACCACAATTCATCTCCCTACAGGCCAAACATGAATGGGGTTGTTGAAGCTACTAATAAGAACATCAAGAAGATCATCCAGAAGATGGTTGTTACTTATAAAGATTGGCATGAGATGCTCCCTTTTGCTTTGCATGGGTATTTAACATCCGTCCGCACTTTAATATGGGAAACCCCTTTCTCTCTTGTGTATGGTATGGAAGCAGTGCTACCCCTTGAGGTTGAGATTCCCTCTTTACGCGTGATAATGGAAACCAGGTAGTCAGAGGTTGAATGGGTCCAGAATAGGTTTGACCAGTTGAATTTGATTGAAGAGAAAAGAATGACTGCTTTGTGTCATGGTCAGTTATACCAGAAGAGAATTAAGAAAGCTTTTGATAAGAAGGTCAAGCCTCATGAATTTAGAGAAGGCGACCTCGTGCTCAGGAAGATCATGTCTTTTAACTTTGATTCTAGGGGCAAGTGGACTCCCAATTTTGAAGGCCCATATGTTGCCAAGAAAGCCTTCACCGGCGGTGCATTGATTCTTGAAATAATGGATGGCGAGGAACTCCCGCATCCTGTGAATACTAATGAAGTCAAGAAATACTTCGCCTAGAAAATAAAAGAATAGCACGCTAAGACGAAAACCCGAAAGGGCGGCTTAGGCAAAAATGAGCGTCTCGGTAGGCTGAAAACCCAAAAGGGTGGTCTAGGCAAAAATTAGAGACTTAAACAGAATAAATTCGTCCTGGTTGGTTGAAAACCCGCAAGGATAATCTAGGAAAAAGGTAGGGATTTCCTGGAAAGTAACTGCATCAGACAAGACTTGATCGTTGGAGCAACAATCTTCTTGGATCCTCACCACTCTTCAACCGAAGTCTCTGCTCAGGAATTCAAAGTTGTTAGGGAGAATAGTGGTCATTTTATTTCAATGTATCTTTTCCAATATATATTACCATTTTTCCAAACTTTGTAATCATCTATGGAGTCTCGCCATTCACAGACTACCATCCTATTAATAAAGTTTGAGCTTTTATCCATTTCTTTTCAATTCTTATTTTATTCAGCTTACAAAGACTTCGTTTATTATTGATATTAATTTTCAAAGAAAACAAATTAAATAACAAAATTGTTTTTTGAAAAGAATTTACAAATTACTTATTGCTTTAGATTTTGTGATTCAAGAAGAAAAAAAATAGTGACTCCGAGGATGGACGGACTCTGAAATGTTGGAAGTATGTGTTCCCCATGAAGGCTCTCCCAGGTCACTTTTGTTGGAATGAGTATGACCTTTTTGTGCTTCTCAGATAGTTTGGAGATGATACCAATTGGTGTATGATGTGGTGTTGGGTTTGTGATCCTGTTTTCCCCAATCAAGTCTTATTTCATTTTAGTCTCGGGTTTGCATGGTTTGAAACCTCTATCCCAGATTCCCCAGTAAGGTCTTCGCTCACATGACGAAAGTCACTTCCCCTTTGTGTCCTGAGAAGAAGTCATTTGCAAAATATCTCTCTTTGCAGTGCTAGCATTTTTGTTGTTTGTTTGTTTCCCAGGCAACCACACAAGGGTAATATATTTTCTAAGAAGCGTTGAAACAATTGTCAAGTTTTTGGGTTTTCTCCCGCCAAGTGCTGGGTTTGATTTAAAATCCCCATAAATTTGATTTCTTGCTATAATGTTTGACTTCTCGAATTCCCCAAGTGAAGCTGAGATAACATATTTCTCTGAAAAATTGTTATCCCCACGAGGTTTCATAATTTATCCCCAGAGAAGTTGGTACAATCATCACTCTTAGTATTGAAGAATGTATCTTAGTGTCCCCTCTCGATGTGTCGTTGCCCTCCCCGATGAAGTCAATATGATATCCCCAGCTGATGTCTTGGTAATGTGGTATTGTTTTCCCTAGTGAAATCAGCATTGCAATCCTCAATAGAAGTACAGACCTAGAAGTATTTGCTTTTCCCCATTGAAGTTTGTGTGGTCTTTCCCCGATGAAGCCTGGAGGAGGACGTTATATCCTTGTATCTGTACTGATTTATTGTTTTGATTGGATTATTTTTCAGATTATGTTTCTTCCCAGTGGAGTTAAGCCGTGAAATAGGAATTTGTTTCCTCAGTTGGTGCTTACTTTCTCATGAAATTTTTATATTGGATGTGATTTAGCTGTGTATTGACTGTACCCAAGTTGGTTTTGTCTGTTTATCCCAAGTGTTATACATTATGACATTCATACATTCATACATACATCATGCGTAGTTAATTTTTAGCAAATCATTGTTTATTTGCATTCATTAATAATTTGTTGGCATATTACCCTGTTTTGCAGAGTTGTGGCATTCTCTCTCCAATAGAGTGTCAGTCTTAAGCAAGAAGTGTATATTCTTTCAATTTCCCCACAGAGTTATCCCTCGTGGGAGAATTTTGCTTTCCTTTCAGCTCCCTGTCTGGATAGAACGTGGCTCCCTCTTGAGTTTATTTCTCATGAGATTCTATTTTGATTGACTGTTTTATTCCGGTTTATTTCTGGTTTGAGTGGGTGGTCCCCAACAGTATTATTATTTTGATTTCTGCAAGCTTTAAACTCTAGTTTGAGAATGTGCATTTATTTTTCACGTGAAGATCTTATCTCCTCAATAGGAACATATTGGAATTGCCCCAGGAAATCCTATTACTTTCCTCAGGAAGCAACATCTCTTTCCTTAGGAAATCATTATTGCAATTCCTCCTCATAACAGCAAGTGGCATGTCTCCTTATTTAAGCAACCTGTACTTCCCCAATAAGTCTGACAGTTCCCAGAGAAGATTCAGTTTTGTTACTCCAATGAATGGTAGCCTTGTCATTATGGAAGGTAGTTTGTTATTGAGATTTTCTACTCCAATGAATGGTAGCCTTGTCATTATGGAAGGCAGTTCATTGTTGAGATTTGTTACTCCAATAAATGGTAGCCTTGTCATTATGGAAGGTAATTCACTGTTGATATTTGTTACTCCAATGAATGGTAGCCTTGTCATTATGGAAGATAGTTTGTTGTTGAGATTTGTTACTCCAATTAATGGTAGCCTTGTCATTATGGAAGGTAGTTCGTTGTTGATATTTGTTACTCCAATGAATGGTAGCTTTGTCATTATGGAAGGTAGTTAATTTTTGAGATTTGTTACTCCAATGAATGGTAGCCTTGTCATTATGGAAGGTAGTTTTTTGTCGAGATCTTTTTCCGATGAATGGTAGTCTCATCATTATGGGAGATAGTTCGTCATTGAGATTCTATTGCTCTGAAGAAGTTCATTTGTTCCCAATTGTGAGTACTGGTGCTGATCATTTGTTACCACCCTAATATTGGAATTTACCGGTATTATCTTACAACTTCTTTCCCCGGTGGGTCGGTGTTACTTTTTTTCTATCTCCTCAATGAGTGGATAGTTCACAGTCATCTATCAATCACTTTCATCCTTTACTTTCTCTCCTCAATCTTTGAGTTGATGACACCTTATCTCCTCTTTGGGCTTTACCCCAATAGAGTCGGGTCTCTTGTTCACCAGTGATTTATTTTCCTGGTCGGGTTTTTCTTTTGATCCCTATTTTTATTTGCTACATCCCCAGTGGTGTCTTGTGTCATTTTTTAGATTTTTTAATTTTTTGCATTCATAATCATAAACATTGAATGGAATCTTATAGCAAAAAATAAGGCTTGTTTTATATTTAAGTATCTTCAATCGCGTCGACACGAAGATTTTTAAGCTTCGTATCTCCGGATAGAAGACACTTAAATAAGGGCAGCTGCTGTACCCCAATTTTTGCCCCTAAGATTCCTCTATCAACTCATACCATCATAATGCAACAAGACCACACACTAGGGTTTGGTTTTTCTCCTTATCTTTAGCTTTGCTCATGGGGAATCACCAAGCACCTTGACTTGTATTTTGTTGTCATCTATGTTTTTTATTTATTAACTTCTAACTAATAAATACAATTAATGTGTACCCTAATTGTTGATATCATAGGTTAAAGCACAACATATTCCATCAAGTCGATCTATAGGTTCATGAGGTCATTTTTGTGCCTTCTTCAACAAAGTTTCATTGAGATTCAAGCTTTATCATTGAAGATATTTTGAAGTAATTTCATGACAAATTATATTATGATTCATCATGCCTCAAGTTGTCAAAGATAGTTCAAATGTGCAAGGGTTGATTGAAGAAGTTTAATCTAATTGGACAAGTTCTTGATTTCTTGGTCACTAGTGCATATCTCCCTCAATTCTCAAGATTTTGAGGTGATTATGGTTGCTATGGTTTCTCATTATCATCATCAACAACTTCTATTTACTTTACAAAAATATTTGTGTAAGAAAGTTTGTCAAAGTTGAAAAGGGTTTCCAAGGCATTTTATTGCTCTAGGAGCTAGGGTTTTAAACTTCAAAGGGGTATATCTTGCTCGTATTTTGGTATTTTTGAGTGATTCCAAAGACATGCTTCTCTTAAAAGGGTTATAAACAAATCACTCCAAAAGTTTCAAGAAACTTTTGTGTGGAAGATACTTAATGATGAAGAAAGATTACAAGTCCTCTAGATTAGCCATCAAATTCCCTTATATGACTTCAAAGGATCATAACTTGGACAATTTTTATCTCTTTGATCCGATTCTTTTTCCACAATTATCTTAAATATGTGAACTTTAACTTTTCTTTTATGTACAAAGTTTGAAAATGGATGGAATATGCCCTAAGGATGCAAAAGATTCTAGATCATCTCATGAATTTTTGCCAACTTCAACAAGTCATAACTTTCTCAATTTTTGGAGATTTTAAATGGTTCAAGTCTCAAAATGCCATTCAATAGATCTACTTCATGTCATATTTTTTTGTCAAGAGCAAATTTCTAATTGAAGGCCATGTTTGGATGCAAGACATATTAGGTCATTTTTGAAGAAAAACTTTGAAATTTTCTAAGTATAGAAAGTCAACCTCTTTTTCTCAACTTTTACTCATCACAATTTTCAGCTAAAGCATCCATTTGATTCCATTCTTTTCACATTGTAAAGTTTATAATCTCATCTTTCCAATGCAACAATAATCAAGTCTTGAGATGCCCTAAATCACGCACACCATTGATTTGAATATGGTACCTTGAAACTGAAGTTTCTTCAAAAGTCTGAATTTGAAATCCTTGATTTGCCTTCTAAACACAAAATTTTTGCGCGCTTTTACTGCTAATCATGTTTAATGAACTTCCAGAAGTGATTAGTGCATTTAAACACAAGATTTGGATGAGTTTTGATCAAAATAGAAGTCACACTTTTCTTGTTTGCAACTTCACACAATTTCCCTCCAAACTTCATCATTTTCCACGCTTGAGCATTCTTTTTAATTCCCTATAAGTAGAGGGTCATACCTCATTCATTTTCTCAAGCTTAGAGAGACAAAATCACCCTGCCAAACTTCTTCTTGTACCCAATTTTCTACAACTTCAAATTTGCTTTTACAGCTTTCCTCAATCCATTTTCTTTGTCAATTCACCTTCCTTGAACCTCACTAAAGCTAACAGAAGATGAATTAAGCTTTAAGACTTCCTAAATCATGCTAGCCAAGTCAAGTTTCAAAGCTTTGCAATTGAACTTCAATAGGTGTATTCCTTCACTAATTCTCTAGAATTTTGATACTGTTATGAAGCTCTCATCATCCTGATTCTAGTTGCAACAATTATTTTCAATTGGAAGTACGTTTTGGCCATGAAATTTCAAATCCCTTTTCAAAAGTTATCTTCCAAAACGACTGAGCTACAACTTATATAAATTTTTCGCGAGGGTACCATTGGAATCGTCTTGAAGAGACGAAGCGAATGGTATCGGTCTCGTGTCCTAATTTTACAGTTTCAAGAACCTGTAAATCTCGTGGCTGGAGGTTGAAGATGACCAACGCGTCATCTCTCAACCAATGAAAGTGTGTCACGCTTAATTTTCAAAATATGATTTAATAATTGATTCCATGCTTTATTTAGTAAAGACCATGATATGCACAGCGCGCCTGATCCATTGGACTAGCTTACTAAAGAATTTTGACTCTCATCTGTTGGTCCACATTTTTTTTGACTTTATTTTTTATATCTGATTTTATATTTTATTTGTTTTAAACTTCAAAAATTCATAGAAAATTCATTTTAACTTCAAAAAATCTAAAACATTTATGAAAAATACTTTTGATTTTTCTCTTTCTGATTTTTATTTTTTCATGATTTTATTTTGTGTTTTGATATTTTTAATAGTTTTTCGCTTTTTTTGAATTCTTTTAAATGTTTAAAAATACTTTTCTTAATTTTTAAATTCTGAAAAAATTATGGAAGGATCCAATGACCTCTTGACAAATATTGGTGACCTTGTTTTATTTTTATTTATGATTTTATATTTTTTACAATTTTAGGTTTATTTTGCTTATTTCTTTTAATTTTAAAAAATGGTTTCTGACTTTAAAAAATTACCAAAATTTTTATATAAATATTTGAGCTCATTTATGATTTTTCTATGGTCTTATTTGATTATTATTTGATGTTTTGGATATAGTTGCTATTTTCTCCTTTTATTTTCATTTTAAAACTTTTTTTAAATCTTTTTCTTCATTATTAAATATATTTTATTTTGTATTATATTCTGGATGATCTTGGACTACGAAGTTTTGATCACGAGATTTATTAACATCATTGGATCCATGGTATTGAGTTTACTCCACAAAAAATAGATGAATGATTTTAATAATAGTTTGATTAAATTTTTGGTTCAAATGTGGTTTAATTCTTACCTTATCCCTCTTCATCTTATCCCCTTCTTATTGTACCAAATGTTATTGGAGAATGATTTACATATCATTTCTCTGAACATATGGTACATAAATTACTATTGATCAACCTCAAAATAGGTGCAACTTCTATATAAGTTCACTTACGATTGCTTAACATAGCACTAAATTTTGTCCCAATTCAGGAAATGATCATTCGTGGCCTAAACCCTTGTTTGTAAGCCTAAGTATGTTAATTTGAATCCTTTGATCCAATAACCTTGAGATTTATTGTTAGGAGGCTTCAGTATTATCAATCCTCTAATGAATTTTCACAAGCTTTGGTCAAAAAGAATCACTTAATCATCATTGATCATTTATTGTTGCCTTGAGAGTTTTGAATGAATGATATACTTGACAAAAAGCAAATGAAACCTGTTATTGAGAGGCTTTGATTTTATCAATCTTCTAATGAGTTTCAAATGCAAGTTTTCAAGATGGTCATTCAACTAACCTCTAATTTCTAACAATTGACTTTATTTTGTACTTTTATTTTATGCCTTTACTTTAAGAACATTTACTTTAGCATTTACATTTCATGCTATTTTCATCTTTGCTCATTTGACCATTTACTTTTATGTCATTTTCATTTTGGCCACTTGAGCTTTTCATTTCTTTTTGAAGTTACCTAATAATCAACTTGAATCATAAAAAACTTTAATGCTACTTGGACTACTTGGTTACTATCCATGGCATTTTGGAGTTGCGGACTTCTTGGACATAGGATTAGAAACCTTGAGCTACCTTGGGACCTTGTGACCTTAACTGGTATTTTGTATGGAGTTCTTAGGGTTTACCCCAAGACATTGGGTTGTTTGTTTGCTTTGTGTGTAGGTTATTGTGATTACATGCTTTGTTTGTGATCTGGAATTCATATGTATACAACTGTTACTCTGCCAAAATTTTGTGAAGACATAATGCTATTGAAGCTTGGTTCTCTTAAGAGGTTTATTATCTTTGTTTGTTTGGTTTCAAATCCAAAGGATGGGAATTATACATTGACTCATTGTGTCAAGTGTTGGCTTCTTGTTAGTTAGATGGTTCTTTTCCATAGCTTTTACTTTATGCTTTAGGATAGTCCCTTCATCTCCTCCCATCTTATTTAATTTAAAAAATCTTCTCCCTCCTTTTGATACTTTTCTTGTTTTAAAACTAAACCACTTTCATAATAAACTTGGACTTAGGCCCATGCATTTTCAAAATATTTTCTTAATCAAACTTTAATTAACTTAATAATACCTTGACATTTTTGTGAGAAGACTAAAATTCAATCAATCTCATTCAAACCATTTTTCCATTTTGGCTTTTATCTTAAACTTTTCTCAAAAGATTAAACTCATGTCAATCCTTGTAGTGATGCAAACAACTATACTTCTACAATATGTAGTGAAGTAAGATGTTTTCCACTTGGGTGTTGAGTGAGACTTTGTTGATTTTAAAATTCAAGCTATATCCTCCACTTTGAGAAGACGCAAATTCTCCTTTCTTATAATTGTGGGTAGCAAGTTTGTTTTCCACTCTGATATGACGATGATGTCTTATCTCTTAAAATTAACCAACATGCTTGTGTTTTAAAATTTTTAAAGGTAAACTACGTGTACCCTGATCCCCTATTGCACGGAAGTTGGTACGTAGGCACTAAAGGTTTGCAACCGCGGAGGGTGCAAAAATTATTAAAAAAATACTTCTTTTCTCATCCCACAATCCAATTTTATACAACATTTATAGCCAAAATACACAGATTTTCAAAAAGGTTCCTGTGGAGTACCGTAAATGTTTAAGGTGTTAATACCTTCCCTTTGCATAACTAACCCTCGAACTTAGATTCTCTCCCCCTCTTTTTGGGTTATTAGCCCTTTTCCCATTCCTTTGGAAACAATAAAGCGCGAGGGCGATTTTATTCATCTGTGCAAGTCAAGTCAATCTAATGGCTTAGCCTCAACATTTCTACCGCTACAACTGTGAGTCGCGGTATTCTATGTTGGAAAAAACCTGTTGTGTTTGGCCTAAGAGGCAAAAATATTACAACAATATATGTTGAATCATACTACTTGGTTGATTTCCAAAATAGATCTGATTAAGTATATTTTTGAAAAGCCTGCTCTTACTGGAAGAATTTCCCGTTGGTAGATGTTGTTGTCTGAATATGATATTGAATACCGTATTCAGAAGGCTATAAAAAGCAGTGTGTTGGCAGATTATCTTGCTCACCAACCGGTTGATGATTATCAGTCTTTTAAATATGATTTCCATGATAAGGATGTGATGTTTTTGAAAATAAAATATTGTGATGAACCTTTGCCTGGGGAAGGTCCTGATCCTGAATCCCGGTGGGGTATGGTATTTTATGGAGGCTTGAATGCTTATGAGAAAGGAATTAGTGCCGCGATTATCACTCCTCATGGGTCACATATCCCTTTTACTACAAGATTGACATTTGATTGTACCAATAATATGGATGAGTATGAAGCTTGTATCATGGGTCTCGAAGAGGCTATAGATCTTAGAATCAAAACTCTAGATGTATATGGCGATTCAGCTTTGGTAATAAATCAGATTAAAGGAGAATGAGATACTCGTCATGTTGGCTTGATTCCTTACTAAGACTATGCTAGAAGATTATTACCCTTATTTAATAAAGTTAAATTCCATCATATTCCCAGAGATGAGAAGCAGATGGCAGATGCTTTAGCTACTTTGGCTTTCATGTATCAAGTAAATAATTGGAACAATGTGCCTAATATCACAGTGCGACGTTTGAATAGGCCAGCTCATGTGTTTACAACAAAGGGAACATCAGAAGAAAAACCTTGGTATTATGATATCAAGCATTTTCTCCAAACTCACGAATACCCGGCTGGTGCGTCAAACAAAGATAGAAAGACATTGAGAAAGTTGGCATGTAGCTTTTTCCTCAATGAATATGTGCTATACAACAGAAATTATGACATGGTCTTACTCATATGCATGGATAGACACGAAGCAGACATGTTGATGCATGAAATCCATGAGGGTTCCTTTGGTACTCATGTCAATGGATATTCAATGGAAAAGAAGATGCTTAGAGCATGTTACTATTGGCTGACAATGGAATCTGACTGTTACAAATTTGCAAAGAAATGCCATAAATGCTAGATTTATGCTGACAAAATTCACGTGCCTCCAACGCTTCTCAATGTTATTTCTCTCCCATGGCCTTTCTCTATGTGGGGTATTGACATGATTGGAATGATTGAACCCAAGGCATCGAATAAACATTGTTTCATCTTGGTGGCAATTGAGTACTTCACCAAATGGGTGGAAGTAGCTTCATATGCTAATGTTACTAAGCAGGCAGTAGTACGCTTTATCAAGAACAATCTTATATGTCGGTATGGTGTGCCAATCAGGATTATCACCGAAAATGGCTCGAATCTTAATAACAAGATAATGATAGAACTTTGTAAAGAATTCAAGATTTTCCATCATATTTCATCTCCCTACAGGCCAAAGATGAATGGGATTGTTAAAGCTTCCAATAAAAACATCAAAAAGATCATCCAGAAAATGGTTATTACCTATAAAGATTGGCACGAGATGCTCCCTTTTGATTTGCATGGATATCGTACATCTGTCTGCACTTCAACAGGAGCAACCCCGTTCTCTCTTGTGTATGGTATGGAAGCAATGATCCTTGTTGCTGTTGAAATTCCCTCTTTACGTGTGATAATGGAAACCAAGTTGTCAGAGGCTGAATGGGTCAAGAACATGTTTTACCAATTGAATTTGATTGAAGAAAAGAGAATGACGGCCTTGTGTCATAGACAATTGTACCATAAGAGAATGAAAAAATCTTTTGATAAGAAGGTCAAGCCTCGTGATTTAGAGAAGGCGACCTCGTGCTCAGGAAGATCATGTCTTTCAATGCTGATTCTAGGGGCAAGTGGACTCCCAATTTTGAAGGCCCGTATATTGTCAAGAAAGCCTTCTCTAGCGGTGTATTAATTCTTGAAACTATGGATGGAGATGAGTTCCCACGTCCTATGAATGCTAATTCAGTCAATAAATACTTCGCATAAAGAAATAAAAGAACAACTCGCTAATTCGAAAAACCAAAAGGGCGGCTTAGGAAAAAAAGAGCGTCTCGGTAGGCTGAAAACTCGAAAGGGCAGTCTAGGCAAAAATAAGAGACATGAAAATAATAAACTCTTCACGCTAGGTTGAAAACCCGCAAGGGCAATCTAGGAAAAAGTTAGGGATTTCTTGGCAAGTAACTGCGTCAGACAAGACTTGATCATTAAAACAACAATCTTCTTGGATCCTCACCACACTTCAACAAAAGTCATTTCTCAGGAATTCAGAGTTGTTAAGGAGAATAGTGGTTATTATATTTCAATGTATCTTTTCCAATATATTACCATTTTCCAAACTTTGTAATCATCTATGGGGTCTCTCCATTTGAAGACTACCATTCTATTAATAAAGTTTGAGCTTTTACCCAATTCTTTGTAATTCTTATTTTATTCTTCTTATAAAGACTCCATTTATTATGGATAGTAATTTTCAAAACAAAGAGATTTAATAATAAATTTGTTTTTGAAAATAATTTACAAATTACTTTTTACTTTAAATTTTATTACTCAAGAAAAACAAAAATAGTGATTCAGAGGATGGACGAATTCTGAAATTTTGGAAGTACATATTCCCCACGAAAGTTCTTTCAGGTCGCTTTCGCTGATATGCATATGATATTCTTATATTTCTCAAATGGTTGGATATGATACCAATTGATATATGGTGTAGTGTTGGGTTTGTGATCCCATTTTCCCCAGTCAAGTCTTGGTTTAGTTTTTTCTCCAGGTTGATTATTTTAATTTCGGGTTGGCATGGTTTGGAACCTCTATCCCAAATTCCCTAGTGAGGTCTTCGCTCGTATGAAGAAAGTCCCTTATCCCTTTGTATGATGAGGTGGAATCATTTGTAAAGCATCGCTCTTGTTAGTGATTTCATTGTTGTTGTTTGTTTCCCAGGTAATTAGACAAGGGACGTATCTTTTTTAAGAAGTGTTGAAACAATTGTCAACTTTTTTTGTGTTTTCTCCCACCAAGTGTTGGGTCTGATTTAAAATCCCCATAATTTTGATTTCTTGTTGTGTTTTTTGACTTCTTAAATCTCCAAGTAAGGCTGAAATAATGTTTCTCTTTGAAAGATTGTTATCCCCATGTGGTTTCATAATTCCTCTCCAGGAAGTTTGTGTAATCATCACTCTTCATATTGAAGAATGTATTTTGGGCTCCCTTCGACAATGTGGTATTGTCCTCCCCAATGAGGTCAAAACCAGATCCCCAGTTGATATCTAGACGATATGGTTTCCATCGGCCCTAATGAAATCTGAATTGTAATCTCCAATGGAAGTCTAGACATTGAGACATTATTTTCCCCATTGAAGTCTGTGCGATATTTCTCGGTGAAGCCTGGAGGAGGATGTTATATCCCTGTATCTGTATTGATTTTTTATAACTTGATTATTTTTCGGATTATGTTTCTTCCTAGAAGAGTTAAGCTGTGAAATAGGAATTTATTTCCTCAGTAGGTGCTTACTTATGTAATTTCATCCTGGATATGATTTAGCCGAGTATTAACTTTACCCAAGCTAGTTTTTGTCTGCTTATTCCCAAGGTCGTGTGTCTGTGTTGTCAGCATATACATCATAACATTCATACATTCATACATACATCATGCGTAGCTGAATTTAACAATTCATTGCTCATTTGCATTCATTAATATTTTGTTGGCATATTACCCTATTTTGTAGACTTATGTTACCCTTACTCTAATAGAGTGTCAACCTTAAGAAAAAAGTGTATGTTCTTTTAATATCCCCACTGAGTTATCCCCCGTGGAAGAATTTTGCTTTAGCCGTCTTATTCAGCTTATTATCTGGTCGGAATATGATCCCTTTTTGAGTTTATTTCTCATCAGGTGCTATCTTGGTTGACTATTTCACTCCAGTTTATTTCTGGTTTGGGTTTGTGGCCTCCGGCAACATTATTATTATGTTTTCTGCAGGCTTTGAGCCCTGGTTTGAGAATGTGCATTTATTTTGGCACGAGAAGACTTTATCTCCTCAGCAGGAACATATTGGCATTTCCCCAAAGAAGTCTTATTTATTTTCCCAACAGGCTTCTTATAACAGCAGATGGCAATTCCTTTTATTTGAGCGACTTGTACTTCCCCAGTAGGTATGTTAGTTCCCCGAGAAGATTCAAATTTTTTACTCCGATGGATGGTAGTCTCGTCATTATGGGAGATAGTTCATTGTTGAGATTTGTTACTCTGATGAATGGTAGTCTCATCATTATGGAGATAGTTCATCGTTGAGATTCACTTTTCTCTAAGGAAGTTCATATGTTTCCAGTTATAAGTACGGATGCTAATCATGTGTTTTCCTATCCTAATATTGGTGTTTACTAGTTTTATCTTACCATTTGTTTCCCCTGTGAGTCGATGTTACCTTTTTTGATATCTTCTTGGTGAGTGGATAGTTGAAACAACCAGCCGAATCGTCATCTGATAATAAAATCAATGAAGTCACCATCGAACGTCTTTTATACTGCCGAAAGGGAAAGGTAAACTTTGAGAAAACCTGAGAAGGGTGAAATCACGATCTTGCGACTGAGAGATCGGGTAAGGGAGTCTGTTACGCGAGGGGAAGTAAGTAGCACCCCACACACCCTTAATACTCTATGGTATCCACTCTTGTTGTTCTAATATAATGGGTGTGTAAAAATCTATATCTAAATCTTAATAGCTAAAATAAGATGCAAAGAGGGAATGGATGCAAAAGAAAAGCGAAAATAATGTAGGGAAAATAAAAGTTGTGCTCGCTTGGGCCCTACCACAATGCCTATGTATCCCTTTTAAGGAATCAGAGCAGCCATAGTTCGGCTCATATATTTTGGTTGGTTTGTGTTTTTTAATTGAGACAAAAGCAACAATTAAGATGGCAAAACATCGGATAAATGACAAAACATCAACAACAATGATAAAGCAACAAAAATGGATGACAAAACATCGCATGGCAACACAAACTCAGATAAGGCGATAAAACGCCAGCATGATAGCAAAATATCAGACAAGATGATGAAACATTACACCTAGAAATGATATTGAAAATTAAAGTAGGATAACAAACATGTGTGATGGCGAAACACCGGCTAAAAGAATGTGTGATGGCAAAACATCGGCTAAGAGATATGAAGATAACATGACAAAGATGGAGAAACATCAATAAACCAGAGAACAAAACATCACACCTAACAATGATATTGAGAATCAAAGTAGGATAACAAACATGTGTGATGGCGAAACATCGGCTTCAAACAAATATGCGATGGAGAAGCATCGGCTAAAAGATAACAGGGTATCATGGCAAATATGGCGAAACATCAATAAACCTAATGGTAAAATATCACACCTAACAATGATATTAAGAATCAAAGTAGGATAACAAACATGTGCGATGGAGAAACATCGACTTCAAACAAATATGTGATGGCAAAGTATCGACTAAAAGATGACAGGGTATCATGGCAAAGATGGAAAAACATCCATAAACCAGATGATAAAATATCACACCTAACAATTATATCGAGAATCAAAGTAGGATAACAAACATGTGTGCGATGGCGAAACATCGGTGAAAAGATAACAAAATATCATGGCAAGGATGGCAAAAAATCAATTGTAAGGATGGCAAAACATCATGGTAAGGATGGAAAAACATCACGGTAAGGATGGAAAAACATCACTAACAAGGTTTAAAACAAATCCGAAAGGCGCAAAAACAAATAAGATTGGTTTGTATCTATTACCTTGAAGAAAGGTTTAAGTTTATTAAAGACATTTTATGATTTTCCAAGAAGAAGTTTTAGTTTTAAAATGCAATATGCAAAGAAAGGAGAAAAACAACTAAGGGAAACTAGCCTATCACGATCCCTAATGTTATCATACAATGATTGATCCTAAGGTGGAGGATGAAAGAGGGAAGCTTCTACCCTATGTTAGCATGCATGGATTCCTATCCTAAGGTCTAGCTCGAGGATTAACCCTACACGAGCAATCCTAAGGGAGCATGGTAAAAACCAAACAATTAAACAAACAAGTGTTTAAACATGAGTATCAAGGTACCTATGCAGAATTGTCTTAAACAGGTCTTTAAATAAACCAGAGGGACTCCTGACATATATCAACAACGGAGATCCCATCATGCAATAGAAAGCAATAAGGATTGGAAACAATAAAAGGGAAAATAGTGCAATACCAAACGGATAACTATCCGTAGAAAACGAGAAAGCAAAAAGAAACCCAGAGAACTTCAAGCAACCTCTTGAGAGAACTAAAATTCAAGTGTATTAAGTCTTCCCAAAAATTAGGCAGAGTAACAACTGTATACGGGTGAATTCCAGATTACAAACAAAGTATGTAATCATAATAACCTGCACACAAAACAAACAAACAACCCAATGTCTCGAGGTAAACCTCAAGAACTTCAGAAAAAAAATATCACTTAAGGTCACAAGGTCTCCAATATAGGCCAAGGTTTCTATTCCTAAGTCCGAGAAGTCCAATACTCTATAATGCCAAAGATAGTAACCAAATAGTCCAAGTATCATTAAAGTTTTTTTTATGGTTTATGTTGATTATTAAATATCTTCAAAAAGAAAAGAAAAGCTCAAGTGAGAAAAATAAAAAAAATTACATAAAAGTAAATGCTCAAGTGAGCAAAGATGAAAATAGCATGAAATGTAAATGCTAGAGTAAATAGTACATAAAGTAAAAGCATAAAATAAAAGCATAAAGTAAAGTCAATTGTTAAGAATTAGTGGTTAGTTGGATGACCATCTTGAAAATTTCATTTGGAACTTATTATAGGATTGGTAGAATCAAAACTTCTCAACAACAAGTTGCATTTGCTTTTTGTCAAGTATATCATCCATTTTAGAATTCTCAAGGTAACATTTAATGATCAATGATGTTTAAGTGATCCGCGTTGACCAAAATTTATGAAGATCCATTAGAGGATTGATAGAACCAAAGCCTCCATATAATGAATCTCAAGGTTATTGGATCAAAGGGATCAAATTAACATACTTGGGCTTGCAAACATAGGTTTGGGCCACGAATGATCATTTATTCGAATCGAGACAAAATTTAGCGCTATGTTAAGCAATCGTAAGTGGACTTATGTAGAAGTCGCACCTATTTTAAGGCCGGTCAATAGAAATCTATGTATTTCATGTTTGGATAAATGATATAGAGATCATTAACCCATAACATGTAATACAATAAGAAAGGGGAATAAGATGAAGAGGGAAGGGATTAGAGTTTCAAATATTATCAACATCATTCGTCCATTTTAATGGATTTGGTTTATCAACATATCAACACCCAAGACCCAATGATGTTGAAGAATTTGCCTCAAGATATGCTCCAAGTCAGTACCCCATGCTATTTCAAGAATCAAACAAGAATCATGTACATAAGTTTTCAATTACAAGCATTAATCAAAGGCAAAACCCAAAATGCAATATTAAGTCAAAAATAGTTTTAAAATATGAAAATGACTTTAAAAATTAAGAAACAAAAACCCTAACTTCTTAAAGTCCTATAAAAGTCAGAAATAAAATTTGGAGTCCCTGGGTTAAGGTGGAAATTTGCTTTAGAAATGAAAACTTGGAAACTAGCAAGTTTAAGCCTTAAACTAGATGGTTTTGGAAAATAATTTGTGAAAAATATGAAATCACATTGTAAAATTCCATAAAAATGATTTTATGGCCTCAACATGTTCAAGCACTCCAAACAACTTCATCTCTTATTTTATAAGCATGGGAAGTTAGAACTTTAAATCAATTAATGTGCATGATGAAGCAAAAACTCTAAAAGAGGAAATTAAGTTCACAAATTAATCAATTAGATCCAAAGGCCAAATAAATTTGATGTAAAATAACCTAAATGTCAAGAAAACTAAAAGGATCAGAAAGCATATTTTTCTTGAATTTTATCTCAAAAGGAAAAAAGAAATAGAAAATTATTTAGACAAACTAACAAAATTAATGAAAATAAAAGATATTATGTCCAAATGATTTTTAAAATGTAACCAAATTTTTTATAAAATTGGACCAAAATATTTTTAAGTAATAAACTCATAAAGGAGTCCAAAAATATTTTTTATGGATTTTTTTAATTAATAGAAATAGGAAAATACAATTCAAGATTTAAAAGAAATATTAAAACCCTAATTATTTACATGATTTTATTTAATCAAGAAAAATGATAAAAAATGAAATAAAAATAAAAATATGAAAATATATTGAAAAAGGAGTCTAAAATAATTTTTTTATAATTTTTGAAGTGAAGGAAATATCAAAAGAAAATTGGAGAGAAAACAAAGAAAATTAAAATATAAAGCCTTTTACACCTGTTTTTGCTAAAGCGCGCTGTAAAAATAACTGAAGCCATGTTCAATTAAAACAGGACACATCATCATCCCTACCAAATTCCATAATATGCATATTTTTCAGCTTCAATACAACACTTTCATGGCACGATATCTTGCTCATTGCTTGATGAAATTCAAAAGTTCCAACTGTTGTACCCTAATTTTTGCCCCTAAGATCGCTTCATCATACCATGTTGATTCATTCACAATAAGATCACATTAGGATTCCTGGTTCCCCTCCCTATATATAGCTTTTCTCTTTAAGGGATCACCAAGCACCTTGACTTGTGTTCTTTTGTGGTCATGAATATTTTTGTCTTGATCTCTCCTCTTAATTAATAAAATACAATGTTGGTTTGTCTTGCTTGTTACTCATTTAGGTAAAGGAAATTAGATTCAGCAAGTTTCTCCATGGGTTCATGAGTTTATTTCCATGCCCTAGTCAATAAAGCTTTAGAATTTCAAACCTCACCATTGGATTTGTTTTGGAGGAAATGGCATGGCAAGGTTATTTTGGTTTACCACATTTCAAGATTATCAAATTTGGTTCAAAAGTACAAGGGATTTATTAGAGAAGTTGTCATGCTTGGACAAGGCTTTGTTCCCAGTGGTCACAAATGCATATTTCTCTCAATTTTCAAGATATGGAAGTGTTTGCGGTTGCTATGATTTCTCATTATCATCCTCAATAACTTATATTTACAAAGCATTTGTGTTGGTACAAGAAGTTTGTTCAAAATTGTCAAAGTTCCTCAAGGCATGTTTCTTGATCTACGAGCTAGGGTTATGAACTTCAAAAGAGTATATCTTGCTCATCTTTTGGTATTTTTGAGTGATTCTAAATACACCATTCTCTTCAAAGGGTTATCAACAAATCACTTCAAAAGTTCCAAGGAGTTTTCATGTGGAAGAAACTTGATGAAGAAGAAAGAAAACAAGTCTCCAAATGAATCCCCAATTTTCCATGTGTGACTTCAAATGATCATAACTTGGTCAATTTTAATCACCATAAGCACATTCTTTTTCCATAATTATCTTGAGGATGTGAAATTTATTCCTTCTTTTATGTGCAAAGTGAGAAAATGGATGGAAGTTGCCTTAAGGATACTAAGGATTATAGGTTATTTTATGAAATTTTGCCAATTTCAACAAGTCATAACTCTCTAAATTTTTAGAGATTTTGAATGGTTCAAGTCTCAAAATGTCATTCAAGATATCTACTTCATTCCATCTTTTTTGGTCAAGAGAAAATTCCAAGTGGAAGGCTATGTTTAGATGCAAGACATTATAGGTCACTTTTGAAGAAAAAGATGAAATATTTCTAAGTATGGAAAGTCAACTTCTTTTTCCCAACTTTGACTCAATGAAACTTTCAGCTCAAGAATCCATTTGATTCCATCATTTTTCCATTGCAAAGCTTGTAACCTCATCTTTCTAAAGCATCAAGAATCATGTCCTAAGACCCCTTGAGCTGAGAATGCCATTGGTCAGAAGTTGGCAATTTGAAACTGAATTTTTCACCAAGTAAGAAGTTTGAAATCCTTGATTTGGCTTCTAAACACTTTGTTTCTGCGTGTTTTTTCTTCTGAACATGTTTAGTGAACTTCCAAAAGTGATTAGCATAGCAAAACACACGTTTTGGATGAGTTTTGATCAAATTAGAAGTCACACTTTTCTTGTTTGCAACTTCACGCGATTTCCCTCCAAACTTCATCATTTCACACGCTTGGACATTCCATTTGATTCCTTGTAAATAGAGGGTTATTCCCCATTCATTTCCTCAAGCTTGGATAACCAAAATCACCCTGCCAAACTTATTCCATAACTCAAAATTCATCAACTTCGAAATCTATTCTCAATCCTTTTTCAATCCAACTTTTCCATTAATTCACCTTCCTTGATCTTACATGAAGCTAACCATATAATTATCTTCAAGAATCGTGCCCTATATTGCTCCATAGAAGTCCAGTTTCAGAGCTCTGCAACTCAACTTCAATAGGTAGATTCCTTCATCAATTCTACAAAACTTTGATATCACTGTGATGCTCTCATTGCCCTGATTCTAGTTGCAACACTTGTTTTTTTTTTACTGGAAACACGTTTTGACCATGAAATTTCAAATCCCTTTTCAAAACTTTCCTTCCAAATTGCTTGAGCTACATTTTATATAAATTTGTCACGAGGGTGTGGTTGTCTTCATCTTGAAGAGACGAAACGAATGGCATAGTTCTCGTACTCGAATTTTACAGATTGAGCAACCTGGTTTTGGGACTGGCTGGAGTTTGAAGATGACCAACGTGTCATCCATTAACCAATGAAACATCACCATTTGGATTTTTTGAATTTCTGATTTACATTTGATTCAGTGCTTTAGTCACTAATGACCATGATATGCACAGCGCATCAGATCCCTTGGATTTGATTACTAATGCGTTTTGACTCTCATCCAATGGTCAACATATTTTTGACTTTTATTTTATTTTCTGATTTTTATATTTCATTGTTTTAAACTTCAAAAAATCATAGAAAATTCATTTTTAGTCCAAAAATTCTGAAAAATATTTTTGATTATTCTCTTTATGATTTTTATTTTTTCACAATTTAATTTTGTGTTTTGGTATTTTTCTAAATTTTCACTTTATTTGAATTGTTTTAAATATTTAAAAATACTTTTATGCATTTTTAAATTCTGAAAAAATTATGGAATGATCCAATGATATTGTGACAAATATTGGTGACCTCACTTATTTTTTATTTCATACTTTGGTATTTTTTTTATCATTTTAGTTTATTTTACTCATTTATTTTAATTTTAAAAATAGTTTCTGACTTTAAAAAATTATCAAAAAAATTTATAAAATCATTTGAGTCCTTTTCTGATTTTTCTATGGCTTACTTTTTATTTCTTGATCAATTTGAATATAGTTGATATTTTTCTGTTTTATTTCTATTTTAAAACTTTTTTTAAACCTTTTTTGTATATATTAAATTTAATATTATTTTGTGACTATTTGCTGGCTGATCTTGGGTTAAATTTTTGATCATGAACTTTATTAACATCATTGGATCCATGGTGTTGAGTCTAACTCTGATAAGACTTACTTTACACTTGTTTTTTACTCTGTTTTTACATGTTATTTAGGTTTTTTTATTATTGTTTTCTCGTATTATGCCTATCTTTTGTTTCCTTTTCAGGTATTTCAGATATCCAGAGCTCCCCTGAAGAAATGAAGGAAAACAGGTTAAAAAACGGGAGTTTAGGTCAAATTTGCACTCATGGCGCCAGCCATAGGGTAGGCCATGACGTGGACCACCTCCTGCTGACCTCAACTGCCACGTTCCCCACATCCTTTCATTTACACTCATGGCGGGCTCCACCTTTGGACGATGTTTTCCCCCCCAAAAGGATTTGGGGGGCATTCCTGTGATTTCCTGCATTCCTCATCCTCTATAAATAGAAGTTCCTGATTTCATTTCAATTCACCCAAGCTTAGTTGCAAACTTGATCCGACCATAGTTGTGAACTTAAGCCATATAATTTCACCATTGTAAAGCGATAATTCTTCACATCGGGGAATTATTTCATTGTTGATTGAGTCTGTGATCGAGTTCGTAGATTGAGTCTGTAATCGAGTTTGGAGCACTTCGGCAGAAGTTTATCTTGCCACATTTATTTTCAACTGCTGTTTATTTCCAGTCGCATTTTACTTCCAGTTTGTACCAGATTTAAAACCTCCCTGTTTGGAGCAAGTTTCTCTTTACATATTCCGCACTGCTTTTACTTTGTTTATTTCCCGCACTGCTTTTACTTTTTTTTATTTCCCGCACCTGCTTTTACTTTATTTATTTCTCGCACTGCTTTTACTTTGTTTATTTCCCGCCTTGCTTTTACTTTGTTTATTTCCCACACCTGCTTTTACTTTGTTTATTTCCCGCACCGCACTTTAAATTATTTACTTTCTTGCATGATTTATTTTAACATGTCTGTTTACATTCCCATGTCAGGCTGAACCTTACTGGGCTAGAATGTAAGGAATCTAGTTAGATCGATATTCCAAATAATGTGTCAATAAAAATGCTTATGGGCTATTTTGGTTTTTAATACGAGTTTTCTATACTTTATTATTGTTGGGTAAGATCGAAAGCCGTCCAACCCTTTGTTAAACTCGGTTAGTTCTAACTAGTCAAAGGAAGCGAAAGCGCTTTGTCCGGTTAGTTAGGGATTTTTATTATCAAAGAAATCAATTTTGAAACTATTTTCGGACGCATTTATAGGGTTAAAGTTAGGTTCCCTTTTTATTAGAAACTCCAGATCAAAATACATTTCAACTTGGTCAAGTACTCTATTTCTTAAAAATAGGTTTATTACTTTAACGCAATGCGCGCCTTTTTATAAGTGACAATAAGAAGGTCTGATTAGAGAGTAAATTCGGTTCTGATTACGCGAAAGCGACAGTTCCTGTTAAATTAGTTCTTTTCTTTGGTAGAAAATATTTCCCTATAAGTAGTTCTATTCCGAAGCATTGTGAATATCATCTGACTACGTGATTTACATTCGACCCTGCTTTTATATCTGAAGTTTATTTCGCTGCACTTTACTTTCTTGCAAGCTAAATTCCATGTTTAATATTGACTTAGCCAAACACCGTAGCAATAGGAAATGATAGATTGACGATTGGTCTCTGTGGATCGATAATCTTTTATATTACTCTGACGCGATTCGTACACTTGCGAATACACCGCATCAAGTTTTTGGCATCGTTGCCGGGGAGCAATTTTGTCAAATTTCGCACCCTATAGTCGCAACGTCTAGACTAAGTTTTACAGTCCGGTTAATGCGAAGATCTCGCAGCACCGTAACCTTATTCAATCCTTTAGCAGAACCTGAACGTTACATCCATTTTCTCCGTAGAATTAGAAAAACTATGGCCGAGAATCATAACCAAAGACCCCTTAAGGAATTTTCCCAACCGTCAGATGAGGAACCTAGTTCAAGTATCGTAAACCCAGCTATAACCACAAATAATTTCGAACTAAAACCCTCATTGCTACAATTGGTGCAACAAAACCAATTCGGTGGTCTTGCTACTGAGAACCCGAATCAACACTTAAAAACTTTTATACAATTAGCAGACACTTTAAAATGTAATGGTGCTTCGCCTGAGGCAATACGACTAAGATTATTCTCTTTTTCCCTCAGAAATAAAGCACGAGATTGGTTAGATTCCCTTCCACCCAATTCAATAACAACCTGGGAAGACCTTAGGAGAGTATTTCTCGCAAAATATTTTCCGCCCAGTAAAACTGTTGTCCTTAGAAACCAGATCACTAGATTTAACCAAAACCTGGGAGAATCACTTTTGGAAGCTTGGGAGAGATATAAGGACCTGTTAAGAGCCTGTCTACACCATGGCCTAGAACAATGGCTAATCATCTACACCTTATATAATGGACTTCATTACAACACAAAGATGTCTATCGATGCTGCCGCTGGTGGCACATTAATGAATAAACCTTACCTAGAAGCCTGCGCTCTCATTGAGGACATGGCCCAAAACCATTACCAATGGGGAACAGAACGAGCTATGGTAGAGAAAAAGGATACCCAAGGAGGAAAACATGAGATAAGTTCTCTAGACATGATGCAACTTAAAATGGACGCTCTTGTCTTAAAAGTTCAAAACATGTCTCAAAACCCTAATATTGTAGCCGCAGTAGCTTCCGAATGCGAACTCTGTGGGACCCAAGGACATCAATCTGTGGAATGTAACTTGTTGAATGAGCCTTGCTCAGACCAAGTAAATTACACCCAAGGAAACCCATTTTCAAACACTTACAACTCCGGATGGAGGAATCACCCAAACTTTTCTTATAAAAACAATAGCCCAATACAAAACTCTGCACCTCCGAGACCTACAGGTTTCCAAGCCCAAAGACCAAATCAACCTATGCAAGCTGTGGCACCCAAACAAAACCTTGAGAAAATCATGGAAAATTTCATTTCAGCTCAAACCCAGCAAAACAAAGAGTTCCTAAATCAGAATATTCACGTAAACGAACTAATCACGCAATTAGGAACTAAGGTTGATCAGATAATTACGCATAACAAGATGCTTGAAACCCAGATCTCGCAGATAGCCCAAACACAAGCCTCACAAACTACACCTAGAGGACAATTCCCTTGACAACCTCAACCAAAACCTAAAGGGCAAACTAATTCCATTTCCTTACGAAGTGGGACTATTTACGATGGACCCAAGAATCCAGCCATGAGTACACCCTCACAACCTAAGACAAATGTTTTGCCTACAGACCAAGTGGAGGAACTAGAGGAACCCGAAAAGCAAAAAGAACCAGAATTAAAAGATAAAACTAATAAATCACCACCCCCGTACAAACCCTCAGTCCCATTTCCGCAAAGACTTAAACTAACCAAACTTGACAATCAATACCAGAGATTCGTTAAAGTTATAGAAAAACTCCATGTAGAGATTCCTTTCACCGAAGCCATCACTCAGATACCATCTTATGCTAAATTCCTAAAAGACATCCTGACCAACAAGCGTAGACTTGATGATCCCAAACCTATCGAATGCAATTTTATTTCAGAAAATAAACTTGCCAAGAAAGAAAAGGATCCAGGAAGTTTTTCCATTCCTTGTATCTTAGGAAATCATACTATTGACAAAGCCTTCTTAGATCTAGGAGCTAGCGTTAGCCTTATGCCTTTAGCAGTTCGTAGAAGGTTAAACTTAGGAGAATTGCAGCCGACTAAAATGTCTCTCCAGCTGGCTGATAGATCAGTTAAGTATCCTATAGGCATACTTGAAGACATACCAGTTAAGATCGGTCAGTTATATATCCCAACTGATTTCGTGGTTATGGATATTAAAGAAGACGGAGAAATCCCAATCCTCTTAGGTAGACCATTCCTAACAACAGCCGGAGCCATAATTGACGTTAAGAAAGGAAAATTAACATTTGAGGTGGGTGATGAGAAGATATAATTTATTCTTTCAAAGTTCTTAATGGAACCAGTCATAGGAGATGCTTGTTATGCCATCGACGTCATTGACGAATGTATATTGGAACTTAAGCGAGAGGAATCTAACAAAAATATTTAAGTTACCTTCAACCCCTATTATGGAAGATGATGGATTTAAAGGTTTAGAACCTTACATCAATTACAACCTCTATGAATGTTTATCGCTTACTCCCGATCCCATGCCATGCCCTTTGAAACCATCTTTAGAACTGAAGAAACTTCCCAAGAACCTCAGATAAGAATTCTTAGATAAAGAGATGAATCATCCTTTTATAGTTAACGCTATTTTAAGTCAAGACGAGACAACTCAACTCTTAGAGATCTTACGAAAGTATCCCTCAACTTTAGGGTATAACATCTCCGATTTAAAAGGAATAAGTCCATCGGTGTGCATGCACCGGATCTTGTTAGTGGAAAACTCAAAACCCTCAAGAGAACATCAAAGAAGAATAAACCCTATAATGAGCGATGTTGTTAAAAGAGAAGTTCTTAAGTTACTAGAGGCTGGTATAATTTACCAAATATCAGATAGTAATTGGGTGAGCCCTGTGCATGTGGTGCCAAAGAAAGGAGGCATCACAATCATAGAAAATGAGAAAGGTTAGCATATTGCTAAACAAACAGAAGGAGGTTGGCGTATGTGTATAGATTATAGAAAATTAAACAAAGCAACCAGGAAGGATCATTTCCCTCTTCCATTTATAGATCAAATGCTCGAATGTCTAGCCAGACACTCGCACTTTTGTTATCTAGATGGATACTCAGGATTTTTCCAAATACCTATTCACCCTGAGGATAAAGAGAAAACAACCTTTACCTGTCCTTATGGAGCGTTCGCCTATAGACGAATGCCCTTTGGACTCTGTAATGCCCCTGCCACTTTTCAACGTTGTATGATGTCTATATTTGCAGATTACCTAGATGGAATAATGGAAGTTTTCATGGATGATTTCTCGGTGTGTGGATTCAATTTTAAATATTGTCTCTCCAACCTCGAAAAAAATCCTTGAAAGATGCGTAGAGGTGAACCTAGTGCTAAACTGGGAAAATGCCATTTTATGGTTAATGAAGATTTAGTATTAGGACACATTGTCTCCGAAAGAGGCATTGAGGTCGATAGAGCCAAAATTGAAGTTATAGAAAACCTCAGCCCACCTAAAACCATTAGGGAGATTAAAAGTTTTCTTGGACATGCTGGTTTTTATCGGCATTTTATAAAAGACTTCTCTAAAATAACAAAACCTTTGACTAATCTTCTAATGAGGGACGCTGAATTTATTTTCGACGAGAAATGTCTCGAAGCTTTTAAATTTTTGAAACAAGCACTGATTTCAACTCCCATCATGCAACCCCCAAATTGGACACAACCTTTTGAAATCATGTGCGACGCCAGCGATTATGAAGTTGGTGCTGTTCTAGGACAACGAAAAGACAAGAAATTACATGTTATATATTATGCTAGTAGAACCCTAGATACCGCCCAGCTCAACTATGCAACAACAGAGAAAGAATTATTGGCAGTAATTTTTGCGATAGATAAGTTTAGGTCCTACCTAGTTGGAGAAAAGATCATTATTTACACTGATCATGCTGCCATACATTATCTATTAAATAAAAAGGACGCTAAACCTAGATTACTTAGATGGATCCTGTTACTCCAAGAGTTTGATCTAGACATTAAGGATAAGAAAGGCACAGAGAATGTTGTCGCTGACCACCTCTCTAGATTAGAACACTTAAAACTTGACGTATTACCTATAAATGATGATTTCACCTATGACAGACTTATAGCTAACACTGATGATTTTGAGCCTTACAAATGGAAAGATTTTGAAAAAATTTCAGTAATCAAGAGCGTACCTTGGTACGCTGATTTTGTAAACTACCTAGTTGCAGATATCATACCCCCTGATCTAAATTACCAACAGAAAAAGAAGTTCTTCAAAGATGTTAAACATTTCTACTGGGATAAACCGCTCCTATTCAAGAGAGGAATAAATAATATTTTCAGGCGTTGCGTCCCAGAAGAGGAAATAGAAGACATCATCAGACACTGTCATTCTGCACCTTATGGTGGACATGTAGGTAAATCTAAAACGCACGCCAAGATTCTTCAAGCAGGCCTCTATTGGCCAACTTTATGGAGCGATGTTCATGCCTACATTGTCAAGTGAGACCGATGCTAATGCACCGGGAACATATCGAGACGTGATGAGATGCCAATGAGAAATATCCAGGAAGTTGAACTCTTTGATGTTTGGGGTATAGACTTTATAGGACCATTTCCACCTTCAATGGGAAATAGGTACATTTTGGTAGCTGTGGACTACGTGTCTAAATGGATTGAGGCTATTGCATCACCCACAAACGACACAAGAGTGGTAGTCAAGTTATTTAAGAATATCATTTTTCCGAGGTTTGGAACACCCCGTCTCGTTATAAGTGATGGAGGATCACATTTCATATCCAGAATCTTTGATAAGCTCTTGAGTAAGTATGGAGTAAAGCACAGAGTAGCAACACCTTATCACCCACAGACTAACGGCCAAGTAGAAGTGTCTAACAGGGAGATTAAACAAATCTTAGAAAAAACCATTTCAATTTCCAGAAAATATTGGTCTCAGAAGCTGCATGAAGCACTATGGGCCTACAGAACAGCTTTTAAAACCCCTATTGGAACAACCCCTTACCAATTAGTCTATGGAAAATCTTGTCATTTACCCTTCGAGTTAGAGCATAAAGCCTATTGGGCCATTAATACCCTGAATTTGGAATATTTGACTGCTAGTGAAAAGCGCATCCTTGACATTCATAAATTGGAGGAATTCCGCCAGTCTGCCCATGAGAATGCTATAATATATAAAGAAAGAACCAAAACTTGGCATGGCAGAAGAATTGTAAAGAAAGATTTCAATATAGGTAACCTTGTTCTCCTTTTCAATTCCAGGTTGCAACTTTTTCCTGGCAAGCTACGTTCAAGATGGACTGGTCCTTTTGAGGTCTCTAGAATCCTAAGATCTGGAGCAGTCGAGATCAAGAACAATTCTTGTAGCCCATTCATCGTCAATGAGCAGAGGTTGAAGCACTACAAAGGGGGTGACATTCCCACCAACTACTCCAGCCACACTCTAATTGATCCACCAGTACCAGTTTCTGATATATGAAGCTTACTCATCAAGCTAACGACGTTAAACAAGCGCTGCATGGGAGGCAACCCATGAGTTTATTTTTATTTTTTGCATTTATTTACTTTTTACTTTATCAAATTTTATTTTTATACTAACAGTTGCAAAATTTATGATTTCAGGTATCACCTGCAAGCCGTCTTTGCTAACTACATTTTTCAGGATGGAGCATTTCGATGACATGCATGTTTCCTTCCGAGATGACACTCAGACACAACGCTATGCGGTCCTTTCACAGCGACCCATGGCACCGACCAAATATCCAGACCAGATTTGCATGGAAGCTCTTGGCTTTTAAGCCAGTATCAAGTATCTATGCAACCAGCTAAAGTGGGACGAGTATGCAGATGACTTAAATGTGACCTACAGGAACTTCACCTTAGAATTTTTCAATTCATTCAAGTTTGAGCCCTATAATGGCCAGGATGGATATCTCACTTTCAGACTATTCGGGATAGAATACTATTTTAGGGAGTTTGGTGACTTACTAGGCTTCCAGACCACACCCGATGATATACCTGAGCTACCAGTTGGCTATTTCATGACTAGGGACATAGAGAAATTCTAGAGAGATATTACTACTGGAGGGAGCCTTGATACTTCCACTCAGCTATCCCCTCTTATTCACAACCCCGCTTTCAGGTATTTTCAGATGGTTATTACTCACACTTTCCTAGGGAAGGCCGACACTGATACCCATGTTAGCGAGGAGGAGATCTTTTTCCTCTACTGTACGACCCAGTGTCGCCCTGTAGCCTGTGGAAATTTTCTGTTGTGGAATCTCATGATGACTTCTAAGTATGCTAAAGATATCCTCCATGTGGGAGGGACAATGACTCAGATTGCTTCTGCTTTGGGTCATACAAGTAAGTTATCTCACCTTACCTCCTATTGTGGATATACTACAATGGACATTGATTTCTGTTTGGATCGTGGGCTGATGAGAAGAGTCTACTTTAATCCCAACCAGTATACTCCTGATTGATAATGAAACTGCTCACTATTTTACCTTGCCTGATCCCATGATGACCAATGTCCATAACCCTTCCAATTGGACATATGCCTTAGAAGGTCTTAGAGAGACCGTGGACAAGCGAAAATCACCTCCGGTACCTGATTATCATCCATGTCCATCGCCAGAAAGGACCACTGTATTCTCTAATAATTTCTCTTTGCAGCAACCCGACATCTATGCACAGGTTACTGATCTGCGTAGAGAGGTAGCCCAACTTCGTTAGACAGTTGAAGACCTCTCTCTTCAGGTTATGGTTTCCGATGCTACTCACTCTACTGAGGCAGACCTCCTATAGTAGGAAATTGATGATCTTCGCATTATAAACATAAAAGAAAAATTTGATACACTAATCCTTGGAAGCACAAATGAAGAATTGTTGTTTGCACCTACGAGAAGAAATTGGAATAAGAAGCCTAAACCAACAAAACAAAGAAATTTGAGCCCAGCCCAATTTTCGAACATGGCGCCCGCCACCAAGACCATGGCGCCCGCCATGTGGTCTGGGATTATAACGGGAAGATTTTCAAAAACCTCCCGCTTTCTCCATTTTCAACCCCAAAACCTCTCATTTTCTCAACCACCTACTATCCCATTAACCACCCAACAACTCTCATTTTCTCAACCACCTACTAACCTATTAACCACTCCAACATCCATTTTTCTAACCATAAAAAAAATTCAAACTTTCTCCTCCCAATCTCCAACACCCATTTTTGAAACCCATTTTTTCAATTTTCTTCCAAAGGAGAAACAATGGAGTTCATCGGATATGTTCTTCGTGAAGGCAAACCTGGAGACCGACAACGGAAAATCCTTGAAAAATTGCAAGGACGAGAAATTGTCTCAATCAGGTATGTCGATGAAGATTGTCTGTATATTTTAGGACTTTATCATAGTTTTTTTCATTTAGCTGACATCCTAGGATTGCATGACACTTTTACTAGAAAAGAGCCCACCTTTGAGAGGCTAACTCGAGAATTCTTAAGTTCCCTAATTTATTTGGTTCACCCCGACACTGCTAGTACTGTCGGTACAGTTAAATTTCGTCTATTTAATGTTGAATATGAATATAGCACCGACGAACTAGCAGCTCTGTTGGGTATTCCTCATGGTGATGGCGCTATTTGTGAGACCCCTTTGGATTCTGAATGGTCCACTGATGCATTTTCCTTCTGGCGTCAATTGTCAAACTCTTCTATAAATTCTTTTGAAAGAGTTTTAGCATCATTGATCCATAACCCGACTATTCGAATTTTTCGATATATGCTCGCCTGTACTATTTTTGGCTGGGAGAATCCAAACAAGGTAAATGCTAGAGAACTTCTATTTTTGCAGGGTAGTCTCACTAATAGAAGAATTAGTTCAGTCCTGTTTATGATTTCTCACATGATTACTGTCCTAAGACACACAGGGACCATAGCTTTTAGAGGACTAGTTACATCTATTGCTAGAGCTCTGTACCTTGACGCTGAGATAGCTACCCTTGCACCCCTGCCTCCCCGCACAATTAATTTGTAATTTCTAAAAGATATGAAATTGTGCAAGGTGAGGAGAGCGGGTGGTTTTGCACTTATGGTTCGGGGTGTCGCTATCCCATCAGTCGTTCTGCCTTGCACTAGACGTGCTGATGTACGAATTGCGAGGAACTGGACCTACGATTTAGATGCTCCACCTTTTACGGGTCCATTACCTCCTAATGTTCCACTTGGGGATGGACACGAGACTGATGAAGAATACGAGAAGAGGGATGAACCTCATGCCCCACCTGTGTCCCCCCATCATGCTTCACCCGCACACACTACACCTTCTACTTCTAACACTTTTGCAGGTACGACTCCTGGCTTTTACATCACTGAAGAGATGTGGCATGACCAGCTAGCTCGGGAGGAGCGAAGAGATTGTTTACTTTCTGCCATCCAACAGCAGCTGGTAGATAACATGAGTTTTATGGAGGCGTCACGACAGAAGTCAGACCACTCTTTTCAAAGTCTTATGGAATCTCAATTGGCGATATCCCGCGAGAAACATAGGCAACAAGCCCTATTTCAGAGGCACTCCTCCCTCATGGAGGCCAGTCAGAGTTCACAGATTGCCTTGTCCGTCAGATTCGACCAGTTCGAGGCTTCTCAGAGCAGTCGTCGTTGCAGCCGATCCCGTCATCCTAGACATTCACCACAGGATGGCGAGGGACCCAGCCAGCCTTAGTACTTTACCAGGTGACTCTTTCCCATTCTTATTTCGTAACATTGGGGACAATGTTCGATTTAATTGTGGGAGGAGATTTACTCGCTTTCTCGCTTTATTTTTTCTCTCGCTTTATTTTTCCCTTTTCCTGCATTTCCCTTCTCATTATTTTACTTCTTTATTTGCTTTAGTTTGCTTGTTTGCTTTATTTTCAAAATAATACATGTGTTTGACGAGTCATCTATATTTGTATGGTCTAGTGTATGTCCACTCCCCCATTTCTTGAGCCTAACCAAAACTTTTTTTCCCTAAGAAAAACACTGTGTTTTGAACTTAGTTGGGCTTTAAGACCTGGTTGAGATAAGATGTAGTATGACTTGGGAAAGCCCTTTCGAAGCATCGACATTGTTTTTACACCTAAAGTTTCGTAAATTTAGGAATTCGACCCCGATACCCCCTATGCCGTGGCCTTAAAATTTTCATTCTTAAATCCTTGAATAGTTTATCCTAGCAGTCAGCTCCGGTCTAAGCATGCCCTACATAGGGGACCGAAGAGAAGTGAATGATCTATATGCTATGTTCTTATCATAAACTACAACCCCAGGATAGTTGACCCTCACAAAGTCATTTAACTCAACAAAAGTTGTATGTTAAAAAATAAAGCAAAAGCAAAAGCAAAAGAAGAAGAAAAAGAAAAAGAAATTTTTTTTACCCATCTTTAGTTGGTTCAGAGGTATCTGGTGCTGAACTTGGTAGGGAGGATTACGATCCGATCCCCCACAACTATAAATGGGTCAATAAAAGGGGTTACACCAACTTTTTGTAACAGAACCCTACGTTTTATGATCAGAATCACTACCCGGTCACTTTACTATGAGCATGTACGAATAAAGGGCTTAATGTGATTGCGCCTGAATTAAAATGGATTTGAAAAAAAAAGGAAAAATATAGGCCTAAGCATAGTGGCATGATATGGATTTGTTCGTAAAAGAATGAAGCTTATGTCCGTTTTACGGAAGAGTGTCACTACGATATCCTTGATTTGAATCAGTTAGTACCTATCAATACATCCCTGTTTTAATTCCAGAGGCCCCTTGCAGCCCACCTTGTTCACTAACACCGTTTTTCTTCTTAATCTATTTAGAGTTCTTGCTTGAGGACATGCAAAGGTTTAAGTGTAGGAGAATTTGATAACACTTACTTTACACTTGTTTTTGACTCTGATTTCACATGTTATTTAGGTTTTTTATTATTGTTTTCTCGTATTATGCCTATCTTTTGTTTCCTTTTCAGGTATTTCAAATATCACGAGCTCCACTGAAGAAATGAAGGAAAACAGGTTGAAAAACAGGAGTTTAGGTCAAATTTGCACTCATGGCGTCCACCATAGCGCCAACCATAGGGCAGGCCATGACGTGGACCACCTCCTGCTGATCTCAACTGCCACATTCCCCACATCCTTTCATTTACACTCATGGCAGGCGCCATGGCCTCCATGGCGGGCGCCACTTTTGGACGATGTTTACCCCCCCGAAAGGAGTTGGGGGGCATTCTTGTGATTTCCTGCATTCCTCATCCTCTATAAATAGAAGTTCCTGATTTCATTTCAATTCACCCAAGCTTAGTTGCAAACTTGATCCAACCATAGTTGTGAACTTAAGCCATATAATTTCACCATTGTAAAGCGATAATTCTTCACATCAGGGAATTATTGCATTGTTGATTGAGCCTGTGATCGAGTTCATAGATTGAGTCTTTAATCAAGTTTGGAGCACTTCGGCAGAAGTTTATCTTACCACATTTATTTTCAACTATTGTTTATTTCCAGTCGCATTTTACTTCCAGTTTGTACCATATTTAAAACCACCCCGTTTGGAGCAGGTTTCTATTTACATATTCCGCACTGCTTTTACTTTGTTTATTTCCCACACTGCTTTTACTTTGTTTATTTCTCGCACCTGCTTTTACTTTGTTTATTTCCCGCACTGCTTTTACTTTGTTTATTTCCCGCACTGCTTTTACTTTGTTTATTTCCCGCACCTGCTTTTACTTTGTTTATTTCCTGCACCACACTTTAAATTATTTACTTTCTCGCATGATTTATTTTAACATGTCTGTTTACATTCCCATGTCAGGCGGAACCTTACTGGGCTAGAATGTAAGGAATCTAGTTAGATCGATATTCCAAATAATGTGTCAATAGAAATGCTTATGCGTTATTTTGGTTTTTAATACGAGTTTTCTGTACTTTATCGTTGTTGGGTAAGATCGAAAGCCGTCCAACCCTTTGTTAAACTCAGTTAGTTCTAACTGGTCAAAGGAAGCGAAAGCGCTTTGTCCGGTTAGTTAGGGATTTTTATCATCAAAGAAATCAATTTTGAAACTATTTTCGGACGCGTTTATAGGGTTAAAGTTAGGTTCCCTTTTTATTAGAAATTCCAGATCAAAATACTTTTCAACTTGGTCAAGTACTCTATTTCTTAAAAATAGGTTTATTACTTTAACGAAATGCGCGCCTTTTTATAAGTGACAAAAGAAGGTATGATTAGAGAGTAAACTCTGTTATGATTACACGAAAGCGACAGTTCCTGTTAAATTAGTTCTTTTCTTTGGTAGAAAATATTGCCTTATAAGTAGTTCTATTCCGAAGCATTGCGAATATCATCTGACTACGTGAATTACATTCGACCCTGCTTTTATATCTGAAGTTTATTTCGCTGCACTTTACTTTCTTGCATGCTAAATTCCCTATTTAATATTGACTTAGCTAAACACCGTAACAATAGGAAACGATAGATTGACGATTGGTCTCTGTGGATCGATAATCTTTTATATTACTCTGACGTGATTCGTACACTTGCGAATACACCGCATCAAACTCCACAAAAATGGATGAATGATTTTAATAATATTTTAATTAAATTTAATTCAAAAGTGGTTTGTATATTCTCTCCTACCCCTCTTCATCTCATCCCTTTCTTATTGTACTAAGTGTTATTGGAGCATGATCTCTATATCATGTCTCAAAACAAATGGTGCATATATTGCTATTGACCGGCCTCAAAATAGGTGTGACTTCTATATAAGTCCACTTACGATTGCTTAACATAATGCTAAATTTTGTCCTGATTCGAATAAATGATCATTCGTGGCCCAAACTTATGTTTGCAAGCCCAAATATGTTAATTTGATCTCTTTGATCCAATAACCTTGAGATTCATTGGGTGGAGACTTTGGTTCTACCAATCCTCTAATGGATCTATAACACCTTTGGTCAACGCAGATCACTTAAACATCGTTGATCACTAAATGGTACTCATGAGGATTCCAAATGGATGATATACTTGACAAAAAGCAAATGCAACTTGTTGTGTGGAGGCTTTGGTTCTACCAATCATATAATGAGTTCCAAATGCAAGTTTCAAGATGATCATCCAACTACTAATCACTAATAATTGACTTTATCCTATATTTTTATTATATGCCCCTTTTATTTGTATGCACTATTTACTTTTAGCATTTACATTTCATGCCATTTTCATCTTTTGAGCATTCACTTTCTTGTCATTTTTTATTTTGCTCACTTGAGCTTTTATTTTCTTTTCATAAGATACCTAATAATCAACATAAACCCTAAAAATCTTTAATGATACTTAGACTATTTGGTTACTATCCTTGGCATTATGGAGCATTGGACTTCTTGGACTTAGGATTAGAAACCTTGGCTTATGATTGGAGATCTTGTGACCTTATCTGATTATTTTGTCTGGAGCTCTTTGTTAGAACATAGTTTGATTCTACAACCCTCAGTTAGAGTTTTGATGATAACAAAATACAAGATTAAATGAATTATGAGATTTATATAAGACATATATGCTACTCAAAATTATGTTTTGTATTTACAGAAACTCTGATGGAATCAGCATCAGAACATCAGAATATCAACATCAACATCAGAAGATATGTCAGATCAGAAGATCAAACATGTGCTACGCTGAAGCCTGATGAACAGAATCTGCGCAAAACATACTCTGACTCTGATCAAGATCCTAACCATGTCATCAGCACTCAGAAATGCCAGAATAAGCTAAAGCCAAGAACACTCTAAAGTGTCAACGTTACTATGCATTCAAGACAGATTAATTACCAACGGCTTTATTCCAAGACAAAGATCTTCTCAAAAAGGAAAGAACGTTATGAGCATTGAAACAGATTTATGGACAGCAACGTATCTATTCCTAGGCTACTTAAACAAGTCAGTGAGAAAAGAATTGGCTAATAATCTTTACGCATGCACGCATACGGAATCTCTCTCACTCAAATTGCTAAAGCTTTCAACCACGCCTACTCAATAGCATTAGCAGTCTAGTTCATTATAAGCTTTATATTGTGTATTATCACAGTTGTGATATATAGTTTTTCTAGAAAACATCAAACACACATTTGTTCATTTATCTGTAAAAGAAATTCCTTGAGATAAACCGGTCTGTGGTTAGACTCAAGAAGGCTTTAACAGTTGTTAAAGCAGTTATGTATTCAGTTGAATATATTGGATTAAGACCTCGTTGGAGAGAGGCGAAATCACCTTGACGGGTGGACTGGAGTAGTTTGAGATCAAACGAACTAGGATAAAAATAACGTGTTGTCTGCATTTGATTTCAAGTTTTATAATTCAACCCCCCCTTCTTGTGTTTTTCACATCTTCAATTGGTATCAGAGCCTGGTTCAGAGCTTATAACACTTAACCGTGTCAGTACAAGATCCAGCGTTAGAAAAACATTATGGCAGGACCACATCAAAACATCAGCAATGACAACAATGAAGAAAGAGACAGATTCAGTGGCAAACATCCAGTCTTTGATGGAGAGAACTTTGATTACTGGAAAGACAGAATTGAAAGCTTCTTTCTGGCCCACGATGCTGATTTGTGGGATATGGTGACTGATGGATACACGCACCCAGTGAATGCATGTGGTCAGAAGATTGACAGGAAAGAAATGTCTGATCAACAAAAGCGTGACTTCAGAAATCATCACAAAGCAAGAACAATTCTTCTCAGCGCCATCTCTTACTCTGAATATGAAAAGATATCAAACAGAGACACTGCAAAAAGTATGTTTGACTCTCTGAGAATGACGCATGAAGGCAACATTCAAGTTAAAGAAACTAAAGCTCTTGCGCTCAGTCAGAAGTATGAGGCATTCAAGATGGAAGAAAGTGAATCAATTGAAACGATGTTCTCAAGATTTCAAATTCTGGTTGCTGGTCTCAAAGTTCTGGACAAAGGGTATTCTACTACTGATCATGTTAAGAAGATCATCAGAAGCTTGCCAAAATAGTGGAGGCCAATGGTCACAGTGCTGAAGCTAGCTAAGGATCTCAACAAAATCTCTCTGGAGGAACTTGTCAGCTCCCTCAGAAGTCACGAGATAGAGCTAGAAGCTGATGAACCTCAAAAGCAAGGTAAGCCATTAACTTTAAAATCTAACAGAAAATCTGACTCCAAAGTTTTGCAGGCTGTAGAAGAAACCTCTGATGGGTCCTCATCAGAAGAAGATGAACTGTCTCTCCTCTCCAGAAGGGTGAACCAACTGTGGAAGCAGAGGCAAAGAAAGTTCAGGAATCCAAGAAGATCAGAAAATCAGAATGAATCCTCCTCCAGATACAGAAGGTCAGAATCCTCCTCTGGACACAGAAGATCTGAAGTCTCTTCAGGAAGCAGAAATACAAATAACAAAGACATCATCTGCTATGAATGTAACGAGCAAGGACACTACAAGAGTGACTGCCCAAAGCTTCAGAGGGAAAAGCCCAAAAAGAAGTTTGGCAAAGAAAAGAAGAAAAGTCTCATGGCTACATGGGATGACTCTGACACATCTGAAGCTGACTCAGAATCAGATGATGAGAGAGCAAACATAGCTCTCATGGCAAACATAACAGAAGATAGTGAAGCTTCTGAATCAGACTCTGAATCAGACACAAAAGAGGTATTTCCTGACTTTGCTATTAACTTTACTAAGGCTGAACTAGCTGAAAGCCTTAATGAGATTCTGGAAAGATATCAGCAGATCAAAGTCAATTTCAGAAACCTGAAAAGGAATCTTGCTTCTGACTCTGATAAAACTTAGAGTCTCAAATTAGAGAATTCTGAGTTGAAAAATAAAATTTCAAAATTAGAAAATCTATTACAAAACTCTCAGAAGGAAACAATTCTTGAAACTCCAAGTAGTGCTGATGAGATCATCAAGGAGTATGATCACAACTTTCAGAAGTTTCTAGCTAAAAACATAGATAGAAGCAAAATGGCTTCAATGATCTATGGAGTTAGCAGAAATGGCAGAAAAGGAATTGGATACCAAGGTAAGGTACCTACACCAAAGAATGCCATGGATTTAGTGATAAAACACACTTCTCTTGATTCTCACTTTGTATATGGGCACACACACGACATCAAATATACTAGTAATAATTATTCTGTCAAACCAAAATTCAACCAGAGTTTTGGTAAAACTAACAAATCAGGACCCAAGAAAATATGGGTACCTAAGGATAAAATAATACATGTTGCAGATATCTTTAGCAGCAAAGCAGAAACACCAGTCATGGTACCTGGACTTTGGCTGCTCACGACACATGACGGGAAGAAAGCATATGTTCCAAAGCCTGGAACTTAAGCCTGGAGGCCACGTAGGCTTTGGAGGCAATCAGAGGGGAAAGATCATTGGCTCTGGAACTGTAGGTAATGGAAATCTTCCCTCTATAAGTAATGTTTTATTAGTAGATGGATTAATGCATAACCTGTTATCCATAAGTCAATTAAGTGATAACGGTTATGATATAATCTTTAATCAAAATTCATGCAAAGTTGTTAGTCAAAAAGATGGGACTATCCTGTTTAATGGAAAGAGAAGAAACAACATTTATAAAATAAAACTTTCTGAACTGAAAAGTCAGAATGTAAAGTGTCTTCTGTCTGTTAACAACGAGCAATGGATCTGGCACAGAAGATTGGGACATGTTAGTATGAGAAGAATATCTCAGATTAACAAACTCAATCTGGTCAGAGGACTTCCTAACCTGAAGTTCAATTCAGATGCTCTATGTGAAGCATGTCAGAAAGGCGAGTTTGCAAAACCAACTTTCAAATCTAAAAATGTTGTTTCCACCTCTAAACCATTAGAACTTCTGCACATTGACTTATTTGGACCAGTTAAAACTGCTTCAGTCAGTGGCAAGAAGTATGAGTTAGTAATCGAGATGACTATAGCAGATGGACATGGGTAAAGTTCTTAAGACACAAGGACGAGTCACACTCTGTGTTTGTCACCTTCTGCAACCAAGTTCAGAATGAAAAGGATCTTAGAATCGTTAAAGTCAGAAGTGATCATGGTGGAGAATTTGAAAACAAAGATTTTGAGTCATTCTTTAATGACAAAGGCATTCTGCATGATTTCTCTTGTCCTAGAACTCCCCAGCAAAATGGAGTTGTAGAACGAAAGAACAGAACATTGCAAGAAATGGCCAGAACCATGATCAACGAGACTAACGTTGCTAAGATCTTCTGGGCAGAGGCAATAAACACATCATGCTACATTCAGAATAGAATCTCTATAAGACCTATTCTGGAAAAGACTCCATATGAATTGTGGAAGAATAGAAAGCCCAACATTTCTTATTTTCATCCATTTGGATGTACCTGTTTTATTTTGAATACTAAAAATTATTTGAACAAGTTTGACTCTAAAGCACAGAAGTGTATTATGTTAGGATACTCTGAACGCTCAAGAGGGTATAGAGTATACAATACAGAAACACAGATTGTGGAAGAATCAATCAGTGTTCGTTTTGATGATAAGCTTGACTCTCAAAAGTCAAAGTAGAATGAATTACTTGCAGGTATGGAAGTTAAATTCACAGGTATTGAAGACAAGTCATCAGAAGCTCTCAACAGATACACTCCCTCAACATCAGAAAGAGGCACTGCAAGCAATCCAGCACCTTCTGTTGATCAACTTCAGAAAAGACCATCCAGAAGCAGTATGGATCACCTAGAAGAAACAATCTTAGGAAGAAAGGAAGATCCAATCAGAACAAGAGCCAACTTCAGAAACTCTGAAGAATCCCTCATGGGACTTGTTTCTCTAATTGAACCATCAACAATTGATGAATCACTTCTGGACAATGACTGGATTCTAGCAATGCAAGAGGAGCTGAATCAATTCACAAGAAATGACGTATGGGATCTAGTTCCTAAACCAAAAGGATTCAACGTCATAGGAACAAAATGGGTGTTCAGAAACAAACTGAATGAACAAGGTGAAGTCATCAGAAACAAAGCACGATTGGTAGCACAAGGTTATAGTCAGCAAGAGGGGATAGACTATACATAAACCTTTGCTCCAGTCACCAGGTTAGAATCTATTAGACTTTTAATTTCATTTGCTGTTAATAAAGGCATCACTCTGTATCAGATGGATGTTAAGAGTGCATTCTTAAATGGCTATATAGAAGAAGAGGTATATGTGCACCAACCCCCTGGTTTTGAAAGTTCAAAAAATCCAGAATATGTTTTCAAACTAAAGAAGTCATTGTATGGTCTGAAACAAGCTCCCAGAGCTTGGTATGAAAGACTGAGTAACTTCCTGTTAGAAAAGGAATTCACCAGAGGGAAAGTGGACACAACTCTATTCTGTAAGACAGTTAAGAATGGCATTTTAGTATGTCAGATTTATGTTGATGATATTATATTTGGATCTACTAAAGCCTCTATGGGAAGAAAATTTGCTGAGTGTATGCAGGCAGAATTTGAGATGAGCCTAATGGGGTAACTGAAATTCTTTCTGGGCATTCAGATCAATCAAACCCCAGAAGGAACTTACATTCATCAGGGCAAATATGTCAGAGAACTTCTGAAGAAATTTGATCTCTCAGAATGTAAGTCATCAAAGATTCCAATGCATCCCACATGCATTCTGGAAAGAGAAGAGGTAAGCAAAAAGGTAGAACAGAAGGTCTACAAAGGTATGATTGGTTCTCTTCTTTATCTGACGGCCTCAAGGCCTGATATTTTATTCAGTGTATGCATTTGTGCAAGATTCCAATCAGATCCTAGAGAATCTCACTTAACAGTAGTTAAGCGAATTTTCAAGTATCTGAAAGGTACTACTAATCTGGGTTTGTTTTATAGAAAATCAAGTGATTACAGCTTAGTAGGATACTGTGATGCTGACTTTGCTGGAGACAGAGTAGAGCGTAAAAGCACTTCTGGAAGCTGCCAGTTTCTGGGAGAAAATCTGATCTCATGGTCCAGCAAAAGACAATCCACAATTGCTCTATCAACAACAGAAGCTGAATACATAGCAGCAGCTGGATGCAGCACACAAATGCTCTGGATGAAAAGTCAACCTGAGGACTTCCAGATATTTGAGAGTAACATTCCCATCCTCTGTGATAACACCTCTACTATTTGCTTAAGTAAAAATCCAATTTTGCATTCTAGGGCTAAGCATATAGAAATAAAACATCATTTTATTATGGACTATATTCAGAAAGGGATTTTAAATTTTAAATTTATTAACACAGACCATCAATGGGCTGATATTTTCACAAAACCACTTTTTGAAGATAGGTTCAACTTCATTTTGAAACATCTCAGCATGAAGCTCTGTCTAGAATAAAACTGTTTTAATTTTATATATTAACCTTCAGAATTGTGTTTATTTCTCTGTGAACTTCTGATCAATCCTCTTTCAGAATCTTAGAAATGCAGATTGTATCAGAATCTATCCATGAAGATCTGAGCGCTTCAATTCAAGGATAAATGTGTTGTTCACTCAAGCAAACAAGTGTCATCCAGTCATCAGCTGTCTCCTGAGGCTGAACACGCGTTCACGCTTCTGAAAAGGCAAATTGCTGATTGGATGCATTGAGACACATGTCATGGGTAACCGTTTAAGTATCTTTCTGAATCCCCTAAAATCAGCTATCATTTAATGCTAATAATCATGATTTATTTCTCTCTCTTAAACGTTTATGTTTTCAAAAACTTTTTAGAAATCTATTTAAACACTTCACACCATTCACACCTTTTTACCCTTACTTTCGTTTTCTCTCAACAATTCTGATTTCTGTGTTCTTACTTTCTCAAGAAAAACCTTTCAATCTCTTTCAAAAACCTCGTGTGAACATGGCTTATTCCAGCAATCCTTCTTCAGGTTCCCAGAAAGATGCATCATCTGAACAATATGAAGTTCCTCTCAGAACGCTTCTCACTCCAATCAAGAACCTTGAAGTTATGTCTGAAATAATAGTGGATTTCAACAGTCTTAAGGAGAATGGTTTTGATTTATCTGAAGAGATTCAAGCTCAAGGTTGGGAAAAGTACTTTGACAGGCTGGTGGGTCCAACTTTTCCTATTCTGGTAAAGGAATTTTGGATTCACGCTTCTTCTTCAAATCACCAAGTTACATCCTACATCATGGGGAAGAAGATTGTGATCACTGAAGACCTGATTGCAAGACTGATAGGCTACAATGGTGGTGGTATTCGCTGTATTGATATGGCAGAAAGGTGTGCAGATGTTGCTGTAATTGCAAGGGAAATTTTCACGCTGGGGCTTCCCTCCAGCAAGATAAGGGACTTGAAAGACAAGCACAGAATTTGGGCAAAGATCATTCTGGGCTGTTTCAACCACAGGAAGCCTACCAGCTCTCCTGATTACATAAACATTGATCAGTAGTTTCTGATCTATTTTATCTCTCAGAAGGTCAAGATTAATCTAGCTCATCTTCTGTTCAATCATCTCAGAACAAGTGTCAAGGAAACAAGAGAAGATGAACGTACTAAAAGGGATTGGATACCCTTGGGAAGACTGATATCAGATATTATGACAGAGAATAGGTTGATTGATCATCTGCAAGAGGCTCAAGAAATCAGCACCCTGGAACCTTCTATTGGCAAGCAGCTGAATGCCAAAAATCTGAAGAAAATGAAGCTGATAGAGAACATTAAGAAGGAGCCCAGCGTCACTCCTTTTGCTGAAATCTCCAGCAGAAGAGTCCCTCTGGACGACTTCCCTATGTTCTTAGAAATTGACTATAAGCCTCAAATCATTCTGAGATATTCGGATGCTTGTAAAGCTGATGGTACAACACCTAATCTGAATATTCAAGATCTTCAACAGAAGGCACCAGAGGTTGTTCTGAAGAAGTCGAAGAAAAGAAAAGCTGCTGGAGAAGGATCATCTCAACAGACTCCAAAGAAAAGAGGTAATCCTGTTTCTGTAACTATTTTAGATTCAACTGCTGTTTCCACATCTATTCCAATTCCAACTCCATCTGAAATCCCAACACCTCAAACCTTTGATGATTTTGACGTTGACTTTGACCCTTCTGAGTCATTAACCCTCAGAAGATCCCGCTCCAAACCACAAAATCCAAATACTGCAACCATACCAGAACCAGAACTTACACAAGTTCTTTCTAATATAGACCAACACACTTCCATTCCCAAACTACAAAATCCAAATCCAAACACAGAAATTCCCATCTCACCACAACCTGACATTCCACTCTCACCAATACCAGAAACTCCACTCTCTCCAGAACCAGAAATCCCACAACCTTCATCTCCTCAACCAGATATTAATCCACCTTCTCCTCAACATGAACAATCTCCACAACCTGAGACTCAAACCTCTGAGGCTCAACGCTCTGAATCCCCTGAACCACAACCTTTGGCCATTCAATTTCCCTGTGGTACCACTGTTAATATTCCTCAACTTCCCTCTTCACCAGAAATAACTCCACCAAATACCCCATCAAGTCCAATCGTAATTTTTGACTCTCCCACTCCCTCACCTAAGAAAAATTCAGATGATCACAACAAGACTGTCATTGATCTAACAGTCTTTGAACGCCTTGCTGCAATAAACAACAAAACTGCTATCCCTAAACCTAAACAACCAGATGTTGGTTCCAGCATATTGAACTTTGAAACAGATATACAGAAGAGGATCACTTCTTTGAAACAAGCAAGTCTGGAACTGGTTGATCCTGCTGTATCAGACCTCCTCTGGACACAATTCAGAAGATGGGTATGCGCTGAAACCTTTAAGTTGCAAGACCAGAGCTATGGACAGGCTCAAAAGAACTTCAGCAATCTGCTGTAGGAAATGGAAGGTCCAGTTCTGAGCAAGCTGCTGAAGGAAGAAGTTCTCCATCTGGACATTGCACCTTGGTCTGAAAAGCGTCCAACATCAAAAGTTCAACCTGCAGAAGAACAGATAGTTCAAGCTGAAGACTTGGGTCAAGCAGAAGAAACTACAGAAAGCTCTGAGAAGCAGCCTGTATCTGAAGATCCTCAAGCTTCCTCTCTTGACAGGCAGACTCTGGAGGATTTGAATAGATCCGATATGCTGATGAATGAAAGGATGGATAAGAAGGATATCAAGATTGATTCTATAGCAAGCATGGTATCTAAGCAACAGGAAACCATCAATCAAATCAAGAGCATGTTGGAAGCTCTATTCACCCGACTTCCTCCTTCTTCTTAGAAATTTTCTTGTGTTTTCCTTGTTTTCTTTACATGTTTGTCTGTAATATTTTTACTTGTTCTAAACTATCATTGCTTCTGTTTTAATACAAACGTATTTTTCTATGATCATTTTAACTCTGATTATTTGTGCTTTTTGATAACTGACAAAAAGGGGGAGAAAGAATGATATTTTTCAATAACGGAGTACTGAGACAAAAGTCTCAAACATTCTAACATTCTGATATATTTGAATTTCCTTCTTCTGAAAAGCTTACAGGTAGAAGAATCTGATGAACTCTGATAAAGTAAAATTCTGATGCTCAAGGTCTCAAGGAATCAAAGGGAAGTAATCAACTCAGGGGGAGTTTTTCTCTTCATTACTCTGATACTTTTTATTCCCTATCTTCTTATCTCTGATACCTTCTATTTTCTAATTGATTATCTCTGATACCGTTTCCTCTCTATCCTTAAACTCTGATACCTTTCATCATTTTATTTTAATTGAAAAAATATGGTTTTTGTCATTATCAAAAAGGGGGAGATTGTTAGAACATAGTTTGATTCTACAACCCTCAGTTAGAGTTTTGATGATAACAAAATACAAGATTAAATGAATTATGAGATTTATATAAGACATATATGCTACTCAAAATTATGTTTTGTATTTATAGAAACTCTGATGGAATCAGCATCAGAACATCAGAATATCAACATCAGCATCAGAAGATATGTCAGATCAGAAGATCAAACATGTGCTACGCTGAAGCCTGATGAACAGAATCTGCGCAAAACATACTCTGACTCTGATCAAGATCCTAACCATGCCATCAACACTCAGAAACGCCAGAATAAGCTAAAGCCAAGAACACTCTGAAGTGTCAATGTTATTATGCATTCAAGACAGATTAATTACCAACGGCTTTATTCCAAGACAAAGATCTTCTCAAAAAGGAAAGAATGTTATGAGCATTGAAATGGATTTATGGACATCAACGTATCTATTCCTAGGCTACTTAAACAAGTCAGTGAGAAAAGAATTGGCTAATAATCTTTACGCACGCACGCATACGAAATCTCTCTCACTCAAATTGCTAAAGCTTTCAACCACGCCTACTCAATAGCATTAGCAGTCTAGTTCATTATAAGCTTCATATTGTGTATTATCACAGTTGTGATATATAGTTTTTCTAGAAAACATCAAACACACATTTGTTCATTTATCTGTAAAAGAAATTCCTTGAGATAAACCGGTATGTGGTTAGACTCAAGAAGGCTTTAACAGTTGTTAAAGCAGTTGTGTATTCAGTTGAATATAGTGGATTAAGACCTCGTTGGAGAGAGGCGAAATCACCTTGACGGGTGGACTAGAGTAGTTTGAGATCAAACGAACCAGGATAAAAATAACGTGTTGTCTGCATTTGATTTCAAGTTTTACAATTCAACCCCCCCTTCTTGTGTTTTTCACATCTTCACTCTTGAGGTTTACCTCAAGACATTGGGTTGTTTGTTTGCTTTGTGTGCAGGTTATTATGATTACACTCTTTGTTTGTAATATGGAATTCACCCGTATACAGCCGTTACTCTGCCCAATTTTTGTGAAGACTTAATACATTTGGAGTTTGGTTCTTTCAAGAGGTCTAATATCTTTGTTTGCAAGGTTCCAATCCAAAGAATGGGAATTCTATCTTGGCTCATAATGTCAAGTGTTGGCTTCTTGTTGGTTAGATGGTTCCTATCCCTAGCTTTTACCTTATGCATTATGATAGTCTCTTCTTCTCCTCTCATCTTCTTAAATTTCATAAAAATCTTCTCCCTCATTTTGAAAACTCTTCTTATTTTTAAAATTGAACCACTTTCATAATAAACTTGGACTTAGGTCCATGCATTTTCAAAACATTTTCATAAATAAACTTCAATAAATTTTATAATACTTTGACATTTTTTTGTGAGAAGACTAAAAGTCAATCAAGCTCATTTCAAATCATTTTTCCACTTTGGCTTTTATCTTTAAACTTTTCTCAAAATATTAGACTCTTGTCAATCCTTGTAGTGATGAAACAACTATACTTCTACAATATGAAGTGAAGAGAGATATTTTTCCACTTGGGTGTTGAGTGAGGCATTGTTGATTTTAAAATCCAAGCCATATCCTCCACTTTGAGATGATGCAAATTCTCCTTTCTCATGATTGTGGGTATTAGGTATGTTTTCCACACGGACAATGACGATGATGTTTTATCTCATAAAAATTAAACCAAAACACTTACGTTTTAAATTTTTTTAAAGAGGAACTACGTGTACCCTGATCCCCTATTGCACGAAAAGATGGTACGTAGGCACTAAAGGTTCGCAACCGCGGAGGGTGCAAAAAACCATAAAAATATATTTCTTTTCTCACCTCCACCATCCATTTTTTATACAACATTTTCATAGCCAAAATATACAGATTTTACAAAGAGGTTCCTGCGGAGTACCATAGATGTTTAGGGTGATAATACCTTTCCTTTGCATAACCAACCCCCTTACCTTGAATCTTTCCCCCTCTTTTGGGTTATTCGCTCTTTTCCCATTCATTTGGAAACAATAAAGTGTGGTGGCGATTTTTATTTTGATCTGTATAAGTCTAGTCAATCCCATGGCTTAGTCTTAAACATTTATACCGCTACAGAAAAATGGCGACTTCACTGGGGAAAGATTGACCTCTTGCTTGTCTATCCCTAAGTGGGTTGAGCCTATCTTTGTTTATATCTGTGTATATGCTATTGTTATTTATGTGTTATATGTTGAATATATGTTTATCTGGATTTTCCTGGTTTTCAGGGTTCTTGGTGATTACTCAAAAGTCTTATACCCGGACTTGGGCAAACTTTAAGATATGACGGGTGGTATAGTCATATTAACTTTGAGGGAGTAAACCCAAAAAAAGAGGCATTAGATCCCCCACTCCATGGAGGCCCCTTTGAATGTAGTGTCGTTTACCGAGTAACCAGAAAGACGTACTTCTTTCGACCTGGGAGCCTGCTGAAGTTGAGGACCGTAGAATACCAAACCCATCTTGGCCTTTTAGGTGTAGTGCGGAAGCTATGACAGAGTAATCCGAAAATAGTTGTCACGCGATGCTACGCTCGGACGAGTCTTTCTTGAGAATATTACTAATTACCGAGTTAATCGGGAAGTTGATAATATCCGAAGGAAGGATGTAGACTCTGGGAACCTTTAGAACCTTGTTCAGCAGGTGATAACTTTTAGACCAATACCTTATGGGTAGTACCTTCGACCTCATGCTCGTGACGTTGAACCTATGAACCCTATAGGTGTGATCTTATGTGTGATTGCTGCATCATGCATCCATGCATCCATAAGCATCTTTTGAAGAGATCTTATTTCAAGGGATTTAAAAATTGAACATTTGTGAAATATCTCAGTACTTTTTAACCATGGATTTTGGAAAGAGAAAGATCGAGAAATACAGTTTCAAGGATCCCAAGATAGATGAGTTGGTCAGTCTAATTCCAGAGATCGAGTGTTCTGCAGACTTTCGAAAGAAGTATGGATCCATTATTCCTCTCATGAAGCTGAAGATGAATGAGGGTATTCTCTCGACCTTGGTCCAATTCTATGATCTGGTATATCACTACTTTACTTTTCCTGATTATCAGTTGATGCCTACACTAGAGGAGTATTCTTATCTATTGGATTTACCCGTTACTGATCGTGTTCCTTTTACTGGTTTGGAGGGTGAGCCAAAACCACATGAGATTGCTGCTTTGATTCATCTGGGGAAGTCTGAGGTGGAAGCCCATATGACTACCAAAGGAGGGATTAGAGGATTACCAGCTCAGTTACTATTGGAGAAAGCTTTCTACTTTTCCAGGATGAAGAGTACAGTCGCTTTTGAGGCCATCTTTTCTCTACTTGCTTATGGGCTGTTCTTATTTCCTAATGTGGATAAGTTTGTTGACATTAATGCTATCAGGATCTTCATGATTGGAAACTCGGTTCCTACATTGTTGGGTGATGCTTATTACTCTATTCATCTTCAGAATTCTTATCATGGGGAGATGATTATCTGTTGCACTTCTCTGTTTTACCGACGGTTTATCTCTCATATGCCTCAGTCTGATGCTTTTTGGGATTTCAAGAAGGAACCCTGTTGGGCTCCTAAGATCATGGAACTTACTCACTCGGATATTGATTGGTATCATCGAGCTTACCAGGATATAGATATTATTGACAATTGTGGTAGTTTCCCCAATGTACCTCTTCTTGGTACAAAGGGAGGAATTAAATATAACCCTGTTCTTGCACGACGATAGCTTGGCTATCCGATGAGGGATAAACCAAATAGTATTCATTTGAGTAGTTTCTTTCTGAAGGAGAGAGAAGACCATAGGGAAGCTAGGGAGAAGATTATGAAGGCCTGGCGTCACATTCATAAGAATAGTAGGAAGGATTTGCGACCTAGGGGTGCTGTTTCTTTGGAGCCATATCTTCAGTGGGTCCAGACGAGAGCCATTCAGTTGTAGATGCCGTATTCCAGGGAAACACCTATGCCTGATCTGTTTGTGAAGACTACTCCTCCCTTATTAGATATTCTAGAAGAGCTGCAGCTTGCTTTGGTCAGGATGCAACAGGAAAAGGACGCTTGGAAGAATAAGTGCCAAACTTTAGAGATTTCATATAGAGCGGATTTGGAGGAGAAAGATGAGTTGATTGAGATCCTTGAGAGTCGAGCGGTAGATACTATGGAGAGGCAAGGGGATTTATTTTCTCCTAAGCCTTAATCAGATGATGATTACTCACTTCCTGATTCAGGTGATTGGAAGGAGGTTGCCACCAAGTATGCAAAAGAAAACCAGAGGTTGAAGGCTCACATTTCTAGGCTCACAGCGAAGCACCAGCGTATAGAGTGATCTCCATCAGTTTTACTTCTCAGGGTTTTAGATTTTATTTCCATCTTATACTTGGGATCATTGAAACTTGTAATCCATTTTGGAGTTGTTATAATAAAAATTTCCAGTATTCCAAATGCGTTATTACTTTGATATTTGCAATATGTCCATAAATTTTAAATCCCTTAAAATATTAAATAATAAAATAAAATCATGTGAATTGCACATCATGCATCATATTGCACATATTTCTTGCATTTGTTATGCATATCTAGGCGTCTTACCAAGATTCTTTACTTCGTTCAGCAAACTGACTCACCACTACAACACTCGGGCTAATTTCAGAAAGAAGATGGACAACTTAGAACAAGAGAATCGCAAGCTGTGCGAGGAGGTTTCCTCTTTGAAGACCTGCATGGAAAATCTTACTGCTCTGATGGAATCTCTCGTGGTTGCTCATAATCAGCCACCAAGTGTTCAACCTCAACCAACAAGGGCAACTACTGAAGCTTCGACTGTTCCCGTATCTGCTACTCCAGCTGTTGTTCAAAACCGCATGCCTCAAGGTTATCCATGGGGAATGCCAGAGAATTTTGCACCTGAAGGTTTCAATCTTGGTCCTCAAGATACTCCAATTGTTCAAACTATTGTTACTTCGGCACGTCCTGTGGTGCATGCTGCTCCTGCTGCACCTCCTTCGGTGAATATGGTTCCATTTGTTAACGATGATGTGTGTCGTACTTTCCCTCCACCGAGTGAAGACTTGGGTCTTTATGACAGAATGGATGATTTTCAAGAGCAGTTTGATAAGATGCAAAGAGAGATGAATGCCCTCAGGGGAAAAGAGCTATTTGGGCAGAATGTAAGTGAGTTATGCTTGGCCCCGAATATTAAGATACCTGATAAGTTTAAGGTCTCGGAGTTCGAGAAATACAAGGGCAACACTTGCCCTCGTGCTCATCTGGTGATGTATGTAAGGAGAATGTCTACCCATATTGATGATCAGCGTCTGCTGATTCACTTTTTTAGGATAATTTGACTGGTGCTGCACTGAAGTGGTATATGAGTTTGGACAGCGTCAACATCCATACTTTCAATGACTTGGGAGAAGCGTTCATCAAAAAATACAAGTACAACATGGACATGACGCTTGACTGTGATCAACTCAGGGCAATGGTTCAGAAAGACTGGGAATCATTCAAAGAATATGCACAGAGATGGCATGAGGTAGCCGCCCAAGTGAGTCCTCCCATGGAAGAGAAGGAGATAACTAAGATTTTCTTGAAAACGCTGGGTGCTTTCTACTACGAGAGGATGGTAGCAAGTGCACCAAGTGACTTTACTGAAATGGTATGAGTGGTTATCTGCTTAGAAGAGTATGTAAGAGAGGGCCGTTTAACGAGAAGTGAAAGCTCTAGAGGTGTGAAGAAGCCATCTTATGGGTTTACCAAGAAAAAGGAAGGGGATGTAAATGTTGTTATGCAAGAGAGAAGGGTTAATACTCCTAGAATAAATTATCAGCGTCATCAGCAAGTCGCCTCAGTTACTCCTGTTGTGGGTGCAGCTCCAACCACCGTTCCTTATCAGAGACCGTCCCAGTAGGGGAATTAAGGGTATAATCGGAGAAGGGAGAGTTACGACCCTATTCCTATGAGCTATACAGAGTTACTACTAGCATTGATTCAGAAGAAGCTGGTTCAGACTCGACCACCTCCCGATGTACCATCACCATTGCCTTGGTATTATAAGGCAGACCAGACATGTGCTTTTCATCAGGGAGCACCAGGGCATAATGTTGAGAATTGTTATCCTTTGAAGACTGAGGTGCAGAAATTGGTGAAGTCTGGTATTCTATCTTTCAAGGATGTGGGACCTAATGTGAAAGGCAATCCTCTACCCAAGCATGAAGGAGTAAATGCTGTGAATATGGTGGATGGTTGTCCAGGCGACTTCCGGATTTTTGATATTAATCTAGTTAGAGGAGATTTAGTGACAATGCATGCAGACCTTTGTGAATTTAGCTACTATAAGCATGACCATTCCGATTGTGCTATTTACAGTACAAATATACATGGTTGTGATAAGATAAAGGTTGATTTACAAGAGATTATGGATGAGGGCATCATCCACATAATCAGGCCTAGGGCAGAGTATGAAGAGGAGGTGAATATGGTTTCTGGATGTCCTAGAGAATTCAAATTTTTTGATGTAGAGTATATGAATGAGGACCTTGGGAAATTGCATTCTACTTTCTGCCATATGGCTGGTCAGGAAGAACACCAGTATGGATCTTTCCGAATTTGCTGTTAGGACTCCCGAGGATGTTTAATCATGAAGAAGGGTGTTCCGTTGTTGTTGGATAATGGAGTTATCAAGGTTACAGGTCAAAGGGATGATTACCATGGAGTTGATTTGATTGAGGTTTGTTTGGTTGAAGAAGTGTTGGATGAAGAGTATGCCTCCGCAGATGAGTTTTTCTCCTCAGATGAGGATTTGTTTTCCAGAAATGACTCAATAATGAATGATTATGTTGAAGAAGGGGTAAACGCCATTGTACCTTGTTTTAGGGCACCCTCCCATCTTGAAGTTGAATATTATAGCAAGCCCGTTGTTACCCCATTGGTGATTAGTTTGTCGGGTCCTATCCCCTACAAGTCAGATAAGGCTGTGCCCTACAAATACAATGCTACAATCTTAGAGGATGGAGTGGAAGTTCCCATCCTGCCAATGCCTGATGTTGGGAATATTGCTGAAAATAGCAGGGTGACCTGCAGCGGTCGTGTGTTAGCACCAATTGTTCGAGGAGATGTTAGTGCTGGAAAGAAAATTGCTGAGAATGTTGAACCTAAGAAGGCTACGAGTGATACTAGTGGGGCTACGTTAGAGAAAGAAGTGGATGATATTTTAAAGATAATCAATATGAGCGACTACAGAATTGTAGATCAGTTACTGCAGACTCCTTCAAAAATATATATCTTGGCGTTATTGATGAACTTCTCTGCTTACAGAGAATCCTTGATGAGGGTATTGGACCAAGCTTTTTGTGGAGAGTGACATGCCAATAGACCAATTCAACAGCGTAATAGGGAACATTACATCATGTAATAATTTGAGTTTCTACAATGATGAATTACTAGATGAAGGAAGGAATCACAACCTGGCCCTTCACATCTCTATGAATTACAAGAATGATTCACTATCTAATGTGTTGATTGATAATGGATCCGCTTTGAACGTTATACCGAGGAGCACTCTTATAAAGTTGAAATATCAAGGAACGCATATGCGCCCGAGTGGCATCATTGTGAAAGCATTTGATGGATTAAGGAAATCTGTTATTGGTGAAGTGAACTTGCCTATTCATATAGGACCACCTTTGTTTCAGATAACTTTCCAGGTCATGGATATTGTACTCGTTTATAGTTGTTTGCTAGGAAGGCCGTGGATACATGAGGCAGGGGCTGTCACTTCAACTTTACACCAGAAACTGAAGTTTGTATGTGAATGGAAAGTAGTAATCATAAATGGGGAACATGCATTATTGATATTTCATTTGTCCTCTTTCAGCATTGTGGAGGCGGATGAAGCTGCTGTTGGAACCCAGTTCTAAGCCTTATCCATTGACAACATAAGAGGAAATGAGAATTTCATGGTTTCTCTTAAGGATATGCAGCAAGTTGTGCGAAAGGGTCATAGCGAGGTATGAGGACAGATTATGGATCCACCTGTAAACAAGAATAGAGCTGGCTTGGGTTTCTCTTTGAAGAATGACAAGGGTAAGAGCATGAAGCTGAAGTCTACTGCAAGCAAGTTTCAAGACATATTCCGTAGTGGGGGTTATCTTCATCCAACTGTTTCCAGGATTAATGCCATTGTGGAAGATGAAACATAGCAGGAAATGCCGAATTATGTGACGTACGGAGTTAGGGTTCAGAACTGGATCACCATTGATGTTTCCTCTTGCATACATGTTTCAAAGTAATTTGTTTTGTTAATCTTTTTTAAAAGCTTTCACTCTGCCCAAAGTGGAAGCATTAATGTTGTAGGGCTTATCTGTTTGCTGTGACTTTTAAAATCAATAATAAAAGTTATCTTTGTTTCCCAAATTGTGTCTTTATTTTCTACTTTTTCTTGGAAAATGGTAATCAGCAAAAACCCTTAAAAATAAATAGTAACTGAAATTCAATCTGCATGATCACTTGTTATATGTGTCAGTTTCTAAAAGCAATCATAAATCATATGTGCAGATTAATTAAAAAACCCGTTGAATACAATGACCCTGCACCCTCTACCAACTTTGAATGTCCTATGTATGGGGCCAAAGAAGAAGATTATGATGATATTCCATAAGAGGTCTCACGATTATTTGAGCACGAGGAAAATACCACTCAACCATATAAAGAGCCATTGGAAGTGATCAATTTGGGTTCAGAAGAAGATCCAAAGGAAGTCAAGATTGGAGCATTGTTGTATCCTGATGTGAAGAGCAAGTTGACTGAGCTATTGAAAGAGTATGTGGATATTTTTGCTTGGTCTTACCAAGATATGCCTAGTCTAAATATAGATATTGTAGAGCATCGTTTACCATTGAAGCCAGAGTGTCCGCCAATCAAACAGAAGTTGAGAAGAACTCACCCAAATATGGAAGTGAAGATCAAAGAGGAGGTTCTAAAGCAGATTAATGCTGGTTTTCTTATGACGTCATTGTATCTGTGATCGGTGGATCTGGAACTGACTGTTTAACGCTGGTTCGCGAAATGTCGCGGAAGCAAGAGTCGCCACCGTCTTTTATTTTCTCCAAATGGAAAGGACAAAAGCACAGAAAAATTCCTTATTAGAGATTGCTCTCGGTTCGGGAGGTAGATTATAGAAAGGGAAGGTGTTAGCACCCTTTCTATCCATGGTTATCCATGGGCTCTTAGATACTTGCTCACTTGTGTTTTCAAAAATGGTTTGTTTGCTTTTCAATTGTGGGTTTTAAAAAGTTTCTTTGAAAATTTCAGATCGACTCTTGTGTCAGAGTGTTTCAAACATTGCTTTGAAAGCTTTTGAAAAGTGTCGGTGTGAAAAGATTTTTATTTGTTTTTGAAGAGAGCAAGTATCTACGAGAACCTACCTACCCTAAGGAATTCGTCTGTGTAAATGTCCTTTAAAGTAGTGCCATCCCACCATTGAGAGGTAGGTAGCACCACCGTTGGAGGTGTTCGGGTCAATTCGAGTTTGTAGGGACATGGTGATCACCGGAGCAATGGGAAGACACCTTAGAAGCTACCCTCATGCCAGGTTCCCGGATCATGAGGACTTACTAAGACATCCTCTACTCGACGATCACCTTTCGAGGCAAGGCAACAGTGAGGCGTACCCTAGGGGTGGTGTGTGCGAATTGTGTGTCATTTTCATTTATTTTTGTCTTGTCATATTCATTGTGATCTACGCTTGATTTTATTTAAGGCCATTCTTTCTTGCATGCTTTGTTTAACAGTTTAAGATATTTGCGAGGAAAGTAAATCTAGAGCTATTACAAATGGCGCGGGTCCACATCGTCAAAATTAAACCGGACCCGATTTGACAGAAAAGTAAAGAAAATAATTAAAAAAAGTGCGAGAAGTAAATGTTACAAAGCTTCGGGAGAGATACATAATTATTTAAATAAATATGCGAAATAAAAGAATTAATAATATGGGCGTTGGACCCTTTTGCAAAAGTTAAAATTAATGAGGAATTAAAAATTAAAATTAAAAGAAAGCAAGAATTTGTTTTTTAGTGTTTTTTTAGTATTTAATGAAAAAAAAGAGAATTAATTAAAATTAAAATGAAATGCAAACCCTAATTCTAGTGGCTTTTAAATTTGTTATGAAAATATTAAAATATGACCTAAATTAAACCTAATCTTTTTTATGTACAATTTTAATTATGAAAATAAATAAATAGAAAATAAATATTATTATGGTGAAAAAAAAGGAAGAATAAAACATTGACTAAACCTAATTCTATATTTCTTAGATCTTATCGTGAAAAGAATTAATATTAAAACCCTAATTTAAAGTTAATTTATGTACATGCAATTTGTATATTAAAATATTAGAAATAAAAATTATTTATTATATTTTTGTTTTTTTTCTGATTTTTAGGCATTTTTTGTATTTGTAAAAAAATAATTAATTAAATCAAAACAATAAAATAAATAAAACAATAATTGAAAAAATAAAATATGAGGAAAATTGCAAACCAGGGGGGGGGGGGGGGTTCAGGCCCCAATATGGAGGTGTATTTTAGGAATTCTGGCCCAATGAATTTGGCCTTTTTTGACCTTTTTTGAGTATTATGCTGGAGCGTGGACCAGGGCACAACATGTTCTTTGATTCTTGGCCTTTGATTAGATCTCCAGATGAACGTGGCAAGGCTTGATCTGGGGCATATGATGCGTCTATGTTACTGAAGCTGCATGGGAAACGTTATTGAAAAATAATATAGAAATTATTGAAGACCTGGGGTTCGAACCCAGGTCTTGAGCTTTGCCAATCCTTATGCTTGCCGTCTGTGCCAATTTCGCGTGTTGTATATATAATAACAATCAAATAATATAAGAGAAAAAACAAGGTTAGTGGGAGTCAGCGCGCGAACTTTCAAAACGTCCAACCATTGATGGCCACGAGTTCGTCTTCTTCACTTTTCCTGAAACATAAACATTTAGACCACGGTTTTCTATGCGTTGCAGAATGGGTCCTTTGAGAAAATAGCGATTAGCCCCTCAACGCTCATAAATTGAGCGCGAGGGTTCCATCATTTTCGTCTTCATGCGCTGAATCCAATTATGGTCCTGAGAACGTCCAATTTTACCGTACCTGGAAACCCCTAATTCAAAAGCTGAAAAACCCTAATGCTCAATAATGGTGAAATCGTATTGAGTGCACAAAAACACAATTAAATGGTACAGTTAGCATCAGAATCCATCAATGAGTAATAATCCATAAAAAAAATGCAATGATTGTGCTTGAAAACCAAAATACGATTATGCTTATTTCATGAAAAATTGCAAGTTCTGTATACCGTTCCAAAGCGCAAAGCTTGATGTTCTTGATTGGAATATGATCAATGATCTCCCAGGAAACTATTGGAATGGTTTTTGTGCCTTGAATTGACCTGGAAAGCTGTTTTCAGTTTTGAGTTTTTAAGGAATTTTTCCAAGTTTGCAATGGCCTTTCTTGCGCAGCTAAGAGTCTATGTCCATTAGGGTTATGATCCTGGCATATATATGAATCAATTAGGTTAACAAATTGGATCCAAATCTCTTGTAATCATTGATTGAATATTTGATTTTTTTCCATTATGTTTTCAATCTTTTCCATGTGCTCTTGTGTCAATTATGCTCAAATCAAATCAAATCTTCCTATTTTTGAATGTGCACGAAATATTGAGGGCAAAACATGCATGAAAAGATTTATTAGGTCAAGTTATATATTTTTCACATATTTAAATGATTTAAATGAATTAATATGAATAATAATTCAAATAAATAAATAAAAAAATGAGAAAATACTTCCCTTTGGGCCAAGTGGTCGTGCACATGCTTGGAATGATGAATCATGGAAGAAAAATGGGCCCATTAGCATTTTTAGGTCATTTGAATCAATGTTGACTTTTCAAAATATCCAAATATTTCCCAACTTCTACAAGGCATAACTTGCTCAATTTTTAAGCTTTTCTCATGTTCTTGGACATTTTGGAAAGGTCTTTGAGTCCTCTAACCAATGTCGTTGGTCCCATGTCATTTTGATTTACCAATATCAAGTTATGGCCTTTGACTTAAAGTCCCTTTTTGTTGACTTTTGAAAATGACCTATAATGTTGAAATTGATAACTTTTTGTGGGAGCATTTCTTGGACTTGAAGTATGAAGATGAGTTGTAGGAAATGTCTTTCTCTTCAAAATGAGCTTTGGATGGGATTTTTCTGATAATCCATGTGAAAGTTATGCCCTGGTCAATTTTAGTTGACTTTTTCAGCTGTCCAAATAAGGAAACTTTTGCATCTTGATGATTTTCTGAGCCAAATTTTGAGAATCATGATCAAGCATTGATCAAATGATGTTTGTGGCTTAAAAATGATATGTTGACCAAAAATTTGAACTTTTGACTGTCAAATGACCATTTTGCCCCTACAGTTGACTTTAGTGCAATTAGGGTTTTGACTGTGCAATTTTGAGCTGAATGCCTTGAAACTTGATATGAGGATACTTGACCATATTTGTAAGCATGTGAGACTTGATTGAGCCTTTGAAAACTTCATTTTCTTGATCAGAACTCAAACCCTAGTTTTGACTGTATAGGAGACCTTTGCACTGTGCAACCCTTGGGGAATTTTGCAGCTTGACTTGGCAATTTCTTGAAGAATATGGGAGGGCAAATTTTGGGGTACAACAGTTGCCCCTGTTCAATCTTCTTAGACCTGAGGATGCAGATTGGCGGACGTGCCTTTCGTAATCCGAGGGTGGAAGATGATTGGACACTAGAGTGCCCAGAAATTTGCGCTCACATGTTAGCAGTGTGATGGGGGGAATGGGCTTATAGATGCCATTTGGAGATTGATGGATAGGATGATGGGCTTATAGATGCCATCTGGATGTTGATCGCGTAGGAGATTCCTTAGCGAGAACCTGCATACCTGCAAAACAGAAAAATGAGTACCTGACACGTTGCAGGAGCTGATTTTTTAGATGCTTGGTATAGATATGTCCTGACTGTTTGCAGGAGTTGAGTCTGGAGCTTCAAACGGTGATGAGTGAACCAGGGATGGTTACTGCCTTAGCATGAATGGTAAGAGAACCTTGGGCGATTTTAACTTCAACAACGCTCGTTGAGAAAAATCTTGGGTGTCTTCTATTGGGATAAGAATCAGGAAGATCTTAGGGTTGATCTGACTGAACCAGAGGAGGCCTTTGACTGGATAAGCATCAGGAAAATCTTAGGGTCGATTTAACTGAACCGGACAAGGTCTTGAAATATCTTCAACTGGATAAGCATCAGGGAGATCTTAGGGTCGATCTTGACTGAACCAGAGAAGGCCTTTGACTGGATAAGCATCAGGAAAATCTTAGGGTCGATTTAACTGAACCGGACAAGGTCTTGAAATATCTTCAACTGGAATAAGTGTCAGAACGTCGCCATATCTGGTTCATATCTGGACTATATCTGGAAGGAAATCTGGAAGCAGTATCAGAACGTCACCATATCTGGTTTACATCTGAAACTATATCGGGAAGGAAATCTGGAAGCAGTATCAGAACGTCACCATATCTGGTTTACATCTGAAACTATATCAGGAAGGAAATCTGGAAGCAGTATCAGAACGTCACCATATCTGGTTTACATCTGAAACTATATCTAGAAGGAACTCTGGAAGCAGTATCAGAACGTCACCATATCTGGGTCATATCTGAAACTATATCTAGAAGGAACTCTGGAAGCAGTATCAGAACGTCACCATATCTGGCTTACATCTGAAACTATATCTGGAAGGAAATCTGGAAGCAGCATCAGAACGTCGCCATATCTGGGTCATATCTGAAACTATATCTAGAAGGAAATCTGGAAGCAGTATCAGAACATCACCATATCTGGGTCATATCTGAAACTATATCTAGAAGGAAATCTGGAAGCAGCATCAGAACGTCACCATCTCTGGGTCATATCCGAAACTATATCTGGAAGGAAATCTGGAAGCAGTATCAGAACGTCACCATATCTGGGTCATATCTGAAACTATATCTAGAAGGAAATCTGGAAGCAGCATCAGAACGTCACCATATCTGGGTCATATCTGAAACTATATCTAGAAGGAAATCTGGAAGCAGCATCAGAACGTCACCATATCTGGGTCATATCTGAAACTATATCTAGAAGGAAATCTGGAAGCAGTATCAGAACGTCACCATATCTGGGTCATATCTGAAACTATATCTAGAAGGAGATCTGGAAGCAGCATCAGAACGTCACCATATCTGGGTCATATCTGAAACTATATCTAGAAGGAAATCTGGAAGCAGCATCAGAACGTCACCATATCTGGGTCATATCTGAAACTATATCTAGAAGGAAATCTGGAAGCAGCATCAGAACGTCACCATATCTGGGTCATATCTGAAACTATATCTAGAAGGAATTGCGATAGTTGATAGTAATCATTTTTGTATTGATCTTTTTTCTGAAAAGGAAAAACATAATTGTATGCAACATCATGATGCATGAACTGTATGTCTTCAAAATTAATGAGATTCGTGTAGTATGATGCATATGCATGCTATAATGTATGAAGATATGATGTTTATGAATGTATTTTTGTCTAAGAAAATAAATCCTTGACGGGTGCCGGGAAGTCACTTCTGGGCTGATGTTGAAGAATAGGCTTTTGCTTCCGCTGAGGATGATAGTTGCAAGAATACCGGTAGGAGAAGATGACTCTGTTGCGGAATGAACTTGGCAAATGGAAGATTCTGCGGGAAGAAAAGATACTCTAGCGACCATGCTGTGAAGCAATACTCTGTGGGGATAGATATGCTGTGCTGAACTGATAATAATTTGCTAGGGATACGAAGGCTTCGTTGCCGACGCTCTTTCCGTGGCTTTTGGCTGAGGATAACCCAGTTATATCCTATTAAGGAACTAACTCTTTAAATCAAGCCGGACGACGCGTTCGTGCTCTGCGAGGGATAAGCTTCCAGAATCTACTGGGGATAAGCTTACTGCTTAGGGAGATGGATTCCACTTTCCTGGGGACACTGGCTGGACTCTTGGGGAAGTTTTGAACTGTACTGGGGAAGTGACTCCTTTGCATGTTGATAGAACGCCGGGGAACAATCTTAAATCAAGACTGCCGGGGATGCTTGTTAAGACTGTATGCTGCTGGGGAAGGTTGAGATCTGCGGGAGGATACCCAACTTCCTTAAGGTTGATAACTGCTTTGCTTGAGGAGAGTATACTGCTTGCTGGCTCACTCTCTGGGGAATTAAGATATGCCGGTTATGTTCTTTAGTTGAACCTATCTTGGTACCTTGGAGGATGGAACAATTAGATTGCTTAGACAACTCTTTATTGCCCCTGTTTCTATGGGGGAGGCACCTGTGGGATGCTGATAATTGTTGAGGGTCAAACCTTCTTCAGGTAGGCAGGTGACAAGATGACAGGACATAGTCGTACGCTTTGATCCCTAACTTTTGCCTGGACCGCCCTTTCGGGTTTTCAGTCCACCGGGATACCCATTTTTGCCCAAGCCGCCTTTTCAGGTTTTCGACTTGCCGGGTGTACAGATTTTTTTCATTTCATCCCTTCATTTTGCCCGAACCCTTTTGGTTCACCGGGAAGCCCTTATTTTTGCCTAGGTATGTCAACCTAGCGGGTCTTTGATTGTGCGTAGTATTTTTCGACTATGTCCACGCTCTTAGAATGCAGGTAGGTGCCCCTGGCTGCTTGTGTTGCCATATTACCAGAAGGTGTCTGATCGTGCAAGATTCGTTGATGGAGTGCCCCAAGTGACTCAGGCAGAGATTTGCCCCAGGCTTTTTGGCCTTTTGAGAGATTCTCTGGATCTTGACTTAACTGCCCCAGATGGTAGACCATGATCATGCCGTGCCCCTTGATTGGAGGTACTTTTGTTCATTAGGCATTTGCCGTGCGAATTTCCCTGCTGTTTAAACAAAAAGTCATATGCAAACAAAGTTATGTCAAAAATGCAAAGCTTATGTCTGTCTTGAAGATTTTGAAAATGCATTATTTCTCATAAAACAAGTGAATGTTTGTAAAACGTGATGTCAACTCCGTATTTACCGTAGGCCTTAAAGAGTCAGGATACCTTTCGTGACAGTATGCTTTCGAGCTAACCCATGCTTCAGCTAGGACTTTTGAGGGTTATAACGTGGCCTGGTTCACGGTTTAAGAAACAAAGGATAAAGGCTCAAATTATTTGTACCCACCCGCTCTTCGTGATGTTCTCCAAACCTAAACTCAGTTGATCATACGTTAGACCTTGTTTGAGTCTTTGCTCTGATTTTCCGGTGATGATTCAGATATTGAACGTTTATTTTGAATAGACAGTCATTTCTTTTTGTTATTGAGGGTTTGTATGACCTCTTTCTTTTTTTATTTCGCTATCCCTAAATTTTGCCTGAACTGTTTCTTTTGTGATTACAGTCAGCGGGATGCCCCAGTTTTCGTAAGTCTCCTTCATAGGTTTTGACTTAATGGGCTTTTATTTTATTTTGAAAGATAATGACTGCCTTTCTTTATTGATCATTCGGAACCATCACTGTCTTTCTTTGTTTTGTAAGGATCTTTTTGGTGCCATTTGTTATGCACTTGGATCAACTGAGAAAACTACCCTGCCCCAGGTTATGATAAAGGGTTTTAAATTTCGAAAAGACAAACTCCTACTTCTTTGGCTCAGAGGGGTTGACGAGGGATTATCATCCTTATAACTCCAGTGTTTAGGGATTGAAACAATGCATGACCTCATCAGCGGGGTCTGTTCAAAAGCATACTGTAGATTATGGTATCATTTTCGTCATCCTCCCTCAAGAGGCCTAGAATTTTAGATCCAGAGTTGACATCAGAAAAAATATGAAAAGAAATTTGAATATAATGAAAACAATTGTATTAATTCCCAAAACAGACATATGCGATGCATTGATAGAATAAAAGAGTTTGCTATGACATTAATTGTTTGTATAAGCAAAGAAAATACAACTCAAAAATTCAAAAAAGGCTTTAATGATTGGGCAACGGAGCAGTGATTATGTTTGGAGTCTCGGGCACTTCAAACTGAATCTCCCCGGCGTCGATCATGTCTTGGATCTTGTTCTTGAGAGGCCAGCAGTTGTCCGTAGTATGCCCCGGGCTATCAGAATGATATGCGCACCTATCATTGGGGTGATAGTTGGGAGCAGAAGTGTTCGGATTCCGAAGAGGAGCCCTTAAGGTGATCAGCCCTGCCTTCAACATTTGTTGCAGTGCTTGATCCAGCGACATGTTGATTTTGGCGTACTGTCGTTTCTCCTTGCGCTGCTGCCCCTTTCCTTGTTGAGCAGGTCCAGGATTGGAGATCTGAATTGCCCCTACCTCATGATGGCTCTTTTTACCGTGCACAACATTGGATTCTTTCTTTCCATGATGAGGCTTTTTATCAGAAGGTGCAGCCTCTTGAATTTTCCCAGACCGGATGCCAGCTTCTATTCGCTCTCCAGTCAAGATAAGATCTGTGAATCCAGCAGACGAATTCCCAATTAGGTGGTTGTAGAACGGACCAGACAGGGTCCCCAAGAACATATCGACAAGTTCCCGATTAGTCAGAGGTGGTTGTACCCTTCCAGCAAGATCCCTCCATTTCTGCGCATATTCTTTAAAACCTTCACTTGATCCTAACGACATACCCTGGAGTTGGGTACGCGTAGGAGCAAGGTCGGCATTATATAGATACTGCTTGTAGAAAGCAGTAGCCAACTCCTCCCAGTTACGAACCTTGGTCCCATCTAGCTGATAGAACCATTCGAGATGAGTCCCTGAAAGACTCTCCTGGAAGAAGTGGATCCACAAATTCTTGTCCACCGTATATGGTTGAATCTTCCGAACATAGGACCTGAGATGTAACTTGGGACAAGACGCCCCGTCATACTTGGTAAAGGATGGTGCTTTGAACTTCCGAGGAATAATCACACCAGTTGACAAACCCAGCTCTCCAAAATCCAGCCCAGGTACCTGTTGGATCTCCATAGCATTCAGCCTATCCTCCAACTGTTTGTACTTGTCTTCGGCAGGAGGGTATTGTTCGTCGTTGAAATCTGTCTCGTTGTCGGAGACCACTGGACTGGGAACCCTTTCCTCCTGATGACTACCTTCCCTCACAGATGGAGTTGTCCTCTCAGTTTCAATCTGCGGTGTATTCCCAGATCTGCGTCTAGGGCTGAACAAAACAGTCCTCTTCTTCTTCTTGTCCTTCTTCAAGAGCAAAGCCTTCAGATCTTGTTGCCCCTGGGTCAAATTCATGATCAACCCCTGGAACTGGGCGTTCTGAGCCTGGAGGGCCTTGATAGTCTGCTCGGCTGATGATTCAGGATTCATGACGATCGGCTGAAATAAACAGCGGAGAAGGGTAAGCAACCTGTCAAAGGGATACCTGCAATGCAATGAGATGTATGACATGCATGTAATGTTTTCAAGGACCTCGCGGGGTAAACAAATTGTTAGAGTTGGAAACTGGCAACTTGATTGAAGGTACTTCATGTTGTTGAGAGTCCTTCTTCAAGAGTCAAAGGCTCACCATATCCAGTGGGTCATAGCCTCTGACTTTAGTCATCATGTCTAGTTTTGATTTCCCAGCGACCTTGGTTAAGGGAACCTTCTTCAGGAGTCAGAGCTCACCATATCAAGTGGGTCATAGCCCCTGACAACCTTATCTAGAGGAAAATAAATCCTCTTTGCCCCTTGCTGGGTGTTTGATTCATCATGACCTGCATCACAAGCCTTTGAGATCCTTGAAATGGGTTAGGATGTATGCAATGGTATGATGTTATGCTATGCATGGGGTAATGCAAGTAACCCTGTTATGAGTCCCAATTAAGGACTGCAAACCAAAACCTGCAAGAAATTCAAGTAAAACCTGTCATGAGTCCCAATTAAGGACTAAAACAAACCCTGCAAGAAACTCGGTAAACCTTGTTATGAGTCCTAGTTAAGGACTAAAACAAAAACCTGCAAGAAACTTAGTACACTCTGTTATGAGTCCCAATTAAGGACCATGAACAGAACCTGCAAGCAGTTCATGTGTTAGATAACAAGCATGCAAGTAGTCAAGTATGAAGGCACACAAGTCACACAAGAGAAAGCCCTTAGAGTTTAGGCCAGCATGAAGTTTGGGTACTACCCTCTTTCAGTTTGTTGGTTCATACCTGTCCTAATCAAAAGTAATCGGGTTCTTAGAGGATCCCAATATCATTGACTACCCTCAATCGGTCATAACTCCAGCATCGCAATCTTTTCTTGCAGCCAGAACCATCACGAGAGTTTAGCCTCAATGGGCGTAGCATACTGCTACAATTCTAAAGGCCAAGTTGTGTCAATTAAGGTTCTAAGGTTGTTGGTGCTTAAAGACTCCTCAGAAGACCCATATTCTCCTTGTTGCAACACAAGGGATATCGGTACAGACCAAGGTGCCACACCAACGTAGCCACTGTTTCAACTGTGTCGGTCTACGCCGGACAGGTCCCTCACAGCTTATGCTACCTAAACAGGGTATCCCCAGATCCGGGTTAGGATCTATGTAACTCCGATGCAACCCACAATAATAAAGCAAGCAAAGAAGACAATTGAAAACACAGTGATCTTAATCCTAAGGTACACCTCACTTTAAGTTTAATTCCCCAGCAGAGTCGCCAGTTCTGTGATCGGTGGATCTGGAACTGACTGTTTAACGCTGGTTCGCGAAATGTCGCGGAAGCAAGAGTCGCCACCGTCTTTTATTTTCTCCAAATGGAAAGGACAAAAGCACAGAAAAATTCCTTATTAGAGATTGCTCTCGGTTCGGGAGGTAGATTATAGAAAGGGAAGGTGTTAGCACCCTTTCTATCCATGGTTATCCATGGGCTCTTAGATACTTGCTCACTTGTGTTTTCAAAAATGGTTTGTTTGCTTTTCAATTGTGGGTTTTAAAAAGTTTCTTTGAAAATTTCAGATCGACTCTTGTGTCAGAGTGTTTGAAACATTGCTTTGAAAGCTTTTGAAAAGTGTCGGTGTGAAAAGATTTTTATTTGTTTTTGAAGAGAGCAAGTATCTACGAGAACCTACCTACCCTAAGGAATTCGTCTGTGTAAATGTCCTTTAAAGTAGTGCCATCCCACCATTGAGAGGTAGGTAGCACCACCGTTGGAGGTGTTCGGGTCAATTCGAGTTTGTAGGGACATGGTGATCACCGGAGCAATGGGAAGACACCTTAGAAGCTACCCTCATGCCAGGTTCCCGGATCATGAGGACTTACTAAGACATCCTCTACTCGACGATCACCTTTCGAGGCAAGGCAACAGTGAGGCGTACCCTAGGGGTGGTGTGTGCGAATTGTGTGTCATTTTCATTTATTTTTGTCTTGTCATATTCATTGTGATCTACGCTTGATTTTATTTAAGGCCATTCGTTCTTGCATGCTTTGTTTAACAGTTTAAGATATTTGCGAGGAAAGTAAATCTAGAGCTATTACAAATGGCGCGGGTCCACATCGCCAAAATTAAACCGGACCCGATTTGACAGAAAAGTAAAGAAAATAATTAAAAAAAGTGCGAGAAGTAAATGTTACAAAGCTTCGGGAGAGATACATAATTATTTAAATAAATATGCGAAATAAAAGAATTAATAATATGGGCGTTGGACCCTTTTGCAAAAGTTAAAATTAATGAGGAATTAAAAATTAAAATTAAAAGAAAGCAAGAATTTGTTTTTTAGTGTTTTTTTAGTATTTAATGAAAAAAAAGAGAATTAATTAAAATTAAAATGAAATGCAAACCCTAATTCTAGTGGCTTTTAAATTTGTTATGAAAATATTAAAATATGACCTAAATTAAACCTAATCTTTTTTATGTACAATTTTAATTATGAAAATAAATAAATAGAAAATAAATATTATTATGGTGAAAAAAAAGGAAGAATAAAACATTGACTAAACCTAATTCTATATTTCTTAGATCTTATCGTGAAAAGAATTAATATTAAAACCCTAATTTAAAGTTAATTTATGTACATGCAATTTGTTTATTAAAATATTAGAAATAAAAATTATTTATTATATTTTTGTTTTTTTCTGAATTTTAGGCATTTTTTGTATTTGTAAAAAAATAATTAATTAAATCAAAACAATAAAATAAATAAAACAATAATTGAAAAAATAAAATATGAGGAAAATTGCAAACCAGGGGGGGTTCAGGCCCCAATATGGAGGTGTATTTTAGGAATTCTGGCCCAATGAATTTGGCCTTTTTTGACCTTTTTTGAGTATTATGCTGGAGCGTGGACCAGGGCACAACATGTTCTTTGATTCTTGGCCTTTGATTAGATCTCCAGATGAACGTGGCAAGGCTTGATCTGGGGCATATGATGCGTCTATGTTACTGAAGCTGCATGGGAAACGTTATTGAAAAATAATATAGAAATTATTGAAGACCTGGGGTTCGAACCCAGGTCTTGAGCTTTGCCAATCCTTATGCTTGCCGTCTGTGCCAATTTTGCGTGTTGTATATATAATAACAATCAAATAATATAAGAGAAAAAACAAGGTTAGTGGGAGTCAGCGCGCGAACTTTCAAAACGTCCAACCATTGATGGCCACGAGTTCGTCTTCTTCACTTTTCCTGAAACATAAACATTTAGACCACGGTTTTCTATGCGTTGCAGAATGGGTCCTTTGAGAAAATAGCGATTAGCCCCTCAACGCTCATAAATTGAGCGCGAGGATTGCATCGTTTTCGTCTTCATGCGCTGAATCCAATTATGGTCCTGAGAACGTCCAATTTTACCGTACCTGGAAACCCCTAATTCAAAAGCTGAAAAACCCTAATGCTCAATAATGGTGAAATCGTATTGAGTGCACAAAAACACAATTAAATGGTACAGTTAGCATCAGAATCCATCAATGAGTAATAATCCATTAAAAAAATGCAATGATTGTGCTTGAAAACCAAAATACGATTATGCTTATTTCATGAAAAATTTCAAGTTCTGTATACCGTTCCAAAGCGCAAAGCTTGATGTTCTTGATTGGAATATGATCAATGATCTCCCAGGAAATTATTGGAATGGTTTTTGTGCCTTGAATTGACCTGGAAAGCTGTTTTCAGTTTTGAGTTTTTAAGGAATTTTTCCAAGTTTGCAATGGCCTTTCTTGCGCAGCTAAGAGTCTATGTCCATTAGGGTTATGATCCTGGCATATATATATGAATCAATTAGGTTAACAAATTGGATCCAAATCTCTTGTAATCATTGATTGAATATTTGATTTTTTTCCATTATGTTTTCAATCTTTTCCATGTGCTCTTGTGTCAATTATGCTCAAATCAAATCAAATCTTCCTATTTTTGAATGTGCACGAAATATTGAGGGCAAAACATGCATGAAAAGATTTATTAGGTCAAGTTATATATTTTTCACATATTTAAATGATTTAAATGAATTAATATGAATAATAATTCAAATAAATAAATAAAAAAATGAGAAAATACTTCCCTTTGGGCCAAGTGGTCGTGCACATGCTTGGAATGATGAATCATGGAAGAAAAATGGGCCCATTAGCATTTTTAGGTCATTTGAATCAATGTTGACTTTTCAAAATATCCAAAACTTTCCCAACTTCTACAAGGCATAACTTGCTCAATTTTTAAGCTTTTCTCATGTTCTTGGACATTTTGGAAAGGACTTTGAGTCCTCTAACCAATGCCTTTTGTCCCATGTCATTTTGATTTACCAATATCAAGTTATGGCCTTTGACTTAAAGTCCCTTTTTGTTGACTTTTGAAAATGACCTATAATGTTGAAATTGATAACTTTTTGTGGGAGCATTTCTTGGACTTGAAGTATGAATATGAGTTGTAGGAAATGTATTTCTCTTCAAAATGAGCTTTGGATGGGATTTTTCTGATAATCCATGTGAAAGTTATGCCCTGGTCAATTTCAGTTGACTTTTTCAACTATCCAAATAAGGAAACTTTTGCATCTTGATGATTTTCTGAGCCAAATTTTGAGAATCATGATCAAGCATTGATCAAATGATGTTTGTGGCTTCAAAATGATATGTTGACCAAAAATTTGAACTTTTGACTGTCAAATGACCATTTTTCCCCTACAGTTGACTGTAGTGCAATTAGGGTTTTGACTGTGCAATTTTGAGCTGAATGCCTTGAAACTTGATATGAGGATACTTGACCATATTTGTAAGCATGTGAGACTTGATTGAGCCTTTGAAAACTTCATTTTCTTGATCAGAACTCAAACCCTAGTTTTGACTGTATAGGAGACCTTTGCACTGTGCAACCCTTGGGGAATTTTGCAGCTTGACTTGGCAATTTCTTGAAGAATATGGGAGGGCAAATTTTGGGGTACAACAGTATCCTCAATGGATTGCCAATATTGTCCCAGTACCAAAAAAATACGGAAACGTTCGCATGTGCGTTGATTACAGATATTTAAATAAAGCTAGTTCAAAAGATGATTTTCCATTGCCACACATTGATATGTTAGTGGATAGCACATCAAAATTCAATGTATTCTCGTCCATGGACGGATTTTCTGGGTATAATCAAATAAGAAAGGCTCTGAAGGACATGGAAAAAACAACGTTTATCACACCCTAGGGAATATTCTGTTACAGAGTGATGCCCTTCGGGTTGAAGAACACTGGTGCAATGTACCAGAGGGCTATGACAACTTTATTCCATGATCTAATGCACAAGGAAATCGAAGTATATGTTGATGATATGATTACTAAATCACAGACTGAAGAAGGGCATGTAGAAGATTTGTTGAAGTTGTTTCAGCGTTTGAGGAAGTATCATCTCTGCTTGAATCCAAATAAATGCACCTTCGGTGTTCGATCAGAAAAATTATTAGGTTTCATTGTTAGCCAGAAAAGAATTGAATTTGACCTTGATAAAGTCAAAGCAATTCGTGAGATGTCAGCGCCAAGAACTGAAAAGCAAGTCAGAGGGTTCCTCGGGTGTTTAAATTATATTTCCAGATTCATTTCCCACATGACTGCAACATCTGAACCGATCTCTAAGTTGTTAAAGAAAGATCAAGGTTGTGTGTGGACGGATGACTGCCAAAGGGCATTTGAAAGTATTAAAGAATATCTGCTTGAACCTCCTATCTTGCTCCCTCCTGTCGAAGGAAGACCGTTGATTATGTATCTAACAGAGTTAGATAAATCCATGGGCTATATTCTGGGACATCAAGATGAAACAGGGAATAAAGAGTTTTCCATTTATTATCTCAGTAAAAAGTTCACTGATTGTGAGTCGTGGTATTCCATGCTGGAAAAGACATGTTGTGCTTTGTCCTGGGCGACAAAGCGTTTGCGGAAGTATATGTTGAATCACACTACTAGGTTGATCTCCAAAATGGATCCAATCAAGTACATTTTTGAAAAGCCTGCTCTTACTGTGAGAATTTCCTGCTGGCAGATGTTTCTATCTGAATATGATATCAAATACCGCACTCAAAAAGCTATTAAAAGCAATGTGTTGGCAGATTATCTTGCTCAGCAACCAGTGGAGGATCATCAGTCTGTAGAATATGAATTCCTCGATGAGGATTTGATGTTCCTGAAAGTGAAAGATTATGATGAACCATTTCCTGAGGAAGGTCCTGACCCTGAATCTCGTTGGAGTATGATATTTAATGGAGCTGTGAATGCTTATGGTAAAGGATTTGGTGCTATGATTGTCACTCCACATGGATCGCACATTCCTTTTTCTGAAAGGTTGACATTTGATTATACTAATAATATGGCAGAGTATGAGGCTTACATCATGGGTCTCGAGGAAGCCATCGATCTCAGAATTAAAATTCTTGATGTGTATGGTGATTCACCTTTGGTAATAAACCAGATTAAAGGAGAATGGGATACTCGTCACCCCGGCTTGATCCATTACAAAGATTATTCTAGAAGGTTGTTACCCTTCTTTTAAAAAGTTGAATTCCATCATATTTGAAGAGATGAAAATCAAATGGCGGATGCTATGTAAACTCTAGCTTTTATGTATCAAGTAAATACTTGGAATGATATACCTCGAATTATGGTTCGGCGACTGGATAGACCCACTCATGTGTTTACAACAGAGGAGTTAGCAGATGAAAAACCTTGGTATTATGACATCAAGCATTTTCTCCAGACTTAGGAATACCCGATTGGTGCATCGAATAAAGATAGAAAGACGTTGAGAAGATTGGCTGGCAGTTTCTTCCTCAGTGAAAATGTGTTGTATAAAAGAAATTATGACAGGGTCTTGCTCAGATGCGTGGATATACACGAAGCATGCATGTTGATGCATGAGGTATATGAAGGTTCATTTAGCACTCATGCCAATGGACATTCGATGGATAAAAGGATGCTAAGGGCAGGTTACTATTGGCTGACAATGGAATCTGATTGTTATAAATTTGCAAAGAAGTGTCATAAATGACAGATTTATGCGGACAAGGTTCATGTTCCTCCGACACTTCTCAGTGTGATCTCCTCCTCGTGGCCTTTCTCCATGTGAGGTATTGACATGATTGAGATGATAGAACCCAAAGCTTCGAATGGACACTGTTTTATCTTGTTATCAATTGGTTACTTCACCAAGTGGGTGGAGGTTGCTTCATATGCCAATGTTACTAAGCAGGTGGTTGTGTGCTTCATCAAGAATAACCTTATATCTTGGTATGGTGTGCCGAGCAGAATTATCACCAATAATGTCTATAATCTAAACAATAAAATGATGACAGAACTGTGTGAAGAATTCAAGATTGTCCATCACAATTCATCTCCGTACAAGCCAAAGATGAATGGGGCTGTTGAAGCTGCTATTAAGAATATCAAGAAGATTTTCCAGAAAATGGTCGTTACTTATAAGGATTGGCATGAAATGCTCCATTTTTCTTTGCATGGATATCGAACATATGTCCGCACTTCAACAGGAACAACCCCGTTCTCCCTGGTGTATGGAATGGAAGTGGTACTCCCAGTCGAGGTTGAGATTCCTGCCTTGCGTGTGATAATGGAAACCAAGTTGACTGAGGCTGAATGGGTCCAAAACCGGTTTGACCAATTGAATTTGATCGAAGAGAAGAGAATGACAGCTTTGTGTCATGGACAGTTATATAAAAAAAAATAAAGAAAGCTTTCGATAAAAAGGTCAAACCTCGTGAATTCAGAGAAGGTGACCTCATGCTCAGGAAGATCATGTCTTTCAACATTGATTCTAGGGGCAAGTGGACTCCCAACTTCGAAGGCCCATATGTTGTCAAGAAAGCCTTCTCTGGCGGTGCATTAATTCTTGAAACTATGGATGGCGAGGAGTTCCCATGTCCCATGAATGCTAATGTAGTCAAGAAATACTTCGCCTAAATAAATAAAAGAACAACTTGCTAAGTTAAAAACCCGAAAGGGCAGCTTAGGCAAAAAAGAGCGTCTTAGTAGGCCGAAAACCCGAAAGGGTGGTCTAGGCAAAAGTTAGAGACATAATCAGAATAAATTTCCCGCTAAGTTGAAAACTCGCAAGGGCAGCTTAGGCAAAAGTTAGGGACTTTCTTGGCAAGTAACTGCATCATGCAAGATCTGATCATTGAAGCAACAATCTTCTTGAATCCTCATCATACTTCAACGGAGGTTACTGCTCAGGATTTCAAATTTTTTTAGAGGGGATAGTGGTCATTGTATCTCAATGTATCTTTTCCATTATATATTACCATTTTCCAAACTTTGTAATCATCTATGGAGTCTCGCTGTTCGCAGACTTCCATTCTATTAATAAAGTTTGAGTTGTTACCTAATTCTTTGTGTTCCTTATTTTATTTAGCTTGCAAAGACTCCATTTATTATTGATAATAACTTTCAAAGCAAAAAGATTAAATAACAAAATCGATGTTTCAAAAAAGAATTTACAAATTACTTTTACTTTGGAATTTGTGATGCGAAAAAAAACAACAAAAATGGCGATCCTAGGAATGGACAAACTCCAGTTATTTTAAGAAGTTTTTTGCCCCTCGGGAAGGTTTACTCAGGATGATTCGCCGTATTGGGTTCGTGACTCCGGTATCCTCGGTCAAGTTTGGATTCATTTCTCCTCCTTGTCTGAGTTTTCATGATGTAAGGTTTTAATCCGAGATTTCTCCAGTGAAGTTTTCATTCGGTCTAATGGAAGTTCTTTTTCCAGAGAAGTCGGTACCATAATCACTCTTGAAGAACGCAGGTCCCGGGTTTCTCTAGTGAAGAACGTATTTTCATTTTCCCTTTAAGGATGTGGTGATTAACCTCCCCAATGAAGTGGACCTGAATTCCCCAGTGAATGTTTTGATGATTTGGTGACCATCTACTTTACTTGAGATTGGTTTTGAAATCCCCAGTAAGAGCGTTACTCTTGAAACATTTGTTTCCCCGGTGAAGCTTGGAGAAGGATGTTCTATCCCTGTATCTGTACTATTCTGTCACTTTGTTTTGTTTACCTCCGGATTATGTTTCTCCTCAGTAAAGCTAAAGCAGGCAGTAGGTTTTGTTTCCTCAGTTGGAATTTACCTTTTTTTGGAATGATCATCTTGGATGTGATTTAGCCGAGTGTTGTTTGTGCCTGAGTTGGTTTTTCCTGGTTACTCCCAGTGTTGTATATCTATTTTTTCAATATACGCACGATAACACTCATACATTCATACATGCATCATGCATAGCTAAAGTTGGCAAATCATTGTTCATTAACATTTGTTAATATTTTTGTTGACATCTCACCCTGTTTTTCAGAGTTACGCTGTCCTCTCTTCAATAGAGTGTTGGCCTTAAGCAGAAAGCATATATTCTTTCAATTTCCCCACTGAGTTATCCCTCGTGGAAGATATTTGCTTTAGCCTTCTTGTACAGCTCTTTGTTTGGATGGATTTGGTTTTCCCTCTTGAGTTTATTTCTCAAAGGATATATTTTGGTTGACTATTTCATTCCTGTTTATTTCTAATTTGAATCTTTGTTTCCCAGTAATATTATTTACTCTGGATTTCTGAAAGCTTCGAGTTTTGGTTTGTGCATTTATTTTGCACAAGAAGACTTTATCTCCTCAGCAGGAATATCGTGGCATTTCCCCATGAAGTCATATTTCATTCCCCAGGAAGCCATACTGTTCTCCCCATAAAGTCATTTCTTTTTACAATCCTCCATGACAACAAGTAGCATGTCTCTTTATTTGAGCAACTTGTGCTTCCCTGTGAAATTCGATGTTTTTTTTGCTATCTCCTCTACGAGTGGATAGTTTGCAGTTTGTCATAAAATTACGCCAGTGGATGACAAGACTTTCAAAGTCGCAGAGATAGTTCATTGTGAAATCTTTGCAGGTGATTGTCTCTTTATTTGAGACAATTTATATATTATCCTTTCCAGGAAGAGTGCCTCAGTTAAAGAAGAAGTTGAGACCCTTTCTAGGTGAAATGCCAGAATTTTTGGGAAACTTATTCTATCTCTACCTTCAGTGAAAGTTGGTAGGTCACCTTCAGTGAAAGTTGGTGATTGTTATATTTTTGCTACCCTCAGTGAATATTGGTAGTTCATCGTCAGTGAATGGCGGTGCTATGATATATTTTCTCTCTACCTTCAGTAAAAGTTGGTAGGTCACCTTCAGTGAAAGTTGGTGTATTATTATCATTTTGCTACCCTCAGTGAATGTTGGTAGTTCATCCTCAGTGAACGACGATGCTATGATATTTTTCTCTCTACCTTCAGTGAAAGTTGGTAGGTCATCGGCAGTGAACGTCAATGATTGTTATCTTTTAGCTACCCTCAGTGAACGTTGGTAGTTCATCGTCAGGGGATGGAGATGCTATGATATTTCTTTTCCTTCTACCTTCAGTGAACATTGTTAGCTCACTGTCAGTAAACGTCGGTGTTGTTATTTCTTTTCTCTCTACCTTTAATGAATGTTGGTAGCTTTACCTCCAGTAGGAGTTGGTGTATCCTTTGACCATTTTACCATCCTCTCTGATTCAGGTCTTTTTGATCCACCAGTGATTTATTTTCCTGGTTGGGTTACTCTTTTGTTTCTTTATTTTTTTGTTGTTACATCCCCAGTGGTTTTTTGCGTCCCTTTAGAATTTTACATGTGCACTCATATTCATAAGCATTGCATGGCATCTTAGGGCCAAAAATAGGGTTTGTTTTATATTTAAGTATCTTAGATCACGTCGACACAAAGATTTTTAACCTTCGTATCTCCGACTAGAAGAAACTTAAATAAGGGCAGTTGTTGTACCCCAATTCCCCCCCCCCCCCCCCCCTAAGATCCCTTCATCATACCATGTTGATTCATTCACAATAAGATCACATTAGGATTCTTGGTTCCTCTCCCTATATATAGATTTTCTCTTTGAGGGATCACCAAGCACCTTGACTTGTGTTCTTTTGTAATCATGTATATTTTTGTCTTGATCTCTCCTCTTAATTAATAAAATGAAATGTTGGTTTGTCTTGCTTGTTACTCATGTAGGTAAAGGCAATAAGATTCAGCAATTTTCTCCATGGGTTCATGAGTTTATTTCCATGCCCTAGTCAATAAAGCTTGAGAATTTCAAACCTCACAATTGGATTTGTTTTGGAGGAAATCGCATGGAAAGGTTATTTTGGTTCACCATATTTCAAGATTATCAAATTTGGTTCAAAAGTACAAGGGATTTATTGGAGAAGTTGTCATGCTTCGACAAGGCTTTGTTCCCAGTGGTCACAAATGCATATTTCTATCAATTCTCAAGATATGGAAGTGTTTGTGGTTGCTATGAGTTCTCATTATCATCCTCAACAACTTATATTTACAAAGCATTTGTGTTGGTGCAAGAAGTTTGTTCAAAATTGTCAAAGTTCCTCAAGGCGTGTTTCTTGATCTAGGAGTTAGGGTTTTGAACTTCAAAGGAGTATATCTTGCTCATCTTTTGGTATTTTTGAGTTATTCCAAAGACATCATTCTTTTAAAAGGGTCATCAACACTTCAAAACATGAAGACTTACACTCCATATCCCCAACAACAGTTGGAGATTTATTTTCCCAAGTCCAACAATGTTACAACAACATAGCTTATATGCCTATACATCACATCCATACGTCATGACATTGACAACACGGATGCATACAACTAATCTTTTATCTCTTCAGGAAAGATCAGTCAGCAGATGGCTATCATCAACAATTTACAAAGGTTAGAGATTGATATCTGAGACAAGCCAGGACAATTATCTACACGACCAGCTGAAGTAATCCAGCATGGGTTCTTCTCATTCAGCTTTCAGATACAGTTCAGATATGCTCTAGACACGGATGCCATTCTGATACTCATTCAAATTCAACTTTCAGATACAGTTTAGATACGCTCTAGACACGAACGCTGTTCTGATATTCATTCAGGTTCAACTTTCAGATACAGTTCAGATACGCTCCAGACACGGACGTTATTCTGATACTCATTTAGATTCATCGTTCAGATACGCTCCAGACGCGGATGCCATTCTGATACTCATTCAGGCTCAAATTTCAGATACAGTTCATATACGCTCCAGACACGGAAGCTATTCTGATACTCATTCAGATTTAACTTTCAGATACAGTTTAGATACGCTCCAGACACGGATGCCATTCTGATACTCATTCAGATTCAACTTTCAGATATAGTTCATATACGCTCCAGACACGGACACTATTCTGATACTCATTCAGATTCAAATTTCAGATACAGTTCAGATACGCTCCATACACGGACGCCATTCTCATACTTATTCAAATTCAACTTTCAGATACAGTTCATATACTCTCTAGACACAGATGCCATTCTGATACTCATTCAGATTCCGCTTTCAGATACAGTTCAGATACGCTCCATACACGAATGTTATTCTGATACTCATTCAGATTCAACTTTCAGATACAGTTCAGATATGCTCCAGACACGGATGCCATTCTGATACTCATTCAGATTCGTCTTTCAGATACATGTTATATACGCTCCAGACACGGACGTTATTCTGATACTCATTCAGATTCAACTTTCAGATACAGTTCAGATATGCTACAGACACGGATTCCATTCTGATACTCATTCAGATTTCGCTTTCAGATACAGTTCAGATACTCTCCAGACAAGAACTCCATTCTGATACTCATTCAGATTCAGCTCTCAGATACAGTTCAGATACGCTCCAGACACAGACGCCATTCTGATACTCATTCAGTTTCAGGTTTCAGATACGGTTCAACAATTATTTTTGGATGGCATCTACAAGCCCGTCTCCAACAACTTTCCATCACCTCTCCAAATGGAATCTTTAAGCCCATTCCCTACACCATCAACCACTACATCCTCGAGTGCAAATTTTTGGGCACTCTAGTGTCCAATCATCTTCCACCTTCAAGTCACGAATGGCAAATCCGTCAATCTAACTCTTTAGGTTTAAGAAGATTGAGCAGGGGCAGCTGTTGTACCCAAAATTTTCCCTCTCACTTATCAAATATTTTCTCACAAAGATCTCTCTTGGTTCAAGACTGCACTAAGGTTGATCAACTCAAGACACCTCCTTAAGCACTGATGACCAAAATTAGGGTTTGAGATTGCACAAGGATAATTGAACTTTCAATGCCTCATATGAATTTCATGGATCATTATGGACCCCCAATATTACTCATGTCATGTTTCAAGCTTTGGATCACATTTTTGCTCAGTCAATTGAGTAGTTGACCTAAAAATCAGTTGTATTGGGGAAAAAGTCAACTTTGGCCAATTTGCATTCAAAATTCTTAATTTTTTATCCACATCAACATTATAAACTCATATGTATCATTTTATCAAGTTTGGACCACAGTTCCTCAAGAATTTTGATCAAATCATCAAAAGGGCAAAATGGTTAAAATTAGGGTTTTGATTGAGGAAATGCAATTTCTGATTTTTGACCTAGCAAATGGTCAATTGGTTTGAAGCATGATATAAAGAGTTCAATTGCATCATTTTGACCTAATGACATGACCCAAAACATTGCTCAAGATCAATTGGATTGATAGTGAATTTTCAGTCAACTGATCAAAAGTCAACTGTACACTGAAAAGTCAAACTTTGACTTTTTGGTCAAAATCCAATGTCAAAGATCACAATTCATAAAAACATGTCTAAATATGAAACTTATTCATCAAGAAATAAAAAATTCAAGATTTCATTTTGAAAAGTCAAAGTTTTCTAACTTAGAAAATTTTCTAAGTGTTTAAAACTTCATGTTTTTTCACAACTTTGAGCAATTTTTCACCATGATGCAAGATAATTTAGAAGAAACTTTTGACATGAAAGTTGTAGATCTCCATGATATCTAAAACATTGTTTTACATAACTTCTTCTAAAAGTGCTTAGATCTCAAGTTATTAATTCATAAAGTCATGGTCTTGAAATTGAACACTTAGTGAAATTTTGCCCTAGTTTTGGTCAGGATTTTGACCTAACTTCATGGCACTTTTTCATATAGTTCCAAGGGGAATTTTCAAAAGTGATTAAAATAAGGGTTGTAGAGCACATTACAATATTCCCAAAATGTCCAAGAACTCCTTGAGATCATTCTTGAGCAAGGACAATTGAAGAGATGAAGTTAGGGTTTTCAAACTTAAATTACAAGCCATTTCATGATGAACAAAAATTCCAATCCAAGCCTAGGCTGCATAATCATTGATTTTCAGGCCTCAAAGTTGTTTGTCACTCCATAATTAAATGTTTACACAACTGTTAGAGCTTTAATCCAAGCACTTGAGTCTTTATCCAAGTTACATTTCCATTTATGGCACAAAGTTGCCATTTCCATTTTGATAAAGCATCACTTTTGTAATTGTCAACTTCTTGAGCTTTTCACTTGTTCTTTATGCACACACAACCCCTATAAACCAAAATCAATGTGTCTAAAGATTCTTTGAACTCAGAACATACTTGTACAACACTTTGACATTTGTCTTCTCACTTTTCTTCAAAAGCAAGTTATAGAGCCAAAAGGCTAGAACTTAGAAACCTTGAGTGCATTTGATCTCTAACCTTTTCCATACATATACACAAGTCTATTGCAACATAACACACGAGTTCAAATACCCCAAAACACTCCCAAACACTCTACAACTCAGAATCTGTCATAAATTGATAGTTTTGAACCTCACATAGCCATCTCCAAATCCACACGTGCGTATTAAGTTTTAACCATCCAAACACTTAATATACATCATATCAAAGTGATCCAGGCCCCTATTTCCTGACTGTAAATCCTCTATCACTATCCACCATTTTAAAAACTAAAGCTTGCAACTTGACTTGAGTTGGGAGTTTCAGCCATCCTCAAAGCAAAGTAGGAGTTGGAACACACTCAAGGAGGTCCAGGAAAGCTACAAAAATCATCAGGCCATCATAAAGGTTTCTCAAACTCCATACACGACTCCAGCTGCAAGAGGTAAGTTTTCAAACTTCTATCTCTTCATACAAGCATCATTTGATTTTGATTTGTGAAGATAAAATGTAGATATCATTGCCACGAAGCTGTACATGTCCATAGTTTGCATTTATATGGCCTAGAGAATTTTAGAGTTGATGTTTCTGAAATTTTTAGGTTTTAATTTAGGGCCAGAAAAATTCCCACTCATCTTGGATTTATAGCTTTAGTTATTTATATGGTTGGATTCATGGGAAGAAATGCCACAACTTTCATGTTTGAACTTTCCATTTTTGTTGAGAGATGAAGAAGTTACAGGTACTCAGGCTGGCTGAAGGTTGAAGACGAAGTACAAGCCTTGGAAGCATGTTGCATTATATATTTATCATTTCATTTTAATAAACTGATGTATAGCCACCCCAGTAGTAAGGCAGCGCGCGTTTCATGCTCAGGGCGTAGGTTCAAGCCCCAACGCTGCCACTTTTCTCATTTTTAACATTTTTTCTCTTTTTTTGTTACAAATATGAAGCGCCTGGGCCCTTATGCTGGGCCTTCTATTTTTTTGCTGGCTTTTAACCCCCTGCCTTACTTTTGCACCCCTGGCCCATTATTTTCTTTATTATTTCATTTTTTTTATTTTATATTTTCTTTATTATTTTCACTATTATTATTATTATTATTATTTTTAATAATAAAAATCCAAAAATATTTTTATTTATTATTTACACTTATATATTTTATTTTATCTATAAAACAAAAAGTCTAAAAAACATTTCTCTTAATAATTAATTTCTTTTTAATAATTAATATCTAGACATAGGTTTAATTATTTTTTTTCTTAATTAAAATTAATTTATAACTTAGGTTTATTTTAATTAATTAATTTTTATATTATTTTTATTAAGTTAAAACCTTTTCACAAAAAAACCTAAAACATATTTTTTAACTTAATTTCCTTCTTAATTAATTTAGGTTTAAATTTTGTTTATTTTTCATTAATCTTCTCTCTTAATTAGGTTAAAACCCCTTTCATAAAAACAACAAAAATCATTTCTTTTTCCATTTATATTCTTGCATTTTATTTTCAATTTTGTACAATATTCAATATGGTTGTAATAGATAATTAGGTTTAATTTTCTTGCAATCCCCATTTGTAAATTTGTACACCCCTCCCCTAATGATGTAATAGCCGAGTAATTTTACTTTTCGCAACTTATCGCTTTATATAAATGCTACTAATTAGGGTTTGTATGGAAAGATAAAATCAACAAGTAGCAAACCCTAATTCAAGACAAAAATCAAGCATGAAAACCAATACACTTGCACACAAGCACCCCTAGGATAAATCCACTTGGTTACCTTACAAAAATGACCATATTACGCATGTGAGGTATCTTAGCAAAGACAAGCAAAATACAAGATCATAGTTCCTCGATGACGCTATCAAAAGTTGCCTTTCAAAATGATCTTAGTCCCTAAAGAAAAACGCTAAGATACCTTGCAACATTGTTAATCATGGTTATACGATGACCCACGCCCGTCCCTTCTACATCCAAAGATAGGGTTATTTACCAAATCAATGGTAAGATAACAATGTCAAAGGAAAAAGGAAATGAACATGAAGGACTTTTGAGTAGGTAGATTGTTCCTAGATACTTGATCCATTTCAAAACAAAAACATCCTTTCTATTTTCAAAATAAACACCAATACTTTCAAAACATCTTTCAAAACTTGAAAACATTTTCAAAAGATTAAACACTTTGTATACATTCTTACGAACGAGAATCATTACAAAGTTTGCCTAAACAATGGCCTCTTTTCAAAAATAATTTCAAAACCACACAAAGCACAATTTCAAACAAAAGCAAGTGATCTAGCAAGTAACTAAGAGTCCATGGAAAACCATGGATGAAAAGAGTGATAATACCTTCCCTTTTCATAATCTACCCCTCGAACTCAAGAAATAATCTCAAAGGTCTTTCCTGTGCTTTTTCACCTTTCCTTTTGGATAAAAGAAAAGTCGGTGGTGACTCTTACTAACCGCAACATTTGCAATCAAACGAAAAACAACCAAGTTAATTCTCCCATCGTATCACAGAATTGGCGACTCTGCTGGGGATTTTTATAAAAGTGGGATTACCTTAGGGCTAGATCACATTTACTTGCTTTCTTTGTTTGACTTGTATGCTTTACATTATGGTTCTTTGTTTGGGTTTGAATCCTCTACCCAGATTTGGGATACCTTATAGGTAAGTAGCAATACATTGTGGAAACTGTGCGGGGTATACTGACATGGTCTAAGAAATAGCTATGTTAGTGCGAAATATTTGTGGGTACCGTAGCCCTTGAGTAGTCAAGAAGAATACGGGGCTGCTGAGTGATGTCATGAAGCACTAATGGACTTTTAGAACCTTTACTTGACCAACTTGGCCTTTAGGATGTAGTGAGATGACCGACTTTAGTGCAGTCTGACATTGGTAGATACTGGATACTACACTCATTAAGGTTTGTTTTTTTTAGGATATTTTGGTCGCCATTAAAGAGGCTTGTACTGAAACAATGCCCAAAGAAAACAAATCAGTGATATTGAGCTCCTTAGAACCCGGTTACTATTACTAGAACAAGTTTAAGCCAACTAAACTTCAAGAGGGTACTTACCTATGAGACTCCATGCAAGCCTAAACCTAAGGACTTGTTTGCTTTGTTTGTATATTTATATATATATATATATATATATATATATATATATATATATATATATATATATATATATATATATATATATATATATATATATATATATATATATATATATATATATATATATATATATATATATATATATATATATATATATATATATATATATATATATATATATATATATATATATATATATATATATATATATATATATATATATATATATACTTGTACATAAAATCATAAACATCATAACATCATACTCATAATTCACTAACCATTTCAAGGATCTTGGGATTTATTTTTGTTCTGTTTTGTAGGACATGGATTCTATTCCCAGGAAAATTATTCAAGTCAATCTTGTAAGGATCCCTCCTCAACTTAAAGAGCTAGCATCAAGGATTCCTGAAAATTCTCCATTCACCGAAAGACATGGTCGGCTACTAAACTTGGTCACCTCCAACACTGATGAGGACATGATGAATGTTCTCTTTCAGTTCTTTGATCCTTTACACCATTGCTTCACATTTCCCGATTATCAACTTGTGCCAACTTTGGAAGAATTCTCCCAACTCTTGAGGATTCCCATTCTCAATCAACTACCTTTCAACGGTACGGTAAGAGATCCAAAGCCAGAAGAGATTGCTCAAGCTCTACACTTGCAACCATCTGATATCACAACTAATTGGGAAACAAGGAGTGGTGTCAAAGGTTTCCTAGCAAAGTTATTGTTTGAGAAAGCCCAAAACTGTTGGCTCTCCTCATCTATGGGATGGTTTTGTTTCCAAATCCTAACCAACTCATAGATTTGAACACCGTCAAAATCGTCATGTCTCATAACCCGGTGCCTACTTTGCTAGGGGACATCCTACATTCGTTTCACACTCGCACTATGAGGAAAAGAGGTATCCTTATGTGTTGTACTCCTCTTTTGGAAAGATGGTTTATTTTGCATCTTCCCCAATCTGTATTAAAGAACGAGCAAGGTTCAAGGTGGTCACATAGGTTGATGATGCTCAAACATTCAGACATTCATTGGTGTTCCCGATCCATAAAGAATGTTACTATTTTTAACCGTTGTGAAGAATTCCCTAATGTCCCTTTACTTGGAATTAAAGGAGGTATCACCTACAACCTCTATTTATCCTTAAGACAGTTTGGTTACGCCCGAAGGGATGGCCCACATGAGATGCTTATTCAAGGTTTAGTATTTGACTACGAGAACGACGATCAAGGTCATCGCCAGAGATTTGTTCGAGCTTGGAGGATGTTGAACAAGGTAGATAGTAAGACATTGGGGCATAAGAATTACATCCCTCTCGAGCCTTACCTCAAATGGGTACGAGCTCGTGCTCAAAGTCTTATGATTCCTTATCCCTCCATTCTCCCAGTAATCATGGAGCCTATTGTGGAAGGAGATGTTCCGTACACTATCCTGCATCCTGACATGCCCACCTCTCTTGAAGACTTACAAAGGGATTGGATACAACTTAAGGGGGGGGGGGGGGGGGGCGAGACACTTTTGAGGCCCAACTCTATGCCAGCGAGAATAAGGTTTTGGAACTCACTAAGAAATTCATGAGGAGCGGAGCCTGAATGCCTACATCGCACCAAAGAGGATGCGTACAACTTCTTTATTTTAGAGTTTTTGTACTTCTTTGTAAGCCCAAAAGAGGCATGATTTACTCAAGCTTTAATTTATTAATATAACGTGTGTTCCTTTTTTGTCTAAAGAAATTTTAGATCTCTAGTTTCCTTGAAATCATTGCATATGCATTTACCATTCATCATAACATAAGCAGGTTTCTTACGACAAGTCTCCTCATCTTTCTACTGTTTATTTCAGTAAGATGGATCTCGAGCAGACGGTAAAAGACCTCCAAGCACAGAATGCTCAGTTTCAGTAGTTGTTCTTAACTCTAGCCAAAGGACAAGAAGATCTGAAAACCTTGTTGATTGAAGAAAAGAAGAAGAAAAAGAAAGTAATTGGAGTTCTGAATATGGGAAGAAGGTCCCAAGGACAAGCAAGACAGACCCTAGATTTTGCAACGTCATCTAGTGAAAAGGATAACCAAGATGGGAAAGGCAAGGAAACAGTTGTCCAGCAAGAGTCAGAAGAGAAAGAATAAGAGGATTACTCTGAAGAGCAGTATCCCCCGGTCGACGACAAATACAAACATCTAGAAGAACGACTAAGCGCAATGTAAATCTAGAAATTTCCTGGGCTAGACTTTGAGGAGCTAGGTCTGGTGTCTGGGATTGTTATTCCACCAAAGTTCAAGGCATCGATATTTGCTAAATACGATAGAGTTTCGTGACCCAAAATGCATCTCTGATCCTATGTGAGGAAGATACAGCCTCACACTGCTGACAGAGATTTATGGGTCCACTTTTTCCAAGACAGTCTATCTGGAACTCAACTTGATTAGTTCTATCAACTAGTAAGGGCCAACATCCACAATTGGGAAGACCTTGTCGCTGCTTTCTATAAAAAGTATCAGTATAACGCAGATCTTGCTCCTACCCGTACTCTAATCTAGAGTATCGCTATGGTTTCAAGTGAAGGTTTCAAAGACTACGCTCAGAAATGGAGGGACTTAGCAGGAAGAGTCCAGCCTCCCCTTTTCGAAAGAGAACTAGTAGACATGTTTTTGGGTACCCTGTCTGGTCCTTTCTTTAATCATTTAATTGGAAGTTCCTCAGCAGGCTTCACTGAACTAATCTTGACCGGTGAAAGAGTGGAAGCTTGGATTAAGAGTGGGAATATCCAAAAAGATGCATCCTCCGCTGTTGTAAGAAAACCATTTATTGGGAAGAAAGAAGTTGGTGTTGTGTATCCTCAAAGAAATCAAGATAGAACTGAACGTCGTCTAATGGTGGGGGCTATTATGATCCCAAAGCCTGTACCTACTCAACGAAGGAACAATCAGCTTAGAATAGAAAGACCAGTAAGATAATTTACTCGGATTAATATGACTCTATCTCAAGTCCTGCCACATTTTTTGAGATCTAATCTGGTAACTTTGAAGGAAGCTCCGAAGAATCCTAACACAACCTCTCCTTATTATCATCCTAATGCTCGCTGTGCATACCATTCAGAAAGTCCAGGCCATGATACTAACAACTGTTGGGCTTTGAAAAACAAGGTGCAAGACCTTCTTGAAGCCAAAGAAATTGAGTTTGATGCTCCTGAGATCCAAAATGTTATCACCGCTCCTATGCCCAAGCATGGCCGTCGTGTTAACGCTGTTGAAGATGATATGTTTGTTACTGCTATTGTTGAACTTGTTACTCCTCTCCTGACCGTCAAGAAGAACCTATTGAAGGCTGGTTTATTTTTGGGCTATGATGAAGGCTTCCATTTTTGTTTATCCCGACCAACTAGTTGTCATTTATTGAAAGCAGGTGTTCAATGCCTGATGGATGACAAAGAGATTTTGTTTGAAAAGACTCCTGTTCCGACCGTTTCTTACAAAGATGTTTCAATAGTAACCATTTCCGCCAATCCTTCTAGGGTATCCACCAAAAGACCCGTTAGGATTACATCTGTTCCTAAAGTAGCTCGGCTAATAATTACTATGCTAGGTCCAATCCCGTACTCATCAGATAAAACTGTCACATGGAATTATGGGGGCGACGTCTACTATCGCAGCGTCAAACAAGATTGGATGGCTGATGAAGACTCATATCTTGAGAAGGCTGACTCCGACATCAGTAATATTGCGGGAACTAGTAAGATAACTCGAAGTGGCAGAGTACTCTCCCTAGAGATTGCTCCTCCAAAGACTGATACCAGTCCTGTGATCATCCCTATTTTCGTTCCTATTGACACTACTACTACTACAATCCCTTTGGTTACTCCTGTTGACACTCCTACGGCCAAGTCGATTGAGACTCGAGGCAAAAGCATTCTGGTTGAGCCTGTCTAGATGAAGGCACAAACGATATCTATTCCTGAGGCCTCCCAAAAGGAGATGGAAGAAATTCTAAAGATTATAAAGAGAAGCAACTACAACGTAGTCGAACAACTAGGGCAGACTCCGTCAAAGATTTCCATGTTGGCTTTATTGTTGTGCTCCGAGGCTCGTGCAAAGGCCTTGGTGAAATTTCTTAAAGCTGCCCATGTACCACAAGAAACCTCTGCTGATCAGTTCCAAGACTGTATGGCCAGCTTCACCGCTGATAATGGTTTAGAATTTTCTGATGCTGACTTGACACCTAGAGGGAGGAAGCACAACGAGACATTGCATGTCTCTGCCGAATGCAGGGGAACAACCTCGGCCTATGTCTTGGTTGATACTGGTTCATCCTTGAATGTGTTGCCTAAGAAGGCTCTTGATAGACTCGATTGTGAAGGTTTGACCTTAAAACCAACAATATAGTGGTAAGGGCCTTCAATAGTTCAAAGAAAATGTTGCATGGGGAGGTGGACATCCCCATAAAAGTTGGAACCCAAACCTTTGATTCAACTTTTTACGTGATGGACATTCGCCCTTCCTACTCCTAATTATTGGGCCGACCATGGATTCACAATGTTGGTGTTGTCACCTCTACATTACATCAAATTCTGAAATACCCAACCAAGGGGAAGATCATTAGTGTCCATGGAGAAGAGGAATATATGGTCAGTCACTTAAATTCCTTCAGATATGTGTAATTGGATGGTGAATTCATTGAAACGCTCAGCATTTCGTGGAAGTCCCACCAACTGTGGCAGTAACCAAAGTTGTTTCCCAAATCCCGAAGATTGCAAGACCTCCACTAAAGATGTCTTCTCTGAAAGATGCCAAGGCAGTGATAGAAGAAGGTGGGTGCACTATTTGGGGCCAACTCCCAGATATCCCATACAAATCTGACAAATTTGATTTGGGTTTCACTTCAGGAGCCCAGAAAGTTGTACGCCATGCTCGTGCCGGAGGACTACCCTTGAAGATCAGCAACCACGGAGTCAACGCAGTGGAGGATGATGAGGACAACTACGACCTGGAGGAATGGATTTTCCCAACTGTCAACGGAGGACTCAGCAATTGGGAAGCTAAAGATTTTTGTCCCAATTACTTTTATCCAACAGTAATTGTCTTTAAGTTTTGTCGGATCAGTAATAATTAAACAATCCAGACTTTTAAAGCCTTGTGTCTTACCCGAGGCACAACGGTCCATTTGTAAGGGTTGTTACCTCATTTTCATATGTCATCAATGAATTATGGACGTTTTTGCATACAAACTTTATGTTCTTTGTCTTTTTATTTTTACATTTTTATTTCTTTCTAAGATAGCTATACTCTTACACACACTCACATTCAAAATGCAGATCTACATCCATTCGGGATCCCATGGGTAGCGATTCTGCTATGGCCTTTTGTGACTCTGAAAATCTAATCTACCAAGCCGAAGACGAAGGTGAGGAAGATTTTAAAGTTCCAGGGGAACTAGCCAGTGTACTACAACAAGAAGAGAGGACCATTCAGCCCCACGAAGAGCCAGTGGACACAGTTAACCTAGGTACCGAAGAGGACAAGAAAGAAGTCAAGGTGGGTGTTAATCTAGAATCCAATGTCAAGAAGCGTCTGATTCAGTTGCTACATGATAATGTTGAGGTCTTTTCCTGGTCGTATGAAGACATGCCAGGACTTGATGCAGATATCATGGTACATCGTCTACCGACAAAAGAAGATTGCCCTCTGGTAAAACAAAAGGTTTGTCGTATACGACCCGACATGTCAGAGAAGATCAAAGCCGAAGTCATGAAACAATTCAACGCCGGATTCTTGGTGTTGTACCCCAATTTTTGCCCCTAAGATTCCTCTATCATCTCATACCATCACAATGCAATCAGATCACAAATTAGGGTTTGAGTTTATCTTCTACTGCATCTCGTCTTAGGGTTTGCCTATGGAATCACCAAGCACCTTGAAGCACTTGTATTTGTATATCTTGTACTTGTATGCTTCTAACTAACCTCAAAGTGTGTATATTTTGTCTCTTGGAATATCATCTTGTAGGTCATGGCACAATTGCAGTCATCTCACCATATCCTATCACAAATGATCAAAACTAGGGTTTGGAGTTTAATCAGGAGATCTCTGGATTTTTGGGCAATTCTTGATCCCATACTTCTCTACATAGTCATAAGCATCTATCGTTGGATGTTTGATCATCAATTTTGGCTTGAAAGGGTTAAATTGATGAAAAGGGGTAAAATGGTCATTTTGTCAGAAGACAGTCAAAATCAGTTGTTGACCAAGTGAACTTTTGGTCAACCATCAATTCAATATCCCTGTTCTCATATTTCATGGTGAATAGTGCAAAAATATTAAGAGGAAGTGTGAATTGGAGATAACTTGTCAAGGAAGTTATTTGAAGTTTTGAAAATTTTCTAAGTATCCTTAGGGATGAATTTTGAGTGGCTACAACTTTCTCATTTTTTATTGAAAATGTGAAAACTTTATATGCCTAGAAAGAGGATGAAAAACTTTCCAACTTTCCAACTTTGACACTTAGTGAAATTTTGGTTAAAAATGCAAAAATTTGACTTCTTCATGTCCATTTTTGAATGACCATTTGGACTCAAATAAAAAAGTTGGCAACATGAAAGTTGTAGATTGGAATTTTCTTTCATTTTTCATTCAAGAATCATCTCAAATGGTTAAGTGTAGAGAAATATATGATGATAAGGATTTTGGGCTGAAAACTGAATTTTTGCCCAACACAAGGCAAGGCACGCCCAGGCAGGCAAGGCATTTCATCAAACATGTTGTAGGCGCACATTCATCATCATTTTTCTATGTGAAATATTCATTATTTTGAAAAATGTCCAACATCAAAAATGAAGCCCTAAATGTGAGGAACAACTTTTCGTCAGAAAGTTTCTCCAAATTCTTTCTACATTTTGAGATATAATTGTGAGAAGTAGGCACCATGCATGCTGAATTTTCTGCCCAGCCAGCAAGTCACGTGTGGAGCAAGCCCAGGCAGGCAAGGCATTTTGTCAAACAGTTTGTAAGCACATGTTCATGGCCAAATATCTCATTGATTCAAGCCTCATTTTGAAAAATTTTGAACATGAAAGTTGGAGTATGAAGTATCCTCTACATTTTTTATTCAAAGTTTGTGACGTTTCATGCACCATAGAGAGAGATATAAGGGAGCAAAGAGGTGTTCATGAAATAACATATTTGCATGAAAATGCATGAAATTTTTTTAATGCAACCAAGCCAATTTCCAGCTCATCACCCCAACCTTTGTTCACTCACTCAAGCACGTGATTTTCACCCTCATTTGCATACAAAAAGGCAGCACATCACTCCCTCCCTCATTCTTTCCATTTCTCTCACTTTTCATTTCTCTTTTTCTCCACTCTATATAAAGCCATCAAATTCAACAAGCAAGAAAAAAATAAACAATCAGTAGCAAGCTATTCTCTCCCTCCCTCACACGAAATCCACTCTCTCTCTTCAAATATCAAACTTCCTCCATTGTTGTAAAAAGCAAGCTTCCATAGTTTTTCAAATTTCTTCACACCTCTCTCCATTTATTATCTCTGCACATTCAAGCAAGCTTCTCTCCATTGCTAGCTCTTTATTTGAGCTCCAACATCATCAAACTCATTGCAAGGTAATAGATCCAATTTCTCTCTCCTATTGCAACTTTGCATCGTTCTTTGAATCCATGAGCTGTTTTGAAAATCTAAGAGCATATTCATAATCCTTGCATTTTTCTGATCAATTTTCATTCTTGGATCGTTTAATTTGGTAGAGAATTGAGGGAGAAAATCAAGTTTGAAAACTGTTTGATGTAATGTGCAAATTAAAAAAAAAGTGTTCATGTAGCATTTTCATGCTCGATTTTCTCAGTCATCCATGCATCATTTCATGAATTTTTTTATTCTAGCATGTTCTACTAATTTCAATCTTGAACTTTGGTGTTGGAATTTTTGGATTTCATCAAGAAATGAGTGAGTTATGGTGATCTGAAAATGAGGTTGCAAAGCTGAAAAACGTGAACAGCATGGTTGTTTGGTAGGGATGATGATGTGTCATGTTTTAATTGAACATGGCTTCAGTTCTTTTTACAGCGCTTTTTTGCCAAAACAGGTGTAATAGCCTTTTAATATTAATTCTTCTTTGTTTTCTCAAATTTTATTTTAATATTTCCTTCACTTCAAAAATTATGAAAAAATTATTTTAGACTTCTTTTTCAATATATTTTCGTATTTTTATTTTTATTTCATTTTTTTTATTATTTTTCTTGATTAAATAAAATTATGTAAATAATTAGGGTTTTAATTTATCTTTTAAATCTTGAATATTATTTTCCTATTTTTATTAAGTAAAAATATCCATAAAAAATATTTTTGGAATCCTCTATGAGTTTATTACTTGAAAATATTTTTTGTCCAATTTTATAAAAATTTTGGTTACATTTTAAAAATCATTTGGACATAATATCTTTTATATGTATTAATTTTGTTAGTTTGTGTAAATAATTTTCTATTTTTTATCCTTTTAATATAAAATTCAAGAAAAATATGATTTCTGATCCTTTTAATTTTCTTGACATTTAGGTTATTTTAAATCAAATTTATTTTGCCTTTGGATCTAATTGATTAATTTGTGAACTTAATTTCCTCTTTTAGGGTTTTTGCTTGATCATGCACATTAATGGATTTAAATTTCTAACTTACTATACCTATAAAATCAGAGATGAAGTTGTTTGGAGTGCTTGAATATGTTGAGTCCATAAAAATCATTTTTCTAGAATTTTACAATGTGATTTCATATTTTTCACAAATTATTTTTCAAAACCATCTAGTTTAAGGCTTAAACTTACTAGTTTCCAATTTTGCATTTCTAAAGCAAATTTCCACCTCAATCCAGGGACTCCAAATTTTATTTCTAACTTTTATAGGACCTTAGGAAGTAAGAGTTTTAATTTCATAATTTTTCAAGTCATTTTCATATTTTAAAACTATTTTTTACTTAAGATTGCATTTAGGGTTTTCCCTTTAAACAATGTTTGTAAATTGAAAAGTTTTGTACATGATTCTTGTTTGATTCTTGAAATAGCATGTGATACTGGCTTCGAACAAATATTGATGAAAATTCTTCAATATCATTGGATCTTGGGTGTTGATAGGTTGATAAACCAAATCTATCAAAATAGACGAACGATATTGATGATATTTGAAGCTTTAATCTCTTCCCTCTTCATCTTATTCCCCTTTCTTATTGTATTACATGTTATGGGATAATGATCTCTATATCATTTATCCAAACATGAAATACATAATTTACTATGTACCGGCCTCAAAATAGGTGCAACTTCTATATAAGTCCATTTACGATTGCTTAACATAGCGCTAAATTTTATCCCGATTCGAATAAATGATCATTCGTGGCCCAAACTTATGATTGCAAGCCCAAGTATGTTAATTTGATCTCTTTGATCTAATAACCTTTAGATTCATTGTGTGGAGGCTTTGGTTCTACCAATCCTCTAATGGATCTACAACACCTTTGGTCAACGCAGATCACTTAAACATCATTAATCATTAAATGGTACTTATGAGAATTCCAAATGGATGATATACTTGACAAAAAGCAAATGCAACTTGTTGTGTGGAGGCTTTGGTTCTACCAATCCTCTAATGAGTTCCAAATTCAAGTTTCAAGATGACCATCCAACTTACCACTAATTATTGACTTGTTTTACCTTATGCTTTTATTCTTTTTTATGCTTTATGCATTTACATTTCATGCCATTTTCATCTTTGCTCATTTGAGCATTTATTTTATTTCCATTTTTTACTTTGCTCACTTGATCTTTTATTTTCCTTTCTTGAGATACTTAATAATCAACATAAACCCTAAAAAATCTTTAATGGAACTTGGACTATTTGGTTACTATCCTTGGCATTATGGAGCATGGGACTTTTTCTTGGACTTAGGATTAGAAACCTTGGCCTATCTTGGAGACCTTGTGATCTTATCTGATTATTTTCTATGGAGTTCTTGAGATTTACCTCAAGACATTGGATTGCTTGTTTGCTTTTGTGTGCAGGTTTTTGTGATTACATTCTCTGTTTTTAATCTGGAATTCACCCGTATACAGCCGTTACTCTGCCCAATTTTTGTGAAGACTTAATACACTTGAAGTTTGGTTCTCTCAAGAGGTCTAGTATCTTTGCTTTATTGGTTTCAATCCAAAGAATGGGAATTCTATCTTGACACATAATGTCAAATATTTGCTTCTTGTTAGTTATATGATACTTCTCCTTAGCTTTTACCTTATGCTTTAGGATAGCCTCTTCTTCTCCTCCCACCTTCTTTAATTTCAAAAATCTTCTCCCTCCTTTTTGAAAACTCTTCTTGTTTCTAAACTAGAAACACTTTCATAATAAACTTGGACTTATGTCCATGCATTTTCAAAATATTTTCATAAATAAACTTCAATCAATTTAATAAAACCTTGACATTTTTTGTGGGAAGACTAAAAGTCAATCAATCTCATTTCAAACCATTTTGCCACTTTGGCTGTTTACTTTAAACTTTTCTCAAAAAATTAGACTCTTGTCAATCCTTGTAGTGATGCAAACAACTATACTTCTACAATATATAGTGAAGTGAGATATTTTCCACTTGAGTGTTGAGTGAATCATTGTTGATTTTAAGATCCAAGTCATATCCTCCACTTTCAGATGATGCAAATTCTCCTTTCTCGTGATTGTGGGTAGTAAGTATGTTTTCCACACGGACAATGACGATGATGTCTTATCTCTTAAAAGCAACCAACACATTTGTGTTTCAAATTTTTAAAAGAGGAACTACGTGTACCCTGATCCTCTATTTCACGAAAGGTGGTACGTAGGCACTAAAGGTTCGCAACCGCAGCGGGTGCAAAAATCATAAAAAATACTTCTCTTCTCACCTCCACCATCTATTTCTATACAACACATTTTTATAGCCAAAATATACAGATTTTACAAAGAGGTTCCTGCAGAGTACCAAGATGTTTAGGGTGCTAATACCTTCCCTTTGCATAACCAACCCCCTTACCTTGAATCTTTCCCCCTCTTTTTGGGTTATTCGCTCTTTTCCCATTCCTTGGGAAACAATAAAGCACGGTGGAGGTTTTTATTTTTGATTTGTATAAAGTCTAGTCAATCCAATGGCTTAGTCTTGAACATTTCTACCGCTACAGAAAAATGGTGACTTCACTGGGGAAATATTGACCTCTTACTAGTCCATCCCTAAGTGGGTTGAGCCTATCTTTGTTTATATTTGTATATGTGCTATTGTTGTTTATGTGTTGTATTTTGTATATATGTTTGTTTGGATTTTCCTGGTTTTCAGAGTGCTTGGTGATTACTCATAAGTCCTATACCCGGACTTGGGCAAACTTTAAGATAGGACGGGTGGTATAGTCATGTTAAATTTGAGGGAGTAATCCCAAAAAAGGAGGCATGAGATCCCCCACTCAGTGGAGGCCCCTTTGAACGTAGTGTTGTTTATCGAGTAATCGGGAAGGCGTACTGCTTTCGACCTGGGAGCCTGCTGAAACTGAGGACCGTAGAATACCAAACCCATCTTGGCCTTTTAGGTGTAGTGCGGAAGCTATGACGGAGTAATCTGGAAATAGTTGTCACGCGATACTACGCTCGGACGAGTCTTTCTTGCGAATATTACTAATTACCGAGTTAATTGGGAAGTTGGTAATATCCGAAGGAAGGATGTAGAATCTAGGAACCTCTAGAACCTTGTTCGGCAGGTGATAAATTTTTAGACCAACACCTTATGGGTAATACCTTTGACCTCATGCTCGTGACATTGAACCTATGAATCCTATATGTGTGATCTTGTGTGTGATTGTTGCATCTTGCATCCATGCACTCATAAGCATCTTTTGAAGAAAACAATATTTCAAGGGATTTAAAGGTTGACTATTTCTGAATATCTCAGGTGCTTTTAACCATGGATTCTGGAAAGAGAATGACCGGGAAATACAGTTTCAAGGATCCCAAGATAGATGAGTTGGTCAGTCTAATTCCAGAGATCGAGTGTTCTGCAGACTTTCGGAAGAAGTATGGATCCATTATTCCTCTCATGAAGCTAAAGATGAAGGAGGGTATTCTCTCGACCTTGGTCCAATTCTATGATCCGGTGTATCACTGCTTTACTTTTCCCGATTATCAGTTGATGCCTACACTAGAGGAGTATTCTTCTCTATTGGATTTACCCGTTACCGATCGTGTTCCTTTTACTGGTTTAGAGGGTGAGCCAAAACCACATGAGATTGCTGCTTTGATTAATCTGGGGAAGTTTGAAGTGGAAGCTCATATGACTACCAAAGGAGGGATTAGAGGATTACCAACTCAGTTCTTATTGGAGAAAGCTCGTTACTTTTCCAGAATGAAGAGTACGATTGCTTTTAAGGCCATATTTGCTCTGCTTACTTATGGATTGTTCTTATTTCCTAATGTGGACAAGTTTGTCGACATTAACGCTATCATGATTTTCATGATTGGAAACCCGGTTCCTACACTGTTGGGTGATGTTTATTACTTTATTCATCTTCGGAGTTCTTATCATGGGGGAATGATTATCTGTTGCACGCCTTTGTTGTATCGGTGGTTCATCTCTCATATGTCTCAGTCTGATGCTTTTTGGGATGTCAAGAAGGAACCCCGTTGGGCTCCTAAAATCATGGCACTTACTCACTCGGATATTTATTGGTATCATCGAGCTTATCATGATGTGGAGATTATTGATGGTTGTGGTAGTTTCTCAAATGTACCTTTTCTTGGTACAAAGGGAGGATTAACTATAACCCTGTTCTTGCACGGCGACGACTTGGTTATCCGATGAGGGATAAACCAAACAATATTCATTTGAGTAGTTTTTTTCTGAAGGAGGGAGAAGACCATAGGGAAGCTAGGGAGCAGATTGTGAAGGCCTGGCATCACATTCATAAGAAGAGTAGGAAGGATTTGGGACCTAGGGGTGCTGTTTTTTTGGAGCTATATCTTCAGTGGATCCGATCGAGAGCCATTCAGTTGAAAATGCTGTATACTCGGGAGACACCCATGCCTGATCTATTTGTGAATACCACTCCTCCTTTATTAGATGATCTAGAAGAACTGCAACTCGCTTTGGTTAGGATGCAACATGAAAGGGAGGCTTGGAAGAACAAGTTCCAGACTTTAGAGAGTTCCTACAGAGCAGACTTGAAGGAGAAAGACGATTTGATCGAGATCCTCGAGAGTCGAGTGGTGGAGTCTATGGAGAGGAAAGGGGATTTATTTTACCCTAATCCTCAAACAGGTACTGATTACTTATTTCTTGATCCAGATGATTGGAAGGAGGTTGCCATCAGACATGTGGAAGAAAACCAGAGATTGAGGGCTCAGATTGCCAGGCTCACAGGGAAGCGCCAGCGTACAGATTGATCTCTATCATTTCTTTCTCTCTGGATTTTTAGATTGTATTTTCATCTTGTACTTGGGATCATTGAAACTTGTAATCCATTTTGAAGTTATTATGATAAAAAAAATTTAGTATTTCAAATGCGTTATTACTTTGATGTTTGCGATATGTCTATAAACGTTAAATCCCTTGAAATACTAAACGATAAAGTAAAAAATAAATCATGTGCATTGCATATCATACATCTTATTGCACATATTTCTTGCATTTACTATGCATATCCAGGTGTCTTACCCAGCTTTTTGCTTCATTCAGCAAGCTGACCCATCACTACAACACTCGGGCTAACTTCAAAAAGAAGATGGACAATTTAGAATAGGAGAATCGTGAGCTACGCGAATAAGTTTTTGCTTTGAAGGCTGGTTTGGCCAATTTGACTACTCTGATGGAAGCTCTGATGGTTGCTCAGAATCAACCACTGAGTGTTCAACCTCAACCAACAAGGGCCAATGCTGAAGTTCCGACTGTTCCCGTATCCGCTACTCCGACTGCTATTGCATATCAGAGGGCACCTCAACAAGGAAATCAAGGGCAAGGTCATCAGAGGAAAATGAGCTTTGATCCAATTCCAATGACATACACCGAGTTGTATCCTTCTTTGTTGAAGAAGAATCTGGTTTAAACCCGAGCTCGACCAATTGTTCCTGAAAAATTGCCAAGAGGATATAAGGTTGACGCTTCCTGTGCCTTTCATCAGGATGCTCCTGGGCACAATTTAGAAGATTGTTTTGCTTTAAAGGTCGAAGTTCAGAGGTTGGTCTGAAGCGGTATCTTGTCATTTAAAGACATTGGCCCTAATGTTCAAAACAATTGCTTAGCGGAGCATGAATGAATCTTTGTTGGTGGTAGTTCCAAAGTTTGGGAAATGTTTCCTTTAGCACAAGTCCAGATAAGAGAGTCATCTTAGTTATTAGCATTTTTATTGCCTTCTCATTTGTAATTTCTCTTGTTTATCATTGCACTGTTTGCATGTAAGAACTTGTTAGCATTTGAATGTTCAATCTTAATACAATGAGTATGTTTGTCTTGAAGAAATTCATTTGTTTCACTCGTATTTGTTTTCAATTTTAAATTGCCTTATGATACCAACTTGTTACCCATTCTCTCGCCTAGGCAGAGATTAGAGGGAGGATGATGATATTAAAACGCAAATTTTCTGGTTGTATGCTTTTGGATAAAACCATGTTGACGATGTACATGCATTGTTTCAAATCCTCAAACACCGGAGATATAAGGGAGTGAAACCCTTGTTAACCCCTTTGAGCCTTGAAGTAGGAGTTTCTTTTTCTATTAAAAAAACCCTCATTTTTTAACCCGGGGCAGGGTAGTGTTCAGTTAATCTGACTGAGTATTCAAATCTCATCAAGTGTGTACATCTAAGGATACAATAATGGTTGTCCTTCAAGAGGTTGAGGGAATTCAAAACCGCAATGTTTAATCTCCGCATATCAGTAGTGTGCATCAAAAGAAGACGTTATCCTAATGGGTATCTCTCACATATTAGGAGATCAACAGATGACGATACAATAATGGTTATCCTTCATCTACTCAGAAATAGGGCAGTCACAATTTTTCCAACTAGTCACAAATGACTCGAAGTCACGCGACATGTTCAAAAAGAAAAATAAAAAGATAATATGAATAAAAAAATGATATGAAAAAGAAAGAGACAAAAAGCCCCGCTAAGTCGGAACTTGAAAAAACAAGTCGCTTAGGCAAATGTCAAGGCATCCCGTTGCACTTCAGAGTCAAAGACAAAAGGAATTTGTCCAGAAAGCAAGGAAGAAATGGAAAGCCTAAAATGCAATAAAGGATTACTGTGTGAAATCCATAGCCAAGAACAAAGTCGTGTGACAAGAAACCCAAAAGAAGCAGGAATGAGTGACTTGCATGACCAAAGAAAACCTTGTTTGATTCCTCAACCATCTCGAAATTTCTTTTGAGAGATGAATGATCGTGTCAAGTTAACTGAACTTAGGACTGAAGAACATCACGAAGGGGGTGGGCACCAAATAATTTTGAGCCTTAAAATCCATTTTTTCTAAAACCGTGAACCAGGCCACGTTACAACCCTTAAAAGTCATAATTGAAACATGGTTTATTTCGAAAGCATACTCTAATGAGATAGTGTTTCCTGACTCCCATTGATTTTGCTAAATTATTGTGATTGGTATCATATGCTTTTGTTATTTTTCATACAAAATCCATGTCGCATCCTGGCTAGTGATTCGTTCACAAGGTTTTACGACATCATTTCAAATAAAATCTTCAAGACTTACATAATTGCTTTGTATTAGAATTTTCATTCTTAGAATAAACATTTTTCTGCTTGCAAAACAACTGCTTGATATCATGGAAGTTTATATTTGAGTATCAGCAAAAGGCATGTTGCTGAGAAGAGTTGCGAAGCAAAGAGGATGCAACATTCATCCAATCTAGAGCAGTTACGTCGAGATTCGACAAATCTCTAGAAGCCATTTGATCAGAAAATTTATCTTAAAAGCATGCATCCAAAGGTAAGTTATGAAAGTTACCTTGATCAGCACGATATGTTTGCGACACCAGATTGGTTTCCAAGGGCATATCTAGATTTTGTCAATATAGATGTTATGTCTACCCCAAGCCAAGAATCTTCCTCAAGCAGGATTGTTTCTTGCGATCTGTTTGATAGATGTGTGTCTGGCTTCCTCTAACATTTGTTGATCAATTAAAGGGTTTCTTACAGGCTGTGTTATGGTGTTGGGTTTATAATCCCATTTTTCCCGTCTTGTTACAGACTTCTCCAGCTGAGTGTGATTCTTTACCCAGCCATGTGGTGATCAAACAGAGGTTAAAAAGAGCTATGAAGCCTTTGCTTATTTGATAGAGTTATTTCTACCTTTTGTGTATTTAGAATTGATATGAAATATCTTGTAGAGTATTGCTCCCTCCAGTTACGACATTATTGTTGTTATATGCTCCCTAAGTAGCTAGACAATGGCAGTATCTTTTCTAAGAAATATTGAGAGAGTTGTCAACTTTTCGGTTTTTCTCTCACCAAGTGTTGAGTTTGATTTAAAATCCCCATAATTTTGACCTCTTTCTATAATGTGAACTTCTGGATTCCCCATGAAGGTTTTCTCAGGTCATTTTTGCTGGTATGCGTGTGATTCTTGTATATTGAAGACGATACCAATTGGTGTAAGGTGCGGTATCAGGTTTGTGATCACAGTGTTCCCAGTCAAGTCTTGGTTCATTTTTATGATTTTTGGGTTTGCATGGTCTGAGTCCTCTATCCTAGATTCCCTAGCGAAGTTTTCCCTCATATGACGAAAGGTCTTGTTCCCTTAGTGTGCTAAGATGGAACTATTTGCAAAATGTCGCTCTTTCTGCAGTATTGGCATTATTGTTGGTATTTATTTCCCAGGCAACTAGACCAGGGCAATATCTTTTCTGAGAAGTGTTGAAATGATTATCAACCTTTGGGTTTTCACCCGCCAAGTGCTGGGTTTGATTTAAAATACCCATGAGTTTGACCTCTTTCTATAATATTGACTTCTTGATTCCCCAGGAAGGCTATCCCAGGGCATCTTTTGTTGGAATAAGTTTGCATGATATGAAGACTCAATCCGAGATTCCCCAGTGAAGGCCTAACTTATTTGATAGAAGTCTTTTCTCCCCATGCATGCTGAGTTAGACTCATTTGTGAAGTATCTCCCTTTCGGCAATACTTGCATTTTGTTTGATTTCCCGATAATCAGGCAAGGGCAATGTTTTATTTAAGAATTGTTGAGACATTTGTCAATTTTTTTTTGGGTTTTCACCCGCCAAGTGCGGGGTTTGATTTAAAATCCCCATAATTTTGATTTCTTGCTGTTATGTTTGACTTCTTAACTCTCCAAGTTGTTATCCCTATGAGGTTTCATACTTTCTCCCCAGAGAAGTTGGTGCAAAACTCATGCTCAACATTGAAGAATGCATTTTAGTTTCCCCTAAATGATGTGGTTTTGTCCTCCCCAATGAAGTTAGAACGAGGTCCCCAGTTTATATCTCGATGATGAGACACTATCTACCCTAGTGAAGTCTATATGATATTTCCCCAATGAAGTCAGCACGAGATCCTCAGTTGATGTTTTCATGATATGGTTTTCATCTGCCTTATTGAAATCAGTTTTGCAATCCCCAATATAAGTACGGACCATGAAACATGTGTCTTCCCCATTGAAGTTTGTGTGTTATTCCCCGGTGAAGCATGGAGAAGGATGTTATATCTTTGTATCTATATTGATTTTTCGCTATGATGTGATTATTTATGGATTATGTTCTTTCCCAATGAAGTTAAGCCGCGAAATAGGATTCTGTTTCCTCAGTTGGTGCTTATCTTTCTTATGGAATTTTTATCTTGGATGTGATTTAGCCTAGTATTGACTGTACCCGCGTTAGTTTTGTATTTTTATCCCCAGTGTTATATGTCTGTTTTGTCAGCATATACATAATAACACTCATACATTCATACATACATCATTCATAATTGAATTTAGAAAATCATTGCTCATTCGCATTCATTGATATTTTGTTGGCATGTTACCCTGTTTTGCAGAGTTGTATTGTCCTCTCTCTAATAGAGTGTCAACCTTAAGCAGAAAGTGTATATTCTTTCATTTTTCCCACTGTGTTATCCCTCGTGGAAGATTTTAGCTTTAGCCTTCCTGCAACGCTCCTTGCTTAGATGAATTCAGTTTTCCCTCTTGAGTTTATTTCTCAAAGGATGTATCTTCGTTGACTGTCTTGCTCCAGTTTATTTCTGGTTTGGATCTGTGGTTACAGGGTAATATTATTTACTTTGGATTTCTGAAAAATTCCAGTTTTAGTTTGTGCATTTATTTTGCACGAGAAGACTTTATCTCCTTAGCAGGAATATCGTGGCATTTCCCCAAGAAGTCATATTTCTATCCGCAGAAGGTCGTTTATTTTTGCAATCCTCTGTGACCATAAATAGCAAGTCTCTTTATTTGAGACAGCTTATGTTTAATCCTTTCCAGGAAGATTTCCTTGGTTAAAGAAGAAGTTGAGACCCGTTCTAGGTGAAATACCAGAATTTTAGGGAAAACTTGATATTTTCTCTTTCTACCTTCAGTGAACGTTGGTAGACATTGTTAGTGAACATCAGTGTTTGTTATCTTTTTGCTATCTTCAATGAACGTTGATAGTTCATCGTCAGTGAACGACAGTGATATGATATATTTTCTCTCTACCTTCAGTGAAAGTTGGTAGGACATTGGCAGTGAACGTCGGTGTCTGTTATGTTTTTGCTATCTTCAGTGAATGTTGATAGTTCATCGTCAGTGAACGGCGGTGATATGATATATTTTCTCTTTCTACCTTCAGTGAACGTTGGTAGGACATCGGTAGTGAACGCCGGTGTTTCTTATCTTTTTGCTATCTTCAATGAACGTTGATAGTTCATCGTCAGTGAACGGCGGTGGTATGATTATTCTCTTTCTACCTTCAGTGAAAGTTGGTAGAACACCGATAGTGAACTTTGGTGCTTATTATATTTTTGCTATCTTCAGTAAACTTGGATAGTTCATCGTCAGTGAACGGCGGTGCTATGATTGTTCTCTTTCTACCTTCAGTGAAAGCTGGTAGAACATCGGCAGTGAATGTCGGTGCTTGTTATCTTTTTGCTATCTTCAGTAAACGTTGGTAGTTCACCATTAGTGAATTTTGGTGATTGTTATCTTTTTTTCTACCTTCAGTGAATGTTGGTAGTTCACTGTCAGTGAACGTCGGTGCTATGATATTTTCTCTTTACCTTCAGTGAAAGTTGGTAGTTCATCGTCAGTGAACATCGATGATATTTTCTCTTACTACCTTCAGTAAACGTTGGTAGTTCACCATCAGTGAACGTTGGTGATTATTATCTTTTTGCTACCTTCAGTGAATGTTGGTAGAACACTGGCAGTGAACGTCAGTGCTTATTATATTATTTCTATCTTCAGTAAACGTGGATAGTTCATCGTCAGTGAATGGAGGTGCTATGATTATTCTCTTTCTACCTTCAGTGAACGTTGGTAGAACACCGGTAGTGAACGTTGATGCTTATTATATTTTTGCTATCTTCAGTAAACGTGAATAGTTCATCGTCAGTGAAAGGCGGTGCTATGATTATTCTCTTTCTACCTTCAGTGAAAGTTGGTAGAACATCGGCAGTGAATGTTGGTGTTTGTTATATTTTTGCTATATTTAGTGAACGTTGATAGTTCATCGTCAGGGAACAGCGATGATATGATATTCTCTTTCTACCTTCAGTAAAAGCTGGTAGAACATCGGCAGTGAACGTCAATTTCTGTGATCTTTCTCTCTGCCTTCAGTAAATGTTGTTAGCTTCGCCTTCGGTAGAAGTTGGTGTATCCTTTGACCATTCTACCATTCTCCATGATTCAGTTCTTTTTGTCTGTAGCGGTAGAAATGTTCAAGACTAAGTCATTGGATTGACTAGACTTTATACAAATCAAAATAGAAATCGCCACCGCGCTTTATTGTTTCCAAAGTAATGGGAAAAGAGCGAATAACCCAAAAAGGGGGAAATATTCAAGGTAAGGGGGTTGGTTATGCAAAGGGAAGGTATTAGCACCCTAAACATCTACAGTACTACGCAGGAACGTCTTTGAAAAAATATGTATATTTTGGTTATGAAAATGTGTTATGTAAAATGGATGGTAGAGGTGAGAAAAGAAATATTTTTTTTATGATTTGTGCACCCGCCGCGGTTACGAACCTTTAGTGCCTACGTACCACCTTTCGTGCAATAGGGGATCAGGGTACACATAGTTCCTCTTTTAAAAATTTGAAACACAAGTGTGTTGGTTAACTTTATGAGATAAGACATCATCGTCATTGTCCGTGTGGAAAACATACTTACTACCCACAATCATGAGAAAGGAGAATTTGCATCATCTTAAAGTGGAGGATATGGCTTGGATTTTAAAATCAACAATGCCTCACTCAACACCCAAGTGGAAAATATCTCTCTTTACTACATATTGTAGAAGTATAGTTGTTTGCATCACTACAAGAATTGACAAGAGTCTAATCTTTTAAGAAAGATTTTAAAGATAAAAAAAGTCAAAGTGGTAAAAATGGTTTGAAATGAGATCGATTGACTTTTAGTCTTCTCACAAAAAATGTCAAGGTATTATTAAATTGATTGAAATTTATTTATGAAAATGTTTTGAAAATGCATGGACCTAAGTCCAAGTTTATTATGAAAAATATTTCAAGTTTCAAAACAAGAAGAGTTTTTAAAAGGAGGGAGAGGATTTTTAAAATTAAAGAAGGTAGAAGGAGAAGAAGAGGCTATCCTAAAGCATAAGGTAAAAGCTAGGGATAAGAACCATCTAACCAACATGAAACCAATACTTGACATTATGAGTCAATATAGGATTCCCATTCTTTGGATTAAAACCAAGCAATCAAAGACATTAGACCTCTTGAGAGAAACAAACTTCAAGTGTATTAAGTCTTCGCAAAAATTGGGCAGAGTAACGGTTGTATACGGGTGAATTCTAGATTTACAAATAAAGTATGTAATCACAATAACCTGCACACAAAACAAACAAACAACCCAATGTCCCGAGGTAAACCTCAAGAACTCCAGACAAAATAAAGAATTAAGGTCACAAGGTCTCCAAGATAGGACAAGGTCTCTAATCCTAAGTCCAAGAAGTCCAATGCTCCACAATGCCAAGGATAGTAACCAATAGTCCAAATATCATTAAATATTTTTATGGTTCATGTTGATTGTTAGGTATCTTTAAAAGGAAAAGAAAAGCTCAAGTGAGAAAAATAAAAATGACATAAAAGTAAATGCTCAAGTGAGCAAAATAAAAAGATGTTATGAAATGTAAATGCTTAAATTAAATGGTGCATAAAGCATAAAAAATTATAAAGCATAAAGTAAAGTCAATTGTTTGAAATTAGTGGTAAGTTGGATGATCATCTTGAAACTTGCATTTGGAACTCATTAGAGGATTGGTAGAACCAAAACCTCAACACAACAAGTTGCATTTTCTTTTTGTCAAGTATATCATCCATTTTGGAATTTTCACAAATAACATGTAATGATCAATGATGTTTAAGTGATCTGCATTGACCAAAAGTATTGTACATCCATTAGAGGATTGGTAGAACCAAAACCTCCACACAATGAATCTCAAGGTTATTGGATCAAAGAGATCAAATTAACATACTTGGGCTTGCAATCATAAGTTTGGGCCACGAATGATCATTTATTCGAATCGGGACAAAATTTAGCGCTATGTTAAGCAATCGTAAGTGGACTTATGTAGAAGTCGCACCTATTTTGAGGCCGGTCAATAGCAATCTATGTACTTCATGTTTGGATAAATGATATAGAGATCACCATCCCTTAACATGTAGCACAATTAAAAAAAAGAAAGGGATAAGATGAAGAGGGAGGGAAATAATAAATTAATCTGGATTACCATTTCAAAATTCTTTCATGTTTAAATTCAACCACTCCTCTAGATGGATTAAAGCATTAAACATATCATTAATCCAAAGCACCAAAAATGAATTAAATAATTCATTCTTAGGTAGATTTGAATTGATGAATATTTATCCAACTTCATCTACATCATAAAGTCCATTGAACTTAAAAACAAATTGGACATTCAAAATTGCAATCCAAACTAACAATCAAAGAAAGTGAGCAGAAAAAATATTTGAGTCAAAATAGCCCCAAAATAAGGCAGAAAAATATTTTTGGGATCAAATTCTTGTTCCAACTTTTCATCAAACACCTTATGATCATGGATCCAAATTGAGCATGAAAATTCCACCAAATTTTAAGAAAATAGCACTAAAGGAGTTATAAAAACAGTGCTCAATGAATCAAAACCAGAAATCCATAAGAGATCACATTGTGAAAGATGATGATCCAACTTACCAAAGGTAAAATTTGAGAATTATCCAACAACTTCAGAATTTGCTTCAATTCAACAACAAGAATCAATCACCAAAGCTTGGATGTAGAGAATTAATGGAGAAAAAGTGTTTGGATGAAGGTTTAGCTCAAAGATTAGTAAGCTTCAATGCAAAGCTTACTAACTTTTTGAAAATGGAGCTTTGAGTGAATTTGGTAAAATGGAGAGAATTGAGAGATTTTTTAGCAAGATGATTTTGGCTATCAAAATCTTGTGATTTGAATGAAATGAGGTCTCTATTTATAGAGTTTTAGAATTTGGATTAGTGGTAATTTGTTAATTGATTATTGGAGCCAAATTTGAATTAATGATATAATTTCAAATTATGCAGAAAAAATTGGAGCAAAAAATGATCACAGTTTGAATTTGCTGGCTTTGTTCAAAAAAACACGTGCATTTAGCCATTATGAGTCGATACATAGGGGGTATGTGTCGATACATCCTAGCTTCATAACACAGCATGTGTCGATACATACCTATATGTGTCGATACATATTGTTGTTCCAGCACATTACAGAATCACACAAACTGCATGAGTCGATACATAACACGTATGTGTCGACACATGCTTGTTAAACAAACAGGATGAGTCGATACATACATGCATGTGTCGACACATGCTAGTTTTTCAAGCAGGATGAGTCGATACATACATGCATGTGTCGACGCATGCTGGTTATACACCTCAAAAATGAGTCGATGCATACCTTTATGGGTCTATGCATGCTGGATTTTTTTCCACAATAGGATCAATCAACTTTGCATGACCTTATTTGTTGGATGCTTTGATTTGGTACCTACAAAACACAAATTGTGCAAAGACACAGACAAATATATTTTTTTGTATTTTAGTTAGAGGTTAGTCAATCAACACATATACAAGATACACAACCAAGGTGCTTGGAAATTCCTCAAGATCAAACTTAAAGATAGGAGATAGAACAAGATGAAAAACCAACCCTAATGTGATCTTGTTATGATCAAGTTGACATGATATGGTAGGGGAATCTTAGGGGCAAAAATTGGGGTACAACATGGTCCACCAGTGATTTATTTTCTTGATCGGGTTTCTCTTTTGATCCTTATTTACTTTGCTACATCCCCAATGGTGTCTTGCATCCCTTTGAATTCGTTCATACGCATTAATACTCATAAGAATTGCATGGCATCTTAGGGCCAAAAATAGGGTTTGTTTTATATTTAAGTATCTTCGATCACGTCGACATGACGATTCTTAACCTTCGTATCTCTAGATAGAAGAAACTTAAATAAGGGCAATTGTTGTACCCCAATTTTCCCCCTAAGATTCCTCTATCATCTCATACCAGCACAATGCAATCAAATCACAAATTAGGGTTTGAGTTTATCTTCTACTGCATCATGTCTTAGGGTTTGCCTATGGAATCACCAAGCACCTTGAAGCACTTGTATTTGTATATCTTGTACTTGTATGCTTCTTACTAATCTCAAAGTGTTTATATTTTGTCTCTTGGAATATCATCTTGTAGGTCATGGCACAATTGCAGTCATCTCACCATCTCCTAGCACAAATGATCAAAACTAGGGTTTGGAGTTTAATCAGGAGATCTCTAGATTTTTGGGCAATTATTGATCCCATAATTCTCTACATAGTCATGAGCATCTATCATTGGATGTTTGATCATCAATTTTGGCTTGAAAGGGTTAAATTGATGAAAAGGGGTAAAATGGTCATTTTGTCAGAAGACAGTCAAAATCAGTTGTTGACCAAGTGAACTTTTGGTCAACCATCAATTCAATATCCCTGTTCTCATATTTCATGGTCAATAGTGCAAAAATATTAAGAGGAAGTGTGAATTGGATATAACTTGTCAAGGAAGTTATTTGAAGTTTTGAAATTTTTCCGAGTATCCTTAGGGATGAATTTTGACTGACTACAACTTTCTCTTTTTTTTTTGAAAATGTGCAAACTTTATATGCCTAGAAAGAGGATGAAAAACTCTCTAACTTTGTAGGAGTGGCTACAAGTCCAAAAAATTAAAGGAAAAAAAGTTATGAAGTTTGGAAGATTTTGACACTTAGTGAAATTTTGGTTAAAAATGCAAAAAATTGACTTCTTTATGTCCATTTTTTAATGACCATTTGGACTCAAATAAAAAAGTTGGAAACATGAAAGTTGTAGATTAGAATTTTCTATTCATTTTTAATTCAAGAATCATCTCAAATATTTAAGTGTAGAGAAAGATATGATGATTAGGATTTTGGGCTAAAAACTGAATTTTTGCCCAGCACAAGGCAAGGCACGCCCAGGCAGGCAAGGCATTTCATCAAACATGTTGTGGGCGCACGTTCATCATCATTTTTCTATGTGAAATATTCATTATTTTGAAAACTGTTCAACATCAAAGTTGAAGCCCTAAATGTGAGGGACAACTTTGCTTCAGAAAGTTTCTCCAAATTCTTTCTAAATTTTGAGATATAATTGTGAGAAGTAGGCACCATGCATGCTGAATTTTCTGCCCAGCCAGCAAGTCACGCGTGCAGCAAGCCCAGGCAGGCAAGGCATTGTGTCAAACAGTTTGTAAGCACATATTCATGGCCAAATATCTCATTGATTCAAGCCTCATTTTGAAAAATTTTAAACATGAAAGTTGGAGTATGAAGTGTCCTCTACATTTTTTATTCAAAGTTTGTGATGTTTCATGCACCATAGAGAGAGATATAAGGGAGAAAAGAGGTGTTCATGAAATAACATATTTGCATGAAAATGCATGGAATTTTTTTTATGCAACCAAGCCAATTTCCAGCTCATCACCCCAACCTTTGTTCACTCACTCAAGCACGTGATTTGCACCCTCATTTGCATACAAAAAGGCAGCAATCACTCCCTCTCTCATTCTTTCCATTTCTCTCACTTTTCATTTCTGTTTTTCTCCACTCTATATAAATCCATCAAATTCAACAAGCAAGAAAAAAATAATAAACAATCAGTAACAAGTTATTCTCTCCCTCCCTCACACGAAATCCACTCTCTCTCTTCAAATATCAAACTTCCTCCATTGTTGTAAAAAGCAAGCTTCCATAATTTTTCAAATTTCTTCACATCTCTCTCCATTTATTATTTCTGCATATTCAAACAACCTTCTCTCCATTACTAGCTCTTTATTTGAGCTCCAACATCATCAAACTCATTGCAAGGTAATAGATCCAATTTCTCTCTCCTATTGCAACCTTGCATCGTTCTTTGAATCCATGAGTTGTTTTTAAAATCTAAGAGCATATTCATAATCCTTGCATTTTTCTGATCAATTTTCATTCTTGGATCATTTAATTTGGTAGAGAATTGAGGGAGAAAATCTAGTTTGAAAACTGTTTGATGTAATGTGCAAATTAAAAAAATTGTTCATGTAGCATTTTCACGCGCGATTCTCTCAGTCATACATGCATCATTTTATAAATTTTTTGATCCTAGCATGTTCTACTAATTTCAATCTTGAACTTTGGTGTTGGAATTTTTGGATTTCATCAAGAAATGAGTGAGTTATGGTGATCTGAAAATGAGGTTGCAAAGCTGAAAAACGTGAACAGCATGGTTGTTTGGTAGGGATGATGATGTGTCATGTTTTAATTGAACATGGCTTCAGTTCTTTTTACAACGCTTTTTTGCAAAAATAGGTGTAATAGCTTTTTAATATTAATTCTTCTTTGTTTTCTCAAATTTTATTTTAATATTTCCTTCACTTCAAAAACTATGAAAAAATTATTTTAGACTTATTTTTCAATATACTTTCATATTTTGATTTTTATTTCATTTTTTTAATTATTTTTCTTGATTAAATAAAATTATGTAAATAATTAGGGTTTTAATTTTTCTTTTAAATCTTGAATATTATTTTCCTATTTCTATTAAGTAAAAAAATCCATAAAAAAATATTTTTGGACTCCTCTCTGAGTTTATTCATTGAAAATATTTTTTGTACAATTTTATAAAAATTTTGGTTACATTTTAAAAATCATTTGGACATAATATCTTTTATTTGTATTAATTTTGTTAGTTTGTGTAAATAATTTTCTATTTTTTTTCCTTTTAAGATAAAATTCAAGAAAAATATACTTTATGATCCTTTTAATTTTCTTGACATTTTGGTTATTTTAAATCAAATTTATTTTTCCTATGGATCTAATTGATTAATTTGTGAACTTAATTTCCTCTTTTAGGGTTTTTGCTTGATCATGCACATTAATGGATTTAAATTTCTAACTTCATATACCTATAAAATCAGAGTTGAAGTTGTTTAGAGTGCTTGAACATGTTGAGGCCATAAAAATCATTTTTCTAGAATTTTACAATGTGATTTCATATTTTTCAAAAATTATTTTCCAAAACCATCTAGTTTAAGGCTTAAACTTATTAGTTTCCAATTTTGCATTTCTAAAGCAAATTTCCACCTCAATCCAGGGACTCCAAATTTTATTTCTAACTATTATAGGACCTTAGGAAGTTAGAATTTTAATTTCATAATTTTTCAAGTCATTTTCATATTTTAAAACTATTTTTTACTTAAGATTACATGTAGGGTTTTCCCTTTAAACAATGTTTGTAAATTGAAAAGTTTTGTACATGATTCTTGTTTGATTCTTGAAATAGCATGTGGTACTGACTTGGAACACATCTTGAGGAAAATTCTTCAACATCATTGGGTCTTGGGTGTTGATAGGTTGATAAACCAAATCCATCAAAATGGACGAATGATATTGATGATATTTGAAGCTTTAATCCCTTCTCTCTTCATCTTATTCCCCTTTCTTATTATATTGCATGTTATGGGATAATGATCTCTATATCATTTATCCAAACATGAAATACATAATTTGCTATTGACCGGCCTCAAAATAGGTGCGACTTCTATATAAGTCCACTTACGATTGCTTAACATAGCGCTAAATTTTGTCCCAATTCGAATAAATGATCATTCGTGGCCCAAACTTATGATTGCAAGCCCAAGTATGTTAATTTGATATCTTTGATCCAATAACCTTGAGATTCATTGTGTGGAGGCTTTGGTTCTACCAATCCTCTAATGGATCTACAACACATTTGGTCAACGCGGACCACTTAAACATCGTTGATCATTAAATGGTACTTATGAAAATTCCAAATGGATGATATACATGATAAAAAGCAAATGCAACTTGTTGTGTGGAGGCTTTGGTTCTACCAATCCTCTAATGAGTTCCAAATTCAAGTTTCAAGATGGTCATCCAACTAACCACTAATTATTGACTTGTTTTACCTTATACTTTTATTCTTTTTTATGCTTTATGCATTTACGTTTCATACCATTTTCATCTTTGCTCATTTGAGCATTTATTTTCTTGCCATTTTTTACTTTTCTCACTTGAGATTTTCTTTTCCTTTCTTAAGATACTTAATAATCAACATAAACCCTAAAAAATCTTTAATGGCGCTTGGTCTATCTTGGAGACCTTGTGATCTTATCTGATTATTTTGTCTGGAGTTCTTGAGGTTTACCTCAAGACATTGGGTTGCTTGTTTGCTTTTGTGTGCAGGTTTTTGTGATTACATTCTCTGTTTGTAATATGTAATTCACCCGTATACAGCCGTTACTCTGCCCAATTTTTGTGAAGACTTAATACACTTGAAGTTTGGTTCTCTCAAGAGGTCTAGTATCTTTGCTTGCTTGGTTTCAATCTAAAGAATGGGAATTCTATCTTGACACATAAAATGTCAAGTATTTGCTTCTTATGGGTTAGATGATTCTTCTCCTTAGCTTTTACCTTATGCTTTAGGATAGTCTCTTCTTCTTCTCCCACCTTCTTTAATTTCAAAAATCTTCTGCCTCCTTTTTGAAAACTCTTCTTGTTTCTAAACTTGAAACACATTCATAATAAACTTGGACTTTTGTCCATGCATTTTCAAAATATTTTCATAAATAAACTTCAATCAATTTAATAATACCTTGACATTTTTTGTGGGAAGACTAAAAGTCAATCAATCTCATTTCAAACCATTTTGCCACTTTGGCTGTTTACTTTAAACTTTTCTCAAAAAATTAGACTCTTGTCAATCCTTGTAGTGATGTAAACAACTATACTTCTACAATATGTAGTGAAGTGAGATATTTTCCACTTGAGTGTTGAGTGAGGAATTGTTTATTTTAAATCCAAGCCATATCCTCCACTTTGAGATGATGTAAATTCTCCTTTCTCGTGATTATGGGTAGTAAGTATGTTTTCCACACGGACAATGACAATGATGTCTTATCTCTTAAAATCAACCAACACATTTGTGTTTCAAATTTTTAAAAGAGGAACTACGTGTACCCTGATCCCCTATTGCACGAAAGGTGGTACGTAGGCACTAAAGGTTCGCAACCGCGACGGATGCAAAAATCATAAAAAATACTTCTCTTCTCACCTCCACCATCTATTTCTATACAACACATTTTTATAGCCAAAATATATAGATTTTACAAAGAGGTTCCTGCGGAGTACCGTAGATGTTTAGGATACTAATACCTTCCCTTTGCATAACCAACCCCCTTACCTTGAATCTTTCCCCCTCTTTTTGGGTTATTCGCTCTTTTCCCATTCCCTTGGAAACATTAAAGCGCAGTGGCAATTTTTTTTTATTTGTATAAAGTCTAGTTAATCCAATGGCTTAGTCTTGAACATTTATACCGCTACACTTGGTCGTCACCTCCTATCCACAATGGGTCGCCAATGTTGTTCCCGTGCCTAAAAAGGATGGAAAGGTACAAATGTGCGTGGACTACGGAGATTTAAATAGGGAAAGCCCTAAGGATGATTTCCCACTTCCCCATATCGATATTTTGGTTGACAATACAGCACAACATAAGTTGTTTTCCTTCATGGACGGTTTCTCAGGCTACAATCAAATCAAAATGGCGCCTGAGGACATGGAGAAAACAACCTTTGTCACACAATGGGGCACATTCTGTTACAAGGTTATGCCATTTGGGTTGAAGAATGCGGGGGCAACCTATCAACGTGCCATGGTAGCTTTATTTCACGACATGATACATCATGAAATAGAGGTCTATGTGGACGATATGATAGCCAGATCTCAAACTGAGGAGGAACATCTTGACCATTTGCAGAAGCTGTTTGAGAGACTAAAGAAATACAAATTGAGGTTGAACCCGAATAAATGCACATTTGGGGTAAGGTCTGGTAAACTCCTAGACTTTGTCGTCAGCGGTAAAGGTATCGAAGTGGATCCTGCCAAGGTGAAAGCAATACAAGAAATGCCTGATCCTTGCACCGAGAAGGAAGTCATAGGATTCTTGGGACGGTTAAACTACATTGCCAGATTCATTTCTCACCTAACATCTACTTGTGAACCAATATTCAAATTACTGAAGAAAGATCAAGTAGTCAAATGGAATGATGAATGCCAAACTGCCTTCGACAAGATCAAAGAGTACTTACAAGAGCCTCCTATTTTGATGCCACCAGTCGAGGGAAGACCATTGATCATGTATCTAACTGTTTTGGAAAATTCAATGGGATGTGTGATGGGGCAGCATGACGAGTCTGGCCGAAAAGAGCATGCTATTTATTACCTGAGCAAAAAGTTTACCAACTGCGAAACAAGATATTCACTGCTCGAGAAAAGTTGTTGCGCTCTGGCATGGGCTGCTCGCTGGCTAAGACAGTATATGCTGACCCATACTACCTTATTGATATCCAAAATGGATCCAATAAAATACATCTTCGAGAAGCCTGCCCTCTCTGGGAGAATAGCAAGAGTGCAGATGATCCTTCCAGAATATAACATTCAGTATACTACCCAAAAAGCAATAAAAGGTAGTGTACTAGATGATCACCTTGCTCATCAAGATGTGGATGACTACCAGTCCATGAAGTTTGAATTCCCGGATGAAGACATCATGATGGTAAACAACTGTGAATAATTCAGACCATATGACGGACCTGAACAAGGATCCCGATGGACCCTGGTTTTTGATGGGGCGTCCAATGCACTCGGCACTGGTATAGGTGTTTGTGATCGGTGGATCTGGAACTGACTGTTTAAAGCTGGTTCGCGAAATGTCGCGGAAGCAAGAGTCGCCACCGTCTTTTATTTTCTCCAAATGGAAAGGACAAAAGCACAGAAAAATTCCTTAAAGAGATTGCTCTCGGTTCGGGAGGTAGGTTATAGAAAGGGAAGGTGTTAGCACCCTTTCTATCCATGGTTATCCATGGGCTCTTAGATACTTGCTCATTTGTGTTTTCAAAAATGGTTTGTTTGCTTTTCAATTGTGGGTTTTAAAAAGTTTCTTTGAAAATTTCAGTTCGACTCTTGTATCGGTCCTCAAGAGTGTTTGAAAAGTTGCTTTCGAAAGCTTTTTGAAAAGGTGTCGATGTGAAAAGTATTTTTTTGATTTGTTTTGAAATTAGAGCAAGTATCTAGAGTCGTCTACCTACCCTAAGGAATTCGTCTGTGTAAAAGTCCTTTGAAGTAGTGCCATCCCACCATTGAGAGGTAGGTAGCACCACCGTTGGAGGTGTTCGGGTCAATTCGAGGTTTGGGACATGGTGATCACCAGAGCAATGGGAAGACACCTTAGAAGCTACCCTCATGCCAGGTTCCCGGATCATGAGGACTTACTAAGACATCCTCTACTCGACGATCACCTTTCGAGGCAAGGCAACAGTGAGGCGTACCCTAGGGGTGGTGTGTGATTTGTGTGTCAGATTCATTTATTTTTGTCTTGTCAGGTTATGGGTGATCTATGCGTTTGTTTTTATTTTTTTGTCATTCATTCTTGCATGCATTTATTTAACAGTTAAAAAAGATGCGGAAATTGAAAGTTCTAAACTATTACAAAGGCGCGGGTCCACATCGCCAAAATTAAAATCCAGGACCCGATTTGACGGAAAGTAAATAAAGAAATAAAATAAAGTGCGAGAAATTAAGTTTACAAGGCTTTGGGAGAGTTACATAAATATTTAAAAGAAGGAAATAAATAAAATGCGCGAATAGGAATTAGAATTGGAAACGAGGGCGTTGGACCCTTTTTAATGAAATTAAATTAAATGATTATTAAATTAATAAAATAAAAATGAAAAGAAATTGTTTTTTGAGATTTTTTGTATTTATGTTTTTTATGTATTTTTATGAGAAAGATTAAGTGAAATTAAAATATGAACCCTAATTCTAATTTTTTTTATTTATTAAGAAAAACATGTTAAAATTAAACCTAAAATTAATCTAATTATTTACATGCAATTTTGATTTATAAAAATAAATAATTAATTATTAATGAAATTTATTTACAAAAAATATTAATTAAATAAATATATTTTGATTTTTATGACTTTTCTGTTTTTTTACTATTTTTTATATTTTATGAAAATAAGTTAAATTAAAGGAATTAATTAAAAAAAGAAATAATTGAAATAAATAAAATAAGGAAAAGAAAAAAAATACAATACCTTGGGGGGTTTCTGTCCCCTTTTTGGAGGTGAATTGGAGTGGTTTGACCATTTGTGCTCTGGTCTCATCATACATAAGTTGTTCTACTTTGGCCATTTGGCTTTTGGCCATTTGCGTTTTGGCCTCAACGTTCCTTAATCTTCTCAGGATATCTGTCTCGCCATGTATTTGACTTTTGGCTTTTGGCCTTTTGGCTTTTGGCTTTTGGCCATTTGGCCATTTGGCTTTTGACTTTTGGCCATTTGGCTTTTGGCCTCAACGTCCCTTAATGAACCTGCATGGGATCCTGTCTAAATCTGCAGTGTTGAATCTCATGAAAACATTAAATAAAATCATAAAATGCAAATAAAGCCAATATATGAAGAAATTTAATGTTTAGGCACAATATGGCATGTATGAATGATTATACCCTTTTGATCATGGAGATCAAATCAATCTTACCCTTACTGGAAAATCAGTGGCCTGAATGCTTTTATGCCTTACTGGAAAATTAGGATCATGGAGATCAAGCCAGCCTTATCCTTACTGGAGAAATAGTGAGGTGTTGGTTTGTAACTGAGATGGCTTTGTTTGTAGTGAGAGAGGGATTTGTAATAAGGATTTCAAGGTTTTAGGGTTCTTGAAAGAGTTTGATATTCCAACAGTGTTGTGGCAAGGTTTTTTCTCTCTTTTTCTCTTCTCCTCTTTTTCTCCTCCTGGTTTGTGTGACAAGAAGGTGATTATATAATGGAAATTAGGGTAAAGAAAATGGGCTTTGAATGTGCAATTGGGCCTCCAATATTCACTTGAATTCGTCACTTTCCAGGCTAAATCGCAGGGACTTAAGTGCATTTTTTGAAGTTGAAATGTGAAAACAAAATGTAGCCGACATCGAGAACTAACTCCTATCCGAAAATCGACTCAATCGGATAAACGGTGAATTAGTTATGAATTTTTGAAGTTTCAGCTCAGACAAACTTATTTTGGGCTCCAGTGTCGGCTCTGACACGTTCTTCAATAAAAAACTGGTATTGATCGGTGCATAATTTGGTCTCGACTTTTGAAGCAAAGTTGTAGATCTATGAGACAGTGACCTTGTGTAAAAATATGAGTCCAATCCGATAAAAATTGACCGAGTTATGAATTTTCGAAGTTTCGACTCAGATGAAATAATATTCAGCATTCAGGATTTTCAGCGTGTCACGCACTCTGAGCAAAAAACGAAGGCCTTTTGAATACCGTTTGAACTCAATACCTTCTGTGAAAATGTATCCAACTCAATTTGTGAAATCTTGGCACCGGAACCAGCTCGATACGATGAAAATCGACCAAGTTATGATTTTTTGAACATGACACAAATAAACTTCTGTCCCAAATTTTCTGCACGAAAATACTTGATAAATCCACATTTTTGAAGACCTTCTGATCGAAATTGGCTTCCAGCCGTGAGAGATGAAAACGTAGATAATGTCAAGACGGAATTTTGGCCACCGGAACGGGTTCAAAACGAGCCACGATCTTCAAGTTATGAATTTTTTAGCGCGTAAAAACTGCACTTTCAGCACACTTTTTCACTATATCTCTTCAAGAAAACTCACACATTCGGATACCTTCTTTAAAGAATTGACTCTTGAGCCGAACCTGAATTTGAGAATACGTTATCAGAGATATCTTGGCGAAAGAATACCTGAATATGACGCGCCAGGTTGGACTTGTGAATTTTTCTTGAAATTTTTTTTGAGAAATATGGGAGGGCAAATTTTGGGGTACAACAGTTGCCCCTGTTCAATCTTCTTAAACCTGAGGATGCAGATTGGCTGACGTGCCTTTCGTAATCCGAGGGTGGAAGATGATTGAACACTAGAGTGCCCAGAAATTTGCGCTCACATAGTAGCAGTGCGATGATGGAATGGGCTTATAGATGCTATTTAGAGGTTGCTGGATAGGATGATGGGCTTATAGATGCCATATGGATGTTGATCGCGTAAGAGATTCCTTAGCGAGAACTTGCGTACCTGCAAAACAGAAAATGATTACCTGACATGTTGCAGGAGCTGATTTTCAGATGATTGGTATAGATGTGTCCTGACTGGTTACAGGAGCTGGATCTGGAGCTTCAAACGGTGATGAATGAACCAGGGATGGTTACTACCTTAGCATGAATGGTAAGAGAACCTTGGGTGACTTTAACTTCAACAACGCTCGTTGAGAAAATCTTGGTGGGAATTACCATCTTCGCAGTATCGGGAAGAGAACCAAAGGAAATTATAATCTGAAAGGGAATTACATCTCACGCACCGTCGGGGAGAGAACCAAAGGAAATTATAATCTGAAAGGGAATTACATCTCACGCACCGTCGGGGAGAGGACCATAGGAAATTATAACCTAAAAGGGAATTACATCTCACGCACCGTCGGGGAGAGAACCATAGGAAATTATAACCTAAAAGGGAATTACATCTCACGCACCGTCGGGGAGAGGACCATAGGAAATTATAACCTAAAAGGGAATTACATCTCACGCACCGTCGGGGAGAGGACCATAGGAAATTATAACCTAAAAGGGAATTACATCTCACGCACCGTCGGGGAGAGGACCATAGGAAATTATAATCTCAAATAAAGACCTAATAACTTCTACTGAGTCTTCATCAGAAAAATCTGTTGGGAGTCAATTTAGCTGGACTAGAGAAGGCCTTGGACTGGATAAGAAATCTTTGGAGTTGATTAACTGAACCGGTCTAGGTCTTGAAAGATGATTGAGAATTTAACTGAATCTTTCCTGAAAGGTAAAAGTCAGTCATATGCAATGCATGATATGGATCAAGCAATGACGTTCTCAACATAAATGAGATTTGTATGATGCGTCTATGCATGCTGTAATGATGTATGTGATGTTTTAGGAATGTATATTTCGTTAGGAAAGTAAATCCTTGACGGGTGCCGGGAAGTCACTCCTGGGCTGATGTTGAAGAATAAGCTTTTACTTCCGCTGGGGATGATAGTTGCAAGAATACCGGTAGGAGAAGATAACTCCGTTGGGGACTAAACTTGGCGAATGGGAGATTCTGCGGGGGGGAAAATACTCTAGTGACCATGCTGGGGAGTGATACTCTGTGGGGAGAGAGAGGTTTTTGCTGAATGTTGATGATACCTTTCTGGGGATATCCTTGCTGTGTTGGAAGTATTGATAGACTTCGCTGGGGATAAAAAGGCTTCGTCGAGGACGATCTTTCCGTGGCTTTTGGCTGAGGATAACCCAGTTATATCCTGGTAGGGAAATAACTCTTTGAATAAAGCCGGACGACGCATTCGTGCTTTGCGAGGATAAGCTTCCAGAATCTACTGGGGATAAGCTTGCTGCTTGAGGAGATGGACTCCAACTTTCCTGGGGGACTGGATTGGACTCTCCTGGGGAGATTTTGGACTGTAATTTTGTAAGTTGAAAGAGGGAACCTACGTAGGGTTGCATGCTGATGAGTTTGTGTAAAACTGTATCTGAAATGGAGAAGGAACCTGGGTAGGGTTACTTTGATGATGAGTTCGTGTAAAACTTCGTTTTTTGGAAAGGGAGAACCTGTGTAGGGTTTCTGGGTGACGAGTCCATGTAAAACTGCATCTTGAAGAGAGAGAACCGGTGTAGGGTTGCTGCAGGATGAGTTCGTGTAAAACTTCTTGATGAACCGAGGTAAGGTCATCTTGAGATAGGTCCATGTGAGACTTCTGGAGGAACCGGGGTTAGGTTACTTGGATAAGTTTGTGTAAAAACTTCTTGATGAACCGGGGTTAGGTTATCTTGAGATAGGTCCATGTAAGACTTCTGGAGGAACCGGGGTTAGGTTACTCGGATAAATTTGTGTAAAAACTTCTTGATGAACCGGGGTTAGGTCATCTTGAGATAGGTCCATGTAAGACTTCTGGAGGAACCGGGGTTAGGTTACTCGGATAAATTTGTGTAAAAACTTCTTGATGAACCGGGGTTAGGTCATCTTGAGATAGGTCCATGTAAGACTTCGGGAGGAAACCGGGGTTAGGTTACTCGGATAAGTTTGTGTAAAAACTTCTTGATGAACCGGGGTTAGGTCATCTTGAGATAGGTCCATGTAAGACTTCTGGAGGAACCGGGGTTAGGTTACTCGGATAAGTTTGTGTAAAAACTTCTTGACGAACCGGGGTTAGGTCATCTTGAGATAGGTCCATGTAAGACTTCGGGAGGAAACCGGGGTTAGGTTACTCGGATAAGTTCGTGTAAAAACTTCTTCTGAAAATTGAGAAGGAACCGGTGTAGGGTTGCATGATTTTGATTAAGTGGATGATTGTCCTGTTTGGTTTCGGATGTTAACCCACGATCTGGAATTTGTAAAGGTAGATGGTAATCATCCTTATGTTGATCTTTCCTTTGTACTTTGGTTGGAAGAGCAACTGGATCGCCTGGATAACTCATTATTGCCCCTGCTTCGGAGATGAGGGAAGAGGATACCTGTGTGGGTGATTGACAAATCTTCGGGTAGACAAATGATGAGATACCGGAACATAGTCGTACGCTTTGATCCCTAACTTTTGCCTGGACCGCCCTTTCGGGTTTTCAGTCCATCGGGATACCCATTTTTGCCCAAGCCGCCTTTTCAGGTTTTCGACTTGCCGGGTGTACAGATTTTTCGTTTCATCCCTTATTTTTTCCCGAACCCTTTTGGTTCGCCGGAAAGCCCTTATTTTTGCCTAGGTATGTCAACCTAGCGGGTCTTTGATTACGCGTAGTACTTTTCCGACTATGTCCACGCTCTCAGAATGCAGGGAGTTGCCCCTGTTGGAAGTATTTTGCCATGCCCCAGATAATGGGCAATGCTCCTACTGTGCCCCTTGATTGGAGGTACTTCTGTTCACAAGGTGTTCATCGTGCGAATTTCCCTGCTGTTCAAACAAAAAGTCATATGCAAACAAAGTTATGTTAAAAATGCAAAGCCTATGTCTGTCTTGCAGATTTTGAAAATGCATTCTTTTTCCATAAAACAAGTGAATGTTTGTAAAACGTGATGTCAACTCCTTCTTTATAGTAAGCCTTAAGGAGTCAGGATACCTTTCGTCACAGTATGCTTTCGAACTAACCCATGCTTCAGCTAGGACTTTTAAGGGTTATAACGTGGTCTGGTTCACGGTTTAAGAAACAAAGGATAAAGGCTCAAATTTTATTTGTACCCACCCGCTCTTCGTGATGTTCTCCAAACTTAAACTCAGTTGATCATACGTTAGACCTTGTTTGAGTCTTTGCTCTGATTTTCCGGTGATGATTCGGATGTTGAACGTTTATTTGAATAGGCAGTCATCTCCTTTTTTTGCTGAGGGTTTGTAGGACCTCTTTCTTTTTGATTTTTGTTATCCCTTTCTTTTTTTGCCTGAACTGTTTCCTTTTTTGGGATTACAGTCAGCGGGATGCCCCAGTTTTATAAGTCTCCTTCATGGGTTTTGACTTAATGGTTTTTTTTATTTTTTGAGATAATGACTGCCTTTCTTTATTGATTATTCGGAACCATCACTGTCTTTTTTTCGTAAGGATCTCTTTGGTGCCATTTGTTATGCACTTGGATCAACTGAGAGACTACCCTGCCCCAGGTTATGATTAAGGGTTTTAAATTTCAAAAAGGAAAACTCCTACTTCTTTGGCTCATATGGGTTGACGAGGGATTATCATCCTTATAACTCCAGTGTTTAGGGATTGAAACAATGCCTGTACCTCATCAGCGGGGTCCGTTTGAAAGCATACTGTAAAGATCGTGGTATCGTTTTCGTCATCCTCCCTCAAGAGGCTTAGAATTATTAATCGAGTGTTGACATCATAAAAAATGTGAAAACAATTTGTATATAGTGAATACGAATATATTGCTTCAGAACAGACATATGCGATGCATTAATGAAATAACAATGTTTAACATGAGTAAATGTTTGAACAATCAAAGCACAACACAACTTGAACATTCGAATGAACAAAAGTTTCCTAGTCTCAGAGCTTGTCACTTCAAATGGTGAGCCTTGGAGGGACGGTAGAAAAATTCAGCCTGACCATCTTGTGTGAATTCCAGTGCTCCTTCATCAATCAGGTCCTGAGCCTTATTCTTCAAAGTCTAACAATTCTCTGTAGCATGCCCCGGGCTATCAGAATGATAAGCACAGCGAGCGTTGGGGTTATACCTTGAAGGTGTCCTGTTGGGATTCTTAGGAGGATCCTTTAGAGTTACCAAGTTCAACCTCAGCAGTTGTTGTAAGGCTTGAGGCAGCGACACGTTGAGCTTGGTGAATTGTCTTTTGGGCTTGTCTGGCTGAAGCTGGTGAGGTTGATACTGAATTGGTGATACTGAAGCCATGTGAGGAGCTTTCTCCTTGCCTCTTTGTCTCAAAGATGGTCGAACGATGACTGGCTTTTTACCCTTAGACGTTTGCCCCAGTTGGTTACCCTGAAGTAGTTGGTTGACGAGAACCCCGAGCTCATCTTGTCTTTGAGCTAACCCTTGAATGGCAGTCACCTGCCCCAGCATCTGGACCTTCAATGCATCCACCTCAGCTTGTAGGTGTTCCAGCCTTTCGTCCTCAACACTGTTCTTGACCAAGGTCCCCATGAGAAGTGTCCTTAGCTCCTCCTGCCCCTTGGATAGATTCAGGAGACTTTCCCCGAAACGAGTCTCTTGAGCAAGGAGGTCCTGGTTATCTTGTTGGGAAGCCATTGATGAAATAAACAGCGAGAAAGGTGAGTGACCTGCAACAAGGATACCTGTTATGCAATGATGTGTATGACATGCATGTAATGTTTTCAAGGACCTCGCAGGATAAACAAGAAAATTTGTTAGAACTTGGGTCTGGTAGCTTGATTGAAGGAACTGCATATTATTGAGAGTCCTTCTTCAAAGGGTCAAAGGCTCACCATATCCAGTGGGTCATAGCCCCTGACAATCTTGGCTCGGGGAACCTTCTTCAAGTGTCAAAGCTCACCATATCCAGTGGGTCATAGCCCCTGACTACCTTGGCTAGAGGAAAATAAATCCTCTTTGCCCCTTGCTGGGATAGTTGATTCACCATGACCTGCATCACAAGCCCTTGAGATCCTTGAAATGGGTTAGGATGTATGCAATGGTATGATGTTATGGTATGCATGGGGTAATGTGAGTAGCCCTGTTATGAGTCCCAATTAAGGACTGCAAACCAAAACCTGCAAGAAACTTAGTAAACCCTGTCATGAGTCCCAATTAAGGACTATAAACGAAACCTGCAAGAAACTCGGTAGACCTTGTTATGAGTCCTAATTAAGGACAACAAACAAAACCTGCAAGAAGCTCAAGTGTCAGACAACAAGCATGCAAATAGTCAAGTATGAAGGCACACAAGTCACACAAGAGAAACCCTTAGAGTTTAGGCCAGCATGGGGTCTGGGTATTACCCTCTTGAAGTTGGTGGGCTCAACCTGTCCTATTAGAAGTAATCGGGTTCTAAGGGTCCCAATATCACTGGATTGCTTTCATTGTTCATCGTTTCGATTTAGCCACTGAACTGGCGACCGAAATATTCCAGGAAAGCAACCCTCAATTGAGTGTAGTATCGAGTATCAACCAACCTCGGACTGCACCAAAGTCAGTTATCTCACTACCCTAAAGAGGCCAAGATAGTTCAATTAAGGTTCCTAAGGTCTGTTGATGCTTCACGACACCACGCGGAGGCCCCGTACTTTCCTTGACTGAACTCAAGGGTTACCGGTACACACCAAAGTGCCACATCAACGTAGCAGACTGTTTCAACCATGTCGGTATACCCCGCACAGTTCCCTCACAGCCTTGTTGCTACTTTCTAAGAAGGTATCCCCCAGATCCGGGTTTAGGATCTATAGAACTCCCAAGCAAGTCCCACAATAATAAAGCAAGCAAAGAAAACAATTGAAAACACAGTTATGAACTATCCCTAAGGTACACCTCACTTTATAAAGAATCCCCAGCAGAGTCGCCAGTTCTGTGATCGGTGGATCTGGAACTGACTGTTTAAAGCTGGTTTGCGAAATGTCGCGGAAGCAAAAGTCGCCACCGTCTTTTATTTTCTCCAAATGGAAAGGACAAAAGCACAGAAAAATTCCTTAAAGAGATTGCTCTCGGTTCGGGAGGTAGGTTATAGAAAGGGAAGGTGTTAGCACCCTTTCTATCCATGGTTATCCATGGGCTCTTAGATACTTGCTCATTTGTGTTTTCAAAAATGGTTTGTTTGCTTTTCAATTGTGGGTTTTAAAAAGTTTCTTTGAAAATTTCAGTTCGACTCTTGTATCGGTCCTCAAGAGTGTTTGAAAAGTTGCTTTCGAAAGCTTTTTGAAAAGGTGTCGGTGTGAAAAGTATTTTTTTGATTTGTTTTGAAATTAGAGCAAGTATCTAGAGTCGTCTACCTACCCTAAGGAATTCGTCTGTGTAAAAGTCCTTTGAAGTAGTGCCATCCCACCATTGAGAGGTAGGTAGCACCACCGTTGGAGGTGTTCGGGTCAATTCGAGGTTTGGGACATGGTGATCACCAGAGCAATGGGAAGACACCTTAGAAGCTGCCCTCATGCCAGGTTCCCGGATCATGAGGACTTACTAAGACATCCTCTACTCGACGATCACCTTTCGAGGCAAGGCAACAGTGAGGCGTACCCTAGGGGTGGTGTGTGATTTGTGTGTCAGATTCATTTATTTTTGTCTTGTCAGGTTATGGGTGATCTATGCGTTTGTTTTTATTTTTTTGTCATTCATTCTTGCATGCATTTATTTAACAGTTAAAAAAGATGCGGAAATTGAAAGTTCTAAACTATTACAAAGGCGCGGGTCCACATCGCCAAAATTAAAATCCAGGACCCGATTTGACGGAAAGTAAATAAAGAAATAAAATAAAGTGCGAGAAATTAAGTTTACAAGGCTTTGGGAGAGTTACATAAATATTTAAAAGAAGGAAATAAATAAAATGCGCGAATAGGAATTAGAATTGGAAACGAGGGCGTTGGACCCTTTTTAATGAAATTAAATTAAATGATTATTAAATTAATAAAATAAAAATGAAAAGAAATTGTTTTTTGAGATTTTTTGTATTTATGTTTTTTATGTATTTTTATGAGAAAGATTAAGTGAAATTAAAATATGAACCCTAATTCTAATTTTTTTTATTTATTAAGAAAAACATGTTAAAATTAAACCTAAAATTAATCTAATTATTTACATGCAATTTTGATTTATAAAAATAAATAATTAATTATTAGTGAAATTTATTTACAAAAAATATTAATTAAATAAATATATTTTGATTTTTATGACTTTTCTGTTTTTTTACTATTTTTTATATTTTATGAAAATAAGTTAAATTAAAGGAATTAATTAAAAAAAGAAATAATTGAAATAAATAAAATAAGGAAAAGAAAAAAAATACAATACCTTGGGGGGTTTCTGTCCCCTTTTTGGAGGTGAATTGGAGTGGTTTGACCATTTGTGTTCTGGTCTCATCATACATAAGTTGTTCTACTTTGGCCATTTGGCTTTTGGCCATTTGCGTTTTGGCCTCAACGTTCCTTAATCTTCTCAGGATATCTGTCTCGCCATGTATTTGACTTTTGGCTTTTGGCCTTTTGGCTTTTGGCTTTTGGCCATTTGGCCATTTGGCTTTTGACTTTTGGCCATTTGGCTTTTGACCTCAACGTCCCTTAATGAACCTGCATGGGATCCTGTCTAAATCTGCAGTGTTGAATCTCATGAAAACATTAAATAAAATCATAAAATGCAAATAAAGCCAATATATGAAGAAATTTAATGTTTAGGCACACTATGGCATGTATGAATGATTATACCCTTTTGATCATGGAGATCAAATCAATCTTACCCTTACTGGAAAATCAGTGGCCTGAATGCTTTTATGCCTTACTGGAAAATTAGGATCATGGAGATCAAGCCAGCCTTATCCTTACTGGAGAAATAGTGAGGTGTTGGTTTGTAACTGAGATGGCTTTGTTTGTAGTGAGAGAGGGATTTGTAATAAGGATTTCAAGGTTTTAGGGTTCTTGAAAGAGTTTGATATTCCAACAGTGTTGTGGCAAGGTTTTTTCTCTCTTTTTCTCTTCTCCTCTTTTTCTCCTCCTGGTTTGTGTGACAAGAAGGTGATTATATAGTGGAAATTAGGGTAAAGAAAATGGGCTTTGAATGTGCAATTAGGCCTCCAATATTCACTTGAATTCGTCACTTTCCAGGCTAAATCGCAGGGACTTAAGTGCATTTTTTGAAGTTGAAATGTGAAAACAAAATGTAGCCGACATCGAGAACTAACTCCTGTCCGAAAATCGACTCAATCGGATAAACGGTGAATTAGTTATGAATTTTTGAAGTTTCAGCTCAGACAAACTTATTTTGGGCTCCAGTGTCGGCTCTGACACGTTCTTCAATAAAAAACTGGTATTGATCGGTGCATAATTTGGTCTCGACTTTTGAAGCAAAGTTGTAGATCTATGAGTCATTGACCTTGTGTAAAAATATGAGTCCAATCCGATAAAAATTGACCGAGTTATGAATTTTCGAAGTTTCGGCTCAGATGAAATAATATTCAGCATTCAGGATTTTCAGCGTGTCACGCACTCTGAGCAAAAAACGAAGGCCTTTTGAATACCGTTTGAACTCAATACCTTCTGTGAAAATGTAGCCAACTCAATTTGTGAAATCTTGGCACCGGAACCAGCTCGATACGATGAAAATCGACCAAGTTATGATTTTTTGAACATGACACAAATAAACTTCTGTCACAAATTTTCTGCACGAAAATACTTGATAAATCCACATTTTTGAAGACCTTCTGATCGAAATTGGCTTCCAGCCGTGAGAGATGAAAACGTAGATAATGTCAAGACGGAATTTTGGCCACCGGAACGGGTTCAAAACGAGCCACGATCTTCAAGTTATGAATTTTTTAGCGCGTAAAAACTGCACTTTCAGCACACTTTTTCACTATATCTCTTCAAGAAAACTCACACATTCGGATACCTTCTTTAAAGAATTGACTCTTGAGCCGAACCTGAATTTGAGAATACGTTATCAGAGATATCTTGGCGAAAGAATACCTGAATATGACGCGCCAGGTTGGACTTGTGAATTTTTCTTGAAATTTTTTTTGAGAAATATGGGAGGGCAAATTTTGGGGTACAACAGTGTTGTACTCATATCTCCTGAAGGATGTCACACTCCCTTCACGACAAGACTCTACTTCAACTGTACAAATAACATGGCAGAATACGAAGCGTGCATTTTTGGTCTCAAAGCTACCATAGATTTAGTGATCAAGTTCTTAAGTGTATTCGGAGATTCAGCTTTGGTCATTAGCCAAATCAAAGGAGAATGGGACACCAAACACCCTAACCTTATCCCCTACAAAGAACATGTGTTGACATTAATCCCACACTTTGAGAAGATTACCTTTGAGCATTTCCCACGAGAAGAAAATCAACTAGCGGATGCGCTAGCCACGATGTCGTCCATGTTTAAACTTAAATGGGATAACGAGGCTCCCCAGATCACCAGTGAACGAATGGATGAACCAGCTTACTGTCACGAGATCAATACTGAAGAAGTAGTGGACTGGCCTTGGTTCCACGAAGTCAAGAGGTATCTCGAGGCTCAAGAATATCCGGAAGGAGCTTCAGTCAATGATAAGAAGTTATTAAGGAGATTCTCTACTAAGTTCTTCCTTAGTAATGGCATTCTCTACAAATGCAGCCATGACTCTGTTTTGCTCCATTGTGTAGAAAAGGTTGAGGCAGAGAGGATCATGGTTGATCTACATGAGGGAACTTTTGGCACCCATTCCAGTGGACATACGATGGAAAATAAAATCCTATGGGCAGGTTATTACTGGTCTACCATGGAAGCAGATTTCTATTAACACTCTCGAACCTGTCATAAGTGTCAGATCTATGCTGACAAGGTGCACGTACCTCCAGTTCCCTTGAATGTCTTGAAGTCTCCTTGGCCCTTATCTATGTGGGACATCTATATGATTGGGGAAATCAAGCCAACATCCTCTAATGGACACCGCTTCATCTTGGTGGCCATTGACTATTTCACAAAGTGGGTTGAGGCGGCTTCTTTCGCTTCCGTTACCAAGAATGTTGTAGCCTGGTTCATCAAACATAATCTCATTTGTCGGCATGGTATCCCATAGAGGATCATCACTGACAATGGTATGAATCTCAACAACACTATGATCACCGTACTGTGCACATAATTTAAGATCCAGCACCATAATTCTTCCCCTTACCAGCCAAAGATGAATGGTGTTGTCGAAGCCGCAAATAAGAACATCAAAAAGATCATACAGAAAATGACAGTCACGTAGAAAGACTGGCATGAGATGCTACCATTCGCTCTCCACGGTTATCGTACCACGACACACACATCAACCGGGGAAACACCCTACTCTCTGGTATACGGCATGGAGGTTGTCTTGCCTATTGAGGTCCAGATCCCCTCTCTGAGAATTATGAAGGATGCAGGGTTGAGTGAAGACGATTGGATCCAAACTCGTCTTGATCAACTGAACTTGATTGATGAGAAAAGGCTTACTACTGTCTGTCATGGTCAAATGTATCAAAATTGGATGATCAAGGCTTTCAACAAAAAGGTCAGACGGCAAGTATATCAAGTCGGGGATTTGGTGATCAAGCACATCATACTGCCGTAACGTGATCCCAGGGGCAAATGGACTCCTACATACGAAGGACCGTTTGTGATCAAAAGCATATTCTCTGGTGGAGCAATGATCTTAACCACTATGGATGGCGACGACCTGCCACACCCTGTAAACGCGGACATAGTCAAAAGATACTACGCATAAGAGACCCGCTAGGTTGACACACCTAGGAAAAACAAGGGCATCCCGACGAACCAAAAAGGTTTGGGCAAAAATTAGGGATAAAACAAAAAAAATATGTACACACGGCAAGTTGAAAACCCGAAAGGGCGACTTGGGAAAAAAAGGGTATCCCAGTGGACTGAAAACCCGAAAGGGGGGTCCAAGAAAAAGTTACGAAATTAAAGCGTATGACTATGTCCCGTTGGATCACCTTTACAAACAACCTTTGGCTTCGACTGATAAACTCAGCGGTTCTCATCAATCAAATCAACTTCGGACAAGGCAGCAAGTGGACAAGACGCTCAGAGACATGAAGGCTATAGCGGAATGGGAACCCCATGGGATTATTACACATAGCTATCTTTCCTTTGTATCAAATTTTCATTTTTTACGACGATATTCTCTTACTAGGATGTTCGTCTCATTGTACAAAATACTTATTCAAGTTAATGCAAAGATACTCCTTTGAAAGTGCAAAAATATTTGTTTTTCTTTAACTTATGTGTTTTGTTTACAAAAACGTCCAATGATTTATTTTTGAACATATGCATTTGAACATAACTACTGTTTACAAATGAGCAAAAAATAGAAGACAATCACTAATGGCTTTAAGAAATAGGATAATATCTTTAGACTATTCCTTAAAATCCCCCGTAGTATGCAACTTAATTCCCAGTGGAACAAAACTTCCAGTTATCAATCCCCGGTAGAAGTCATCCAATTTCTCAGGATTCCCCAACAGATTTCACAAAGCCATACACGGCGTTTCCCTTACAACAGAATTTATTTCTATAACAAACAGGAGCTCATCAACTCATAAGCACTTCAAAACATGAAGACTTACACTCCACATCCCCAACAACAGTCGGGGATTTATTTTCCCTAGTCCAATAATGTTACAACAACATAGCTTATATGCCTATACATCGCATCCATACATCATGACATTGACAACACGAACGCATACAACATAATCTAATTCATTTTATTGAGAACATCATTATGTAATGCATTTCATACATCATGACATTGCATACAACTAATCTTTTATCTCTTCAGGAAATTTCAGTCAGCAGATGGCTATCATCAACAATTTACAAAGGTCAGAGATTGATTCCTGAGACAAGCCAAGACAATTATCTACACGACCAGCTGAAGCAATCCAGCACGGGTTCTTCTCATTCAACTTTTAGATACAGTTCAGATATGCTCTAGACATAGATGCCATTCTGATACTCATTAAGATTCAACTTTCAGATACAGTTCAGATACGATCCAAACACGGACGCTATTCTGATACTCATTCAGGTTCAACTTTCAGATACAGATCAGATACACTCCAGACACGGATGCCATTCTGATACTCATTCAGATTTAACTTTCAGATAGAGTTCAGATACGCTCTAGACACGGATGCTATTCTGATACTCATTCAAATTCAACTTTCAGATACGCTCTAGACACGGACGATATTCTGATACTCATTCAAATTCAACTTTCAAATACAGTTCAGATACGCTCTAGACATGGATGCCATTCTGATACTCATTCATATTCTGCTTTCAGATACAGTTCAGATACGCTTCAGACACGGACGCTATTATGATACTCATTCAGATTCAACTTTCAGATACAATTCAGATACACTTCAAACATGGATTCCATTCTAATACTAATTCAGATTCCACTTTCAGATACAGTTCAAATATGCTCCAAACACAGACGTTATTCTGATACTCATTCAGATTCAACTTTCAGATACAGTTCAGATACGCTCCAGACACGGATGACATTATGATACTCATTCATATCCCTCTTTCAGATACAGTTCAGATACGCTCCAAACACGGACGCCATTCTGATACTCATTCAGATTCAGCTCTCAAATACAGTTCAGATACGCTGCAGACACGGACGTCATTCTGATACTCATTCAATTTCAGCTTTCAGATACGGTTCAACAATCATTTTTGGATGGAATCTACAAGCCCGTCTCCAACAACTTTCCATCACCTCTCCAAATGGAATCTTTAAGCCCATTCCCTACACCATCAACCACTACATCCTCGAGTGCAAATTTCTGGGCACTCTAGTGTCCAATCATCTTCCACCTTCAAGTCACGAATGGCAAATCCGCCAATCTAACTCTTCAGGTTTAAGAAGATTGAACAGGGGCAGCTGTTGTACCCCAAAATTTTCCCTCTCACTTATCAAATATTTTCTCACAAAGATCTCTCTTGGTTCAAGACTGCACTAGGGTTGATCAACTCAAGACACCTCCTTAAGCACTGATGACCAAAATTAGGGTTTGAGATTGCACAAGGATAATTGAACTTTAAATACCTCATATGACTTTCATGGATAATTATGGACCCCCAAGATTACTCATGTCAAGTTTCAATCCTTGGATGACATTTTTGCTCAGTCAATTGAGCAGTTGACCTAAAAATCAACTGTATTGGGGAAAAAGTAAACTTTGGCCAATTTGCAGTCAAACTTCATAATGTTTTATCCACATCAATATTATAAACTCATATGTATCATTTGATCAAGTTTAGACCACATTTCCTCAAGAATTTTGATCAAATCATCAAAAGGGCAAAATGGTCAAAATTAGGGTTTTGACTGAGGAAAGGCAATTTTTTATTTTTGACCTACCAAATTGTCAATTGGTTTGAAGCATGATCTCAAGATTTCAATTGCATCATTTTGACCTGATGACATGAACCAAAACATTGCTCAAGATTAATTTGATTGATAGTGAATTTTCAGTTAACTGATCAAAAGTCAATTGTACACTGAAAAGTCAAACTTTGACTTTTTGGTCAAAATCCAGTGTCAAAGATCACAATACATCAAAACATTTAAAAATATGAAACTTATTCATCAAGAAATCAAAAAGTCAAGATTTCATTTTGAAAAGTCAAAGTTTTCTAACTTAGAAAATTTTCTAAGTGTTTAAAACTTCATGTTTTTTCACAACTTTGAGCAATTTTTTCACCATGATGCAAAATGATTTAGAAGAAACATTGAACATGAAAGTTGTAGATCTCCATGATATCTACAACATTTCTTTACACAAATGCTTCTAAAAGTGCTTATATCTCAAGTTATTAATTCATAAAGTCATGGTCTTGAAATTGAACACTTAGTGAAATTTTGCCCTAGTTTTGGTCAGGATTTTGCCTTAACTTCATGGCACTTTTTCATATAGTTCCAAGTGGAACTTTCAAAAGTGATTCAAAGAGGGGTTGTAGAGCACATTACAAGCTTTCCAAAATATCCAAAAACCCCTTGAGATCATTTGTGAGCAAGGAGAATCGAAGAGATGAAGTTAGGGTTTTCAAACTTAAATTACAAGCCATTTCATGATGAACAAAAATTCAAATCCAAGCCTAGGCTGCATAATCTTTGCTTTGCAGGCCTCACACTTGTTTGTCACTCCATAAATAAATGTTTACACAGCTGTTAGAGCTTTAATCCAAGCACTTGAGCCTTTATCCAAGTTACATTTCCATTTATGGCATAATGTTTCCATTTCCATTTTGATAAAGCATCGCTTTTGCAATTGTCAACTTCTTGAGGTTTGCACTTGTTCTTTCTACACACACAACCCATATAAACCAAAAGCAATGTGTCTAAATCCTCTTTGAACTCAGAACATGCTTGTATAACACTTTGAGATTTGTCTTCTCACTTTTCTTCGAAAGCAAGTTATAGAGCCAAAAGGCTAGAACTCAGAAACCTTGAGTGCATTTGATCTCTAACCTTTTCCATACATATACACAAGTCTATTGCAACATAACAAACGAGTTCAAAGACCCCAAAACACTCCCAAACACTCTGCAACTCAGAATCTGCCATAACTTGATAGTTTTGAACTTCACATAGCCATCTCCAAATCCACTCGTGTGTATTGAGTTTTAACCATCCAAACACTTAATATACATCATATCAAAGTGATCCAGGCCCCTGATTCCTGACTGTAACTCCTTCATCACTATCCACCATTTTAAAAACTGAAGCTTGCAACTTGACTTGAGTTGGGAGTTTCAGCATCCTCAAAGCAAAGTAGGAGTTGGAACACACTCAAGGAGGTCCAGGCAAGCTACAGAAATCATCAGGCCATCATAAAGGTTGCTCAAACTCCATACACGACTCCAGTTGTAAGAGGTAAGTTTTCAAACTTCTATCTCTTCATACAAGTATCATTTGATTCTGATTTGTGAAGATAAAATGTAGATACCATTGCCACGAAGTTGTACATGTCCATAGTTTGCATTTATATGGCCTGAGCTTAGAGAATTTTAGAGTTGAAGTTTCTGAAATTTTTAGGTTTTAATTTAGGGCCAGAAAAATTCTCACTCATCTTGGATTTATAGCTTTAGTTATTTATAAGGTTGGATTCGTGGGAAGAAATGCCATAACTTTCATGTTTGAACTTTCCATTTTTATTGAGAGATGAAGAAGTTACAGGTACTCTGGCTAGCTAAAGGTTGAAGACGAAGTACAGGCCTTGGAAGCATGTTACGTTATATATTTATCATTTCATTTTATTAAACGGATGTATAGCCACCCCAGTGGTAAGGCAGCACGCATTTCATGCTCAGGGCATGGGTTCAAGCTCCAGCGCTGCCACTTTTCTAATTTTTCACATTTTTTCTCTTTTTTGTTACAAGCATGCAGTGCATGGTCCCTTATGCTGGGCCTACCATTTTTTTGATGGATTTTAACCCTCTGCCTTACTTTTTCACCCCTGGCCCATTATTTTCTTTATTATTTCATTTTCTTTTTTTATTTTATTTTCATTTCATATTTTCCTTTATTATTTTCACTATTATTATTATTTATTTTTTTTATTAATAAAAATCCAAAAATATTTTTATTTATTATTTACACTTATATATATATATATTTTTTATTTTCTCTATAAAACAAAAAGACTAAAAAAAATTTCTCTTAATAATTAATTTATTTTTAATAATTAATATCTAGACATAGGTTTAATTATTTATTTTCTTAATTAAAATTAATTTAGAACTTAGGTGTATTTTAATTAATTTTCATATTATTTTTATTAAGTTAAAACCTTTTCAAAAAAAAACCCTAAAACATATTTTTTAACTTAATTTCCTTAATTAATTTACGTTTAAATTTTGTTTATTTTTCATTAATCATCTCTCTTAATTAGGTTAAAACCCCTTTCATAAAAACAACAAAAATCATTTCTTTTTCCATTTATATTCTTGCATTTTATTTTCAATTTTGTATAATATTCAATATGGTTGTAATAGATAATTAGGTTTAATTTTCTTGCAATCCCCATTTGTAAATTTGTGCACCCCCTCCCCTAATGATGTAATAGCGTAGTAATTTTACTTTTCGCAATTTATCGCTTTATATAAATGCTAGTAATTAGGATTTGTATGGAAAGATAAAATCAACAAGTAGCAAACCCTAATTCAAGACAAAAACCAAGTATGAAAATCAATACACTTGCACACAAGCACCCCTAGGGTAAATACACTTGGTTGCCTTACAAAAATGATCATATTACGCATGTGAGGTATCTTAGAAAAGACAAGTAAAATACAAGATCATAGTCCCTCGATGACGCTATCAAAAGTTGTCTTTCAAAATGATCTTAGTCCCTAAAGAAAAATGCTAAGATACCTTGCAACATTGCTAATCATGGTTATACGATGACCCACACCCGTCCCTTCTACATCCAAAGATAGGGTTCCTTACCAAATCAATGATAAGATAACAATGTCAAAGGAAAAAGGAAATTAACATGAAATACTTTTGAGTAGGTAAATTGTTCCTAGTTACTTGCTCTATTTAAAAATAAAAACATCCTTGCTATTTTCAAAATAAACACCAATACTTTCAAAACATCTTTCAAAACTTGAAAACATTTTCAAAAGATCAAACACTTTGTATACATTCTTACGAACGAGAATCATTACAAAGTTTGCCTAAACAATAGCCTCTTTTCAAAAATACTTTCAAAACCACACAAAGCACAATTTCAAACAAAAGCAAGTGATCTAGCAAGTAACTAAGAGCCCATGGAAAACCATGGATGAAAAGGGTGCTAATACCTTCCCTTTTCATATCTACCCCCCGAACTCAAGAAATAATCTCAAAGGTCTTTCCTGTGCTTTTTCACCTTTCCATTTGGATAAAAGAAAACTCGGTGGGGACTCTTACTAACCACAACATTTGCGATCAAATGCAAAACACCCAAGTCAGTTCTCCCACCATATCACACAGCTTAAGCATCCATTTGATTCCATTATTTTCCATTGCAAAGATTGTAACCTCATCTTTCTAAAGCATCCAGAATCATGCCCTAAGACCCCTTGAGCTGAGAATGCCATTGGTCAGAAGTTGGCAATTTGAAACTGAATTTTCCACCAAGTCAGAAGTTTGAAATCCTTGATTTGGCTTCTAAACACGTTGTTTCTGTGCGTTTTTGCTTCTGAACATGTTTAGTGAACTTCCAGAAGTGATTAGCATATCAAAACACACGTTTTGGATGAGTTTTGATCAAATTAGAAGTCACACTTTTCTTGTTTGCAACTTCACATGATTTCCCTCCAAACTTCATCATATCACACGCTTGGAAATTCCATTTGATTCCCTATAAATAGAGAGTCATTCCACATTCATTTCCTCAAGCTTGGATAGCCAGAATCACCCTGCCAAACTTATTCCATAACTCAAAATTCAGCAACTTCGAAATCTATTCTCAAGCCTTTTTCAATCCAACTTTTCCATCAATTCACCTTCCTTGGTCTTCCCTGAAGCTAACCATATAATTACCTTCAATATTCGTGCCCTATATTGCTCCATAGAAGTCCAGTTTCAGAGCTCTGCAACTCAACTTCAATAGATAGATTCCTTCATCAATTCTTCAAAACTTTGATATCACTGTGGCGCTGTCATTGCCCTGGTTCTAGTTGCAACACTTATTTTTTACTGGAAACACATTTTGACCATGAAATTTCAAATCCCTTTTCAAAACTTTCCTTCTAAATTGCTTGGACTACAGTTTATATAAATTTGTCGCGAGGGTGTGGTTGTCTTCATCTTGAAGAGACGAAACGAATGGCATAGGTCTCGTGCTCTAATTTTACAGATTGAGCAACCTGGTTTTGGGACTGGCTGGAGGTTGAAGATGACCAATGTGTCATCCTTCAACCAATGAAACAGCGCCATTTGGATTTTTTTGAATTTCTGATTTACATTTGATTCAGTGCTTTATTCACTAATGACCATGATATGCACAGCGCGTCGGATCCCTTGGATTTGATTACTAACGGCTTTTGACACTCATCTAATGGTCTGCATATTTTTTTCTTTTATTTTCTTTTCTGATTTTTATATTTAATTGTTTTAAACTTCAAAAAATCATAGAAAATTCATTTTTAGTCCAAAAATTCTGAAAACAAATTCTGAAAAATATTTTTGATTATTCTCTTTTTGATTTTTATTTTTTCATAATTTAATTTTGTGTTTTGGTATTTTTTATAAATTTTCACTTTATTTGAATTGTTTTAAATGTTTAAAAATACTTTTATTCATTTTTAAATTCTGAAAAAATTATGGAATGATCTAATGATATTGTGACAAATATTGGTGACCTAACTTATTTTTTATTTCTGATTTTGTATTTTTTATCATTTTTAGTTTATTTTACTCATTTCTTTTAATTTTAAAAATAGTTTCTGACTTTAAAAAATTATCAAAAAAATTTATAAAATCATTTGAGTCCTTTTCTGATTTTTCTATGGACTTACTTTTTATTTCTTGATCAATTTGAATATAGTTGATATTTTTCTCTTTATTTCTATTTTAAAACATTTTTTTAATCCTTTTTTGTATATATTAAATGTAATATTATTTTGTGACTATTTTCTGGATGATCTTGGGTTAAATTTTTGATCATGAACTTTATTAATATCTGGATCCATGGTGTTGAGTCTAATTCCATAAAAGTTGATGAATGATTTTAATAATAGTTTGATTAAATTTAATTCAAAAGTGGTTTGTATATTCTCTCCCACCCCTCTTCATCTCATCCCTTTCCTATTGCACTAAGTGTTATTGGAGCATGATCTATATATCATGTCTCAAAACAAATGGTGCATAGATTGCTATTGACCGGCCTCAAAATAGGTGCGACTTCTATATAAGTCCACTTACGATTGCTTAACATACCGCTAAATTTTGTCCCGATTCGAATAAATGATCATTCGTGGCCCAAACTTATGTTTGCAAGCCCAAGTATGTTAATTTGATCTCTTTGGTCCAATAACCTTGAGATTCATTGTGTGGGGGCTTTGGTTCTACCAATCCTCTAATGGATCTACAACACCTTTGGTCAATGCAGATTACTTAAACATCGTTGATCACTAAATGGTACTCATGAGGATTCCAAATGGATGATATAATTGACAAAAAGAAAATGCAACTTGTTATGTGGAGGCTTTGGTTCTACCAATCCTCTAATGTGTTACAAATGCAAGTTTCAATATGATCATCCAACTAACCACTAATCACTAATAATTGACTTTATCCTGTATTTTTATTATATGCCCCTTTTAGTTTTATGCACTATTTACTTTTAGCATTTACATTTCATTCCATTTTCATCTTTTCTCATTTGAGCATTCACTTTCTTGTCATTTTTTATTTTTCTCACTTGAGCTTTTATTTTCTTTTCTTAAGATACCTAATAATCAACATAAACCCTAAAAATCTTTAATCATACTTGGACTATTTTCTTACTATCCTTGGCATTATGGAGCATTGGACTTCTTGGACTTAGGATTAGAAACCTTGGCTTATGATTGGAGATCTTGTGACCTTATATGATTATTTTGTTTGGAGCTCTTGAGGTTTACCTCAAGACATTGGGTTGTTTGTTTGTTTTGTGTGCAGGTTATTGTGATTACACTTTTTGTTTGTAATCTAGAATTCACCCGTATACAGCCGTTACTTTGTCCAATTTTTGTGAAGACTTAATACATTTGGAGTTTGGTTCTTTCAAGAGGTCTAATATATTTGTTTGCTTGGTTCCAATCCAAAGAATGAGAATTCTATCTTGGATCATAATGTCAAGTGTTGGCTTCTTGTTGGTTAGATGGTTCCTATCCCTAGCTTTTACCTTATGCATTAGGATAGTCTCTTCTTCTCCTTTCATCTTCTTAAATTTCACAAAAATCTTCTCCCTCCTTTTGAAAACTCTTCTTATTTTTAAAATTGAATCACTTTCATAATAAACTTGGACTTAGGTCCATGCATTTTTAAAACATTTTCATAAATAACTTCAATAAATTTAATGATACTTTGACTTTTTTTTTGAGAAGACTAAAAGTCAATCAATATCATTTCAAATTATTTTTCCACTTTGGCTTTTATCTTTAAACTTTTCTCAAAAGATTAGACTCTTATCAATCCTTGTAGTGATGCAAACAACTATACTTCTAAAATATATAATGAAGAGAGATATTTTTCCACTTGGGTGTTGAGTGAGGCATTGTTGATTTTAAAATCCAAGCCATATCCTCCACTTTGAGATGATACAAATTCTCTTTTCTCATGATTGTGGGTAGTAGGTATGTTTTCCACATGGACAATGACGATGATGTTTTATCGCATAAAAATTAAACCAACACACTTACGTTTAAATTTTTTTAAAGAGGAACTACGTGTGCCCTGATCCCCTATTGTACGAAAAGGTGGTACATAGGCACTAAAGGTTCGCAACCGCGGCGGGTGCAAAAAACCATAAAAATATATTTCTTTTCTCACCTCCACCATCCATTTTTTATAAAACATTTTTATAGCTAAAATATACAGATTTTACAAAGAGGATCATGCGTAATATTGTAGATGTTTATGGTGCTAATACCTTCCCTTTGCATAACCAACCCACTTACCTTGAATCTTTCCCCCTCTTTTGGGTTATTCGCTCTTTTGCCATTCCTTTAAAAACAATAAAGCGCGGTGACGATTTTTATTTTGATCTGTATAAGTCTAGTCAATCACATGGCTTAGTCTTAAACATTTCTACCGCTACAGCAACACCAAATTTCAAGATAGAAATTAGTAGAACATGATAGGATCAAAATTTTTATGAAATGATGTCTTGATGAGTGAGAAAATCGCGCGCGAAGAATGCTACATGAACAATTTTCAAACATGATTTTCTCCCTCAATTTTCCACCAATTTAAACGATCCAAAAATGAAAATTGATCAGAAATATGCAAGGATTATGAATATGCTCTTAGATTTTTCAAAAGGTTCATGGATTTAAAAATAAAATGCAAGTTGCAGTAGAGGGAGAACATGGAGTATCTACCTTTGAAGTGAAATTGATGGTGCTTAGGCTCAAATAAAGAACAAGGAATGGAGAAGAAGCTTGCTTGAATGTGCAGATATAATGAGTAGAGAGGGAGATGCGAAAAAACTTGTTTGCTTAACAATGTTAGCTTGCTTGAAAATGGAGGAAAGAGAGAGAAGAACTTCTTGCTTGTAAAGAAGAGAGTTGTGTGAGAGAAAGAGAAATAAGAGCTTGCTTTCTACTTGCTATCTTTTAACCCGTTTGGATGTTGAGTGCAATGCTTTATATAGAGTGAAGAAAGAGAGAAAATGGAAAGTGAGAGAAATGGAAAGAATGAGAGAAGGAGTGATGTGTTGCGTTTTTGTATGCAAATGAGGGTGAAAATCACGTGCTTAGGTAAGTGAACAAAGGCTGGGGTGATGAGTTGGCTATTGGTCTTGGTTGGTCACAAAAAAATTCATGCATTTTCATACAAACTTGCCATTTCATGTACACCTCTTTACTCCCTTATATCTCCCTCCACGATGCATGAAACGTGACAAACTTTGAATAAAAAATGTAGAGGACACTTCATACTCCAACTTTCATGTTCAAAATTTTTCAAAATGAAGCTTGAATCAATCAGATATTTGACCATGAACACGTGCTTACAAACTGTTTGACAAAATTCCCTGCCTACCTGGGATTACTGCACGCGCGTGATGGCTTGCTGGGTAGAAAATTCGGCATGCATGGTGTCTACTTCTCACAATTATATCTCAAAATGTAGGAAGAATTTGGAGAAACTTTCTGAAGCAGATTTGTTCCTCACATTTAGGGCTTGAACTTTGATGTTGGACATTTTTCAAAATAATGAATATTTCACATAGAAAAGTGATGATGAATGCGCGCCCACAACATGTTTGATGAAATGACTGCCTAGTGCGTGCGTGCATTGCCTTGTGCTGGGCAAAAATTCTGTTTTCAGCTCAAAATCCTAATCATCATATCTTTCTCTACACTTAACCATTTGAGATAATTATTGAATGAAAAATGAAGAGAAAACTTCAATATACAACTTTCATGTTGGCAACTTTTTGATTTTAGTCCAAATGGTCATTCAAAAATGGACATGAAGAAGTCAAATGTTTGCATTTTTAACCAAAATTTCACTAAGTGTCAAAATCTTCCAAGCTTCATAACTTTTTTCCTTTCATTTTTTGAACTTGTATCCACTCCTACAAAGTTGGATAATTTTTCATCCTCTTTCTAGGCATATAAAGTTTGCACATTTTCAATAATAATTGAGAAAGTTGTAGCCAGTCAAAAATCAGCCCTATGGATACTTAGAAAAATTTCAAAACTTCAAATAAATTCCTTGACAAGTTATCTCCAATTCACACTTATTCTTGATATTTTTGCCAATATTAACCATGAAATATGAGAATCAGGATATTGAATTGATGGTTGACCAAAAGTCCACTTGGTCAACATTTAATTTTTACTGTCTTCTGACAAAATGACAAATTTACCCATTTTTATCAATTGAACCCTTTCAAGCCAAAGTTGATGATCAAAATTCCAATGATAGATGCTCATGAGTATGTATAGAATTATGGGATCAAGAATTGCCCAAAAATCCAACAATCTCATTATTAAAACTCAAACCCTAGTTTTGCACTCTGTACTAGGAGATAACTGGTCAAGCTTCAAACCCTTATTTCCTCTGGGCATCAAGAGATGCTTTTTGAACAAAATTGATTCCAATGATGATAAAATAATGATGCTTAAATCCTTAGCTCATCTAGACCCCCAATAACTCCAACTTGGGCAAAACCCTAATTTTGACTGATGAATCTAAAGGATACGATTTTCCTTATAAACAACACAATACTCAATCTTCTAATGATCCAATGAGGTGGATAAGATATGAGATATGTGATACCTTTGGGCTTGAAAGATCCAGAGGTTTAGATAATAAGGCCCTTCTTGAGCAACTTGTCTATACAATCAATCTTCCAAAGCTTGAGGGAAACTTCGCAACCAAAATACTTTGATCCCTACACAATGCATGAATGCAATGCAACATGATGTTTATGATGAAACATAAGCCTAAATCAAGAGGGTAAATTTTGGGGTGCAACATCTGCCCCTATTTAATTATCTTTAACTGGTTATGCAAGAAAAGTGACAACTTTCGAGCATTCAGAGTTGAAGATGATTGAATATGAAAGAACCCGAAAATTTACACTCTTGAAGAAACAGTAGAACCCACCAAAGACAAAGAAAACTAGCAGAAGCGAGATTAAGAAGATACCAAACGAAATTGGATTTAGAAAATAAGGGGTTTAATGAACATTGGACCTCCCAAGACATGCGCCAGAATGAAATTGTAACGCAGATATCAATAATGTTGAAACAGAACTAAAGCATAGAAAAGTAGATGAAACTAAACTTCATAATAAATGTGTCAGGCCAAAATTGGGCTTCAAAAAGGGGTGAGACAAGACTCAAACCAAAGAGAATAGGCGAAACTAAACTTCGGAAAAGAAAAAGTATGTGGGGCAAAGTGGCTAGAGTGCGTGATTCTAGGAGCACCTGCAAGTCTCAGCCTAAGATAGACAGTTTGAAGGAACTGAAAGAATCCCAGGAGTGAGGAATAAAACGAGACGAAACTCGACCCAAAAACTAGTTAGGAGAAACTAAACTAGATGAGTACCAGGACGAAACTGGATTTCACGCACTGGTAACTAGGCGAAACTCGACCCATAGCAAGAGTGATGAGAGTGCATGTTTCTCAGAGCACCTTCTAGTCTCAGATCAATGGATAACAATGACGAAGACTGAAATAAGAATCCAAGGAACAAAAGAGACTAATTTCAACCAGGGAGGCAGCACGAACACTGCACTCGGTAAACGAACACCATCAAAAGGTCCAAGGTGTGAAAACAAAAATGAGACTAAACTCGACTCATTAACTAGTTAGGCGAAACTAAACTAGAAGAGTACCAGGACGAAACTGGATTTCATGCACAGGCGACGAGGTCGAAACTCGCCCCAAAGCAAAGTGATGAGAGCACATATTTCTCAGAGCACCTGCTGGTCTCAAATCAATTGATAACAGTGGCGAAGGCTGATAGAAGAATCCAAGGAAAAAAAGAGATTGATTTCAACCAGGGATACAACACGAACACTGCACTTGGTAAACGAACACCGACATAGGGTCCAAGGTATGAAAACAAAAAAACAAGGAGAAACTCGACTCAATAACTAGTTAGGAGAAACTAAACTAGATGAGTACCAGGACGAAACCAGATTTGATGCGCGGGTGAGGAGACGAAACTCAGAGCTCAATCCAAAGCGAGGTGATTAGAGCGTAAAACTAAAAACTTGCTGAAAGTGAATAACCCGACGAAGGTAGTGAAGACCCGAGAAGGTTGTGCCAGGGTGAAACTGAACTACAATCAAGAGTAGACACTCAAACAATCAAATGATTAACATCAAAAGGATATTTGTATGGGGTGAAACTGAGATAATGAGGGAGAAGACCTCGCTGGGGATATAAACTTGCAGAACTAGCAAATCACTGGGGATAAACAGAAACAGTAATGGCTCATATTCCGATGCAAGTTTGAATTTTTTTATATAGCGTAATGCTCCATATAATGGAAATGCTACGCATTTTGGTAGATGAAATGTAATGATGCATGTTTAAGCATTTCACTGGGGAATGGTCGAACGAGAATCCAACAACCAAGAAGTCAGAATCTGACAAGACTTGTAAAAATAAATTGCAAAACCTGCCGTAGAAAAGAAGATATAAGGAACCACTGAGGAAGAACCCTTGAAGAGATGGAACTCCGTGGGGGGTAATAACTGAGCAACCATTAGTAACACGCCACAAACACCGAGAGGAGTTGAAAAAATAAATTGCGAACTCTGTTGGAGAAGACCGGGTCGAAACTGGTCAACTTCAAGGAATGCCAAATGAAGATTGGGCATTGTGGGAGAAGATCAGGGTGAGACTGTAGCTTCTGAAGGAGAATGCCAAATAGAAATCGGCTGGTGTTGGAGAAGATCCGAGTAACAGTATAAATCTCTAGAAAGGACAATGTACAACCACGTTGAGAGTGACACCAAGATAATGAATCATATGTGGGGAATGAAACCTTTTCTTAAGGAAATAAAACCTTGTTTGAGGAACTGGGACTTCATTGAGGAAATAAAACTCCGCTAAGGATACAAAACTCCACTGGGGATACCAAACTCTGTCGAGGAGTATTTTGCTGGGGACTCCAGAACCTTCGTCATGCAATTGTAAAATAGACAATGAAGATAGCCAAATAGTATTGACTTTATTGGGGACATGGAAAACTCAGCCAACATCAACCCTGCTGATGGTAACAGATTCTTTTGATAAAGAAATTCCCCAAGTCACAACTCAGATGGGAAAATGAGAACTTCTAAATGCGAACTTTCAATGATAATTCAAATCAGAAGATAAACTCCGCTGGGAATAGTCTTTGTTAAGGAACGAGATAATGCTCATCTAGACTTGGTTGGGGAATAAAGGTATCCAAAAACCTTATCCGCCTCGAGAATCCCTCACATGACAATGCTGAGGAGACCTAACTCTAGGGGAATTCCCTGTTCCAGAGTTCAAAAGTTAGAGGTGAGACTCTTGCATAGGTGCTGACAAGCTGCAACTTACAGGGTGAACGATAATTCCTTGAGATGACTTCATGGCATTCGTACCATCATTGAAATTCTTCCCCAGAGTAGTGGAACTTTAAGAGATTGATCCTCCACTTAACTGCCCCAGATTGGTGAAACGAAAAGACCAATAACCACAGGCTAAACCCTGATAAGACTTGCAAAAATAAATTGCAAATTCTGCTAGAGAAGATCAGATCAAATCTGACTTTTGTTTGATAACTTGTCAATTTATCACTGGGGATAACTTCCTGGGGAGAAAACTACAAAAATAAATTGCAGTGCAGAAGAAATATTGACCTATGTTCCACCTCTTAACCTTCTGGGAAAATATCCAATATCTCCTTCCACGGATAAAGAGAACATTGTTGGGAGTTGGGACCTTCTGATGTAAGTCCTTAATGAAAGCGACTTCGACTGGGGAATTGTAGAAATTCTTAGACAAAAGAATTTTAACCAGACCAACCCGGGGATACTACCGCTGGGGAGTACCAATCTTTACCTAGGGAAAATTAGGGTATCTTTGAACCCTAAGCTTGAGGTTCTAAACTCTCCTGAGGAAATATTTCAGCCATACTCTATTACTAGGGATAAAGAGCCCTTATACTTCCAAGGATATGAAGATACATGCTGGGATAAATGACCTTACAAAAAGAACTCTGGTCAGGAATGAAATAATTTCGTATGAGAAACTCAACAAAATATGCTACTGCTGGAAATACGACAATCTTCGGCTCCGCTGGGGAATAAGGATGTGCTTCAATTAGAACAAAATCCTGTTATGACGCTCTATCCGGGGGCTAGAAACCACAATAACATACTCTTTTGGAGAAGTAACACTTATCAATATCCATGATTGAGACCTACTGGAAAAAGAGAGAATGTATGAATAAGTGCTTTCGATGAAACAAATCCATTGGAGAAATGAGAATTCTTGAATAGGAGATTCCTTGATAAGGAAAATTCACAGGGGAGATGAGGATTTCTAAATAAGAAATTTTCGAAGGCAGCTCCGCTAGAGAAAGGAGAAATCTTGCATAAAAGATCTTAGACAATGGCCTTAACCAGAGAGATGAAATAAACCTCAACACAAATTAGCTAGGGGAATGAAAATTCCTGAGAGCGAGATTTCCAATAAGCCAACTCCATTGGGGAACGGGAAATCTTGGACAAGATATCCTCATAAACAGCCTCTTATGAGGAAGGAAGATGATGCTCACATGACTTCGGAATAAACTTGAACAATCTTTACTGGGGATGGTAAAAGATTCTTAACATGACAAACTTCAAACCATGCTTCTGCCATGGAGATTAGAGAATTCTTGAACAAGAAATCTTTATGAAGTGACTTCTTCAGGGAGCAGGAGAAATTTCTGAAGGAACTCTCGACTTTGGCTGGGGGTGAGAACATTGTTAGGAAAAAGTTTGGTTTTAATCATATCTTAGAATTTTGATGATAACAATGAAATAAATTTTGTATAATATATTTTGTACTCTGATGTGCATACTTTCTAATTCAAATGATGTTCTGACTCAAGCATTCTTAAAAGAGAAACATCATTCTACGCAAGTCTGAAGCAAACTATGAAGGAAGCACTTCAAGGCAAACTCTGATAAAAAAGTAATCTTAAGCAACCTCTGATAAAGCTAGCTGAAGCAAAGATTTGAAAGAAGCATGTTGAAAGCAATATCTGATAATGCAAGCTGAAGCAAACTCTGATAGAAGAAATGTTAAAGTAAACTATGATAGAAGAAAAGTTAAAGCAAACTCTGATAGAAGAAAAGTTAAAGTAAACTCTGATGTTGCAACGCTGCAAGCAAACTCTTAAACTTCCAGAGATAAGCTCTGACAATACCTTTGATCATTTAATGCTAAGACGGCTAACGCACTCAAGTGGTACTACGCACGAGAGCATTGGAAACATAAAGGCTAAGCTAACACGTATCATTAATGCATACACTCTCTTCAAGGAAGTACAGTCAAAACTTGAAGCTATATATAGAAGACCATTTGTTTCAAAGCAGGTTACTGATCCATGCAAAATATACTGAAGCTCACTATTTTCATTCTTGTAAACTCATTGTATATAGTGGGTAATTCTTAAATACTGGGCTAAAATCTTAGTGATAAATCACAGTTTGTGATATAGCTTATTAGAAGCATTTTGATTCACTACTGTTAAGAGATAATCTTTGTAATCTTTCCTTGAGAGACCAGTTGGGTCAGATTTCTCAAGAGGGCTAGGACTAGTTGAGTCTTAGAGGTGTTAGTCAATTGCAGTTGGCTTGTGCATTATATTGTTAGTCACAAAAGTTTGGTTGTGCATTTGTAATCAGTTTGATTATAGTGGATTAAGTCCTCGTTGAGAGAGGCGAAATCACCTTGGCGGGTGGACTGGAGTAGTTTGAGTTTCAAATGAACCGGGATAAAAATACTTGTGTCCTTCCATTCATATTGCGCGAGAAAAAGGAAAAACTTATTTAACCCCCCCCCCCCCCTTCTAAGTGTTTTCTCACCCTTCTATTGGCATCAGAGCTCTAGTTCTGGGTGCAAACAACTAACAGTTTCAGAAAAAGATCCAGAAGGAAAACACTATGGCAACTGAACACAACAACAACGACTGCACCAAACCTCTTGTGTTTGATGGAAAAGACTTTGAATACTGGAAGGATAAACTAGAAAGTTTCTTTCTAGGTCATGATGCTGATCTATGGGATATGGGATATGGTCCCAGATGGTTACACACATCCAAAAGACAAAGACGGAAACAATATTGACAGAAAGAACATGGATAAACAACAGAAATTAGATTTCAAAAATCACCACAGAGCCAGAAATATGTTTCTGAACGCTATCTCTAAAACGGAATATGAGAAAATCACCAACAGAGATACAACACGTGACATGTTTGAGTCTCTCAAAATAACTCATGAAGGCAATGCTCAAGTAAAAGAGACAAAAGCTCTGGCTCTTATCCATAAGTATGAAGCCTTCAAAATGGAAGAAAATGAGTCCATTGAAGCTATGTTCTCAAGATTCCAAACTCTGATCGCTGGCCTGAGAGTTCTGAACAAATGATACACCAAGACAGACCATGTTAAGAAAATTATCAGAAGTTTTCCTCTAGAAGAAGAAGAAAAGGCAAGCAGGAGAAGGTCCATCTCCACGTCCTCAGAAGAAGAAGAAGAAATCTTCAGGTATATCCTCTGAAGCCATCTTTGTTTGTGATTCTGTGCGTATAACAATATCTGCTGAACCCCAAACTCTAGGAGATATTGAAGTTGACATAGAACTTACTATTCCTTCTGAACCCCTACATAATAGCCCTCAAATTAATCAGGTATTATCTGACATATATAATTTTGATATTGTAGTTCCTCCATAAACGCAAACACAACCACCACTCTCTCCACATATCTCTCAACCTGAAATCTCTACTTCTACTCCCCACCAACAAAATCTAAATATTACTACTGAAAACCCTCTTCAAACATCCCCCATCAAACCTCTATCCCCAAAATCCTCTGAGTGGTATGATGGTTCTTGGAGATTACCAGGAATCAATATGCCTCTGGCTACACAACCTCTGTCCTTCATCATTCCCTCTAAAAACATTTTTGCTCTGAATGAACCCCTAGCACCTATTCCTTCTTCCTCGGCTCACCACCATCATCATCTCTCCTGACATCACACCACCTCCGTCACCAAAAATTCCCACACCTACCTCACCAGAACCCTCATCACCTCACTCTCCAGAACCTACCTTCAGTCCATCTTCATCCGAACCTCTTGAAGCATCTGAACCATCTGACTTCCTTAGGACTGTAGTTGATCTTGAATCTCTACTTTATCTGCAAATTAAATCCACCAAGAAAGTTGATCCCAAACCAACCCCAAAACTTGTTCAGTCAGATGTTAATATACGTTTCCAAAAATTTTCAACAGAAATGCAGACTTGGATAGACCTGCTGAAGGAAAACAGTTCCAGCAACCTGAACCCACCTGCATCTGATTTTCCATGGGAAGCATTCAGAAGGAAATTCTATGATGAATCCTTTAAAATGCAAGATTTGTGCTATTCTTAGGTTCTTGAGCATTCACCCAGAATCTGAATGCCTTCAAGACTGAAGTGGCAGATATCTGGGATAAGAAGTCTCTTCTGCAGATTACAAATGCTCCTTTACCACTTGTTGATCACATGGAAATTTCAGAAGATGAATCTAAAGATGGCTTTGAGTCAGATCCAAATCCCTTGTCAGTGACTATGTATCACGAACCTTCTGCTCAAGCTGCCTCTGAGATTGTGCCAACTCTTCTGATTGATCTTGGCATTATTCTCTTTAATGTTAGAGGCTCATACTCAGCTGGTTTTGCTCCAAAGGTTGTATCTTCTGAAGCTGCTTCAACATCTGCTCCAACTTCGTTGGTGATTGACAGTCTGAATGAACTGAAGAAGGAAAATGAAGCCATACATGAACGTCTGGACAAAAAGGATGAAACACACAAAGAAATCAGAACTTGGATGATGAGACAAGAGGAATCCTCAACAGAAATCAAGAATCTTCTTCTTTCTCTTGTCTCTCGTCAATCTTATTTTTCTTTTTTCCAGTTTTCTATTTTTTTTTTGTACTTCTGTCTTTTGACATCTTCTATGTAAAAATATTTTGAATCTCTTTAATTTTTTTTTGTTTTTGATTATGACAAAAAGGGGGAGAAAATGTGATTTTAATCTGATCCATGATAGCAGTTATGGGACTAAGTCTCAAACATTCCTAACAAAATACAAAGTTTTTTTTCCTATTTAAAAGATATGCAGGTACCTTAAGACTCTGAAAGATTAAGCTCTAAACATCATATGGTAAAGATCTGCTAAAGAAACTCTGAAGAAAAGATCAGGAGCTCTTAAAGAAACTCTGAAAGAAAAATGTCCCAAAGCTCTTAAGAACAATCTCAGGAAGTTTCCCTTATGCATTTAAATTCTTTTACTATTTATTTTAGAAGAAGAAATATTTATCTCAGGGGGAGATTCTCACTCTTGTACAAAAAATTTTAAATCAAAATCTGAATTGTTTTGTCATTATCAAAAAGGGGGAGATTGTTAGAACAAAGTTTGGTTCTAATCATATCTTAGAGTTTTGATGATAACAATGAAATAAATTTTGTATAATATATTTTATACTATAATGTGCATACTTTCTAATTCAGATGATGTTCTGACTCAAGCATTCTCAAAATAGAAACATCATTCTACGCAAGTCTGAAGCAAACTCTGAAGGAAGCACTCTAAGGAAAACTCTGATAAAAAGTAATCTTAAGCAACCTCTGATAAAGCTAGCTGAAGCAAAGATTTGAAAGAAGCATGCTGAAAGCAATATCTGATAATGCAAGTTGAAGCAAACTCTGATAGAAGAAACATTAAAGCAAACTCTGATAGAAGAAAAGTTAAAGCAAACTCTTATAGAAGAAAAGTTAAAGCAAACTCTGATGTTGCAACGCTGCAAGAAAACTCTTAAACTTCCAGAGACAAGCTCTGACAGTACCGTTGATCATTTATTGCTAAGACGGCTAACGCACTCAAGTGGTACTATGCACGAGAGCATTGGAAACATAAAGGCTAAGCTAACATGTATCATTAATGCATACACTCTCTTCAAGGCAGTAACAGTCAAAACTTGAAGCTATATATAGAAGACCATTTGTTTCAAAGTAGGTTACTGATCCATGCAAAATATACTGAAGCTCACTATTTTCATTCTTGTAAACTCATTGTATATAATGGGTAATTCTTAAGTACTGGGCTAAAATCTTAGTGATAAATAACAGTTTGTGATATAGCTTATTAGAAGCATTCGGATTCACTACTGTTAAGAGATAATCTTTGTAATCGTTCCTTGAGAGACCAGTTGGGTCAGATTTCTCAAGAGGGCTAGGACTAGTTGAGTCTTAGAGGTGTTAGTCACTTGCAGTTGACTTATGCATTGTATTGTTAGTCACAACATTTGGTTGTGCATTTGTAATCAGTTTGATTATAGCGGATTAAGTCCTCGTTGAGAGAGGCGAAATCACCTTGGCGGGTGGACTGGAGTAGTTTGAGTTTCAAACGAACCATGATAAAAATACCTGTGTCCTTCCATTCATATTGCGCAAGAAAAAGGAAAAAATTATTCAACCCCCCTTCTAAGTGTTTTCTCGACTTCGGTTGGGGATGAGAACACTTTACTTCAGGGAATAGACATTCTCTTTGCTAGGTGATACTGGGGAGACAAAACTTCCAGCACTTGGAGGATAAGACTCTTCTTAATCCAAAATTCCAATTATTCAATCCTTAAAATTATCTCTGCTTTGGGAGATTCACTGGGGAGCAATAGAAACTTCAAATCTCTGTAGAAACCCACGACTGATCTCAAATAGATTTGTTCTTCATGAAGTGACTTTATCGGGGAATAAGAATATATTCAACCAAATCTCCAGTCAGGGTAAATATGCTCTGCTCTGAGGAGTAGATATTCTCTTACGTACTTACACATGTTAGATATACCGAGAAAGGGAACAAATCCATCCCAAAAGATCACAACTTTCAGTCAAAAGACTTTCTGCTAGGTGATATCGAAGATAAAGCTTTATGCATCCAGAGAACTAGACTCTTTTAATGCAGAATTCCAGTTGGTCATTCTTAAAAATTCTCCTTTGGGAAGACTTACTGGGCAGCAATAGAACCTTTAGTGTTGCTTTGGAGGAAACGATCCAGGTTAGGGACATCTTAATTGCCTTGAAAGATGTTGCTCTGGTAATGGAGAATTACATAGATAAGCAAAGCACATGAAAACTCATGCGAAACAGATCAATGAACGCGCCCCAGGCATAATGTGACAACTTTGCTGGAAAAGGTCTTTTTGACTTGAGATAATCGGCCCTAGATTATTTGGGCTCTGGATAATTCACTGATACAATAAGTCCATGGAGAGGTTCGTCGAATCTCGACGTAACTGCTTTAGGTCGACTAATCTTTGAAAAGACTCACCTCGATAAGACTTCCTGAGATCTGTACTAAGGATAGCAATTCTGACTTTAGTTTGGAAATAAAGATCTCAACTTCTGATGAAGGAACAACAATTCATAGACTTTAAGAATTCTAATGAACTGGGGATAACAATCTCGACTTCTTGTCATGCTCTTCAAATTCACAAGTAGTTTAGCCTGCGATTGGACTTAAACTGATCAACTATGAAGTCGAGAAATGCCCCTGCATAATTCCATGCCCCAGTCTGTAGGGTTGTTGAAGAACTTGCTTTGAAAGGAATTCCTGAGATCTGTACCATCCAGATGAATTGCCCCAGTGTTACAAACTTTGAAACATGGTTTATGACTAATCAACATTAGAAGTGGCTTCAATAAATCTTAGGCAACGGACTCTGATCACTCGGCACTTTGAGAGATTTTTTGAATCTCGACATAACTTCCCTAGATTGACGGAACTTTGAGAGTCATTGGATCTTGACTTGATTACCCCAGAGTAGCAGAATCTTGGCAAACCATTTCTTTACCTCATGCTCACAAAGGAATGAGAAGTTCACGGAGTTGGGAAGCTGACACCTCCTCAAGATAATTGTCTTACGTCTTAGTACAAGCTAGTACGCAATCATACTTCTCAATTCTAACTACTTCGCACGCAAGCTGATGCTTGAAGAAAAATGTCCTTTGGGACCAACTGGAAACGATACGCCATTGTTCAATAGAGACTTGGTGGAAGACAAAACTTCCGCACAATCATCAGATAAATAGTTCTTGATCAACCTCTCAAACTAGTCTTCTTCAATTCAAGGGAGTAACTAGAAAGCATGCCCCCAGATTAAGATCATTCTTTTCAACAGATTCCTGAAGAAATTCGTACCTCGGGATAATAAAACTCTTCATATGATGCTCATTATGCAAGCTCGCTTGATGTTTAGGCACCTTTTCATATGCAAAGAAAGTTTTATCCTATGAATGATAAATCTAATGCAAATCATATACTTGTCTTGAAGTTAGAAAACTTTTATTGAAAAGATGCCAAAACATCGGGAAAAAATTTATGTACAAAGAAAATAAAAGAGGGAGTGATACCAATTCAAAAGTTTTTAACAAGTCTCCTAGGAGGCAGGTTATCGTATTCTCGTAACAGTTTTTCTTTCGAATTAACCCAGACTTCAATTAGGACTTTTAAGGGTTGTAATGTGGCCTGGTTCACGGTTTTAGAAAAAAGAATTTAAGGCTTAAAATTTTTGGTGCCCACCCATTCTCCATGATGTTCTCCATTCCTACATTCAATTAATTCGACACGAGCATTCATCTCTCAAAAGAGTTTATGATAGTTGAGGAACCACAACGATTTCTTGGACACGACAGTCACTTAACCTTTAGTTTTTTTTTTGTGTTCGATCACATGACTTTTCTTTTGATGGGGATTTTTATTGGATAATCCTTTTATGCCTTTCGGGATTTTCAAATTCTTTATCGCTTTCCCTAACTTTTTCCTGGAAAAATTCTTTTGAATTTCAATTTGGGAGTCTAGCGGGATGCCCTAACTTTTGCCTAAGCAACTTGTTTACAAGTTTCAACTTAGCGGGGCTTTTTGTTTCTTTCTTATTCATACTTTCCCTTTTGAACATGTCGTGTGACCCTAAGTCTTTGAACTTTTGGAGGAAAGTGACTGCCTCATTCCTTGGTCGGTGAGGGATAACCATTATTGTATCAATTTGATCTCGACCTTAGGATCTTTTGTTTTTTTCACTGGGGAAATAACTATTGTTGTTTTGATATTTTCCTGACCTCATAATGCGAGGGATAAAATGTGGTGATCCCTAAATGGGACACTCCTTCTGAAATTTGAATGCTCGATCAAATTATCTGAACATCTACCCTGCCATGGGTTTAAAAATAAGGGTTGTTTTCGAACCGAAAAGAAACTCCTACTTTGAAGGATCAGAGGGGTTAACGAGGGTCTATCTCCCTTAGATCTCCAGTGTTTGGGGATTAAAACAAGTCTTGTACATCGCCAACAAGGTTTTTACTCGAAAGCATACCATTTGAGTTTCCAATTAAATTTTTGTCATCCTCCCTCCAGAGTCATTGCTTTATTAACAAGATTTCAATATCAAAAATATAGTAAAACAAATAAGAGTGATAACAAAGGGATTAGTTCAAGACAAACATATTCAATGCATTATGATTAATCATTCAAAAAGATGAGAAAGTTTGCATATAATAAAGTGCTAAACAAAACAATTAAGATTGCAAATGAAAATGCAAATGAAAATTGAAATTTCCATGTTGAGGAGACAAGTCTCCGTATGGACTGATTTCTTTAAATGATCTTCAGTAACATTGAGACTCACTTGGATAAGAGACTCCCCATTTGATCTGGGAACAATAGTCTATGAATTGATCCAAGCTTGGATTTTATCTTCGGATGATAAACCGTCTTCGACTAAATAGCCGAGTGCCCCAGAATATACTTACAAAAGATCCTCTTAAAGATTCTGTTAAAAGAGAAGGTGAATGACGTGCCAAGCAAAGTTGCATATCCTGAATCACCAAGTATCCTCTACCACACGGGAAAGGCACAATCCATCTTCTCTTGCAATCTTCAACATCACATCCAAATGCCCCAGAATGGGAGACACGCTTAACATTTGCATCAGGAGAGAGATTAATCAACTAAAAAGTCTCCAAAGCATGAAGCTTAATCAAATGAATTCCCAACAGACAAGGAAGTGTCTGGATGTAAGGAATTGAGATGGTAATAACATACCTCTCGGGCTTCTTCTATCTTTGCTTAAAAGCTTTACCTTGTGGATTCACTTGGGGGAACAAACACTGACTGCTGATGAGAAGATCAGAGAGCTCAAAGCTATAAAGAGTGCCCTTGATTGAATAATCGGGTACCCTGGTGTGGTAACCATATATGGTGTTGATAGCAAGATTTATAAAGAGAATTGTAGATGGTACTGAAGTACGGAGCCTAACCCACTGTAGCTTAAATAAACGTGGGAACAAATGAGAATAAAGCACTGAGACGGGATCACAACCGCTCTTCAGACCTATTCTGCCCTTGCTGATAAAAGATATCCTCTTAAATTCCATTGGGGAATAGGAACCATCTACTGATAAAACGTTCCAGGTACTCAAGATAATAGATGAGACCCACAAGGCACTCCATGGTTTGAAAGAGATCCCAAAAGATGAGGAGAAAGAATAACTCATGTTGCAACAGTCAGTGTAAGATTGCAGACACTATCATCAAGACTTCCCAGATCCGGCTCCACTGAGTCTTCAACTGACTACCTTCCTTCTTGAAGAGTTCCCAATCACGGGCCAAGGCTTTCATGTATATCACACGGAGTTATTCCATAACTGATCTTTGAGCATGTGACAACAAGAATTCAAATCTGTATATCAAGTGGATCAGCAACTGCATGAGACCAAAATCTACCTGTCATAAAAGATAATTGTAGAACTGCCGAAATAAACATCCATCATAAGGTGAGAAGTTCGAAGCAAAACTGAGAGAACACATAGTCACCGACAGTATCAAGTCACCATCAAAAACACACAGTAACTATCAGAACATGGTCACCAACAGAACTCAAGTCACCAACATAACCAGAGTCACCAACAAAACTCAAGTCACCAACATAACCAGAGTCACCATCAGAACTAGAGTCACCATATGTACCTGTAAGAATTAATCATCCCTTCCCACTCACAGGCGAAACTAGGTCAGGGTAAGGCAAGGGTAACTCAGAATCATGGGTACGCCCGAAGCCACTATCGTCGAAACACTGATGTGAAATGATAACACCCTATTTGTAATCTCATCTGAGTGTGGAGGACATTAGCGCACTTGCAAACCAAAGTCGACTAGCCATTCAAGTTCCACTCTATTCCTAAGGTTCCTATGGTTGTCACTTGGCCTGGGTATTGGTCCTTTTACCTCATGTAACACCCATCCAACATGATAACATAGCCAGCACAACAGATAACAAAATATATGGAAAGCGATAAAATGCATGCACAAACATATGCAAGTTGTGTATATAAAGTTGTAAATAAATAAACACCCAAAGAAATAAGCAATAAAGAACTAGGATCGACTCCGGGACGGACCAGAAATAGGTCAATATTTCCCCAGTGAAGTCGCCAGCTGAAATAATCGGCCGAACCGTCATCTGATAATAAAATCAATGAAGTTGTCATTGAACGTCTTTTATCCCTCCGAAAAGGAAAGGTAAACATCGAGAAAACCTGAGAAGGGTGAAATCACGATCTTGCGATCGAGAGATCGAGTAAGGGAGTCTATTATGCGAGGGGAAGGTATTAGCACCCCACACGGCGGAAGTACTCTATAGTATCCACTCTTATTGTTCTAATCTAATGGGTGTGTAAATATCTATATCTAAAGCTTAATAGCTAGAAGAAAATTCAAAGAGGGAATGGATTCAAAAGAAAAGAGAAAATAATGTAGGGAAAATGAAAGTTATGCTCGCTTGGGCCCTACCGTAGCGCCTACGTATCCCTTTTAGGGAATCAGAGCAGCCGTAGTTCGGCTCATATATTTTGGTTGGTTTGCGTTTTTTAGTTAAGACAAAAGCAACAATCAAGATGGAAAAACATCGGATAAATGACAAAATATCAACATCAATGATAAAGCAACAAAAATGGATGAAAAAATATCGCATGGCAACACAAACTCAGATATGGCGATAAAATGCCAGCATGATAGCAAAATATCAGACAAGATGATGAAACATTACACCTAACAATGATATTAAAAATCAAAGTAGGATAAAAAACATGTGCAATGGCGAAACACCAGCTAAAAGAATGTGCAATAGCGAAACATCGGCTAAGAGATATGAAGATAACATGGCAATGATGGAGAAACATAAATAAACTAGAGAACAAAACATCACACCTAACAATGATATTGAGAATCAAAGTAGGATAACAAACATGTGTGATGGCGAAACATCGACTTCAAACAAATATGCGATGGAGAAGCATCGACTAAAAGATAACAGGGTATCATGGCAAATATGGCGAAACATCAATAAACCAAATGGTAAAACATCACACCTAACAATGATATTGAGAATCAAAGTAGGATAACAAACATGTGCGATGGCGAAACATCGGCTTCAAACAAATATGCAATGGTGAAGCATCGAATAAAAGATAACAGGGTATCATGGCAAAGATGGCAAAACATCCATAAACTAGATGATAAACCATCACACCTAACAATGATATCGAGAATCAAAGTAGGATAACAAACATGTGCGTGATGGAGAAACATTGGTGAAAAGATAACAAAATATCATGGCAAGGATAGAAAAAATCAATTGTAAGGATGGCAAAACATCATGGTAAGGATGGCAAAACATCATGGTAAGGATGGCAAAACATCACTAACAAGGTTTAAAACAAAGCCGAAAGGCGCACAAACAAATAAGATTGGTTTGTATCTTTTACCTTGAAGAAAGATTTAAGTTTATTAAAGACATTTTATGATTTTCCAAGAAGAAGTTTTAGTTTTAAAATGCAATATGCAAAGAAAGGAGAAAAACAACTAAGGAGAACTAGCCTATCACTACCCCTAATGTTATCATACAATGATTGATCCTAAGGTGGAGGATGAAAGAGGGAAGCTTCTACCCTATGTTAGCATGCATGGATTCCTATCCTAAGGTCTAGCTCGAGAACTAACCCTACACGAGCAATCCTAAGGGAGCATGGTAAAAATCAAACAAGTAAACAAACAAGTGTTTAAACATGAGTATCAAGGTGCATATGCAGAATTTCCTTAAACAGGTCTTTAAATAAACCAGAGGGACTCCTGACATATATCAATAACGGAGATCCCATCATGCAATAGAAAGCAATAAGGAGTGGAAACAGTAAAAGGGAAAATAGTGCAATACTAAACAGATAACTACCTGTAGCAAATGAGCAAGCAAAAATAAACCCAGAGAACTTCAAGCAAGCTCTTGAGAGAACTAAACTTCAAGTGTATTAAGTCTTCACAAAAATTGGGCAGAGTAACGGTTGTATACGGGTGAATTCTAGATTACAAACAAAGTATGTAATCACAATAACATGCACACAAAACAAACAAACAACCCAATGTCTTGAGGTAAACCTCAAGAACTCCAGAAAAAAAATTTCAATTAAGGTCACAAGGTCTCCAATATATGCCAAGGTTTCTATTCCTAAGTCCGAGAAGTCCAATACTCCATAACACCAAGGATAGTAACCAAATAGTCCAAGTATCATTAAAGTATTTTTTATGGTTTATGTTGATTATTAAATATCTTAAAAAAGAAAAGAAAAGCTCAAGTGAGCAAAATAAAAAAAATGAAATAAAAGTAAATGCTCAAGTGAGTAAAGATGAAAATAGCATGAAATGTAAATGCTAAAGTAAATAGTACATAAAGTAAAAGCATAAAATAAAATCATAAAGTAAAGTAAATTGTTAAGAATTAGTGGTTAGTTAGATGACCATCTTGAAACATGCATTTGGAACTCATTAGAGGATTGGTAGAACCAAAGCCTCTCAACAAAAAGTTGCATTTGCTTTTTGTCAAGTATATCATCCATTTTAGAATTCTCAAGGCAACATTTAATGATCAACGATGTTTAAGTGATTCGCGTTGACCAAAATTTATGAAGATCCATTAGAGGATTGGTAGAACCAAAGCCTCCACACAATGAATCTCAAGGTTATTTGATCAAAGGGATCAAATTAACATACTTGTGCTTGCAAAGATAGGTTTGGGCCACGAATGATCATTTATTCGAATCAGGACAAAATTTAGCGTTGTGTTAAGCAATCGTAAGTGAACTTATATAGAAGTCGCACCTATTTTTAGGCCGGTCAATAGCAATCTATGTATTTCATGTTTGGACAAATGATATAGAGATAATTATCCCATAACATGTAATACAATAAGAAAGGGGAATAAGATGAAGAGGGAAGGGATTAGAGTTTCAAATATCATCAACATCATTCGTCTATTTTAATGGATTTGGTTTATCAACCTATCAACACCAAATACCCAATGATGTTGAAGAATTTTCCTCAAGATATGCTCCAAGTTAGTACCATATTCTATTTCAAGAATCAAACAAGAATCATGTACAAAAGTTTTCAATTACAAGCATTAATCAAAGGTAAAACCCAAAATGCAATCTTAAGTCAAAAATAGTTTTAAAATATGAAAATGACTTAAAATATTATGAAATTAAAACCCTAACTTCCTAAAGTCCTATAAAAGTCAGAAATAAAATTTGGAGTCCCTGGATTGAGGAGGAAAGTTTCTTTAGAAATGAAAACTTGGAAACTAGCAAGTTTAAGCCTTAAACTAGATGGTTTTGGAAAATAATTTGTGAAAAATATGAAATCACATTGTAAAATTCCAGAAAAATGATTTTTATAGCCTCTACATGTTCAAGCACTCCAAACAACTTCATCTCTGGTTTTATAGTCATGGAAAGTTAGAACTTTAAATCAATTAATGTGCATGATCAAGCAAAAACCCTAAAAGAGGAAATTAAGTTTACAAATTAATCAATTAGATCCAAAGGCCAAATAAATTTGATGTAAAATAACCTAAATGTCAATAAAATTAAAAGGATAAGAAATCATATTTTTCTTGAATTTTATCTCAAAAGGAAAAAAGAAATAGAAAATTATTTACACAAACTAACAAAATTAATGCAAATAAAAGATATTATGTACAAATGATTTTTAAAATGTAACCAAATTTTTTATAAAATTGGACAAAAAATATTTTCAAGTAATAAACTCAGAGGGGAGTCCAAAAATATTTTTTATGGATTTTTTTACTTAATAGAAATAGGAAAATAAAATTCAATATTTAGAAGAAATATTAAAACCCTAATTATTTACATGATTTTATTTAATCAAGAAAAATGACTTTAAAAAAATGAAATAAAAATCAAAATATGAAGCCTTTTACACTTGTTTTTGCTAAAGCGCGCTGTAAAAAGAACAGAAGTCATGTTCAATTAAAACAGGACACACCATCATCCCTACCAAATGCCATAATATGCAGATTTTTCAGCTTCAACACAATACTTTCATGGCACGATATCTTGCTCATTTCTTGATGAAATTCAAAGGTTCTAACACCAAAGTTCAAGATAGAAATTAGTAGAACATGACAGGATCAAAATGTTTATGAAATGATGCCTTGATGAGTGAGAAAATTGCGCGTGAAGAATGCTACATGAACACTTTTTTGATTTACACATTTCAACAAACAGTTTTGTGATTCACTTTTCTCCTTCAATTCTCCACCAAAATAAACGATCCAAGAATGAAAATTGATCAGAAAAATGCAACGATTAAGAATATGCTATTGGATTTTTCAAAAGTTTCATGGATTTCAAAAGAAAATGCAAGTTTCATTAGAGGGAGAAAATGGATTATCTACCTTTGAGGTGAAATTGATAGTGTTTGGGCTCAAATAAAGAGCAAAGAACGGAGAAGAAGCTTGCTTGAATGTGCAGAGATAAAGAGTAGAGAGAGAGATGCGAAAAAACTTGTTTTCTTTACAATGGTAGCTTGCTTTAAAACGGAGGAAAGAGAGAGAAGAAGAACTTCTTGCTTGCAAAGAACAGAGCTGCATGAGAGAGAGTGAGAGAGAGAGAGAAATAAGAGCTTATTTTCTTTCTACTTGCTATATTTTCACCCCTTTAAATGTTGAGTGCAATGCTTTATATAGAGTGAAGAAAGAGAGAAAATGGAAAGTGAGAGAAATGGAAAGAATGAGAGAGGGAGTGATGTGTTGCGTTTTTGTTTGCAAATGAGGGTGCAAATCACATGCTTGGGTAAGTGAATAAAGGCTGGGATGATGAGCTGGCAATTGGTCTTGGTTGGTCATAAAAAAATTTGTGCATTTTCATGCAAACTCACCATTTCATGTACACCTCTTTACTCCCTTACACCCCCCTCCACAATGCATGAAATGTGACAAACTTTGAATCAAAAATGTAGAGGACACTTCATACTCCAACTTTCATGTTTAAAATTTTTCAAAATGAAGCTTGAATCAATGAGATATTTGGCCATGAACACGTGCTTAAAAATTGTTTGACAAACTTCCCTGCCTGCCTGGGCTTGCTGTGCGCGCGTGATGGCTTGCTGGGCAGAAAATTCAGCATGCATGGTGCCTACTTCTCACAATTATATCTCAAAATGTAGGAAGAATTTGGAGAAACTTTCTGAAGCAAAGTTGTTCCTCAAATTTAGGGCTTGAACTTTGATGTTGGACATTTTTCAAAATAATGAATATTTCACATAGAAAAGTGATGATGAATACGCTCCCACAACATGTTTGATGAAATGACTGTCTAGCGCATGCGTGTCTTGCCTTGTGCTGGGCAAAAATTCAGTTTTCAGCTTAAAATCCTAATCATCATATCTTTCTCTACACTTAACCATATGAGATTATTCATGAATGAAAAATGAAGAGAAAAATTCAATCTACAACTTTCATGTTTGCAACTTTTTGATTTGAGTCCAAATGGTCATTCAAAAATGAACATGAAGAAGTCAAATTTTTGCATTTTTAACCAAAATTTCACTAAGTGTCAAAATCTCCCAAGCTTCATAAATTTTTTTTCTTTCAATTTTTGGACTTGTGGCCACTCCTATAAAGTTGGAGAATTTTTCATCCTATTTATAGGCATATAAAGTTTGCACATTTTCAATAAAAATTGAGAATATTGTAGCCAGTCAAAATTCAACCCTATGGATACTTAGAAAATTTTCAAAACTTCAAATAACTTCCTTGACAAGTTATCTCCAATTCACACTTCCTCTTGATATTTTTTCCAATATTGACCATGAAATATGAGAATAGGGATATTGTATTGATGGTTGACCAAAAGTCCACTTGGTCAACAATTGATTTTGACTGTCTTCTAACAAAATGACCAATTTACCCTTTTTTTTATCAATTGAACCCTTTCAAGTCAAAGTTGATGATAAAACTTCCAATGATATATGCTCATGACTATGTAGAGAAGTATGGGATCAAGAATTTCCCAAAAATCCAAAGATCTCATGATTAAAACTCAAACCCTAGTTTTGCACTCTGTACTAGGAGATAACTGGTCAAGCTTCAAACCCCTAATTCCTTTGGGCATCAAGAGAGGATTTTTGAACAAAATTGATTACAATGATGATAAAATAATGATGCTTAAATCCTTAGCTCATCTAGACCCCAATAACTCCAACTTGGGCCAAACCCTAATTTTGACTGATGAATCCAAAGGATGCAATTTTTCTTATAAACAGCACAATCCTCAATCTTCTAATGATCCAATGAGGTGGATAAGATATATTGATATATGTGATACCTTTGGGCTTGAAAGATCCATGTGTTTATATAATAAGGCCCTCCTTGAGAAAGTTGTCAATACAATCAATCTTCCAAAGCTTGAGGGAAACTTGGCAACCAAAATACTTTGATCCCTACACAATGCATGAATGCAATGGAACATGATGTTTATGATGAAACATAAGCCTAAATAAAAAGGGTAAATTTTTGGGTGCTACAATAGTTAGCAGTTATCTGTCGATATTTGTCATCCTTTACTTCTCTCCTCAATATTTGAGTTGACGATGCTTTATCTCCTCCTTGGGCTTTACCCCAATAGAGTCGAGTCATTTATTCACCAGTGATTTATTTTCCTGGTCAGGTTTTCTTTTGATCCTTTATTTTATTTTCTATTTCCCCAGTGGTGTCTTGTGTCGCCTTTGGATCTATTTATTTGTATGCACAATCATAAGCATTGTATGGCATCTTAGGGCCAAAAATAGGGATTGTTTTATATTTAAGTATCTTCAATCGTGTCGACATGAATATTTTAACTTTCTTATCTCCAGATAGAAGACACTTAAATAAGGGCAGATATTGTACCCCAATTGTTTCCCCTAAGATTCCTCTATCATCTCATATCAACTCAATCATATCAAGATCACACTAGGGGTTTGGTTCTTCTCCTTATCCTTAGGTTTTCTCATAAGGGATCACCAAGAACTTTGATTTGTATATTGTGATCATATTTTATTTGTGTTGATTAACTTTTAACTAATAAATACAATGAATGTTTGCTCTAATTGATGATACTATAGGTGAGGGCAGAACATATTTCATCAGGTTGATTTATAGGTTCATGAGTTTATTTCCATGTTGTCTCCAATAAAGCTTCATTGAGATTCAAGCTTCATCATTGAATATGTTTTAAAGTAACATCATGACAAGGCCTACTATGATTCATCATGCCTTAATTTGTCAAAGAAAGTCAAAAGATGCAAGGATTGATTGAAAGAGTTTGACCTAATTTGACAAGTTCTTGATTTCAGGATCACAAGTGCATAATTTTCTCAATCATTAATATTTGGAAGTGGTTATTGTTGCTATGGTTTCTTATTATCATCCACAACAACTTCTATTCACATGGAAAAAGTGATTGTGCAAGAAAGATTGTCAAAATTGAAAGGGGTTTCTAAGGCATTTTCGTGCTCTAAGAGCTAGGGTTTTAAACTTCTAAGGGCTATATCTTGCTTATATTTTGATATTTTCGAGTGATTAAAAACATATGTTTATCTTTAAAGGGTTATAAAAAAATCACTTCAAAGATTTCAAGTATATTTTGTGTGGAAGATGCCTAATGATGAAGAAAGATTACATGTCCTCTAGATAGGCCATCAAATTCCTTTATGTAACTTCAAAAGATCATAAATTGGCCAATTTTTATCTCCTTGAGACCATTATTTTTCCATATTGATCTTAATAATGTGATATTCAACCTTTCTTTTAAGTGCAAAGCTTAAAAATGGTTAGAAGATGCCTCAAAGACTCATGGATTTTCACCAATTTTACAAGGCCATAACTTTTTCAAAACTTGGTATTTTTGAGTGATTCAAGTTTCAAAATTATCTTTGGGAAGTCTATTTCAATCTAGAATCAATAATCAAAGCTCAATTTTAGAGTAAGACCTTGTTTGAACTCAATATTATAGGTCACTTTTGAAGAAAAACTTAGAATTTTCTAAGTACAAAAAGTCAGCATCTTTTTCTCAACTGTCACTCATCAAAACTTTTAACTCAAGAGTCAATTTAATCTCATTCTTTGAGCATTGAAAATATTGTGAACTTATCTTTCAAATGCTTCAAGAATTGTGCCCTAAGACCCCTTGAGTTGTAAACACCATAGATTCAAAGATGGTACACTGAAACTGAAGTTTTCTCCAAAGTCAGAATTTGAAATTCATAATATGGCTTCTAATCACCAAATTACTATGATATTTCCACTTAAACATGATTAGCAAAGATGTTTGGATCATTTAGAGTGACAAAACGCATCGTTTGGATGAGTTTTGATGCACATGTGATCACACTTTCTTCATGATCATGGGCATGCACGATTTCAAGTGAAATTGCATCATTCACCCCTCCTCTTGATTCCATTCACTTCTCCTATAAATAAAGGCTCTATTCCACTCATTTTCGTAAGCTTGAAGAGCCAAAATCACTCTGTCAAACTCCCTCTATAAACCACTTTTTTGAGATTTCGAATTCCTCTTTTCTCCACTTTTTAATCCAATTTATTCGTTGATCCTTCATCCTTAAACTTAACTGAAGCTAACAGAAGAAGAATCAAGCCTTGAGGTGCCCTAAATCGTGCTAGCCAAGTCCATTTACAAAGCAAGTTCATCTGACTTCGTTCAGGTAGTTTAAGGCACCAAAATTTCTAACTCAAATTACTGAAATGGTCTATGATGTTCACTGATGCTTGCTCTTAACTCAATTTTGGTGAATTAATGCATTTTATGCTTATGATTTTTTATTTTAACATTTTCAAACATCTCAGATTTTTTCCAAATCGACTACGTTGTACTTTATATAAATTTTTCGCGAGCATATGGTTGTGATCATATCAAGTAGACACATCTATTGGTACCACTATGAACGCGTAAATTTACATATTCAAGGATATTGGTTTTTTCCTATTTGCAAGAGTCTGGAGGTTGAAGACGACCTACGTGTCGTTCTTCAACCAATAACACTCAGCCAATTGTTTTATTTTGATTGGTTGGACTTTCTTGTGTTACATGCACGCTCCTTGACTTGGGTTCATGATACTCCATCACCTCAGATCCATTAGATCTTCCAGCGTGTATTAATGAAAGAGATCCAACGCGTGTGGTTTTTCTGATTTGTTTTTATTTTACAAAATTATTTTTAAATTTCTTTTATCTTTAAAAATTCATAACTATTTTGTTTTTTATCCAAAAATTATGGAAAATATATACAAAAATACTTTGAATTATTTCTGACTTTGTGAATATTTTTTCATATTTTTATTTTAATATTTGATATTTTTTATAATTTTTGCATTGTTTTCCTTATTTTGGTTATTTTAAAAATACTTTCTGATTTTTTTAAATTATAAAAAATTTATGGAAGGATTCAATAACCTCTTGAGAAATATTAGTGACCTCATTTTATTTTTATTTCGGATTTTACTATTTTCCACAAATTTTGGGTTATTTTGCTTATTTTCTTCAATTTTAAAAAATTGTTTCTGACTTAAAATTCTGAAAAAAATTGTCAACCTTTACTAAATCATGTTTGACCTCTGACTTTTTTTTTAGGATTTTTATTTTTTGTTTTAATATACTTTATGTATTTTACTATTCATTTTCCTTTTATTAATCATTTAAACATTGTTTATTCAAAATTTGTTTTTATTTTGGTTCTGACTTGGACTTCATTTGGTAAAATATTCCTGAATCTAATTGAATTTAGGTTGTTGATAGGTTGAGAAACCAAATTCACCAAAATGGATGAATGATGTTGATGATATTTGAAACCCTAATTTCATACAATGCATCCCTTCCCTCTTCATCTCATCTCCTTCTCATTTGTGCCACATGTTGTTAGAGGATGATCTACATACCATCTCTTCAAACATATGGCACATAGATTGCTATTAACCGGCCTCAAAATAGGTGTGACTTCTATATAAGTCCACTTATGATTGCTTAACATAGCGTTAAATTTTGTCCCGATTCGAGAAATGATCATCTGTGGCCCAAACCTATGTTTGTAAGCCCAAGTATGTTTAATTTGAAACCTTTGATCCAATAACTTTGAGGTTCATTATTAGGAGGCTTTGGTCTTATCAATCCTCTAATGAGCCTTCATAAATTTTGGTCTAAGCAAATCATTTAAACACCGTTGATCATTTGTTGTTGCCCCGAGAATTTGAAATGAATGGTATACTTGACAAAAAGCAAATGAAACTTATTGTTGAGAGGCTTTGATTTTATCAATCATCTAATGAGTTTTTAAATGCAAGATTTAAGATGGTCATTCAACTAACCTCTAATTTATAACTTATTAACAGTTGAATTTTATTTTATGCTTTTACTTTACGCCTTTACTTTTACGCACCATTTATTTTAGCATTTTAATTTCATGTTATCTTCATCTTTGCTGACTTGAGCATTTATCTTTATGTCATCTTTAGTTTGATCACTTGAGCTTTTCATTTTCTTTTTGATGATATTTAGTAACCAACTTAAACAATAAAAATCTTTAACGTTACTTGGACTATTTGGTGACTATCCTTGGCATTTTTGAGTTATGGATTTTTTGGACTTAGGATTAGAGACCCTAACTACCCTTGAGACCTTGTGACTTCTATTGTTATTTTGTCTGGAGTCCTTGGTATTTACCCTGAGACATTGGGTTGCTTGTTTTCTTTGTATGCAGGTTATTCTGATTATATGTTTTGTCTATGATTGAGAATTCATCTGTATACAGCTGTTACTCTGTCTAATTTTTGTGAAGACTTAATGCATTTGAAGTTGATATATTTAAGAGGTTTAATATCTTTGTTTGATTGGCTTCAATCTAAAGGATGAGAATTCTACATTGACTCATTATGTCAAGTGTCAGATTTTTGTTGGTTAGACGGTTCTTTTCCCTAGCTTTTACCTACGCTTTAGGATAGCCCCTTCATCTCCTCCCACCTTCTTTAATTTCAAAAATATTCTCTCTCCTTTTTAAAACTATTCTTGTTTTCTAAACTTGAACCATTCTCACAATAAAATTGGACTTAGGTCCATGCATTTTCAAAAATATTTTCTTAATCAAACTTTAACCAACTTAATAATACATTGACATTTTTGTAAGAAGACTAAAAGTCAATCAATCTCATTCAAACTATTTTTTCCATTTTTGGCTTTTATTTTAAAAACTTTTCTCAAAAGATTAGACTCTCGTCAATTTTATAGTGATACAAGCTACTATACTTCTATGATATGTAGTGAAGTGAGATATTTTCCACTTAGGTGTTGAGCGGGGCTTTGTTGATTTTAAAATCCAAGTCATATCCTCCACTTTGAGATGACACAAATTCTCATTTCTCGTAATCGTGGGTAGTAAGTATGTTCTTCCACTCGGATAAGACAATGATGTCTTGTCTCTTAAAATTAACCAACATATTTGTGTTTTCTTTTAATTTTTAACGGTGAACTACGAGTACCCTGATCCCCTATTGCACAGAAGGTGATACGTAGGCACTAAAGATTCGCAACCCCGGCGGATGCAAAAATTGAAAAAATAATTCTTTTCTCATCTTCACAATCTTTTTGTATACAACTCTTATATCCAAAATACACAAATTTTCAAAGAGGTTTCTGTGGAGTACCATAGATTTTTACGGTGCTAATACCTTCCCTTTGCATAACCAACCCTCAAACTTAGATTCTCTCCCTTTCTTTTGGATTATTCACTCTTTTCCTATTCCTTTGGAAACAATAAAGCGTGGTGTTGATATTTATTCGATCTGTGCGAGTCAAGTCAATCCAATGGCTTAGTCTCAACATTTCTACCGCTACACTACCCACCAAGTATTCTTAGATCTATAAACTCAATTAGTTTCAAAGTAAAAAAAGAGAAAAATTACCCATTCTTTACATTCCATGTTGCGTACTTGGAATATTCCTTCTTCATGTGACCAACCTTCTTGCAAAATAATCAAGTGGACTCCTTAGGTTGTTCTTTTTCCTTCTTATTTTGAGAAAAATTTACCGCAACCTTCTTCCTTTTATTTTGAGATTTAGTAGCCAAGTGAACGCTTTTAGTCTTGTCTCTCTTTAGTCACTATTCCTCCTACACACACAGAGATCTAAGCTCACTGAGAGACCATTTTCCCTTCTGATTATTGTAACTCACTTTGAATTTCCCAAAGTGTACCTGAAGAGAGATCAAAACCAATTGCACAGTTAAATCTCCGGGAAGTACTAACTTTAGTGCATTTAGTTTCAATGTGAGATTATACATCTCCATGATTTACTCCCTTATGTTCCATTTACATTTATAACTAATATAAATGAGTTTGGGAAATGTATTACTTGTTCCAGTCTTATCATTTTTAGCAAATAATTGTTCCACGGTTTAGACGAACCTCTTGGTGCTTTATCTCTCAGTAATTGGATCCCTAATCGTTTCATATATGGATTTTTTTTATCATTATGAGGCACATCCAGTTAGATCGGTCTCATTTTTCTATTTTAGTTTCATTTGGGTTCTCAGCAGTGGCGATGGAATGTTCTTCGCTCAAGGATAAGTCTAAGTCCATGCATCGAAGAACGATCTCCACAATTTTTTCCAAGACTTGAAGTGCATTCTACTCAACATAGGGATAAAGTTAATTTGAGCAACAAAATTTAGAATGGTAGCAGTGGTAATTAGGTCGATTGAAAAGAACAACAAACATACAACAACATTAGTAGGCATGTCAAATAACCATATAGTCATGCACATTATTATTTATATGCAAATTAAATAATACCAGGACAAGATACCAAAAACACCATAAATTCTCAATCTTTAATTGTATGAACCAACTGTAAGCGATATTCTCACGCAATGATCAATTACTAGTAATAAACCATGTCAGTTAATGGACGTATTTGACATCAATCATTAACCACATGCATAAACTTAATAATTACTACATATTCACCATCACATGCATGCAATTATTCGGCCAAATTGTGTATTTCTTTTGGCCAACCATAATCGATAACATGAACAATTACTCACTATATCTTTTATGATTATAATTTAATCAAATTTATACAACATAAGTTACTCTTACAACTTGTTGTTTCAACCAACTAAACAAAAATCACTATACATTTTTAATTTAATAAATCAAATGAAAAGGTCTTAAAATTATATGTTTATCTTATCGCTTAATAATTAAATGATTATTAAACTATTCTAATTATGTAAAAAAATACTCGGATAATTTAATCAAAAAAATTAAACACATAATCGTGTTTACGTCATATACAAACATCATAATAAACTATTCGTACTTGAAGGGCATGCAATATATTATTATTTTTAATAAAAAAGTACATCTAATTATGCTCGAATATGTATAATTGTAATATACTCAAAAAAAATATTTTTGACATAATTAACACAACAAAAAAATTCAAACATATTTTATTATAGGGTAATGTTATTTTGACACTAAATATTTACATCGTTCATCATATTTATACGGTGAACAATGTATTTCTATTAAAAAATGTTATTTTTTAAAAAATATATTTATTTTTAAAATTTATTTTATAACATAAATATATGATTGTGTCATTAACCAACTTCACAATTGTATCAACCACAAAAATATACTCTATTAATCAATTATTTTATTTATAATTTATTAACCATTTTCACTACTTCATTAACCAATAAAATATATAGTATTAAACATATTCTGACAATAAATTATAAATATATTAATCAATTTTTATATTCTATTAACCAATTTTATTTTATTATTTAGTTTTTTTTAATGTTTGAGAACTCATTAATCAAATTATGAACTGTATTAATCAACTTTATATAAACTATTAACCAAAATCAGAACAATATATATATTAAGTTTTTAATGTCATAATATATATTATCCAAATTTTGAAATATATTAACTAAATTTTAATATTTCATTAACTAAAATAATTTTTAAGAAAAATTAAAATAAAATATTAAAAAACTAAAATAATAGTAAAAATATTATTCACGTATTTGTGAATAGTATATTGAATTTAGATGTAAGCAGTGGCGGACAGATAGTAATTGAACCCCTGACTTTTCAAAAAATAGCCCAAACTTTTTCATATTATGCTTTTTGAACACATCAAAAATGGACTTTGCACCATTATATAGCATATGCATTCCCACCCATATCAAGTTTGAGTGAAGTAACTTAGCTTCGGCCGGATTCGATGGCGATGTCGAAATGGAAAGTTCCTTGATTCTCACGCGCTCCGGAAAAAGCCTCATTCATGCCGTAAAAGCGCTATCACTTATCAATCATTGCCGGTTCAAACCATTTGACCTTAATTGAACCATTATTATTATTTAAATGTGTACTCACTTTTAAAATTTAAAGTGAAATCTAATGTTTTGGATTTTAGCAAAAACTAAAGTTTTTTATTCATTTCAACGTCACAGAAAACTATACAATCATATATATCATAGAAGAAATCTCAGTGGGGTCAAGTACTCCGGCGTAGATAATTCATTATCTTGGTCAGATATATTATATATTTAATAAATCTAAAAAATTAATTTTTTTTATAATGAAAACCAGAGTTAGTAATATATTACATAAAATTGTGAGATTTATATTAATTTTTTAAAAGTTATATTATCATAGTTAAAATAAAATTGCTCTCAGTACACTTATTGAAACTTGCAATGTTTTTGCGTGGGTGTGATACAAATATGTTTATGTGCGCATTCGGTTTCTTTACATAATGTATATGTATATATTGAAAGATAAAGAACCAGGTTCAATTAAATTTCTTTCAAAGTTTAATTTAATTTCTTTCAAAGTTTAATTTGTCTTCTTAGATGATAATAATGATATCTTGCTTTTTCAATATTCATTTACTATATCTTTCAATTTATTTGAAAAAATATTCGTATTTTTTTAAAACTATAATTAAACATATTTATATTTATATAATAATTAATCATTTGAAATAAGAGTAGGCTATTTAGTATTAAATAAATTGGAAAAGAAATATAAGAATAAATGCATGTCATTATTTTATAAGAAACTGTTTAAATTATTTTAAATTTAATTTCTATTTTAGTAAAGATCATGTGGTGGTGTGATAATAAATAGTTAAAATTATTCTTATCTTTTTTGTTTTCAATTTTTCTGAACAATAAGCATTTTCCTTTAAATAAAGTGTTAAATTTTATGAAAATGTGCAGAGTTTATTTCTATGAGAAAGTCTGAAAAATAGAATAGAAATATTTAATGAAAAAGAAATTTGAATACTCAATAACTATTTTATGGTTTTGGTTAACCATTTTGATCACAAATATATTATTTTCTCCATCTTAAAATAAATGATCTATTTAGAATGAAATAATATTTTAAAATGAATAATTTATTTTAATTTTTAATATATTTTTTCTAATTTTATTTTCAAATTAATAAAAATTTCATCATTATCAATATATGATATAAGTATTATAGTATAAATATTATTTTTTTTCTCTTATTTTTATATATTTTTCTTAATTAATGTGAAATAATGAACTTGATCATTTATTGTGAGACGGGGAAAGTAATTTTTAAGGTTCCTAATACTGTTTTCATTATCTTGGAGTTTGGAACAAGAAAAATTAAAATATTTATTTATGTTGTTATAGGTATACATGATTAAATAAAATAAAATAATTACATAAAATTGTGGGATTTAATTTATTTTTTTAAAGTTGTATTATTAAAGTTAAAATTATATGTTTTGTTTTAATAATAATATGATATAATAGAATCCACAAAGTAATTAATAAATGGATTGGATTATTAAAAATAATGTTTTAAAAATCGAATTGGTCATCAAACTGATAAGGATAATGGATCACGGGTTGATTGGTAAAACTATTGAGTTATTAGTCGAATTGCATGACAAAATTGGATTAAATCAGATAATTCGATTGAATAAATCGGTCTCTATAATTAAACTATATATTTATTAAATCGATCAAACTGAAATGATTCAGTAATTAAAAAATATCACAACACCTACAAAATTTCAAAATTTCAAAATATATTAATTTCACATGTTTATTCTTTAAATTTAAATTCTAAATATAATTATCACTCACAACAAAATAATACAAAATACAAATTTAAATAAATTTTGAACCAAGTCTCATTACAAACAATGGAAAGTTATTCCAAATAAGGTTTGAATAAAGTCTAATTATATTTTAATTTTATTTACTTAAAAAAAATCAAAATAGATCATTTTTGTCAGAGTAAAAAGTACATTTGACCCACTGATTTAGTCATCAAAAGCCGCATATTCTAGAAGCAACAAAAACAACAATCAATTCTTAGATTCTAATTTTTCATTCTAGAAAGTCAACACTATGAGATTGCATCTTTTTCATTTTGGGCACGAAACTACTTTCAAATGTTTCAGAATGAAAATCAACCTATCTTCAGCAAGGGGTTTTGTAAAGACATTAGCCCATTGATGGTCTGTATCTATGAATTTTAAAGATAAAATTTCCTTCTGAACATAGTCTCTTATGAAATGATGCTTAACCTCAATATGTTTAGCCCTATAATGCAAAATTGGATTCTTAGACAAACAAATTGCAGAAGTATTATCACAGAAGATAGGAATATTAATCTCAAAATTTTGATAATCTTCTAGCCGACTCTTCATCCATAGAATCTGGATGTTGCATTCAGAAGCAGAAATATATTCGGCTTCTTCAGCTGAGAGCGCTATTGTTGATTGCCTTTTGTCGACAATGATATCAAGTTGTCTCCTAGAAACTGAAAGCTTCTAGAAGTTCTTTTCCTTTCTAGTGTGTCTCTAGCATAGTCAGCATCACAATAGCCGACTAACTTGTATTCACTTGATTTTCTATAACACAAACCAAGGTTAGTAGTACCTTTTAGATACCTAAAAATCTTCTTAATAATAGTTAAGAGTGATTCTCTAGGATCTGATTAGAAGCAAGCACACAAGCAGACATTGAATAGAATATTAGGCCTATAAGTTGTCAAATATAATAGAGAATCTATCATACCTATGTACAACTTCTGATCTACCTTACCACTTACCTTGTCCTTCTCTGGATCGGAAGTATGATGCATAGGTATATTTTCTATCTTGCATTAAGACAAGTCAAACTTCGTCACAAGTTATTTTGTGTACTTGCTCTGATGGATGAACGTCTCTATGGGCCTTGGTTAATTTGAATACCCAGAAAGAACTTGAGTTGTCCCATTAAGCTCATTTCAAACCCATCCTGTATAGACTTAGCAAACTCCTTGCACAAAGTGGCATTAGAAGAACCAAATATAATATCATCAACATATATTTGAACTACCAGAATGTCATTTTTGAAGGATTTACAGAACAATATGGTATCAACCTTTCCTCTGGTGAAATCATTTTCTAAAAGAAAATTTCTTAATCTTTCATACCAAGCTCTGGGAGCTTGTTTCATACCATACAATGATTTCTTAAGTTTGAAAACAAAATCTGGTTTTTTATAATTTTCAAAACCAGGAGGTTGGTGTACATACACTTCCTCAGCTATGTAACCATTGAGAAATTCACTCTTAACATTCATCTGATATAAGATGATATTATGATTAGCAACAAATGAAATTAAGAGACGAATAAACTCTAACCTGGAAACTGGTGGAAACGTTTCTGTATAGTCAATCCCTTTTTCCTGACTATATCCTTGTGGAACCAGTCGAGCTTTGTTTCTTACCACACCTCCTTTTTCATTTAGATTGTTCCAATCAAATGGGTTCCTTTGGGTCTTGGCATAAGATCCCATACATCATTGATTGAGAATTGATCCAGTTCTTCTTGCATAGCCAGAATCCATTATATGTCTAGAAGTGCTTCTTCAACAAAAGTAGGCTCTATTAGGGACACCAAACCCATAAGCATCTCTTCAAAAGGTTTGAAAGAGGATCTGGTTTTGACTGGTTCAGATCTACCATCCATAATCAATTCCTCAGAGTGTGAGGATATTGATCCGTGCTTCCTCAGAGGGGTCTGAGCTTTAACAACTTCTGGTTGGGCTCCTTCTAATTATTTCTTCTTGGGATCCTTGTTAGCAGCATCATCACCTTCTGAGTCTAAAAAGGTGATCTCCGAATTTGCAAACTTTTCAACTAGCTTTGACTTTTCAGGGTCAAGCTTATCATCGAACTAGCATGAATAGATTCCTCAACAATAAGAGTTTTAGTGTTATACACTCTGTAACCTTTTGAGCGTCCAGAGTATCCTATCTGTTCACAGTGATTTCTGGTGAACAACTGCTAGTCTTCCAAACTATCAAATAAACTTAATTACTGTTATTCAATCTCTCTGGTAACTTACAGGATCGACTAGATTGATCCTATGGAACATAGTTGTTTGGCTAAGTCTAATTGTAAAACTGACATTTGTATTTAGGATTTCGAATTAGAGTTGTTCCAAAGATATCCAATCCGCTTCGATTATTATACTGAATGGTTCGAAGGATAACTTTTATATGGTATTAGGAATATTCATGAGAAAAGTTTAAAGACTTGAAATTGGATAAATGGCAGGATTAAATGGGTGGATGTAAAAGTTACTAAATATTTAGAGGTTTCGACCATAAGAAAAGTATTTAAATGCAGAAAGGAATAAATGACTTCGAGTACAAAGGATTTAATGTAAAGGCATAAACATAAAATTGCTTGAAACACAAATGAAACGGAAGTGAAAGATAAAATTGGAAAATGTAAAGAGTTTTCATTGAATTGTAAATGCTGGTGTTATCATACGTACTTCTTTCGAGCATTCGTTTTCCTATCCATGCGGTATTTTGAATGTTTATTGAATTTGTACAACAGATATGACACACTAAATCCTAATAATAAGACTTCTATTTATACTATTCGACCATAACGGTCTTGCTATCAGAATCTGCCACATTCGAAGCATGCAAAGCATTGCTTCCCTCTAGCCTCCACGCGTCCTCGAACACTCTTATGCTTGTGTATTTGAATATCCAATATCCCGCTCATGTTTGAATTTCAAATGTTTTGGAACTTTTCGTTTTGAGTTTGTTCATAGGTTATTTCCAAAAATGACCTTCACAAATATCCTCTTATGATTATTTCGAACAAGGCTTTAGACTCACACTCCACAACTTATCACTTGAAACCTTGAACTCTAATATTTCCATTCGAAACAAACATTCTCTTCCACTCCAAATCATCAAATTTTCTTTATTCAAACAAAGCTCAACCATAGTGATTTCATTTCGAATCATAGTATCAAAATCTTCAGCCAACAAAATGCCCCTTTAAAATATGTATTTCGAACCCTTTGAGAAGTACTTATTTTAAATAGATTCACAAGATTTTGATAACCCTTTTTGAAGAATCATGACACTTACTGCACATGATTTTACCCACGTCAATCAAGACGCCTTTTTGAGTACTCAACCGTCTTGGAACAGTTACCACAGCATGGTGCAGTTTAAAAATAATGATTATTATTAATCACACTTATTATCAACACTGGAATGTTACGCCACCTCCCTCTGAATCCAATCAACAACTTCAACGTACTCCTAGTCCTTTTAGTGGGTGCTTACACTCACTCTATAAAACCTATCAGTTTAGTCTTTTCTTCTTTTTCTCCAAAATTCCTGAAATCCCCCTCCTTTTTGCTAAACCCTAAAACTTCCAACAATCTTAACAATGTCTTCATCAACATCATCACAATTGAAGAAGTTATCAAAGAAGAAGAACAAGAAAACCAACACGGAAACCATCATGGAGAGCAAAGTGAGTATTTATCAGAATCAATCTGTACTCAATCCTCAAATGATCTCCAAGGAGAAAGAAATGCTGTACGCCTCTCAGGTATTAATCCTTACCACTGTTGCTGGAAAAAGGTTTGCCCTAATGGGTCCTTTAACAGTTTTTGAAATTCTGAAAGATACTAGGAAAATTTTCCCTGTTTGCTATAAATTCAAACCCCTATTCAACAAAATGGATGCCCCTAAGGCAGGAACTGAAGTCCTAAGCGAATCATCTGATTTGAAAACAACTGAAACTCCGGCCTTACCTCCAAAAGACCCTTTTATCTTAGATTATATCAAAAGTAATTTTAAACCATTTCGATCCTGCCCCACTTCAGACATAGCATACCAAATCTGGTTCACCAAGGTGGAACCCAAAAAGTCTCAACAATGGGAAGAATTAGGGATTTATAACTTAATCAAACTGTCGAAACCAAGCTTTACCTACAGTCACCCATTGCTATTCGCTTCATTGTACTTCTGGGACAGTACTTACAACACTTTCCATCTTCCAGGCGGAATGATAACACCCACATTTTTTGATATAGCTGCCATCACTGGTCTCTCACTAGTGGGGGAAATTTACATTCCTGACAATGAAGAACATTCTAGCATTATTGACTTCGACATCAAACTGGCTAGCTTCTCAAAATTTATCAGCCATTATCACACTGAAGGGGATGAGGTCTCAGATGTAGAACATATCGCTTTCCTCACCCTGTGGCTATCACGATATGTGTTTTGTAGTAGATCTTTGCAAGTAGCAAGTAGGTTCATTCCCCTAGCTAGGGATTTCCATGAAAACAGGAAAGTCTGTCTGAGCGAACTATTACTTGTCGACCTTTATGAGAGTTTAAGGTCAGCAGTTTCTAGTTTAAAATCCCATACTCCAAAAAACATTCTTTTGGCTGGACCCTTTTGGTTGCTTCAATTATGGCTTAATGCCATGTTCGAATCTTCTTTATCAACCGTTGATACCACCATTGAACAAGATCCAGAAATATATGACAGGAGCATCGAAGGCACAAGACTTCGAAAGCTCACCCCGAATGATGACAAGGATGATTTCAAAATCCAATTTTCTAAATACATCATGATCTTCTCCAAAAGACACAAGTTTGAAGAGTCCATGGCACCTTTTGCTCAAAGGATTTGTGGACCTTCATGGTTCACAATGCCTCTCTCAGAAGCTACCAAGAGCAAAGAGATGCAAAATATCTGGAAAGCGTTTCTTCTTCCTAGGTTAATCTCCTCAAGAATTACCCCAAACAAGAATCAGATTTTCCTCCTAGCTTATCAACCCAATTTTGTTTCTAGACAATTTGGCCTGTGCCAATTAATTCCTGAACCTTTGTTCCAAACACAAAGTGCCATCACCTCAGGCAAAACGTTCAAAGCAAGAGAGGCCAAGTTGCAACAGGAACAATACCAAGATTTCGCTTAGTTCGAGCTTTTACCTTTCGAGCCAACATACTTCACAGCAAAAGGATTTCTTGAATGGTGGACTAAGTTCTACCAGACCTATATGTTTGACACACTCACCATTCAACAAAAGCTAACTGACGTGTTCAATGTGCAGGTACACTCCAAGAAAGGTATGTTCACTCACGTCAAAGAAATTAGGGCTTTTCAAAATTATTTCGAAACCACTTATGATCCCACACACTTGGAAACCACTATACATCAAGCGGCCGAGACCTTGAAGGAAAAATGTAAAGAAAAAATTTCTAAGCTCAAACTTCCTTCAGGGTTGTCACCTGAGGATAGGTATAGGTTGGCACTCGAAATGCACCCACCTAAATTTCCTAGGTTGCCTACCTCAGAACTGGCTCTGGCTTGGTTTCCTCCATACCCTTGGTGGTTCACTTGCAAAGAAATGTTCAAATACCAGCCTCAAAAGAAACCAAAGCCATCTGAGACTGTGACATGGGCTCGTTATTGGCTTCATAATTTCCCAGGACATCTTCGCTATGACCTTCCTGCCATTTCAATTACATCTAATCAAGGCACAGGTGCGAATGCTTGGGAAAATTCCAATTGTATCCTAATTCCCTTATCCTTAACACTTTACCTTAATTGTTTCACTTTTCAGCTATTAGGATAAAGAGTGTTACTTCAAAATCCAAGGAAGGGAACACTTCTCAACAGGCTATTGAAGTTAGTGATGATGCAACTCTAACAATACCAACAACAACAACTACTATAACAACAACACCGGCTGCAGCAGAAATTTCCATTCCAAAGGTAATCAACTAACCCTGTTGTTTCGAGTAAACTGAGGTTTATGAATTAGATCTAACTTTTGTCTAACCCTTTTCAGACTAGCAAACTTCCGCCAACAACTCCTAAGAAAAGGAAACAAAGCTCCACTAAAAAGAACCCCAAATCTGGGGAAAATTCTCCAACAACTTCTAAGAAGAAGAAGAAGAAAGAAAGCTCCAAAGGCCATGAGCCTACTAACGTTCTTGGGCTTGATCCCAAAGACGTTGCTCCCTCAACAACATCCAAAATTCCACCTTCGACCTCCAATGTAACATTGGAACATATTGACAGCAACATTCCTTCCGATAACCCACAGGTGATTAAATTCGAATTCATAACAAAGATAGTTATTCATACCTTAGTGCATACTCTTAATTAATTATGTTTATGCAGGACACTTCGAATGCAAACCCCACTACTTCAAATCCTCCAACCGGGATTCATGCTCCAATCACTTCCTCTATTCATGGGGACTCCAACAACTATGTGCAAAACAAAGGATCCTCCAACATGGCGGTCCTGACTGGAGCTTCGGAGGCACACGATGATCAAGGCACCTCGCCCCCTTTGAAGGAAGAAAACGAAGGATCATCCCACAAGTCCAAAGAAAATCCACCAGAAACTTCCCTTCTGAAATCCCCTCTTGGAACTCTTCAAGAGAATCCAACAATCAATGAAGCTGAAGAGGACAAGACTGATTCTTCTCAAGAGAGTGAAGAAACTGCAGAAGAAAGTTCTGGTGAAGACGAAACCCAAAGTGGTTCAGCTGGTGGAACGAAATCTGTTGCTATTAGCAGCGAGACCAATACCATCGATGTGGTGGACCCATGTGACGAAGGAGAAAGCGATGAGCAAGGCAAGGATGAAGATAATGGGGGTAAGACTAAAGAAACTATGGAGGTCGAAATGGACGTGACTCCTTTAAACAAGGAACTTTCCCCAACTTCCCAGCCTTGACTGACTGAAGAGGAACTAGCTCTCCTAAAGCTCAATGACCCAATTGGGTACATGAAAATTAAACTGTCTCAGAAGGACGTTCCTCTCACTAGGGTTGGCACAAGTTCAACTAGCAACACAATGTCCCCAGATGCTAGAGCTGAACTTCTTAACCAAGTCAGGAAAACAATCCTTGATGTAGACCTATTCGAAGTTCTTAAAAAGGATAGCACCGCTTGCTATACCATGAAGGAACTTCTTACTCAGGTTAATTTTACAACTTGCTCCTTGCCAATCAACACTATTCTGTTCGATATCCAAGTTTTATTGGACGATATAACTGGATGTCTCCTACAAGATGAATTGGCTGCTGCTAAAGTTCAGGAGAAACGGAACGCCATGGATGCTGCTTATGAGCAGCTTCGAAACTTTCTACAGAGGCTAAAGACCAAGCAACGCGTTTAAAACAAGCGAAGGCTGACTATGAAGTTCGAGCGCGCTCTATTCTCTTTTGGGAAGGACAAATTCAAGAGCTCCGGCAAAAGATCAAAGAAGCTCAACAACAGCAATTGGCTTACGAAACTGGCAGCGTTAGTAACCAATTCGAAGAACTTCTTAACAGGGGTCTTTCCGAAACAGAAATAGCAGAGCGCATCAAAGGGGAAGTAAATACTCTGGAAGGAGCGAGACGTTACACCCAGCAAAGGCTTGAGTCTTTCAGAAGCACCTTCGCAAGACTGAGAAACAACGTTTATTTTTAAACATTTGCTTATTTGAATTGATTTACACTTGGTTTTGTAATATTTAAACAATGCCATTTTGGCGATATATGACACCATTTTGGCATCTCCTTGTGATATTTCGACTATGTTGCTATTATTCGAATCTCTTGCAGGCGAGGTCTATATTTTGTCAAATACTTTTCATTAACCTTTAAGATTCGTTTGTCATCAGTTAACTCTTTGATTTCATACGCATTGTTTGAGAATCTCTTTAGTATTCGAAAGGGTCCTTCCCAATGAGGTGACCATTTACCTAATGCTTTATTCTTCTTGTCCATGGGCAATATGACTTTCCAAACTAAGTCATTAACAGCGAATGCTTTACCTTTCACCCTTTTGTTGTATGCCATGGCTACCCTTTCCTTTTGCCTCATCAGGATTTCCAATGCATGCAATCTAACTTCGTCTAACTCAACTAACTCATTCATCATCATCTCCCAATATAATGCATATGGGATCTCACTTTGCCTTTGAATTCGAACTGACTGTAGATGAATTCCCACTGGTAAAACAACATCATGGCCAAATGTTAGTTGGAAAGGCGTGGTGTTAGTAGCCTCTTTAGGAGATGTTCTACAAGCCCAGAGTATTTGGTCCGAAGTCTTATGCCAATTTTTTGGCTTCTTACCCACATGTTTTTTTTATTAACCCTATTATCACTTTGTTTGCTGCTTCGACCTGACCATTTGCTTGAGCGTAATATGGCGTTGATGTTAATAATTTGAAACCCATCTCCTGAGCAAATTCCTGCATCTTTCTACCAGTAAACACAGAACCTTGGTCTGTGGTTATACTCTCAGGTTATCTGAACCTATAAATTATTTTTTTCTGTATGAACCCAATAATAGCCTCTTGATCAGCAACTATTAATGGTATTGCTTCGATCCATTTGGTGAAATAGTCAATTCCCACTAAGATATATTTCTGTCCTTTAGAAGAAGAAGGATTGATCTCTCCTATTAAATCTAATGCCCATCCTCTAAAGGGCCATGGTTTAATGATCGAATGTAACTCACTTGCAGGAGCATGTTGAATTCCTGCATGTTTCTGGCATTCTTCACACCCTTTAGCAAAATTTATACAGTCTTTGAGCATGCTGGGCCAATACATGCCATATCGGAATAACAACCATTTCATCTTATGGCCTGCTTGGTGTGCCCCACATGCCCCATTGTGGACCTCTGATAATGCTAAGTATGCCTCATCTTCTCCTAGGCACTTCAGTAATACGCCCTCTTGGGTCTTCTTGAACAATTCATTTCCCATGAGGACGTATGATAACGCTCTATATTTTATCTTCCTATCAACATTCAGAGTTGGGTTTTTTAAATAACTCACTATTGGACTTCGCCAATCTGCATCTGTCAACGTGTCTATGGCAAATACTCTGAATTTCTGTTTGTCAGCACAACCTAACTTTACATTCTCTAAATCTGATGGTATGAGTCTAGTAGCCATAACTCTTCCTCTCAATTCAACCAAATCTTCTAATTTTTTGGTGGAAACTTTATATCCTGAAGCCAACTGTGCTAGGTCATTTGCCTCTTGGTTTTCAATTCTTGGAATATGTTTAATATCCATATATTCAAATTTTTTGAGTAGCCTATTAGCTATGACGAAATATGTAATCAAATTGTCTTTTATGCATATGTATTCCTTTGTTATTTGCTTAACCACTAACTCCGAATCTCCTCTAATTTCGACTCTAGTTGCCCCCAATTCCAACAAAGCTTCAAGTCCAATGATAAGCGCTTCGTACTCAGCTTCGTTGTTCGAGCAACGAGGACCGTCTAGCTTATACTTAAATTTTGTTGGAATTCCTTCTGGAGAAATTATAAGAACTCCAACACCACTACCATCTCTATGGGTCGAACCATCAAAGTACAATTTCCAAGGTTGCATTTCAACGTAACCCATGACAGTATCTTCGCTCAGTGAATGATCAACAATGAAATTAGAAATTATTTGACCTTTCACAGCTCTTAAAGGCATGAAAGTCAAAGAATACTCTGTCAAGGCCAAATCCCATTTACCAATTCTGCTATGCATTATTGGTTTCGAAAGCATGTGCTTGATAACATCGAAATGAGATGAAACATAAACATCAACGGGCTTTATATAATATTTAAGTTTCATACAAGAGAAATATAAACAGAGACATAGCTTTTCTATGTTTCTATATCTGGTTTCTGCATCATTCAACACCCTACTTAAATAGTACACGGCTCTTTCGATGCCATTGATATCTTCTTGTGCTAACATACTACCTATAGTAAATTCAGAGGTGGATATGTACAATCTCATGGGTTTTCCCCACAAAGGTGGAGACAAGATAGGAGGCTGAGTAAGATATCTCTTTATATTGTCAAATGCCTCCTGATGTGCTTCGTTCCATTCGAAAGCTTGTCCTTGTTTCAAACGAAGCAACGGAGAGAAAGCCTGGGTTCTTCCACTTAAATTCGAAATGAACCTTCTTAAAAAGTTTATTTTGCCTAGCAAAGACTGCAACTCCTTTTTTGATGTAGGTGCTTTCGTTTCAACAATGGCTTTGGTCTTGTTTTAGTTGATTTCGATGCCTTTCTTATGAACCACAAAACCAAGAAAATCTCCAGCCTGCACGAAAAACGCACACTTAAGGGGATTCATTTTCAATCCATGTTTTCTCATTCTTTCGAATGATTGGCTCAAATGATGCAAATGAGTTTCTGCAGATATTGACTTGATGATTATATCATCAATGTACACCTGCATAAAAGTCTCAATGAAATCATGAAAAATCGAATTCATTTCCCTTTGGTAAGTTTCTCCAGCATTTTTTAAGCCAAAAGGCATTACTACCCATTCGTAGATGCCTAAGGCTCCTGGGCAACGAAATGCTGTCTTAGCAACATCTTCTTCAGCAATAAAGATCTGGTTATACCCAGAGTATCCATCTAACATACTTAAATACTCAAATCCTGCAGCCGAATCTATTAACATTTCTGCCACAGGCATGGAATACTCATCTTTGGGGGTAGCAGTATTTAAATCTCTAAAATCTATGCAAATTCTCATAGAGCCATTCTTCTTAATAACAGGTACTATATTTCGACATACCTTGTGGTCCTGATGAATTTGCAGCGCAACAACCTTTCAATTTCAGCTTTGATCTTCGTGAGAACTGCTGGTGCAAACCTTCTATGGGTCTGCTTGATGGGCTTCTTGCCATCCTTGATTGGAAGTCTGTGTTCCACTAACTCCCTCTTCAAACCAGGCATTTCATCATAATCCCACGCGAAACAATCTTTGTTCTTCCTAAGGACTTCGATCACTTTCTGCTTGAGGCTTGAATTGAGTTTTACGCTCACGTAAGTTATTCTTTTTGTGTTTTCATCCCCCAAGTTCACCTCTTCTAATGGATCCTGCACTAACATTTTAGCACCTGAGTCTGTGGGATCCCTCTCGAAGCCTAAGGGTTCTTTATCATAAATGGCGTCTAGCCTTTGATCTATATCAACTATTTCTTCTTCAAAGGGTAAGCTGTTTGAGCCATCCCCATCTGTTTTGTTTATTTCTGCAGCCATACTATCCATTTCAGCTTCTAAGGCCGCCTTCCATTCGTTCTCAGCCATGTAGGCCGAAATATTTTCGAAGAAAGAAGGCTCAGTCATGGGCAGGATTATCGAATTCCCAGCCTGCTGGCCGTCTTTGTGCAACGCCTTCGACTTCTCCATCTCCCTTGATTATCCTTCGATCCCAATACATTCCATCATGGCGAAGGGTCATGTAATAATGCGCATTCCTGGTCTCATTGATCTCGTCGTTAGGGGTACAAGGAGCAATTTTGGCCAAGTGTTTGTCATAATTTCTCTTATCAACTAAGTTGACTGCTGTCATGAAGTAGCTTTGGTCAGCTTCTATATTCTCAACAATGCCATCTTCTCTCCATAATACTAACCTCTGATGCATTGATGAGGGGACTGCTCCAACGCCATGGATCCATTCTCTGCCCAACAGCAAATTGTAGTTGGCTTTAGCTTCGATTACCATGAACATAGTGGGTCTGCAGCTTGATCCTACTGTCAAATCCACTTGGATCACCCCCAATGTGTGGCCTACTTTACCTTCATAGTTTGATAGTACCATATTGTGTGGTTTTATGTCAATATCCCGTATCCCTAACTTCTTCAACATGAAATGAGGCATCAGGTTCACTGCAGCGCCTCCATCCACCAGGACTTTGTTTACGCCATGTGTACCAACTTTTACTCGAATAAACAATGGCTTTAGGTGATTTTGCATGGCTGGTTCTGGGTATTCGAAGAAGGCATTTTGCTCTTCGACAGCCCCATTATCCATCACATAATAGCATACTGGCCTGTGTTTCGTCAGGTCTATTGCATCATCCTCTTCGTGTTCTTCGACTTCAGTCTCTTGCCCAAATTTGCAAGGCAACACAGATACCACATTGCAGTTGATGTTGAGTGAAGATTCCCCTTCTAATTCAAAATTGTCAGTCAGCATATCCTCATTCTCCTCTGGACCTGGCGTATATTCCTTTGATTCATTTTGCTTTGTTTCAAAGAAAAGTCTCCTGCTAACCAGAGGTTGGTCCCCAGGTTGATTGTTTGGTGAGGGTTTGTTGGTGCTTGATTCCTCTTTGTCTTTGCTCGAAGCCACTCCTTTGTTTAGCGCAACATCTCTCTCAGCTTTTCGAATTCTTTGTTGCCTTCGCCATTGTGACCTGGACATAGGGTTCTTTCCCTTGTAGTTTTCCAACCTTACTTCTTCTCTTTTTTCCATACTGAATTGTCTTATGTATGTCATGGCATGGCGTGTGTTCCTTTCATTATTCCTCCACTTGTTTCTCCCATTGTCAGCTCGAACTTGTAGCCACTTGTCCGTTGGTGCGTCAGCAGGAACTTTAAATGTTACCCTTCGAGCGCCTCTAGGATAAGGGCTGTCAGGCCTCCGTTGGGTGTAGTTGTTCTCGAAACGTTGGCCCATTTGACCAGTTTCTCGGTGGTTCCAACATGGGGTGAAAGGGACTGTTTCGAAGGTTTCAGCCACTTTCTGATCATATACTGTAGAACATCTTGGGCACACTAAGCATTTGGTTTCCCTCTTGTGACAACGAACTAAGAACCCCATAAAACTTTCTCCAGCCTTAGGGTAGCATCTGAACAGCTGGTTATCCTGGTGCCAGTTAACGCCTGTTCGCGCCCTTTGTCTTTTTTCAAAGTCTGCAGCAATTCTCTGATTATAAATGATGCTACATCTGGGACACAACATCATTGCAGCATTCTCTTTGTGGCACAACATAAGGTAATCTTTGAGACTGGCATCCCTAGCATACCTGTCTTTCATCTTGTATTTTTCTTTCTCTAAGTACCTTTCCATTTCTTCCATTTCAGAACAAGGTTGCTCCATGTTTACCATGTTAACATCCACATCTTCTCCCTTGATATCAGTATCTCCCCAACCTGTAGGTTTGATGTCTTCAATTCGGGTCTTTGAGCTTTCTGGGGCGGAATACTTCACCATGTAATCGAACTTTCCGCTGGGTTCCCCCAAAGTATCCCATATTTCCTTCTGAGGAAGAACTGGCAATGTGATCTGTACTTTCTCCAACTTTTGCCTCAAGCCTTCAGTGGCCTGTGTCAAATTTTGTTTCTGGTTTTCCTGGCCTTCAGTAGCCTGGATATCTTTTGAAACAATCAAAGGAACTGCTTCAATCGAAGCCTCTTGTTCCTTATGGAAATCCTCAGTAACTTCCTTTTCGACTTCCACTAACACGCAGTTCTCATCTTTGGTGTTTTCCTTATCTGATGGAGCGTCACCTTCATCTACTCCAACCATGTTTATCTCTCCAATGTATGCAGGTTCAGAGTAGTTGGTGTCAGCAACATCTAAAGGGTCATCATCCACCTTCATTTTTGGCTTGTCAGCGAACCTTAGTCTACCATCCTTGATTGCATTCTGAATCAGATCCCTGAAAAGAAAACATTGTGAGGTTTTGTGGCCTAAGAAACTGTGATACTTACAAAATCCTCTTTTCTTTCTTTGATCTAAAGGTGGTAATTTGACATTTGATGGCACTATTAGTTGGCCATCTTTGACAAGCAAATCAAAAATTTCATCACATTTCGTTACGTCGAAGGTATAAACCTTCTTTGGGAACTTGTCACTTTTCTAATTTTCAATAATTTCTTTCCCTTTTGTGGGAACTAGTAATTTACAGGAATAAGGGGGAGCCTGTTTCAATTCAGCGAGATCAATTTCGACCTCTTCGAATTCAGGGTAATCTTCTGCTTCCTCAGTTCCGACATAGGAGACCCTTTCTTTCTTGTTATTTTAAAAAAACCTGGCTTTCTCGGCTTTTAGTCTTTCGACTTGTCGAACCCTGTCTACTAGTTGGGCCATATCCCTCAAGTGTTGTGTATCTAATTTCTTTCGAATGGAGTAGTCCAGGCCACCAGCAGCCATTTCAACTAACTCATGTTCAGGAACTACTGTGAAACATCTAGACTTCAAGAGTCTGAACCTATTCAGATAATCATCTATGGGTTCAGTAAACTTCCTCTTGACACTGGCTAACTCTTTCAGGCTTATTTTATATTGTCCCATGTAGAATTGTTCATGAAATAACCTCTCCAAAAGAGTCCAAGTATCTATGGACCCAGGAGGCAAAGTGGTGAACCATGTGAAAGCGTTCTTAGTTAGGGAACTTGGGAAATATTTAATCCTAAGGTCTTCATTATTTGCTATATCTCCTGCTTCGGTTAGATACCTAGCTATGTGTTCGACTGTTGACTCATTGGTGTCTCCAACGAACTTTGTAAATTTAGGGACTTTATATCCCCTTGGTAAATCAGTATGCATCACATAATCTATTATGGGAGAGGAATAATTTGGCCTTCTAATACCTGTATTGAGACTGTTTTGGGCCATAATCCTTTCTATCATGGTGGTTAAATTATTTTCTGCCAAGATGTTGTCATTTCGAATTCTATGAACGACTTCATCAGCATCTTGGTGTCGACCCACCATGACAACTCCTCTAGGTTGTTCTTCTCGAAACTCTGGGACCTCTAACCTTTCGACCCTTGCCCCTGGTTCTATAACTCCCCTTTGTGGTTCTCGAATCACTGGGGCTTCTAACCTTTGTGCCCTTGCCCCCAAGTTAACCCCCTCTCTGGCTGGTCTATAGGGTGGGCCATCAGCAATTTGTTCTATGATGGGTATGTTCGCTCGAACCCCCGCCTGATTCTGCCTACGCCTTTCAGGAGGAGCGAAAAAATCTGCTATTCGACTCATGTTGTCCGCATTTTCTCTGTTGGTTACAGTTACATTTTGTACTATTGGGGCAAAGATTTCTTGCATAGTCTGCGCTAACACTCCTATCATATTATGGTTACTATCATCCATTAATTGTCTAAAGGCCATCTGATTTTCTGTAGTTAAGATAGGCAATGTATTGTGACCCACTGAACCTTGGGTATTTGTCATAAATTGGTTGGCCCCAGATCCGGATCCAAATTGTGGTGACGCGTTTGATGTGGAATTGTGTAAACCTGCCATAAAAGATGTTGGCATCCCATAAGAGGGATTTCCGTGTTTGTTGCCATCGAAACTGGGTGGTCTAGTTAGTGGGGTGGCGAAATGGGTTTGTGTCCCTGATGGTGGGACAAATCCCGCAAGATAACTAGTGGTCCATGTATTTCCTAGGGTCGAACCGTTGGTTGTCATGCCACTTGCTCCATTTGTGGCCACACTACTGGTAGAAGATGCAACAGACTGTGCGTTCGTAGGGATCGCGTTAGACGCCCCTGTCGAAACAGACGCATTGGTGCCTGTTCCATGTGGAATATTTTTTTCCCCTTGTTGATTATTTGGATTAGACATCCCACCACTACGTTTTCTTCCGGGGAAGGGTTGGTTACTATTAGTTGTTTTACCACTTCTAAGGTTCATATAACAGCGAAATCGATATCCAGAAAAGAACTTACGCAAGAAGATTATATCCTAAAAAATCTTTACTTTCAACTTTCTTAACAACGGGTCCCACCAGGTGTGCCAATTTGTTCACAGTGATTTCTGGTGAACAACCGCTAGTCTTCCAAACTATCAAATAAACTTAATTACTGTTATTCAATCTCTCTGGTAACTTACAGGATCGACTAGATTGATCCTATGGAACATAGTTGTTTGGCTAAGTCTAATTGTAAAACTGACATTTGTATTTAGGATTTCGAATTAGAGTTGTTCCAAAGATATCCAATCCGCTTCAATTATTATACTGAATGGTTCGAAGGATAACTTCTATATGGTATTAGGAATATTCATGAGAAAACTTTAAAGACTTGAAATTGGATAAATGGCAGGATTAAATGGGTGGATGTAAAAGTTACTAAATGTTTAGAGGTTTCGACCATAAGAAAAGTATTTAAATGCAGAAAGGAATAAATGACTTCGAGTACAAAGGCTTTAATGTAAAGGCATAAACATAAAATTGCTTGAAACACAAATGAAACGGAAGTGAAAGATAAAATTGGAAAATGTAAAGAGTTTTCATTGAATTGTAAATGCTGGTGTTATCATACGTACGTCTTTCGAGCATTCGTTTCCCTATCCATGCGGTATTTTGAATGTTTATTGAATTTGTACAACAGATATGACACACTAAATCCTAACAATAAGACTTCTATTTATACTATTCGACCATAACGGTCTTGCTATCAGAATCTTCCACGTCCGAAGCATGCAGAGCATTGCTTCCCTCTAGCCTCCACGCGTCCTCGAACACTCTTATGCTTGTGTATTTGAATATCCAATATCCCGCTCATGTTTGAATTTCAAATGTTTTTGAACTTTTCGTTTCGAGTTTGTTCATAGGTTATTTCCAAAAATGACCTTCACAAATATCCTCTTATGATTATTTCGAACAAGGCTTTAGACTCACACTCCACAACTTATCACTCGAAACCTTAAACTCTAATATTTCCATTCGAAACAAACATTCTCTTCCACTCCAAATCATCAAATTTGCTTTATTCAAACAAAGCTCAACCATAGTGATTTCATTTCGAATCACAGTATCAAAATCTTCAGCCAACACTAACATGATACACTTTTGTGCTTTAGAATTAAACTTGTTAAGATTCTCTTTAGTGTTCAACATAAAACTATATTACCCAAAAGGATGAAAGTATGAAATATTGGGTTTTCTATTCTTCCATAATTCATAAGGATTCTTACCCATAATAGGTCTTATATAGACTCTGTTCTGAATGTAACATGTTGTGTTAACAACCTCTGCCTGTAAATGCTTTGCATGTTAGTCTCGTTGATCATGGTTTTGGCCATTTCTTGAAAAGTCCTATTCTTCCTCTCTCTCCAACTCCATTTTGATATGGAGTTCTAAGGCAAAAGAAATCATGGGAAATGCCATTTTTATCAAAAAGCTTTTCAAAGTTTTAATTTTCAAATTCGCCACCATGATTACTTCCGAATTTGATAATTCTGAGATTCATCTCATTTTATCCTTGTGTTTAAGAAACTTAACCCAGGTCCAACGACTATAGTCATCAACAATGACTAATCCACACTTCTTTCCATTGACAGAAGCATTTTTCATTGGTCCAAACAAGTCAATGTGAAGAAGCTCTAATGGCCTAGAAGTAGAAACAACATTCTTTGCTTTAAACTATGTTTTTGAAAACTTGCCCTTCTGACATGTTTCACATAGAGCTTTTGAAGAGAACTTCAGCTTGGGAAGGCCTCTAACAAGATCAAGCTTATTTAGCTAAGATATTCTTCTCATGCTAACATGGCCCAAACATCTATGCCATATCCATTTCTCTTCATTAACAGACATAAGACATTTTACGTTTTTCTCTTTAAGATCAGAAGGTCTAATATTATAGATGTTGTTCTTCCTTTTCCATTGAAGACGATTGAGCCATCCTTCTGACTAATTGACTTACAGAATATTTGATTAAATATTATATCATAACCATTGTCACTTAATTGACTTATGGATAATAAGTTATGCATTAATCCATCAACAAGCAAAACATTATTAATAGAAGGGAGAGAGTTGTTAGCAATTTTTCCGAAGCCCGTGATCTTCCCTTTCTGATCACCTCTGACACCTACGAATCCTCCAGGCTTAAGTTACAGACTTTGGAACATATGCCTTCTTCACGTCATGTGTCGCAAATGTTGCACCCCAAAGTTTACCCTCTTGATTTCAAAATTTTTATTTGGCTTATATTGCATACATGCATTTCATGGGATCAAGGCTATATCATCAACAAGTAAGTAAGTCATCATTTTTACGGTTTCTAGGTGTATTAGTGCGCTTAGACTTGAAAAGAAATTGGATGTTTCAGTGAATTTGAGACAATGCGTAATTGTAATCGACTACTGATTCATCATTTTATAGATATTTCAAAATTTATAACTCCGATTTGGTTCATCATCTCAAGTTGGTTTTCCTATTCAAAGAATCGTCTCGATATGTACTCCATTTTGTATGTTTGGACCATGAGCCAATTCCTCAGGGAGAGCCTCCGAATAAGTGGATTTTCTAAAGGTGTACAAGTGAAAATATTATGGAAAAGTGTGCTGAAGGTGAAATTTTTGCATACTAGAAAATTCATAACTCGAAGACCATTCATCGTTTTGAGCCTGTTATGGTGGCCAAAATTCCGTCTTGATGTACTCTACATATTTGTCTCTCACGGATGGAAGCCAATTCTGCTCAGAAAGTCTTCGAATATATGAATTCATCAAATATGTTCGCATAGGAAAATTGTGACAAATGTTCACCTGCTTCATCTTCAGAAAATCATAACTCCGTCGATCCTTATCGTATTAAGTTAGTTCTGATGGCATTGGTTCAAAAATTGAGTTGGATAAATATTGCTTTCATCTTTCCAATTCGAAGCGTATCCCGAAGGCCTTCGTTTTTGGTCCAAAACACGCGCAATTGGAAATCACACTGGATCACTTATTTAATAAATAAAACAACTAAAAAATCTGGCGCGTTGGATAAAGTATGACTAATGAAAGCAATCATATCCAAGGGCTCTCAAAACACACATATGGTAAAGCAAGCATACTCGATGAAATTAAAAAAAAATTACATGTCACACTATCGTTGATTGAAGCACGACACGTAGGTCGTCTTCAACCTCTAGACGCCGTAGATTGCAGTTCCATAAATTGTAAAATTAGCCAACCAGACTTGTACAATTAGATTCGTCTCTTCAAGAAGATTCTAATGGTACCCTCACGCCAAATTTATTTAAGCTGAGCAAGGTTGGGTTTGAAAAAATGCAGAAATAATAGCGAGCACGTAATCCTGGAATATCTCACTCGAATCTCAATGAAATCACAAATTGTAAGAAGGACGAGAATCAGAAGGATGAGGAGAGTAGATTAGTCTTTTATTTGGATCAATTTGACTGAGAAAACTACCTAAATGAAGTAGCAGAAAATTGCTCTAAAACTGGACTTCTGTAGCTCAATTCAGGTCACGATTCTTGAAGGGAAGAGTATGGTTAGCTTCAGAGAAGTTCAACGAAGCTAATTGAGTGGAGCTTTAGTGTATTGAGGTGAGAATGAAAGAAAACATAATTTCAAATTCAGAGTTCGTGTGGGATCTGAACAGGGTGATTTTGGCTATCTAAGCTTGTTATTCTGAGTGCAATACATCCCTATATTTATAGGGAAGTGAATGATGATGAGAAATGAGAGAAATTGTGAGCAAATCGTGCAAACCAGACCAGTTGTGATCATGCCAAGTGTGACTCAAAATGCCTCAAAACAACTTCATCTCAAGTGAAATTCTTGTCGAAACACATCTGGACAATTATCTAAACATGTTTAGAAACTAAACCTTGAGTAATTTCACCTGTAATCCAAGTTTACTCGTGGTAAAAAAATTCTAACTTGAAGCAAAAACAGATTCCAGGGAGATAACTTCAACCATGCATAGCTCACTACTCAGGGACCTTTATGGGATGATTCTTGAAGCATTTGAAAGACAAGGTTACAATATTTACAATATGATAATAAATACATAATTTGGATGCTTGAGAAAAAAGTTATGTCCATTTGAAATCGTGAAAAACACACTGACTTGTGGACTAAGAAAAAAAAATCAATTTTTGAGTTCAAAAGTGACTCATAATCTCTTGACTTCAAACATGGCTTTCCATTCAAAATTAGGTTTTGGTCATTAATGATGGAATGAAGTAGACTTATTAAAGATCATTGTGAAACTTAAATCATTCAAAAACTCCAAAAATTAAGAGAGTTATAACCTTGTGAAATTGATGAAAATTCATGAAGTGACCTATAATCTTTTGAACTCTTAAGGCATCTTCCAACCATTTTCAAGCTTTGCACATAAAATAAGATATGAAGTTCAAACTCTTAATATAATTTTTGAAAAAGAATAGGCTCAAGGAGATAAAAATTGACCAAGTTGTGATCATTTGAAGAAAAACCCTAAAATTCAAATGCTTCTCAAGGAGACTTGTAATGTTTCTCAATCATCAATGATCCTCCATGCAAAATTTTCCTTATATTTGTGAAGAGAGATTGTTAAGGAATCTTTTAAGAGGATTATGGCTTTGGAGAAACTTAAAAATCTCAAAAGATTAGCAAGATATGGTCTTTATAAGTCAATAACCATAGCTTAGAGAGTATCAAAAATGACTTGAAGTTCCTTTCAACTTTTGATGAATTTTCATGCATAAATGGATCTTGTAATATAAAAATATATTGTTATAGATGATAATAAGAATCTAGAGCAAAAAGAACCAACTAAAAATGTTGAAAATTGAGAGAGTTATGCACTTGTGATTACTGAATCAAGCATTTGCTCCATTAGGTAAAACTTGTGGAAACAACCTTGAATATCTTGATCTTTCTTGGAAATATAAAGCATGATGAATCATAGTAGGTATTGAAATGATAATATTTTAAAGCACACTCAAAGGTGGAGCTTAAGTCCCAATGAAGTTTGTTGAAGAAGGCATGTAAATAAACACATGAACCTATCTCTTTGATGAATATCAATACCACCTTTGAGGAGAGTTTGACCTAGATAAGGTGAGAGCATCCCTTGAATCAACAAATCTTTGATATCATGAACAAAGTCTTGAAACTTGAACTCTTGCAATCTATTGAAAGTTATTTGATTGAGAACCAACCCTCAAACCCTAAGTTAGATGATGAGCTAAATGCAGTTGTATCTCCACCTACAATATGGGAATTCAAGGCAACATATATACATATTGATGTTAATCTAAAATCAAGAATGCGTGAGATACATACCATAAGGTGCTTCGTGATCCATCAAGAGGGAAAACTTAAAGATAAAAGGTAGTAGAAAGAGAGAACAAACCCTCAATGTGTGATCATGATGTATTGATAATATGAGATGATGAGGGATCTTAGGGGCAAAAATTGGGTTATAACACCTGAAAGGAATAACACATCAAAATGCAAGGAATGGTTGAGTTTGGACAACTTGCAAGTCACATTTCTCTCATGATGTAGGTGTGCACGATTTTAACTCAAATTATATCATCCACCCCTTATCTTGATTCAATTCACTTCCCTATAAATAAAGGACAACATCCCACTCATTTGACAAGCTTTAGAGAGCCAAAGAACCTATGTTGAACTTCCTCCACACAACTCAATTCTGTAACTTCGAATTTGGTTCTAAAGCATCTTTCAATCTAATTTCTTTGCTTATTATTCATCCTTGAACTTCCCTGAAGCTAATAGGAGAATAACCAAGCATTGAGGTGCCCTAAATCTTGCTACTCAAGTCAAGTTTCAGAGCTCTGAATTTGAACTTCAACAGGTAGATTCCTCCATCAATTCTCACCAAACTTGTTACTACAATGTAGCTCTCATCACTCTGATATTGATTGCATCATTAGTTTTTAAGTAGAAGTGAGTTCTACTCATGAATTTTCAAATCCCTTTCCAACTTTTTTCTTCTGGTTTTTTTCAAATCGACTGAGCTACAATTTATATAAATTTTTCTCGAGGGTACCATTGAAATCATCTTGAAGAGACGAATCGAATGTCACTGGTCTGAGCTCCCGATTTTACAGTTTGTGAGACTTGCTATTCGTGTGTGGCTAGAGGTTGAAAAGGACCAGTGTGTCATCTCTCAACCAATGACATGGTGCCACGCATTTTTTTCAAATTCTATTTTAAATAAATGATTTGGTGGTTTATGCACTAATGTCCATATCGCGCACAACGCGCTAGACCTCTTGGATTTGATTACTAGCACGTTTTAACATTGATTCAATGGTCTACATCTTTTTGGTTTTATTTTCATTTTCTGATTTTATATTTTATTTGTTTTAAACTTCAAAAATTCATAAAAAATTCATTTCAACTTCCAAAATTTGGAAAAAACTCTCAAAAATACTTTTGATTTTCCTCTTTCTGATTCTTATTTTCCCACAATTTTATTTTATGATTTGGTATTTTGATGATTTTTCACTTTATTTGAATTGTTTTAATTATTAAAAAAAATACTTTTCTTGGTTTTTAAATTCTGTAAAAATTATGGAAGGATCCAGTGACCTCTTGACAAATATTGGTGATCTCATTTTATTTTTATTTTTGATTTTGCTATTTTTTTTTCAATTTTTGGCTTATTATTTATTATTTCTTTGAATTTTAAAATATAGTTTTTGACTTTAAAAAAATTTGAAAAGTTTTGTCAACATGATTTGACTCATTTTTGACATATTACTTTTTTTTAGGATTTTTATTTGGTGCTTTAATATACTTTGTGTATTTTACCAATTATTTTCCTTTTATTAATCATTTAAATATTATTTTATTGAATATTATTTTATTATTTTTGTTTGGTCCTGATTTGAATGTTATTTTTGGATAAGTTCCTCAACCTCATTGGATTTTGGGTGTTGATAAGTTGAAAAACTAATTCCATCAAAATGGGTGAATAATGTTGATGATATTTGAAAGCCTAATTTCATCTGATACATCCCCTCCATCTTCATCTTAACCCTTTCTTACTTGTGCAACATGTTGTTGGAGAATAATACAAATATTATTTCTCTAATATGTGGTACATAGATTGCTATTGACTGGCCTCAAAATAGGTGTGACTTCTATGTAAGTCCATTTACGATTGCTTAACATAGCGTTAAATTTGTCCCGATTTGAAAAATGATTATTCGTGGCGCAAACCTATGTTTTCAAGATCAGGTATGTTTAATTTGAAATCTTTGATCCAATAACCTTGAGGTTCATTGTTAGGAGGCTTTGATCTTATCAATCCTCTAATGAACTTTCATAAATCTTGATCTAAGTGAACCATTTAAGCATCGCTGATCATATATGATTGCCTTAAGTACTTGAAATGAATGATATACTTCACAAAAAGAAAATGAAACTTGTTGTTGAGAAGATTTGATTTTATCAATCTTCTAATGAGTTTTAAAATGCAAGTTTCAAGATAGTCATTCAACTAACCTCTAACTTCTAATTCACTAACAATTGATTTTACTTTGTGCTTTTACTCTATGCCCTTTATTTTATGCCTTTACTTTTATGCATCATTTACTTTAGCATTTACATTTCATGCTACTTTCATCTTTGCTCACTAGAGCATTTATCTTTATGTCATTTTATCTTTTCTCACTTGAGCATTTATCTTTATGCTTTCTTTTCTTTTTAAAAACACTTAATAACCAACTTGAACAATAAAAAACTTTAAGGTTACTTAGACTATTTGGTTACTATCTTTGGAATTATGGAGTTATGGACTTCTTGGACTTAATATCAGAAGTCTTGATACCCTTGGGACCTTGTGACTATGTTGTTATTTTATCTGGAGTTCTTGGGGTTTACCCCAAGACATTGAGTTGAATTTCTTCATGTGAAAGTTATTATGATTATGTGCTTTGTCTGTGATTGAGAATTTCTCTGTATACAATCGTTACTCTGCCCAATTTTTGTGAAGACTTAATTCATCTTAAGCTTGGTAGTCCTAAGAGGTTTAGTATTTTTGCTTGCTCGGTTTCAATCCAAAGGATGGGAATTATACATTTACTCTTTATGTCAAGTGTTGGCTTCTGGTTGGTTAGACCATTCTTTTCCTTAGCTTTTACCTTATGTTTTAGGATAGTCCCTTCATCTCCTCCCATATTCTATAATTTTAAAATCTACTCCCTCTTTGTCAAAACTCTTCTTGTTTTCTAATTTGAACTGCTTTCATAATAAACTTGGACTTAGGTCCATGCATTTAAAAAAATAAAATCTTTACTTAATCAAACTTTAACCCACTAAATCTTACTTTGAAATTTTTTGTGAGAAGACTAAAAGTCAATCAAACTCATTCAAACCATTTTCCACTTTGCCTTTTTAATTTAAAACTTTTCTCAAAAGATTAGACTCTTGTCGATTCTTGTAGTGATGCAAGCTACTATACTTCCATGATATGTTGTAAAGTGAGATATTTTCCGCTTGAGTGTTGAGTGAGGCTTTGTAGATTTTAAAATCTAAGCTATATCCTCCACTTTGAGATGATGCAAATTCTTATTTCTCATAATCGTGGGTTGTAAGTATGTTTTCCACTCGGATATGACGATGATGCCTCTTCTCTTAATATTAACCAACACACTTGTGTTTTAACCAACACACTTATGGTACATAGACACTAAAGGTATGCAACTGCGGAGGATGCAAAATTGTAAAAAATACTTCTTTTCTTATCCCCACCATCTATTTATGTATATACCATTTATAGCCAAAATACATAAATTTTCAAAGAGGTTCCTACGGAGTATCGTAGATGTTTAGGGTGCTAATACCTTCCCTTTGCATAACCAACCCCCGTACCTAGATTCTCTCCCCCCCCCTTTATTTTGGGTTTATTTTCACTTTTCCCATTTCCTTTAGAAACAATAAAGCACGGTGGTAATTTTTATTTGATCTGTGCGAGTTAAGTCAATATAAAGGCATAGTCTCAAAATTTCTACCATTACAATGTTGAAAAATAAACAAATTAAAAATGCATAATTTAGTGGAAAAATTAAATTAATTAATACAAAACGCATGTTTATATTTTTAAATAGGAATTAAGATAAGAAACCACTACCATATTCTAAACCCCACTACCGCATAATAATTTTTCACCTTCAAATCCTTCATTTTTTGTTCATCATATTGCTTCTCCTGAGTGACTAACAACACCTTCCCTTCTGAATAAACTTGGATGACATCTTAAACTAATGGAAAATACTCTTTTGATCTCAAAAAGTTCACCATCAACATAGCGCAACATTCGTGGTGATCATCAAATCATGGAATTTTTGGTTGAAAGTAGTTACTATTTTCATATGCCATTTGCTACTATAAGAAAGTTGTTGCTTCAATCTTTATCAGGCCTAGGATAGGCTATGGTACCAAATGTTGAAACACATAAATTACAGAAAAACATGATATAGTGGAAAAATAAATTGATTAAAACAAAAGGCATGTTTAGCCTTTTAAATATGAATTAAGATAACCACCCACTACCACATTCTAAAACCCACTACCACATGATAAGTTTTCACCTTCAAATCCTTGAATTTTTGTTCATCTTGTTGCTTCTCTTGAGCTATTGTCAACTCTGTCCCTTCTGGATAAACTGTGAAGCTATCTTCAACTAATGGCCAATACAATTTTTATCTTAAAAATTTCTCTATCAACATAGCCCAATGGTCGTAGTAACCATCAAAGAATGGAATTGCTATTTTAACGTAGTTAATATTTTCGGATGGAATTTTCTACTACAAGAAATATGTTGCTTCAATCTTAATCATGCCCAGGATGAGCTCTAGTACCAAATGTCGAAACACTAAAAAATTGCTTCTCCTAAGGTACTGTCAACACTATCCCTTATGGATAAACTGTGTTGCCATCTTCAATAAATGACCAATACTCTTTTGATCTCAAAAAGTTCTACATCAACATAGTCCAATGGTTGTGGTGACCATCAAAGCATAGAATTATTGGTTGAACAAAGTTACTATTTTTAGATGCCATTTGATACTACAAGAAAGTTTTTGCTTCAATCTTTATCAGGCCTAGGATGGACTATGGTACCAAATGTTAAAATACTCACAAATTACAGTTACACATAATTTAGTGTATTAATTGAATTGATTAAAACACAAGGCATGTTTATCCTTTTAAATAAGAATTAAGATAAGCACCCACTTCCATATTCTAAACCCCACTATCACATAATAACTTTCCACCTTCAAATCTTTCAATTTTTGTTCATCCCGTTGCTTCTCCTAACTGACAGTCAAGACCGTTCCTTCTAGATAAATTGTGATGCCATCTTCTACTATGGCTAATACTCTTTTGATCTCAAAAAGTTCTCCATCAACATAGCCCAATGGTTGTGGTGACTATCAAAGCGTGTAATCGCTCGTTGAACATAGTTATTATTTTCAGATGGCATTTGCTACTACAAGAAATTTGTTGCTCCAATATTTATCATGCCCAGGATGAGCTCTAGTACCAAATGTTGAAACACTAAAAAATTACAGTAACACGAAATTTAGTGGAAAAAGTGAATATATTAAAACAAAAGGCATGTTTAGCCTTTTAAATAGGAATTTAGATAACCACCCACTACAACATAATTATTTTTCATCTTCAAATCCTTCAATTTTTGATCATCTCGTTGCTTATCCTAAGGAAATGTCAACACTATCCCTTATGGATAAACTATGTTGCCATCTTCAACAAATGACCTATACTCTTTTGATCTCAAAAAGTTCTCCATCAACATAGTCCAATGGATGTGATGACCATCAAAGAATAGAATTATTGGTTGAACAAAGTTACTATTTTTAGATGCCATTTGCTACTACAAGAAAGTTGTTGCTTCAATCTTTATCAGGCCCAGGATGGACTATGGTACCAAATGTTAAAACACTCACAAATTACAGTCACACATAATTTAGTGTATAAATTGAATTGATTAAAATAAAAGGAATTTTTATCCTTTTAAATAGGAATTAAGATAAGCACCCACTTCCATATTCTAAACCCCACTATCACATAATAACTTTCCACCTTCAAATCTTTCAATTTTTGTTCATCCCGTTGCTTCTCCTAACCGACAGTCAAGACCGTTCCTTCTAGATAAAATGTGATGCCATCTTCTACGATGGCCAATACTCTTTTGATCTCAAAAAGTTCTCCATCAACATAGCCCAATGGTCGTGGTGACTATCAAAGCGTGTAATCGCTCGTTGAACGTAGTTAATACTTTCAGATGGCATTTGCTGCTACAAGATAGCTGTTGCTCTAATCTTTATCATGCCCAGGATGTGCTCTGGTACCGAATGTTATAACACTCAAAAAATACAGTAACACATAATTTAGTGGAAAAGTGAATTGATTAAAACAAAAGGCATGTTTAGCCTTTTAAATAGGAATTAAGATAACCAACCATTATCGCATAATAATTTTTCACCTTCAAATCTTTCAATTTTTGTTCTACTCGTTGCTTCTCCTGAGGGACTGTCAACACCGTCCCTTCTGGATAAACTATGATGCCATCTTCAACTAATGGTCAATACTTTTTTGATCTCAAAAAGTTACCCATTAACATATTTAAATGGTTGTGGTGACCATCAAACTGTGGAATTGAGGTTGAAAAAGTTACTATTTTCATATGCCCCTTGCTACTACAAGAAAGATGTTGCTTCAATCATTATCAGGCCCAAGATGTGCTCTGGTACCAAATGTTGAAACACCTATAAATTACAGTAACACATCATCTAGAGGAAAAAATGAATAGGTTAAAACAAAAGGCATGTTTATCCTTTTAAATAGGAATTAAGATAACCACCCATGACCATATTCTAAACACCATTACCACATAATAATTTTCGAACTTCAAATTGTTCAATTTTTGTTCATCCCGTTGCTTCTCCGGAGCGTCTGTCCACATCGTCCCTTCAGGATACAATGTGATGCTATCTTCAACTAATGGCCAATACTCTTTTGATCTCAAAAAGTTCTCCATCAACATAGCCCAATGGTCGTTTGCTGGTTGAACGAAGTTAATATTTTCAAATGGCATTTTCTACTACAATAAAGTTGTTGCTTCAATCTTTATCTTTCCCGGGATGGGCTCTGGTACCAAATGTTGAAACACTAAAAAAATTACAGTTACACAAATATTAGTGGAAAAATTGAATTGACTAAAACAAAATGCATGTTTAGCCTTTTAAATAGTAAATAAGATAACCACCCACTACCACATAATAATTTTTCACCTTCAAACCCTTCAATTTTTGATCATCCTATTGCTTCTCCTGAGCGACTGTCAACACCGTCCCTTCTGGATAAAATTTGATGCCATCTTCAACTAATGGCCAATACTCTTTTGATCTCAAAATGTTCTCCATCAACATAGCAAAATGGTCATGGTGATCATTAAAGCATGGAATTGCTGGTTGAAAAAAGTTAGTATTTTCAAATTCCATTTGCTACTACAAGAAAGTTGCTGCTTCAATCTTTATCAAGCTCAAGATGGGCTCTGGTACCAAATGTTGAAACACTCACAAATTAAAATAACACATCATATAGTGGAACATTTAATAGATTAAAACAAAAGGCATGTTAAGTATTTTAAATAGGAATTAACATAACCACCCACTACCATATTCCAAACCCCACCACCACATAATAATTTTTCACCTTCAAATCCTTCAATTTTTGTACATCTTGTTGCTTCTTCTGAGCGACTGTCAACACCGTCCCTTCTATTATAACAAGATTTGGTTCTGCAATTATATCTCTGAACTTTGATGATAACAACAATTATGTTTTTATGATTAGAAGAGAACACGTTCCGCTTCTTGCTACACAAGTTTTGATGAACAGTAGCAAAACGCTTCAGAAGACTCTAAAGTTGTGAATCTGATACACGATCAAGAAACCATGTTTTGAAGATCTGAAGACTTGAATTTCTGATGAACCAAGTGTTATTCTCCTTCTTCCAACGCATGCTTAATTAGAAGCCTATAACATTAAGAAGAAAAGGAGATAAGATTGCATGGTACAAATAGTACATGGTACAAACAAATTATTCCATTCCACTACCATGAAGGAAAGACGTGTTGTACGATATTGTCCCCCACGTGATTTAACCTGCCAACTTTCTGGAATTTCTAGAAATACACTCCAACGGTTATAATATTTTATTGGCTATATAAAGGCTTGAAGACTTAAAGAAAATGTTTCTAATTCATGTTCTAACAAGACTGTCCATAACATTCTCATTTCTTATGTCTAAATTCTTGAAATACGGTTTACTAATTCATTTATTTAGAAGCATATCTTTTGTAAACAAACTTTGTTAAAACTGTTGTTTGATTGTGCCTTAAGGGACTAGTTGGTCAGAATCCTTAAGAAGTCTAAGATTAGTGTTTCTTAGAGGATGTAACGTTAGTCACTTGCAGTTAGCTCATGCGTTGTAATAATATATTTGATTATTATATTAAGACCTTCTTGAGAAAGGAGAAATCACCTTGGCGGGTGGACTAGACTAGCTTGATAGTTTTCAAGTGAACTAATATAAACATACATTGTTCTTTACTTCCTGCATCTTATCTTTATTATCAATAAGTGGAGAAAATATTTTTCAGTTAAAGGGTATATTTTTTAAATAATTTTGTTTGATTTAAAACCCAATTCAACCCCCCTTTCTTGTGTTTTTCACACCTTCAATTGGCATAATAACTCCGGTTCTGAGTGATAAAAAGTTTGAATTTTTATCAACACCTAACAATGTTCAGTACCGATCCATACTGTGTGAAAAACAATGGCTAACAACAACAGATTCACTTTTGATAGTAAGGATAATGATAGAGACCATTATAGTGCTAAACCTCCTATGTTTGATGGATAAAAGTCTGACTATTGGAATGACATGTTTGAAATCTATTTTCTGGCATATGACTTGGATCTATGGGATTTAGTAGTTGCTGGCTACATTCACCCAATAGATGATAAAGGTCTAAAGATTGCAAGAAGTGAAATGACATATGCTCAGAAAAAGATTCACAAAAACCACTACAAAGCGAGAATAATGTTGTTGAGTGCTATGTCTTACAATGATTATGAGAAGATCACAGACAGAGAGACTGCAAAGTCCATTTTTTATTCCCTTCAGATGAATCATGAAGGAAACACTCAAGTTAAGGAGACAAAGTCTCTGGCCCTAATCCAGAAGTATGAAGCCTTTAAAATGGAAGATGATGAATCTTTGGAAACTATGTTTTCAAGACTCCAGACTCTTGTTGCAGGACTCAAGGTTCTAAACAAAGGATACTCTACTGCAGATCATGTCAAGAAGATTATCAGATGTCTGCCTAAGAATTGGAGACCAATGGTAACTGCCTTGAAGTTATAAAAGGATCTGAACAATACCAGTCTTGAGGAGCTAATCAGTTCTTTGAGAAGTCATGAGATCAAGCTTAAAGAAGATGAACGTCAGAAAATAGTTAAATTTGTGGGTCTGAAGTCTAAGTATGGAAAGACAAAGGCTTTTCAAGCTGAAGAAGAATCAGAAGGATCTGAAGAAGATTCAAATAAAGATGAACACTCTAATATCCCAAAGGATAAGCCAGATATGGAAACATAGACATAGAAAGTTCAGAGGATCAAGAAAAACAAATGATAGATTTGAATCTACATCTGGTTAGAAGAAAGCTTCTGGAAAAGAAGTTATGTGTTATGAGTGCAAAGAGCCAGGACATTACAAGAATGAATGCCTAAAGCTCAGAAAAGGCAAGAATCCCAAGAAGGTCTTCAAAGAAAAGAAGGGTCTCATGGAAAGATGGGATGATTCAGAATCAGAGGAGGACGATTCTAATGAAGAACATCCTAACATGGAACTCATAGCCAATACAAGCACAAACGAAGTTATTTCGGAGTGTGAGCTGACAGTTGATGAAGAGTCAGACTCTAACAAAGAAGCATAGGTAATTTCTTCTCTCTCTTGTTTTGAACTTGAGTATTTTATATCTGAAATGATGAGAAAATATCAACTTCTTCTAAGTAAACAAAAACTCTGAAAAAGACTTTTGTAGTTACTTCTGAGAACTCTACTAAGAATGAGCAAAACATTTTTCTGATTTAAATAAAAAATTATTTGTTATAGAAAAATAAAATCTTGCTCTTAAAATTAAAGTATCAAGGTTGGAAGAAGAGCTTATTTCTAGAACATTTGTTACCGATGAAGTAATCAAATATGATAGATCTTTTCAGCACTTCCTAGCTAAAAGCATAGATAGAAGCAAGATGACTTCAATGATCTATGGAGTTAGCAGAAACGGGAGTAAAGGCTTGGGATATTTAGGACCACCAAAAACAATTGATGAGACTGTAAGTGTTAAACCAAAACCTCTTTCTGAACATTTCGTGCTTGCTAGCAATGAACTGAAATGTTCAGAACAAGAAGGTTCTGATTCTATTGAAACACAACCATAGACACATAAGGAAACTTCTTATCCTAAATATTATGAAAAAATTACACTTGATTATTCTATTGCACAAGATTCCAAAGGTGTAAGAACCTCTAGAACTGCTAACAAGAAAGGACCCAGAAAATGGGTACCTAAGGATGAGATAATCTATGTTGCAGATATCCTTGATAGCGCTACTGAGACACCATTCATGGTATCTGGACAGTGGATGTTCGTGACACATGACGGGCGAAAGGCATATGTTCCAAGATTTGGAACTTAAGTCTGGAGGCGTCGTTTGTTTCAGAGGGAATCAAAAGGGAAAAATCATTGGCTCTAGAACTATCGGTAATGGTAAACTTACTTCTATTAAAAAATTTATTTTAGCCGCGGTCTGATGCATAACTTATTATCAATTAGTCAACTTAGTGACAATGGTTATGACGTCATCTTTAATCAAACATCTTGTAAAGATGTAAGTCAGAAGGATGGCTCAGTTCTGTTTAATGATAAGAGGAAGAACAAAATTTACAAAATCAAGTTATCAGATTTGAAAAACCATAATGTAAAATGTCTTCTGATTGTTCAAGAAGAGCAGTGGGTCTGACACAAACATCTGGGGCATGTTAGCTTGAGAAAGATATCTCAACTAAATAAGCCTGGATTAGTCAGAGACTTGCCCAATCTGGAATATTCTTCAGATGCTCTTTATGAAGAAAGTAAGTAAGATAAGTTTTTAAAAACCTCTTTTAAAGCTAAAAAGGTTGTCTCTACCTCTAGGCCATTAGAACTGCTTCACATTGACTTATTTGGACCAGTGAAAACTATTTATGTCAATGGAAAAAAATATGGACTAGTCGTCATTGATGATTACATCAGTTGGACATGGTTAAAATTATTAAAACACAAGGATGAGTCACATTTTGTGTTTTCTTATTTCTACTCTCAAGTGCAAAATGAAAAGAATTGCAAAATAGTCCGAGTCGGAAGCGATCATGGTGGAGAATTTTAAAACAAAGATTTTGAAAAACTTTTTGATTCTAATGGCATATCCCATGATTTCTTCTGCCCTAGAACTCCACAACAAAATGGGGTTGTAGAGAGGAAGAATATTACATTGCAAGAAATGGACCGCACCATGATCCAAGAAACTGAAATGGCTAAGCACTTCTGGGAAGAAGCAGTAAATACATCCTGTTACATTCAAAATAGAATCTATATAAGACCTATTTTTGGTAAGACTCCTTATGAATTGTGGAAGAATAGAAAGCACAACATTTCTTATTTCCATCCTTTCGAATGTGTATGTTTTATGTTAAACACTAAAGAGAATCTGGGCAAGTTTGATTCCAAAGCACATAAGTGTCTGTTGTTAGGATATTTGATAACGAGAAAACATATCATATAATTACCATGCTTTTTACCGATTTTATATTTCATTAAGTCGTCTAACCCCCGATTATTCCGAGATTATTTGTCTTTTTACAGGTATAACATTTATCAACTCAAACCAATGGAAAAGGACAACATGAAGAAAGCTAGACAATAAACAAAGAGAAAAAGAACTAAAAATACAAAGTTTGGATTTTTGGAGCAGTGACGGTCGTCACACCCTTGTGACGGGCGTAACACCCCCAACTTGGAATAACGCTCGTCACACATCACTAACGAGCGTAATGCGCTACTTAAGAGCGTTACGACCGTCACCCACCTGTGACGACCGTCACGCGCGTGAAGATGGACGTTGTAAATGGGTGGAGACGTGGGTAATGCAAGGGCAGACTCGTTCTCCTATTTTCCCTCCACCCACTAATAGTGCTCCCTATATTTTCTCCATTGAACCTTTCCTCAAGATTTTCAACTGCTATTTTTCCTCTGCTATATATATGTGTGCCAGTGCAAAGTACCAGGGGTCGAAGGAATTTTCTCAGAACAAATTTATTATTCTTTTTGCAATTATTTCTATTTTCCTTGTTTTAGAGTTTTTCTACGTTGCTGTAATTTTCATTCCAAGCTTTAGTTTTTAGTTTTAGGTGTTAATTCTTCATTCAAGAATTAACACGATTTATTTACTGCAATCAAGCTCAAGGATTATTGTAATACTTCAAGATTACCATAGCAACTTTGATTCCAGGTTTTTATTGCAATTAATATTTATTCAATTTTTATATTATGCCAATTGTTGTTATGAATTATATTTTAAATTGCATTGCTGTTGAATTAATTATGTCCGGCTAAATTATTCGTACCAGTATGTGACTCTTAAGAACTGAAAGAATTCAGTGATACGTTGGCCAAAAATATTTATAAAACAATTTCTGGTTTCCAATTTCCAAGATTAATTTAACTACCCTTGTCACGAGAGTGAGAGGTTAATTAACACGATTTTGCCACGAGAGTGGGAAATTAATTAAGGCAAGAACCTGCATGCGAGAGCTGGGGTTCAACCCAGATAGTGGTAACGAAACATTAATTTTTAAATACACGAGAGTGTTTTAATAAATTAATTAAACTCAAATTGTTTTCAAAAAGTGTTATTAAATTTAAAGTGCATCCACTAGGTTTAGTAGCATAACTTATTTCATGAACACGAGAGTGTATGTCTCAGGTTTTTAAACAATTATCTTTTACTGAAATACTTTATAGGCCAAGCAATTCACTGAATTCCCGAAGTCCGATTATCACATACCGGTATAACTATTACTATTACTTTTAATTAAACTGTTTCCCCCAAAAATCGAATATTCATCGCTTAGTTAAACAAACTGTAGCATTAGATCGTATGCGATTGATCCTCAGTCTCTGTGGGTTCGATAATCTTTTAAAACTAGAACGACTAAACTGTATACTTGCAGTTAGTATCCCAATAGACTCATAAAGTCCCGATCAATATTCTAAAAGATCAAAAGGCTACATAGTCTATAACACGGAATCACGAATTGTGGAGGAATGAATTCATGTCATATTCGATGATAAGCTTGACTCTGAAAAGTCAAAGCTAGCTGAAAAGCTTACATATATGGAGATAACATTTTCAGAACCTAAGGAGAAGGTACAAGAAGCTAAAGAAACAAAAGCTCCTATTTCTGATATTGGTGATACTCCTTATGATCCCCCACAAAAAAGGAAAAATAGAACCTCATCCTCTCATCCTGAAGATTTAATTCTAGGAAATAAAGATGCTCTTGTCAGAACCAGATCAACCTTCAATACTTCTGAAGAAACGCTTCTGGGTTTGGTGTCTCAGCGTCTATTGATGAAGCTCTTATAGACAAATACTTGATTATGGAAATGGAAGAAGAACTCAAACAATTCTCAAAGAATGATGTATGGTGTTGCACCCCAAAATTTGCCCTCTCATTTCTCAAAGGATCATCCTGGACCCTCAGTTTTGCTTCCATCCAATTTCAAGCCTTGAATTACAAATTTTCCAAGAAAGTCATTCACAAGGGCAAAATGGTCATTTGCACACTGAAAAATCAAACTTTGACTTTTAGATCAAAATCAAGTTTCAAGAATCATATTTCATCAAGGCATGAAGTTTGTTTCATCAGGAAAATCATAAGTCAAGATTCATGTTGAAAAAGTCAAAATTCTAAATACTTAGAATTTTTCTAAGTGTTTAAGAAATATGACAAGCTCGGAACTTCTGGCCAGATTTTCACCATGATGCAAGCTGATTCTAGAATAACTACTAACATAAGAGTTTTAGATCTCAATAAGACCTAAAATATTGCAGAACAGAACTTCTTCTAGAAATGCTGGGATTTCAAGTTATACATCTTCAAAGTCACGTCCCTGAAACTTAAACACTTAGTAAATTCTGAGCATTTTCAAATCAGATTTTGTTTACAACTTCTGGGCCAGTTTTCACATAGGTTCAGCCAGAGGTTGCAAGAGTAATTCAAAAAGGGTTTACAAAACATATCATAAGCTATCTGGAAAGTCTGAGAACTCGTTTAAAACATGCTGGAGCAAAGAGATTCAAGGATCAGAAGTTGGATGTTTATTCTAAGTTGCGCTGATGCTGAACTTCTGGCCCATAATTAAGCTATGATGCACAATCTCATAGCGCAGGATTTCTAGTTTGATGAATCTCATCATCATTTAATTCTCACAACCACTTTTGAGTTTTTATCCAAAGGATTTCCCCACTGTGAGATAGAAGTAGCATTGTTGTCCTTGGAAAAGTAAACTTTTGTACAAGTTTATGCTGGGCCCATGCTTTACTTTTGCCTCTGAGGGTACTTTTCCTTAATTCATGCTTACAAATCTAGCTTAGGCACGACTAAAAGCTGCTAACCACCATACTTGTTTATCTTGCTTCAAGAACAAGCCAGCAGCTAGCATGACGTTGGTACTTTTGACTTCTCCAAGCTGCAAAGTTCTTGCCTATAAATTGAACTTCATTTGCAACTGTGAAGGGGTCGGAAATTGAAAAGAAAAAGCCTTGAAACCTTGCTAAAATTTCCAGAAATCTAAAACTGCAAACACAAATTCAAAACCTACTAGTTTTTGGTTCTTGCATTCAAACTCCAATTTCCCTCAAGTGTTTCTTGACCAAATCATCCATACACCATTCATAACCCAACTTAAAGGCTGTTCCAGCCCGCTGAGTACGTGAGGAATCTAATCAGAATATTACAAGCAGTCAGAACGAAGCTCCAGCTCACAAAACATTTTCTAGCTGCAAGGTAAGCTTCTGCTAACCCTCATCATATCACTTAAGAATTGCTAAACTTGCATGTTCAAAATACAATGTAGACATCCTGATTCTGATGTTGTACATATTCTGAGGTTTCATGTATTTTTCTGCCTAAATAGGAAGAACATAAATTCAGAACTTCTTAAGGAAACTAGGGCTAGCAGATACATGCTTGTTTCTGATTTAGTCTTGACATTTTTTATACTTCTGAAACCATGATAGAAACCTGCCATTATTGCTATGTTTGTGTTTTTTGTTCTGTTGAGAAAATGACTAAGTTATAGATGTTCTGATTAGCATGGAGAAAGAGATGAAGCTCATCATTAGAATTTACTTTATGTTATATGTTCGTGCTTTTGCTTCTAATACCAGATGTACAGTCACCCCAATGGTAGAAAGCGTGCGCATAAGACATCAGTACTAAGGGTCCTGTGTTCTAACCCCAAAAGCATCTTTTTTAAGTTTGTTTACTGACATTTTCACCCATTTATCTGTAAAACGATATTCCTAAATCAGAACTTCTAGACAACAACATTATCACCTCACTCTCTCAAATAGCCAGAACTTCTGACTTGCCAGTGACATATGAAATTCTAGGTTCCCAATTACACTACAGTTTCTGAACCCCCTCAACAATCAGAGCTTTTAGGTTTTCCTCTATTCCCAGCAACCTCAGAACTTGGAGGACCCAGGCCTAGAACTTTTGACCTTCTACTTGCCTACTAACATTTTCTCTCTTACAGCGTATCAGAGTCAGAACTTCTGTTCCCCCTCGTTTCAACAATGTGCTGATTCTGACTCCTTTTTCTCTCACTTGTCTTATTTTTGCTTTTAATAACCAAGAAAACCAAAAACATTTCATATTCACATGTTTTATTTTATTTCTTTTAGAATAAAAAAGATCAAAATATTTTCTTAAGTAAACTAATTTCTTAACAAAAAAACAAAACAAGTCCATTTCAATTCTTGTACATTATTTCAATATGGTTGTAATAGATAATTAGGACTTTAATTTCTTGCAATCCCCATTTGTAAATTTATACACCCCATCCCCCTAATGTTTGTAATAGCGTATAATCTTTACTTTCCACATTTTTATTGCTTTCATATATTGCTAGGAATTAGGTGTGTATGGCAAGATAAAAACACCAAATAGACAACCCTAATCAAAGACTAAATGCATGCAATCAAACACACTATTCACACTTACAACCTTAGGGTAAATCCACTTGGTTGCCTTATGAAAATGGCCATATTATGTATGTGAGGTATCTTAGTAAAAACAAATCAAAATACAAGATCATAGTCCCTCAATGACGCTATCAAAGTTGCCTTTAAAAAATGATATTAGTCCCTTAAAGAAAATGCTAAGATATCTTAAGACATTGCTAATCATGGTGTTGTACCCCAAAATTTTCACTCTAATTTTATCAATATTTCCCCTCACAAGACTCTTTGGACTCAAGGCCAGATTAGGGTTTGCTCAACTCAAGACACCTCCTTGCACTTTTGACCTGAAATTAGGGTTTGAGTTTGCACAAGGATTTTTGGACTTCCAATGCCTCATGTGACTATCATACTTCATGTTGGACTTATAATATTTCTCATACCAAGTTTCAAGCCTTGAATCAAATTTTTGCCCAATCAATTGGACAATTGTCCTAAAAATCAGCTGTATTGGGGAAAAAGTCAACTGTGGCCAATTTACAGTCAAAACTCATAATTTTTTATCCACATCCACATTATAGACTCATATGAACCATTTGATCAAGTTGGGACCATAACTCCTCAAGAAATTTGATCAGATCATCAAAAGGGCAAAATGGTCATTTTTAGGGTTTTGACTGCAGAAGGGCAATTTCTGATTTTTAACCTAGCCAATGGCAAATTGGGTTCAAGCATGGATTCAAGGACTCAATGGCATCATATTTACCTAATCACAAGGTTCAAAAGATCTCAAATATATTGGATTGACAGATGAATTTTCCAGTCAACTGATCAAAAATCAACTATACACTGAAAAGTCAAACTTTGACTTTTTGGTCAAAATCAAGTGCCAAGGGTCATTTTTCATCAAGATATGTCAAAATATGAAACTTTTTCACCAAGAAACCTAATTTTGAAAATTAGGGTTTAAAATGAAAATTTTCATAACTTAGAAATTTTCTAAGTTATGAAAATTTCTTATTTTTCCCCAACTTTTCCCAACTTTTTCACCATGATGAAATTGGATTCAAACAAAACTTCCAACATGAAAGTTGTAGTCCTCCACAAAATATACAACTTTTATTCACAAAGTTTTCCCAAAAGATCCTTGGATCTCAAGTTATGATTTTGTGAACAAGGATCCATGAAACTTTTAACTTAGTGAAATTTTGCCCTAGTTTAGGCAGAATTTTGACCTATCTTCATGGAAATTTTTCACATAGTTCCAAGTGGAATCTCAAAATTCATTTCAAATATGGTTTGTAGAGAATGTTACTAGATTTCCAAAATGTCCAAGAAATCTCCAAGATCATTCATGGTTAGGGAGAATCGAAAGTTTGAAATAGGTAAATCATCACTTTTGTCCAAGGCATTTTACACCATGCTACAAGTTGCAAAATCTGCCCAAACCTTGCTTGTACTTGTTTTACAGGCCTTAAACCTTTCCACACTGATAAATTAAATGCAAACACATTGGATTAAGGCTTTGTTCTGACCTATGAAGCATTATACAAAGGTTTAATCCATTTTTGGCAAAAAGTTAACAATGCCATTTACATAAAGCATGCTTTTGGCAATTTTGTTTGTCTTGAGCCATGGACCTGATTTCTTTATGCAAACAAAGTTCACTAATATCAGGAAAGGTATACAACCTATCAGCATGCCTGTAGATAGCAAGTACAGCCTTTGAGCATTGTCAATTCAACCTTTTCTTCAAAACCAAGCAAGTGTGCAAAAACCACATAACTTTGTAATCTGATATAACCAAGTCTTGTGCATATTTCAAACGACTTCAGCACATTATACCAAGCCTAATACACGATCCTTAAGCCTATCAAACACCCAAATACACAAAAACTTCATTTCTGCCCAAAACAGGGCAAGTTCTGCAAATCATAAGCCAAAACCAAATCCACTCGTGCGTTTTGCTTGAAACCAGTTCCAACACACTCCATACAACATACCTAAACTATCCCAACCATTCTCAAGCCACTGTAACTCCATTTTCACACTTCAGTATTTTTGCTTTGAAGCTTTGCAGGTTGAGTTCTACAAGCATATTCAGGCCATTTCAAAGCAAGCCAAGCATTGGGGAAGGTTAAAGGAACATCAAGCAAGCTCAAAAGAACCTCAAGCCTCACTGAAAGTTGCTGCATTGCCATACTCGAGCTTGACTGAAACATGTAAATTTCAAACTTCTATCTCCTTATTTAGGAATCATTAGGCTTAGGTTTGTGAAGCAAAAATGTAGTCCTCATTGTCCTTGAACTATACATATGCTTAGAATTCATTATGTTAACTGAGCTAGGAGTATTTGATAGTTGAACTTACTGAAAAAATTAGGTTAGAAATTGGGGGTGATAAAATTCTCCTTGGTTTCTTAGAGTTATATCAAGTTTTTTATATGGTTAGAATCGTGGTTTAAAGCTCTATAATTTTCATGTTATGAGTTTTTGATTTCAAGCAAAGAATAGAGAGAACAGGTTTGAAGTTGCATCGCACACATTTTTGTTCTGGAGGACAGGGACGAAGTAGAAATGGGCTGGGCTTGGCTTGTTTCTACTTTTTGCACCCCCAAGCTTGCTTTCTGCACCCCCTTGGCCCATTTGATTATTTTTGTATTTTTTTATTTCTTTTACATTTCTGACTTTTTATTTATTTTTCTAAATATTAAAAATTACCAAAAATATTCTCTTAATTTTTCACATTATATTTTATTATTTTTTGGACATAGAAATAGTTTATTAAATAATATATACTTTTATTTTCTTAAAATAAATTCATAAATAATACAAAGATTATATATTTTTATTTTTATTATTTATATACTTAAATAATATTTTCTCACACATTTTAATTTTTTAACACTCTTGTATATATTTTTATTTTATATTCTTGTACATAAATAAATAATATAATATATATATTTTCTTAAAACAAAAATTAGGGTTTCCACCCTTTCAAAAATAATCATTTTTCATTTTCTTATTTTAGAGACATAAATAATTTATTTTTACATACATAAAAATAAATACAAAAACATTTTTGCATATTTATATTTATTTGCATATTTAAATAATTGTCCATGTATTTATTTGTGCAATATTTCAATTTGGTTGTAATAATAGATTTAGGGTTTATTTTTGAGCAATATCCCCTTATTCAAACTTGTATCCCCCTCCCCATATTAATGTTGTAATAGTATTAGACTTACTTTTACGCATTTTATTGCTTTCAGATATGCATGATAGTAAGATTAGGGTTTGTATGATAACCAAAAAATCAAAACAAATAGCATGACTAAACACAAGAAAAAAATGTATGAAAATGATAATACAATGCACACAAGCACCCCTAGGGTTTCATCCACTTGTTGCCTTCAAAACATGGCCATGGTATGCATGCTAGGTGTCTTTGCAAAACAAAAACAAAACAAAAGATCATAGTCCCTCGATGACGCTATCTTGGTTGCCTATACAAAAATGATCTAGTCCCTCAAAAACTTGCTAAGATACTTGGCACAATTGCTATCAAGGTCATACGATGACCCACGCCTGTCCCGTTTAACATCCAAACACAAGGTTGTTTACCAAATACAATGGTAAAACAACAATGTCAAAAGGTTAAAAATGAGTAGGGTAGACAACTCCTAGTTACTTGATCATTTTGCAAACATCCTTGCTATTTTCAAACACGCACACACAATTTCAAAACATTTTCCCAAAACAAACTTTCAAACATTGAAACATTTTTCAAAAGACAAATACCTTTGTATATATTCAAACAAGAATCATTACAAAGGTTGCCTAGACAAAGGCCTCTTTTCAAAATATTTTCAAAACCACACACAAAGCACCATTTCAAACAATTGAAAAGAAAAAGCAAGTGATCTAAACAAGTAACTAAGAGCCCATGGAAAACCATGGATGAAAAGGGTGCTAGCACCTTCCCTTTTCATAATCTACCCCACGAACCCAAGAAAACATCTCAAATGTCTTTCCTGTGCTTTTTGACCTTTCCTTTGGATAAAATAAAAAGTCGGTGGCGACTCTTGCTAAATCGAAACATTTGCAAACACAAATGCAAAACCTCAAGTCAGTTCTCCCACCGTATCACACATGGCTATACGATGACCCTTGCCCGTCCCTTTTACATCTAAAGATAGGGTTACTTACCAAATCAATGGTAAGATAACAATGTCAAAGGAAAGAGGAAATAAACATGAAAGACTTTTGAGTAGGAAGAATGTTCCTAAGTTGCTTGCTCATTTTTCAAATCAAAACATCCTTGCTATTTTCAAAAACAAACACCAACACTTTCAAAAACATATTTCAAACTTGAAAACATTTTCAAAAGATCAATACTTTGTATACATTCTTACAAATGAGAATCATTACAAAGTTAGCCTAAACGATGACGCCTTTTCAAAATACTTTCAAAAACCACACAAAGCACATTTTCAAACAAAAGTAAGTGATCTAGAAAGCAACTAAGAGCCCATAGATAACTATGGATGAAAATGGTGCTAATACCTTCCCTTTTCATAACCTACCCCGTGAACTCAAGAAATAATCTCAAAGGTATTTCCTATTCTTTTCAGCCTTTCCTTTTGGATAAAATAAAAGTCGATGGCGACTCTTGCTAAACCGCAACATTTGCAATCAATGCAAAACAACCAAGTCAATTCTCCCACCGTGTTACATATGGGATCTTGTTCAGAAACCTAAATGTGTCCACGTCATCGGAACCTGATGGGTGTTCAGAAACAAGCTCAACGAGAAGAGTGAAGTTATCAGAAACAAAGCACGACTGGTTTCCCAAGGTTATAGTCAGCAAGAAGGAATAGACTCTACAGAAACCTTTGCATCGGTCGCCAGATTAGAAGTAATTAATTTATTAATTTCTGTCAATCATAACATCATCCTTTATCAGGTGAATGTTAAAAGTGCATTTCTCAATGGTTATTTTTCATAAGAAGTGTACGTTAAACAACCTCTTGGATTTAAAAACTCTGAGAAATCAGATTTTGTTTTTAAACTCAAGAAATCTCTTTATGGTCTAAAGCAAGCTCCTAGAGCTTGGTATGACAGATTGAGTAATTTTATTTTAGAAAATAAATTTACCAGAGGGAAAGTTAATACTACACTCTTCTGCAAAACTTTCAAAAATGATATTCTAATAGTTCAAGTTTATGATGATGATATTATTTTTGGTTCTTCTAATCCCTCTCTTTGCAAGGAATTTTCTAAGATGATGCAGGCTGAGTTTGCGATGAGTTTGATGGGAGAACTGGAGTTCTTTCTAGAAATTTAAATCGATCAACAATCAGAAGCTACTCACATTCATCAGAGTAAGTATACCAAAGAACTTATGAAGAAGTTCAACATGATGGACTGCACCTTAGCAAAGACTCTGATGCTTCCAACATGTCTTCTGGAAAAAGATGAGGTAAGTGGAAAGGTATGTCAGAAGTTGTATCGTGGTATGATAGGACCTCTTCTGTATCTGACTGCTTCTAGACTTGATATTTTATTTAGTGCTCATCTATGTGCTAGATTCTAATCTTGTCCTAGGGAATCTCACTTAACTGATGTTAAGAGAATTCTAAGTTATCTGAAAGGAACAACTAACCTTGGCTTGATGTATGAGAAAACATTAGAGTGCACTTTTCTGGTTTTTGCGATGCAGATTACGCTGGAGAATAACTGGAGAGGAAAATTACTTCTGTAAACTGTCGATTTCTTGGTAAGAATTTGATCTCATGGTCAAGCAAGAGGCAATCAACAATTGCTCTTTCAATAGAAGAAGTAGAGTTCATCTCAGCGTCACTGTGCAGTACTCCGATACTATGGATGAAGAATCAGTTGAAAGCATATTAAATTTATGAGAGTAACATTCCTATCTTTTATGATAGCATAGCTGGTATTTGTTTAAGTAAAAACCCTATTTTACATTATTGGGCTAAACACATAGAAATAAAGCGTCACTTTATTAGAGATTATGTTTAAAAAGGGATTTTATCTTTAAAGTTCATAGATACAAACCATCAATGGGTTGATATATTTACAAAACCCTTAGCTGAAGATAGATTTTTGTTCATTCTAAAGCATCTGAAAATGGACTTTTGTCCAGAGTAAGATTTCATCAGAATCAAATGTGTTTAGTCATAGTCTGAAGAAACGAGATTCTGATTTAAACCAAAAGTATTTTCATTTTTCAGAACCTCGGTCATCAGAAGATGTTTCGGTCAGAAATTTCTTTGATCAGATGGAAACCTTTTGGTTTTCCAAAATCTGAGGATATCTAAACGTATCACTTAATTAGATGTAGTGATTAATGAGTATAACCTTTGGTTATCCTTAATCTTCACACTCTACTTAGGCTATGCAATGAGCAATACTTTTTCTTGGAAATGATTAATCATGATTACACTCATTTATTACTCCTCATAATTATGTCTATTCGTTTTAATTTTTCTGTCTCTTCTAAAAACACTATATACACTAACACACACACAACCTCACTTGACTTCCTACACTTTTTAGAAACCATAAACCCATTTTCTCTCGATCGTTCTTCGTGTTCATCATCTTCATCAACGTTCTTCATAAAAGTTATTTACGTTCGTCTACAACTTCGACAATCTTCAACATGATGACTGCTCAATAACAAGAGTCTGTTAAGTTTGCAAATGAGATGCAACAAGCTTTAAACCCTTATGGGTCGTCATCTTCAACCTTTCCACCCAGTACTATTACTCCCATAGTAAATGCTTTATTCTCACTACTAGTTATAGATAAAAACCACATCACAACAAAGTCCGTTCAAGTTCACTGTATTTTCAAACCACAAGAGTTAAATGTCCATCGTGAATATATGGTGGATTTCAACAATATTTCTGCAAATGGTGGAAACCAACTTAAAGATTTGAAGGCTCAAGTATGGGAACACTATTCATGCGGCTTCATGGTCCTATTTATGAATCTTTGGTTAAGGATTTTTGGATTCAAGTTGATTGTGACAATTTGCATGTAGTTTCTCATGTGTTGGGTCTTAAAATTATCATTACCGAGAAATCAATCACAGATCTTTTGGGAATGAAGCATTTGGAAGGTAAAAAAATTTATAAGATGGATAGTAAATCCAAATTTATGAAAGAGACCATCAACAAAACCACCTTCAAGAACTACTCTCCTGAAAAGACTGAGTATAAGAGTAAAGATCTCCATGATAAACTCAGAATTTGGCACAAAATTATTATGAGCTGTAACAACCCTAGACCTCCTTCTAGCTCTTCTAACTATATCAACATTAATTTGAAGTACATGTTATACTATCTGATGACTAATGAGAAGATGTATCTTCCTTCTCTCCTGTCTTACTATTTAAGGGACTCTTGTAAAAACTAGAACCACTGATGATCCAAAGAAGAAGGTTCCAAACTACATTCCCTTTGGATGTCTCATTACTGATATCCTTATGGAAAGTGGATTGGTGAAAGCTCTGGTTGAAGAAGCTAAGTTTACAAAGGATCTGGCTCCCAGCATTAGAGAATCCGGAAACACTATAAACAATATGAGGCTAGTAGAGGAAATCATCATTAAACCTCTATCTGTTCCTTCTGATTGCATCACTAACATAAGAATTCTTGGAAATAACTACCCCTTGTTTACCAAGGGAGATAATGCATCTAGCATTGCCAACTATGTTATTATGATGGCACCAGAAGGACATGATATGTCTAACTTCAATTATGTTGATTTACCTCCTGCTCAATGTAGCAACTGGATTTAAAACCAGAGCCGCCACCATTAGTTTTTATCCTAAGGGAAGGGAATCTAACAGAAAACCCTAATTTGCAGAGATTCCAGGTTTCAGACTCAATTAGACGAAAGAAAGGTGTTAGGAACCTTTCATCTACCTTGTCCACAAGGACACTAGGTTCTAGGTTTAGGTTTGGGGTAGATAGGATTTTAAGTTTTAATTAGAAATACTCGCCACGATTTTTGATCGTATGCCTACGTATCCTCTTATGAGGAATCAGATTCCCAATTTGTAGTTCGTATGGGGTTGGTGTTTTTTAGGGGTTTCCAAACATATTTTGAATCACCTTGCACTTTGGTTGGGAGTGGTGATTGCAGAGATTTTGACTAAATGCATAGTAAGTCAAAACCTGTTTGAAACCCTTTTGAAAAAAACAGTTGACTAGTTTAATTTATCGTGAAAAATAGGTTTGATATTTGTTAGTGTTTTTAACTGTGTTAATTGCGAAGACCTTGATTAATGGATGATATAAAAATATTTAATGAAAATAATATATTAAAATAATATATACAATTTTGATATAAAATAATTTATTGGTTAGTATATAAACAATAATGTAATTATTTATAAGCAATAAGAAATATTTACATAGCAAATAAAATATAAGAATAGTAAATAATAATAGCAAATATAATAATTATGATATAATAATAATAAAAATCAATATTTGATAATAATACTAATTATTGTAAATAAATAATATATATGTATATATATAAAAAAAATTAGAAATAATATATGAATATAAAAGAAAATAAATAAATAAAATACAGGGGGGTGCAATTTCTAATTGATAAGTAAAAACAGGTGTGTTGTTATTAGGACTTTGGCTGGGCCCAAGATACAATTCAGACAGGGGGTGTATGTTGTTTTGTGGTTTAGCAAAATAACAGAAATGGGGTGCTAAAAGGATACGGGCTTAGACCCAGATGTGGATTGGAGAGGGACAAGTTAGTCTCCTGAGGCGAGGCGCGTGGAAGTTATGGTGCAGACTTGGCCCCTGGCCGTCTGATGATGATCAAAAGGATGGATTCAAAGGAACATGGTTCTTATAGTGCACTAGCGCGCATGGAATTGGAACGTACAACATAAGTTGTTTTTCATTTATTATTTTCATTTTACAGCGGCTTAGTCTCACCTTTCTTTCTCTCTCTCTCTCTCTCACGCTAGCAAAACACAACCCTTAGTCTTCTTCTTCCTACCAGACCCTAAAGCCCCAACACCCACCACAGAGGCGCCGGAAAAACAAGATTTACCCCCACAAACCCCTAGCCCTACATAAATCAAACAACAAAACTAAAGAGATTGAGTTACTCCTTTTGATTCTCCAAGTGTCCAACATTGATTGAAGGCAGCGATGAGTGGTTAAAGGCGGCGATGAGTGGTTGATGGCAGCCGTCAATGATGATTGTGTTTTTCGACAATGAAACCCCAATCGTCCTTCTCTACTTTAACGGTGTTGGTTCGCGATTGTTTCAAGTTCGCAAGATTCAAGTTCGCTTCTCTACTGTTTAACTTCTTTGCGGTGTTCTTCTTTTTCAGTAAACAAAATCCCCCTCTCTGTCTCTTTTTCTCCTTGTATTTATAGGTTTTCAAATTAGGTTTTGATTTTAGGGTTTTGTAATTTGTAAACGTTGATTGTAATTGATTCAGTATTTTGCTGTAAGAAGAGATTTGATTCTGTAAGTCTGATTTTGTATTGTAAAAGATTTTTCCAGATTTTATTTAGTTTTTGGATTTGATATGGAATTTCGTTGTAATCTGATTTGCTTTTTAATAGAGATTGAGATGGTGCATCTGGGGGGATGAACAACACTTGATGGTGCATGGCTGCTCGAAGACTGAGGCCATAGGTTATGCTCATGGATCGCTGCGTGAAGTCTGAGGCGATAAGTCAAATTTGGTTTTTGGACATCGCTACCTGATTTATGAGGCGATGGTTTTGAGCATGGATACATTATGTCTTAGAGGAAATGTGTTTGAGTTTGGAGAATACATTGCGACTTAGAGGCAATGTGTTAAGTTTGGATAATACATTGCGGCTTAGAAGCTATGTGTTGAGTTTGGATAATACATTGCGGCTTAGAGGCAATGTGTTGAGTTTTGAGAATACATTGCGGCTTAGAGGTAATATGTTGAGTTTGGATAATACATTGCAGTTTAGAGGCAATGCACTAAGTTTTGAGAATACATTACGACTTAGAGGCAATGTGTTGAGTTTTGAGAATACATTGCGGCTTAGAGGCAATGTGTTGAGTTTGGATAATATATTGCGGTTTAGAGGAAATGAACTGAGTTTTGAGAACACATTGTGGCTTAGAGGCAATGTTATGAGTTTGCGAATACATTGCGGCTTAGAGGCAAGGCGTTGAGTTTTGAGAATACATTGCGGCCTAGAGGCAATGTACTGAGGTTACGAATACATTGCGGCTTAGAGGCAATGTGTTGAGTTTTGAGAATACATTACAGCCTAGAGGAAATGTACTAAGTTTCGCTCATTATTACATGGAGACTTAGGTAATGGGCTGAACGTGCCACGACATGGAGACTTATATGACGGGTTGGATCACAGGAGAAGTATTTGGTTAATGGACCCTTAGATGATTGAATCAAGGGTAGTATTTTTTGTTTGCTGTGCGATACAGGCGTATGATGTTTAATATCGGGACAAAACCCTGAGCGTATGTGTATTGAATCATATGCATGTATGCGATGTGTCTGATATTTGATATGGATTTTCCAGGCTTACGTACGAAATGTGTGTGAAATGCATGTATGCTTTGAAATGCTATGAAGACTATTTCTATGATTCTCTCCTTTAAACCATTGGCTTAGAGTTATCCCTCCTCTGGCATTGTGGTGTCGTCGTAGTTTTGTTGAATTTTGATTTGAATGTGGTGAACGAGGGCTAGTAAATCCTTGAACCTTGATTTTCTATTTTTCCAGCACATGCATAGATGTAAACATAGATATTGGCATATGTGTAGACTTTTATGTTGTAAGCGCAGGCGTAGACGCGGACACGCGTATAGAATTTGTATTGTTGATGCAGAAGTAGACATGTGCATAGACGCGTGCGAACATAGGCCCTGTGTTGCAAGTGTAGGCATAGGCACTGGCATGGGCGTAGACTTTATGTACAGACACGTAGATGTGTATATAGAATTTGTATTGTTGAGTGCAAGCGTAGGCGCAGGTGCAGACATAGTCTTTTTAAGTCGTAAGCATAAACATAGGCGTAGACATGTGTGTAGACTTTTTTATTGTAGATGTAGGAGTAGGCATAGCCATGTGCGTGGACGTAGACGTGGAGATTCTTTCAATATTTTTCTAACCAAAATCTTTTTTTGATGTTTTGTCAAATGCTTTTATTTTGTTAATCCCCTAAAATGATTTCAAGATAATATTCACAAGTAATAATCGTAGTATTTTGTAAATAAATCTGAGAAAAGAAAAACATGATTCTAAAGATGTAAAGAAAGCAAATGTTTTATTGATATTCCTCTGAGTAGGCAATAATACAAGATGCAATTGCTAGAAAGAGGTAATTACAGAAAGTTTTAAAATACTAAATGGCAATGAAAAATGATAATCGCTACTGCTGTTCCCCAATATCCTTTGATAATATTATCTCCTTTACTTTTGAGTTGAATGATTCCAATCTATCTTTCCCTTCGTGGTTCGTAGTCGTAGCTCTTAGATCGTAGTATTTTTGTTCTTTATTTCTTTGTACGAAATCCCTAACTTTTTCCTGGATTTCCCTTTCGGGTTTTCAATCCACCAAGATAGTTTTTTGTTATAGGCCCCTAATTTTTGCCTTGACCGCCCTTTAGGGTTTTCGATCCACCGGGACGCTCCTTTTTGCCTAAGTCGCCCTTTTGGGGTTCGAGCTTAGCGAGATTTTTATACATAGTATTTTTTGACTGCGCATGAATTTGCCGGAAGCGGTAGTTCTTCCCCATCCATTGTTGTGAGGATGAGACCACCTCTGGAGAATACTGTTTTGACTATCTATGGACCTTAGTAGTTGGGTATCCATTTACCATGTGAATCGAGGCGAGGTAGTAGAATCTTTTTGAGCATTAGATCCCCTTCCTTGAATATTCGAGGGCGGACTTTCTTGTTGAAGGCTCTCTTCATTCTCTTTTGATGTAACTGATTATGACACAGAGCTGTCAATCGTTTCTCTTCAATAAGGTTAAGCTGATCAAGTCATGTCTGTACCCATTATGCTTCTTCCAGCTTTGTTTCCCTCAGGACCCGAAGTGATGGTATCTCAACTTCCACTGGAAGTACCGCTTCCATGCCGTACATTAGTGAGAAAGGAGTCACGCCCATCGATGTGCGTACAAAAGTGCGATAGCCATGCAGAGCAAAGGGAAGCATTTCATGCCAATATTTGTATGTCTTCACCATCTTCTGGATGATCTTCTTGATATTTTTGTTGGCTGCTTCGACGGCCCCGTTCATCTTTGGTCTGTATGGTAAGGAATTATGATGCTCGATTTTGAAGTCGTCACACAGTTCCTTCATCATCTTATTGTTTAAATTAGACCCGTTATCTGTAATTATCCGGCTTGGGACACCGTACCTTTATATGATGTTATGTTTGATGAAGCGTGTAACCATTGACTTGTTACATTGGTATAGGACGCTGCTTCTACCCATTTGGTAAAGTAGTCAATGGCTACCAATATAAAGCGGTGTCCATTGGATGCTTTCGGATCGATCATTCCAATCATATCAACTTCCCACATTGAGAATGGCCAAGGGGAGCTCATGACGTTCAGAGGATTTGGTGGTACATTTATCTTATCGGCGTAGAAATGACATTTATGACACGTTTTTGTGTAGTGATAACAATCGGCTTCCATTGTTAACCAATAATACCCTGCTTATAGAATCTTTCTAGCCATGACATGCCCATTTGTATGAGTTCCGAAAGTACCCTCGTCGACTTCTCTCATAAGCGTATATGGTTCTTACTTCTCCACACACCTGAGTAGTACCACGTCGTAGTTTCTTTTGTATATCACTCTATTACTCAGAAAGAATTTTGAAGCTAACCTTCGCAGGGTTTACTTATCAATGATAGAGGCATTTTATGGATATTCCTGCCTTTCCAGGTACTTCTTGATGTCGTAAAACCAAGGCTTATTGTCAGGTCCTTCCTCAATAGCAAGGCAGTGTGCAGGCTCTTTGAAACGCCTGATCATAATACGTGGTTCGTGGTTCGGCCAAGTCACTTTGAACATAGCCGATAGAGTTGCTAGAGAATTCGCCATTTGATTTTCTTCTCGTGGGATATAACTGAAAGTGATCTCTGTAAATTCCATAGCTAACTTTAAAACATGATCCCAATATGGAATCAGTTTAGGGTGTTTAGTATCCCATTCGCCATTAACCTGGTATGTGACTAATGCAGAATCCCTAAATACTTCAAGGTTCTTTATTCTCAAATCCATGGCAGCTTCCAGTCCTAGTATACAAGCTTCGTATTCAGCGATGTTGTTGGTGTAGTCAAAACACAACCTTGCAGTATAGGGTTTGTGATCATTCTTTGGAGAGGTCAATACTGCCCCTACACCATGACCTAGTGCATTTGAAGCCCCGTCAAACATGAGTATCCAACATGCCCCTGGCTCGGGTCCTTCGTCAGGTCCTGGTATTTCGTAGTCAGCTATAAATATGACATACTCGTCGGGAAAGTCGAACTTCATAGTCTGATATTCTGATAGAGGTTGGTGAGCTAGATGATCAGCTAGTATACTACCTTTGATGGCCTTCTGAGTGACATATTGGATGTCGTATTCTGATAGTAGCATCTGCCATCGTGCGATTCTCCCAGTAAGAGCTGGATTTTCAAACACGTACTTTAGAGGATCCATTCTTGCTATTAACCACGTAGTGTGGGTTAACATATACTGTCTCAACCTCTTGGTAGCCCAAGCCAATGCGCAACAAGTTTTCTCGAGGAGTAAGTACCTGGTTTCGCAGTCAGTGAATTTCTTACTGAGGTAATAAATCGCATGCTCCTTTCTACCCGTTTCATCCTGCTGTCCCAAAACACAACCTATTGATCCTCCGAGCACTGTCAAATACATGATGAGTGGTCTTCCAGGGACTGGCGGAATTAAGACTAGTGGCTCTTGCAGATACTGTTTTATCGTCTGAAAGGCAGTTTGACAATCATCATTCCATACTACCGTCTGATCTTTTCATAATAACTTGAATATTGGCTCGCATGTAGATGTTAGATGCGATATGAACCTTGAGATGTAATTCAATCGCCCTAAGAAAACACATACTTATTTTTCCATCCTTGGTGTGGGAATCTCTTGTATAGATTTTACTTTGTCGGGGTCTACCTCGATACCCCACTGGCTTACAATGAAACCCAATAATTTGCCCGATCTGATGCCAAATGTGCATTTATTCAGATTTAGCCTCAGTCTGAACTTACACAGCCGCTTGAATAACTTTTGCAGATGTATGATGTGTTCCTCCTCCGTATGGGATTTGGCAATCATATCATCTACGTATACTTCAACCTCTTTGTGGATCATATCATGGAATAACGTGACCATTGCCCTCTGATAGGTTGCCCATGCATTCTTGAGACCAAATGGCATTACTTTATAGCAGAAAGTTCCCCAACGTGTCATGAAGGTAGTCTTTTCCATGTCTTCGGGTGCAATTTTGATTTGATTATAGCCCGAGAAACCATCCATGAATGAGAATACTGAGGCTTGAGCTGTGTTATCCACTAGAACATCTATACGGGGTAACGGGAAATCATCCTTGGGGCTTTCTCTGTTTAGGTCTCAATAATCCACACACATGCGTACTTTGCCATCCTTCTTGGGTACTGGTACGATGTTAGCTATCCAGGGTGGATAATCTACCACTGCTAGGAACCCCGCGTCAAACTGTTTGAGAAACTCTTCTCTGATTTTACTGGACATATCTGGGCGAGTTCTTCTGAGTTTTTTTATGACTGGAGAACACCCTTATTTGAGAGGTAGTATGTGCACCACGATGTCTGTATCCAACCCTGGCATGTCCCTATAGGACCAAGCGAATATATTCACATACTCGTGTAATAACTTGATCGTCCTGTCTTTGACGCTCTGCTCCAACATTTCCCCTAGCTTGATTTCTTTCGAATCTTCCTCTGTGCCTAGGTTAATGGTCTCAATAGCCTCTTGATATGGTTGTATGTTGTCATCCTTTCGCTATATTTCCCTTGCCATTTCCTCAGAGAGTTCAAGGTCTTTGTCATCTTCCTCTTCGGCTTGGTTGATAGGAGCATCAAAATCATATCGGGTCATAGCAGGAACGTTATCGGTAATTTTGGGCATAGATCTGCACATTTATCATGTTTTGGTGCATATTTTAGTGCCTGGGATTTTGAAAATGCGTATGAAGGGAAAGTATTGTCATTTCTAAATTTAATAGATAAATGCAAAAGAAAGACAAGGATCTTAAACAAAATAAAACTTTTATTAATTATAAATATTTTCTGAAACAAAAACAGGGAAAACCCTTACAAGAAACCCCCATGCATCGGGTTTGACATAGGTTCTTTCAAAAACAAGAAACATTACTTAGGAAAGAAAAATATCTCAGGAATCTCCGGAGCAGTCCATCCTTTGAGTTCTTCTCCTTGGGCACCCTCTCTGATGAAGTCAATTGCCCTTTTGGTATTGATTTGGCTTGATATCATCGCCACATGTCCGCCATGCTCTGTTCCTTTGCTGACAAAAGTCTCTTGGATCCGAGGGAAACGTGCTTTGCCTTTTAGTGTATCTTTCAACGACTCATAGCTCAAACCAAAGCAATTCTTCTTCTCAGGAATTTCTGGGAGCTTTCCCCAGCGTTTCAAGGCATCACATCCCATAGTTGTTTGCAAATCTCCCCATGATGTCATTTTAGTCTTATTACCCTTTTCGACTGGTAATGTCACCATTGAAGCAATTTCCAAGGCTTGGAATAGGGTAACTATACAATCTTCATCGGTATTGATATATATGTATGATTCAATGTGGCTTACGAAGATGTCTTCCTCGCCTTCGATTATGATTAACTTCCCATCCATTAGGAACTTCAATTTTTGATGCAGGGTCGAGGTAACTGTCCCTGCAGCATGGATCCAAGGTCTCCCCAATAAGAAAGTGTATGCTGGTTCTATATTCATGACCTGGAAAGTGATATTGAAGATATGTGGCCCAATCTTAATTGGAAGGTCCACTTCTCTTAACACCGAGCTTCGAGAATCGTCAAACGCCTTTACTATCGTAGAACTTGGTCTCATTACCACGTTGTATATTGTTAACTTTATGAGACTTGACTTTGGCAACATATTAAGAGCAGAATCGGTGTCAGTAAGAACCTTGGACAAATGGGTAGTACCTATTTGCATGGTAATGTGAAGTTCCTTGTTATGAGCTCGGCCATGTGGCAGTAGTTCATTGTTGTTGAAACCCAGGTAGGATCCGGATGTTAGATTTGCTACGACATTATCAAATTGATTCACTGAAATTTCCTTTGCGACATGAGCTGAACTTAACACCTTCATCAAAGAGTCCCAGTGTGCTTCAAAGTTGATGAGTAGTGAGAGTATGGAGATATTTGTTGGAGTTTGGTGAAGCTGATCCACCACTATGTAGTCACTTTTTTTGATTATTTTCAGAAACTCTTCTTCCTCTTGATTAGTAAAGTCTTTGCTTGGAGGTTCTGTTTCTTGATTTGCATCAACCACTTCTTTTCCCTTGTCCTTCTTTGGAATCACATCCGTCTTTTTTGATAGTTCAGCTCCAAAAATTCGACCACTTCGGGTCATACCCCCTGCCGCCGCTATGTTTGAAATTACAGGTCTCTGACTTGGTGGTGGCTCCCTTTCTTGCTTCACTCTGTTAATGTATATGGATGAGTCATCACTCCATGGTATTTCCTTGTTATTTTCATAATGGATAGGTGACAGTCCCTTAATTACCATCGTGGCTTTTGGAGTGGCGGGTATTAAGAGAGCCTGCTTAGGTGCCCTTCTTGTAATCTCTGTTGATTCTCCCCATGGGATCACTAGAGTTTTCTTGGTGAAATTTGGTTCTTGGAAGGGGATTACCAATGCCTTCTTTCCTTTAATTGTAGCTACATATTTTTATTCAGGGTATAGTCCGAATTGGACTATCCCCTGATTTACTAGCTTTTGCAGAGTCGTTTCAAAAGCTTCATTATGCTCTAACAAGAACCCACATTCGAACATATATTTTTTCAACAATTTGATAGGGGTTTTTGCCTTTATGGTTTCCCAAAGTCAGTGACCACCTCAATTGCATTTATTGTTGGCCCATCGTGCGGAGGCATATGGTTTGATTTGATGTTAGGCTTCTCAAAGGTGATGTCTTGAGATTCTAACAAATCCTGAACCTTATGCTTGAATGCCCAACATTGTTCTATGGCGTGCCCCGAAGAGTTAGCATGGGACTCGCACCTGGCGTCGACATTGTATCTTAACGGGAGTGGCCCGACTGCAGGAGCTAAAGGCTTGATTTCCACCAAGGATAGCTTAACCAAGGTTTGTAATAACTGGCTTGGTGGCATTGGGAGTGGATCAAAATTTCTGGGTGGCCTTTTAAATTTGTCTTACCTTTTTCCTTGTGGGATTACCAATGGTTGTGGTGCCCTTGGTTGTGAGGCTACGACATTGACTTCTCCCTCCTTTCTCCTTGGGAAGTTTGAAGAAGGTCTTTTTGAATTGTAGGGAGTATTTGATGATCCTCCTGATATCTTCCCACTCTTTAACCCAGTCTCGATTCTTTCTCCAATAATCACTAGGTCTGAGAATCTCGACGAGACACTTCTAACCATTTTCTCATAATAAAGCCCTTGCAGGGTTCCCATGAACATGTCTACTAGTTCTTTTTCCAGTAGTGGTGGTTGTACACGGGATTCCATCTCCCTCCATCTTTGAGCAGATTCTTTGAAGGATTCTTCCTTCTTTTGGGACATGTTTTGGAGTTGCATGCGGGTAGGCGCCATGTCTAGGTTATATTTGTAATGCTTCAAGAAAGCATTAGCAAGATCAGCCCAGGTTCGAACATGTGTTCGCTCCAATTGCATGTATCGGTCTAAAGATGCTCCACTAAGGCTGTCTTGAAAACAGTGGATCATTAGCTTTTGATCACGGGCATGGGCATGCATCTTCCTGCAATACATACGAAGATGATCCCTTGGACAAGTGATCCCTTTTTATTTTCCAAAGTCGGGTACTTTTAATTTTGGCGGAATCACCACATCAGGAACTAGACCCATTTCGAGAGTGTCTACGTCAAAAGCATCAAAACCCTCCATATCTTTTAACCTTTCCTCCAGGGCTTTATACTGATTCATTACTAGTGGATTATCTGCAGCATGAATACCAGTCGTCTTTAAGGGTGCCTGGTGAGCATCCTCTAGGTCATGATCTCTGTATTACAAGTCTAGGTCATTGTCTGCGTTATTGGTTGGAATTTATAGGGTATGTGATGCCTCTGCTTTTGATGGTGGTGGGGCGAACCCTTCAGTTTCAACCTCTTGTTGGGCCATGGAGGACTTTTGGGGTCCTGCTTCCGGCTCTTTCCTTGGTTGGTGACGGCTCGATACACCAATGGTTTGGGCTACCTCTTCAAAAGCTACCCTGGGAATTTGGTCCCGCCTGTCAATAATGTTCTTCAAAGCTAGAAGAACTTGACTCAAATCTCCTTTCATTGAACTTACGTCACCCTTTACTTGGTCAAGATCCTCTTTGAACACGTATTGAGTCTCCTAGATCTTTTCCATTGCTTTTTGTTGATGGGCCCTTGTTTGATATGGAGGTCAAGGAGGTAGAGGTCTTCTTCTACCATTGGCTTAACTGGAGAGATTTGTTTAAAAAAAAGAGTTTTGATATGACATGTAGGTATTTTATAAATGCATGCATGCAAACGGATGTGCATGAACATGAACTTATTTTGTGTTTTAAATGTCTTATTCACTTGGGTACATGCTTGTATTTTTCTTATTATTTTACTTGGTAACTAGCTTTAAAATAGACACGCCATCGAGATAGGGAAACAAAATGCCTTTATTGAAAGTAACATAATCCAGATATTGAAAAATATTACAACTTGAAATCAAAACTTGTTTGCATAAACATAAATAAAGGGAACTAAATCTTCTAGGTGCGCCCGCGGATGTGTGCTCTTAAGCCATCAACCATTGCTCGGCAAAGATGGAGAACGTCTTCAACGTCCTTCAGAAGAGGAACCATTACACTCTCTGCATATTTTAAACTTTTAGGGATGTCCTCGATGAGATAGTTGGCTAGGAAGACGAGCTTTTCATGTTTGTCTTTGTAGTACCTGTATTCCTGATAAAGATGTGAGATTATCTTATGGTTATCTCTCCCAGCTTGGGAGATCTTGGTATACTCCTCTTCCCAATACATATTTTCACCCCTTATTTATGTATAAAGCCTTCGTTAGATGAGGAAATCTTTTTGAAGACCCTGCAGCTCTAAGCACACATGCTCATATTCTTGAGTTCTCTGAGTCAGGAGTTTCTCTTCCTCGATCCTTTCAAGGCGTGCTTTGACCTCTGATTCTTGGTTGTCTCGAAGTTCAGTTGAAAGGTACTTTACTTGCTCTTCTTGATCTAAGGAAGCCCGTTCTAAACTTTGGATTTGGGCTCTTAGATTTTCCTCTAGCACCTTCTTGTTATGTGTTGCCTTTTCATACCATCTAGTTAACCTTTCGATTTCAGCGGCGACCTCTTCTAAGCTTTGGTTGTGGGAATCTAGGTTGAATGTTGCACTCAACAGCCCTTCATTTGTACGCTTTCGTTTGAGACTTTCTTTCTCCAATTCCTTTTGACTTCTCTCACTTTGTTCATCCTTTGACGCAAGTATGAGTTGCATCTGTTTCTTTTCTTTAGTCAGATTGAGGAGAATGAGTTCCAATGATTCTTTTTCTTTTTGAGCTTGCTTTAAGGCACTTTTCAGATTTTCGACTTCTTCAAAAGATGTAGGTGTTATCTCTGGGACATCTGATTTATACTCTGGATCTTTTTCGAATGGCAGCTTGATAATTCACACCCTATCTCAGCCCATTTGGTGTAGGGTTCTCTTGCTATGGCATTATTTCTTTCGACTTTCCTCTTGTTAACCTTGTTTCAAGCTCGAATAACCTTATTGAGAAACCCTTGGTTTACTATACCCATATTGTGGATGATAAATGGTCGGAGTTGTTCGTCCGAAGGTTTGTCTTCCAAAGGATACCCTAACTGTCGTAGGGCCAAAGTAGGGTTGTAATTAATACAGCCTCAAGATCCAATCAAAGGGACATTAAGAAAGTCCCCACAGTTAATAGTGATATCACCAATATCCAGCTTCCTTGCATACCATAATACAAAGTTTGAAGTGAGAGACCTTAGTTTCTGTGGCCACTCGTGTCTGGTCAAGTCTGGGATCATATAGTCTTCTTTGTAAAGATGAGTCATGAACCAAGTATATAGAAGCGGGATGCAACAATTTAGCGTGCCTTTTCTCCTTTCATACATCATATGCAAAGTGTAATAAGTGGCAGCAAGCAAAGCAGAAGTAGGATCCGTATTAAATACTTTCGCACCCCAAAATATTCTAATGGCTGCGGGGTCAATATAGTCCACAGTCCGAGGAAATAAAATTACACCAAATACCAACAACCATAAACAATCAACACAAGATTCCCACTCCTTATAATTAGCAAATTCTAGTGCCTTAGCTTCCAAGTATATCCATTTGATTCCTTGTATCGGACATTCTCTTCGGTAATTTTGCACTAACTCGGGGTAAGGGATCCATAAGCCTTTTGCCAAAACTTTGACTTCAACAATTTGCCCAATACCTACATAGGCCTTTTCTTTGGAAAAATTCAGAATTCTGTCAACTTCTTCCAGAGCCGGTGCTAGCTGGAAGTCTTGGAAGGTGAAACATCTCAATGGAGGGTCATAAAACTGAATCAGGGTAGAGACTGCATCCATTAGACCTCTACTCTAGTCAAGTCAATGGTGTCCCCATAGCGGCGAGCGTACATCTTCAAAGCTCTCTCAGATAATTTACCCTTTATAGTTTTGATTTCAGAAAGGCCAGGCTTGTAGATATTGACGCAGACAAGTTGTTTCCCTCTCGTATCCATTTTTAAGACAATCACCAAAAATCTTGATTTTGTTATTTTTTATTTTGTACCCTGTGAATAAGACAGATAAAATAAGCAAATGATGAATATGAGATATATATATGAATGCATGAATGCAAAAATGTTGGGTTGAGTAACGGGATTTTGTGACAGGTATTTGTGATGGGTACCCCTATAAGGTAGGCTCCTTAATTCTGACATACGATAAATCTATCCTCCCAGGAGATGGTTTCCTTAAGGGTATCATGAATAACACCAGAGGGAGAAGGCACAAGGGCCTCCCTTAGGTGGAGCCTCTTTACAGACTGGAACTTTCGTCTCAAAGTCGTGAAAGGTCTCGTCATGAGATTTCAGGTTAAGGTCGTTACAAAGAATCATGGGTGACCTTCCAAAGTCCTACTCGTCAAGAAGATATCTCTCGATAAGTATTCCTTTTTCGGAAGTTCCCCGACTCTAGGTGAAGTCGTCACATAAACTCGCAGGGATGATGTACCATATAAGCTAATAGACGAACCTTCTTTCTAAGGGTTATATTGGAAATATTTTTTAGATAGAAAATCCCGCCATGCAGTAAATATATTATGATAAGAGAAATTGACAATAAATAAATAAATGCGATAAAGTAGATAAAATCAATAAGAAAATAAAAAAATAAAAACCCAAAAATACCTAAACCTAGGGTTAAGGAGAGTCCCCAACAGAGTCACCAGTTGTAGCAACTGGATTTAAAATCAGAGCCGCCACTATTAGTTTTTATCCTAAGGGAAGGGAATCTAACAGAAAACCCTAATTCACAGAGATTCCAGGTTTCAGACTCAATTATACGAAAGGAAGGTGTTAGGAACCTTTCATCTACCTTGTTCACAAGGATACTAGGTTGTAGGTTTAGGTTTGGGGTAGACAGGATTTTAAGTTTTAATTAGAAAGACTCGCCACGATTTTCGATCGTATGCCTGTGTATCCTCTTATGAGGAATCAGAGTCCAAATTCGTAGTTCGTATGGGGTTGGTGTTTTTTAGGGGTTTGCAAACATATTTTGAATCACCTTGCACTTTGGTCGGGAGTGGTGATTGCGGAGATTTTGACTAAATACGCAGTAAGTCAAAACCTGTTTGAAACCCTTTAGCAAAAAAGAGTTGATTAGTTTAATTTATCGCGAAAAATAGGTTTGATATTTGTTAGTGTTTTTTATTGTGTTAATTGCGAAGACCTTGATTAATGCATGATACAAAAAGATTTAATGCAAATAATATATGCAATTTTGATATAAAATAATTTATTGGTTAGTATATAAACAGTAATGTAATTATTTATAAGCAATAAGCAATATTTACATAGCAAATAAAATATAAGAATAGTAAATAATAATAATAATAATAATAAATATAATAATAATGATATAATAATAATAATAAAACTGAATATTTGATAATAATAATTATTATTGTAAATAATATATATATATATATATATATATATATATATATATATATATATATATATATATATATATATATATATATATATATATATATATATATATATATATATATAAAAAAATTAGAAATAATATATGAAGTATAAAAGAAAATAAATAAATTAAATTCAGGGGGGTGCAATTTCTAATTGACAAGTAAAAACAGGGGTGTTGTTATTAGAACTTTAGCTGGGCCCAATATACAATTCAGACAAGGGGGTTGTATGTTGTTTTGTGGTTTAAAAAAATAGCAGAAATGGGGTGCTAAAAGGATACGGGCTTAGGCCCAAATGTGGATTAGAGAGGGACAAGTTAGTCTCCTGAGGCGAGGCACATGGAAGTTACGGTGCAGACTTGTCCCCTGGCCGTCTGATGATGATCAAAAGGATGGATTCGAAGGAACATGGTTCTTATAGTGCACTAGCGCGCATGGAATTGAAACGTACAACATAAGTTATTTTTCATTTATTATTTTCATTTTACAGTGGCTTAGTCTTCACCTTTCTCTCTCTCTCTCTCTCTCTCTCTCTCTCACACACTAGAAAAACACAACTCTTAGTCTTCTTCTTCTTACCAAACCCTAAAGCCCCAACACCCACCACGGTGGCGCCGGAAAAACAAGATCTACCCCCAACAAACCCCTAGCCCTACATCAGTCAAACAACAAAAATAAAGAGATTGAGTTACCCCTTTTGATTCTCCAAGTGTCCGCGTTGATTGAAGGAAACGATGAGTGGTTGAAGGCGGCGATGAGTGGTTGAAGGCGGCCGTCAACGACGATTGTGGTTTCCGGAAAAGAAACCTCAATCGTCCTTCTCTGCTTCAACGGTGTTGGTTCAGGATTGTCTCAAGTTCTCCGGATTCGAGTTCGCTTCTCTACTGTTCAAGCTCTTCGTGGCATTCTTCTTTTTCAGTAAACAAAATTCCCCTCTCTATATCTTTTTTTCCTTGTATTTATAGGTTTTCAAATTAGGTTTTTATTTTAGGGTTTTGTAATTTGTTAACGTTGATTGTAATTCATTCAGTATTTTGCTGTAAGAAGAGATTTGATTTTGTAAGTCTGGTTTTGTACTGTAAAAGATTTTTCCAGATTTTATTTAGTTTTTGGATTTGATATGGAATTTCGCTTTAATCTGATTTGATTTGTAATAGAGATTGAGATGGTTTTTGATTATAGAAAATTGATTTTGTAATATTTGAAATTCTAAGATTTGTTGATTTAATTTTGTAATTGATACCGTAATTTCCAGATTGCACTGATTTGTAGTATTTGAATGTTCTGGAGATTTGGTTTTGGATAATGGTTGATTTTGTTAATTGCTGATTTTCTGGATTCTTTAATTATAAGATTTGATACATTTTTTTCCAATCTCTACAGTAGTTTGTAAAGAATCAATCATATGCGTTATTTTAGGCCTGATTTGAACAATACTTGTTTCCTTGGTTTGGCCTTTGCGTTTGCTATTTTGTTCAGCACGTGCCAATTACGTTGGTCCTTAAACTTTTGCCAGCGTGTTTTTTAGTTTATAAAAACTTTTTTTCTTCTGTTTTTATAAATAATAAAACTAAATCTCTTGTTAATTTAAAAAGGAGGAATAACGTTTTTTTCCTTTTCAATTGAGGAAGTAAAATATCAAAAAAGGACAAATGAGCCGACTAAAAAACTTTAATGGGTTTGGTTTAAAGAAATTCAGTGGGCTTTATATAGTTTATATATCAGTAAACAATGTTTTAATAACAATTTACAATAAAAGAGTAATAACAAAATAGACTAGTCACTTAATGGGCCTATAATTTATAATCACACCCCCTTTGCTCCAAAAATGGGCCCTGAATTCTAATGGATTTGAAGTTTTCAACCCCCCCCCCCCCCCCCTTTTTTTTACTAATAACACTAAATGGATTTTATTAATGAAACTTAATTATTAATTACTAGAAAATTAAACAAAAGTGGACTTAATAATTTAATAACCTAGTAATTAGTATCTCCTTTTTCTTTTAAAATAATTTTCTATTTTTGAATTGCATGGGCCATTGGCCAACATGCTTTGCAAACGGGTTTACGGATACACGAGTCTTTCTGATTTAGAAAGCCCCGCTTTCCTGAATTTAAGGTACACCCCCTAGTCGGATAAAGACGGACTATCAGATATTGATATACCATCTTTAATTGAATATTTCTTCAATTTTAATCTCGAAAAATAAAATCATCGAGGTTGGACAAATTTGGGGTACGACACTCAAGAGTATGCTGATCCTTCATGAGAAAAAAGAAAGAAGAGTTCAGAAGCTTCTTGAATGTACAAGTAAGTCTTACAATATTTTATCTATTTCTTCAGTTGTTTTTAATATTATTGATGCATTATCATCCACACCAACTTCTATCATACAAATATCTTCTTTTCCATCATTTGTTATTCCCTCATCTACCACCATCACACCTGCATCTGATTCACTTTCCATGACAATCCCCTTAACCACACATATTTCTGCTTCAGCATAAACCACCACCATATCTACATCTGACCCTGCTACTACCTCTATTCTTCCAATTCCACATGTTTCTTGCTCCTAACCCCATTCCATCTCTCACTACAACCATTTCATTAGAACCTATTCAAACATTCACCTCCACCATAATAACTCCCATAACTGAAATTACTACACCACCGCCAGTTTCATGAACCATTCATACACCAATATCACAATATTTACTTCAATTCTCTTTCTCCAACATAGAAAACATCCATCATGACTCACCCACTCCCTACTCTGATCCATATTTACCATCTGACCATGAAATGTCTGAAAGGACTATTTCTGACACTTTTGAAATCCCTACTTCCGAATCATTTAACTTTTATGATATACTTGACTTATCTGAACAACCATCCGAACCCAATCCTTTTGAACCAAACTCTTCTGAACGTGCTTTAATTTTTTATGAAAATCCTGTTCCAAAAACCTTTGATGAATGCATTAATATGTTTAGAAACAAGAATAGAAAGAAGGTTGCAAAGCTAAGAGATGAGGCAAGTACTAGTACTAAGCCCCAGGATCTGGATGATTCCTGGAAGCTGTTTCAGAAATTGATGTCCTCTGAATTTGATGGCTAAATACCTTTTCTGAAGAATCCAGACTTGTTGCAGTTTAGATGGTAACAAAAAGGGAAGAAGAAAAGGAAATAATCTAAGTCTTTGACCTTTTTGCTGCAAAGAAAAGAGAAGTTGAAGCTAGAGCACTGAAAGAAGCAGAGGAAGCCAGGCTCAAAGCTCAAGAAGAAGAAGCTAGAATTGATGAAGAAGCTAGGTTGGCTCAAGAAGCTGAAAAAGCATAAAAGGCAAGACAAGAGGCTTTGGTTGTATCATCTTCTGATCCAACCATTGTGCGTCTGGAAAATCCAATTGGTGAAATTAGAGAAGAACAACAATAATTCAGACAGAGTATCAATGAACATAATGATGCCAATGAAAATGTTCAGAATATGATTTAGTTGATTCTGCAAAAGATTTATGCTCCTGCTCCATCCTCTTCTGGAACCTAGACTCTTAGGAATTTTTCCTTTTGCTATGAACCATATGACTTTGGTTGTTTCTTTTGGTTATCATGTTTTCCTTACTTTTGATTTTTTTTATCTTTGAATTCAATGAAGTTTCATTTTAGTTTTCACTTCATATTTTCTTTATTTTTACTTCTTTTGTTTTTATGTTTTTCACACATTATTACCTTTTTCATTATGACAAAAAAGGGGAGTAAATAACTGGAAGAAATATTTTGATTATGATAATCAAATTCTAGAAAATGTCTCTGAAAAGAGCTGCTTACATTCTAACCCAGATAAACTGTTGTTTCTGTTAGAATTATTTTCTTTTTCAGGAATCATGAACTCTGATTAGAATCACTTCTGAAATTGTTAAACAAGGCTTTTGTCTAACTTTTTGATTCAGACTCTGAGAAGTTTTAAATTCATAATCAAGCTCTGAATTGAGAATCTGGAATCTGTCTTTGTGACGTTAAAGTTTTAAGACCTCAATTGGCATGATTGACTGGAAGAATCAAGACTCTCAAGATTCTTATATCTGATCTATTGCAACCAGGATATACGATTGTGATATGGTGGAAGAACTAACTTGAGTGTTTTGTGTTTTATGTTTGCAAATGTTGCGGTTTAGAAAGAGTCGCCACCGACTTTTCTTTTATCCAAAAAGAAAAGGTGAAAAAGCACAGGAAAGACCTTTAGAGATATTTTCTTGAGTTCGGGGGGTAGATTATGAAAAGGGAAGGTATTAGCACCCTTTTCATCCATGGTTTTCCATGGGCTCTTAGTTACTCGCTAAATCACTTGCTTTTGTTTGAATGTTCTTTGTGATATGGGTTTTGAAAGTATTTTGAAAAATGTGACTTTGTAATGATTCTCGTTTCTATAAGAATGCGTACAAAGTTTTGTTTTGAAAATAGTTCAAAGAGGTGTTTGTGGGATGTGTTTTTGAAAGTGATTTTGAAAAAGGTTTTCCTATAAGAACGTGTACAAAGTGTTGTATTTTGAAAATGTTTCAAAATGAGAATGTTGGTGTGTAAAATGTTTTTGTTGTGAGCAAGCGAGTAACTAGGAGCAAATCTACCTACTCAAAAGGTCTTAAATGTGCTTTTCCTCCTCCTTTAGATGTTTCTATCTTACCAATGATTTGGTAAGAAGCCCCGTCGTTGGATGTGAAGGGACGAGCATGTGACATTTGTATAGTCATAGAAGGCAACCCATGGGACGTTTTAGAATTGTCGTTTTAGGGACTAGATCGTTTACCGAAGGCAACATCGAGGGTCATCGAGGGACTGCGATCTTTTATCGAGGGTCTTTGCTAAAACGCCCATGCTCGAGGGACATGACTATTTTCCGATAGGTAACAATGTAGGATTACCCTAAGGGTGCTAGTGTGCAAATGTGTTTGATTGCATGCATTTTAGTCTTGATTAGGTTGTCTATTTGCCCATTTCATTTCTTGCCATACACACCCTAGTTACTAATAATATATGAAAGCGATAAATTGCGGAAATGTAAAGTCCTACGCTATTACAATATTTTAGGGGTGGGGGTACATATTTACAAATGGGGGTTGCAAATAAAATTAAATCCTAAGTTACTATTACAACCATATTGAAATGTACAATATAAGAAAGAAAAAGGACTTGTTTAGAAAATGGTTTTTTATCTTAATGAAAAAAAAAAGAAATAAATTAACAAAAGAAAAATAGTTTTATGTCTTTTTATGTTAATATTAAAAATGATGAAAAGCAAAATAAATGAAAGATAGAAAACAGCGTGCTGCTGCAGGAAAAACAGCAAGGATCAAAAGTTCTGAAGCCTAGGCGCGTGACTCAGCAGGAGACGTCAGTGGGTATCAGAAGTTCTGAGTTGGTAAGCTCTTAGGTCCTGCAAGACATGTTAGAGGAAAAACACAGAAGTTCTGGATTGCTATGTGCTGAACTTCTGAATGTTAGAACAATGAGAAAATCTTAGAAGTTCTGTATATTAAAACAGTGAAGAGAAATCAAAGGTTCAGTTTGTGCTAAGACAGTGAGTAAACATCAGAAGTTCAGTATGCATTAACAGTGAGTGAACCTCAGAAGTTCAGTGTGTTATCAGCATGTCAGAATCAGAAGTTCACTGTGTGTTAACAGTGAGAAAAATCCTAGAAGTTTTGTATGTCAAAACGATGAGGAGAATTCAGAAGTTCTGTGTGTGTTTAACAGTGAGAAAAATCTTAGAAGTTCTGTATGTTAAAACTATGAATGAACATCAGAAGTTTATGCCATATTTCAACTCTCAATCAGCACATCAGTAATCTATTCAATTTTCAACAAACAGCAAATCAGAAGGATAAAAAAGCATAACAGTTTATAGAAGTTCTAATCCTGATCTGAGTCTAGCCCTAATCAAGATGTTCTGATCCACAGTTTTTCTACTTAAGCAATGATATGTACAACATTAATACTATGATATTTACATGTTAATGATGTTCAGAATGAAAAACAAGCAAAGTCAGAAAGACTTACCTTGAACCTGGAGCGTGCTTGGAGCTTTAAGTTGCTGCCTTTGGATGTTCTGGAATCAGCAAGAGTAACGGAAGAGAAAATGCCAAGTTCTTTGATTTAAAGGGAAGAACAAAGGTTTTGGTTTTCTGTTTGGCAAATCTGGATTTTTACGAAGGATTTCACAGGTTTCTTTTTCTCTTATGATAGTTCTCTCTTTCCAAAAGCCAGCCCCTTGAAAGTGTGATGGAGCAACTTATTTATAGGTGAATTTGTTGTGATTTTGGGGGGGGGGGGGGGGGAGGAAACAAATGTGATTTGGACCTTTTTTGGCATCCTGTTCCCTTGCTTTTTCATCACGGTTTTCGTATGCTAGTTTGGTGAAATTATGGGATGCAGGCATAGGCTGACCTAGCTGTTGGTTATAGGTCTACAGCAGGTTATATAAACAAGGTTTTGGGATTTGGTCATGTTCTGATCAAAGCGTTGAATATAACCTTCATATGCTGAAGCGTTGCCTTATTCTTGAAGTAAGCATGGTGGTTGTCAGCAAGAATTAAGGAAAAGCAAAAAGAAAAGTATGGGCTTAGTACCAAAGTTGCTATCCCAAGACAGTAGAGGTACACGTGGGGGAAACCCTTTGGATAAAGACTCAGAAAGTGGTTGTGAGCATTAAATGATGATGATACTTATCACAACCAGAAATCCTGCAACGTGAGATTCTACACCATGGCTTAATTATGGATCAGAAGTTCTGCTTCAGCGTAGCATCTAACCTCTGATCTTTGTATCTTCTGGCTCCAGCATGTTCTGAAGGAGAACATTGCTTCCACATGTTCTGATTAAAGCGTCATGTTCTGAACTGGAGAACATTGCTTCCATATATTCTGATTGAAGCATCATGTTCTGAACCATGTTTGCAACCTCTGATTGGAGATTTTTTTGTGAAAACTTGCCCAGAATTTCTGACCAAACTCTGCCTTGAAAGTGTCCAGAATTTGCTGAGCGTTATGGTGATAACCTGGTCAGAAGTTCTGAAATTGTCATAATTCTTAAACACTTAGAAAAATTCCAAGTATTTAGAAATTTGACTTTTCTAAAGTAAAATTTGACTTTTGAATTTTTCGATGAAACAAACTTCATATTCCAACATGTCTTGATGAAATATGATTTTTTGAGATTTGATTTTGATTCAAAAGTCAAAGTTTGACTTTTCAGTGTGCAAATGACCATTTTGCCCTTGTGAGTGATTTTCATGGAAAATTTGTAGTTCAAGGCTTGGAATTGGATGGAAGCAAACTTGAGGATCCAGGGTGATTCTTTAAGGAATGAGAGGGAAAATTTTGGGGTGCAACAGCTGCCCCTGTTCAATCTTCTTACACCCGAAGAGTTAGATTGGTAAATCTGCCATTCGTGGCTTGAAGGTGGAAGATGATTGAACACTAGAGTGCCCAGAAAATTTGCACTCAAAGATGGATGGTGAATGGGCTTATAGATGCCATTTGGAGGAATGCTGGTAAACGCTGGAAGAAGTATCAGCATAAATCTTCTTGTTGATTTATACTAAAACTTGATGTTCTACCTGTGAGGAAAGGGTCAGTAAAATGTAGATGTTTGCATGATGTTCACCAGATGTGGTATCATGCCAAATGTGTATGGTATGTACATGCTATGATGTATGAATGTGAGGTATATGTTTTTGTCCAAGAAAATAAATCCCTGACTACTGCTAAGGAAATTCTGGGAGATTGAATCCCTGATTGCCTGTTGGAGATGAAGAATATGCATATCTTTAAATTTTGTTGAAAGGATGCTTTTGCTGGGGAATATCGCTCATACGTCAGCTGTTATCTACTCAAATCTAGGCTTCACAGTTGCTGAGGATGAAGTAGTCGATTGATATCTGGTCGGGTCCATGCTTCACAACAACTTGCTGGAGGAAGAGATGAATTAACTGTCATCTGGTCAGATCCAGGCTTTGCAGAAAATTCCTTGAAATTGAATAGTTATCTGGTCGGATCCAGGCTTCACAATAACTTGCTAGGGATACAAAAGTTAACTGTTATCTGGTCGGGTCTAGGCTTCGCAGTAACTAGGAATGGCAACTACTATCTGGTCGGATCTAGGCTTTGCAGTGACTTGAAATGGTAACTACTATCTGGTTGGATCCAGGCTTTATGGTTTTTTGGAAGGCTGTATTATTATTTGGTTGAGTCTAGGCTTCATAGTGTCTTTCTGGGGATCATAGTTAATTGTTATCTGGACGGGCTCCAGGTTTCGCAATAAACTGTTTGAAAACTGTTATCTGGTCGGGTCCAGGCTTCATGGTTTTTGGAAAGATGTACTATTATCTGGTCGAGTCCAGGCTTCATAGTGTCTCTCTAGGGATCATAACTAATTGTTATCTGGTCGGGCTCTAGGTTTCATAATAAACTGTTTGAAAACTGTTATTTGGTCGGGTCCAGGCTTCATAGATTTCTGAGGTCGATGCGGTTAATTGTTATCTGGTCGGGTCCAGGTTTCACAATAAACTGCTTGAAAAATGTTATCTGGTCGGGTCCAGGCTTTGCAGATTTCTGAGGTCGATGGTCAATTGTCATCTGGTCGAGTCCAGGTTTCACAATAAACTGCTTGAAAACTGTTATCTGGTCGGGTCCAGGCTTTGCAGATTTTTGAGGTCGATGCGATCAATTGTTATCTGATCGGGTCCAGGTTTCACAATAAACTGCTTGAAAACTGTTATCTGGTCGGGTCCAGGCTTTGCAGATTTCTTGATGAGGTCAATTGTTATTTGGTCGGGTTCAGGCTTCACAATAAATTATTTGAAAACTGTTATCTGGTCGGGTCCATGCTTCACAATAAACTGTTTGAAAACTGTTATCTGGTCGGGTCCAGGCTTTGCAGATTTCTTTGATGAGGTCAATTGTTATCTGGTCGGGTCCAGGCTTCACAATAAACTATTTGAAAACTGTTATCTGGTCAGGTCCAGGCTTTGCTGATTTCTTTGATGAGGTCAATTGTTATCTGGTTGGGTTCAGGCTTCACAATAAACTGTTTGAAAACTGTTATCTGGTCGGGTCCAGGCTTTGCAGATTTCTTTGATAAGGTCAATTATTATCTGGTCGGGTCTAGGCTTCACAACAACTTGTTTGAAAACGGTTATCTGGTCGGGTCCAGGCTTTGCAGATTTCTTTGATGAGGTCAATTGTTATTTGGTCGGGTCCAGGCTTCACAATAAACTGTTTGAAAATTGTTATCTGGTCGGGTCCAGGCTTTGCATATTTCTTTGATGAGGTCAATTGTTATCGGGTCGGGTCCAGGCTTCATAATAAACTGTTTGAAAACTGTTATCTTGTCGGGTCCAGGCTTTGCAGATTTCTTTGATGAGGTCAATTGTTATTTGGTCGGGTCCAGGCTTCACAATAAACTGTTTGAAAATTGTTATCTGGTCGGGTCCAGGCTTTGCATATTTCTTTGATGAGGTCAATTGTTATCTGGTCGGGTCCAGGCTTCACAATAAACTGTATGCAAACTGCTATATTGTCGGGTCCAGGCTTTGCAGATTTCTGAGGTCAATTGTTATATGGTCGGGTCCAAGCTTCACAATAAACTGTTTGAAAATGGTTATCTGGTCGGGTCCAGGATTTGCATATTTCTGAGGTTAATTGTTATCTGGTCGGGTCCAGGCTTCATAATAAACTGTTTGAAAACTATTATCTGGTCGAGTCCAGGCTTTGCAGATTTCTTTGATGAGGTCAATTGTTATCTGGCCGAGTCCAGTCTTCACAATAAATCTCTGAGGATGGTTGCTGTCTGGTCGGGTCCAAGTTTCTCAGTAATTTGTTTGGGATGCAAAGGCAATTCTACTGGGGAAAAGAAGTTAAACCTTGGTCGGATTGAGTTTAGGTTCTTCTATATATTTGAAGAGTTAGGCTGTTATCTGGTCCAGTCCAGGTTTCATAGCATTTTGAAATTGAGATCATCTGTTATCCGGTTGGGTCCAGGCTTCAGTAACTCCAACCGTTATCTGGTCGGGTCTAGGTTTCAGTAATTGAAGAAGTCAAACTACTATTTGGTCGGGTCCAGGCTTCAGTAATAACTTGAAAAGTGTGCTAATATCTGGTCGGATCCAGGCTTCATAGGAACTGTTAAAAATAGTAAAAGCTTTGTTGACGGTTTTACTGGGGATCAGGGGTTGTAGACCTGTGATTTGCAGTAATTTGAAAGGGAAATTCAAACTGGAGAGTATAGATTCAGTCGAGTAAGGCAGACTCAGCTTGGGGAGGATACATCCAACTGGGGATGATGGGCTTAGCCGGGGATGATGGGCTCATCTGGGGAAGATAGATTCTGTTTGGAGATGATAGCATTGGTTGGAGAAGATATACTCAGTTGGGGAAGATAGACTCAGCTGGGAAATTTGGACTCAACTGGGGACGATGGATCCAGCTGGGCAATTTGTGGTGTCTTGATTGTTGTATGTTGAGAAATTTGAACTCGGATGGGGCAATAACTCTGTTGGGGAAATAAACCCTGTTGAGGAGGTGAATTTCCTTTAGGAAGAGATCCCCATATGCTTTAATATTTTAAAAATTGACTTATCTGGGGAGAAAGTTTCCAAGAGATTGGGACTCCGGTCAGGGATTGTCTTATGCAAAGAGATTTTATGGGAAACTTCGTTGGGGAAAGTTGAAAACTCTGTTGGAGAGTGTTGATTCCTTCTTGGGAAAAGAGTTCTGGAGTCTCGGTTGTCCGTTGCTCTACTGGGGAGTCAAAGTTGAACTGATATCTGGTCGGGTCCAGGTTTCACAGTAACTTGCTGGGGATTGTAGAGTAAGCTACTGGGGAAGAGGAGTTATGGTCCTTTGATTTGTAGTAGTCTAAGAGGACACCTAAAGCTGGGGGTTCCTGCCATTTGTTGGGGAAGTAAACCCTGTTGCCGGTCTGCTAGAGAGGTGATGACTTCGTTGGGGAAAGTCCTCGAGGATTCTTGAGGTTGTCTCAGCTGGGGAAAGGTTTTCAGAGGTTAAACTCTTTCTGGGAAATTATCCTATGAAGAGGACTTTGGGGAGACTTGTCATTGCCCCTAGAAGCAAATGTTTGTGGCATTGCCAAAAATGTTTGATTTTACGTAACCCTTTGTTGAGATTGACTTTCAATGCCCCAAGTGAAGGAGATGAAGACCTGCCCCTGGTTATTATGTACTTCTTGAGAGATTTCCTGGAATCTTGACGGGGCTGCCCCAGGTGTGTTGGATGGTGACATGTCAAGTCCCCTTGTTGTAGGAGATTTGTCAATGGGAGTGTCATCCTACTTGAATTGATTTTGTTCACTGAGAGAGCTTTTGTTCACTGGATATTGTGTGAATTTCTCCGCTGTCAAACAAATAGCCATATGCAAACAGTGATATTCAAGTAATGCAATGTTTATGTTTGTCTTGAAGTTTTGGAAAATTCATTTTTAGCAAGTAAAGAAGTTTGTAATTCAACTCTTGATTTTGAGTAAAGCCTTACAAGAGTCAGGATACCTTTTGTAACAGTATGCTTTCGAACTAACCCATGCTTCAATTAGGAATTTTGAAGGGTTGTAACGTGGCTTGGTTCACGATTTAAGAAACAAAGGATAAAGGCTCAAAGTGTATTTTTACCCACCCGTTCTTCGTGATGTTCTTCAGTCCTAAGCTCAATTAGTTATGCATTTTTAACTCTAATTGAGTCTGGTAATGACATTTTAGTGATGGTTCAGACAAGTTAAGTTTGTCGGAAGGCAATCATTTTTGCAACATTTTCCGTGTTGTTGAGGATTTGTAGTGACATCTTTATTTTGATTTGCTATCCCTAATTTTTGCCTGACTGTTCTTGTTTTGAGATTACAGTCAATGGGATGCCCCAGTTTTCTTTAAGTCCCCTTCGTAGGTTTTGATTTAGTGGGATTTTCTTTTTTGGAGAGATAACGAATTCCTATGTGATAGGGAACCATCACTGTCTTTTGATTCTAGAGGAATGTTTCTTGACGTCATTCGTTGTATTACGAGATGAGAGTTTGCGGCTTTACACGCGCTTGAATCAACTGAGAGACTACCATGCCCCAGGTTTTGACTAATGGTTTCAATTTGTGTTAAAATAGAAACTTCTACTTCTTTGGCTCGAAGGGGTTGACTAGGGATTATCTTCCTTATAACTCCAATGTTTAGGATTTGAAAGAACGCCTGTACATCGTCAGCAAGGTCTGTTCAAAAGCATACTGTATGAGATCACGACATTGTTTTCCTCACCCTCCCTCTAAAGGCTTGTAACTTTTAGCAAGAGTTAAATGTCATAAAGAAAGTAGAAATGTAATGAAAAATGAGTGGATCAAATCAAGACAAACATATGCAATGCATTAATGAAACAAAGTTTGACGTTAACAGATAATTGTTTGAATAACAAAAGAAATTACAATTGAAAATTCAAATGAACAGGAGCCTCTTTGTCTGAACTTGTCATTTTAGGTGGAGAGCTTTTGAGGGACGGTAGAAGAATTCTAGTTGACCATCTGGTGAAAATTCTAGCGTTCCTTCATCAATCAGATCTTGAATTTTATTTCTTAACGTCCAACAGCTATTGGTGTCATGTCCAGGACTGTTGGAGTGATACGCGCACCTTGCATTTGGATTGTACCTTAGGGAATCTGTGTTGGGATTATGAGGGGGCTCTTTTAACGTAACCAGCTTGGCCTCCAACAGGTGTTGCAGTGCTTGAGACAATGACATATTGACTTCATTGAAGCGTCTTCCAGATGTATTCCGCTTATGTCGATTACTCTGTTGTTGTTGGCGAGGTTGTTGTTGGACCCGTGAGGTAGTAGCAATTTGAGAAGGTGTAACCTCTTGTCTTCTTAGAGGCTGACCAATAACTTGGTCCCCAACCTCGACTATTTATTTCATATGGTTGCATCCGTCTTGATGGAGCTTGTTGACAATGGTCCTCAACTCTTCTTGTCCCCGGGCTAGGCTTTGGATAAGAGTCATCTGCCCCAGCATTTGGATTCTCATTGCTTCCATCTCAACCTGCAGCTGTTCAACCTGGTCATCCTTGTTGTTATCAGGATGTTTCTTGGTCAGATACCCAGCGAGGAGTGCTTTCAATTCTTCCTTCCCCTTGGATAGGTTAAGGAACATTTCTCTGAACTGAGCCTCTTGAGTTTGAAGATCTCCGTTGTCTAGTTGGAGAGCCATTGCTGAAATAAATAGCGAGAACATGAGAGACCTGTACTGGAGACTACCTGTTATGCAATGACGTGTATGATGTGCAAATGTTTTCAAGGATCTCACGGGGTAAATGTTAGTAGTCAATTACAGCTTTGATTGGAGAACTTTGTATCAGTGGATGTCCTTCCACGAGAATTAAGCTCACCATGTCAAGTGGGTCATAGCCTTTGACTCAAGTTGTTGTACTTGATCTTTGACGGTGCTTGGTTAGAGGAAAATAAATCCTCTTGCCCCTTGATAGACTTCTGGTTCAATGTGACCCTACATCAAAGACCCTTGAGATCCTTGAAATGCTATGGTTCAATGTTATTGAAAATGCTATGGTATGATGTTATGATGTTATGTACAAATATGCGAGGTAAGCAAGTTTATATGCAAATAATCATATTCAGACAAAGTAGACAAGTCCTTATGTTTAGGCTTGCATGGAGTTTGTAGGTAAGTACCCTCTTGAAGTTTAGTTGGCTCAACCTGTCCTAGTAATAGTAATCGGGTTCTAAGGAGCTCAATATCACTGATTTGTTTTCTCGGGCATTGTTTTAGCGCAAGCCTCTTTAATGGCGACCGAAATATCCCAAAAAACCAAACCTCAATGAGTGTAGTATCGAGTATCTACCAACTTCGAACTGCATCAAAGCCGGTCATCTCACTACGTCGTAATGTCCAAGTTGGTCAAGTAAAGGTTCTAAAAGTCAGTTAGTGCTTCATGACATCACTCAACGGCCCCGTATTCTCCTTGACTACTCAAGGGCTACTGGTACCCACAAATATGTCACACTAACGTAGCTATTGCTTAGACCGTGTCGGTATACCCCGCACAGTTTCCACAATGTATTGCAACTTACCTATAAGGTATCCCAAATCCGGGTGGAGGATTCAAACCCAAACAAAGAACCAAAATGTAAAACACACAAGTCAAACAAAGAAAGCAAGTAAATGTAATCTAACCCTAAGGTAACCCCACTTTTAAAATTTCCCCAGCAGAGTCGCTAGTTCTGTGATACGGTGGGAGAACTGACTTGACTGTTTTGTGTTTTGTGTTCAGAAATGTTGCGGTTTAGCAAGAGTCGCCACGACTTTTCTTTTATCCAAAAAGGAAAGGTGAAAAAGCACAGGAAAGACCTTTCGAGATGTTTTCTTGAGTTCGGGGGGTAGATTATGAAAAGGGAAGGTATTAGCACCCTTTTCATCCATGGTTTTCCATGGGCTCTTAGTTACTCACTAGATCACTTGCTTTTATTTGAATGTGCTTTGTGATGTGGGTTTTGAAAGTATTTTGAAAATGTGACTTTGTAATGATTCTAGTTTCTATGAGAATGCGTACAAAGTTTTGTTTTGAAAATAGTTCAAAGAGGTGTTTGTGGAATATGTTTTTGAAAGTGATTTTGAAAAAGGTTTTCTTTGTAATGGATCTCGTTTCTATAAGAACGCGTACAAAGTGTTGTCTTTTGAAAATGTTTCAAAATGAGAGTGTCGGTGTGTAAAATGTTTTTGTTGTGAGCAAGCGAGTAACTAGGATCGAATCTACCTACTCAAAAGGTCTTAAATGTGCTTTTCCTCCTCCTTTAGATGTTATTATCTTACCATTGATTTGGTAAGAAGCCCCATCGTTGGATGTGAAGGGATGAGCATGGGAAGATTGTATAGTCATAGAAGGCAACCCATGAGACGTTTTAGCAATGTCGTTTTAGGGACTAGATCGTTTATCGAAGGCAACATCGAGGGTCATCGAAGGACTACTATCTTTTATCGAGGGTCTTTGCTAAAACGCCCATGTTCGAGGGACGTGACTATTTTCTGATAGGTAACAAAGTAGGATTACCCTAGGGGTGCTAGTGTGAAAATGTGTTTGATTGCATGCATTTTAGTCTTGATTAGGTTGTCTATTTTCCCATTTCATGTCTTGCCATACACACCCTAGTTACTAACAATATATGAAAGCGATAAATTGCGGAAATGTAAATTCCTGCGCTATTATAATATTTTAGGGGTGGGGGTCCATATTTACAAATGGGGGTTGCAAATAAAATTAAATCCTAAGTGTGATACGGTGGGAGAACTGACTTGAGGTTTTGCGTTTGTATTCGCACTTGTTCGGTTTAGCAAGAGTCGCCACCGACTTTTTATTTTATCCTAAAGGAAAGGTTAAAAAGCACAGGAAAAACCTTTTAAGATGTTTCGTGGGTTCGGGGGGTAGATTATGAAAAGGGAAGGTATTAGCACCCTTTTCATCCATGGTTATCCATGGGCTCTTAGTTACTTGTTTAGATCACTTGCCTTTGATTTTCAATTGCTTGAAATTGTGGTGTGTGTGTGTGTGTTTTGAAAATGCTTTTAAAAAGAGGCCTTGTCTAGGCAACCATTATAATGACTCGTGTTTGAGTATATACAAAGGTGTGTATCTTTTCGAAAAGATGTTTCAAATGTTTTTGGAAGTTTGTTTTTGAAAGTGTTTGTGGAGTGTGGTTTGAAAAGTAGGCAAGTGTGTTTTGCAAGTTGATCAAGTAACTAAGAGTTGTCTACCCCTAAATTTACTCAAAGGTTTTTCTAATGTTTTAACCCTTTTAACAATTTTGTTCCATCATTGTATTTGGTGGACAATCTTGTGTTAGGAGGTTAACGGGACGTGCGCGGGTCATTGTATGGACCATGAATGAAATGGTGCCAAGTGTCTTTGGCAATTTTGCTTGAAGGGACTATGATCATTTTGATTAGGCAACTTTCGAAAGCGTCATCGAGGGACTATAATCATTTGATTTGTTTTGTTTTGCCAAAGAAACTCAACGTGCAAGCATGGCCCATTTTAGAAGGCAACAAGCGGGATTACCCCAGGGGTGCAAGTGTGAATTGTGTATTGATTATCATGCATTTGTCTTGTATTAGGTTATCTAGCATTTGATTTTATTTACATACAAACCCTAGGTCTAACCATGGTATATTTGAAAGCGATAAATTGCAAGAATTTAAAGTCTACACTATTACAAATAAGTATTCGGGAGTGGGGGTACAAATATTTACAAATGGGGATGAGACTTAATAGGAGAGTAGTGTCTAAATAAATTTACAACTAAATCGAATCAATCGCAAATATAATATATAATGTACAAGAATAATCAAATGTGTATTGTATTTGTGTAAGTGCATGTAATTATTTACAAGTGATGGAAATGTTAACTTAATGCAATAATTAAGTATTTTATTTGTTTTTGGATTTTTGTATTTTTGTGTTTTTGTTAAATATATACAAAGCTAAAGATCTAATCAAAGAAAAGAAAATGTTTTAAGAAATTAATGTTTTATGTATTTTAGTTGGTATTTTTATGTACAAAAATTTAATTAAAAGAAAAAGAAATGTTTTAAGAAAAATTAATGTTTTATGTATTAATGCTTTTAGGTATTTATGTTAGTATTTTTTTATGTACAAAAATTTAATTATATCATTAAAAAAATAAAGAGAGTATTGTTAATTAAATTTAACATGAAAAATTAGTATGATATGAAGTGTATATAAAAAGGTATTATGTGATAAAAAAAAGGAGTATTGATTTCTAAACAAAAAAAAAGGAATTAACATGGGCTTTATGGGTGTAAGAGGGGGCAAGCCCAAACAACAAACAAGCATAATGAGAAATGGGGGGTATGCACGCTGAGTAGGGGGTACAGAGCCAAATTGGACATGGGCTTAAGACAGATGACGGGGCAAGGCCTAAACATGTTTGAACAATTGTTTTGTTTAGGGTTCTCACAGTTTCGTTTCATTTCTGGAGTTTAGGTTTTATGAGTTACAGCGCGGCGCCGTTCATCCCTTTGCTCCATCTTCATCTTCTCAAGCCGAGTTACTGAACGCCGATCCTCCGCCTAGGGCCACCGAGCGCTGCCGTCTACTCCTCTTCCCTCCATTGTTGAGCGTAACAGCGACAAGCATAGGTAAGAAAATTCCCATTTACGTCTCTTGCATTAGTTCGTGCATGCTCTGATTATTATTTTTGTTATTTGTCTCATGAGGTGTTTTAAAGAAAGGAGAGAATTTTATACCTTTTGGAGACGGAGGAGGAGGCGGACCGGAGGTGCTTCAGGTGGCCAAGGGCGGAGGAGAGTGATATGCTGGCTTGGAAATCTGGTACCTTTGTTTCACTTTTTGGTTTGATGATGAAACGCCTGAAAACCTTTAGCACGACTTTCTTTTCCTCTTCTCTTTTGCTTGCTTCTGTTGCCTTTGATTGCTTCTTTTGTATGCTTGTATGTTGATATGCTGAGATGCTTCTTTTCTTCTTCTCTTGTTAGCCTCACCTTTTGAATAGCTTGCTTGTATGCTTGTATGCTTATTCTGAGTTGTCTTGATGATGTTGTTGAAATGTTGGACCCTGTGATTGCTTATTGCTGGACCCTGTGATGAACACAGTTCTGAGGGTCTCTTTGGTTCTGATATCTGATGCCTCTGAGATGCTTGGCTTTTTAGGCTTTGGTTAGATTTTGAGGTTTTGAATCAGGTTTTGGAAATATTGCTTGTTTTAATAAGGCTTATGCAGGTTGGGACATTGAGTTTTTTTTAGGCAGGTTTATTGGTTATATCAGTATTGGTACAAGCTCCCAAGTTTAGGCTTGACAGGTTGAGGGCTCTTTGATTGTTTGAGGTTTGTTTTATTGCTTAGAACAGGTTGGACACAAGTTTTGTGTCCTTGGCTTTTGGTTTTCTGAGTTTCAAAACCAGTTTGTGGTGTTTCTGGTTTGAGACTTTTAGGCTTCAGACTGATTATGCAGGTTGAGGCTTAGGCTTGTGTTGAAACAGGTTTAAGCTTCAGTTTGAGGCTTTTTGACTTGATGCAGGTTTAGAGGCAGTCTTGAAAGGCCTTTTGGGTTTTTTTGCTGGTTTTGACAGGTTTTGGCTTTCAGGGAGATTTGAGATTACATGTTACAAGCTTCAAGGTTTGGCTTTGTTGTTTGTAGTGAGCTTATGGAGGCAGTTTTTTGTTGTTACAGTTTGAGAGCCCTTTTGCTTTGTGATATCTCTGCCTTCTCTACTGTGTTGTGGTATCATTGTTTTATATATTTTTCTTCAAGCCTAAGCCTGCTGTAAGCCTTCTTCTTTTTTCTCTTTTTCTCTCTCCACACAGATTTAAAGCATTTAATATTGCTTAAATTTGTCTTATGCTGAAAAAGTACTGGCCTGAAAATGATGATATTTTGATGTTACTTGCAATGCATATTTTCCTCTGCATACTTTGTACTTCTTGATATCTTTCTATATCTTTTGGACAACTTTTGGATAGCCTTTTTGGTGGCTCTTGTACCTTTAACAGTTTGTGGACAGTTGCTTTAACAACTTTGGCTTAGTTTGAAATTGTGACCTTGGTTAGGCCTTATGCAGTTCAGTTTGCCTTTGGACTTTGTAGTTTGTTTGGAAATTTTGAAATTATGCAGTAGGTTTGACAATTTGAATTTGTGCAATTTGTAAATTTGTGCATTTCATATTTTATTTGCTAGTCCCTTCTACCCCTCTTTGTGAACCAAGAGAAATCTTGTGATTTGCAGAGAGGGCAAACTGATTCCGGCCAGTTGCTTTTAATGATGATCTTTTTAACTGTCTCTGCTCTTTTATTTTATCTGCTTTTGATTTCTTTTCTTTTCTTTTTGCAGGTAAAGATAATTGAGCAAAGGAACATTGGATAGAAGATGAAGACTTAAGAAATTTTAGGATAGTTTCAATTTATTCTTCAATTATTTGTAACATTATCATTGGAAACAAAATGTAAATAAATTTACAGTTGTTTAAATAATAATTTGTAACAAACAACAAAATATGAATAAAAATCCCTTTTTGTCAGTTAATTCCTTCTTTCAATTCCCTGTTTATTTAATCTTTTGAATTTCTTAAATTGAAACAACTGGAAGTAAATCCAATTATTTTGACTTAGAAAAAGAAATAATTAATAAACGTCTGGCGTTCCGAATAATCCAAAACATTGCACAGTTAATCTCAACAAATGTCCATATTCCTTTACCTTTACTGATTAAGTCCAAATACTGTAAATTCTCAATCAACAGCCTCAATCCATATACTCCAAATTCTCAATCAACAGCCTCAGTCCATATACTGCAAATTCTCAATCAACATCCTCAGTCCATATCTCAGAGTAAATTGAAAAGCACTGATAGAATTAATTCTTTTCTGAGAAATATGCCCACAAAACCCTGATTCTTGTCTTAATTTTCACAGAAGCGCCTACCTGATCAAAACCTGAGCCAACTCAACCAAACCTTAACAATCTGCTTGAACTGCTTTAAAATCAATGAAAACCCTAAATTTTGTCTGACTGACAAGAAAAGTCTGTTTGACCGATTCTGGAGCCAGTCTGAAAAATCAGGAAAAGCCCGAAGCTGTGATTTCTTGTGGAAAAAGAGGAGGGCACATTTTGGGGTACAACACTAAGTTACTATTACAACCATATTGAAATGTACAATATAAGAAAGAAAAAGGACTTGTTTAGAAAATGGTTTTTTATCTTAATGAAAAAAAAGAAATAAATTAATAAAAGAAAAATATTTTTATGTCTTTTTATGTTAATATTAAAAATGATGAAAAGGAAAATAAATGAAAGATAGAAAACATCATGTTGCTGCAGGAAAAACATCAAGGATCAGAAGTTCTGAAGCCTAGGCGCGTGACTCAGCAGGAGACGTCAGTGGGTATCAGAAGTTCTGAGTTGGTAAACTCTGAGGTCCTACAAGACATGTTATAGGAAAAACACAGAAGTTCTGGATTGCTATGTGCTGAACTTCTGAATGTTAGAACAATGAGAAGATCTTAGAAGTTCTGGATATTAAAACAGTGAAGAGAACTCAAAGGCTCAGTTTGTGCTAAGACAGTGAGTGAACATCATAAGTTTAGTGTGCGTTAATAGTTAGTGAACATCAGAAGTTCAGTGCGTTATCAGCATGTAAGAATCAGAAGTTCAGTGTGTGTTAACAATGAGAAAAATCATAGAAGTTTTGTATGTTAAAACAATGAGGAGAACTCAGAAATTTTGTGTGTGTTTAATAGTAAGAAAAATCATAGAAGTTCTGTATGCTAAAACTATGAATGAACATCAGAAGTTTATGCCATATTTCAACTCTCAATCAGCACATCAGTAATCTATTCAGTTTTCAACAAACAAAAAATCAGAAGGATAAAAAAGCACAACAGTTTACAGAAGTTCTAATCCTGGAGCGTGCTTGGAGCGTTGAGTTGCTCCCTTTGGATGTTCTGGAATCAACAAGAGTAACGGAAGAGAAAATGCCAAGTTCTTTGATTCAAAGGGAAGAACAAAGGTTTTGGTTTTCTGTTTGGCAAATCTGGATTTTTACGAAGGGTTTCACAAGTTTCTTTTTCTCTTTTGATAGTTCTCTCTTTCCAAAATCCAGCCCCTTGAAAGTGTGATGGAGCAACTTATTTATAGGTGAATTTGTTGTGATTTTGGGGGGGAAAACAAATGGTATTTGAACCTTTTTTGGCATGTTGTTCCCTTGCTTTTTCATCACTGTTTTCGTATGCTAGTTTGGTGCAATTATGGGATGCAGGCATAGGCTGACCTAGCTGTTGGTTATAGGTCTGCAGTGGGTTGTATACACAAGGTTTTAGGATTTGGTCATGTTCTGACCAAAGCGTTGAATATAACCTTCATATGCTGAAGCGTTGCCTTGTTCTTGAAGCAAGCATGGTGGTTGTCAGCAGGAATTAAGGAAAAGAAAAGATCAAAGTATGGGCTTAGTACCAAAGTTGCTATCCCAAGACAGTAGAGGTACACGTGGGGGAAACCCTTTGGATAAAGACTCAGAAAGTGGTTGTGAGCATAAAATGATGATGAGACTTATCACAACCAGAAATCCTGCAACGTGAGATTCTACACCATATCTTAGTTCTGGATCAGAAGTTTTGCTTCAGCGTAGCATCCAACCTCTGATCTTTGTATCTTCTGGCTCCAACATGTTCTGAAGGAGAACATTGCTTCAACATGTTCTGATTAAAGCGTCATGTTCTAAACCGGAGAATATTGCTTCCATATATTCTGATTGAAGCATCATGTTCTGAACCATGTTTGCAACCTCTGACTGAAGCCATTTTTGTGAAAACTTGCCTAGAAGTTCTGACCAAACTCTGCCTTGAAAGTGTCCAGAATTTGCTGAGCGTTATGGTGATAACGTGTTCAGAAGTTCTGAAATTGTCATAATTCTTAAACACTTAGAAAAATTCCAAGCATTTAGAAATTTGACTTTTCCAAAGTAAAATTTGACTTTTGAATTTTTCAACGAAACAAACTTCATATTCCAACATGTCTTGATGAAATATGATTTTTTGAGATTTGATTTTGATTCAAAAGTCAAAGTTTGACTTTTCATTATGAAAATGACCATTTTACCCTTCTGAGTTATTTTCTTGGAAAATTTATAGTTCAAGGCTTGGAATTGGATGGAAGCAAACTTGAGGATCCATGGTGATTCTTTGTGGAATTAGAGGGAAAATTTTGGGGTGCAACAACGATATTTATTAAGTCTTTGATTCAAGGGGATTTTCATATAAAGGATAAGTGTTTCTTACCCTTCTTATTTTTACTTCTTCTGATCATGTACAAAATTGTGTCATTAAAATACATAGTTTTATCATCATAAAAAAGGGGGAGATTCTTAGAATAGGAATAAGTTATGCAATTATATCTCTGAGTTTTGATGATAACAACGAGTATGTTTGTATGAACAATTTTGGTACTCTAATGTTTGTTATTTTTAATATTTAACAAACAGGTTCTGTTTCCGGTGAAAGACGTTGCCAATACAATAGAAGAGAACAAGTTTCACTTCTTGCTATACTAGTTCTGATGAACAGTAGCAAAACGCTTCAGAAGGCTTTGAAGTTGTGACTCTGATACACAATCAAGAAACCAAGTTTTGAAGATCTGAAGACAGAAGTTCTAATGAAGAAAGTCAGATGCTGAAGACCCATGTTTCTGAAAACAAGGGATTCTGAGGACCAAGTGCTGAAGATTCTGAAGACGAAGTTCTGAAGACTCTCAAGTTCTGATGAACCAAGTGTTATTCTCCTTGTTCCAACACATGCTTAATCAGAATCCTCTGACGTCAAGAAGAAAAAGAGATAAGATTGCATGGTATAAATAGTACATGGTATAAATAAATTATTCCATTCAACTACCATGAAAGACAGACGTGTTGTACCATCTTGTCCCCCACGTGATTCAACCTGCCAGCTTTCTGGAATTTCCAGAAATACCCTATAACGGTTATAATATTTTAATGGCTTTATAGAGGCTTGCAGATTTAAAGAAAATGACTGTGATACGGTGGCAGAACCGACTGTTAATACTGGTTTACATTTTTTGTTTGCAAAATGTCGCAGTAAGAAAGAATCGCCACCGAATTTTATTTTATCAAATCAGGAAAAGGAAAAAGAACAGAAAAAACCTTTTTCGAGATGTTTCTGAGTACGGGGGGTAGGTTATAGAAAGGGAAGGTGTTAGCACCCTTTCTATCCGTGGTTTTCCATGGGCTCTTAGGTACTTGCTCATTTTGAAATTGCTTGTGTGTGCTTGTTTTGAAAAGTTTTGTTTTACTTAGTTTTAACCCTTGTTTATGTCCTCAAGAGTGTTACGAAGTTGTTTTTGAAAACTTTGTTTGAAAAGTGTTGGTGTGAAAAAAGTTTGTTTGTTTGAGCAAGTACTTAGGAACTAATCTACCTACTCGAAAAAGACTGTTTGTTTTCCTTTAGACAATGCTATCCCATTATTGAGAAATAGGTAGCACCATTGTTGGAGTTTTAAAGGGACGTTCGAAGGGACGAGATGGTCTCTGAAGGCAATAAGTAAGGATACCTTAGCATTTCGAAGGGACTATCGTCATAAGATCAATTCGTAGGCAACTGGAGGGACAAGTAGGGACTATGATATTTATGACGACTTTGAATCGCGGGTCATGGCTAAGGTATCCCTACGTTCGAGGGACACGACCTTTATTTCCGAGGCAACCAAGTGAGGCAAACCCTAGGAATGAGCATGTGCATGTGTTTGATTTCCGTTATTTAATCTTTGCACAATTAAGGTGATCTACTGTTTTAATTTTCAGTTAGTCTTTCCATACAATCCTATTAACATACATCTAAGCAGTTTATAGTTTGCGAAAATTAAAATGCGGGAAAGTTTAAAGTCCTAGCTATTACGAGGCTTTTGCAGATACATAATTATCTTTGCTAAAAATAGAAATGCAGAAGTTTAAAACCCTAATTAAATCTATTACAACCCAAAGCAGATACAATAATAGAAAAAAAAGAATTAAAATGTGCGTGGCGATTTAAATGCGAGAATTAAAGAACCCTAAAAATTTAATTGAAAAAAATATTTAGGTTATTATTATTTTTTGAGAAAAAATTAATTAGGTTATGTATAAATTAAAACACTAATTCTAATTGATTTAAATTAAAAAAACAATTAAATTGCCCTAAATAATTAAACTAATTAAGGAAACAATATTTTTTATGAAAAAAGTTTTTTTTAGGTTTTTGTGATTTTTTGATTTAATAAAAAAAATTGTGTTATTTTGTGAAAGGAAAATAAGTAAATAATAAAAATAAGAATTAAAAATAAAATAATTAGAGATGGGCCTGTATTGAAGTTGAAAAGGGGGCGTGCATGTCTGAATTGTTAGGCCCATTAGTTGCTGAGCCCAGTCAACACGTGAGGTTCACTGTTGTGCTCTTTCTGATGGTCCATGGTATGCCTTGAACGTTGGGCGTTGGATCTGGATTGATTATGAATCCGTTGGCTGGATATTGTGGTGCATAGTGGACTCTCGGGACATGTAACACGTTAGATCTGTGATTAAACATTGAGAAAACAATAAAACGCTTGGACCTGAGATCGAACCCAGGTCCTCTCCACTTCCAAACGCGCGCTTCACCACTGGGCTACATTGTTTAGTTGTTAATAAAATAACAACAATCAATATTATATGAAACAAGGTGGATAACTTAAAGAAAACAAAAACGCGCGCGCTATTCAAATGGACCAGTGATATCCATCCATGTTATCTTCTTTTTCCTTCCCCGTCGTATTAGGCTAAATACTTTTATCTACGGCCAGGACTCCATAGCTAAAACCCTGCAAGATTCAAAAATCAGGAAAACATATGATAAATTAAGGGTGAGTACATGGGTTAACTCGTCTTGATGCCACGAGCATCATGGTACCCTTTTCTTGGGCCAATTTCACTTGTATCAAGAAGCCCTAAAACGTGACTTGAAACCCTAGCCATGGCATTCATGAGTGTATGCCTCAAAACATTAATTAAACCAATCCAACACGTTGCAAACATGACAACAAACACAAATATACCATTAGAACATGTTCATGATGCAAGACTCATAGTAATCAGATTTTGAAAAAGAAGCAAACTGTGACGATCGTATGTCCTGTTTCTGGGCTTTGGAGGACTGGAAAATGATTGGAAAGAATTCTGGAGATGTCCAGGAATCAATTGGCATCTTTGAAATGCTTTGAATTTCCCTCTAGGTTGGAAACCATATAACCACTTTTTATCAATTTTTTCAGTTTTGCTTTATGCTCTCACGACCTTCAATCCTTATTTTTTTGGCTTGGTTATGTTCAGCATATATACTAGAATGAATTAGGTCAACAAAAATGCCTTGTATCTTTGAAGATCATCAATATTTGATTTGGTTTTTCTCTTGTATCATATGTTTCAAAAATAAGCCTAATCATGCCAATTTTATTCAATTTGTTTTGCACGTTTTGGATATGTTCTATCAGCCTAATTGGATTTGATTCCTACAAAAAATCAGATCAAAAATCAATCTTTTGTATTTTTTGCAATTTATTTGATTTAATTTGAATTTTTAAATAATAAAAAATCAAAATAAAATAAATAATGAAGCAAATAAAGTGTAGATGCTGATTTGGGTCGTGGACCATGTCACAAGCAAGATTCAATCATGAAAAACTAGGCCGATTTGACAAAAAAATGTATTTTTGAGCACATTTGACTTTTGGCAATTTTGCAAAAACGGTCAACTTTGACAAGGCATATCTCCTTAAATTTTAACCCTAGAGAGGTGTTCTTGGATTATTTAGAAATCTTAGGATGTCCTCTAAACAACACTTTTGGTCTCATCTCAATTGGTTCTTCCATGTTCATGTAAGAAGCTTTGACCCAAAAGGTGTTTTTGTTGACTTTTCAAAAGGACCTATAATGTAGAAATTCATATCTTTTGATGAGTGCATATTTTGAACTTGTGGGATGAATATGAATTGTTGGTAATTGCATCCTTTTAAAAATCAGCCTTGGATGGGAAATTTTTGATAAAGTATGAAGAAGTTATGCTTGGTCAAAGTTTGGTTGACGTTTCCTATGATACCCTAATTTAGCAACTTTTGGTTTTTGATGAATTTGGGGCATTCCTTGAGGAATCATGATCAAACCTTGATCAAATGACGGATATCACTTCAAAATGTTGATGTTAACCAAAAATCTTGAAGTTTGACTGTATGTGGGCCACAATTTACTTTTGACCTAGTACAGTTGATTTTCAGGCATCCTGGCAATTGACTGAGCAAACTTCTTGTGTAAGGCCTGAAACTTGACACGGATGATATTGAGAACATATTAGGACCATGGAAGGCATTTGGGAACTTTGGAGCTCCCACACCCTGATGAAAATGGAAACCCTAATTTGAGGTACATTGCCTTAGAAGAGAGTTTGTCTGGTAAACTCTTGGGCATCCTTGAGAAAGTTGGGAACCTCAATGGGCATGTGTTGAGTAAAATGAGAGAGAAAAATTTGAGGTACAATAGTTGCCCCTGTTCAATCTTCTTAAATCTGAGGAGGTAGATTGGGTGTCTGCCTTTCGTAATCTGAAGGTGGAAGATGATTGAACACTAAGTGCCCAGAAATTTGCACTCGTCTGAGATGGTGCTGGACTGTGTAGGTAGTATAGGAAATGGGATTACAGATGCCATTTGGAAGATATGATGGAGAATCGTCGGAGATGGGCTTAAAGATGCCATCTAGAGGATGTTGATTTTGTGAGATATTCCTTCGATGAGAGTTCTTGTTCCTGTCGTTGAGGAGGAATCTGCTGAGGAATGTTGCTCTCTGTCTTGGGAGAAATAGAATTTTAGGAGCTTCAGTTGTCCGTTACTCTACTGGGGAATCATCTCTTAGTCGAGGGGATGAAAGTGAACTGCTATCTGGTCGTGCTCCAGGCTTTACAGTGATTTGCTGAGGATACTAAGATTACTGCTATTTGGTCGTGCTCTAGGTTTCACAGTGACTTACTGGGAAGATGAGATTACCCTTGCTATCTGGTCGTGCTCCAGGCTTTGCAGTTTCTCAATTCTTATCTAGTCGTGTTCCAGGCTTCAGAAGGAATTAAGTGGTTATCCGGTCGCATCTAGGTTTCAACTTGAATTTAAGGCATACTAATATCCGGTCGATTTTCGGGATTCATAGTAATTGGCTGAGTAATCTGCTCTTTGGTCGAATTCCAAGCATCGCAGTACCTTATTCTATTATCTGGTCGTGCTCCAGGTTTCACAGTGTCTCTTGCCGCTATCTGTTTGTGCTTCAGTCTTCACAGCGTCTTATACCATTATCTGGTCGTGCACCAGGCTTCACGGTGTCTTATACTGTTATCCGGTTGATTTCCAGGCTTCATAGTATGATGGGGAAATTAAGCTGTTATCCGATTGATTTCCGGGCTTCATAGCTTGAATTTAAGATATACCACTATCTGGTAGATTCTAGGCTTCGTAGTATTTGGAGAAATAAAGATGTTATCCGGTCGATTTCTGGGCTTCATAACTTGAACAGGAATAGAAATCTTAGTATCAATTTGACTGAACTAGGGAAAACTTGTGAGAACTTCCATTGGGAGAGAAATCTTAGTATCGATTTGAATGATCCCGGGAGAGGTCTCAGATTAACTTTGACTGGCATAGAAATCAGGGGAATCTTAGCGGCGATTCGGCTGACCCAGACGAAAGTCTTAACATCTTCAACTAGAATAGAAACCTTAGTGTCGATTTGACTGAACCAGAGAAAACTTGTGAGAACTTCAACTAGGAGAGAAATCTTAGTATCGATTTGATTGATCCCGGGAGAGGTCTCGGATTAACTTTGACTGGCATAGAAATCAGGGGAATCTTAGCAGCGATTCGGCTGACCCAGACAAAAGTCTTTAAACATCTTCAACTAGAATAGAAACCTTAGTGTCGGTTTGACTGAACCAGAAAAAATGTTGGAAAATCTTCAACTGGAATAGAAACCTTGGTGTCGGTTTGACTGAACAAGAGAGAACTTGTGAGATCTTGATTGCATCTTTCCCTGAAAGGTAAAGAGTTAGTCGTATGCAATGTCATGATGTATGAAATGCATTGAGTATTGTTGTTCTCAAAATAAATGAGATTGTGTTGTATGATACGTATGCGCATGCCATGATGTATGGATACGTAATGCCATTGGGTTATTCTCTAGCTGGGGAACATAAATCCTGGACTACTGCTGGAGAGTATAAGGAGTTGTGTTTTTTGTTTTCGCTGGGGATAGTGACCGAAGACGATTAGCTGGAGATTGACATCCATTCTGCTTGAGAATATTCTGCCAGGAGAGACTTTGTCTGAGAATAATCCTGCGGGGGAATGACTCTGTGGGGGAAGAGAGGTACTTTGTTGGAAGATCTGCTGATCTGGAGAAATAAACTCAGCTGGGGATGAACTTCCATTGTTGGATAGAAGAGCTCTGTTGGAGATTGAGCTTCCGCTGTCAGAGAAATAAACTCTGCTCGGGAAATGGCTTTATATGGCTATAAAACTCGGCTGGGGAATGCAGATATCAGCTCTCTGAAGAAACCTACTGGGGAAGGAATTCCTGCTTGGGGATACGGAGGTCAACCCTTGGTTGTCTCGGCTCTGTGGGGAGTATAGGTATCACTGGCTTATAGTGACTTCGCTTCCAACTGTTTCTGCCCCTTGTACCATGATGGACAGGGTAACTGTCGATATTTAGGTTTTGTACCAGTTTCTTTGAGTTCTTAGTAACTGTCTTTTCGTTTTATATGCAGATATTTGTGAACAGTAATCATATTCAAATGCATATGTCAAGAATAAAACATTGGACGTTTTTTGAAAAACAAAACAGAAAACGGAAAAAACAAACAAACACAGAGTTTGGTACTCAAAAGACGCTTTGTATAGATTTGAATTTTTCCTATAACAAGCGTTTTTTACAAGGAGGTTGACGCTCTAGTAAGAAAACGTCTCCGTAAAGATGGAAATTATTACAGAAATTGTGTACAAAAAGAAAACAGCTATGTGTAGTGATCCCATTGGGTTTCAATTCTGCTATTGCCCCTATGTCTTCGAGCATCTCATCACTTTGCTGCTGGTCCGAAGCTGACTGGATTGATCAGTACCATTTGAGCTTGATATCTGATTACTGAAGTCTGGTCGCAAGGTGATCCAATGGGACATAGTGATACGCTTTAATACCTAACTTTTTCCTGGACCGCCCTTTCGAGTTTTCAGTCCACCGGGATACCCTTTTTTCCCAAGATGCCCTTTCGGGTTTTCGACTTACCGGGTGTACAGATTTTTTCATTTTTTATCCCTAATTTTTACCCGAACCCTTTTGGTTCGCCGGGATGCCCTTATTTTTGTCTAGGTATGTCAACCTAGCGGGTCTTTATTATGCGTAGTATCTTTTCACTATGTCCGCATTGACAGGGTGTGGAAGGTCGTCACCATCCATGGTGGTGAGAATCATGGCCCCACCGAAAAATATGTTTTTGACTACAAATGGTGTTCATAGGTGGGAGTCCATTTTCCCATGGGATCACCTTGCGGCAGTATGTGAAGGGTGAGAAAACACTTATAAGGGGGGGGGGGGGGGGGTTGAATAAGTTTCTCTTTTTCTTTTTCTTAAAGGCTCAACAATAATGGAAAGACAAGGTTATTTTTATCCTGGTTCGTTTGAACTCAAACTACTTCAGTCCACCCGCCAAGGTGATTTCACATTTCTCAACAAGGACTTAATTCACTATAATTAACTGATTACAATCACACAACAACTGTTGTGACTAACAATGCACAAGTAATCTTACAAGTGACTCACACCACTAAGACTTAAACTAGTCCTAGTCTACTTGAGAAATCTGACCAAACTTGGTCTCTCAAGGAACAATTACAAGAGTTAAATCTTTACAGATAGTGAAACAAAGTTTGTTTCTAAGAAAGCTATATCATAACTGTGATTTTTCACTAAGAGTAGTATTGCACAAAGTGTATGAAAAAATGATTTGTGAGCCCATAATATTTTCACGTAGTTCTTGCTTCTTTTGAAATTGTTGAGTAGTTAGCTTGCAATTAATGTTCTTCTATATATAGTAAGAACAAAATGACCGTTGCTGCCTTCAAATGTGGAGAGCATTAAATGTTTGCATGTTTCCTTGCACTATTCTATTTTCCAATGAACTAGCGTAGGCACTTGAGTGCATGTAGCCGTCTTTGCATTAAATGAGCAAACGACACTTGTAAGAGCATGTTTCTTGATCCTTGACAAGAATTGTTAGCTTCTATATTCTTTCAGAACTTATCTTCATGTCTTGATTCAGAACATGCTTGCATATCTTCTAAACAACGCTTGCTTGCTAAGTACTTCTGATCAGCGCTTGCTTTCAAAGAACTTCTGAAACATAGCTTACACAGTGACTTACTAAGCGTTAGAAGATGTATTTAAATAATTATCTTACCAGAGTCAGCATCAGCACTTGCGCTAAAACAAATAGTTCTTTCATCAAAGAACTTCTTCATTTATTTTCAGCTCAGCACATCAAAATGCTTCTGTCAGAACATTATCTGAAACAATTAAATACATTCATCAGAGTATCAATTATATAAAATATAATTTATTGTTATCATCAAAACTCTGAGACATGATCAGAACCAATCTTGTTCTAACAATCTCCCCCTTTTTGATGATGACAAAAATATTCAGATATAGAAATAAATATGAATAAGAGATAAGAATCTCCCCCTGAAATAAATATTTCTATAAGAAAAACTTCCTGAGATTTTCATCAGAGCATTGAAATTTTCTTCTGGGATTACTTCATCAGGTCTTTTGAAGATAATGTTCATTTGAATTAAACTTCCAGAGTTTAAATGATACCTGCAAAATTCTTTTACACATAGAAAGAAATCTTGTATTTTTGTTAGAATGTTTGAGACTTAGTCCCATAACTGTTAATCAGAGATTAGATCAAAATACTCACTTTCTCCCCCTTTTTGGCATAAGTAAAAAGTATATAAAAATAGTTGAAGAGCGTAAAATTATTTTTAATAAAAGATTCAGAGGCACAAAAAAAACAACTAACTAAAACAAGAAATAAAATGACACTAAGATTTCTTAGAAACAAGCGCCATAAGAAGATTCTTGATCTCAGATGCAGATTCCTCTTGTTTCATCATCCAGCTTCTGATTTCCTGGTTTGTCTGATCTTGCTTGTCCAAGCGCTCATGAATAGCTTTGTTTTCCCTCTTAAGCTCATTCAGAGTATCCATTACAAGTGAAGTAGGATCAGAGGATGTAGAAGCTTCAGCAGATACAACCTTTGGAGTAGCAACCGTTGAGTCAGAACGAACAAAAGTTGAAAGAAGAATGCCCAGATCCACCATAAGAGTTGGCACGGGTTCGGGTGCAACTTTTGCAGAAGGTTGATTCAACAGAACTATTTCCAGAGGATTTGAATCTTCAGAGGCATCTTCAGATTCATCTTCTGAAATGTCCATTTGATCAGCTGGAGCATTAACAATCATCAGAGAAGACTTCTTGTCCCAAATATCAGCAGCTTCTGACTGAAAGGTATGCAGATGTTTGGAGAAGTTCTCAATTACCAGAGAGTGACATAAGTCTTGCAGCTTCAGTGACTCAGCATCTAAGGTTCTTCTGAACGTTTCCCACAAAAGATCTGTTGCTGCTGGGTTCACATTTCTGGTGCAATCTTCCTTCAGCAGGTCCAACCAAGCTTTTACTTCTGTTAAGAAATTCTGAAAACATATATTTACATCTGGCTAAACAAGTTTGGGAACATCCTTTTTGTGGGTTTTATTTTTCAAAAATTATAGAGATTCAAAATCAACTACAGTTTTCAGAAAGTCAGCTGGTTCAGGATTTTCTGATTGTTCAGGTGTTTCAGTTTCAAGTTGTTCAAAAGGTTCAGGTGTTTCTGATGGATTGGGAGTTTCAGAGGGTTCGTGTGTTGTTGATTGTTCACAAGGTTCAGATGGTTCATGTGATGGATGGAGGTTATGTTCTGGATATTGAGGAGGTGAAGGCATTAGTGAGTTGGATGTTGGAAGTTGTGGAGATGTGGGTGTTGTGACGTCAGGTGAAATTATGATGGTGTTGTCAATAGTGGAGGTAGGATTTTGTGGTTGTGTTCTAGCAAAGATGTTTTCAGAAGGTAGGGTGAATGGTGGCTTTAGAGTGGCCAGAGGTTCGTTGATTCCTGGTATTCTCCAAGAGCCAGCATCATACCATCCAGTAGGTCTGGGTGATAAAGGTCTGGGAGGTGTTCTAGAAAGGTTTTCAGCAGGAATTGGTGTTTGAGATGGTTCAGTTTGGATTTCAGAGGAATAATCAGAGTCAAAATCACTCAAGTATGATAAAACGTGATCTCTTTGAGGATTTTCAGCAAGAGGTTCAAAGGGTATGGTCAAGTCTATGTCAACATCTATGTCTCCTAAGGTTTCGGGTTTAGCAGATGTAGATATATTTTCAGAATCATTAACAGAAATAGTCTTAGTAGGTGTACCTGATTTCTTCTTCTTCTTCTGAGGTCTGGCAGAAGGACCTTCAACTTCTTTCCTCTTCATTGGTTGCTGAAAGACAACATCTGGAGCAGCTTCATGTCTTCCTTGAAGCCAAGCAGGATCAATTGGTGTTCCACTTTCTTTGCAGATCTGAATGTAATGCAGGATGATGCGTGGGTGATCTCCTGAGTTGAACAGTGGAAAATCAGCAATTGGAATCCTTCTTCTGGTGATGGATGCTAAAACATAGGGAGTTAGTTCTATCAGCAGTTTGTCAATAATTTTTCTCTTCACCAAGTTCTTTCCAGTCAGAGCTTTCCCATAAGTAGGCTCTAACTCCCACAACAGATTTGCTTCATCTAAGTGAGCAATCAGACCATTCTCAGTCAGAATGTCTGAAATCAGTCTCCCCGTTGGAATCCAATTCCTTTTGGATTTAGGGTTCTTCATTCTTTCTGCTTCTCTCGTTTCTTTGACATGAGTCCAGAGATGATCAAACAAGAGATAGGGTAAATCAATTTTAACATTTGTTCCAAGACAGAACAACAAGTATTGCTGGTCAGCATTTATATAGTCTGGAGAACTAGTTTCCTTCCTATGATGAATGCAACCATGGATGACTGTTGCCCAAATTTTGTACTTATTTTTCAAGTCTCTGACCTTTGAAGACGCTTTCCCATTTGTAAAAATTTCTACATAAACCTTTAACATTTCCATTCTTCCACTAGAAATTCCAGTTACTCCAGTTCCTTCAAAACCTAGAAGTTTTCTAATTAGATTTTCAGTAATGGATATTTCCTTACCCATCACGAATGAGAGGATGACTTTTGGAGAAGAAATTGCATGTATTCAGAATTTTTTAACAAGATGTGGAAAGACTGGACCAACTAGACGGTCAAAGAAGTTTCCCCATCCTTGAAACTCCACAGTAGAAAGAAGATCAAAACCATTTGCTTTAAGATTCTCAAAGTCCACCATTAATTCACTTATAACCTCTAAGATATCCACTGGAATGAGAGTGGTTCTCTCAGGAATGACGTATTGTTCATCTTGGGTGTTCTCAGAATGAGTAGAGGAGGAAGCCATTGGAGCACTTAGGTTGAGAGAAGAAAAATAGGTTTTAGAGAAAAATACACAGAAACGGTTGAGTTTTTGAAAGAGAAGGTAAAAAGTGAGAAGGGTCTTTACAAAGGTATTTATATGAATACATTTCAGAAATAGGTTTTGAAAGTAAAACTGTAAAAAGAGTATTTAATAAAAATTTAAATAAAAAGAATCTAATCATGACTTAGCATTTAATGAAATTGAAAAGTGAGGGGAAAGCGTGAGATTTTAATCAAATCATAACAGTTACCTAGAACGGCGTCAGTAGCTTTAGCACGCGTGACCTTTCAGAAACACACCAATTGTTTATCTCTTGAAGGTTGCATGGGACAACTGTTTGATCTAATGAACTGCTTAGCTATACTTGAAATGAAACATTAGAATATTTCAGAACTTTACATATAGCTTTTGATGTAACTTCTCTTCTAACTTCTGAAGAGTTGTTAATCAGAACATTCATTTCAGAACATTCTGAAGTCAAACACAGAAGATAAATACAATTTTATTTAGGACATAATTCCATACAAATGAATTTAAATCTATCTTCTGAAAGGGGTTTGGTAAAAATATCAGCCCATTGATGGTCTGTTTTTACAAAGTTTAAGTTTAAAATTCCCTTATGAATATAGTCTCTTATAAAATGATATTTAATTTCAATGTGTTTAGATTTCGAATGTAAAATATGATTTTTAGAAAGAAAAATTGCAGAAGTATTATCACAGAAGATAGGAATCTTACTTTCATAAAGATTAAAATATTCTAGCTGACTTTTCATCCAAATCATCTGAGAACTACATCCAGCAGCAGATATATACTCAACTTCTGTTGTTGAAAGTGAAATTGTTGCTTGCTTCTTGCTGTACCACGAGATAAGATTGTCATCCAGAAACTGGAAGCTTCCAGAGGTGCTCTTCCTTTCAATTCTATCTCCAGCAAAGTCAGCATCACAATAACCTACTAGTCTGAAATCTTTTGATCTTCTGTAACACAGACCCAAATTAGTAGTACTTTCAGATACCTCAGAATTCTCTTAACAGCAGTTAAGTGAGATTCTCTAGGATCTGTTTGGAATCTAGCACATAAACATACGCCGAATAATATATCAGGTCTAGATGCAGTCAGATAGAGAAGGGATCCAATCATACCTCTGTAGAGCTTCTGATCTACCTTCATACTTACCTCATCTTTTCCCAGAATGAATGTTGGATGCATTGGTGTCTTAGCATCTTTGCTTTCTGACATCAGAAATTTCTTCAGAAGTTCTTTAACATACTTCGTCTGATGTATGTAAGTACCTTCTAGAGTCTGGTTAATTTGTATTCCCAGAAAGAACTTCAATTCTCCCATTATGCTCATCTCAAATTCTGCCTGCATGGTCTCAGCAAATTCTTTTCCAAGGGAGATATTAGAGGTTCCAAAAATAATATCATCAACATAAATTTGATAAATTAAGATATCATTTTAAAATGTCTTTCTGAATAAAGTTCTGTCCACTTTCCCTCTGGTAAAATCTTTTTCTAAAATAAAATTACTCAGACGATCATACCAATTTATGGGAGCTAGTTTTAAACCGTACAGAGACTTTTTAATTTAAAAACATGTTATGGATGTTTTGAATCATTAAAGCCAGGAGGTTGATGGACATAAATTTCTTGTTCTATATAGCCATTTAAAAATGCACTTTTAACATCCATTTGATATAATAAAATGTTATTTTGAACAACAAAAGAAATTCATAATCTAATAGACTTTAACCTGGCGACTGGGGCAAAGGTTTCATTATAATCAATTCCTTCTTGTTGACTATAACCCTGTGCAACCAGTCGTGCTTTGTTTCTGACCACCTCTCCTTGTTCATTTAGTTTGTTTCTGAAAACCCATTTAGTTCCTATAATGTTGAATCCTTTGGGTCTTGGAACTAGATCCCACACATCGTTTCTGGAAAATTGAATGAGTTCATCTTGCATTGCTAAGATCCAATCATTGTCTTCCAGAGCTTCATCAATAGAAGTTGGCTCAATCAGAGATACCAATCCAAACAATGATTCTTCATTGATTCTGAGAGAGGATCTTGTTTTGATGGGATCTTCTTTTCTTCCAGCAATCACGTCTTCTTTATGAGCTAAAGAGATTCTAGGAAACCTTTTTTGAGTGGGTTGTTCAGAGATTCTGAGATTATCCAGAGCATTGTCAAGAGGATGATCTTATGAGTCTTTCTTTGCTTCTGAGTCTTCCTCTGCTTCTGAAGTTTTAGAGTTTGAGGGTGTTGGCTCCTAAATTCGACACCCTTGTTTTTATTAATATCAGCCATTAAAGCTGAAGGATGTTTTCGACCAGCTGGGTCTGTCGAAATGCCCGTCGGAAGATGGCAATGTACTTAGAGGATTTCTTCCAAGGGAGAATTTGGTTGCCTTCGACGTCGAAGGTGTTTCTCGTCGAAGATGCTTCTCGACGAAGGTGTTCGATTGTTCAGAGTGGAACGGTTTGAAATTCAAGCGTTTGGAGGGAAAACGGTTCCCAGCGGTTACCAAGTGCAACGTGTAAAGATCTGGAGCGTCGAACGCTGAGAACGTGCCAAGTGGAGTCATCTCGAAGCAGTGTAACTGCCCGACGGTTACTTGGGATGTTTTAGTATAAATAGTAGTAGTTCACGCAGTTTTTCGCGTGTGTTCACAATTATATACAAAGTCACTCATATAGATTCGAGTACCCAGCGTGTGAGAAAGAATTGTTGAGAATGTATGTGTGAAACACCACTTTTATTAATCAAAGTCATTTATTTTCCAGAAACTTTACTTTCTTTCTTCTTTACTTTTCCTGTCGAAGCCTTTTATTTCAAGCCTTCCTTTATTTTATCAAGCCCACTTCTTCATGCAATTTACTTAAAGCCTCTTTATTTTCTTGTCATTTAACCATTATCCAACTTAATCAAAACCCCAAAATCAACCATGTCTTAGGATCAATCTGATCGATCCTGTGAGTAACCAAATAAGTAACCATTTGGAAGATCAGCGGTTGTTTACCAAGAACCACGGTAAACAAATTGGCACACCCGGTGGGACTGTGTGTTGATTTTTGAAGTTTAACCTTTTTAAACATAATTTCATCTTTTTCGAGGAGTGTTGTATGTTATTGAGAAGTGGTAGAATATACACTAATGATACCAATACTTCCAGAAGAAGAGAAGAGATGGCGAATCCGCCAAACAATAACGAAATCCCACAAACGAATGTGGGAGCAACGACTATCCCGACCGTAAGTGAAGCGATAACCGCTGGTTCAACACCAGCAGTAACGGTCACAACAATGGGGCCATTACCTCCGTTCACAGGCCCCAGAGTGCCTTTGGGAACTCCCCCACCAAGGGGAAATTTAGGCACAAGGCCTTATGTTCCCCCAGGATTTATGACAGGCGGTCATAATTGAGAACCACTCTATGGCATGCCAACTTCTGACTTGGCTAGCCTGACGAACGCTGCGTCCACTTTTTCAGACCCTTTAGTGAGTGCCTCCATGCCACTCCAAGGTTCTGGAGTAGGTATGGTGAATATAAATAGGACCCAACTCTTAGGAGGAACGTCCCAAGTAGCACATGGCCTTACAAATGCCTCGACAGCAGTCTTGAGGCAGCAAATGGACGAAAGCAACCATGATATGGTTCAAATGTTGGCACAAACTTTAAGTACAGTGCTGAACCCTCTAATACAAAACACTACCCAATCGAATCAGCAGATGACAGCGCAAATGACGCGTTTGGCTGAGTTCTTTGGAGTACCCCAACCTATTCGACAGCCCCAAAGGGCGCAAATAAAAGGAAACCAGGGTGTATTCTTAGAGGAAGAAACCACTATCAACCAAGTCCAACAGCCTGTCGAAGAAAACCTTAGGGCACGATTGGAGCAACCTGTCGAAGAACCTAGGGTAATAACCCCAGAGGTAAGGTTAGTTAATAGAAACCAAAATGCTGACGAAGTAGTTCAGCATATCCAATATCAAAACATGGGTTTGGAAAATAATCTGGCAACCATGATCGAAAGGATCATGACTCAAAATGGGATTAACATGGGCTTTCGAAGGCCCAACTTTACATCCCCGCTGTCAGAATACGTGTTACAAACAGACTTACCTCCTAGATATAAAGTCCCTAAATTCACTAAGTTCTCTGGGGACACGACATAATCTACTGTCGAACATGTGGCGAGATACTTGATTGAAGCAGGAGATATTTCAAACAACGAAAACCTGAGGATTAAGTACTTCCCAAGTTCTTTAACAAAGAATGCTTTTACTTGGTTTACAACTCTCCCCCCCAATTCGATCCATCATTGGACCCAGTTGGAAAGATTGTTCCATGAGCAATTCTACATGGGGCAAACCAAGATAAGCCTGAAAGAATTGGCCAGTGTAAAGAGACGTTTCACTGAACCTATAGACGAATATCTAAATAGGTTTAGGTTGCTCAAAGCAAGATGTTTTACACAAGTGCCAGAACATGAGTTAGTCGAAATAGCCGCAGGCGGTTTAGATTATTCCATTAGGAAGAAGTTAGACACTCAATACCTGAGAGACATGGCCCAACTGGCCGATAGAGTTCGACAGGTAGAACGCCTCAAAGCTGAAAAAGCAAAGGCAACGAAAACTCATAAGAGAGAGAGGATAGTGTATGTTGAGATGGATGACGAAGATCCAGAATCCTTCGACGAAACTATAATTGTCGAAGAAGGAGAAGTCGATTTAGCGGAACTAAAACAAGGGCCACCATACTCTTGCAAACTGTTAGTCCCCTCAAGTGGGAAAAATCCCACTGGTCCAGAAAGGACCAACGATAGGTTCCCCAAAAAGACTTATAGTTTTGATATTACAAAATGTGATGAGATCTTTGACTTGCTTGTAAAAGATGGACAAATGATAGTACCCCCAGGGGTAAAAGTGCCTCCTCTTGATCAAAGAAAGAAGAGAGGCTTTTGTAAATATCATAATTTTCTGGGCCATAAAACGTCTCAATGTTTTCTTTTCAGGAATCTTGTGCAAGACGCTATCGAAGAAGGGAGGTTGAAGTTTGCTGACAAGACCCCCATGGCTGTGGACTCTAATCCGTTGCAGGCTGAAGCCCACTATGCTGAACCTTCAGAGGTGAACGTGATCGAGGCATCCAGAAGCCAGTCGAAGAGGCCAGGAATCACAATGGTCGAAGTCTCAAAGGACCATGTCAACATGCCAATCTTTGGCAGTTTTTCTGGGAATTTATCCAGAAAGACAATTGAAGCGGCTCAGAAAGCGGTCGAAAGCCCAAAGCTGGAGACAGTTGGAGCCCAAAAATCTGGAACAAAACCCAGTTCTCACTTGGCCGCAGTTCAAGGCCAGACAGAGGACTTGGAGATTCAAATGAAGCAGTTGACTCTTGCCAATAAAGATACAATGAATGTCAACATGGTCGAAGTCTCTGAACCAAAAGCATCAGAGGAGGCCATGAGGCAAGAACAAGCTAACAAGACTGCTTTCCCTTGGAAAATGAAAATCTGGCAGATTTCCTGCAAAGATGCCAGAAAAAGAAGTCAGAAGTGATGCTGTGTCCAAGATGCAGTTCGATCTTTGACAAAAAAGCTGTTGAACATATTCAAGGCGTAAGAGCAGCAAATAAGAGAAGGGAAAATGTTGATCTTCGACATGATCCCAGAAGAGCCTCCCAAAGAGGTTCAAACCAAGAAAAGAGGCCATTGACTTTCAGGCCTCCAACTAATGTGCCAGTAGATACATGGTACAAAACATCTGGTCGAAAGAGGCCAAGAGAGGAAAGATGGCACTCTTTCGATGTGCCAAGAGGTTCATCTTTAACACAAAAGAAAGAGCCTCAGGTTGCTGCCCCTAAAGTTACACAGGTGTCAAGCAACTACAAAGGGAAAAATCCCATGTCTCGATCTCAATGGAGGAGATACCAGAGGCGACGAAAAGCTGAGAGGGAGGCTGCTAATGAACCAAAGGCAGAAACCAGTTCAAATGTTCCTCTAAGGAAGCAAAGGAAACCTCTTGAAAGAGAGCCAGTAACCAACAGGCTAGTTTGGCCTAACCAAGGTGAAGTTGATGACGAAGATGGTTCTGAGTCTGATGACACTTTGGACATCATGGTGAATATAGTCTCAGTGCTGCCCAAAGAGTTCAACCGACAGGTGGAGGTCGAAACAAGTGATTGGGAAGTGGAACAAGAAATGGCCAAACATAGGCCAGTGTGCTATTTCGTCATGGATAATGGCACTACTGAGGAGCAAAATGGGTTCTTCGAACCACCTACAGAGGCGATGAAAAATCACCTCAAGCCTTTATTTATAAGGGATAAAATCGAAGAAACCACAGTGAATAAAATCTTGGTGGATTGTGGGACAACCATCAACATTATTCCTCACTTTATGCTAAGGAAAATAGGCAAAAGTGATGAGGACATCAAGCCTCACAACATGGTCCTGTCAAACTATGAAGGCGGCATAGGGACCACTATGGGAGTGATCCAACTGGATATCAAGGTGGGATCTATCCTTCGACCAATGATGTTTATGGTCATATCGGCCAAACCTAACTATAATCTTTTGTTGGGTCGTGAATGGATTCATGGTGTTGGAGCTGTACCATCATCAATGCACCAGAGGTTGCTGCTATGGCGTCCTGATGGGATGGTCGAAAACATAGAAGCGGATCAAAGCTATTACCTGGGCGAAGTGAATCACCTAGGGCTGGCAGACTTCGACAAGAACTTGGCTCACATAGGGCCATGTCCAACACCTGACTACACCCAAAGATGAATATCCTATGCCTGTGGCGGAAATGCTAGTCGATTCTGCCGCTGGCTATGAATACCTGAGTATGCTCGATGGTTATTCAGGATATAATCAAATATTCATTGCTGAAGAGGATGTGTCGAAAACAGCTTTTCGATGCCCTGGGGCTCTAGGCACTTACGAATGGGTAGTGATGCCTTTTGGACTAAAAAACGCTGGGGCAACCTACCAGCGAGCAATGAATTCTATCTTCCATGATTTTATTAACACTTTTATGCAAGTATATATTGATGACATTGTTATAAAATCTGTTTCCAGGAAGAATCATATTGACCACCTTCGACAATCATTCGAAAGAATGAGAGAACATGGTCTGAAGATGAACCCTTTGAAGTGTGCATTCTGTGTGAAAGCTGGAGATTTCTTGGGCTTCGTTGTCCATAAGAAAGGAATCGAAATCAACCAGAACAAGACGAAGGCTATTTTGGAAGCGAAAGCGCCATCGAATAAGAAGGAACTCCAATCTCTGTTAGGCAAGATAAATTTCTTAAGGAGATTCATATCTAACCTAAGTGGGAAAGCTCAAGCCTTTTCACCCTTACTTCGACTGAATAAAGAGGGATTCGAATGGGGGCAAGAGCAACAAGAAGCCTTCGACAAAATCAAAGGGTACCTCACCAAGCCACCTATTTTGGTGCCTCCTTGTAGCAATAGGAGTATGAGATTGTACATAGCTGCATCCGACAAAACTTTGGGAAGCCTGTTAGCCCAAGAAGATGAGAATGGAGTCGAAAGACCCATTTACTATCTTAGTAGAGTTTTGAACGATGCAGAAACTAGATATAGCGAAGTTGAAAAATTGTGTCTATGTCTGTATTTCTCTTGTACAAAACTCAAGCAATATATAAAACCAGTTGATGTGTATGTTTCGTCTCATTTTGATGTTTTCAAGTACATGTTGTCGAAACCCATCCTGCACAGTCGAATTGGCAAGTGGGAACTAGCATTAACTGATTACTCCTTGACCTTTATGCCTCTTAAGGCAGTGAAAGGACAAGTGGTTGTAGACTTTATAGTCGACCACTCAATTCAAGTTGAGAATATTAATTATGTGGAGATAGAACCTTGGAAGTTCTACTTCGATGGTTCCAGCCATAAAGATGGAACAGGAGTAGGAGTCTTGATTATCTCTCCAGAAAAAATTCCAACAACATTCAAGTACAAGATATCAGGTTCTTGTTCGAACAATGAGGCTGAGTATGAAGCTCTAATTACTGGCCTTGAGATATTGTTGGAATTGGGGGCAACTCGAGTCGAAATAATGGGAGACTCAGAGTTAGTCATTAAGCAAGTCACAAAAGAATATAAATGCATAAGAGAAAATCTCATTATGTACTTCGTGATAGCAAATCGTTTATTGAAAAAATTTGAAATGGTCAATATTCGACGCATACCCAGATTGGAAAATCAAATAGCCAACGACTTGGCACAAATTGCATCTGGGTACAAGATTTCAAAAACGAGATTACAAAGAGCAATCGAAGTTCGAGAAAAGATAAAAGCAACTTGTCTATCACCAACAGACTTGGAATCGACAAGACTCGGATATGCTGATCAAAGTAACTTCGAAATTTCGTTCATAGATAATTTGTCAGAGCAAGATTGGAGGAAGCCCATTGTGGATTATCTTCAAAATCCAGTAGCTTCGACAGAACGAAAAACAAAGTACAGGGTGTTGAGTTACGTACTCATGGGTAATGAGTTATTTAAAAAGACGCCTGAAGGGGTATTGCTAAAATGCTTAAATGAAACTGAGGCATACATAGCCCTTTCGACTACGCACGCTGGAGCATGTGGGGCTCACCAAGTAGGCCATAAGATGAAATGGTTGTTGTTTCGACAAGGACTATACTGGCCCACCATGTTGAAAGATTTTGTCGAGTTCGCTAAAGGTTGCCAAGAATGTCAAGTCCATACAGGCATCCAACATGTACCAGCAAGCGAACTTCACTCGATAGTGAAACCTTGGCCTTTTAGAGGATGGGCGTTGGACCTCATTGGAGAGATTCGACCAGCATCATCAAAGAGCCATAAGTATATATTTGTAGGCATTGATTATTTCACTAAGTGGATCGAAGCTATCCCTTTAGTCAATGTAGACCAAGAAAATGTCATTGAATTTATTCAAAAGAACATTATCTTTAGATATGGAATCCCTGAGACTATAACTACTGATCAAGGATCAGTTTTCACCGGTCGAAAGATGCAGGAATTCGCTCAGGAAACGGGATTTAAACTCCTAACATCAACGCCTTATTATGCACAGGAAAATGGTCAAGTCGAAGCAGCGAACAAAGTAGTGATTGGCTTGATAAAAAAGCATGTTGGGAAGAAGCCAAAAAATTGGCATAAGACGTTAGACCAGATCTTGTGGGCCTGTCGAACATCCCCAAAAGAAGCCATAGGTACAACACCATATAGGCTAACTTTTGGCCATGACGCAGTGTTGCCAGCAGAAATTTGTCTTCAATCTGCAAGGGTTCAGAGACATTATGATATTCCCTCTGAAATTTATTGGGATATGATGTTAGACGAACTAGCAGATTTAGACGAAGAAAGATTGCGCGCTCTTGACCTACTAAGGCTTCAGAATAAAAGAGTAGAAGACTCTTATAATAAAAAGGTGAAACCTAAGGCATTTTCGCCTGGAGAATTAGTTTGGAAGGTGATTCTTCCCATGGATCGAAGGGATCGAAGCATGGGAAAATGGTCACCCAAATGGGAAGGACCATTCAGAATTATCCAGACTTTTTATGGTGGAGCTTATGAAGTCGAAGAGTTAGGTGAAGATAAAAGGCTATTGAGAGTAAATGGTAAATATTTGAAAAAGTATAAACCTATACTCCAAGAGATAAAAATAAATAACAAGTAACGACTAAATTAACCATAAATAAGCCAAAATGGAAAATTTTTATAAATTAGCCAAAATGGCAATATTGTCGAATACATATTACAATATATGGTTAAAGGGCTGAATCAATCAGAAGGGGATGGAATCCTTGAGTCGAAGGTATTTAGTTTGCTGCAACTCCAATCTTTTGTTGCACAAGGCATTCGCCTGGGCAAGCTTGGCAATTTGATCGTCGAAGGCTTGAGCTTTCTCAGCAAATTCTAGGCCTTGTGTGATTTCAGCTTGACTTTCGGTGTCTGGAACAGTCGAGAGAAGTTCCTCCTTGCGCTTAGTATTGGCATTCATCTTAGCCTCTAGTTCTTCGATTTGCGCCTTTATGGAAGCATTCTCTCGATCTATGGCATCAACTTCTTCTTGTTTAGATGCTTTTTGCTTCGACAAATCCGCAATTTGAGAAGTTGTCTCTGCTACAGCAGTCCATGCAGAAGAGCTTTTGCCATATAACACTTCAAGCTGGCTATTAAAGCCCCTTTGTCGCCGATAATCTGCTGAGACCTGATCAATAATGGAGTGTAACTCCATGATAAAGCCTGAAACCTCCGGAGGCACAGCTAGCAAGTCTACGGCATTCAAAACAGCCCCCAAATATGATGGAGCAGTAGGGTCCCCCTCCAAAGCTTTCATCAAATCCTTCTTAAAGAACTGAGCCTTAACCTTCGTCAAAGCCTCATCGAGAGGAGAAGTTTCAGTGGACTTCCCCGACAGAGTAGAAGCCTCCTGACTAATATCAGACGAACTTCCCTTGCTCTCGATGATGGCATTCAGATAGCCAACAGGATCAGTTTGCTTCAAGAGTTCTAAGTCTTCTTTCGACCTATGCTTTGTTGATGTGACAACCTTTGCAGCAGCGTTGTCTTGGGGTTGAGGCTGTTGAGTAGCATTTGCCTCGACTTGACTCTCTTCGACTTGGACTTCGGCAGTACCAGCGTCATCATGATCCCCTTCGCCAGCGTCACCTTGATCCTCTTCGCCAGCGTCACCGTGGTCCCCTTCGTCACGATGTTCTTCCGACATATCAACCACCTGAATCTCTTTTGGTTGTTGCTCTTCTATTTGTGGATCTTCTGCTGGTTGTTTTGCTGTCTCAGCATTGGCTTCATTTGTTTCACTATTGGCTTCATCGTTCGCCAAGTCTTTCTCTTGTGGCCTACTGAGTTCAGCAAAGTCCAATGTTTCAGAAGTCCTTGGCGCTGAGCTTTCAGTGGTTTCCTGGAAAAAGAAGAAGAAGAATCTTCTAAGTTAGAAAGAGACATAACGAACGTGGGTATCGGCACCTGAGTTAAAAAGGGATCAAAGAGATTACCTGCAAAGGAGCTTCAGCCCCAGGGCTGGAATTGTCGCTTTCGACAGGTTTATTGAGAAGAACATTTAGTTCCTCCTCCGTTGGCTCTTCAATAATTACTGGAGGTGGCCTGGGATTTCTCCCAGCAACCTTTATTCTGATTGTTCGAGTCTCAGGAAGAGGAACGTCCTTCTTCAGCTTTCGCCTTTTAAGAGGAGCAGGGGGAGAATCGTCTTCTTCGTCACTCCCAGATTCGACCGTCAGTGCTGGTCGTTTCTTGGGTGAAGGTGCCTAAAAAACCAATTGGAGTTCGATTTAGAAGCTGCATCGAAAGTCAGAATGTTAAAGCCAGAAGAAAATAATAAAGTCTGGTTACCGATGCAGAAGGCTTTTTCGAAGGGCCTTCCCCCTGTTGGTTTGTTGTGGTCTTCGCCGGCGCTATAGTTTTCGCCGGTGGTGGAGGTTTTGTTAAGGGGCCTCCTCCCTGATGGCCTTCTGCAGCCTTCTTGGCTGCAGGCTTTCAAACAACTGAAAGTAGACAAAATAATTAACAGGCTACCAGTCGAAAGGGAAAGACAAAGTAATTTGGAAGGATGAACTTACATTTCTTTATTTTGTCCAAGACAAGAACAAAAGACTTCTGAAGTTCGTCCACGAAGTCCTTCTCGTCGAAAAACTCCTCAGTGTAGTAACTTTTCCACCACTCCTCGAAGGATGGTGAGCAGAGAAAGTTAAGCTGATAGTCAAACAACGAAAGAACTGTTCGACCAGCATACCTGCCGATATGCTTAGTGGCAGCGTCTTCAGTGTAGTCGTTGCAAAAGTATAACATAGACTTCTCCCTGGGAAAAATTGGAGAAGGAAGTGTTTGAATAATACCAAACTGGCGAGACACCAAGTTTGGTTGATACGCGATTAGACTCAAGTGAGTCTTGGAGCTCTTGAATCACAGGGGCATTATTCTTGGTGTGAGAAATGCTTCCCACACTGTTGTATGTTCTTCGACCTGAGGACCACTTGACGACTTAGGATGTGGCCTCGTGAACCACTCTGGACCAACCTTTCGTCGAGCAAAGGGAGCCATGGTCGAAGCAAACTCTTTCCTTTTTGCAAACATCAAGATGAAGTTTGTAAAAGTTTGTTGAAGCTCCAGCCCATCTTCCGTTGGGGTCAGCAGAGCCAATCTGGTGCCTTCGATGCACCTATTTGCTATTTCCGGAGCCTGCTCATTTATTTGAGTCTTCTGAGGTAAGAAAGACTCGAAGGTGGCATTGAGCCACAGCTGAAGCAACCAAAAAGGTCCAGCAAGCAGCAGATTGGCTCTGTTCTCGATGATCTTCAAAAGAGTCGCTCCGTTGCTAATCGACTCGTACAGATTCGCCAAAATCAATTCTGCTAAACAGATATTTTGGCCATGGTGGAGTTGGGTGGCGAGAGTGACCATGTTCTTGGTCACCTGTAAAGACTTGGTTCAAAACACAAAGCGTGACAGCCATAGGGCTAGAAACGCGATATGCTCTACATCCGACACAGCGTCCGTCGACTTATCGTGGTAGTGATTGATGTAGGTGGTGTAGGTTGGTTTTGTGGCAGAGAATCCAATCTGATCCTCTGACATTTCCTCTGGGTCGAAATAGTCCCCAGTGGGTCGAAGGCCAGTGATGGCGGCCACGTCGAAGAGCGTGGGAGTCAGCATTCCACAGGGAAGATGGAAGGTGAAATGGGTGTAATCCCATAAGAGTAAGGAAGCTATCAACATTTCTGGGGAATAGTTAATACCCGTCTTCGACAACATAACCAGGTTGAATATCCCCATGTCTTTCCAGATCGAAGCCTGGCGTTTCTCCATTTTTTCCAGCCAAGCACTATAGTCAGGAGTGAGGCTAGGGCTAGACCTGAAAGCCCTAACACCTCTATTGAAGAAACGAAGGTCGATTTTCTCCTTAGCACGATCTTCATTATCCTCTGCATCTTTCTTAGAGCATCCAACCGGTTTGAGTTTTTCAAGTACCGGAAAGTAGCTTTTGATCTTCATGGCTTCAGCAATGCTTGGGTATAGTGGGCCAGACATGGCAAAGATTTGGTTGGAGTATCCAACCGGAATCATGAGTTGGCGTGAATAAGCTTCACGTACAGCAATGTCTAAGGGCTCAGGGACCCTTCGTTGGCCCGTGGGAGTAACTACGGGAGCAGTGGAGAAAATCCTGGGTTTGACATTTCCAGAGGGGATGTTAGCGCTAGGAGCGGTGGAAGAACCGGACACCATTGTTGATACTAAGGTTGAAGATGAAGTGAAGAACAGGTGGTTTGCAAAGTTTGCAAGAGTTTGTATGCAATAAGGAATATCTGAAGGCAAGGTAGCGTGAAAAAGTCCCACAATGGGTACTTGGCGCTATTTATAGTAGTTGGGGAAATCCCCAAATTCGAGGACATTTAATGCCATTTAATGTTGCAGAAGGTAGTGGGACACGTGGAGTCTCCCTGTTGATGTAGCCGTTCTGCAGAAATGAAAGGGTGCAGCGTGCGCCCTCGTTTTTGGGAATTGTCATGATGACAATTTGTGAAAAGACGTTTGGCACGCTGTACGCCGTACTGAAGTGACGTCTTAGGTACGGATGAAATGATGGCTTTTCCTTGGGATTGTCAGTGGTTGGTAGAAGACAAAAAAGTGCACAATTTAATTTGTGACTAAGAATGAAAAGACAGGTGTCGAATGGCATTTCAAAGAATGCCTTTTTCTTTCAGAGTCGAAATAAGGCATTCTTGGGGGGCAATTTGTTGGCTCCTAAATTCGACACCCTTGTTTTTATTAATATCAGCCATTAAAGCTGAAGGATGTTTTCGACCAGCTGGGTCTGTCGAAATGCCCATCGGAAGATGGCAATGTACTTAGAGGATTTCTTCCAAGGGAGAATTTGGTTGCCTTCGACGTCGAAGGTGTTTCTCGTCGAAGATGCTTCTCGACGAAGGTGTTCGATTGTTCAGAGTGGAACGGTTTGAAATTCAAGCGTTTGGAGGGAAAACGGTTCCCAGCGGTTACCAAGTGCAACGTGCAAAGATCTGGAGCGTCGAACACTGAGAACGTGCCAAGTGGAGTCATCTCGAAGCAGTGTAACTTCCCGACGGTTACTTGGGATGTTTTAGTATAAATAGTAGTAGTTCATGCAGTTTTTCGCGTGTGTTCACAATTATATACAAAGTCACTCATATAGATTCGAGTACCCAGCGTGTGAGAAAGAATTGTTGAGAATGTATGTGTGAAGCACCACTTTTATTAATCAAAGTCATTTATTTTCCAGAAACTTTACTTGCTTTCTTCTTTACTTTTCCTGTCGAAGCCTTTTATTTCAAGCCTTCCTTTATTTTATCAAGCCCACTTCTTCATGCAATTTACTTAAAGCCTCTTTATTTTCTTGTCATTTAACCATTATCCAACTTAATCAAAACCCCAAAATCAACCATGTCTTAGGATCAATCTGATCGATCCTGCGAGTAACCAAATAAGTAACCATTTGGAAGATCAGCGGTTGTTTACCAAGAACCACGGTAAACAGAGGGATGATCTTCTTTACCTACAGAAATATCAATTTGCTTTGGCTGTTGCTGGCCAAGCTTATCCTCAAACCTGACTTTGATTGATTCTTCAACAATCAGAGTTTTTGTGTTGTATACTCTATAGCCTTTTTAGCGTTCAGAATATCCAAGCAGAAAACACTTTTGTGCTTTAGAATCAAACTTGTTCAGATTTTCTTTAGTGTTCAGAATAAAACAAGTACATCCAAAAGGATGGAAATAAGAAATGTTGGGTTTTCTGTTTTTCCACAATTCGTAGGGAGTCTTTTCAAGAATAGGTCTTATAGAGATTTTATTCTGAATATAACATGTTGTGTTCACAGCTTCTGTCCAAAAGTGCTTAGCCATATTTGTTTCATTGATCATGGTTCTGTCCATTTCTTGTAATATTCTATTCTTTCATTCTACAACTCCATTTTGTTGGGGAGTTCTAGGACAAGAGAAATTATGAACAATACCATTTTCTTTAAAATATTTTTCAAAATAATGGTTTTCAAATTCTCTACCATGATCACTTTTGACTTTTATAATTCTAAAATCTTTTTCGTTTTGCACTTGGTTACAGAAGTCAACGAACACAAAATGTGACTCATCCTTGTGTTTTAAAAACTTAACCCATGTCCATCTGCTGAAGTCATCAACAATGACCAATCCATACTTCTTGCCTCTGATGGATGCAGTTTTAACTGGCCCAGAGGAAGAAACAACATTTTTGGATTTAAAGGAAGGTTTTGAAAATTTTCCTTTTTGACATGCTTCGCACAGAGCTTCTGAGTTGTACTTCAGATTAGGAAGTCCTCTGACTAAATTTAATTTATTTAGTTGAGAGATTTTTCTTAAGAAGACATGTCCCAATATTCTGTGGCATACCCATTTCTCATCGCTAACAGACAAAAGGCATTTAACACTCTGAGATTTAAGATCTGATAAATCAATTTTGTATATGTTATTCTTTCTCTTGCCAGAAAAGAGGATTGTTCCAGCTTTTTTACTAACAGCTCTACAGGAATTTTGATTAAAGATAATGTCATAACCGTTGTCACTTAATTGACTTATGGACAACAGGTTATGCGCTAATCCTTCTACTAATAAAACATTAGAGATAGAAGGAAGGTTACCGTTTCTAATGGTTTCAGGAACAATAATCTGTTAGAACAAAGTTTGAATCTACTACCCTATGTTTAAGTTTTGATGATAACAAAATGAAAAGATATATTATTTATGTGTTTCATGTAAGAACTACTTGCTACCTAAAATATTACTTTCTGATTTGCAGAAACTCTGATAGGTATCAGCAAGAGCACACTTAATCAGCATCAGAATATTGGTCTTTGACATCAGCATCAGAAGATGCTATATCAGAATACCAGAATCAGAAGAATAACTCACGCGTATGCTGAAGCTTGATGAATAGAACTGCGCTCAACACTCTGATAAAGACAACAACAGTTCATCAGCACTTAAGCAGAGTCAAAATGAGGCCAAGCCAGAACATGCTTTAAGTAGCAACGATACTGTGCATTGAAAGCATATTATTACCAACGGCATCATTCCAGACAAGATCTGCTCAATAAGGAAAGTTTGTTATTGGCATTGAATCAAGTTTATTGCTCCAACGTTCAATAATTTCAGTGCTATATAAACAAGACTACGAAGATTGAATTGGCTAATGCTCTACATCATATTACACGCCTAAAAGCTATTCTACATCTTCTTATTCTCAGTTTGCTAAAAAGATCCATAATTCCTTACTCAATCATTGTTTAGCAATCTAGTTTCATAAGCTTAAATTGTGTAACATCACAGTTGTGATACAGTTTTGTAGAAAACATTCACACACCTAGTTTTATCTTCTTTGTAAGAAAGTGTTTCCTTGACAAACCGGGTTGTGGTTTGCATCAAGAAGGCTTTAGCAGTTGTTAAAGCAGTTTGTAATATTCAGTTGAATATAGTGGATTAAGACCTCGTTGGAGAGAGGCGAAATCACCTTGACGGGTGGACTGGAGTAGTTTGAGATCAAACGAACCAGGATAAAAATATCTTGTTCATTGCATTAAGTTTCAGTTTTACAATTCAACCCCCCCCCCTTCTTGTGTTTTTCACTTCTTCAATTGGCATCAGAGCGCCTGGTTCTGAGCTAAAACACTTAACCGTGTCAGTACAAGATCCAGCGTCAGAAAAACACAATGGCAGGAAACTATTCTTACACCAGCAATGACAATCATGAGGACAGAGATAGATTCAGCGGCAAACCTCTAGTCTTTGATGGAGAAAACTTTGATTACTAGAAAGACAGAATTGAAAGCTTCTTTCTGGCACATGATGCTGAGCTGTGGGATATGGTGACAGATGGATACACGCACCCGTTGAATGCAAGCGGTCAGAAGATTGATAGAAAAACAATGACTGACCAACAAAAGCGTGACTTCAAGAATCACCACAAGGCCAGAACTATCCTTCTCAGAGCCATCTCCTATACTGAATATGAAAAGATCTCCAACAGAGGCACAGCAAAGAACATTTTTGACTCACTCAGAATGACGCATGAGGGCAACGTTCAGGTCAAAGAAACTAAAGCTCTGGCGCTCATTCAGAAGTATGAGGCGTTCAAAATGGAAGAATCTGAATCCATTGAAACAATGTTCTCAAGATTCCAGATTCTGGTAGCTGGTCTCAAGGTTCTGGACAAAGGATACTCTACTGCTGACCATGTCAAGAAAATCATCAAAAGCTTACCCAAGCAGTGGAGACCAATGGTTACAGCTCTGAAGCTAGCAAAAGATCTCAACAAAATTACTCTGGAGGAACTTATCAGCTCCCTCAGAAGTCATGAGATAGAGCTAGAAGCTAACGAGCCTCAGAAGCAAGGTAAGCCTTTAGCATTGAAATCTAACAAAAAATCTGAGTCTAAAGTTTTGCAGGCAGTTGAAGAAACATCTGATGGATCCTCATCAGAAGAAGACGAACTCTCCCTCCTCTCCGGAAGAGTGAATCAACTGTGGAAGCAGAGGCAAAAGAAGTTCAGGAATCCCAGAAGATCTGATCAGAACGAGTCTTCTTCCAGATACAGAAGGACAGATTCTTCCTCTGGATACAGAAGATCTGAAGGCTCCTCAGGAAGCAGAAAGGCAAACACCAAGGACATCATCTGCTATGAGTGCAATGAGCAAGGACACTACAAGAGTGACTGCCCAGAGCTTCAGAGGGAAAAGCCCAAAAAGAAGTTTGGAAGAGAAAAGAAGAAAAGTATCATGGCTACATGGGATGACTCTGACTCGTCTGAAGCTGACTCAGAATCAGATGATGAGAGGGCAAACATAGCTCTCATGGCTAACATTTCAGAAGATAGTGAAGCTTCTGAATCAGACTCAGAATCAGATACTGAAGAGGTATTTCCTAACTTTGCTGTTAATTTTACCAAGGCTGAACTTGCTGAAAGCCTTAATGAAATCCTGGAAAGGTATCAGCAGATTAGAGTTAAATTCAGAGACCTGAAAAGGAATCTTGAATCTGACTCTAATAAGACTGAGAGTCTTAAATTGGAGAATTCTGAGCTGAGAATTAAAATTTCAAAATTAGAAAATACTTTACAAAACTCTCAGAAGGAACCAATTTCTGAAACTCCCAGCAACGCTGATGAGATCATCAAGGAGTATGATCACAGTTTCTAGAAGTTCCTTGCTAAAAGCATAGATAGAAGCAAAATGGCTTCAATGATCTATGGAGTTAGCAGAAACGGCAGGAAAGGAATAGGATACCAAGGTAAGGTTCCTACACCAAAGAATGTCATGGACTTAACCATTAAACACACTCCTCTGAATTCACATTTTGTGTATGGTCACACACATGATATTAAATACACTAGCAGTAAGTACTCTGTGAAACCAAAATTCAACCAGAGTTTTGGTAAATCTAACAAATCAGGACCCAAGAAAATCTGGGTACCTAAGGATAAAATAATACATGTTGCAGATATCTTTAGCAGCAAGTCTGAAACACCAATCATGATACCTGGACTCTGGCTGCTCGTGACACATGACGGGAAGAAGGCATATGTTCCAAAGCCTGGAACTTAAGCCTGGAGGCCACGTTGGCTTTGGAGGCAATCAGAGGGAAAAGATCATTGGCTCTGGAACTGTAGGTAATGGAAATCTTCCCTCTATTAATAATGTTCTGCTAGTAGATGGATTAATGCATAATCTGTTATCCATAAGTCAATTAAGTGATAACGGTTATGATATAATCTTTAATCAAAAATCATGTAAAGCTGTTAGTCAGAAAGATGGGACTATCCTGTTTAATGGAAAGAGGAAAAACAACATTTACAAAATCAAACTTTCTGAACTAAAAAGTCAGAATGTAAAGTGCCTTCTGTCTGTTAACAACGAGCAGTGGATCTGGCACAGAAGATTGGGGCATGTTAGTATGAGAAGAATATCTCAGATTAACAAACTCAATCTGGTCAGAGGACTTCCTAATTTGAAGTTCAATTCAGATGCTCTGTGTGAAGCATGTCAGAAAGGCAAGTTTGCAAAACCTTCTTTTAAATCTAAAAATGTTGTTTCTACCTCTAAGCCATTAGAACTTCTGCACATTGACTTATTTGGACCAGTTAAAACTGCTTCAGTCAGTGGCAAGAAGTATGGGTTAGTAATCGTAGATGACTATAGCAGATGGACATGGGTAAAGTTCTTAAGACACAAGGACGAGTCACACTCTGTGTTTGTTACCTTCTGTAACCAAGTTCAGAATGAAAAGGATCTTAGAATCGTTAAAGTCAGAAGTGATCATGGTGGAGAATTTGAAAATAAAGACTTTGAGTCATTCTTTAATGACAGAGGCATTCTGCATGATTTCTCTTGTCCTAGAACTCCCCAACAAAATGGAGTTGTAGAACGAAAGAACAGAACATTGCAAGAAATGGCCAGAACCATGATCAATGAGATAAACGTTGCTAAGATCTTCTGGGCAGAGGCAATAAACACAGCGTGCTACATTCAGAATAGAATCTCAATAAGACCTATTCTGGAAAAGACTCCATATGAACTGTGGAAGAACAAAAAGCCCAACATTTCATATTTTCATCCATTTGGATGTACTTGTTTTATGTTAAATACAAAGAATTATTTGAACAAGTTTGACTCTAAAGCACAGAAGTGTATTATGTTAGGATACTCTGAACGCTCAAGAGGGTACAGAGTATACAATACAGAAACACAGATTATGGAAGAATCAATCAGTGTTCGTTTTGATGATAAGCTTGACTCTGAAAAGTCAAAGCAGAATGAAGTTTTTGCAGGTATGGAAATTGAATTTACAGGTTCTGAAGACAAGTCATCAGAAGCTCTCAACACAGACACTCCTTCAACGTCTGAAAGGAGCACTGCTAGCAATCCTACAACAGCTGCTGATCAACCTCAGAAGAGATTACCCAGAAGCAGCTTGGATCACCCAGAAGAGACTATCTTAGGAAGAAAGGAAGATCCAATCAGAACAAGAGCAAGCTTCAGAAACTCTGAAGAAACCCTCATGGGACTTGTGTCTCTGATTGAACCTTCTTCTATTGATGAATCACTTCTGGATAATGACTGGATTCTGGCAATGCAAGAAGAGCTGAATCAATTCACCAGAAATGACGTATGGGACCTTGTTCCCAGACCAAAAGGATTCAACGTCATTGGAACAAGATGGGTCTTCAGAAACAAGCTAAATGAACAAGGTGAAGTCATCAGAAACAAGGCACGACTGGTAGCACAAGGTTATAGTCAGCAAGAGGGGATAGACTATACAGAAACCTTTGCTCCAGTCGCCAGGTTAGAATCTATCAGACTTTTAATTTCATTTGCTGTTAATAGAGGCATCACTCTATATCAGATGGATGTCAAGAGTGCATTCTTAAACGGTTATATAGAAGAAGAGGTTTATGTGCACCAACCCCCTGGTTTTGAAAATACAAAACATCCAGAACATGTTTTCAAACTAAAGAAGTCACTATATGGTCTGAAACAAGCTCCCAGAGCTTGGTATGAAAGGCTAAGTAACTTTCTGTTAGAAAATGAATTCACCAGAGGGAAGGTGGACACTACCTTATTCTGTAAATCAGTTAAGAATGACATCTTAGTCTGTCAAATTTACGTTGATGATATTATTTTTGATTCTACTAATCCTTCTCTTGGAAGAAAATTTGCTAAGTGTATGCAGGCAGAATTTGAGATGAGCCTCATGGGGGAACTGAAATTCTTTCTAGGAATTCAGATCAATCAAACTCCAGAGGGAACTTACATTCATCAGAGCAAATACATCAGAGATCTTCTGAAGAAATTTGACCTCTCAGAATGTAAGCCATCAAAGATTCCAATGTATCCCACGTGCATTCTGGAAAGAGAAGAGGTAAGCAAAAATGTAGAACAGAAAGTCTACAGAGGTATGATTGGCTCTCTCCTTTATGTGACAGCTTCAAGACCTGATATATTATTCAGCGTTTGTATTTGTGCTAGATTCCAATCAGATCCTAGAGAATCTCACTTAACAACTGTTAAGCGAATTTTCAAGTATCTGAAAGGTACTACTAATCTGGGTTTGTTTTATAGAAAATCTAGTGATTACAGTTTAGTAGGCTACTGCGATGCTGACTTTGCTGGAGACAGAGTAGAGCGTAAAAGTACTTCTGGAAGCTGCCAGTTTCTGGGAGAAAATCTGATCTCTTGGTCCAGCAAAAGGCAATCAACAATTGCGCTATCAACAGCAGAAGCTGAGTACATAGCAGCAGCAGGATGTAGCACACAAATGCTCTGGATGAAAAGTCAGCTTGAAGACTTCCAGATTTTTTAGAGTAACATTCCTATACTCTGTGATAATACTTCTGCTATTTGCTTAAGTAAGAATCCTATTTTACATTCTAGAGCTAAGCATATAGAAATAAAACATCACTTCATTAGGGACTATATTCAGAAAGGAATTTTGAATTTAAAATTTATAGATACAGACCATCAATGGGCTGATATCTTCACTAAACCCCTTTCTGAAGATAGGTTCAATTTCATTCTGAAACATCTCAGCATGAAAATCTGCCCAGAATGAAAATGTTTTAATTCCATATATTTATCTTCAGAATGTACTTGTTTTACTGTGAACTTCTGATCAATCTCCTTTCAGAAAGATAGAACATGCAGATTGCATCAGATGCTAGTCTTAAAGATCTGAGAGTCTAAGCTCAAAGATAGACGTGCTGATCACTACATCAAACAAGTGTCATCCAATCATCAGCATACCTCTGAAGCAGAACGCGTGCACGCTTCTGAGAAGGCAAAACACTGATTGGGTGCATTGAGACACATGTTTGGTAACCGTTTTAAGTATCTTTCTCAAATCCCCCAAAATCAGCAAGCATTAAATGAAAGTAATCATATTTTTAAAACGTAATCATGATTTTATTTCTCTTTCTTGAAAACGTTTATACTTTCAAAATATTCTGAAGCTTATTTAAGCACGTTAACCTCTCACTTTAATCTTTTACAGTTTCTCATTATTTCTCAAGTATTCTCTGCATTTTTCTGTGTTCATCTCTCTCAAACCCATTTTCTCAGTTTTTCTCAAAAATCCCAGTGTGAACATGGCAACCTCCAGCAGTGCTTCTGCAGGTTCTCAGAAGAAAGCATCATCTGAACAGTATCAAGTTCCATTCAGAACACTCCTCACTCCTGTGAAGAATTTTGAAGTGTTATCTGAATTGATTATTGATTTTAGTAGTCTGAAGGAAAATGGCTTTGATTTAACAGAAGAAGTTAGGGCACAGAAATGGGAAAGGTATTTTGACAGGTTGGTTGGACCAACATTCCCAATGTTAGTCAACGAGTTCTGGATTCATGCAACTGCTTCAACGCATCAAGTCACCTCCTACATTATGGGGAAGAAGATTGTGATCACTAAGGATCACATAGCAAGGTTAATTGGTTACAGTGGCGGTGGCGTCCGCTGTATTGATATGGCTGAGAGATGTGCTGACGTGGGCGTCATAGCAGAAAGGATTTTCACCCATGGGGTGCCCAGCAGCAAGATCAGAGATCTGAAGGATCACCACAGAGTTTGGGCGAAGATAATTATGGGGTGTTTTAACCATAGGAAGCCAACTAGTTCCCCTGATTACATAAATATAGATCAGCAGTTTCTGATCTATTTTATCAATCAGAAGGTAAAAATCAACTTGGCTCATCTTCTGTTTAATTACCTCAGAACAAGCGTGAAGGAAACCAGGGAAGAAGAGAGAACAAAGAGGGATTGGATACCCTTTGGAAGGTTAATATTAGATATTCTGACTGAGAATAGGCTGATAGAGCACCTGATAGAAGCTCAAGAGTTAAGCACCATTGAACCAACGGTTGGGAAGCCTCTGAACGCGAAGAATCTGAAGAAAATGAAGTTAATAGAGAATATCAAAAAGGAACCCAGCGCTACTCCTATTGCTGATATCACCAGCAGAAGAGTCCCACTGAGTGACTTTCCTTTATTTTCTGAGATAGAATCCAAACCAGTGGTGGTTCTCAGATATCTGGACGCGTGCAAGGCTGATGGTACGGATCCCAATCTGAATATCAAAGATCTGCACCAACCTCAACCAGAAGTGACACTGAAGAAGACGAAGAAAAGGAAGGCACCTTCAGAAGGATCACCCCAGCAGACACCCAAGAAAAGAGGTAATTTATCTGCTGCTTCTGTTTTAAATTCTTCTACTATTCCAGCATCAATCCCATCTCCAACTTCTCATAGAATCCCAATCCCCATTCCAACAATAGATGAAACCGAACCAGAAGATGACCCTTCTGAGGCACTACAACTCAGAAGACCCCGAACCAAACATCCCAAACCAACAATCTCAACAACATCAGCAATTGACAAAGTGATGTCTGACATTGATCAACACACCTCTGATCACCTCTCCAATAATCCAAACTCTGAACCACGTATTGTCCACTCTCAACAACCAGAAATTCCTCCTCCTTCTCAAAAACCAGAAATTCCTCCTCCTTCTCAACAACCAAAAATTCCTCCTCCTTCTCCACAACCAGCAATTCCTTCTCCCTTTACTCAACCAGAAATTCATCCACCATCACCTCAACCTGAGTTTCATCACTCTGAAACTCCAACTCCTCCACCTTCTGAACCCCATTCACCTCAATCATCTGAACCACAACCTCTGGCAATCCAGCTGCCATGTGGAACAACAGTCACCATGGCCCAGCTGCCATCCTCGCCAGAATCTACACCACCAAATACTCCCAAAACCCCAAACAGTCCAATCATTATTTCTGATTCTCCCACTCCATCTCCAAAACAAATAACTCCCAAGCAAACCACCGAAAACCCCAGCAGGAACTTCATAGATTTAACAATCCTTGACCGTCTTGCTGATCTGAAAAATAAAATAGCCATTCCAAAACCAAAGCAGCCAGATGTTGGCTCTGGTATTATGAATTTTGAAACAGGTTTGCAGCAGTGGATTACTTCTCTGAAGCAAGTCTGTCCTGGAATGATTGACCCAGCTGCCTCTGACCAGCTCTGGTCACAATTCCGAATTTGGGTACGTGCTGAAGCCCTCAAGTTGCAGGATATCAACTATGAGCAGGCACAACAGACTTCAGCAAACTGCTGAAGGAAGTTGAAAGTCAGCTGCCACAGGAAGACGTGTTCCTTCTAGATAGTGAGTCATGGTCTGAGAAACAGCCAGCTTCAAAGGTGCAACCAGAAGAAGACAAGACTATTCAAGCTAAAGCCAGTCAAGCAGAAGATGTTGCAGAAAGCTCTCAGAAGCTCCCTGCTTCTGATGTTTCTCAAGCTGCCTTGGACAGGCAGACTCTGGAAGAGCTGAAGCTGAATGACATTCGTCTGCAGCAAAGGATGGATGAAATTGACCAGAAGATGAAAGAAAGGATGGATGTGCAGGATAGCAAGATAGACACAGTTGTCAGCATGGTGCACAAGCAGAATGAGACTGTTGATCAGAACAAAGCCATGCTGGAGAACCTGTTCACACGCCTTCCTCCCCAACCTTAGTTTTTCATTCATTTCATTTTCATGTTTTCTTTGATTATCTGTTGTACTGTTTTGTTTGATTCTGAACTTTTTAATATGACAAGTTTTTCTGCTCTAAATGTTTTAGCACATCACTTACACTTTTTGATTGCTGACAAAAAGGGGGAGAACAAGAATGATATTTTAAATAATAACGGATTACTAAGACATAAATTCTTGAACATTCTAACTCTGATATACTTGAATATGTTTTCTGTTTTTGCTTAAGTCTACAGGTACAAGAATGCTCCATGATATTCTGAAGACTAAAGCTCTGATACTCTGACCCAAAGCAAAGCTCTGACTCTGATCTGAAGCTCTGCTCTGACATTCTGATCCAAAGCTTTTGATAGTCAAAACTCTGAGATTCTGATGTTCAAAGAAAGGCAATAAAGATCTGATCCTGAAGAACTCTTGGAATTAAAAAGGGAAGTAATAAATTCCGGGGGAGTATCTCTCAACTCTTATATCTCTTTATCCCTTATCTTTGATAACCTCTTACTCTGATACATCTTATCATTTAGTTATCTCTGATACTTTTTCACGTTATTTTCAATTAAAAATATCTAGTTTTTGTCATCATCAAAAAGGGGGAGATTGTTAGAACAAAGTTTGAATCTACTACCCTATGTTTAAGTTTTGATGATAACAAAATGAAAAGATATATTATTTATGTGTTTCATGTAAGAACTACTTGCTACCTAAAATATTACTTTCTGATTTGCAGAAACTCTAATAGGTATCAGCAAGAGCACACTTAATCAGCATCAGAATATTGGTCTTTGACATCAGCATCAGAAGATGCTATATCAGAATACCAGAATCAGAAGAATAACTCACGCGTATGCTGAAGCTTGATGAACAGAACTGCGCTCAACACTCTGATAAAGACAACAACAATTCATCAGCACTTAAGCAGAGTCAGAATGAGGCCAAGCCAGAACATGCTTTAAGTAGCAACGGTAATGTGCATTGAAAGCGTATTATTACCAACGGCATCATTCCAGACAAGATCTGCTCAATAAGGAAAGTTTGTTATTGGCATTGAATCAAGTTTATTGCTCCAATGTTCAATAATTTCAGTGCTATATAAACAAGACTACGAAGATTGAATTGGCTAATGCTCTACATCATATTACACGCCTAAAAGCTATTCTACATCTTCTTATTCTCAGTTTGCTAAAAAGCTCCATAATTCCTTACTCAATCATTGTTTAGCAATCTAGTTTCATAAGCTTAAATTGTGTAACATCACAGTTGTGATACAATTTTGTAGAAAACATTCACACACCTAGTTTTATCTTCTTTGTAAGAAAGTGTTTCCTTGACAAACCGGGTTGTGGTTTGCATCAAGAAGGCTTTAGCAGTTGTTAAAGCAGTTTGTAATATTCAGTTGAATATAGTGGATTAAGACCTCATTAGAGAGAGGCGAAATCACCTTGACGGGTGGACTGGAGTAGTTTGAGATCAAACGAACCAGGATAAAAATATCTTGTTCATTGCATTAAGTTTCAGTTTTACAATTCAACCCCCCCCCCCCCCTTCTTGTGTTTTTCACTTCTTCATAATCTTCCCATTCTAATTACCTTCAAACTTGGCGTCTCCTCTAGCTTTAAATTCCAGGTTTTGGAACATAGACTTTCTTCCCGTCATGTGTCGTGAGCACCCAGAGTCCAGGTACCATGACTGGTGTCTCAATTGAGCTGTTAAGGACATCTACAACAAATACTATTTTATCCTTAGGTACCCATATCTTTTTGGGTCCTCTTGGGTTAGAGTATTTCAAGTTTTGTTTGAACTTTGGGTTAGCATAAGAGTTTCCAGAATGTGATGTATATTTAATATCACGTGTGTGTACAAACTTGAATTGTTTGTTCAGAGGTTTGTAAGTTAAAGTCATCTTAGCAACATGTTTTTGTATATATGTCTCCTTTCCTTTGGGAGGTTCATATCCAATTCCTCTTCTGTTGTTCCCACTAACTCCATAGATCATTGAAGCCATTTTTCTTTTATCTATGCTTTTAGCAAGAAAAGTTTGAAAGCTACAGTCATATTCTTTCAGAATATCTTTTGAACTTGACACAGAATCTGAATTAGAAATTTTTTGAACATTTTGAATTTCTTCTTTAAGTTTAAAATTATTTTCTATGAGTTCAGATTTTTCTGTTTCGTGTTTCTCAAGATCAGATGCAAGACTCTTCTTGAGTTTCTTGTATTTGATTTTGAGCTGACTATAGTTTTCCAGAAGTTTTGATAAACTATCAGCAAGTTCACCTCTAGAAAATTCAGAGAATACCTCTCTTGGTTCTGACTCACAGTCTGAGTCATCTGATGTGGTATCCATCAGAGCTAGGTCGGAGTTCTCATCTTCAGAATTAGATTCATCTTCAGAGGATTCTGAATCGTCCAAGGTTACCATCATCCCTTTCTTTTTACCAAACTTTTTCTTTAGTTTTTCTCTTTAGAGTTTTGGACAATCACTCTTGTAATGTCTAGGTTCTTTGCATACATAACAGATTATCTCTCTTCTGTTTGACTTTTTGTGTCCAGAAGATTCTGGTTTATCTTCTGACTTCTTGAAGTTCCTGAACTTCTTCTGTCTGTGCTTCCATAGCTGATTGATCCTTCTAGAGAGCAAGGATAGTTCGTCTTCTTCTGACGCAGATTCTTCAGAGTTTTCCTCTTCAGCCTGAAAAGCGTTAGTACCATATTTCTTAATTGATTTAAGGTCAAGAGACTTACCTTTCTTCTGAGGCTCGTGCTCATCAAGTTCTATCTCATGACTTCTGAGAGCGCTGATGAGTTCTTCAAGAGATACGTTGTTCAGATCTTTTGATACTTTGAAAGCAGTGACCATAGGTGCCCATCTTATGGGTAAGCTTCTGATGATCTTTTTAACGTGGTCTGCTTTAGTGTATCCCTTGTCCGAAACTCTCAGACCAGCAATCAGAGTTTGAAACCTTGAGAACATTTCTTCTATAGATTCACTTTCTTCTACTTTGAAGGCTTCATACTTCTGGACGAGAGCCAGAGCTTTAGACTCCTTCACTTGAGCATTTCCTTCATGATTCATTTTAAGAGACTCAAACATATCATGTGTTGTATCTCTATTTGTGATTTTTTCATATTCCATTTTAGAGATAGCATTTAGAAAAATATTTCTAGCTCTATGATGATTTTTGAAATCATCTTTTTGTTGTCTATCCATATTTTTTCTATCAATCTTGTTTCCTTCTGATTCTGTAGGATGTGTGTAACCATCCAAGACTATATCCCATAAATCACTATCATGACCTAGAAAGAAACTTTCTAGTCTATCTTTCCAATATTCAAAATCTTCTCCATCAAATACAGGAGGTTTTTTGTAACTATTGTTGTTTTGTTCGGTAGCCATTTGTGTTTTCTTCTAGATCTTTTCTTGACACGGTTAAGTGTTGTGCTCAGAGTCAAGCTCAGATACCAATTTAAGGGTGAGAAAACATTTAGAAGGGGGGGGGGGGGGGGGGGGGGGTTGAATAAGTTTCTCTTTTTCTTTTTCTTAAAGGCTCAACAATAATGGAAAGACAAGGTTATTTTTATCCTAGTTCGTTTGAACTCAAAGTACTCCAGTCCACCCTCCAAGGTGATTTCACCTTTCTCAACAAGGACTTAATTCACTATAATTAACTGATTACAATCACACAACAACTGTTGTGACTAACAATGCACAAGTAATCTTACAACTGACTCACACCACTAAGACTTAAACTAGTCCTAGTCTACTTGAGAAATCTGACCAAACTTGGTCTCTCAAGGAACAATTACAAGAGTTAAATCTTTAAAGATAGTGAAACAAAGTTTTCTTCTAAGAAATCTATATCACAACTGTGATTTTTCGCTAAGAATAGTATTGCACAAAGTGTATGAAAAAATGATTTGTGAGCCCAGAATATTTTCACGTAATTCTTGCTTCTTTTGAAATTGTTGAGTAGTTGGCTTGCAATTAATGTTCTTCTATATATAGTAAGAACAAAATGACTGTTGCTGCCTTCAAATGTGGAGATCATTAAATGTTTGTGTGTTTCCTTGCACTATTCCATTTTCCAATGAACTAGCGTAGACACTTGAGTGCATGTAGCCGTCTTTGCATTAAATGAGCAAACGGAACTTGTAAGAGCATGTTTCCTGATCCTTGACAAGACTTGTTAGCTTCTATATTCTTCCAAAACTTAGCTTCACGTCTTGATTCAGAACATGCTTGCATATCTTCTAAACAACTCTTGCTTGCTAAGTACTTTTGATCAGCGCTTGCTTTCAAAGAACTTCTGAAACATAGCTTACACAGAAACTTGCTAAGCGTTAGAAGATGTATTTAAATAATTATCTTACCAGAGTCAGCATCAACACTTGCGCTAAAACAAATAGTTCTTTCATCAAAGAACTTCTTCATTTATTTTCAGCCCAGCACATCAAAATGCTTATGTCAGAACATTATCTGAAACAATCAAATACGTTCATCAGAGTATCAATTATATAAAATATAATTTATTGTTATCATCAAAACTATGAGATATGATCAGAACCAATCTTGTTCTAATAGTATGATGCGCTTGATTACTAGATCCCCTACCTGATACACTTGTTGTCTGACTTTCTTGTTGAAGGCCTTGATCATCCGTTTTTGATACATTTGACCATGGCAGGCAGCAGTAAGTCTTTTCTCGTCGATTAAGTTCAATTAATCAAGTCGAGTCTGGATCCAATCGTCTTCGCTCAAACCCGCATCCTTCAAATCCATAGAGAAGGGATCTGGACCTCTATGGGTAGGAAAACCTCCATGCCATATACCAGAGAATAGGGTGTTGCCCCTGTCGACGTACGTGCTGAAGTACGATACCTGTGAAGAGCATACGGTAACATCTTGTGCCAGTCTTTGTATGTCACTGTCATCTTCTGTATGATCTTTTTGATATTCTTGTTAGCGGCTTCAACAGCCCCATTCATCTTCAGCCGGTAAGGAGAAGAGTTGTGATGCTGAATCTTGAACTGTTTACAGAGTTCAGTGACCACCGAGTTGTTGACATTGGTACCATTGTCCGTGATGATTCTCTCATGGATACCATAACGACAAACCAGGTTATGCTTGATGAACCGTGCCACCACATTCCTAGTAACCGTAGCAAATGAGGTAGCCTCAACCCACTTCGTGAAGTAATCAATGGCCACTAGGATGAAGCGATGTTCGTTGGATGCGGTAGGTCTGATCTCGCCGATCATGTCAACACCCCACATTGTGAAGGGCCAGGGAGTCGTCAAAACATTCAAGGGAACTGGAGGTACATGCACCTTATCAGCGTAGATTTGGCACTTGTGACAGGTTTGAGAGTTTTGATAATAGTCGGCTTCCATAATGGACCAATAGTATCCTAACCGTAGGATCTTCTTTGCCATGGTATGTCCACTAGAATGAGTGCCAAAGGTACCTTCGTGTAGGTCTGCCATGATCCTCTCTGTTTTGCTCTTATCTACACACCACAGTAAGGTAGAGTCATGATTACGCTTATAGAGGATTCCATTGCTGAGGAAGAACTTTGCAGCAAACCTTCTCAGGAATTTCTTGTAATTGACAGATGACCCCTCAGGGTATTCTTGAGCCTCGAGATACCTTTTCACCTCATGAAACCAAGGTTTATCAGCTACCTCCTCAGTATCGATCTCACAATAGTATGCTGGTTCATCCAACCTCTCAATAGTGATTAGGGGAGCTTCATTGTTCCACCTGACCTTGAACATTGACGACATAGTAGCTAGCGCGTCCGCTAACTGATTCTCTTCTCGTGGGAAATGTTCAAATGTGATCTCTTCAAAATGCAGCAGAAGTGTCAGTACATACTCTTTGTAAGGAATAAGGTTCGGGTGCTTCGTATCCCAATCGCCTTTGATCTGACTTATCACCAAAGAGGAATCCCCAAATACACTCAAGAACTTGATCCTTAGGTCAATAGCAGCTCTAAGACCCATAATACATGCTTCATACTCCACCATGTTGTTGGTACAGTTGAAACATAATCGGGAAGTGAGCAGTGTATGACAACCCTCGAGAGATATGATTATATCGCCAATACCATTACCCAGTGCATTTGAGGCTCCATCAAAATACATAGACCATCGGGATCCTTCCTCAGGTTCTTCATCCGGTCTAGGTTCTTCATATTCAGTTACCAACATGATATTCTCATCCGGGAACTCAAAATTCATGGACTGGTAGTCATCCACGGCCTGATGTGCAAAATGATCAGCTAACACACTTCCCTTGATTGCTTTTTGGGTTGTGTATTAGATGTCGTACTCGGTTAAGATCATTTTCCATCTTGTTATCCTTCTAGAGAGAGCGGGCTTCTCGAAAATGTACTTGATTGGATCCATGTTAGATATCAACAAAGTAGTGTGGGTCAACATATACTGTCTCAATCGGCGAGCAGCCCATGCCAAAGCGCAGCAAGTTTTATCGAGCAGTGAGTATCGTGTTTCACAGTCGGTAAACTTTTTTCTAAGGTAGTATATTACGTGCTCTTTTCGACCAGACTCATCATGCTGCCCCAGCACACACCCCATTGAATTATATAGCACTGTTAAGTACATTATCAAAGGTCTTCCTTCAGTCGGAGGCATCAGAATAGGAGGCTCTTGGAGATATTGTTTGATTCTGTCAAAGGCTACCTAGAATTCATCATTCCACTTTACCACTTGATCTTTCTTCAGAAGCTTGAAGATCGGCTCACAAGTAGCAGTCAGATGTAAAATGAATCGGGAAATGTAATTTAGGCATCCCAAGAAACCTCTAACTTGCTTCTCTGTACGGGGAGCCGGCATCTCTTGTATGGCTTTCACCTTTGCAGGGTCTACTTGAATACCTTTGTCATTGACAATGAATCCTAGAAGCTTACTAGACCTTACCCCGAAGGTGCACTTGTTCGGATTTAACCTCAGCTTGTACGTCTTCAACCTATCAAATAGCTTTTGTAGATGATCAAGGTGTTCTTCTTCAGTTTGAGACCTGGCTATCATGTCATCGATGTAAACCTATATCTCATGGTGAATCATGTCATGGAACAAAGCTACCATAGCTCGCTGATAAGTTGCCCCAGCATTCTTCAACCCAAACGGCATCACCTTGTAGCAGAAAGTGCCCCACTGTGTAACAAAGGTTGTCTTCTCCATGTCTTCAGGTGCCATCTTGATCTGATTGTAGCCAGAGAAACCTTCCATGAAGGAAAAGACTTTGTGTTGTGCAGTGTTATCAACCAGAACATCGATGTGGGGAAGGGGAAGTCATCCTTGGGGCTTGACATGTTCAGGTCTCTGTAATCCACACACATTTGTACTTTACCATCTTTCTTAGGTAATGGAACCACATAAGCAACCCACTGCGAATAGGAGGTGACAACTAAGAATCCGATGTTGAACTGTTTCATAACCTCTGCTTTAATCTTCTCCGACATCTCAGGGCGCACACGACAGACCTTTGCTTTACCGGAGGGAAGTCTTCTTTAGTAGGCAAATGATGAACCACTATACCCGTGTCAAGTCCTGACATGTCTTCATATGACCAGGCGAAGATTTCAACATACTCATGCAACATCTGTACCAGCCACTGTTTGACACTAAGCTCCAGGTTTGCACCTATCTTAACCTCTTTTCTGTCTTCCTCTGTATCCAAGTTCACTGTCTAAACCGACTCTTCATGAGGCTGTATGGCCCTTTCTTCCTGCTGTAATAGTCTAGCAAGTTCTCAGGGTACCTCACAATCTTCCTCACCTTCGTCCTCGGCTTGGTTGATCAGATTTTCAAAGTCATAATGAGCAGTAGCAGAACTGTTATCATTGGGATCCAGAGTGGATATGGATCTGCATTTGGATACTTGAGTGTGTGTAAGAGCATAGTTGTATAGACAGAATAAAAGAAAAGAAAGACAAAGAGCGCAAAATTTATATGCAAACGTCCAATGCTTTATTAATGTCATATGAAAATGAAACATGATAACCCTCACAAATAGAACCATTGTGCCCTAGGTAAGATACATGGATATAGAGTTTATAATGTTTTTAAGTTACATATCCGAAAAAATCAAAAGACAATTACTCCTAAACAAAAGTAATCGGTACAAAGTCCCTGGCAGTCCAGTTATCGAGTCCACTGTTGGTAGTCGGGAAGATCCAACTGTTAATGTCGGAATCACCATCATTGTCTTCAAGTGCATTGACCCCAGGATTACTGATGCGTAGGGGAGGTCCTCCATCCCGAGCATGAAGAACAGCCCTTTGAGCACCTGTAGTAAAGCCCAAATCAGATTTGTCAAACTTGTAATGAATAACCGGGAGCTGACCCCAAATGGTAGACCCACCTTCTTCAACCACTGCTTGTGCATCCTTGAGAGAAGCCATCTTTAAGGGAGGTTTGATGACCTTCAGAGGACTGACGGTAGTCTCTGCTGTAGCCATAATTTGTGGTACCTCTTCGAAGTTCTGGCAAGGAGCCCTGATGAACTCGACATCCATCTCTACGTACCTGAAGGAGTTCAAGTGACTGATCATGTACTCCTCTTCCCCATGCACAGTGACAATCTTTCCTCTTACTGGGTACTTCAACATTTGGTGGAGGGTAGAAGTAACAGCCCCAACCCCATGTATCCAAGGGAGTCCTAACAATCAAGAATATGATGGTTTGATACCCATTACGTAGAAAGTGGAGTCGAAGGTCTGGGAACCAACTTTGATAGGGACATCCACTTCCCCGTGCACCATCCTCTTCGAACCATCAAAAGATCTCACTAATATATTAATAGGCTTCAAGGTCAAGCCCTCGTAGTCCAATCTGTCCATAGCTTTTTTAGGTAGCACATTCAACAAGGAGACAATATCTACCAAAACATGGGCCAGAGTCGTGCACTTGCATTCAACAGAAACATGAAGAGCATCATTATGCTTTCTCACTTTTGGTGTCAGATCTGCGTCAGAAAAACCCAAACCATTATCAGTAGTCAGACTAGCCACACAATCTTCAAACTGATTAGCAGATGTCTCTTGTGGCACGTGAGCCGTCTTCAGAAACTTAACCAAAGCCTTCGCATGGGCCTCGGAACACAACAACAAAGCCAACATAGAAATTTTGGACGGGGTCTGCCCCAGCTGCTCGACCACATTATAGTCGCTCTTCTTTATTATCTTCAAAATTTCCTCCATTTCTTTCTTGGAAGCTTCTGGTATGGTTACTGAATTAGCTTTTGTCAGGACAGACTCAATCAGTATGTCTTTGCCTCGAGTCTCGATGATGGGAGGGTCAACAGGAGTGATTACTAGAATTATAGTAGTAGTCTTAGGTGGAACCATAACAGGAATTATCACAGGTCCGATAGCAGTCTTTGGAGTAGAAATCTCATGGGAGAACACTCTTCCACTTCTTGTTATTTTACTGGTTCCAGCAATATTGACGATGTCAGAATCAGTATTTTCAGCAATCTTGTATTCAATGGCTAGCATGTCCTACTTTACGCCGTAGTAATAGACGTCGGCCCCATAGTTCCAAGGAACAACTTTGTCCGAGGAGTATGGGATTGGCCCAAGCATGGTTATGATCCATAGAGTCACCTTCGGAATTGATGTAATCCTGACGGGTCTCTTAGTGGAGGCCCTGGGAGGATTGGCAGAAATGGTTATGATATCAATGTCTTCACAGGAAACAGTCGAAACATGGGTCTTCTCAAACAGGATCCCTTTGTCATCCATCAGGCGCTGAACACCTGCCTTCAACAAAGGGCAACCAGTCGGAACAAATGAACAAAAGTGGCAACCTTCACCATAACCCGGAAATAAATCATCCTTCAACAAAATCTCTTTGATAGTCATGAGCGGGGTCACAAATTCTTCCACAGAGGTCATAAACACATCTTCATCAACGGTATTAACACCCCGACCATGTTTCGGCATAGGAGCAGTGATAACGTTAGGAGTCTCCGGGGGATCAAATTCAATCTCCTTAGCATCAATCAGATCTTGTACTTTGTTCTTCAAAGTCCAGCAGTCATTGGTGTCATAGCCTGGACTCTTCGAATGGTAAGCACAACGAGCATTCGGTTTATAGTATGGAGAGGTGGTGTTCGGATTCTTCAGAGCTTCCCTCAGAGTAACCAGATTGGACTTCAGCAACTAAGGTAAAACCTGAGACAGCGTCATGTTGATCCAAGTGAACTGTCTAGCTGGCCTTTCTGCTCTCGGCTGATTATTTCTTTGCTGAGCAGGTGCAGGGTTGGGAATCATAACAGCCCCTACCGCCGGATGGTGTTCGGTTCGATTCTGATTCTTTTGGTTGTAGACAGCACTGACTTCCTTTTTACCTACAAACGGCTTCCTTGCAGCACTAGAAGAGGCATCCTTCTAAATTTTTCCACTTCGGATTCCAGCTTCCACTCTTTCCCCTGTTAAGATCAGTTCATTAAAACCCACCGATGAACTTCCAATCAGATGGTTGAAGAATGGCCCAGTCAAAGTCCCCAGAAACATATCCACGAGCTCCCTGTCAGCCAAGGGAGGTTGAACTCTTCCAACCAAATCTCTCCATTTATGAGCGTAATCCTTGAAACCCTCGTCCGAACCCATAGATAGATTTTTGAGTTGTGTACGGGTGGGAGAGAGGTCTGCATTATACTGATAATGCTTATAAAATGCAATAACAAGGTCTTCCCAGTTATGGTCATTGGCTCTTTCCAGCTGATAGAACCAATCCAATTGTGTTCCAGACAGACTGTCTTGGAAGAAATGAACCCATAAGTCTTTGTTAGCAGTATGAGGCTGTATATTCCTCACATAAGAACGGAGATGCATTGTGGGATAAAAGACCCCATCATACTTAGAAAATATCGGTGCCTTCAACTTTGGGGGGATGACAACCCCAAAGACCATACCCAACTCTTCAAAATCCAGCCCAGGAACCTTCTGGATTTCCATAGCGCTCAGACGCTCTTCTAACTGCTTCTACCTTTCATCAGTCGGAGGGTACTGCTCCTCATTGTAATCAGTTTCATTGTCAGACTCTTTAGGACTAGGGTGCTCTTCTCTGGCTTCGACTTCTTGATTCTCTCCCTCTTTAGATGAAGAAGCTAAATCAACAACCCTTCTTGGTGGCCCTCTTAACCTTCTGCTCATATGTGCCACACCGGCTGTCCTCTTGGTCTTCTTGTTCTTCTTAACAAACAGAGCCTTCAACTCTTCCTGTCCTTTGGCCAGAGCCACAATCATTTACTAGAATTGTATGTTCTGAGTCTGAAGATCTTTCACAGTTTGTTCAAGAGCCATTGCTGAAATAAACAGCGGAGGAGATGTGAAACCTGTTATGAATCTTGTTATGCAATGATATGTATGAGATGCGTATGAAATGATTTCAAAGACTTTGGGAAATTTAAATTTGCGAACCAAAATGAAACAAAAATTTTATTAGTTGAATTCAAAGTTCAGTTTCCTTTTAGGCGTTACAATTAAAACAAATCTAAAAACTAGAAAAATAAAAAATCCCATGGATGCTTCCTCTTTGTGCCGAGGTAGACATTAAGTCCTCTTTCCTCATTGAGCTGCTTTGTGAGCTCTAAAACCTTCCTCTCCTGGGTATAGAACTGATCCCTATAAGTATCCCGCTCTTTCTTCAACTGAATCCAAGACCTCTGTAATTCTCTAATATCCGTGGGCATATCAGGATAGAGAACCGTGTAAGGAATGCCCCATTCAGTAGCAGGTTCCACAATCACTGGAAAAACAGCCATATAGGGCATCATAAGTTTTTGGGCGCGAGCTCATACCCATTGGAGATAAGGTTCCATAGGAATGGAAGCCTTTGGCCCCAAATCCTTGGCTCCAGATCTGTTTACCATGCTCAAAGCTCGTATGAACCTTTGGAGATACCCTTGAACATCATCCTCATAGTTGAATATAATGCCCTCGATAAGTAACTCATGGGGGCCATCCCTTCGAGTATAACCAAATTGTCACAGAGATAAACAAGGATTGTAGGTTATGCCCCCTTTGATGCCAAGTAATGGGACATTAGGGTACTCCCCACAGTGGTCAATAATAGCAGTGTTTTCCATAGCTCGGGAACACGAGAGAATATTCGTGTGAGCGAGTGACATTATCCTTTGCGACCAACACAAACCTTCTTTATTCTTCAGTACGGACTTAGGGAGGTGATAAATAAGCCACCTCGACAGCAATGGCATGCAGCACATAAGAACCCCTCTTCTCTTCATGGTACGAGTATGGAGAGCGTGCAAAATATCTCCGAGCAAGGTAGGCACGGGGTTGCGAGAGAGGAAGATCTTGATAGCATTCACATCTATGAATAATTCTGGATTAGGGAATAGTACTTAACCATAGATTAGAAGGGCCAAGACCTCCTCAAAAGCCTGAAAATCCATATCATCCCAAAAAAGCTAGGCCTTGTCTATCAGGAACTTGGCTAGAAAACCCTTGACTCCCCTTCTTGTTTCCCAATTGGATACCACGTCGACCTGTTTCAGATGCAAGGCTGAGGCAATAACTTCTGGCTTAGGAACTTCTTCCAGACTTTTGAAAGGCAAATGTTCAAGAATGGGTATATCCAATAACTGAGAGAACTCTTCCATGGTAGGCACCAAATGATAGTCTGGAAAGGTGAAGCAGTGATGCTTGGGATCAAAGAACTGAAAGAGTACACTCATCATATTTTCATCAAAGTTTGAAGTAACCAGGTTGAGAAGTAGACCACGTCTCTTAGTGAACGCAGAAGTTTCAGGGACCTTTGATACTAGCTCCTTGAGTTGGGAAGGTATTTTCACAAAGCTGATTCGGATAATGTTTCTACGGGCGAAATCCATGATCTTCTAAACAGAACAAAGATAAATTCCCTTGGTCCTTGAAATGATTAGTGCAATAACAATGGATGCTATGTTATGATGCATGATGTCATGATAAATCATAGGTATAGCAAACACAGACAAATCACACCAAGTTCTTAGGTTTAAGGCCTGCTTGAGTTTTAAGGTCATACCCTCTTGAAGTTTAGTTGGTTTCAAACCTGTCTTAGAAAAGTAACCGGGTTCGAAAGATTCTCAATATCACTGATCATCCTTTATCCGGCATTATTTCAGCTCAAGCAATCTTTTCTTGCAGCCAAAATATCCCAAAAGTCTGATCTCAATGAGTGTAGCATCGAGTATCAACCAATCCTCAGCTTTATACCGAGACCGACTATCTCACTACTTTCTAATTCCCAAGTTTGTTCAACTAAGGTTCTAAGGTCTGTTAGTGCTTCACGACACCACGCAGCGGCCCCGTATTCTCCTCATTTCCACACGAAGGATACCGGTACCAACCAAAGTGTCACACCAATACAACCATCACTTAAACCATATCGGTCTACGCTGTACAGTCTCCACGATCTATTGCTTTTTACCTAAAAAGTGTCCCCAGATCCGGGTGTAGGAGCTTTAATAATACCCAAACAAAACCCTTTAAGAATAAAGCATACAAAACAAACAAGAAAGCAATTTAAAAAATGACCTAGATCCTAAGGTATACCCCACTTATATAAGTCCCCAGCAGAGTCGCCAGTTCTGTGATACGGTGGCAGAACCGACTGTTAATACTGGTTTGCGTTTTTTGTTTGCAAAATGTCGCGGTAAGCCAGAGTCGCCACTGACTTTTATTTTATCCAATTAGGAAAAGGAAAAAGAACAGAAAAAACCTTTTTCGAGATGTTTCTGAGTACGGGGGGTAGGTTATAGAAAGGGAAGGTGTTAGCACCCTTTCTATCTGTGGTTTTCCACAGGCTCTTAGGTACTTGCTCATTTTGAAATTGCTTGTGTGTGCTTGTTTTGAAAAGTTTTGTTTTACTTCATTTTAACCCTTGTTTCTGTCCTCAAGAGTGTTACGAAGTTGTTTTTGAAAACTTTGTTTGAAAAGTGTTGGTGTGAAAAAAGTTTGTTTGTTTGAGAAAGTACTTAGGAACTAATCTACCTACTCGAAAAAGACTGTTCGTTTTCCTTTAGACAATGCTATCCCATTATTGAGAAATAGGTAGCACCATCGTTAGAGTTTTAAAGGGACGTTCGAAGGGACGACATGGTCTCTGAAGGCAACAAGTAAGGATACCTTAGCATTTCGAAGAGACTATCGTCATAACATCAATTCATAGGCAACTCGAGGGACAAGTAGGGACTATGATCTTTATGACGACTTTGAATCGCATGTCATGGCTAAGGTATCCCTACGTTCGAGGGACACGACCATTATTTCTGAGGCAACTAAGTGAGGCAAACCCTAGGAGTGAGCATGTGCATGTGTTTGATTTCAGTTATTTAATCTTTGCACAATTAAGGTGGTCTACTGTTTTAATTTTCAGTTAGTCTTTCCATACAATCCTATTAACATTCACCTAAGCAGTTTATAGTTTGCGAAAATTAAAATGCGGGAAAGTTTAAAGTCCTAGTTATTACAAGGCTTTTGCAGATACATAATTATCTTGACTAAAAATAGAAATGCGGAATTTTAAAACCCTAATTATATCTATTACAACCCGAAGCAGATACAATAATAGAAAAAAAGAATTAAAAATGCGTGCGACGATTTAAATGCGAGAGTTAAAGAACCCTAAAAATTTAATTAAAACAAATATTTAGGTTATTATTATTTTTTGAGAAAAAATTAATTAGGTTATGTATAACTTAAAACCCTAATTCTAATTTATTTAAATTAAAAAAACAATTAATTTGCCCTAAATAATTAAACTAATTAAGGAAACAAAATATTTTTTATGAAAAAAGATTTTTTTAGGATTTTGTGATTTTTTTATTTAATAAAAAAAGAAAATAATTTTTGTGTTATTTTGTGAAAGGAAAATAAGTAAATAATAAAAATAAGAATTAAAAATAAAAGAATTAGAGATGAGCCTGTATTGAAGCTGAAAAGGGGGGAGTGCATGTCTGAATTGTTAGGCCCATTAGTTGCTGAGCCCAGTCAACGCGTGAGGTTCAGTGTTGTGCTCTTTCTGATGGTTTATGGTATGCCTTGAACGTTGGGCGTTGGATCTGGATTGATTATGAATCTGTTGGCTGGATATTGTGGTGCATGGTGGACTCCTGGAACGTGTAACGCGCTAGATTTGTGATTAAACATTGAGAAAACAATAAAACGCTTGGACCTGGGATCGAACCCAGGTCCTTTCCACTTTCAAACACGGGCTTCACCACTGGGCTACATTGTTTAGTTGTTAATAAAATAATAACAATCAATATTATATGAAACAAGGTGGATAACTGAAAGAAAACAAAAACACGCGCGTTATTCAAATGGACCAGTGATATCCATCCACGTTATCTTCTTCTTCCTTGTCCGTCATATTAGGCTAAATACTTTTACCTACGGCCAGGACTCCATAGCTAAAACCCTTCAAGCTTCAAAAATCAAGAAAACGCATGATAAATTAAGGGTGAGTACATGGGTCAACTCGTCTTGATGCCACGAGCATCATGGTACCCTTTTCTTGGGCCAATTTCAACTGTATCAAGAAGCCCTAAAACGTGACTTCAAACCCTAGATATGTTATTCATCAGTGTATGCCTCAAAACATTAATTAAACCAATCCAACACGTTGCAAACATGACAACATACACAAATATACCATTAAAACATGTTCATGATGCAAGAATCACAGTAATCGGATTTTGAAAAAGAAGCAAACTGTGACGATCGTATTTCCTGTTTCTGGGCTTGGGAGGACTGGCAAATGATTGGAAATCATTCTGGAGATGTCTAGGAATCGATTGGTAGCTTTGAAATGCTTTAAATTTCCCTCTAGGTTGGAAAACAGATCACCACTTTTTATCAATTTTTTCAGTTTTGCTTTGTGCTCTCACGACCTGCAATCCTTGCTTTTTTGGCTTGGTTATGTTCAACATATATACTAGAACGAATTAGGTCAACAAAAATGCCTTGTATCTTTGAAGATCATCAAGATTTGATTTGGTTTTTCTCTTGTATGATATGTTTCCAAAATAAGCCTAATCATGCCTATTTTGATTCAATTTGTTTTGCACATTTTGGATATGATTTTTCAGCCTAATTGGATTTGATTCCTACAAAAAATCAGATCAAAAATCTATCTTTTGTATTTTTTGCAATTTATTTGATTTAATTTGAATTTTAAATAATAAAAAATAAAAATAAAATAAATAATGAAGAAAATAAAGTGTAGATGCTGATTTGGGTCATGGACCATGTCACACGCAAGATTCAATCCTGAAAACTAGGCCCATTTGACAAAAAAGTATTTTTGAGCACATTTGACTTTTGGCAATTTTGCAAAAATGGTCAACTTTGACAAGGCATATCTCCTCCAATTTTAACCCTAGAGAGGTTTTCTTTGACTTTTTATAAAGCTTGGTATGTCCTCTAAATAAAACATTTGGTCTCATCTCAATTGGGTCTTCCATGTTCATGTAAGAAGCTTTGACCCAAGAGGTGTTTTTGTTGACTTTTCAAAAGGACCTATAATGTAGAAGTTCATATCTTTTGATGAGTGCATATTTTGAACTTGTGGGATGAAGATGAATTGTAGGGAATTGCATCCTCTTAAAAATGAGACTTGGATGGGAAATATTTGATAAAGTATGAAGAAGTTATGCTTGGTCAAAGTTTGGTTGACTTTTCCTATGAAACCCTAATTTAGCAACTTTTGGGTTTTGATGAATTTGGGGCATTACTTGAAGAATCATGATCAACCCTTGATAAAATTATGGATATCACTTCAATATGTTGATGTTAACCAAAAATCTTGAAGTTTGACTGTATGTGGGCCACAGTTGACTTTTGACCCAGTACAGTTGATTTTCAAACATCTAGGCAATTGACTGAGCAAACTTCTTGTGTAAGGCATGAAACTTGACATGGATGATCTTGAAAACATATTAGGACCATGTAAGGAATTTGGTACCTTTGGATCTCCCTCACCCTGATGAAAATGGAAACCCTAATTTGAGGTACATTGGCTTAGGAGAGAGTTTGTCTGGTCAACTCTTGGGCATCCTTGAGCAAGTTGGGAACCTCAATGGGCATGTGTTGAGTAAAATGAGAGGGCAAATTTTGGAGTACAACAATGACGCTAATTCGCGTTCTAACAAGACTGTTCATAGCATTCTCATTTCTTAAGTCTAAATTCTTGAAATACTGTTTACTAATCCGCTTGTTTAGAAGCATATATTTTGTAAACAAACTTTGTTCAAATTGTTGTTTGATTGTGCCTTAAGGGACCATTTGGTAAGAATTCTTAAGAAGTCTAAGGTTAGTGTGTCTTAGAGGCTGCAACGTTAGTCACTTGCAGTTAGCTTGTGCATTGTAATAATCTGTTTGATTATTGGATTAAAACCTTGTTGAGAAAAGCGAAATCACCTTGGCGGGTGAATAAGACTAGCTTGATAGTTTTCAAGTGAACTAGTTTAAACATAACTTGTTCTTTACTTCCTACATCTTATCTTTATTATTAATAAGGGGATATTTTTTAAAGAAACTTTTTTGATTTAAAATCCAATTCAAACCCCCTTCTTGTGTTTTTCACACTTTCACCTTTTGATTAAATTGTGATGTCATATTCAACTAATGATCAATACTCTTTTGATTACAAAAAGTTCTGCATCAACATAGCCTAAAAGTCTTAGTAACCATCAAAGCATGGAATTGCTTGTTGAACGAAGTTACTATTTTCAGATGCCATTTACTATTACAAGAAAGCTACTGCTTCAATCTCTATCAGGCTAGGATGGACTCTAGTACTAAATATTTAAACACTCACAACTTAAAATAATACAAAATTTAGTAGGAAAATTGAGAATTTTTTTTGAATAACCATGTATTAAAAAAAAATCGCAAATAACCACGTTTCGGAAAAAATTACGCAAATAACCATGTTTTAGATGACTCCCCAAAGGAGGAGCCATCTCACTTGGCGCCTACACCCATTATTTAAGGGGAGGCGCCATCTTACTTGGTGCCTAGGTGCTTAGGGCATGCCCTAAGCCAAGTGAGATGGCGCCTTAGTTCAATTCTAGGGCAAATTTCGCGTTTTTTTTCCCAGTCGGGTGCTTTGCGTATTCGATACAGGATCAACAAAATTGACTTTTTACTAAAAAAAATGATTACACCCATATGTACTACATTAAAAAAACAGATAAATCAGTGATCCCCCGGAACCCGGTAATGACCCCCGGTTCCACATCCCCGTCCTTGCCTTTCCCGTGCTGGGTGTCGTCGCGTTTCCTGTTGTGGCAGGGTCGATGGCCCAGTGAAGTCAATGTGTTCCGGATCTATGAAATCAGTCAGATCTCCATATCTAGAAGATCCGCTTTGGTACAGTCGGTTACCCATACCCTCAAATTTGGTCGTATTGGCGGTGGGTGGGGTTCCATAGTGGGTCTGTAGCATTGATCGTCTGAGTACCGGGGGGGGGGGGGGGGGGGGGGGTAGAAAGGAAATGGATCTTGGGGTGTTTGGTATTGAGGATGTTGGGTGGTTTGGTGATACTGTGGTTGATGGTAAGTTGGGTCGGTTGGTTCGTAATCTTCGGACATTCCTAGATCAGGGCTAAGGCTGGATGTTGAGGGGCCCATATCGGGATATACAGAAGACTAAAATTGTGTGTGGGGTATGCGGGTGTGTTGTTATTGTGATTGGTATTGCGGTTGGGTGTGAGGCATATGGGGGTATTGGTACTGAGGTGGTGATTGTGGTTGGTTGTGGGGCATTTGGGTGTAATTGTGTTGTGGTGGGGACTGTGGTTGGGTGTTTGTGGTTCTATTTCGTCTGGGGGGTTGGTGGGAGGTTGATGTGTGTTGGGTTTGTTGTTGGGGAAACGAGGGTTGTTCCCATTGTGTTTGTGGGTCAACCAAATACCTTGGATGAGACACGTGCATTTCAGGGTTACTAACCGACCTGTACCAAGATAAATACTGATCCGTGTGTCGCATATTACCATGATTGAGGAAAACCGGGAATTGTAAGACATGTCGGTGACGCCTCTGCCACATCTTACACCATTCTGGAGCAAAGTCTTTCCAGTTGGTAAGACCCCACTGGGCGTCGACCCTTTTGAGATGCCACGGGGACAAACAAGTCATATCACTTGGTATCTCTTGATGCATTCCGAACTGCATCTTCACACGGTCACTGTGGTGCATCTCCATAACATTGAACCGTATGATTACAGTCTTGGAGCTCCAAATTGCTACATCCTCGGGGTTTGGTTCATGGCCCAAACCCAAATATGGCCTCCAGACAAACTGCGAAAAAAATTAAATCAGGTTAATGAAAACGTAATATATAAATAATTTAAATGAAGAAAAGTTGAAAGGTATGATGTACATCATCCGGGCCTAGGTGATCCAATAGATTGCGGTATAGTGCGACATTGAATCTTGGATTCTTGCCGTAATCCATACCCCTCACGCAATACCTAAAGGAAATGAAAAACATTTTATTTTTAGCATATATTTGGTGAAGAGATGAATAGTAATAAATGATATAACTTGATGACTTACTTTGTTGCGTACGGGAAAATGAAAGTGTTGTTGTTCACGGGGTTTAAGGACTCCATCCTCCACCAACCCCAGGCTTGTAGTAAAAAAGTGCAGCCATAAAATGTACATTTTTCCTTGACTGCATTTTTGCACAAGGAACTGTATAGGTGAGATAAAACTGCAGAACCCCAACTATACTTTCTTGTTTTTTCAAAATATCTAAGTAAATGTAAATACATAAAATTTACACTATTTCCCGTACTTTCGGGAAATAAAAAGATTCCAAATAGTATCATTAGATAAGTTCTGGATTTTACTACCCTGTCTTGCTCGGAGGAATTTTCGTTTAATTCCAAACTTGCATAATGATTTTTAAGCTCAATGAGTAGTATACCCTGATCTCTCGCACCACCACCATCAACCATATCCCTGCCCAACAATTCTTCACACTGAGAATTGGGTTGTTGAACCGACTCGTTAACGGACTTACCATCGACAGGGAGACCCAGTAACATGTACACATCCTCTAGCGTGACGGTACATTCACCTATTGGCAGGTGAAATGTATGGGACTTTGGTCTCCACCTTTCCAACATTGCAAGAATGAACTTCGAATCAATTGTGCAGTTGGAGATCTTTATAACATGTCTGAAACCTGCGTATTCTAGATATAGTATGATAAATGGGTCGGGAGTCAGGTAGTTGTGAGACCGGATTCTGAATCTTTTGGTATCCTGAGTTCATAATGTAAAAGGTGTAAGATTAAGTAAGATGAACAAAGCATTATCTGAAGTATAAAAAATGTATAACCAAAATAGAAACTTACAAATGCGGCAATGTTGTCCCTTGTGCCTCTGTGAGAATCGCCCATTGTGAGAAGAGTCATTGTTGAAAATGCTTGAGATTATGAAAGACTTAGAAAGTGTAAGAGATTATGAAATACTTTGTAGCAGAGAGTGAGACGATTGTGGGTGTGAGAGAAGTATGTTATGCTCTGTATTTATAGGCAAAAAATTTCAGAGTAAGTGAGGTGGTAGCTGGTGCATGCATGCATGATAAGTGTCACTCATGCAGAGTAGGCACAACTAGGTGGCAGCCTTGGAGAAGGCATCTCTGCATGCATGTAACACGATTTGACATTAAGGGAGGCGCCATTGGACTTGGAGAAAGAGTTCAAAAATTAAAGTTGTCGCCATCCCCATTGGCGAATAAGAGGTGTCATGGGTTGTAGAGTAGGCGCAGGCTAGGCGACAGCCTTGGGGATGCCATGCCTGAATGCATGTAACACTATTGGAGGTGATGGAAGGAGACTTACAAGTAACAGTGTAGGTGCAGAGTAGGCGTAGGCTAGGTGGCAGCCTTGGGGGTTACATCTCTACATGCATGTAACACGATTGGACATTAAGGGAGGCGCCATTGGACTTGGCGAAAGAGTACAAAAATGAAAGGTGTCGCCATCCCCATTGGCGAATAAGAGGTGTCATGGGTTGCAGAGTAGGCGCATGCTAGGTGACACCCTTGGGGATGCCATTCCTGAATGCATGTAACACTATTGGAGGTGATGGGAGGAGACTTATATGTTACAGTGTAGGTGCAGAGTAGGCGCTGGCTAGGTGGCAGCCTTGGGGGTTACATCCCTGCATGCATGTAACATGATTGGACATTAAGGGAGGCGCCATTGGACTTGGCGAAAGAGTACAAAAATGAAAGGTGTCACCATCCCCATTGGAGAATAAGAGGTGTCATGGGTTGCAGAGTAGGCGCAGGCTAGGTGACAGCCTTGGGGATGCCATGCCTGAATGCATGTAAAACTATTGGAGGTGATGGGAGGAGACTTACATGTTAAAGTGTAGGTGCAGAGTAGGCGCAGGCTAGGTGGCAGCCTTGGGGGTTACATCTCTGCATGCATGTAACATGATTGGACATTAAGGGAGGCGCCATTGGACTTGGAGAAAGAGTTCAAAAATTAAAGTTGTCGCCATCCCCATTGGCGAATAAGAGGTGTCATGGGTTGTAGAGTAGGCGCAGGCTAGGCGACAGCCTTGGGGATGCCATGCCTGAATGCATGCAACACTATTGGAGGTGATGGAAGGAGACTTACAAGTAACAGTGTAGGTGCAGAGTAGGCGTAGGCTAGGTGGCAGCCTTGGGGGTTACATCTCTACATGCATGTAACACGATTGGACATTAAGGGAGGCGCCATTGGACTTGGCGAAAGAGTACAAAAATGAAAGGTGTCGCCATCCCCATTGGCGAATAAGAGGTGTCATGGGTTGCAGAGTAGGCGCATGCTAGGTGACAGCCTTGGGGATGTCATGCCTGAATGCATGTAACACTATTGGAGGTGATGGGAGGAGACTTACATGTTACAGTGTAGGTGAAGAGTAGGCGCAGGCTAGGTGGAAGCCTTGGGGGTTACATCTCTGCATGCATGTAACACGATTGGACATTAAGGGAGGCGCCATTGGACTTGGCGAAAGAGTACAAAAATGAAAGGTGTTGCCATCCCCATTGGAGAATAAGAGGTGTCATGGGTTGCAGAGTAGGCGCAGGCTACGTGACAGCCTTGGGGATGCCATGCCTGAATGCTTGTAACACTATTGGAGATGATGGGAGGAGACTTACATGTTACAGTGTAGGTGCAGAGTAGGCGCATACTAGGTGGCAGCCTTGGAGGTTACATCCTTACTTAATTCAAATTCAGTATGACCTATTTAGTATTAATTTATTAAAACACTAATTCACTTAATCTGTCAAACCTTCCAACCTTCAAACCTTCATACAATCAAACCTTCAAACAATCAAACATACAAACCTTTGAATAACTCATAAACTTCAAACATTCCAACCTTCAAACCTTCCAACCTTCAAACCTTCATACAATCAAACCTTTAAACCTTCAAACAATCAAACATACAAACCTTTGAATAACTCATACACTTCAAACATTCCAACCTTTAAACCTTCAAACCTTCAAACAACCCTACGCAATGGCCTCTGCACCCCAATATGTCATCAATTCACATTTCAACGGTGAGACATACATTTGTCCCACCTCTGGGTTTTTGTTTAGAGACACAGACAACATTCGACTTCTTTTAAACGTGAAAGCCAATTTCTCGTACTTCAAAAAATGATTAGAGGCCAAACTTGGACGAGGCCCGGTAGCACAGATATTTTATCAGAATCCAGTTTTTTTTTAAACAACCAAATAATATTTTATAAGGTTGAGGTTCAAGATGACGAGGATCTTCAAAATATGTTTTCCAGCCATGTGTATTCTGGGTATGGCTCTATTGAGTTGTACATTATGCTGCGAGAGCCTCAGGTGACACAAGTGGTTGATCCTTTAGAGAACGAACAAGCAGAAGTAGATGTAGTTGATGAAGAAGAAGAAGATGACGAGTTAGAGTTTGATGCAATGGTGAATGATGATTCTGACGTTGATGGCATACCTAGTATTCCTGCAAACCACCTCCGCACATGACAAACTTCAACATAGGCGGAGATGAACCGTCTACTGATTTATTTTTCAATCCGTATATGCAGTCGGATGAAAACTTAAAAGAGAAGGACAAGTTTCGTAACAGAGAAGAAGGCATCAGAGCCATAAAAAAATTCCACATGCTTAACTCGGTCGATTTTAAGGTGGACCGTGTCAACCTAGAAAGGTACAAGATCAAGTGTGTCCACCCTGACTGTATGTTCAAGCTCACTGCATCATACAGATTAAGAGGTGATTGCTGGGTCATAGGTTCCATGACTACCCACACTTGTGTAAGTTCTACCCAATCACAGGACCACCGAAAACTTAATTACAATCTCATTTGTCAAGAAATCCTACCACTGGTCAGCAACGACCCATCTTTGAAGGTGAAAACCATCATCTCCCACATCACCATGGTTTTTAACTATACTCCATCTTACCGTAAGGCATGGTTAGCAAAGACTAAGGCGATTGAAAAGGTGTATGGAAACTGGGAGGAGTCATACCAAGAACTTCCTCGCTACCTGAATGCACTCAAGACTTATTCTCTGGGTACTGTTTACGTTTTGGAAACAGTGCCAGCATACGCCCAAGATGGTAGTCAACTAAACAGAAACGAAACATTCAGTCGAGTGTTTTGGGAATTTCAACCTTGCATCACAGGGTTTGCATCATGCAAACTAATTATACAACTTGATGGGACTTGGTTGTATGGGAAATACAAAGGCACGCTACTGATGGCAGTTGCACAAGATGGAAACAACAACATTTTCCCAATTGCCTTTTCCCTAGTCGAGGGGGAGACCGGTGGTGCTTGGAGCTTTTTTCTGAAAAACCTGCGAACACACATGGCTCCTCAACCAGATCTCTGTTTGATCTCGGACAGACATGCCTCCATTGAAAGTGCCTACAATAATCCTGCAAACGGTTGGCATGACCCTCCTTCTACGCATGTCTATTGCGTTAGGCATATCATCCAGAATTTTACGAAGGAGATCAAGGACAAAACACTAAGGAAAGTGGTTATGAATGCGGGATATGCATTGACACAACCCACGTTCAAATATTACCGCAACGAGATCCGTTTGTCAAATTCGGAAGCCGGTAGGTGGATCGATAATATTCCGGTGGAAAAATGGACTAGGTCATACGACAATGGCCAAAGATGCGGGCACATGACAACGAATCTTATTGAATCGATGAATGGGGTATTCAAAGGCATATGAAACCTCCCGATCACTGCATTGGTAAAATCTACGTATTTTAGGATGGCTTCGTTGTTTGCCAAACGAGGTGAAATATGGAATGAGATGTTGCAATCTGGACAACTATAGAGTGAAAGCTGCACGAAGTACATTAAGGCAGAAAGTGCCAAAGCCAACACTTATATGGTTATACGGTTTGACCGACACAACCACAACTTCATTGTGAACGAAACAATCGACCACAATGAAGGCCTGCCAAGACAAGAATATAGGGTCATACTACCTTCTCGTTGGTGCGATTGTGGCAAGTTTCAAGCCTTTCGTATGCCTTACTCTCATGTCATTGTCGCTTGTGCTTATACCCATCAAGACGTGCTACAACTTCTGTCACACATTTACAAATCTGAAACGTTGCTCAGCATTTACAACAACAACTTTCCTTTGGTAGCAAAACCAGATTATTGGCCTGCATACAACGGTGAAATAGTGTGGCACAATGACCAAATGCGAAGGAACAAGAAGGGTCGTCCCAAAAGTAAGCGCATCACAACCGAAATGGACGAACTTGACAAGCCGGAAAGAAAGTGTGGTTTATGCCGTCAGGTCGGTCACAATCGCAAAAATTGTCCGAATCAGGCGTCTGCCTCGACCACATAAAAAATGTAATACATAAAATCTTTCCTTAATTATGTTGTAAACATTAGGGTTTTTTGTATATAATGCATTGCATAATATTATAAAATTGGATAGTAATTTTTAGACAATTTTTATGTTTTAAATTCTGCACTGCATAATACATTGGTTCTGAACAACATAATTTTTATGTGGATCTGAAGATGCATCTTTTGAAACACTTTTTAAGTATTAAAAAATCAACACATGAGACTATATGGATGTACATCTCCGAAGATGTATCTCTGAATTTTGCTACAATAAATATTGCGCGTACAAGAAAAAAAACACGATATTCCGTCTACGAAATTACAACTGTTAAAACAATTTCATCTGACCCATGCATCATCAACATTACGTCGCTGTCTGTTTTGACTTCCTCCAACCATACATTAGTTATTCTTGTCGCATGTGAGGTTGTTGTCCGTTTTCGCTGGATCCTTCGAATTTTCCCCCCTCCGCAATGTCTCCATCTAGCCATCGCATCAACTCCCGCTTCAGACGCTCCATGAAGTGAATGTGCCAGAATTTCATTTTCATCGCAGGTTTCGTGGCGGAGAAGATAACGTAACCATCTCTGGTAAAAATCATGGGTGATGTCATGACGCAAATAACAGAGTAAAAAATAAGAAAACAGTGTGAGAAAGTATGAGAAATGACAGAGAAACAGACGAATTATTTATAAAAACAACATTTTGCCCTAGTTTTGTCCTAGGAGCCAAGTGAGATGGCGCCTCCTCTCACTTTTAAAGTGCATGCGCCATCTCACTTGGCTAAAAGAGAGAGGAGGCGCCATGTGAGATGGCGTCTAGGGCAAAACTCTAGGTGGAGGCGCCAAGTGAGATAGCTCCTCCTTTGAGGAGTCATCTGAAACATGTTTATTTGCGTAATTTTTTCCGAAACGTGGTTATTTACGAATTTTTTTTTAATACTTTATTATTGAAAAAAAAAATTCGAAAATTGAATTGATGGATGGACTGTAGGACCAAATATTGAAACACTCACAACTTACAATAATACAAAATTTAATAGGAAAATTGAATTGATTAAAACAAAAGACATATTTAACATTTTAAATAGGAATTAAAATAACCACCCACTATCACATTCTAACCCCCACTACGACATCGTAAAATAACACGGAGCTTACACGGAGCTTAATGACTGAAACGAAATCTTATGCAAACAACTCATACTTACTACGATTTATTTAAAACAAGAATTACTAATTAAATTTTAACATTTTTTCTTCTTTTTAAACTTTAGTAATCACTTTTGTTTTTATATTTAGTTCTAGATTTATATTATTTATTTTCTTTTATGCAATTTGTTAGTAGCATTCTATTAGAACATCTTTGATAGAGGTTGGAATTCTTGTGACTTAGATATCTGTGTCAATTGTCTCTTTCCTGTTGAAAAAATGGTTTTTCTTTCCTTTTGAAATTTTATAAAGTGGCAATGCAGAATTACCTCGAAGAATTGATTGTTTCTCTTTCCTGTTGAAAAAATGGTTTTTCTTTCCTTTTGAAAGCAACATTATACTACATGTCAACTAACATGTATACTACATGTCAAAAAAAGCAACATGTATTGTTTGAAGTATTATTTTATTTGCTTAAGAAACTATTAAATCATAAAGGTATTGTTTGATATTATTTGTTTGATGAATTAAATTTACAATCGAAAAAAATGTCATTTTTAAAAATATTATTGTTGTGAATTAATTTTTATTTGTTTTTGATTGGATCAGCGTTTGTCCTAATATTGGAGAGGTCTAACTCAACACCTTGACATAAGATCTAAAGGCAAGCAATTCAAGTTGAGGATTCTTGGGCAACTCTCCACGTGTCCGTTAGGAAACGTAGTCCACGTGTCTATATCATCATCATCCCGCCCTTCGAGACTAGCGGGTATAGCTCCTGCTTTCTCGGGTTGGTTGACTAAGGAGGAGACTGCCAGGAGACCGCGTGTGGGTATAACTCCTGGCAGTCTTCGTTGTTTCGCCTCATCGCGGCCCAACACTGAAGACCTTGATCCAATATTGGGGGCTATAAATACCCTCTCACAAGAGAGGGTCAGGTATTGATTCATTCACACTCTAATACTCACTTACTTGCATTAAGCTCTGAACCTCACTTTGGCATCAGAGTGTCTTGCAGGTACCCCCCCACTTCACCTTCAACTGTTGCTCGACTCGAAGCTTGTTGGCTTCGACAATCCAATCTGGTCAGGTACGATCAATGACGTCTTCTGTGAGAATCCAACTTCCCCGTCTCCATCACAAGACTAAAAAACTCTCAAAACTTTGTGATTGTAATGGCCGACCAAGCTGCCAATAACAACCAAAACACCCATCTCGCTGACCCTAACAACAACGTCGACGATAATATTGGTAATAACAACAACGAGAATGATATAAACATGGTCGATCTTGAGTAGAACTATAGAGACGGCCTGACTGCCTCTTCATCATCCCTCTCTCGACCGCACGAGGATGTCTATCCCCTCAAGAACTATGAGCCAAATGCTTTCCAGGAGGTCCCCGCCCCCGTGGGCGCTGATGCCACTACCAGAGCTCTGTTCGCGACCATCAACCAGACGAACTACTTGATCTTATCGTAGGGTGAGCGACTAAGGTTGCTCGAACAGACTCGTCGGGGCCTTAGAAGACACGGGAGACCTGATACTCTTTCTCCCCCGACAGAACGAACACTTTCCTCAGTCTCCCCCGCATAGACACAGACGGGACAGGTTGCAATGTCTTTCTCCCCCGAACTGGGCAAGGCCCCGCGTTGGAAAGGACACTTCCCGAAGTCATGGGGAGACGTGGTCACCCCCCCCCCCCCCCCCTCCCCCCCCCCCCCGCACAGGGAACAACGATCCCCTGGAAACAACAGGAACAGGGGAAACGGAGAAACGCAACCTCGGCCAAGGGATCCTCCTCACGACCAAGGCTGCCACCATGACTGCCATTACAACCAATCCCCTTCCCGCTCTCCATACAGAAGAGACGAAGACGACCCCCGCGGTCCGCTATCCCAAGCAATCATGGAGGCACCCATTCCCAGGGGAATGGAGAAACCTCTCCAACTAAAGGAATACAACAACATTGCAGATCTTGTCAACCATATTGACGGGTTCGAAGAAATGCTACCTTATCATAACATCGGAGGACCAATTAAATACTGGTTGTTCCCTACGACTTTGAGAAAAACTTCCATGGACTGGTACAAGAACCTTGCCCTAGGGTCGATCACCTCCAGGAGAAACCTCAAGAACCAAATCATCATCTCCTTCACCGCATCTCGTCAACATCCGAAGACTGAGGTTGTCGTTGAGGCTATCGTCCAGAGAAGCGACGTGAACCTCAGGGAATACATTGATCAGTTCAACCGCGAGGCCATTCAGATCCCGTGCACCGATCACATGAAAAGATACCTGCTCGATAGAGGACTCCTCCCAGGCACTGAATTCAGAAAGGTCGTCGGCATTGAGCCCCCTCGATCTTTTGACGCTCTCCTCGAAAAAGCCAGGGCCTACATGGACTATGGGGAGAAGGAAGTATCCAAAAAAGTCCACGACTCGAGGAGTCACAGACCAACCAACACCCTGCGACACCAGGATGTGGCCCCTTCTTGACGAACAAGCGAGAAGAGAATGGATGATAAACCACACGATCCCCGCAAGCACAGAGGACCAGCAACGTGGTTCACATAGTACACTCTGCTGACCACTTCTCTTGAGCGTATCCTAGCGGAGTGCTCTAATACCGACTTCAAGGACAGAAGCGTCAGACGTCCTTGATCTGCTCCTACGAAGTCTAGGGCAGACAGATCAAAATACTGTCAGTACCATCAGAGTCACGGGCACCTGACAGAAGACCGCGTCCACCTCAAGGATGCCATTGAGACCCTCATCAAGGGTGGCAGACTCGGGTAATACCGACACAATGATGCCTCTCGCCGGGAAACCCACAAGGAAAAAGAGGTTGAGGAAGAAACTTGTCCATCAGATGAATTGGCCCCCATCCAGATAGCTTTCTTCGTGACAAGACCAGAGGACTTCCACGTCCTCGACAACTACGAGGATGAACCCTAGTCCACGCACAGCAGGTGGGAGAAATTCCCCTATGCCATGGTTATAATAGGCGGGGAGTTATACGACCTCTCTGTAAACTCCGCGAAGAGGAAGCTCGACGAGTTGGTGGACGCAGCCCCAACCCAAGCGGTGACACTCGAGATGTTCAAAGGAAAATCTGAACCAATCACTTTCTACCTTGAGGATTTTCCCAACGGGGACCCTAACTCGAGCATCCCTCTCCTAGTGAGGTCAAGGATGGCTAATTTCGACGTGCACCGTATTCTGGTCGACGAGGGGAGTTCTGTCGGCGTCATGTACAACCATCTGTTCCTGACCCTACAGCTCGACGACACCCACCTATCACTATACGTGGGGTCTGACCTGCAAGGATTCAACGACTTGACCTCCAAGCCATGGGGCTACATTGGGTTTTTTGTCACCTTCAGGGAAGATATTGCCTCCTGACAGATCAAGGTGCGATTTCTGGTGATCAACTGCCCATCCCTCTACAACTGCATCCTAGGGAGACTGACACTGGCCGAATTGATTGTTGTGCCCTCTACTGTCCATTTGAAGATGAAATTCTACACTCGGAGGGGACACGATGCCACCATACACGGGGATATCTCAGCTGCCAGAAGATGTTTTCACGCGGCTTCCAAAGGGTAGAGTACGGTTGACACTGGAGTGCGACCTACCAAAAGAGCTGCCACTACTCGACCTAAACCACAACCTGCTCTAACAAAAGAACAAAGGGCTCCACTAAAGGTTGATTGCATCTCGCTCGACACCTGATTTGATAAAGAGGAAGTCAAAGCCCCCAACGTCGACTCCATTCTAGATGGAGACTCCGAGTTCATCCCCCTCGGTGAAGACCCTCACAAAGGCGTGAAGATCGGCACTAGACTCACCGACTTGGAGAGGAAGAAGCCCAAAGCTTTCTTAAGGGAGAACACGAACCTGTTTGCATGGAGCGCTACAGAGATGCCTGGACTCGACCCCGAGTTTTCCTGTCACCAACTCGCCATTGGTCCAACCCCTAGGGAAATAGTGCAACATAGATTTAGGCAGTCTCCCGAGAAAATGGAGGCTGCTGAAAATGTTGTAAAAGACCTCCTAGAGGAAAATTTTATTTCTGAGGCCCGATATTCAACCTGGCTCTCAAAAGTTGTACTTGTTAAAAATAATAATGGAAAATGGAGAATGTGTGTTGACTATACTGATCTTAATCGAACATGTCCCAAAGATTCTTTTCCTTTAACTAAGATTGATATGTTGGTCGACAACTTGGTCGGCTATAAAATTTTGTCGTTTATGGATTCCTACTCGGGTTACAACCAAATTCCAATGGCGATGAGCGACAAGCATTACACCGCTTTCATGACCAACTCAGACAACTACTACTACAACGTGATTCCCTTCGACCTAAAAAATGCAGGAGCAACGTACCAACGGATGATAAACAAAGTCTTCCACAACGAGATCAGAGATATGCTCGAGGTATACATAGAAGACATGATCATTAAATCTCGGATAGAAACTGACCACACTTTCCACCTCAAATGAGTCTTCGCCCAAGCGAGACAATGCAAAATGAGACTCAACCCCGAGAAATTCTCCTTCGGGGTTAAGGAAGGAAAATTTCTCGGTTTCTATCTGACCGAATGGGGAATTGAAGCCAACCCTGACAAGTGTCGGGCATTCTCTGAGCTTCCTACACCTAGCTCAAAAAAATCCATACAAGTCCTGAACAATAGGCTCACCTCGCTCTCCCGTTTCGTAGCAAAGTCTGTGCAACACGCTCTACCTTTATTCAAACATCTACACAAAGAAGCGGCTTTCAAGTGGACCAAGGAATGCGAGCAAGCCCTCTTCCACCTCAAGAAAAGCATTTCGCAATAGCTCGTACTGTCGCGACCTGAGAATGGGGAAACCTTATTCCTTTACCTGGCCGTCTCTACCGAGGCCCTCATTCATGAAACTCTAGAAGGGCAAAAACTAGTATATTTTTACGAGCAAAGCGCTACAAGGGCCTGAGGTTAGGTATCAAAAGATTGAAAAAGTAGCCTTAGCCCTCATCAACTTGGAGAGGATACTTAGACCCTACTTCCTGGCCCACACGATCATCGTACGAACAGAACAACCCGTGAGGCAACTCTTATGCTGACCAGACATAACCGGTCGTATGCTGAAATGGTCCTTGGAGCTCTCGGAGTTCGACGTCCAGTACGAGAGCAGGAAGGCCCTCAAAGCCTAAGTGCTGGCCGACTTCGTCGTAGAGATGACCGCTCACAATTCCCCCATAGGGAAGAAGCATAAGTGGACCATCTTTATAGACGGGGTTTCCAGCTCGACAGGGAGCGGAGCAGGAATCCTCCTCGAGAATGAAAAAGGCATCGTGATCGAGAACTCTCTTACGCTTTCATTTTCGACATCGAAAAACCTGGCTGAATACGAGGCCCTTCTTGTAGGATTAAGGTTGGCCGAGGATTTGGATGCCCGGGAGATACAAATTTTCATAAACTCCCATCTCGTTGCATCCTAGGTGCAAGGAGGATACCAGGCTAAGAACAATAGTCTGGTCGAATATCTGAACCTAGTCAGATAACGAATGAGGAGGTTCGACCAGGAAGAAATCAAACACGTACCTCACAAATAGAACACACGGGCGAATATACTTTCAAAGCTCGCGAGTACAAAGAAGAAAAGGGGAAATAAATCCGTCATCCAAGAATCCCTTTCTCTCCCGAGCATTGAAAAATCCATTATATTCCCTGAGGTGAATGCCATCGAGGACAATTCAGGTTGAATGGTTCCGGTGTTTAACTTTCTGGAAAATGGGGAATAACTCGTCGACCAAAGAGAGGAAACCGCTACCAAATGACGAGATTGTCTGTATGTGGTGCTCGAGCACAAACTTTATAGGCGAGGATTCTCCATCCCACTCCTTAAATGTGTCGATGAATCCACAATCCCCAAGATATTACAGGAGATCCACGAGGGAATCAACGCCTAACACTTGGGCGGAAGATCCTTGGAACGAAAGGGGCTGCGAGCAGGCTATTACTGGCCCACCATGCAGCAAGATGCAAATGAACGCATCAAAAAATGCGACAAGTATCAGAAACACGCAGATGTGCATATCACGCCCCCACACGAACTCAAAACACTATCCTCATCATGGTCGTTCTCCTGGTGGGGAATGAACATCCTCGGACCCTTCGTGCAAGGTTCGTATAAAAATAAATTTCTGATCATGGCCGTCGACTATTTCACGAAGTGGATAGAAGCCAAAGCCTTGGCCAGAATCACCTCGCACAATATCCTCCGTTTCTACAAGAGAAACGTGCTTGTCCGATTCAAAATACCACAAACGCTCGTCACCGACAACGGGACACAGTTCACTGATCAAGATTTCTGAGATTTCGTCGCCAAGCTCAACACGCCGCATCAGTTCACCTCAGTCGAGCATCCCCAAACCAGCGGGAAAGCTGAAGCCGCAAACAGAGTCGTCTTGCAAGGACTTAAGTGCAGGCTAGGCGAGGCCAAAAGGGGGTGGGTCGAGAACTGCACAACTTCCTATGGGCATACCGAATAACACCGCACTCGACGACTGGTGATATCCCATTTCGGCTAACCAATGGCACCGAAGCAGTCATCCACATGGAGATCATGGAACCATCCAGGCGAACTAAGGTCCCTCTAGACGAAGAACTAAATGACGAAGCCCTAAGGGAAGAGCTCGACCTTGTCGAAGAAATCCGATCAGGAGCAGCTCTTCGTGAAGCCACGCTGAAACAACAAGTAGCCCTTCACCATGACAACAAAGTTATAAAGCACTTGTTCCAGGCCGATAGCCTAGTCTTGTGGAGGAATCAGAAAGATTCCTGTGAGGGGAAGCTGGCCGTAAACTGGGAAGGACCATACCGCATCTACAGAACTACGAACACAGGGGCATACTAACTCGAACACTTAAATGGAGAACCACTGCCTCGACCTTGGAACGCTACAAAATTGAAACAATATTACAACTAAGATCTTGTCAAAACGAAGGGCATTATTAGTCGACTGGTCCTCTCTAACAGACGATAGAACACGCTCGACCGCAGAGGCATGTAGAGGTACAAGCACAACCTCTAAACATTAACAAAAGGAAGGTTTGTTCATTTCTAGAGAAAAACTTTAGCCCGACAGGGACACCTCAATCGAGCTCTGCTGTTGAAGTACCCAACTAGAAGAACACCCAGCTCGCGATAGGCAATTCATGCCGCGAAGTCAAGATTTCGACCACAATCTTAAGTTCGTTTCGCGGATTCCTACACCGCCTCCTCGACACATCCCAACATGTGTCTACTACAACCAAGGTCGAGCAAAAATCTACAGTCATGGAAGTACTGACTTTCATAAAATAAACAAGTCAAGCACAACGACAAGCAAGCTTTTAACAAACATTAACAAGGGCATAAAGGAAAAATGAAAGCATTATAAATACCGACCACGAAGGTCAGCGCTGTTTAAATAATTACAAAATTTATAGGCATGCAGACCACAAATCCAAACTAAAACAAAAGCGGGCACGCAGACCCGTAAACAAATTAGATCTAATCCTCCCTGTCACTATCCGCCACGTGACTATCATCGGCGGGATAAAATATTTTTCCATCAACCACCTAATTGAACGGCCCCGCACCTTCAACCCCTAATTCGATCCCACGGATTCAATATCTTGAGCTGCTCCACGGATGTGTTAAAGCCATAACCGAGATTATCTACGACATCTTGCTCGAGCACATGGATACGCGCGATTAGGACTCCCCTGGTCATAATGGCTTTCTCCGCTTCACTCTCTTAGTCGGTCAGTGCCGCGATCCCCTCAAGCTCTTTTATGCTGGAGACCAATCGCTCGTTCTCTTTGGTCGCACCATCCAACTGAGGCTGTAACTTATTCAGATCCTTAAGGAGTTGAACCTGAGCTTCATACTTTGTTTCATGGTTGAGAGTGTCGCCCTTCAGCTTTTCATTTATGAGCTGCAGATTCCGAATCCGAGAATACGCTTTGTTGAGGGCGGCTTGAGTGCCCGTGGCCTCATCATTCACCGTGAAATTCATTTCGAGCACCCTCACCACGGAGGCCACATCCTTCGACATGTTTTTCTGTCGATTTTCCTTGTCTTCCGACATGATCGCTTCCCTTTCTTCCTTGTGGACACCCAAAGAGATCTCCCTGCAAAAGATATCACAGTTGAGATAACATGGAGGCAACACGAAAACTCTCCCAGCCCCCTTATCACTTTCGGGCGCAACACGCTCGACATCCTCCACACGCTTCCTCTTTACTAGTGGCTCGGGAGGGGAGACCTGGGTCTTCGAGGAAGAAGGGGAACCACTTGCACTGGAAGTAGATTTGACCTGCTCCTGAAGTTGAGTGACCCTATTCTTAGTCCCCGAGGTTGAAGTGTTCTTGGGCCTCAACTTTAGTAGACGCTCTGAAAGGGACGCCATCCGACCTGCAATCAAAAGGAAACTGTCAGTCACAGGCTAAACAAAGATGATATTGCGGGCATGTCCCCAGCATCAAAGCCAAACATGTAATGGTATGGTTGCAGTTATATACCCCACCTAAAAGCCTCATCGTCTGAAGAACATTCAAGAAAAGCTTTCGTATTGATTAACCTATTAACGAGGAGATACTCCTCTTTATCATCGAAGAGGAGGTTGTTATTCACATCCACGCACCTTGCCGGTGAGAACCTCTTATTGTAGGACGCCAACTTTTCATAGGAGAGCTTATCATTGGCATCTAAGTCCTCAATTTTCATCGCGTAGTACTCGGGCTTTTTCTCGAAGTGTTTCCACTACCATTCAAGCGGAAATCTGGCCATCAGCCGGACTACTAGTCGATCATCCTCCATATCTTCCGAGCGATCGTATAAGGAAGTTACGGCCGCGTCTGTTAGAGGTTTCACGACAAAGTACTTCTCTTTGAAATGGCAAGCAAATTCTAAATATGGACGGAAGAGTTTCCTAAACTGTTTAAAAGACACCCTGGCTTTCCCCCCTCTGATGGACTGCCTTTACAAATGGAAGATACAGAAAAAGAGGGACCGTGTGGAGCCTATTTGAAGATATTGAAAGACGAGCTCGAATGCCCGCATGAACACAAGCGCATTCGGATGAAGCTGGAAGGATGCCAATTGTAACCATTGGAAAACCCCCACTTGGAAGTCATTAAATGGCAAACGCATCCTCGCCTCCTTGAAGGAAAATCCATACATAGAGAAACTCTTGCCCGGATACGACGAGCATATCCTCCTGTTTCGATGAGGGATTTGTAGAGCTTAATTGACGGGGGCCCCCTCTGCTCGAACCTCCGGACAGTTGAACGCGTCTGACGCATCGTGCGAGAAACACAACCTTTTATTTCTAGGTTCGGGTGTAATCCATGCTAAAGGGTCCTCCACGACATTAGTTTCGTCTTCATGATTGGCGGGCACGACGTCCTCCTTGACTGGATGTTCCATTATACCTGAAAAGCAGGGGAAACAGTGAATTCGACTCACCCTTTCACCGTAAATCAAGTGAAAGGGCGATGAATCTGTAGAGAAACAGATTTCGACCCAAGCCCTCGACTGCCGCACTGAAACAAACCGCACCCTACTCGAAGACAATTAGAAAAACTGCCAGAGTTTCCCGAATCCAGCCCACTATCCGGGGAGAATGACTTTGACGCTATGAACTTCATCCACTACCATGAAATTTAATGAACATTCATGAATGTTCATTGTAGAACCCATGAATGTTCATCTAAGATTCATCCATTCAAGATAAAAATTTGGTGTTTAATCTAAAAGTTCTAAGAAAATATGTTATCAAGAGGATATGACTTACTGGGATAAATAATGCCTTTAAAGAATTCCATGGAGAAGCTAGGAGGAGGGGATCCACGCGTGAATGGAGAAAAGTGCAGAAGAAAGCTTGAGAATAACAAATGAACCCATAGGGTCCTTTTTTTGTAGATGATTCACACTCCACGAGACTGCACACGAAAGGTCATTATTATTTTGGGCCATTTGAACTCCCTTATAAAAAGATGGCACCCCAAAACAACCGCCACATGGCATTAAAAAGCAGCCACGTGCACACTCTCAAAGGCGAACTTATCCGCGACTTCAATACAAAACACTATACACGAGCACGATGAAGACGTTTCATGCCCAGTGACAGGCAACCACGCGACGTCGTGACTAAGCCTTGCATACGAGATATTCATCACGTTCCACTCATAGGGGAAAAGTAAACGCTCGACATCATAGCGACACCTTGTGGACGAGCACGTCAAAAAAGAAAACTCGGGGAAACTCCTAGCATCCTATATATTCCTGACGGGCGCCAAACGAACAACTGATCAAGTTTGGACATGCAGCTCACGTGTTTTTGGGATCCCCAACACGGGTCAACAAATTATGCCCGATGGAGGGTTATAATTTCCCTTCTCGGGCAAGTGTTCCCCGACAGTAAAGCTGAACTTAAGTACTCACCATTTCACCTAAGGGCAATAACTTAGGGGACTCCTGTTCTGGACTGGGCCAGCGCTTGCCCCACCGTTGGGGAGGCCTAATCCAGCACCTTAGCATAAGGCTCAAAGGCAAGCAGCCCAAGCTAAGGACCGCCAGGCAACTCCCCACGTGTCCGTTAGGGAACGTAACCCACGTGTCCATATCATCATCATCCTGTCCTTCGAAAATAGCAGATCCAGCTCTTGCTTTCTCGGGTTGGTTGACCAGGGAGGAGGTCACATGTTGGACTCCATGCACACGTAAGCCCTAACAGTCTTCGTTGTTAGGCCTCATCGTGACCCAACACTGAAGACCTTGGCCCAACGCTGGAGGCTATAAATACCCTCTCACAAGATAGAGTCAAATATTGATTCATTCACACTCTCATACTCACTTAGTTGCATTAAGCTCTGAACCTCCCTTTGACATCAGAGTGTCTTGCAGGTACCATCCACTTCACCTTTAACTGTTGCTCGACTCGAAGTTTGCGGGCTTTGACAATCCATTATGATCAGGTACGATCACTATTATTTTAAAATTTTATTTTATTTATAATTTTTAAATTAAAAAAAAATTAAATATTAAAATAATATATATATGAGTGACTAGTTATAATTAATTATCCTTTATTCCATAAATATGTAAGGTTCTTTTCAACTCTTTAACATGAAAATAAATTATATTTTCAAATTAAAAAAAATACCAGATTATAACTCGTTAAACTCTTCAAACAAATGAGAATGACTTAATATACATAACTAAGAGAGAAGAATTGGTATAGCAATTGTTATCTCCAATTCACACTTCCTCTTGATATTTTTTCCAATATTGACCATGAAATATGAGAATAGGGATATTGTATTGATGGTTGACCAAAAGTCCACTTGGTCAACAATTGATTTTGACTGTCTTCTAACAAAATGACCAATTTATCCTTTTTTTATCAATTGAACCCTTTCAAGTCAAAGTTGATGATAAAACTTCCAATGATATATGCTCATGACTATGTAGAGAAGTATGGGATCAAGAATTTCCCAAAAATCCAAAGATCTCATGATTAAAACTCAAACCCTAGTTTTGCACTCTGTACTAGGAGATAACTGGTCAAGCTTCAAACCCCTAATTCCTCTCGGCATCAAGAGAGGCTTTTTGAACAAAATTGATTACAATGATGATAAAATAATGATGCTTAAATCCTTAGCTCATCTAGACCCCAATAACTCCAACTTGGGCCAAACCCTAATTTTGACTGATGAATCCAAAGGATGCAATTTTTCTTATAAACAGCACAATCCTCAATCTTCTAATGATCCAATGAGGTGGATAAGATATATTGATATATGTGATACCTTTGGGCTTGAAAGATCCATATGTTTATATAATAAGGCCCTCCTTGAGCAACTTGTCAATACAATCAATCTTCCAAAGCTTGAGGGAAACTTGGCAACCAAAATACTTTGATCCCTACACAATGCATGAATTCAATGGAACATGATGTTTATGATGAAACATAAGTCTAAATAAAAAGGGTAAATTTTTGGGTGCTACAACAGTTAGCAGTTATCTGTCGATATTTGTCATCCTTTACTTCTCTCCTCAATATTTGAGTTGACGATGCTTTATCTCCTCCTTGGGCTTTACCCCAATAGAGTCGAGTAGTTTATTCACCAGTGATTTATTTTCCTGGTCAAGTTTTCTTTTGATCCTTTATTTTATTTTCTATTTCCCCAGTGGTGTCTTGTGTCGCCTTTGGATCTATTTATTTGTATGCACAATCATAAGCATTGTATGGCATCTTAGGGCCAAAAATAGGGATTGTTTTATATTTAAGTATCTTCAATCGTGTCGACATGAATATTTTAACTTTCTTATCTCCAGATAGAAGACACTTAAATAAGGGCAGCTGTTGTACCCCAATTGTTTCCCCTAAGATTCCTCTATCATCTCATATCAACTCAATCATATCAAGATCACACTAGGGGTTTGGTTCTTCTCCTTATCCTTAGGTTTTCTCATAAGGGATCACCAAGAACTTTGATTTGTATATTGTGATCATATTTTATTTGTGTTGATTAACTTTTAACTAATAAATACAATGAATGTTTGCTCTAATTGATGATACTATAGGTGAGGGCATAACATATTTCATCGGGTTGATTTATAGGTTCATGAGTTTATTTCCATGTTGTCTCCAATAAAGCTTCATTGAGATTCAAGCTTCATCATTGAATATGTTTTAAAGTAACATCACGACAAGGCCTAATATGATTCATCATGGCTTAATTTGTCAAAGAAAGTCAAAGGATGCAAGGATTGATTGAAAGAGTTTGACCTAATTTGACAAGTTCTTGATTTCAGGATCACAAGTGCATAATTTTCTCAATCATTAATATTTGGAAGTGGTTATTGTTGCTATGGTTTCTTATTATCATCCACAACAACTTCTATTCACATGGAAAAAGTGATTGTGCAAGAAAGATTGTCAAAATTGAAAGGGGTTTCTAAGGCATTTTCGTGCTCTAGGAGCTAGGGTTTTAAACTTCTAAGGGCTATATCTTGCTTATATTTTGATATTTTCGAGTGATTACAAACATATGTTTATCTTTAAAGGGTTATAAAAAAATCACTTCAAAGATTTCAAGTATATTTTGTGTGGAAGATGCCTAATGATGAAGAAAGATTACATGTCCTCTAGATAGGCCATCAAATTCCTTTATGTGACTTCAAAAGATCATAAATTGGCCAATTTTTATCTCCTTGAGACCATTATTTTTCCATATTGATCTTAATAATGTGATATTCAACCTTTCTTTTAAGTGCAAAGCTTAAAAATGGTTAGAAGATGCCTCAAAGACTCATGGATTTTCACCAATTTTACAAGGCCATAACTTTTTCAAAACTTGGTATTTTTGAGTGATTCAAGTTTCAAAATTATCTTTGGGAAGTCTATTTCAATCTAGAATCAATAATCAAAGCTCAATTTTAGAGGAAGACCTTGTTTGAACTGAATATTATAGGTCACTTTTGAAGAAAAACTTAGAATTTTCTAAGTACAAAAAGTCAGCATCTTTTTCTCAACTTTCACTCATCAAAACTTTTAACTCAAGCGTCAATTTAATCTCATTCTTTGAGCATTGAAAATATTGTGAACTTATCTTTCAAATGCTTCAAGAATTGTGCCCTAAGACCCCTTGAGTTGTAAACACCATAGATTCAAAGATGGTACACTGAAACTGAAGTTTTCTCCAAAGTCAGAATTTGAAATTCATAATATGGCTTCTAATCACCAAATTAATATGATATTTCCACTTAAACATGATTAGAAAAGATGTTTGGATCATTTAGAGTGACAAAACGCATCGTTTGGATGAGTTTTGATGCACATGTGATCACACTTTCTTCATGATCATGGGCATGCACGATTTCAAGTGAAATTGCATCATTCACCCCTCCTCTTGATTCCATTCACTTATCCTATAAATAAAGGCTCTATTCCACTCATTTTCGTAAGCTTGAAGAGCCAAAATCACTCTGTCAAACTCCCTCTATAAACCACTTTTTTGAGATTTCGAATTCCTCTTTTCTCCACTTTTTAATCCAATTTCTTCGTTGATCCTTCATCCTTAAACTTAACTGAAGCTAACAGAAGAAGAATCAAGCCTTGAGGTGCCCTAAATCGTGCTAGCCAAGTCCATTTACAAAGCAAGTTCATCTGACTTCGTTCAGGTAGTTTAAGGCACCAAAATTTCTAACTCAAATTACTGAAATGGTCTATGATGTTCACTGATGCTTGCTCTTAACTCAATTTTGGTGAATTAATGCATTTTATGCTTATGATTTTTTATTTTAACATTTTCAAACATCTCAGATTTTTTCCAAATCGACTATGTTGTACTTTATATAAATTTTTCTCGAGCATATGGTTGTGATCATATCAAGTAGACACATCTATTGGTACCACTATGAACGCGTAAATTTACATATTCAAGGATATTGGTTTTGCCCTATTTGCAAGAGTCTGGAGGTTGAAGACGACCTACGTGTCGTTCTTCAACCAATAACACTCAGCCAATTGTTTATTTTGATTGGTTGGACTTTCTTGTGTTACATGCACGCTCCTTGACTTGGGTTCATGATACTCCCTCACCTCAGATCCATTAGATCTTCCAGCGTGTATTAATGAAAGAGATCCAACGCGTGTGGTTTTTCTGATTTGTTTTTATTTTACAAAATTATTTTTAAATTTCTTTTATCTTTAAAAATTCATAACTCTTTTGTTTTTTATCCAAAAATTATGGAAAATATATACAAAAATACTTTGAATTATTTCTGACTTTGTGAATATTTTTTCATATTTTTATTTTAATATTTGATATTTTTTATAATTTTTGCATTGTTTTCCTTATTTTGGTTATTTTAAAAATACTTTCTGATTTTTTTAAATTATAAAAAATTTATGGAAGGATTCAATAACCTCTTGAGAAATATTAGTGACCTCATTTTATTTTTATTTCGGATTTTACTATTTTCCACAAATTTTGGGTTATTTTGCTTATTTTCTTCAATTTTAAAAAATTGTTTCTGACTTAAAAAAATTCTGAAAAAAATTGTCAACCTTTACTAAATCATGTTTGACCTCTGACTTTTTTTATAGGATTTTTATTTTTTGTTTTAATATACTTTGTGTATTTTACTATTCATTTTCCTTTTATTAATCATTTAAACATTGTTTATTCAAAATTTGTTTTTATTTTGGTTCTGACTTGGACTTCATTTGGTAAAAAATTCCTGAATCTAATTGAATTTAGGTTATTGATAGGTTGAGAAACCAAATTCACCAAAATGGATGAATGATGTTGATGATATTTGAAACCCTAATTTCATACAATGCATCCCTTCCCTCTTCATCTCATCTCCTTCTCATTTGTGCCACATGTTGTTAGAGGATGATCTACATACCATCTCTTCAAACATATGGCACATAGATTGCTATTAACAGGCCTCAAAATAGGTGTGACTTCTATATAAGTCCACTTATGATTGCTTAACATAGCGTTAAATTTTGTCCCGATTCGAGAAATGATCATTTGTGGCCCAAACCTATGTTTGTAAGCCCAAGTATGTTTAATTTGAAACCTTTGATCCAATAACTTTGAGGTTCATTATTAGGAGGCTTTGGTCTTATCAATCCTCTAATGAGCCTTCATAAATTTTGGTCTAAGCAAATCATTTAAACACTGTTGATCATTTGTTATTGCCCCGAGAATTTGAAATGAATGGTATACTTGACAAAAAGCAAATGAAACTTATTGTTGAGAGGCTTTGATTTTATCAATCATCTAATGAGTTTTTAAATGCAAGATTTAAGATGGTCATTCAACTAACCTCTAATTTATAACTTATTAACAGTTGAATTTTATTTTATGCTTTTACTTTACGCCTTTACTTTTACGCACCATTTATTTTAGCATTTTAATTTCATGTTATCTTCATCTTTGCTGACTTGAGCATTTATCTTTATGTCATCTTTAGTTTGATCACTTGAGCTTTTCATTTTCTTTTTGATGATATTTAGTAACCAACTTAAACAATAAAAACCTTTAACGTTACTTGGACTATTTGGTGACTATCCTTGGCATTTTTGAGTTATGGATTTTTTGGACTTAGGATTAGAGACCCTAACTACCCTTGAGACCTTGTGACTTCTATTGTTATTTTGTCTGGAGTCCTTGGTATTTACCCTGAGACATTGGGTTGCTTGTTTTCTTTGTATGCAGGTTATTCTGATTATATGTTTTGTCTGTGATTGAGAATTCATCTGTATACAGCTGTTACTCTGTCTAATTTTTGTGAAGACTTAATGCATTTGAAGTTGATATATTTAAGAGGTTTAATATCTTTGTTTGATTGGCTTCAATCTAAAGGATTAGAATTCTACATTGACTCATTATGTCAAGTGTCAGATTTTTCTTGGTTAGACGGTTCTTTTCCCTAGCTTTTACCTACGCTTTAGGATAGCCCCTTCATCTCCTCCCACCTTCTTTAATTTCAAAAATATTCTCTCTCCTTTTTAAAACTATTCTTGTTTTCTAAACTTCAACCATTCTCACAATAAAATTGGACTTAGGTCCATGCATTTTCAAAAATATTTTCTTAATCAAACTTTAACCAACTTAATAATACATTGACATTTTTGTAAGAAGACTAAAAGTCAATCAATCTCATTCAAACTATTTTTTCCATTTTTGGCTTTTATTTTAAAAACTTTTCTCAAAAGATTAGACTCTCGTCAATTTTTATAGTGATACAAGCTACTATACTTCTATGATATGTAGTGAAGTGAGATATTTTCCACTTAGGTGTTGAGCGGGGCTTTGTTGATTTTAAAATCCAAGTCATATCCTCCACTTTGAGATGACACAAATTCTCATTTCTCGTAATCGTGGGTAGTAAGTATGTTCTTCCACTCGGATAAGACAATGATGTCTTGTCTCTTAAAATTAACCAACATATTTGTGTTTTCTTTTAATTTTTAACGGTGAACTACGAGTACCCTGATCCCCTATTGCACAGAAGGTGATACGTAGGCACTAAAGATTCGCAACCGCGGCGGATGCAAAAATTGAAAAAATAATTTTTTTCTCATCTTCACAATCTTTTTGTATACAACTCTTATATCCAAAATACACAAATTTTCAAAGAGGTTTCTGTGGAGTACCATAGATTTTTACGGTGCTAATACCTTCCCTTTGCATAACCAACCCTCAAACTTAGATTCTCTCCCTTTCTTTTGGATTATTCACTCTTTTCCTATTCCTTTGGAAACAATAAAGTGTGGTGGTGATATTTATTCGATCTGTGCGAGTCAAGTCAATCCAATGGCTTAGTCTCAACATTTCTACCGCTACACTACCCACCAAGTATTCTTAGATCTATAAACTCAATTAGTTTCAAAGTAAAAAAAGAGAAAAATTACCCATTCTTTACATTCCATGTTGCGTACTTGGAATATTCCTTCTTCATGTGACCAACCTTCTTGCAAAATAATCAAGTGGACTCCTTAGGTTGTTCTTTTTCCTTCATATTTTGAGAAAAATTTACCGCAACCTTCTTCCTTTTATTTTGAGATCTAGTAGCCAAGTGAACGCTTTTAGTCTCGTCTCTCTTTAGTCACTATTCCTCCTACACACACAGAGATCTAAGCTCACTGAGAGACCATTTTCCCTTCTGATTATTGTAACTCACTTTGAATTTCCCAAAGTGTACCTGAAGAGAGATCAAAACCAATTGCACAGTTAAATCTCCGGGAAGTACTAACTTTAGTGCATTTAGTTTCAATGTGAGATTATACATCTCCATGATTTACTCCCTTATGTTCCATTTACATTTATAACTAATATAAATGAGTTTGGGAAATGTATTACTTGTCCCAGTCTTATCATTTTTAGCAAATAATTGTTCCACGGTTTCGACGAACCTCTTGGTGCTTTATCTCTCAGTAATTGGATCCCTAATCTTTTCAGATATGGATTTTTTTTTTATCATTATGAGACACATCCAGTTAGATCGGTCTCATTTTTCTATTTTAGTTTCATTTGGGTTCTCAGCAGTGGCGATGGAATGTTCTTCGCTCAAGGATAAGTCTAAGTCCATGCATCGAAGAACGGTCTCCACAGTTTTTTCCAAGACTTGAAGTGCATTCTACTCAACATAGGGATAAAGTTAATTTGAGCAACAAAATTTAGAATGGTAGCAGTGGCAATTAGGTCGATTGAAAAGAACAACAAACATACAACAACATTAGTAGGCATGTCAAATAACCATATAGTCATGCACATTATTATTTATATGCAAATTAAATAATACCAGGACAAGATACCAAAAACACCATAAATTCTCAATCTTTAATTGTATGAACCAACTGTAAGCGATACTCTCATGCAATGATCAATTACTAGTAATAAACCATATCAGTTAATGGACGTATTTGACATCAATCATTAACCACATGCATAAACTTAATAATTACTACATATTCACCATCACATGCATGCAATTATTCGGCCAAATTGTGTCTTTCTTTTGGCCAACCATAATCAGTAACATGAACAATTACTCACTATATATTTTATGATTATAATTTAATCAAATTTATACAACATAAGTTACTCTTACAACTTGTTGTTTCAACCAACTAAACAAAAATCACTATACATTTTTAATTTAATAAATCAAATGAAAAGGTCTTAAAATTATATGTTTATCTTATCGCTTAATAATTAAATGATTATTAAACTATTCTAATTATGTAAAAAAATACTCGGATAATTTAATCAAAAAAATTAAACACATAATCGTGTTTACGTCATATACAAACATCATAATAAACTATTCGTACTTGAAGGGCATGCAATATATTATTATTTTTAATAAAAAAGTACATCTAATTTTGCTCGAATATGTATAATTGTAATATACTCAAAAAAAATATTTTTGACATAATTAACACAACAAAAAAATTCAAACATATTTTATTATAGGGTAATGCTATTTTGACACTAAATACTTACATCGTATATATTGTTCATCATATTTATACGGTGAACAATGTATTTATATTAAAAAATATTATTTTTTAAAAAATATATTTATTTTTAAAACTTATTTTATAACACAAATATATGATTGTGTCATTAACCAACTTCACAATTGTATCAACCACAAAAATATACTCTATTAATCAATTATTTTATTTATAATTTATTAACCATTTTCACTACTTCATTAATCAATAAAATATATAGTATTAAACATATTCTGACAATAAATTATAAATATATTAATTAATTTTTATATTCTATTAACCAATTTTATTTTATTATTTAGTTTTTTTTAATGTTTGAGAACTCATTAATCAAATTATGAACTGTATTAATCAACTTTATATAAACTATTAACCAAAATCAGAACAATATATATATTAAGTTTTTAATGTCATAATATATATTATCCAAATTTTGAAATATATTAACTAAATTTTAATATTTCATTAACTAAAATAATTTTTAAGAAAAATTAAAATAAAATATTAAAAAACTAAAATAATAGTAAAAATATTATTCACGTATTTGTGAATAGTATATTGAATTTAAATATATTATATAGCATATGTATTCCCACCCATAGCAAGTTTCAGCCGGATTCGATGGCGATGTCGAAATGGAAAGTTCCTTGATTCTCACGCGCTCCGGAAAAAGCCTCATTCATGCCGTAAAAGCGCTATCACTTATCAACCATTGCTGGTTCAAATATAACGGATATGTTTGGTTCAAACCATTTGACCTTAATTGAACCATTATTATTATTTAAATGTGTACTCACTTCTCAAATTTAAAGTGAAATCTAATGTTTTGGATTTTAGCAAAAACTAGTCTTCTATTCATTTCAAAGTCACAGAAAACTATAATAAATGGAATTTGCTTGAAAACGATTTACAGAATGTTTACAACAAATACGTATGACATGGCTCCGTCAATCACGTTGGTTATAAAAAAAAAATTAAAAAAGAAAAACTACATTATAAATTGAAGTGAAACCCTATACTCAAACATACGTTAAACCATTTCTTGAGCTTGAAAAATCAAAACTTCAGCTAGAAGATATGATGTCTGAAGTACCTACAAATGCCAATCCAACATCAAGATATTCAACGAGGTATTTCAATTAATTCACTACTAAAAGTTGTATTACTTACTTTCTCCGTTTATTCAATATATATATATATATATATATATATATATATATATATATATATATATATATATATATATATATATATATATATATATATTCTTATCATTTTTCACAACGGTTTTCAGCATGATGAAAGAGCTTGGCAAACATTTTAGCGAATTATTTGCGCTTTTGTTCGCTATAATCGGATTTGAGTTAGCAAACACAGCAAGCAAGGAAAAAACACTATTAATTAGGGTTTTGGCTTGTCTTGTCACGCTTAGCTACATAGCTAGGGTTGTAGCCACAGTGATAGAACTTGAAGCCGGACTGATGATTGGTATTGTTTTCTTACTTGGATCTTCTGTTACATTTATAGCACTGGCACTAATTTCACCTACGGTTGCGGTCATTTTATTTGGCTCGGTTACTTTCACTTTTGGTTTTGTGGTGTTGTGCTATAAATATAAAGAAGATTTATATGGAATGGTTCCAAAAATGATCAAAACATTCTTTGAAACACCACGTGATGAGGAGAATAATGTTGAGATCACAGGTTATAACTCGGAACTGTCAGAAGTGGATTTGCTTCCAGTCTAGTAAAATTGATTGTATTTAAATTTATGTGTCTTTAGAAAATTTATGTTTAGATATCTTCAGAGTTGTTTATCACCTTCTATTGTAATTTAATGGAGAATATTGTTCATTAGAGGGTAGGGGTATTGGCTTTGATCTCTACTCTTTATGCGTACGTTGGTATAGGATTGGCTTTGTTGGTTGCTACTTTTGTTGTATTCATTTCCCTTCTGTATTGGATTAGCACTCCCTGTGCTCTATTAATATAAGTGTTTATTAAAAAAAATGTCAGAAGTGTATTAAATTTGAGTATCTTGAAAAGAACAGTTAATGGATTGTAATTTTATTATGACAATGAGTGTCTAGATGCATATATGTGTGTTCGAGAACAATACGTGTGTTGCGACTTAATTATTACTATAGTAAATTTTTTGCCAGTATAGACACACACATATAATCAAAGGGTGGAATTTAGGTCATATAGTGGACGCTTTATCACCAATATGGGTCATAATATGGTCATTATGTTGTATTTTATTTAAGAAATGAAAATATTAAATTAATTGATTGTATATATTCAAAAGTAACAATAAAATAATTATAGAGCAAGTTTATAGTTATTTAAAATTATGGACTGTTTCATGGATGAAAATGGAAAAATCGTTGATTAATCAACAAAATTCTAATAACCATTTCACAAATGTATTGAATATTGCGAGTAATATAAATAATTCTGTATAAAATTTTATTAATTATATAGTATCGTATTTAAGAAATAAAAAGAATTGATTTTAGAAAGTAACTTTTAAGAAATAAATATAATTAAAACCTGTTAGGATTTGAAGCACTACAAGTCCTCAAAATCTATTACGTTAAGCTACTAAGTTTAATAAAAACAAGTCAAATTGAGAACTCTTTGCATGGTCCACATATTTAAAGCACATTTCGAACACTTTTGTATTAATAGTATATTCCTAAACAGCCCAAAGTTACAAACAAGTCGATCATAAATCCAGCCACCAAAACAAATTATAAATACAATTAACAAGACAATTATAACATCATTAAGTTACTTAAATTATGCTTAAGTTTTGCTTTTAGCCCGCACCTATACACAATAATATCAATATTATATAAACTTATGTCTTTGTTTTTGTTGGGTTTGTGAGAACAATAAGTGTTGTATATCAAATTTGTTTTATCTTTATGATCATATTTTCAAGGTTGAAAATGGAAGAAATATTTTGATTAAAGATGGTCCATCAATATGTAATGATTTATTTTTTTAGAAATCCAAGTCAACAGAGGGCTGTATCTTAATTTAAGGGAGTGTGACTTTCTAAATAAAAAAGACCCAGTACCGTATCCAAAAGAAAATATTATTGTTCGCAGTAACCAAGAAAAAACGTGCTGGGCAAGGAAAAAGACTGAACAATGCAGACTCCAAGGTGTTAACAAAGACTGTATCAATTACCAGAAAATACGCACGTTTTTATCAAATTAACAGATACTGTTGAGATTGAATCTAAAAAAATACAGAATCAATCTTTACGATTCAAAGCCCAGAAATCTTCATTAGAAAACAAATATAAAAAATATACAGAATCATATATTACAAAATAAGTCTCAAACATCGAAATCAAATCCAGTATGTACAAAACTAAAATCAAATCTCTACAGAATCTCAGGATTTGTGAATTACAATCAATTCCAATCAAATTACAACTTCTTCAAATCCCTTAATCTCTCTAAATTCCTATATCTAAGCTTATTAAAAAATCGTAACGACTTTTCCTAATCTACAAGCCCTATAAATACAGAAACGAAAAAGACAGAAGTGGGTGATTTAGAGACGAAGTAAGAACGAAGAATAAGGCAAAATACCGCTCGCTGTTGAAGATCGAAGAAGAAGGCAATTAGGGTTTCAATATCTGAAATCCTAATCGCGTAACCGTACCGCCGATGATAGTCTCAAAGCGTCGCCGCCGTTACTCCATCCTCGAGGACCACTGTGATCTGCAAATCAGAAAGGAGGAAAAGAAATCAGAACCAGAAACGAAGATCGCATTTCATAATGGTCGAGATCAAAGGTAAAGGATTAGCTTTTAATTTGTGACAATCTTCTATAATTTGGGGGTTATCTGGTAGGTTCACGAAGAAGGGGGAATTGGTCTAGAGGCGCCGCCGCTGGGAGTTTTAAGGGTTAGGGTTGGATAGAAAAAAAATGAAGGAAAGGGTTTTATACTGAACGAGGGGGAGAGAGGACAAAGAGGGTTGCTGTAAACAAAAAGAAATGTAAAAAAACAATTTATGTTATGTACTGATTAAATATACGCACGCCTATAGTAACTAAGCATGCACACTTAATCTGTCCGTTCAATCACTAGCGGACGGTCGTAAGGCAAAGTCCATGTTAATTCCCATGTACCCTCACACACGCAATCGCTCAGGCTTCCTTTTCCAACATGTAGTGGGCCTGGCCATATTCATTTTTACACCACCTCTTTCCCATTTTTACTAAACCAGCGCAAGTAATACACCTTCCCTACCTCTGGGCCCAGTTCAATATCTGTACTTGGGTCCAATTTCTCATTAAACCCCCCTGTTTGCTCGTTAGTTACAAAAACTCACCCCCAGGTCAACTGGGTCTGAATTCAATATCTGAATTCAGGCCCTCACTATTCACACCCCTGCCTTTTTACTTATGAACTTAAAATACACCCCCCTGAAACTAGTTTAATTTTCTAATTTTTTTTTATAATTATTATATTTTCTTATTTCTTCCTTCATTTTTTTAAATATAATAATTATTTTTAATGCTTAAATTTTACTAAAATATTATTATTAGTATAATTATAATTTAAATAGTTATTCTCTTGGTAAAACTCATGTATATATATTTTTATATTGCATTAGAATTTTTAATCATGCATTATTTAAGAGATTTTTCATAATTAATATAATTAAAGTATATTCAACAAATATTAAATCTCTTTTTCGCTATAAACTAATCTAATAAACAATTTTTGCAAAAGGGTTTCAAACATATTTTGACTAATCGCGCATTCAAAATGCGAGGTAATTCAAAATACTTATGGAATCTATAAAAAACAAAAATCCATACGAACTACGAATTGGGACTCTGATTCCTCATAAGAGGAGACGTAGGCATACGATTTAAATCGTGGCCAGTTCCCCTATTAAAAAATTAAAACCCTATTAAACCTAAACCTAAACCTAAACCTAAACCTAAACCTAGTATCCTTATGAATAAGGTAGATGAAAGGTGCGTAACACCTTCCTTTCGTTTAAAGAAGTCTGAAACTTTGAATCTTTGTTTTACGAATTAGGGTTTCCTATTAGATTCCCTTTCTTAAGATAAAAACTAGTAGTGGCGACTCTTGATTTTAAATCCAGTTGCAACAGCTGGCGACTCTACTGGGGACTTCAACCCTAGGTTTATAAGCCTTTCCTTTAGGTTTTAGGTTTTTATTTGGCAGGGTTTTTATTTTCTTTATTTTCTTGTTTATTTTTATCATTATATATTTTCTATGTGGCGGGATCTTATTTTCAAAATTATTTTCAAATAACCCTTAGAAAGAAGGTTCATCTATTAGCTTAGGGGGTACATCATCCCTGCGAGTTTATGTGACGACTTCGCCTAGAGTCAGTGGAATTCCGCAAAAGGAATACTTATCGAGAGATATCCTTTTGATGAGTAGGACTTTGGAATGCCACCCATGACTCTTTTTATAACCCTAACCAAAATCTTATGACGAGACCTTTCGCGACTTTGAGACAAAAGTTTCGCTCATAAAGAGGCTCCACCTAAGGGAGGCCCTTGTGCCTTTTCCCTTTGGTGTTATTCATGATACCCTTAAGGAAGCTGCCTTTTGGGAGGGTAGACTAACCATAAGTCAAAACTAAGAGCCTACCTTATAAGGGTACCTGCCACAATATCCCGTCACTTAATCCTGCATCTATGCATTCATACATTTCACATATATTCATCATCTGTTTCTTTTTTTATTTGTCTTATTCACAGGGTAAAAAAAACAAAAAGCAATAAGATTTTGGTGATTATCTTTGAAAATGGATAACAAAGGAAAACAACTTGTCCGCGTTAATACCCTCAAGCCAGACATTTCTAAAATTAAAGTCATAAAAGGGAAATTATCCGAAAGAGCTCTGAATATGTACGTTCGGCGCTATGGGGATACCCTTGACTTGACTAAAGTAGAGGTTCAAATAAACAATGTTTCTGCCCTCATTCACTTCTACGATCCTCTGCTGAGATGCTTCACCTTCCAAGACTTCCATCTAGTGCCGACTCTGTTATCGCGAATTTGTAGGTCTATCGGGTGTAGTGACTGCAAGTGCACAGTCTATCGCGTAATTTTAAAAGACATCGAACCAACAAGGACTGATGGTCAAAACTACTGTTATCTTAGGGTCACTATGTAAAGCTAAGGCTAATTATAAAATCAGGGTGTTTGGGTTAAATCAGGAATTAACTAAAGTCTAATAATTAATAACGGGACACCGGTATGTATTTCGTCAACTTAAGGGATTCAGTAAGTCATTGGCATTTGTTTTTAGTATTAAATAACCATTTCGGTGAAAACTATTTGTTTAAAGACCCTCGTCACAAACTCACGCTATATTGAATCATATCATATTAGTTAAGCTCGAAATGAGAGCTTCCGCTGTTTCATTTAAAATTCAAAAGTATTTTTTGAAAACAAATAAAGTCCAATTAACTTTAAAGCGCTTTCGCTGTTTTTAAAATTAATGTTTTAATAACCACTATTTGGTTAAAACCTCAAACTTTCGCTATGTTGATTCTAACCTTAGACTGTCTCTTACTTCCGTAGAAACACAATTAAATATTCAAATTAGAAATTAAAACCAGAAAAGTGTTTTTGTAAAAATAATAATGCCAGTTAATTACCGAATCTCGGTTAAGTTTTACATATCGATATCAGGGAATCTAGCCAGACATAATTTTACCGCAGAACAACATAAAATTAAAACGTAAATACAACAACGCATGCATGGTAAGAAATAAATAAATTATACTTATTAAAATAGGAACCTAAAAATGAACAATAAAGCGATTAATTTTGAGTAATGCGTATCCTCCACAAGCCGACAAGATTAACTGGAAGTAAAGCAGACAAAGTAAACTTGAATAAAACTATGAACGTAACAAATCTTGAAACTTAAATAATTCTTTGAAATAATGTCGGCAAGATTTATCCAAGCATTACAAATTATAGGCCTAATACTAATGGTGTGGTAGTTCCCAAATGTGAGACACTACCACTTTACAAAGTGATTTTTTTGCCTAAAACTTCTAATAGCGATTTCGCGCATAAAACATGGATGTCTCAAACTAATTTCTAAGATCCCATATATATAGGAATAAAATGGAAGTTACATTTCAATTTTATGAGAGAAGTAGTGGAGATAATGGAGAAAGTGGAGAAAGAAGTGGGAAAATGGGAAGTTGAAAAGATCATGGAGTGATAATGGGAAGTTGAGAAAATCATGGGAGCTTCGTTACAGAAGTGAATAGGACTTCGGGTTTAATCGCTGCAATTAGCTTGTGTCGATCACCATACAATGTGTGCCGAGGGGCCCACGTAGTTGACTTGTGCCGAGTGTCAGAGTTAGTGTGTTGAGGGGAAAACTTATTTGACTTGTGCCGAGTGTCATGGTTAGTGTGCCGAGGGGCACACTTATTTGACTTGTGTCGAGCGTCATGGTTAGTGTGCCGAGGGACACACTTATTTAGCTTGTGGCGGGTGGCATGGGGCTGTGACGACCGTCACAGTCCTCTGATACAGTTTCTTTTGTTTTCTGCTACAAAGTCACATATTTTCTGTCATTTCTTCCTGTTTCTTTCTCATTTTCATATTTAGGTTCATTTCTAGCATATACCTGAAATACAATAATATACCAGCATAATATGACATAAATAAATAAAAACAATAATAAAATGTATGCAAGTTGAGCAAGAAAATTCGATATAATTTCGCGTTATCACTCTGGAAGAATTTGATAAAATTCTGAACTTTTCTAAAGAGAAGGCCAATGTAGGTATTAGACAAACTATTGAAGTCAAATTCTTGGAAAAGGGCTTAGGGATCCCTTATTCTGAGTTAGTACAAAATTACCAAAGAGAAGGTACAATACAAGGAATCAAGAGAACATACCTAGAAGCTAAGGCACTCGAGTTTGATAATTATAAAGAATGGGAGCCTTGTGTTGATTATTTAGGGTTGCTTGTGTTTGGTGTAATTTTATTTCCACGGACTGTAGACTATATTGACCCTATGGCCATTAGCATATTTTGGGGTGCGAAAGTTTTCAATACGGATCCAACTCCCACTCTACTTGTTGACATTTATTACACACTGCATGCTACGTACGTGTTTCCAGTGATTTCTGGTAAACAACCGCTAGTCTTCCAAACTATCGAATAATCTTTATTAACGCTACTCAATCTCTCTGGTAACTCACAGGATCGACTAGATTGATCCTAGGACTCCTTGGATATTAAAGTTACTCTCACAATCGAACAATTATTCATGGTTGCTATTGTACAAGTGTTTGGTTTATTTCGATCCTTCTCTCTAAGAGTTTAAAAATGTGGTCAAATTGTACATGAAAACTAAATTATACGAATAAATGCTAATTGTAATGCTGATTGAAGAAACATGTAAAACTGTATGAAAAATGAAGTAAATGATTTCGATTTGCAAAACATTTAACATAAAAGGTTTCTGGAATGTAGAAGTTTAAAATGTAAAGAAAGCGTTTAATGCAATTTTAAGTAAAAGGATGCGTTTGAAAAACAATACTTGGAAGTAAAGGTATTGAAAGCGTAACAGTTCTCTGAAATATAAAGTGCTCGAAATATAAAGAAAGCAATAAAGAGTAAAACTTTTGAGGAAAAGACTTTGAAATGAAAAGACGATAAATAAAGAAACTTGTAAATGTTATTCGATAAAAAGAAAAGAGGAAAGTACTGGAAATGGTAAAAAGGCTTTCATTAAGTTAGAAATACATGGTGCTATCATACATACATCTCTCTTGCATTCGTTTCCCTTGCCATGTGGTAGTTTGAATGTTATTGAGTATTTTGTATAACAGATATGACACACTGAAATCCTAATACTAAGACTTCTATTTATACTAATTTCGACCCTAACGGTCTCGCTATAGGATCATGCCACGTTTCGAACATGCAAGACAATGCTTCTTTCATCTTTCCACGTGTCCCCAAATGTTCCAACACATAACTTTCAAACTTTGAAAGTCCCGCTTCCATTTAAATTTTAAATGCTTTGGTGTTTCTCCGTTTCGAACGCTCTTCCCAAACCTAGCCTCGCTGTTGTTTCGAGACCCCTTTGGATATTTTCCCATGATCACCGTTCGAAGCTTCAAGCTTTGACACACTCATTCGAAACACTGCTTCTGCAACTTCGAAATATGGTGTTCAATTCCATTTCGATCAGAACTTTTAACTCTTTTGAATTCTAGATAACATTTATCAAAATCTTCAGCCAACAAATTGCCCCTTTAAAATATGTATTTCGATCTCTTTGAGAAATACCTATTTTAAACATTTATACAAGATTTTGATAGGATTTTCGAATCATCATAACATTTAATGCCTTTGACTCCAGTCACATCAATCATAGCACCTTTTGAGTTCCTTAACCGCCCAGAGTCACTTCACAGCGTGGAGCAGTTATAGGTAATGATTGTTTTTAAATCACGCCTATTACCTATATCACCTTCTCGCCACCTCTTCATCACACCAATCCATGATCTCCACGTATCACACTTTTACTCGGTGGATGTTTAATCTTCTCATTATAAAACGTCAATTTACTCTTCCTTTTCCTTTTTTACACTCTAAATCTTTCATACTTTGAATTTTCACTCTTCTTCTCTCATAAACAATCTAAGCTCTTAAACAACAAAAAATGTCTTCCTCCACCTCTTCCCAACTCAAGAAAGTCTCAAAGAAGAAGGGAAAGACTACAGGAGCAACCATGGAGAGTAAAATCGTCACCATTCAAGGCCAATCTGCTCTTGCTCCTCAAATGATTTCCAAAGAAAAAGAAATGCTGTACGCATCACAGGTACTCATCCCTACCCATGTTGCTGGTAAGAGGTTAGCCTTAAATGGTCCTCTTACAGTTTTTGAAATACTAAAGGACACCAGGACAATTTTTCCCGTATGTTATAGCTTCAAACCTTTATTCAACAAAATGGATACCCCTAGGGTAGTAGAATCCCTCAGTTCGAATACCGCAGAAACCCCAACTGTTCCTCCCAAGGACCCATTTGTTTTGGATTATGTAAAAAGCAATTTTAAACCATTTAGATCTTGCCCTACTTCTGATATTGCCTATCAAAATTGGTTCGCGAAAGTAGAAGCCAAAAAATCCCAGCAATGGGAAGAACTAGGCATTTATAACCTCATTAAGCTATCGAAACCTGGATTCACCTATAGCCACCCTCTGCTGTTCGCGTCCCTTTACTTCTGGGATAGTACCTACAACACTTTCCATCTCCCAGGTGGAATGATTACCCCAACTTTCTTTGATATAGCGACTATTACTGGGCTGTCGCCAGTGGGAGAAACTTATGTTCCTGACAACGAAGAACACTCCAGCATAATTGACTTCGAAGTCAAGTTAGCCAGCTTTTCCAAATTTATCAGCCATTATCATGCTGAAGGGGATAATGTGTCTGACATAGAGCATATTGCATTCTTAACCCTGTGGCTGTCTAGGTACGTTTTCTGCAGTAGATCCCTGCAGGTAGCTAGTAGATTCATTCCTCTAGCTAGGGATTTACACGAAAATCGCAAAGTGTTCCTAAGTGAATTACTCTTAGTTGACCTCTATGAGAGCCTGAGGTCAGCCGTTTCGAGTCTCAAATCCCACACCTCTAAAAACATTCTATTAGCTGGCCCATTTTGGTTACTCCAATTATGGCTAAACGCCATGTTCGAACCTTCTTTACCAACCGTCAACACCATAGATGAGCAAGATTCAGAAATAAATGATAGGATAGTCGAAGGCACTAGGCTTCGAATACTAACTCCCAATGATGACAAGGATGACTTCAAGGTTCAATTCTCGAAGTACATCATGATCCTCTCCAAAAGGCATAAGTTCGAAGAGAGCATGGCGCCTTTTGCTTCGAGGACTCATGGACCCTCTTGGTTCACCATGGCTCTCTCAGAAGCCATCAAGAGCAAGGAGATCCAAGATGTATGGAGAGCTTTTTTGCTTCCTAGACTCATCTCTTCAAGGATAACCCCAGCTAAGAATCAAATTCTCCTCTTTGCCTATCAACCAAACTTCGTTTCGAGGCAGTTTGGCTTATGCCAACTGATTCCTGAACCTTTGTTCCAGACTGAGAGCGCCATCACATCTGGTCGAACTTTCAAGGCAAGGGAAGCCAAGATTCAACAAGAACAATATCAAGGCTTTGCCCAATTTGAGCTGATAGCCTTCGAACCTACCCATCTCGCGGCTAAAGGGTTTCTGGAGTGGTGGATTAAGTTTTATCAAACTTGCATGTTCGATACACTTACAATTCGACAGAAACTAATTGATGCCTTCGATGTGCAGGTACCAGCAAAGAAAGGTATGTTTACTCATGCCAAAGAGATAAAAGCTTTTCAAAATTATTTTGAAACTACTTACGACCCCACGCGCTTGGACTCCACTGTGCATCAAGCAGCTGAGACCTTGAAGGAAAAATTTAAACAAAAAGTTTCTAAGCTAAAACTTCCTTCAGGGCTGTCACCTGAGGATAGGTATAGGTTGGCATTCGAAATGCATCCACCTAAATTTCCCAGATTACCTACCTCAGAACTGGCTCTGGCTTGGTTTCCCCCATATCCATGGTGGTTTACTTGCAAAGAGATGTTCAAATATCTTCAAAGGAAACCAAAGCCATCTGAGACTGTGACATGGGCTCGACACTGGCTTCATGATTTCCCAAGACATCTTCGATATGACCTTTCTGCCATGTCAATTAAATCTGATCAAGGCACAGGTGCGAATGCTTGGGAACAATCCCAAATGTCTTTTATTTTCCATATCTTTAACCTTTGCCTTAATTGTTTTGATTTTCAGCTATCAGGATAAAGACTGCTGCCTCGAAATCGAAGGAAGGGAGTGCCTCTCAGACCTCCATTGAAACTACTGAAAAAGCTAATCCACCCGAAACAACTGCTACTGCTGCAACTACAACAACAACAATAACGCCAACAACAAGTGCCCCAATTCCAACGGTAATCACTTAGTTTTTGATGCTTCGAATTCACTCAAGCTTTTTATATCTAACTTCGTTAAAATTCGTTCAGACCAGCAAGCTTCCTCCCACTACTCCTAAGAAGCGAAAACCAAGCACTACTGGGGAAGATCCCACTGCTGGAGGAAACTCAAATACTGCTTCGAAGAAGAAGCTAAAGAAAGCTACACCTAAAAGTACTGTTCCGACTAGCGTCTCTGGACTCGACTCCAGGGATGCTGCTCCCTTACCAAAATCCAAAAATCCACCTTCGACCTCCAACCCACAGTTGGAACGCATAGCTAGTAACCTCTCCTCTGAGGGCCCACAGGTAAATCGAACTTCCTCTAAAAATGTTTAACTTCTTATTATCTTGGTGAATATTTTTCTTTAACATTCTGCCACTCTTTGCAGAACATCTTGAATCCCACTTCTACCATTTCGACCTCACCGTCCAGAGCTGCTGCTCCGCTTAACTCCTCTCCTCAAGGAGATTCCAGCAATTTGGTCCAAAATAAAGGTTCTTCCAATGTGGCGGTTTTAGCTGGAACTTCTGAACAGCCAGATGACCAAGGTACCTCCATTCCTCTGAAAGAGGTAAACGAAACGATACTTCAAACGTCTGCAGAGGATTCACAAAGGGTTCTTCAAAAGTCCCCTCTTGAAACTCTTCAAGAGGACCCAAAGGATACTCAGACTGAAGAAGAAAAAGCTGATTCTGGGCGAGAATTCGAAGAATCTGCAGGCGAAGAATCTGAGGAGGAAAACGCCAATGAAGAGGAAAACGCCAATGATGGTTCGACTGCCGGGACGGAGTCTAACGCACATAGCGGCGAAAGGGATGGTATCGAAGTGGTAGATTTGGACGAAGATGAAGAAGACCAAGAGCACGAAGCAAATGAAGGGGATGGTGATGCAATCAACGAAACCCTAGAGGTTGAAACAAATGTGGTTCCCCTACGCGTGGAATTCCCCCAATCCTCTCCGTCTCGAATGACTGACGAGGAACTGGCACTTCTGAGGCGAAATGACCCCATTGGGTATATGAAGGCAAAGTTGGCTCAGAGGGACGTTCCACTCGCTAGGGCTGGCACAAGTTCAACCAGCTATCCTCTTCCCACAGATGAAAGAGTCGTTCTTCTTAACAAAATTAGGAGAACTATTCTCAATGTGGATATCTTCGAAGTGCTTAAGCAAGATAGTACTGCTTGCTATACTATGAAGGAGCTGCTCACAAAGGTTAATCTTTCCAACTGCTCTTTGCCAGTTAGTACTCTCTTGTTTGATCTTCAGACTCTGTTGGACAACGTAACTGGCTACCTTCTCCAAGACGAATCTGCTGCCAAGAAGGTTCATGAGAAACGCATTGCCATGGATGCCGCCTATGAACAAGCTTCGAAGCTTTCTCAAGAAGCTGAGGATCAGGCTATGCATCTGAAGCAGGCGAAAACTGAATATGAGGCTCGAGTTGAGTCCATTCTTATTTGGGAAAGGCAGATTCTGGAACTTCAGCAGAAAGTTAAGGAGGCTAAGGAACAACAACTAGCCTTCGAAACTAATCCTGCAGGTAACCAATTCGAAGAGCTTCTCAACCGGGGGCTTGCAGAAATGGAGACTGCAGAATAACTTAAAGGAGAAGTGGCAACCTTGGAAGGTGCCAGGCGGTTTGCTCAGCAGAGACTTGAAACATTTCGAAGCACCTTTAATCGATTGAAAAATAATGTTTATTTCTAAATTTTTATATCTCATCTGACCATAACTTTGGTTTTTACATGTAATATTTGAACAACGCCATTTTGGCATTCTTATCTTGCCATCTTGGCTTTTTATAATATTTTGTTTATGTTGTTATTATTCGAATCTCCCGCAGGCTTGGCTTATATTTCTTTAAATATTTCCCATTAACCTTTAGGACACGTTTATCATCCAAGAGTTCTTCGACTTCGTATGCATTGTTTGAGAATACTTTTAATATTCGAAAAGGTCCTTCCCAATGAGGTGACCATTTTCCTAACGCTTTGTTCTTCTTATCCATAGGCAATATGACTCTCCAAACCAAGTCATTAATAACGAATACTTTTTTCTTTACCCTTTTATTGTATGTTCTGGCCACTCTTTCTTTTTGCCTCATCAAAATTTCCAACGCATGTAACCTAATTTCGTCCAACTCAACTAATTCATTCATCATCATTTCCCAATATAATGCAGCTGTAATTTCGTTTTGTTTCTGGATTCGAACTGATTGCAGATGAACTTCTACTGGTAATACTGCATCATGGCCGAATGTAAGTTGGAAAGGCGTAGTGTTGGTGGCTTCCTTGGGAGATGTTCTACAAGCCCACAACACTTGGTCCAGCGTTTTATGCCAATTTCTTGGCTTCTTGCCAATATGCTTCTTGATTAATCCTATTATTACTTTGTTTGCTGCTTCGACTTGTCCGTTTGCTTGAGCATAATATGGTGTTGATGTTAGCAATCTGAACCCCATTTCTTGGGCAAATCCTTGCATCTTTCTACCAGTAAATACAGAGCCTTGGTCTGTAGTTATACTTTCTGGCAATCCAAACCTATAGATAATGTGCTTTTGTATAAACTCGATAATTGCCTCTTGATCAGCAACTACCAAAGGTATAGCTTCGATCCATTTGGTGAAATAATCTACTCCTACCAAGATATATTTCTGACCTTTGGACGAAGCAGGATTTATCTCCCCTATCAGATCCAATGCCCATCCTCTGAATGGACATGGTTTGATGATCGAATGCAACTCACTTGCAGGGGCGTGTTGAATTCCTGCATGTTTCTGACATTCCTCACATCCTTTAGCAAAGTCTATGCAATCTTTGAGCATGCTAGGCCAATACAAACCATATCGAAATAGCAACCATTTCATTTTATGGCCTGCTTGGTGTGCCCCACATGCCCCATTATGGACCTCAGACAATGCTAAATATGCCTCACTTTCTCCTAGGCATTTCAATAATACACCTTCTTGGGTCTTTTTGAACAATTCGTTCCCCATGAGGAGATATGACAATGCTCTATATTTTGTTTTTCTATCCACCTTTAAAGTTGGGTCTGCTAAATAACTCTTTAATGGACTTCGCCAGTCTGTATCTGACAAAGTATTTATGGCTAGAATTTCGAATCCTTGTTTCTCAGCATATCCCAATCTCATACTTTCCAGATCCGATGGTGTGAATCTAGTAGCCATAACTCTTCCCCTTATTTCGACCAAATCTTTAAGATTCTTGGTAGATACTCTATAACCTGAAGCCAACTGCGCTAAGTCATTTGCTTCTTGGTTTTCTAATCTTGGTATGTGTTGAATGTCCATGTATTCAAACTTTCGTAATAGCCTATTGACTATGACGAAGTATACCATTAAATTTTCCTTTATGCACTTGTATTCTTTTGTGATTTGTTTGACCACCAATTCAGAGTCTCCTTTAATTTCGACTCTGGTTGCCCCCAATTCCAACAAAGCTTCAAGTCCAACAATGAGCGCTTCATATTCAGCTTCGTTGTTCGAACAACGAGGACCATCCAATTTATACTTGAATTTTGTTGGAATTCCTTCAGGAGAAATTAGAAGGACTCCAACACCACTTCCATTCCTGTGGGTTGAACCATCAAAGTACAATTTCCATGGTTGCATTTCGACGTAACTCATGCTTGTCTGCTCAACCAACGAATGATCCACAATGAAATCAGAAATCACTTGACCTTTCATAGCTTTTAAGGGCATAAAAGTCAATGAATATTCTGTTAAAGCCAGAGCCCACTTTCCAACTCTACTATGCATTATTGGTTTTGAAAGCATATGTTTAATGACATCGAAGTGAGACGAAACATAAACATCAACAGGTTTTATATAATACTTGAGTTTCATACAAGAGAAGTACAAACAGAGACATAGCTTTTCTAAATTGCTATATCTGGTCTCTGCATCATTTAGCACTCTACTTAAATAGTATATGGCTCTTTCGACGCCATTGTTATCCTCTTGTGCTAACATACTACCTATGCTAACTTCAGAGGCAGATATGTACAATCTCATGGGCTTCCCCCATGATGGTGGAGACAAAATAGGAGGCTGGGAAAGATATTCTTTTATTTTGTCAAACGCCTCCTGGTGAGCTTCGTTCCATTCGAAGGCCTGACCTTGCTTCAGACGAAGTAACGGAGAGAAAGCTTGGGTCCTTCCACTCAGGTTCGAAATGAATCTTCTGAGGAAGTTAACTTTCCCTAGTAGAGATTGCAACTCCCTTTTTGACGCAGGTGCTTTCGTCTCCATTATGGCTTTGGTTTTGTTCTGGTTGATCTCAATTCCTTTCTTGTGGACCACAAAACCGAGAAAGTCTCCAGCCTGCACAAAAAATGCACATTTAAGGGGATTCATCTTTAAGCCATGTTTTCTCATCCGTTCGAATGATTGGCCTAAATGATGCAAATGTGCTTCTGCAGATATAGATTTGATGACTATATCATCAATATACACCTGCATGAAGGTTTCGATGAAGTCATGAAAGATTGAATTCATCGCCCTTTGATAAGTTGCCCCAGCATTTTTTAAACCGAAAGGCATCACCACCCATTCGTAGGTGCCTAAGGCTCCTGGGCAACGAAATGCTGTTTTTGCAACATCTTCTTCAGCAATGAAAATCTGGTTGTATCCAGAGTATCCATCTAACATGCTCAAGTATTCGAATCCTGCAGCAAAATCTACTAGCATTTCTGCCACGGGCATGGAATATTCATCCTTAGGGGTTGCAGTATTTAAATCCCTAAAATCTATGCAAATCCTTAAAGAACCATTTTTCTTAATAACAGGTACTATGTTTGCTAACCATTCAACGTACCTTGTTGTTCTGATGAATTTGCAGCGCAGCAACCTTTCGATCTCAGCTTTAATTTTTGTGAGAACCGCTGGTGCGAATCTTCTGGGAGTTTGTTTGATGGGCCTCTTGCCATCTTTGATTGGCAGTCTATGTTCGACCAACTCCCTCTTTAAACCAGGCATCTCATCATAATCCCATGCGAAACAATCTTTGTTTTTCCTAAGGACTTCGATCACTTTTTCCTTGAGGCCTGGGCTAAGTTTAGCACTCACGTAAGTTACTCTTTTCGTTTCTTCATCCCCTAAGTTGACTTCTTCGAGCGGGTCCTGTGCCAACATTTTGACACCTGAGTTTATGGGGTCCCTTTCGAAGCCTAAGGGTTCTTTGTCATAGATGGCATCCAACCTTTGATCCATCTCCAATTCTTTGATGGGTGAGCATTTCGCACCCCCCCACTGACTTCATTCGTCTTTACAGTTGATTCATTTATTTCAGCCTCTAAGGCCGCTTTCGATTCATTCTCAGCCATATAGGCCGAAATCCTTTCGAAGAAGGTAGACTCAGTCATGGTTAAGGTTGTCGAAGTTCCAGCCTGCTGGCCGTTTTTGTATAGCACCTTCAACTTCCTCCTCTTCACTGATTATTGTTCTATCCCAGTAAAGACCATCATGACGAAGTGTCATGTAGTAGTGGGCGTTTCTAGTTTCATGCATCTCATCGTTTGGGACACATGGAGCAATCTTTGCCAGATTTTTATCATAATCCCTTTTGTCAACTAAATTGACAGTTGACATAAAGTAACTCTGGTCTGCTTCGATGTTTTCCACGATTCCGTCCTCTCTCCACAGAACTAGTCGTTGATGCATTGACGAAGGAACTGCCCCCACGCCATGAATCCATTCTCTTCCTAGCAGTAGGTTATAGTTGGCCTTGGCTTCGATAACCATAAACATGGTGGGCCTGCAACTTGAGCCTATTGTCAATTCCAACTGGACCACCCCCAGTGTTTTGCCCACTTTTCCCTCATAATTGGATAGAACCATATTATGGGGCTTGATATCTCCTTCGCGGATCTCTAACCTTTTTAGCATGAAATGGGGAATCAGGTTGACTGCAGCACCCCCATCCACTAGAACTTTGTTCACACCATGGACACCTACTTTCGCCCGAATGAAAAGTGGCTTGATATGATTCTTCATTGCAGGCTCTGGACGTTCGAAGAACGCATTTTGTTCCTCAACAGCCCCATTGTCCATCACGTAGTAGCACACGGGCCTCTGTTTCATTAAATCTGTGGTGTCTTCCTCCTCATATTCATTGATTTCGGTTTCTTGCCCAAATTCGCAGGGAAGCACGGACACCACGTTACAGTTCAGGTTGAATGAAGACTCCCCCTCCGATTCGAAGTTATCTGTTACCATATCTTCGTCCTCTTCCGGGCCTGGAATATATTCCTTTGGTTCGTCTCGTTGGTCTTCAGAAAAAAGCCTCCTATTGACTGGAGGTTTCTCTTCAGTCTGATTTTTTGGTTTGTTGGTGCTTGATTCACCTTGTATCTTCGTTGAAGTATCCCCTTTGTTTGCCATAGCTTCTCTCTCAGCCTTTCGAATCCTTTGCTGTCTGCGCCACTGGGATCTTGACATGGGGTTCCTTCCTTTGTAATTCTCTAATCTCACTTCCTCCCTTTTTTGTGTGTTGAATTGCCTCCTGTATGTCACAGCATGGCGTGCATTTCGTTCAGCACTCCTCCATTTGTCTTTGCCTTTGTCATTTCTGACTTGTAGCCATCTATCGGTTGGCACTTCAGCAGGGAGTTTGAAAGTCACTCTTCGAGCAACTTTGGGGTGAGGGCTATCAGGTCTTCGCTGTTTGTATCTGCTGTCGAAACGCGGGCCCATCTGGGCAGTTTCTTGATGGTTCCAGCAAGGGGCGAAGGGGATCGTTTCGAAGGCCCTGGACATGCTTTGGTCATACACAGCAGAACATCTTGGGCAAACCAAACACTTAGTTGCCCCTTTGTAGCAGCGAAAAACAAACTCCAACAGACTCTCTCCAGCCTTGGGATAGCACCTAAAGAGTTGGTTATCCTGGCGCCAATTGTTGCCAGTTCGAGCCCTCTGTACCCTTTCGAAATTTGCAGCAATTCTTTGGTTGCAGAGGATGCTGCACCTAGGGCATAATATCATGCCTGGATCTCCTTTGTGGCATGTCATGAGATAGTCTTTGAGAGTAGCATCTCCAGTGTGATTATCCCCCATTCTGTGCTTTTCTTTTTCTAAGTATTTTTTCACTTCTTCCATCTCAGAACGGGGTCCTTCCATATCCACCATATTTATTTTCACATCTCCCTCTTTAGTTTCGTCATCGCCCCATCCTGTGGGCTTTATATCTTCGATCTGGACCTTCGAACTTTCTGGGGCAGAATATTTGACCAGATAGTCAAATTTCCCACTGGGTTCCCCCAGAGTGTCCCATATTTCCTTCCGAAGGGGAACTGGCTGCGTAATTTGGACTTTCTCCAATTCCAGCCTCAAGCCCTCAGTGACTTGTGTCAATCCTTCGTTTTGATTTCCTTGGCCTTCAGTAGCCTGGGTTTCTCCTGCAACAGCCACAGGTGCAACAATCGAAGTATCTGGCGTATTCTGGATGTCTTCAGTGACTTCCTCGCTGATTTCGACCATCACCCAGTTTTCGACTCCAGTGTCCTTCTCTCCTGTTGGGGCATCGCTTTGATCAGTTTCCACCATGTTGACCTCTCCAATGCATGCAGGCTCGGAGTAGTTGGTGTCTGCGACGTCCAAAGGATCTTCGTCCACTTTCATCTTCACCTTATCAGCAAACTTTAGTCTGCCATCTTTGATCGCGTTTTGAATCAAGTCCCTGAAAAGAAAACATTGTGAGGTCTTGTGGCCTAGGAAACTATGATATTTGCAAAATCCCCTTTTCTTCCTCTGATCCAAGGGAGGTATTTTGACATTTGATGGCACAATTAGTTGGCCATCCTTGACAAGCAAGTCAAAAATTTCGTCACACTTAGTGACGTCGAAGGTGTAAACCTTCTTTGGAAACTTGTCACTTTTCTCATTTTCAACAATATCTTTCCCTTTCGTGGGAACTAACATTTTGCAGGAGTAAGGTGGGGCCTGTTTTAATTCAGCGAGGTCGATTTCGACCTCTTCGAATTCGAATTCGGGATATTCTTCTACTTCCTCAGTCCCAACATAGGAAACCCTTTCTTTCTTACTATTCTTAAAGACTCTGGCTTTTTCAGCTTTTAGTCTTTCGACCTGTCGAACCCTGTCGGCTAATTGAGCCATATCCCTCAAATACTGAGTATCTAATTTCTTTCGAATAGAATAATCCAAACCCCCAGCGGCCATTTCGACTAACTCATGTTCAGGCACTACTGTGTAACATCTGGATTTTAACAGCCTAAATCTATTCAAATAATCATCTATGGGTTCAGTGAATTTTCTCTTAACACTGGCCAATTCCTTCAAACTTATTTTCGATTGTCCCATGTAAAATTGTTCATGGAATAATCTCTCTAAAAGGGGCCAAGTGTCAATAGATCCGGGAGGCAACGTGGTAAACCAAGTGAAGGCGTTTTTTGTCAAGGAACTTGGGAAGTATTTGATCCTGAGATCTTCATTATTGGCTATGTCTCCCGCTTCGGTTAAATATCTCGCTATGTGTTCGACTGTTAACTCGTTGGTATCCCCAGCGAACTTTGTAAATTTAGGGACTTTGTATCCCCTTGGTAAATCAGTATGCATTATACAATCCAATATAGGAGAAGCGTAATTTGGCCTCCTCATTCCCGTATTGAGGCCATTTTGGGCCATGATCCTCTCTATCATGGTGGTTAGGTTATTTTCTGCCAAGATGTTATCGTTTCGAATCCTATGAACGACGGCATCGGCATCTTGATTTCGACCAACCAAAACAACTCCCCTAGGTTGTTCTTCTCGAAATTCTGGGGCTTCTGGCCTTTCGATCCTTGCCCCTGGTTCCATAACTTCCCTTTGTGGGCCTTGAATTACTGGGGCTTCTAACCTTGGTGCTCTGGCCCCTAAGTTAGCTTCTTCTCTGGGTAGTCTCTGAATTGGGTCGTTAGCAATTCGTTCTATAACAGGCATGTTTGTTCGAAATCCCTCCTGGTTCTGCCTACGCCTTTCTGTGGGAGCAAAGAAATCTGCTATTCGACTCATATTGTCAGCGTTTTCCCTGTTCGTCACAGTCACATTCTGAACTATTGGGGCAAATATTTCCTGCATGGTTTGCGCTAACACCCCTATCATATTGTGGTTGCTGTCATCCATCAATTGCCTAAAAGCCAACTGGTTATCTGTGGTTAGGATAGGCAACGTGCTATAACCCACTGACCCTTGGTTATTTGTCATAAATTGGTTCGCCCCAGACCCAGATCCTAGTTGTGGGGATGAATTCGAAGTGGAATTGTGTAAACCTGCCATAAAAGATGTTGGCATTCCGTAAGAAGAACTTCTAATTCTATTCCCATCGAAGCCGGGTGGTCTAGTTGATGGTGTGGCTAAATGGGATTGTGTTCCTGGTGGTGGAACGAATCCCCCAGGGTAGCCCATAGTTCCAGTATTTCCTAAGATCGAACTGTTAGTTGATATGCCACTTACTCCAGTGGTGGCTATGTTACTGGTTGAAGATGCAACAGACTGTGCATTCGAAGGGATTACATTAGATGTTCCGCTCGAAATGGACGCGTTAGTGCTTGTTGCATGTGGGTCACCTTGGTTTCCTTGTTGATTGTCTGAATTAGACATTTTGTCCAAACGTTTTCTTCTGGATAAAGGTTGGTTGCTGTTGGTTATCTTACCACTTCTTAGGTTCATAAAACAGCAAATTTCTTATGGTTCCTACGTTTTTGGGATGGCTATGTCTCGACAATCCTTAATTCTGATGTCCCACCAGGTGTGCCAATTTGTTTCCAGTGATTTCTGGTAAACAACCGCTAGTCTTCCAAACTATCGAATAATCTTTATTAACGCTACTCAATCTCTCTGGTAACTCACATGATCGACTAGATTGATCCTAGGACTCCTTGGATATTAAAGTTACTCTCACAATCGAACAATTATTCATGGTTGCTATTGTACAAGTGTTTGGTTTATTTCGATCCTTCTCTCTAAGAGTTTAAAAATGTGGTCAAATTGTACATGAAAACTAAATTATACGAATAAATGCTAATTGTAATGCTGATTGAAGAGACATGTAAAACTGTATGAAAAATGAAGTAAATGATTTCGATTTGCAAAACATTTAACATAAAAGGTTTATGGAATGTAGAAGTTTAAAATGTAAAGAAAGCGTTTAATGCAATTTTAAGTAAAAGGATGCGTTTGAAAAACAATACTTGGAAGTAAAGGTATTGAAAGCGTAACAGTTCTCTGAAATATAAAGTGCTCGAAATATAAAGAAAGCAATAAAGAGTAAAACTTTTGAGGAAAAGACTTTGAAATGAAAAGACGATAAATAAAGAAACTTGTAAATGTTATTCGATAAAAAGAAAAGAGGAAAGTACTGGAAATGGTAAAAAGGCTTTCATTAAGTTAGAAATACATGGTGCTATCATACATACATCTCTCTTGCATTCGTTTCCCTTGCCATGTGGTAGTTTGAATGTTATTGAGTATTTTGTATAACAGATATGACACACTGAAATCCTAATACTAAGACTTCTATTTATACTAATTTCGACCCTAACGGTCTCGCTATAGGATCATGCCACGTTTCGAACATGCAAGACAATGCTTCTTTCATCTTTCCACGTGTCCCCAAATGTTCCAACACATAACTTTCAAACTTTGAAAGTCCCGCTTCCATTTAAATTTTAAATGCTTTGGTGTTTCTCCGTTTCGAACGCTCTTCCCAAACCTAGCCTCGCTGTTGTTTCGAGACCCCTTTGGATATTTTCCCATGATCACCGTTCGAAGCTTCAAGCTTTGACACACTCATTCGAAACACTGCTTCTGCAACTTCGAAATATGGTGTTCAATTCCATTTCGATCAGAACTTTTAACTCTTTTGAATTCTAGATAACATTTATCAAAATCTTCAGCCAACAGTACGAAAAGAGAAAAGGCACTTTAAATTGATGCATTCCACTTTTGTATACCTGGTTCATGACCCATCTTTACAAAGAAGACTATATGATTCCAAACTTGACCAAACACGAGTGGCCTCAGAAATTAACGTCTCTCACTGCAAACTCAGTATTATGGTATTCATGGAAGCTGGATATTGGTGATATCACTATTAGCTGTGGGGAATTTCCTAATGTTCCGTTGATCGGATCTCGAGGCTGTATTAATTACAACCCTACCTTAGCCCTACGACAATTAGGGTATCCTTTGGAAGACAAACCTTCGGACGAACAACTCCAATCATTAATCATCCACGACATGGGTATAAATGACCAAGGGTTGCTCAATAAGGTTAATAAAAGGAAAGCTGAAAGAAAGAATGCCATAGCAAGGGAACCTTATACGAGATGGGACCATGATAGGGTACAAATTATCATGCTTCCATTTGATATAGATCCGGAGTACAAGTCAGAGGTCCCAGAGGTCACGCCTATATCCTTGGAAGAAATCAATGATCTGGAAAGTTCCCTAGAACTCAAACTCCTCAATCTGAACAAAGAAAAGAAGCATATGCAACTCATACTTGAGTCAAAGGACCAACAAATTGAGAGAGATCAAAAGGCATTGGAAAAGGAGAGCCTCAAACGGAAGCGTACAACTGAAGTACTTTTGAGTGTGACCTTCGATCTAGATTCCCACAACCAAATGTTAGAAGATGCTGCTACTGAAATCGGGAGGCTAACCAGATGGCACGAAAAGGCAACACATGACAAAAAGGTGCTAGAGGAAGACCTAAGAGCCCAAATCTAAAGTTTGGCGCAAGCTTCTTTAGATCAAGAAGAGCAGATGAAGTACCTCACCAATAGACTTCAAGACAGGTAAGAATCAGATATTAAGGAACGCCTTGAAAGGATGAAGGCAGAAATACTCCTGGCTCAGAGAACTGAAGAATATGAGCACGTGTGCTTAGAGCTAGAAGGCCTCCTAAAAGATTTCCTTATTCAACAGAGGATTTATATAGAAATGAGGGCTGAAAAGATGTATTGGGAAGAGCAGTATACAAAGATCACCCAAGCAGGGAGAGATAACCATAAGATAATCCCACATCTTTATCAAGAGTATCGATATTACAAGGAAAAACATGAAAGGCTCACTTTCCTAGCCAACAATCTCATTGAAGATATCCCTAGAAGTTTGAGAGACGCGGAAAGTGTGATGGTTCCTCTTCCTAAGGACGTTGAAGACTTTCTCAAGCTTTGTCGAGCAATGGTCGATGGTTTCAGGGAAAACATCCGCAAGCGTACCTAGCAGACTTATTTCCTTTTGTTTACTTTCATGCAAACAAGTTTTAGTTTAAAGTTACAATATTTTTCAATATCTGGATTATGTTACTTTCAATAAAGGCATTTTGTTTCAGTATCTCGTTTGCGTATCTATTTTTAAGATATTCACCAAATAAAAATAAGAGATAAAAAAAGCAAAGAAGATAAATATATACCCAAGTGAATAAGACATTTAAAAAATAAACGTTTACATGTTCATACATAATCATATGCATGCATGCATTCGCAAAAAACTTCATTTCATACCAAAGCTCATTGTTTTTCAAAATCTCTCCAGTTAAACCATTGGTAGAAGAAGATCTCCACCTCCTTGGCCTCCATATCAAACAAGGGCTTACCAGCAAAAAGAAATGGAACAAATTGAAGAGAATCATGTTGCATTCAAGGAGGATCTCGACCAGGTCAAAGGTGATGTGAGTTCAATGAAAGGAGATCTGATTCAAGTTCTCCTAGCTCTGGAAAAACATCATTGACAGACAAGATCAGATTCCCATAGTAGCTTTCGAGGAAGTAGCCCAAACGATTGGGGCATCAAGCGGTCACCCACTGGGAAAGGATCCAGAAGCAGCACCCTAAAAGTCCTTCGTGGCCCAACAAGAGACAAGAGAAGTTGAGACTTAAGGGTTTGTCCCACCGCCATCAAAAGCAGGGGCATCTCATACCCTACAAATTCCGATCAACAATGCAGACAACTACTTAGACCTGCAGTATGGAGACCACGACCTATAGGCTTTCAATTTGGCGCCCTTAAAAATGAGTGGTGCTAATGCTATTGATAATCCACTGGTGATAAATCAATATAAGGCTCTGGAAGAAAGATTGAAAGCTTTGGAGGGTTTTGACGCCTTCAAATTAGATGCTCTCGGGATGGGCCTAGTTCCTGATGTGCTAATTCCGCCAAAGTTCAAAGTGCCTGACTTTGGAAAGTACATAGGGCTCACTTGTCCAAGAAATCATCTATGCATGTATTGCAGGAAGATGCATGTCCATGCCCCTAATCAGAAGCTGATGATTCACTACTTTTAAGATAGCTTAATCGTGGCATCTCTAGATTGGTATATGCAGTTGGAACAAGTTCACATTCGAACATGGGAAGATCTTGCTAATGCTTTCTTAAAGCATTTTAAATATAACCTAGACATGGCGCCTACCCACATGCAACTCCAGAATTTGTCCCAGAAGAAAGAAGAGTCTTCCAAAGAGTACTCTCAGAGATGGAGGGAGATGGTATCCCGTGTTCAACCACCACTGTTGGAAAATGAGTTAGTAGATATGTTCATGGGAACCTTGCATCGGTTATATTATGAGAAGATGGTAGGAAGTATCTCTTCAGGATTCTCATATCTAGTGACTATCGGAGAAAGAATTGAGACTTGAATAAAGAGTGGGAAAATACCAGGGGGACCATCAAAAACCCCCTATAATTCAAAGAGACGCACTCCAAATTTCCCAAAAAGAAAAGAGGGATAAATTAATGTTGTATCCTCACAACCAAGGGTACAACAACCATTAATGATCCCATAAGGATAGTAACAAGGTAGTTTTGGAAGGCCGCAAAGAAATTTTGATCCACTCCCCATGCTTCCCAACCAGCTATTACAACACTTGGTTAAGGTATCCTTTGTGGAATTAAAACCTCTAGTTCCTCCAGTCGGGCCACTTCCATGAAAGTACAATGCCAACGCCAAATGCGAGTATCATGCTAATTCTCCTGGACACACCATAAAACAATGCTGGGTATTCAAACATAAGGTTCAAGATTTGTTAGAATCTCAAGACATCACTTTTGATAAGCCTAACATCAAATCAAACCCCATGCCTCCACATGGTAGACCAATGATAAATGTGATCGAGATATTCACCGACTTTGGGGCAACCATACAGGCCAAGGCCCTGATAAACTTGTTGAGGGAATATCTATTGGAATGCGGGTTCCTGTTGGGACATAATGAAGCCTTCAAATGAATGTTACAGAAGCTAGTAGACCAGGGGATAATCCAATTCAGACCATACCGTGAAGAAAAATATATAGCTGCGATTGAAGGGAAGAAGCCACTGGTGATCCCTTGCCAAGGCCAAAATCTTAACAAGAAGACTCTGGTAATCCCGTGGGAAGAATCGTCAGACACCCCAGGGATAGCACCAACGAAGGCTTTGCAAATATCAGCATTTCCAAAGGTCACGATGATAATTAAGGGACCGTTTCCGATCCCTTATGAAAATAACAAAAATAGTACCTTGGAGTTATGATTCAGTCGTGTATATTAATAGAGTGAAACAAGAAGATGGGCCATCATCAAGTCAAGGACCCGCAATTTCAAACATAGAAGGGACATGAGGCATGACCCGTAATGGTCGAGTCTTCAGATCTGAACCCCCAAAGAAGAATAATGAGACATCAAAGAATAAAAATGAGATGTCAATAAAAGATAAAGGAAAAGAAGTGGTAGAAACGAGTCAATAAAAAGAACCTCCAAGCAAAAACTTTACTGACCAAGAGGCGGAGGAATTTCTGAAAATCATCAAAAGAAGTGACTATAGGGTGGTGGATTAAATTCACCAAACCCCAGCTAAAATTTCCATAATCTCGTTGCTCATCAATTCCGAGGCACACCGGGACTCTTTAATGAAGGTACTGAGTTCATCCCACATTGCAGAAGAGATTACCGTAAATCAAATTGACAACGTGGTAGCAAACCTGACATGGTGATCATATCTGGGTTTTAATAACAATGATTTGCCGCCATAAGGCCGAGCTCACAATAAAGCACTGCATATCTCTATCCAGATAGGTACTACCAGCTAAAAACTACACGGCCGGAACCTGTCATCTGGATGTTAATGGAACATCATTGAAGTCACCACCGAACGTCTTTTATCCCGTTGAAAGGGAAAGGTAAACATCGAGAAAACCTGAAAAAGGAGAAATCACGGTCTTTCGACCGAGAGATCGAGTAAGGGAGTCTGTTACGTGAGAGGAAGGTGTTAGCACCCCACACGTCCGTATTACTCTATGGTATCCACTCTTCTTGTCTAATCTAATGGGTGAGGTCAAATCCTATGTCTATGGTTTACCACTGAAAAGGGAATGCATGCAAAAGGAAAAAAGAAAATAATGGAGGGAAAATAAAAGTTGTGCTCGATTGGGCCCTACCCCAATGCCTACGTATCCCTTTTAAGGAATCAGAGCAGCCGTAGTTCGGCTCATATATTCTGGTTGGTTTGTGTTTTTTAGTTAAGACAACAAAAACAGTCAAGATGGCAAAGCATCGAATGAAACAACAAACAAATGAGGTGATCAAACATCGACTAAATAATAACAAAGTAACATGTTAAAGATGGCGAAACATCAAATGATAAAACGGATGACAAAACATCACACCTAGCAATGATATTGGGGATCAAAGTAGGATAACAAACATGTGCGATGGCGAAACATTGGCTTCAGACAAATGTGCAATGGCGAAACATCGGCTAAGAGATAACATGGCAAAGACGGCGAAACATCAATAAAACAGATGACGAAACATTACACCTAACAATGATATTGAGAATCAAAGTAGGATAACAAACATGTGCGATGGCGAAACATCGACTTCATACAAATGTGCGATGGCGAAACATCAGCTAAGAGATAACAAGATATCATGACAAAGATGGCAACACATCAATGAAACAGATGACAAAACATCACACCTAACAATGATATTGGGAATCAAAGTAGGATAACAAACATGTGCGATGGCGAAACATCGGCTTCAGACAAATGTGCGATGATGAAACATAAACTAAGAGATAACAAGATATCATGACAAAGATGGAAACACATCAATGAAACAGATGACAAAACATCACACATAACAATGATATTGAGAATCAAAGTAGGATAACAAACATGTGCGATGGCGAAACATCGGCTTCAGACAAATGTGCGATGGCGAAACAATGGCGAACCAAGTTTAAAAACAAATCCAAGAGGAACACTAACAAATAGGATTGGTTTGTATCTTTTACCTAGAAGAAGGGTTTGAGTTTATTAGAGGTGTTTTATGATTTTCCAAGAAAACAGTTTTTGTTTTAAGATGCAAAATGCAAAGAAAGGAAAAAAAAACTAAGGGAAACTAGCCTAGAACTATCCCTAGTGTTATCATACAATGGTTGATCCTAGGGTTGAGGATAAGGGAAAATCCTACCCTAATTTACATGTTAAAGGGAGCTTAATAAAACTATCCTATAGGGAACATGCAATGAGAGCGAAGTCGTGATCTCAATTTCTAAATTGAGTGACTCATCGATCAACAATTAAAGAAGAAAAGCAATAAACATCCTATAGGGAACATGCAATGAGAGCGAAGTCGTAATCTCAATTTCTAAATTGAGTGACTCATCTATAAAAAACAAACACAACACATGCATCAGACAAAAACCAGAGGGCCTCCTGACATATATCAGCAACAGAGGTCCCATCATGCAGTCAGAGAACTATGCATGATGAAAATGGGAGAAAGGAAGTAGTACAATACCAAACAGATAACTATCTGTAGCAATCAAGCAAGAATAAAAGAAACCCAGAGAAACTTCAAGCAAGCTGGAATAAGTAGACAAATTGAGTCAGGAATTACACCATCAAGATGTAAGTAATTTATCAGATATGAACAAATCCCAGGGGCAAGGTGTAACATTCACAATCAAATGCATATATCCTGCATGGAATACCAAATATGCCAAACACAATAGCAGTGCCAATGTAATAATTTGTCTTTCACAAATAAAGTGAAACACAAAAGCCTTAGGTCAAAAGTGGAAACTTTCTCAGAGTACCTCGCACATTCAACAACCAAGTTAGTATCTCTTAAGGGGAATGATGGCTCATACATGGGATGGATGCAACATGATGAAGATACATGGGATGGATGCAACATGATAAAGTGAGAACAACATAATAACAATTATCAAACATTAGACATTATAGGCAAGAGGAAACAAGCACATGTACAAATTAGGTCAAGAGAATCAGAGGAATGTTGCTCCTTTCTATCACCATGTTGAATTGACAATTGAATATCAATCGAGGATCATAAGAGCTTGGGAATAATATGAATAAAGACCATGAAGGTCAGTAGCAAACACATTTTAATCATGCATAATTAATTCAATCACAACTTCATGAACACAATAGGAGATGAAACCTACATAATGCACTAGGAGGTTCAAAATATTCAAATATGAGGCTTATAAGTGAAATGGCTTGAGCTAACATGGACAATCAGAAATCAACATGATCATTAGGTTCCTAATTATAGGCCTCACTCAAGTTCATTGGCCACCAAACAAATTGCAACAAGACATGCAAACATAATTGGGTACCTTCACTTTAAAATTACATCAAAATTGGAAATAAAGGTCCATAATTCAAACCAATAACATATTGGCATCCTTGAAAGGTATAGAAGTCATAATGCAAGCCATAAATTCATGAATGATTGAGGAGGAGACCAAATGAAGTTCAAAGTTCAAGGCTAGTTGGCAAAACTACCAAGCTAGACAAGTTTTCAAAATAATTTGTGGAAAAATGTCAAACCAAGTCAAATAATTCAAGAAAAATGGTTTTCAAATCCCCAACACATTCATGAACCATAATCAAGACCTGAATTCCAATGAAAGTTCAAGGCACAAGGATTTTGAACATGAAACTTGCACCATAAGCAACAAAACCCTAGATTTTGACTTTTAATCCTAAATATTAATTAAATAGGATCAAAACTCAAACAAATTAAACCAAGGTCATACAAAACATCAATAAACCCTAAATGTAAAAAAATATACTTTTCATATTTTTTTTGAATTAGGAAAAGTCAAAAAAAGAAATTAAATTCAAACAATTAAGCAATTAACAAATATTCACATATCAAAATAATATTTAAACCAAAAATTCAGAAAAATTCCCAACAAAAATTATATTCAAATATTAGAGCTAAAAACACACATCCCTGATTTTTTGTGAATTTTTTGAATTAAAGGAAAATATAAAAAATAAAAAAATACAAACAATTAACAATTAAACTATTATTTAAGGGCAAAAAATGCAATTCCTTACCAAAAATCATAAAAGGTCAAAATAAAAATATATTCAGATTCTATGATTAAAAACAAGATTATATGATTTTTTTGAGAATTTTTGAATCAAAGGAAGTATTTAAATAAAAATTACAAAGCAAAAATTCAAAATAAACCTCTCAAATTAAAATTCTAATAAAAAATGGAAAATATGCTAGACCAATTTCAAAATCAAATTTTACATTATTTTGAGAGTCTATAATATTTTTTGTGGAATTTTTTGGATCCAAGAAATATTAAAATAAAAATTATCTTTGAACAATTAATTAATTAAGCCTATGAATTTTTTAAACCAATCAGATTATTTTAAAAAAAATCCAAAAAAATATGACAAATACTAGAAAATAATATTGACCTATGATAATTTTTTTGTGATTTTTGAAAGTGTTTTGATCAGAAAACAAAATTAAACAAAATGTCAAATAAAACAAAAATTCAAATGAGACAAAAATTCAAACAGACCAATCATGCATTGCCACCACATCATCTTCAACCTTTGGACATCAAAAAAACGTGCACAACATTCAAGTTTAGGGCTCACTTTCAGATCAACATAACATACTCAATTTCACACCATTTTTCATGAAATCAAGGGGAATTTAAAGCTAGCTTGGCAAGGAATCCATATCAATTCGAATTAAACAACATCATCAAGTATAGATCCAGTATGAAGCTCATGAAAAATCAAGAAAACATTCTGTACGCAAAGTTTCAGAAACTTTAAATCACGATTCAAGCTCAAATCAAACACAAAGTATACATCAGACCTATTTGTCTGGCAAACTAATACACCATGGATATGAAATAATTCATCAAATCATGATAAACAAGGAAAATCAAAGTTCAAAGATCTCACCTCAATGCGAAACTGGAAACCTTGATTCCTTAGTTCCAGAAGCTAACAAACTCCATGGTCTTGATCTATACACTTCAAAGAATATGAATCCATTGGAAACTGGATGAATGCGCGAAGAAGATGAGAGAATTGAAGAAAACTTCAGTAACAGCAAAAAAAGTTCAGATCCGGTTTTCTGATGAATGAAGCGCGTCCCCCGTGAAATGAAGCTTGCAATGCATTATATAGTGTGAGTAGAGAAGGTTAGAAGAGGAAATTGATCCTCAAAACTGTTTAGGGGCAAGTTTGGAAGATTTGGCCAAAAGATGGATGCACATGGGTCTTAGCTGTTTGCTCGTGCGTTTCTTCATTTTCCTTGCATTTTATGAGCTAAATATCCTCAGAAATAGATCCTCAAAGGGCCAGGTCATGATCATTTCAAATGAGAGGTGTATGGATCAATTTGCTAAATTGGGCAAGTTCATCATTTTGTAACCAAGCAAACTCTAATGGTCCATGGAGCATGAAACTGCTGGCATTATGGGCCTTAGCAAGTCATAAATAAGTCATGGACTGTATTAGGATTAAAGAGAATGGCTGAAACCCAAGTTTCCATGAATTGGTCATTTTGCACTTTTGCCAAATTTCAATAAAATGCTCCAAAGTTACAAGACTCATAACTTGCTCATACTTTTGAGTTTTGATACAAATGAGCATAATTTGGAAAGGTATTTAAAATATATACAAACCCTTAGTTTAGAGTATTTGCAAATTAATCCATTAAAGTCCTCAAAATTTAGCTTGAAATTCACTAATTTTGAAAAATGACCTATAATTTTGTGACTTCAAAAGACCATAACTCTTGATTCCTTGCCAATTTGGACATGAGACCAAAAGGAGGTGAAAGATAATTCTCTTAGATTTCCAAGCATATTCCATTTGCATCTTCTTGATCAAGGGTGAATAAAATATGATTTTTTTTAAATTAGGTCCTTGTTTTCCAAAATTAGTAACTTTTAGGGTTTCTTCAAGAACAAATTTCAACCCAAACCTCAATCTCTTTGATCCAATGACCAAAATGGACTTGGAATATGAAAAGTACATCCTTGAGTTGATGGTTGGCCAAAAATTCACTTGGTCAACCTTGACTTTGACTGATTTTAACCAAAATGACCATTTTGCCCCTCCGAATCAATTGATCCACTTCCATTCAAAATTGATGATCAAAACTTCAAACATATGATCTTACAAATATATAGAGGCCATGTACAAAGTTTCACTTCAAAATTCTCAAGAAAACTTGATAAAATCCCAAACTCTAGTTTTGGTCAACACCTAGGGGACTGATGAATCATCTTCAAAAATTCAAATCCTTTGGGCATCTTGACCAATTCCTTGTACAAAGACTTTGGATACCAAAGAGGTGTTATAGCTATCTAAATCAAGACTTGTATATTGGCCAATAGTCTTACCCAAACAAAACCCTAATTTGACTTGTGAATCCAAAGAGTGATTCTCCTTGTTGATCAAACACAAACTTCAATCCTCTGATGATCCAAAGAGATGGATAAAATATCTTGAGATATGCCATAAACTTTGAGCTTGAAAGATCCAGAGGTTTGGATGGTAAGATATTTCTTGAGCAACTTGCCAATGCAATCAGCCTTCAAAGCTTGAGGAAGACTTGATAACCAAAGTACTTTGATCCCATCACAATGTATGAATGCAATGCAATATGATATTCATGATGAAACATAAGCCAAAATCAAGAGGGTAAATTTTGGGGTGCAACAGCTGCCCCTATTCAAATATCTTCAACATGATAAGTGAGAAAAAGTGATAACTTTCGAGCATTCAGGGTTGACGATGTTTGAATACGAAAGAACCCGAAAATATACACTCTTGAAAGGAGAAAGAAAAAGAAACAGGAAAACCCCAAGACACGCATCATAATGAAACTGTAATGCAAGTTGAAACAGAACGAAAACAAAGAAGAGTAGACGCAACTAGACTTCCGGACAAACGTGCCAGGGCAAAACTGGGCTTCCAAAGGAAGGGGTCAGACAAAACTCAACCAATAGAGTATAAACGAGACTAAGCTCTGTAATAGAAAACGTACACTGGTGAGGAGACGAAACTCTGAGCTCGACCCAAAGAAAAGTGGCTAGAGTGCGTGATTCTAGGAACACTTGCTAATCTCTACTAGGATAGACGTTATGAAGGAACTGAAAGGATCCCATAAATAAGGAACAACAACAAGGCAAGACTCGATTCACGACTAGTCAGACGAAACTAGACTAGACGAGTACCAGGACGAAGCTGGATTTCACGCACGGGTAACAAGGCGAAACTCGACCCAAAGAGAAGTGATGAGAGTGCATGTTTCTCAGAGCACCTGCTGGTCTCAGATCAATGGATAAACAATGACGAAAACTGACAGGAGCATCCAAAGAACAAAGGAGACTGACTTCAAACCAGGGACGCAGTACGAACACTGCACTCGGTAAACGAACACCGTCAAAGAGTCCAAGGTAGGAAAGAAAAAACGAGACGAAACCTGACTCAATAACTAGTTAGGCGAAACTAAACTAGATGAGTACCAGGACGAAACCATATTTCATGCACAAGGTGAGGAGACAAAACTCTGAGCTCAAACCAAAGCAAGGAGATTAGGGCGTACACCTAAAAACCTGCTGAAAACCAATATCAGGATGAAACTGGTATCCGAAAGGTGCATCAATAGACATTGGAATGAATCGGAGAGGGTAATGAATACTAAACTCGAGAAGACCGCGCTAGGGCGAAACTGGACTACAGTCAAGAGTAGACACTCAAACAAACAAATGATTGACGTCAAAAGGATATTGGTATGGGGTGTATAATGAGGACGAAGACCTTGCTGGGGATTAAATCCGAAGTATTAGAAAATCACCGGGGATGACGGAAATAATAATGGCTTATGTTCCGATGCATGTTTGAATTCTTTTCATATAGTGCAATGCTCCATGTGATGGAAATGCTACGCGTTTTGGTAGATGAAATGTAATGATGCATGTTTAAAAGTTTCACTGGGAATGGCCAATGAGAAGCCAAAAACCAAGAAGTCAGAATCTGGCCAGACTTGCAAAAATAAATTGCAAAATCCAAAGGAGAGGAGAAGATACGGGGAACCGCTAGAGAGGGAACCTCGATGAGATGAAGCTTCGCGGAGAATAACAGAAGGGAAATCGGTAGAGACGGGCCACAAATATTGAGAGGAGCCGCAAAAATAAATTGCGAATTCCTAGGGAAGATCAAGTTGACACTGCAGCTTTCGGAAAGGGATAAAAAACCTTTGTTGGGGGAACAAAGCTCTGCTGAGGAGGTGGGACTTCACCGGGGAGGTAGAACTCTGTTGAGGATTTTTGCTGGAGAGATATTCTCTTGGAATGCAACCAATGGATGAATCCTGCAGATAGTTACAGTAACGACCTTACTGTGGAATAATAGAAGATCTTTAACATAAGGATGCCCCGGTCAACAAATCAACTGGGAAATGAGAGGTCAAAACGAGGAATATCTATTGGCAATCCCATTGAGGAGTTGAAACTTCTTCATAATGTGGATTCCTACTTAACGACTCCACTGGGGATAGGCGACATATCCAAACCTGAAGTTTTAGAATGAAACTTTTTTAAAGAAAATCCCTGGAGCAACAAACCTTTTGCTATGGAAGCGAAACTTCACTGGGGGGAAGAAACTTCACAGGGGATAAGAAGAGTCCTAATCATACATGGGCCCTGTCGTAAAAAAAAGAAGAAAGCCAAACATTCCCTTCTTGATAATCATTAAGCTCTTTACAGGTGTTCAACGTGTAAATTCCTTTTTGATGTTAAACAACTGTTTTTCATACAGAAAAATGTTTATTTAGAATGATAGACCTGATGCGATGATTATTTAAACCTGGAAGATCTTAACAAAGTGTCGCATATCTGTTGTGAATGAATCACTGGCTAGAGTGCAAAAATGTTTTAAAACTTTTCTTCCCTTTTTTTGAAAAACGAGTCAAAACGCGAGCGATAAGATACCAACACGGCTATGCGACACATATTTGGGGCGTTTAGGAAATGTTGTCTTGTTGCAGTATACTTTCGAGTTAAATCCTTGTTTCAGTTATGACTTTCAGAGGTTGTAACGTGGCCTGGTTCGAGGGTTTTTTAGAAAAAAAAGTTTTCAAGGCTCAAGTTATTTGGTACCCACCCCCTTCGTGATATTCTCCTATCCTAAGTTCAGTTGACTCATCACAAGCATTCACCTTTCAAAAGGATTTATAATGGTTGAGCGATCACGAAAAATTCTCCAACATGATTGTCACTTAACTTTTGCTGCTCTGGTTTTTGATATTATTGTTCCTTTTCTTTTGATAAAATTTTTATTGGATAATCTTTTTCGGCCTTTTAGGCTCTCTTTTCCCTAACTTTTTCCTGGACAAAATCTTTTGAATTTCAATTCCCTTTTTTTTGAGTCCAGCGGGACGCCCTAACTTTTGCCTAAGCGACTTGTTTTCATGTTTCGACTTAGCGGGGCTTTTTGTTTCTTCTCTTTTTATTCATGCTTTCCTCCTCGAACAAGTCAATATGACTTTAGGTTTTTTGAACTTTTTATTTCTTTCTCTCTTTCTTTGTTGAAGAAAACAAATGCCTCATTCCATGATCGACGCGGGATATCCATTATTGTATTGATTCAATCTCGACCTCAGGACTTTGTGAGGACATGAACATCGTGGTTTAGACATTTTTCTTGATCTCATGATGCGAAAGAAAAATGTGGTGATCCTCAGAGGGGACAATCCTTTCTGAAATTTGAATGCTTGGGCAAATCAACTGAACATCTACCCTGCCCCTGGTTAAAAAGGTTTATTATTTTCTTGAACGGAAAGGAAAATCCTACTTCGAAGGCCAAGAGGGGTTAACGAGGGTCTAACTCCCTTATATCTCCAGTGTTTGGGGATTAAAACAATGCCTGTACATCGTCAACAAGGTTCTACTCAAAAGAATACCACTACAGTCATTGTTTTTTAGCTAAACTCCTTCCTCCAAACTTTTGGCTAAGCAAAAGAGTTGGCATAGTTGGTATCAAAATGCTCGAAAAACAATTAAAGAGTGATATTGTATGGAAAAAAATTTTCCAGGAAAAAACATTCAACGCATCAAGATTGACATTCAGCTATAAACAAAATCCTATATGCAGACAATGCTAAAACAATCAATCAAGATGACACACGAGAGTGCGGCAAAGAAGTGTAATAAAAGCCATTATGGGGAAGCAGTATCTCCGACCAGGTTCACCGGTTCCGCTGACCTGTCGTAACCTTGATATTACCCTGACCTATGACCTTTACCAACAACTCGGAGCGGTGAAACAAAATGGTAAGGCATCCGCCAACAGAGTGAAAGAGAGATCCATCAAACAGAAAAACAAACATGCCCCTTGCGCAGTAGTAGTGGTGTTTGTTAGCCGTATTTCAAGCGATCAACTAACCATGACTTAGATTACCATATCCGTGTCAGGTCCAAAAAGTTTATATGCACATGCTTATCAAAATATTGGACGTTTTTGTAAACAAAGTAGCAAAAAAGGGAGAAAAGAAAAGCATACGCATACTTGAAAGAAGATATTTTATTGATTTTGAGAAATTATCCTGTGAAAAAGGCATTTACATTTGGAAGAAAGCAATTACAAGATTAAAGCAAACAAGTGTTTATAAATGGCAATGTGAATGTGAACATCCATCGAGTCCCAACTCTGCTATGACTCTTATGACTTTCATTTTCCTATTTTCGGACATATCAAACTCGGATTAGCTTCGAGCTTATACCAGATGATAGAACAAAGGAAAGAAACAAAGGATCTCATGCTGAGCATAGTCATTTGCTTTAAGTCCCTAACTTTTGTCTGAATCGCCCTTTCGAGTTTTCGATTCACCAGGACAACCTCCTTTTTCCTAAACCGCCATTTCGGGTTTTCAGTTTAGCGGGTTTTTATTATTTTTTATGCAAAGTATTTTTTAACTACGTCAGCATTCACAGGAAGAGGGAAGTACTCTCCATCCATAGTTGTGAGCATCATCGCTCCTCCAGAGAAAAATTTTCTGACCATGAAAGGACCTTCATAAGTTGGAACCCACTTGCCCCTGGGATCTCGCTGGGGAAGAATTATCCTTTTGAGCACAAGGTCTCCTGGTTTGTAACACTGGGGCCGTACCCTCTTATCAAAAGCTTTTCTCATCCTTTGCTGATATAACTGGCCATGACATACAACCGTCAACCTCTTCTCATCAATAAGTTCCAGCTGATCCAGCCGATTCTGCACCCATTCACTTTCATCTAGCTCAACATCTCTCATGACCCTAAGAGAAGGAATCTCGACTTCTACCGGCAATACTGCTTCCATGCCGTAAACCAATGAAAATGGGGTTGCTCCAGTCGAAGTACGGACAGTGGTGCAATAACCATGCAAATCGAAAGGCAGCATCTCATGCCAATCTTTATAGGTTACCACCATCTTCTGCACAATTTTCTTGATATTTTTATTGGCCGCTTCGACAATGCCATTCATCTTCGGTCGGTATGGGGAAGAGTTATGATGCTTGATTTTGAAGGACTCACAAAGCTCCTTCATCATTTTGTTGTTCAAATTAGACCCATTATCGATAATGATCTTCTCAGGCACTCCGTAGCGGCAGATAATATTATGCTTAATGAATCGAGTTACCACCTGCTTGGTGACATTGGCATAGGATGCAACTTCGACCCATTTCATAAAATAATCAATGGCAACCAAAATGAAACATTGCCCGTTGGACGCAGTCGGCTCAATCTTACCGATCATATCAATTACCCACATCGCAAACGACCAAGGGGAGGTCAAGACATTCAAAGGTACTGGTGGCACATGCACCTTGTCAGCATAGACTTGACATTTGTGGCAAACCCGTGCATGATTGTAACAGTCAGTCTCCATGGTGGACCAATAATAACCTGCTCGCAAAATCTTTTTAGCCATGGTATGCCCGTTGGAATGGGTCCCGAAGTCACCTTCATGTATCTCCTCAATGATTCTAGATACTTATTTCTTGTCAACACATCTGAGCAGTAGACCATCTTGATGCCTTCTATACAACACACCACCACTGAGAAAGAACTTGGCTGAGAATCTTCTCAAGAACTTCTTATTTGTGACAGATGCCTCTTCAGGGTACTCTTGTGTTTCCAGATATCGCTTAACGTCATAAAACCAAGGATTACCATCTGGTTCCAAACTAGCCTCAAAACAGAAGGCTGGCTCACTCAAACTTCTTATGGGAATGGAAGGTGCCTCATTAGCCCACTTAACCTTGAACATGGAGGACAAAGTTGCCAGTGCATCAGCTAGATTGTTTTCTTCTCTAGGAATGTGTTCAAATTGATCTCTTCGAAGTACGGAATCAACTTCATAACATGCTCACGATAGGTAATTAGGTGCTGACGGCGAGTCTCCCAATCTCCATTAATCTGGATGATAACAAGATTGAAATCCCCGTAAACTTTCAAGAATTTGATGCGTAGGTCGATCGCTGCTTCAATGCCATAAATACAAGCCTCATATTCGACCATGTTGTTAGTGCAATCGAAACAAATACGAGCCGTGAAAGGAATGTGATATCCCTCAGGGGAAGTGATAACAGCTTCGATGCCGTTGCCCATGGCATTGGAGGCACCATAAAAAACAAGCGTCCAACGTGATCCCGGCTCGGGTCCTTCGTCTAGGTCTGGCATATTACAATCCCGAATATACACAATTTCCTCATCTGGAAAATCAAACTTCATCGGTTCATAATCGTTCATGGGCTGATGAGCAAGATGGTCGGCCAGTATACTACCCTTAATTGCTTTTTAGGTAGTGTATTAGATATCATATTCAGTGAGTATCATCTGCAAATGGGCTACCCTGCCTGTAAGAGCTGGCTTCTCAAAAATGTACTTGATTGGATCATTTTGGATATCAAGTAGGTGGTGTAAGTTAACATGTATTTCCTCAAACGTTTGGCGGCCCAGGCGAGCGCACAACAAGTCTTTTCCAATAATGAGTATCTCAACTCGCATTCCGTAAACTTCTTACTCAAGTAGTAAATAGCCTGTTCTTTCTTCCCTGTCTCGTCGTGCTGACTGATGACACAACCCATTGAGGTCTCCAACACAGTTAGGTACATGATTAGTGGCCTTCCTTCCACTGGCGACATGAGTATCATAGGTTCCTGCAAATACTCCTTTATTTTTTCAAAGGCCTTCTGACAATCCTCATTCCACTTCACCGTCTGACTTTTCTTCAACAACTTGAACATAGGTTCACAGGTGGTTGTGAGATGAGAAATAATCTGGAAATATAGTTTAACCTTCCCAAGAAGCCACATACTTCCTTCTCTGTCCTTGGCTCAGGCATTTCCTGTATCGCTTTGACTTTGGTCGGGTCCACCTCGATCCCTTTTTCACTCACAATAAAACCCAACAGCTTGCCGGATCTTACCCCGAAGGTGCACTTATTCGGATTCAACCTTAGCAAGAACTGCCTCAGTCTCTCGAACAATTTTTCCATATGAACAAGATGTTCCCCTTCCGTGTCAGACTTAGCAATCATATCGTCCACATATACCTCAATCTCTTAGTGAATCAAATTATGAAAGAGAGTGACCATGGCGCTTTGATATGTTTCCCCGACATTTTTCAAACCAAACGGCATCACTTTATAACAGAAAGTTACCTAAGGCGTGATAAATGTTGTCTTCTCCATATCCTCCGGAGCCATCTTAATTTGATTGTAACCTGAAAAGTCATCCATGAACGAAAACACTTTGGAGTGAGTAGTGTTATCGACCAAAACATCAATATGCGGAAGAGGGAAATCGTCTTTAGGGCTGGCCCTGTTTAAATCACTATAATCCATGCACATCCTGACTTTACCATATTTCTTGGGCACATGGACAATATTTGCAATCCATGGCAAATAATTGACAACCTTTAAGAAATTTGCATCCAACTGCTTTTAGACCTCCTCTTTGATCTTCTTGGACATCTCAGGATGAGTCCTTCAAAGCTTCTGCTTGACAGGAGAACAACCTTCTTTGAGCGGTAGTCGATGTACCACTATGTCTGTATCCAACCCAGGCATATCCTCATAAGACCAGGCGAAGATATCAGAATACTCACGGATTAGCTCAATCAATCTGACCTTTATACCTTCTTCGAGATCTTCCCGTATCTTGACCTCTCTTCTTACCTCTTCTGTGCCAATATTCCCCACCTCAATCGAATCCTGATTCGGCTGGATAACATTTTCCGCTTGTTTCAACAGTCTTGCTAATTCCTCAGGAAGACCACAATCCTCATATGCTTCTTCTTCAGCTTGACAAATAGGAGTGTCAAAGTCATAATGAGCCATAGCAGAGTCGTTATTGATTGAATCAGTGGTGGAAGTGCATCTGCATGAATGACATTTTTGCGTTTTTCAGTGACAGTGTGCGGAAAGAGAAACATTTCCATTTAAAAAAAAAGAAAAAGAAACAAGATTTTGAATGCAAAAACGTCCTTTATTTCATGATAAACTTGAAAATAAACATGGTGGCCCTACACAAATGATTCACTACGCCTTGGGCAGAGCGTAGGAATTATGATATGACAATAAAGAAACAAGAAAATTACTCCTCAGCACTTGAAACCTTGATAACATCCACATAAGTCCAATTGTCGAGTGTCTGGCCTGGAATACTCGGACGAATCCAATATTCGATATTGTAGCCATCATCCCTATCGTCGCCAATTGCATTGACGTGTCCTTCTTGAGTAGCACAAGGACGGGAAAACTTCACAGGAGTAGATAAACTAGATGCTCTGGGAGTTGAACTCTGCTAACCTGGGCTGAAACCAAAACCAAATTTATCAAACTTCGGAGTAATGTCCAGCACCTGACCCCAACCTTCAGGGTTACCACCTTCCACTACAGCTTTTGCATCTTTGAGAGAAGACATAACAATTTCCGATCTCTTTTTCTGCTCTGGAGTAGGAAGATTAACGACATGAACTGTCTCAAATGCCTGGAACGACATCTCATGTATCTCAACTTCAACTTCGACATAGAGGAATGACGTCAAATGACTCACGATGTGCTCTTCTTCGCCGCATACAGTTAGCACTTTTCCCTATGCAGGATACTTGAGTTTCTGATGAAGAGTAGAAGTGACCGCTCTTGCTCTATGAATCCATGGCCTCCCCAATAAGCAACATTACGTTGGTTGTATATCCATTACAAAAAATGTAGTTGTGAAGGTGCAAGGACCAAACTTGATTGGTAGCTCCACCTCCCCAAATATAAACCTTTGAGACCCATCAAACGCCTTCACCATCAAATCACTAGGGTGCAACTCTAGTCCAGAATAATCAATCTTCATCAATGCCGACTTGGGCAATACATTCAAAGACGACCCAGTGTCTACCAAAACCCGGGATAAAGTAGTGCCCCTGCACTCTATTGAAATATGCAACGCTTTTTTATGGTCTGGTCCCTCCGGAGGAAGATCAAAATCTGTGAAGCCCAAACCATTCCCGGAAGATATGTTAGCACAAACATTCTCAAATTGATTGACTGTTATCTCATGGGGCACGAACGCATTCTTTAACAACTTCATCAAAGCATTTATGTGAGGTTCTGAATAAATCAATAGAGACAAGATAAACATCTTAGAAGGAGTATGGCTCAAATGATCAATTATGCTATAATCACTCTTTCTGATAATTCACATTAACTCTTCAACCTCATCGGGAACTGAAGAAGCTCCTGGTATCAGAATTGGTTGAGTCACATTGGCTGGCGTAACCCTTGGATTACCAATCATCGCCTGTTGTTTTCCTTTTTCTCTTGCAGAAACATCTACCGCATCTTGGACATTGGAAGGACCAAATACTCTCCCGCTTCTAGTCATTCGACCCACACCAAAAAATTTATGAACTTCCTATTCATCACCTTTAGCATGTTCTTCCTCGGACAAACGAGCATTAACCTCCCGCTTTACCCCATGGTAATAAACATCGGCACCGTAATTCCATGGGATGGCCTTCTCACTGGTGTACGGCATGGGACCAGGTACATAATCATTAGAGGGGGTGCCCTTGACGGGGCAGGAATACGCGCAGGGGTGTAAGGAATAAATATCACAACAATATCCTCTTCAGTGACCTTGCAATAGCTTAGTTTTCTATCAAACTGTAGGAAACCCTCCTTTATTAACAACTGTATACCGGCTTTTAAATCATCACAACCCTTCGGTTGCTCTCTACACTTGGCACACTCTGAAGTACAACCCGAGAAAATAGCATTGTCAAGCAAATACCTCTTAACATACCACAACAGAGTAGTTACTTGTTCCACATCCATGATTAAATTCAACATTTCACCATTGTCATCAATCATATTAACAACACCCGCTCCATGTCTTGGCATTGGGTTATGAGTAACATTCGGACCAGTTACCGGGGTAAAATCAATTGCCTTAGCGTCCAATAAGTCTTATACCTTGCACTTTAATGCAAAACAATTGTCAGTAGAATGACCAACTCCGCCTGAATGGAATTCACATCTTGCATTAGCATCATAGTTAGGAGGAAGTCTTGCGGGTGGTGGTGGCACATTTCTCAAACTGATCAGCTTCAAATCAAGCAGGTGGCGAAGTGCTTCAGTAAGAGTTACTGGCAAGGAATCGAATTTTCTCGGCTGTCTCAGATGTTGATTATTATACTGACGGGGAGCATCTTACTGCCTTTGTTGCTGAGGCACTGTATTCGGTCTCTGCTGTGGAGGAGTATTAACATGAATAGAAACAACATTGATTTGCTGGTGCTTCCGATCCTCTCTTCGTCCCCTATGAGAATAAACTGCACTTGCATTGCCTTCCCTTTTCTTAGGGTAAGTGTTGAACGGTTTCTTACTGCCCCCTGATGAGCCGCTAGAACCTCTAATCTGAATCTTCCCCAATTTCAAACCCACTTCAATTCTTTCACCAGCCATAACCAAGTCTGCAAATCCTTCCTATCATGTGTTCATAGAATGGCCCTTGCAGGGTACTCATAAACATATCAATGAGCTCTCTCTCCATGAGTGGAGGTTGAACCCTCGCAGCCAACTCACGCCACTTCTGAGCGTATTCCTTGAAAGATTCTTTTGGTCCTTGTGACATATTCTGTAACTGGGTGCGATTAGGCGCCATATCCATATTGTACTGATAATGTTTGACAAATGCCCGAGCAAGATCATTCCGGCAACGAATATGAGTTTTCTCTAACTTCATGTACCACTCCAGGGATGCCTCAGATAGGCTATCCTGGAAAAAGTGAATCAAAAGCCCCTGATCCTCAGTATGTACTGACATCTTCCGGAAATAAGCAGTTGCATGAGTAATAGGACACGATGTTCCGTTGTACTTTTCAAATGTAGGAGGCTTGAACTTTGGAGGAACTTTCACCCCAGACACCAACCCGAGATCATTAGCTTCCATACCAAGGACTCCTTACCCTTCCACAGCCTTCCGACGCTCTTCCAATAAACGATACTTCATATCCTCAATCTGAACCCCCGACTTTGAATGCCGAACAGAATACTGATCTTCATCATGGTCAAAGTCAAAATCCTGATCTTGATAATTCCTTACACCTCCCTGATTAGCTCTCCTATTCCCCACAAGACGAGGTCTAGGAGACGGGGGAAACTACCCTACGTTGCGCACAAAAGGGTTTCCCGGCATCCCATGAAAATTTCCAGCAGGCTGATCTTGCTCATCCCCCAATCCTACAGAAATGTCCTGATGGAGCCCTTGATTTCCACCATCCTCTGGATAACGGCGCTGGTTGTTGACAATGGCAGCTAGTTCCTCATGTCGGAGATTCACATTGGTGATGACCTCCATGAACTGGGTCATCTGAGTAGCCATATGGGCCCTCATTTCAGCGAGGTCAGCTTGAATTTGCTCCATCTGTCTTGGCAAGTTATTTCTGGTGGAATACTGATGAATAGTCGTCCTGAATTCTGAATAAGAAAAGCAGCAGAATAAGAAAACCGTCTTGAGATTACCTGTAATGTTATGGAATGCATGATATGCATGATATGTTTGTCATTTCCCGGTATTCAAGAGTCCTTTTGGTCATCAATCACGATGCGCAACCGATAATCAAGCATACAATCAAAGGGAAAAAGGACAATAAGACAAACACTACAATTATTTACAAACAAAAAAACGACTTTCCAATTACTTTGGACATTTAAGGGTATAATGATAAACAACTAAACACATGTCTTAACAAAAAACTGAATAATAAAGACAAACAAATGGTCCCTTCCAACAATTCTGGGGGTGACCGAATACACCAAAGGTAAATAACAGAACTAAATCTCCAGAACTAAACATGCTTCAAGATGTTGACAGTACTCTTCAAGTATGGCTTTCTCCTTCAAAAGTTGTGATGCAACTTCTTTACTTTCTTGGAACCGATCTTCCGCGACACGCTTCTGGGTTACTTCCTTCTTAAGCTGAGCATCTTTGTCTTTGAGCTGTTTCTCCAAGTTCTGAATCTTCTTCCTGTAGCTGTTTTCAGATACCTGAAGTTTCCGACACTCTTGCTGAGTCTCACTCAACTCTTCTTCCATTTCGGCATGAGACCTCTTCCTAAAACCGGTTGCATCAGAAGTTTCCCCTTGAGCTTCCTTGAGTTTGCGAGCTAAGTCGACCCTTTCTCGATCTGCCCAATAAAGTTTCATCCCCGTCTCACGGTCTTTTGCATGAAGCTGAATATTCTCAACATGAACCTAGGTGAACACCTCGGTAGGCATCGTGTTACTTAGAAAAATAGGAGGTTGCTCGTATAGAGGAGCCGACCTTGCAAATGGTAACTGTAAAGTCTTGACCTTGGCTTTAACCTACTCCAGGTAAGGAACCCTAGAAATAGGAACTTTCTTGCCCAAAGTAGTTCTATCCTTCTTGTGAATTCCCTTCCAAGCACTTGTCACTCTTTTCAACATCTCAGGATCACTTCCTTTAGCGAAATACACTGATTCAGACACCTCCTCAACCTTTTGCGGTCCATCCATTTCATATCCCAATTGACGATAAGCAAGCACAAGATTATAGTTGATACACCCCTTAGTTCCCATGAGGGGAACATTAGGGAAACCTCCGCAGCTAGTGACAATACTTTGCACTTCCCCCATGTCATAATTCCACCGGATATCAAATGAAGTAAGGTTGACAAGCCTTAATGACCATCAGAGAGAATGCATGGTGTCCACGAAAGGGCCATTTACTGGTAGATGCAACTTAAGCCATTGATACAACATCAAATGGCATAAACTTACATTACCACTTTTTCCATGCCTGGAATGAATGGTGTAAAGAGTATCTGCCAAGAGTGTCGGTATCGGGTTCTTGTTTCTAAAAATACAAATAGCCGCCACATCCATAAAATTTCTCTTGTAAGGGAAGAGGACGATCCCGTATATCATGAGAGCGAACATAGAACTAAAGTCACTCCAATTTCCTTTCTCTTCCCAGTCTTCAGCTTTCTTCACTAAGAAATCCAAATAAAACCCTGCAGTACCTTCACTTGACTTCCAATTGTCTTTCACCTCTTTCCAACTCAAATGAAGAATTTCAGCAACAACTTCAAACTTCGGCTTTTCCGGCACTTGGATAAAATGAACTTCATCGGACAGCTTGATATTAAGCAGGTACACGTACTCTTCTAGGGTGAGAACCAGTTGATAATATTGAAAAGTAAAACACCGTAATTCTTTGTCATAGAACTGGAAGAGAGTGATCAAAGCCATTGGGTCAACTGGAGTGTTAAGGACTAGTAACAAGTTGCCATGATTTTTGTTGAAATTATTCAGAACATCCCCCTTCAGATAAGAACTCAACCTCTTCAACTCGGACACATCAATAGTAGGAATCTGATAAGAGAAAGTATGCCTAGTGAGCTCTTTAACACAAACTGAATCAAACTCAACTGGAGGGAGATCAACCATTTCTGATGGAAAGAAGACTCTTGAATGTCCCTGGAAAATGACATGCACATTGTTGTACCCCAAAATTTGCCCTCGCATTTTTCCACAAGAAATTTCAGCTTCAGGCGTTTCCTGATTTTTCAAAACTGGCTCAAGAATCGGACAAACGGACTTTTCTCGTCAGTCAAACAAAAATTAGGGTTTTATTGATTTTTAGGACTCTGGATTGCTTCAAATAATTGGCTTAGGGTTTTGGTTGATTCTGGCTCAATTGTAATCAGGCGAGTGTTCGTTGGCATTTAATCAGGAATTAAGGTTTTATGGGCATATTCTCAGAAAGATTAAAATTCCACAGCACTTTGCAAATTATTCCGAGATTCGGTTTGTGTTCGCATTGTTTTGACTTAATCAGCAAAAGAGACAGTGGTTTGAATTCACGTTGGTTTGTTTGAGCCAGTCAAAAGAAATATGCAGTATTGGATTTACAGTGCTTGGCAAGAAATCAGTAAGAAAGGATTGCGTCTGACCAGTTATTGCGTTCGACTGTGCGTTGCTTTGGATGATGGAGACGCCAAGTTCATTTATTTTGATCGACGAAGAATCAATGTTTAACTGATTATTTATTGTTCTAAGGATTAAATATCTGAAATTTAACTTTCATTTATTTTAATTTAAGGAACTATAAACAATAAGTAAATAATTGAAAAAGGGATAAAAAGAATTAAATGGATCAATAGAATTTTTTATTTCATATTTAAACATTTGTTACAATTATTATTTAGATACAAGTATTTATTTACAAAGTATTTAAAATAATAATAGTTACAAGGATTAAATTGAAAATTAAACTATCCTATTTTTCTAAATATCTTCTAAATCCTTAATTCTTCATTCTTCACTTTATACCTCTCCATCCAATTATTCATCTGCAAAAGAAAAGGAAAAGTCAAATAACAGTTAAATTGAAAAGACAGATTAAAATTGCAGTCATCATTAAAGGCCACTGATGGGGATCAGTTAACCCTCTCTGCAAATCACGGGATCGCTCCCGGTTCACAAAGAGGGACGAGTTTTATTTGCTAAAGTATGAATGCACAAAAGCCAAATTGCATAATTCAAAGTGTCAAACTGCATAAATTCAAAGTCTCAAACTCCAAGTTCAAACCCAACTAAAAATCAAAGTACAACTTTCTGCCAAAAAAATATAAAGCATACTGTCACAAAGATATCAAAAGATCCAAAAAGTGTAAGAAGCTGGCCAAAGAAGATATGCAGAGAAAATGGGATATGCAACAACTACACTTTCATCATTTCCCCATGTGACCTTTTCAGAAAAGTACAGAAATAAAGCATAGTTTAATATTTAAACTGTACTGAGAGAGAGAAAAAGAAGAGATAAGATGCAGGTTTTCAGGCTTAGGCAGGCATAGATAGGAAGAAAAAATATACAAAAGAGCCAGACACAGTAAGAGAAAGCAGGCAGAACTTTCACCAAAACACAAAAGAAAAACACTTCAAAAACTCACAACCTGCATGTGCAAGCAAACCACATACTGAAGCAAACACAAAGCTCAGAAACCAGCAATACATGGCCTAAAAACTTCATAACCTCAAACCTGAACAACCATACCAACATAACCTGCTGAAGCAAATTCAAACCAGTCTAAACCCATAACCTGCATCAGTCAAAAACCTGTCTAAACCCATAACCTGCATCAGTCAAAACCTGTCAAAACCCTCACCATACTGCATAAACCATAAAACATATACAAACACCACAACCCTGCCAATAACTCAAACACAAAGAGAACCAAGTCAAAGCCTAAACCAAAGCATCATACCTGCTAAGCATTTTGAAACCTGCCTCAGCCTCATCCTGTCAAAAAGCCTCAAGCCTAACACTACAAGCACAAACCTGCCTGAACCATACAAAAACCTGCCTACTGTCAAGCACATAACCTGTATTGGCTCAAAAACAAAAACCATACAAACCTGTCAATAACAAATCCAGCAATAACCAGCATAACCTAAAAGCATTCAACCTGTTAGGCCTCCAACCTGAAACCTCATAAACCCTTACCCTGTCAAACACTAAACTTGCCTAATACTGAAACCTGGCCAAAACCATTCAAAGAACATTGACCATTCAACCAAAGCATACTCAAGCATTTAGGGTCAGCTCTAAGCCCTCAGAAAGATATCATCACTGGGCGTGGAAAGAATCAACATTTTTAGGCATCCAACACAAGTGTTTCAAGGAAGTAGCAAGAGAAGCAAGCACACAAGAAGGCAAAGAAGATACAGAGGCACCACATAGCATACAACATAGGCAATCCAACAAAGGCAGTAAGAGCCCTCAGATTTGCATCATCATAGGGTGAAGTTCAAAAGCGCGTTCATCTCAAAGCATCATAATCAAGTGTTTCAAAGGAAAAGCATACAAAAGCTCTAGGCAAACCAACGAAGAGGAGAGATAAAAAAGCGAATATTAAAAGGGTTTTCAGTGCAAATGAAAATCATCATCAAACCCTAAAGTAGCAAAAAGATAAAGGTTACCAAAGAGCAAGCCCAGCATCCTCACTGCCTTCCCCGCTCGTCCCGGCCTCCTAGCGCACGCCCAACCGTCCTCTGCCATCTCCAAGGTTAACACTTCTTTTTCTTTCTTTCAAAAATATCTCAGATGATCATATGAGAAAAAAACGAAGTTAGAATCTAGATGAATCAAAATCGTAACATGCAGTAATCGACAAACCCTAATGAAATAAGAAAGAGGAAATCACCTTAAATCTGTCGCCCCAAAGTGTTGTTGGAGGGAAGAAGAGGTCGGGAGTGCCAGCGGCCATGGACAAACGGGTGAAAAGACTCAGAGGCTCAGAAGCGAACGTGTAAACGAGGAAGACGAAGAAGACAAGCTTAAGCGCCGTTGCTCACAAACCCTACGCGTTATCAACTGAACAACAGAGCTCCAAACCCTAAAATGTTTTGGATCCAAATGGGCCTTGCCCGTTCTGCATGTCCAGGCCCATTTTAAACAAAAAATGATTTTAAACTCTTTTCTTTTATAAAAATACAATTCTTACTAATTAATTAATTTAACCCTTTTAGACAAATGTTTTTATTAATAACTTAATACTAAATTTTCTCTATAACATTTTAAAATACTTTTTTCGTTAACTTAATTTCTACAACAATACTTTAATAATAAAAATACATTTTTGCACTATATAATTAAAATTGAAAATAACCTTTTTTCTTTTAATTAAAATATATTTTTTTGTGCATATAATAAAAACACATTTCCTATATACATAATTTTAGAACATTAAATTTAAATATAATTTTGTACATATCATACAATATAATTGAAAATACCTTTTTCTTATAAATATACTTTTGTACATAGCACATGAAAAAAAATACTTTTTTAAAAAACTTAGAAATATTTTCTTTTCTTAAAACATCATTTTTTATACATAATTTAATTAGAACTTGAACATTCAATTAAAACATTTTTCTTTTGTACCTATTAAAAATATATAAATCAAAGATTCCTTAAAACACATATTTAGGTCAAAACAAATACCCTAATACACATTAATTTCACCTTGTCGAATTTGTAAATAATCACATATACATATGCATCTCGCACTTACACAATACAAATACATTCACATTGCCCTTATACACATTTGTTTATCTTATACATTGATATTCGTTATTTACATTTGATCGCAAATTCGATTTGGTTGAAACTTATTGGATACTATAAGTCTCATCCCCATTTGTGAATATTGTACCCCCACTCCCGGATACTATTTTGTAATAGCGTAGATTTTACATTTTCGCAATTTACCGCTTTCAATTATACCATGGTTAGACCTAGGGTTTGCATGTACATAAAATCAAACGCTAGATAACCTAATACAAAACAAATACATGAAATCAATACACAATCACACTTGTACCCCCTAGGGTAATCCCACATGTTGCCTTCCAAAATGGGCCATGCTTGCACGTCGAGTATCTTTGGCAAAACAAAATCAAAATGATCATAAGTCCCTCAAAATGTTGCCTAAACGGAATGATCATAGTCCCCTCAAAGCAAATTGCCAAAGGCACTTGGCACCATTGCATTCATGGTCCATACGATGACCCGTGCCCGTCCCGAATAAACTTCCTAAACGCAAGATTGTCCATCAAATTCAATGGTGGAACAAAATTGTTAAAAAGGGGTTAAAACATAACAAAAAACCTTTGAGTACAATAGGGTTGACAAAACTCTTAGTTACTTGAGATCAATTTGCAAAAAACGCTTGCCTTCTTTTCAAAAACCACAATCCACAACACTTTCAAACAAACTCTCAAAAACATTTGAAACATCTTTTCGAAAAGATCCACACTTTTGTAAAACACTCAAACACGAGTCAAATACATTGGTCGCCTAAGACAAGGCATCTCTTCAAAAACATTTTCAAAACACACACACACACACCACATTTTCAAGCAATCGAAAAAAACAAGGCAAGTGATCTAAAAAACCAAGTAACTAAGAGCCCATGGATAACCATGGATGAAAAGGGTGCTAATACCTTCCCTTTTCATAATCTACCCCCCGAACCCACGAAATATCTCAAAAGGTTTTTGCTGTGCTTTTTTAACCTTTCCTTTAGGATAAAATAAAAAGTCGGTGGCGACTCTTGCTCAACCGCACAAGTGCGAATACGAACGCAAAACCTCAAGTCAGTTCTCCCACCGTATCACACACATGCTAGTTATTTTTTTTACATCATTTTTTTAAGAAATAAATATGCTATGCAATATGACAGGATCAAAGTTTCGCACTGGATCGTGGCTGGACCATTACAGAATAGCACCACTCGAGGTCAAAAGAAAACCCCAAAGCTTCAAAATTATCATGGGAAACTGAGTCACCTTCGCAACACAAAGTCACCAACAGTACCTGTACCTGTAAGAAAAGTTTTCCCACCCCTCTCACGGGTGTAGTCTAGGTCAAGGTAAGGTTAAAAGCCAAATCAGAGTACGAGAACTCGAATGACGGTATTATCATACGATAACACCTATCCGAACTACCTCCAAAGTCACGGGTCTCATGGTCAGGTCTACAAAGCATCCGCCTCATAGCTGCCATGGCCACTCTATTCCTAGTTCCTATGGAATTCACTCATAGCCTGGGTATGAGGCCTTTTACCTCATGGAACAACCCACCCACCAAGAAAATCCAGAATCCAAACAGTCCAGCCAAATCCAGTATGCAGAAAGCAAAGCGCACATAGGATGCAATGCAAACAGGTAAATATGCAAAGCAGTAAAAATAAACACCCAAGAAGAAAACAAACAAGAGGTAGGATCGACTCCGGGATGGACCAGTAAAAGGTCAATCTTTTCCCAGTGAAGTCGTCAGCTGAAAACTACGCGGCCAGAACCTGTCATCTGGATGTTAATGGAACATCAATGAAGTCGCCACCGAACGTCTTTTATCCCGTCAAAAGGGAAAGGTAAACATCGAGAAAACCTGAAAAAGGAGAAATCACGGTCTTTCGACCGAGAGATCAGGTAAGGGATCCTGTTACACGAGAGGAAGGTGTTAACACCCCACACGTCCGTAGTACTCTACGGTATCCACTCTTGTTGTCTAATCTAATGGGTGCGGTCAAATCCTATGTCTATGGTTTACCATTGAAAAGGGAATGCATGCAAAAGGAAAAAAGAAAATAATGTAGGGAAAATAAAAGTTGTGCTTGATTGGACCCTACCCCAATGCCTACGTATCCCTTTTAAGGAATCAGAGCAGCCGTAGTTCGGCTCATATATTCTGGTTGGTTTATGTTTTTTATTTAAGACAACAAAAACAGTCAAGATGGCAAAGCATCAAATGAAACAACAAACAAATGAGGTGATCAAACATCGACTAAATAATAACAAAGTAACATGTTAAAGATGGCGAAACATCAAATGATAAAATGAATGACAAAACATCACACCTAGCAATGATATTGGGGATCAAAGTAGGATAACAAACATGTGCAATGGAGAAACATCAGCTTCAGACAAATGTGCGATGGCGAAACATCGACTAAGAGATAACATGGCAAAGATGGCGAAACATCAATAAAACAGATGACGAAATATTACACCTAACAATGATATTAAGAATCAAAGTAGGATAACAAACATGTGCGATGGCGAAACATCCGCTTCAGAAAAATGTGCGATGGCGAAACATCAGCTAAGAGATAAGAAGATATCATGACAAAGATGGAAACACATTAATGAAACAGATGACGAAACATCTCACCTAACAATGATATTGAGAATCAAAGTAGGATAACAAACATGTGCGATGGCGAAACATCGGCTTCAGACAAATGTGCGATGGCGAAACATAGGCTAAGAGATAACAAGATATCATGACAAAGATGGCAACACATCAATGAAACAGATGACGAAACATCACACCTAACAATGATATTGATAATCAAAGTAGGATAACAAACATGTGCGATGGTGAAACATCGGCTTCAGACAAATGTGCGATGGCGAAACATCGGCGAACCAAGTTTAAAAACAAAGCCAAGAGGAACACTAACAAATAGTATTGGTTTTTATCTTTTACCTTGAAGAAGGGTTTGAGTTTATTAGAGGTGCTTTATGATTTGCCAAGAAAACAGTTTTTGTTTTAAGATGCAAAATGCAAAGAAAGGAAAAAAACAACTAAGGGAAACTAGCCTAGCACCATCCCTAGTGTTATCATACAATGGTTGATCCTAGGGTTGAGGATAAGGGGAAATCCTACCTTAATTTACATGTTAAAGGGAGCTTAACAAAACTATCCTATAGGGAACATGCAATGAGAGCGAAGTCGTGATCTCAATTTCTAAATTGAGTGACTCATCGATCAACAATTAAAGAAGAAAAGAAATAAACATCCTATAGGGAACATGCAATGAGAGCGAAGTCGTGATCTCAATTTATAAATTGAGTGACTCATCGATTAAAAACAAACACAACACATGCATCAGACAAAAACTAGAGGGCCTCCTGACATATATCAGCAATAGAGGTCCCATCATGCAGTCAGAGAAATATGCAAGATAAAAATGGGAGAAAGGAAGTAGTACAATACCAAACAAATAACTATCTGTAGCAATTAAGCAAGAATAAAAGAAACCCATAGAAACTTCAAGCAAGCTGGCATCAGTAGACAAATTGAGTCAGGAATTACACCATCAAGATGTAAGTAATTTATCAGATATGAACAAATCCCAGGGGCAAGGTGTAACATTCACAATCAAATGCATATATCCTACATGGAATATAAAATATGCCAAACACAATAGTAGTGCCAATGTAATAATTTGTGTTTCACAAATAAAGTGAAACACAAAAGCCTTAGGTCAAAAGTGGAAACTTTCTCAGAGTACCTCGCACATTCAACAACCAAGTTAGTATCTCATAAGGGGAATGATGGCTCTTACATGGGATAGATGAAATATGATGAAGATACATGGGATGGATGCAACATGATGAAGTGAGAACAACATAATAACAATTATCAAACATTAGACATTATAGGCAAGAGGAAACAAGCACATGTACAAATTAGGTCAAGAGAATCAGAGGAATGTTGCTCCTTTCTATCACCAAGTTGAATTGACAATTGAATATCAATCAAGGATCATAAGAGTTTGGGAATAATATGAACAAATACCGTGAAGGTCAGTAGCAAACACATTTTAATCATGCATAATTAATTCAATCACAACTTCATGAACACAATAGGAGATGAAACCTACATAATGCACTAGGAGGTTCAAAACATTCAAACATGAGGCTTCTAAGTGAAATGGCTTGAGCTAATATGGACAATAAAAAATCAGCATGATCATTAGGTTCGCAATTATAGGACTCACTCAAGTTCATGGGCCACCAAACAAATTGCAACAAGACATGCAAACATAATTGGGTACCTTCACTTTAAAATTACATAAACAATGGAAATAAAGGTCCATAATTCAAACCAATAACATATTGGCATCCTTGAAAGGTATAGAAGTCAGAATGCAAGCCCTAAATTCATGAATTATTGAGGAGGAGACCAAATGAAGTTCAAAGTTCAAGACTAGTTGGCAAAACTACCAAGCTAGACAAGTTTTCAAAATAATTTGTGGAAAAATGTCAAACCAATTCAAATAATTCAATAAAAATGGTTTTCAAATCCCCAACACATTCATTAACCATAATCAAGACCTTAATTCCAATGAAAGTTCAAGGCACAAGGGTTTTGAACATGAAACTTGCACCATAAGCAACAAAACCCTAGATTTTGACTTTTAATCATAAATATTAATTAAATAGGATCAAAACTCAAAAAAATTAAACCAAGGTCATAAAAAACATCAAGAAAACCTAAATGTCAGAAAATATACTTTTCATATTTTTTTTTGAATTAGGAAAAGTCAAAAAAAGAAATTAAATTCAAACAATTATGCAATTAACAAATATTCACATATCAAAATAATATTTATACCAAAAAGTCAGAAAAATGCCCAACAAAAATTATATTCAAATATTAGAGCTAAAAACACACATCCCTGATTTTTTTTGAATTTTTTGAATTAAAGGAAAATATAAAAAATAAAAAAATACAAACAATTAACAATTAAGCTATTATTTAAGGGCAAAAAATGCAAATCCTAACCCAAAATCATGAAAAGGTCAAAATAAAAATATATTTAGATTCTATGATTAAAAACAAGATTACATGATTTTTTTGAGAATTTTTGAATCGAAGGAAATATTAAAATAAAAATTACAAAGCAAAAATTCAAAATAAACCTCTCAAATTAAAATTCTAATCAAAAATGGAAAATATGCTATAACAATTTCAGAATCAAATTTTACATTATTTTGTGAGTCTAGAATATTTTTTGTGGAATTTTTTGGATCCAAGAAATATTAAAATAAAAATTATCTTTGAACAATTAATTAATTAAGCCTATGAATTTTTTAAACCAATCAGATTATTTAAAAAAAAATCCAAAAAAATATGACAAATACTAGAAAATAATATTGACCTATGGTAATTTTTTTGTAATTTTTGAAAGTGTTTTGATCAGAAAATAAAATTAAACAAAATATCAAATAAAACAAAAATTCAAATGAAACAAAAATTCAAACGGACCAATCATGCATTGCTACCACATCATCTTCAACCTTTGGACATCAAAAAAACGCGTGCAACATTCAAGTTTAGGGCTCACTTTCAGATCAGCATAACATACTCAATTTCACACCATTTTTCATGAAATTAAGGGCAATTTAAAGCTAACATGGCAAGGAATCCATAGCAATTTGAATTAAACAACATCATCAAGTATAGATCCAGTATGAATCTCATGAAAACTCAAGAAAACATTATGTAAGCAAAGTTTCAGAAACTTCAAATCACGATTCAAGCTCAAATCAAACACAAAGTATACATTAGACCTATTTGTCTAGCCAACTAATACACAATGGATATGAAATAATTCATCAAATCATGCTAAACAAGGAAAATCGAAGTTCAAAGATCTCACCTCAATGCAAAACTGGAAACCTTGATTCCTTAGTTCCAGAAGCTAACAAACTCCATGGTCTTGATCTATACACTTCAAAGAATATGAATCCACTGGAAATTGGATGAATGCGCGAAGAAGATGAGAGAATTGAAGAAAACTTCAGTAACAGCAAAAAAAGTTCAGATTCGGTTTTATGATGAATGAAGCGCGTCCCCCGTAATATGAGGCTTGCAATGCATTATATAGTGTGAGTAGAGAAGGTTAGAAAAGGAAATTGATCCTCAAAACTGTTTAGGGGCAAGTTTGGAAGATTTGGCCAAAAGATGGATGCACATGGGTCTCAGCTATTTGCTCGTGTGTTTCTTCATTTTCCTTGCATCTTATGAGCTAAATATCCTCAGAAATAGATCCTCAAAGGGCCAGGTCATGATCATTTCAAATGAGAGTTGTATGGATCAATTTGCTAGATTGGGAAGTTCATCATTTTGTAACCAAGCAAGCTCTAATGGTCCATGGAACACGAAACTGCTGGCATTATGGGCCTTAGAAAGTCATAAATAAGTCATGGACTGGATTCGGATTAAAGAGAATGGCTGAAACCCAAGTTTCCATGAATTGGTCATTTTGCACTTTTGCCAAATTTCAATAAAATGCTCCAAAGTTCCAAGACTCACAACTTGCTCATACTTTTGAGTTTTGATACAAATGAGCATAATTTGGAAAGGTATTGAAAATATATATAAACCTTTAGTTTAGAGGTTTTGCAAATTAATCCATTAAGGTCCTCAAAATGTAGCTTGAAATTCACTAATTTTCAAAAATGACCTATAATTTCGTGACTTCAAAAGACCATAACTCTTGATTCCTTGCCAATTTGGACATGAGACCAAAAGGAGGTGAAAGATCATTCTCTTAGCTTTCCAAGAATATTCCATTTGCATCTTCTTGATCAAGGGTGAATAAAATATGATTTTTTTGAAATTAAGTCATTGTTTTCCAAAATTAGTAACTTTTAGGGTTTCTTCAAGAACAAGCTTCAACCCAGACCTCAATCTCTTTGATCCAATGACCAAAATGGACTTGAAATATGAAAAGTACATCCTTGAGTTGATGGTTGGCCAAAAATTCACTTGGTCAACCTTGACTTTGACTGATTTTGACCAAAATGACCATTTTGCCCCTCTGATGCAATTGATCCACTTCCCTTCAAAATTGATGATCAAAACTTCAAACATATGATCTTCCAAATATATATAGGCCATGTACAAAGTTTCACTTCAAAATTATCAAGAAAACTTGATAAATTCCCAAACCCTAGTTTTGGTCAACACCTTAGGGGACTGATGAATCATCTTCAAAACTTCAAATCCTTTGGGCATCTTGACCAATTCCTTGTACAAAGACTTTGGATACCAAAGAGGTGTTATAGCTCTCTAAATCAAGACTTGTATATTGGCCAATAGTCTTACCCAAAAAAAACCCTAATTTGACTGGTGAATCTAAAGAGTGATTCTTCTTGTTGATCAAACACAAACTTCAATCCTCTGATGATCCAAAGAGATGGATAAAATATCTTGAGATATGCCATAAACTTTGAGCTTGAAAGATCCAGAGGTTTGGATGGTAAGATATTTTTTGAGCAACTTGCCAATGCAATCAGCCTTCAAAGCTTGAGGAAGACTTGATAACCAAAGTACTTTGATCTTATCACAATGTATGAATGCAATGCAATATGATATTCATTATGAAACATAAGCCAAAATCAAGAGGGTAAATTTTAGGGTGCAGCACCAGCCTATCCAGGGAACTCACCGATACCGATTATAACCTCAATGTGTTACCAAAATCAAGTTTGATGAAGTTAATGCTAGACAGTGTCGTGATAAGGCCAAGCTCTACAATAGTGAAAGCATTTGATGGTTCTTAAAGCTCAGTATTCAGAGAGGTGGATCTTCCAGTCAATATCAGGAGACATATCTTCTATATCACTTTCCAAGTTATGGATATAGAACCGGCATACACATGCTTACTTGGGAGACCTTGGATCCACGCGGTAGGTGCTGTCACTTCGACCTTACATCAAAACTTGAAGTTCATAGTAGAAGGTAAGCTAGTTATAATCGACGGTGAGGAAGACATCTTAGTAAGTCACATCGAATCATATAGGTATATCAGTGCCGATGAAGACTGTATAACCACCCTATTCCATGTCCTGGAAGTTGCTTCAATGGTGACTTTACCAGTGGAGAAAAATAGTAAGCCCAAGGTAACTTCGTGGAGAGATTTGCAAACGACAATGGAAAGTGGTTCCTCGGAAGGTTGGGGAAAACTCCTAGAAATCCCCGATAAGAAGAATCGCTTCAGTTTGGGTTATGAACTATCGAAATCTACCCTGAAAGGTAAAGCACAATTTCCTCCAATCCTAGAGACATTTGTCAACAAGGGAATAGAGCATGGAGGACATGTGACGATGATATCCAACAAAGTCAACACCAAAAGGGAAACTGTCTTCGTCCAAGAATGCGCCCCAGGAGAAGAACTCAAGAGCTGGAAAACCATGGAGATTCCCGAGATATTTTTATTTCCTAAGTAATGTTTCTTGTTTTTGAAAGAACCTATGTCAAGCCCTAGGCATAGGGGTTGCTTGTAAGGGTCCCCCCGTTTTGTTTCAGACAATATTTACAATTAGTAAAAGTTATATTTTATTTTCAATTAAGATCCTTGTCTTTTTCTTGCACTTATCTCTTAAATTAAAAAAATGGCAATACTTTCTCTTCATATGCATTTTCAAAAATCATATACTAAAATCTGCACCAAAACATTACAAACATGCAGATCCATGCCCAAAACCACCGATAATGTTACTACTGTGATCCGATATAATTTTGATGCTCCTATAAACCAAGATGAAGAGGAAGGTGATTAAGATCTTGAACTTTCTAAAGAAATGGCAAGGGAACTAGAGGGAAAGGCTAACAACATACAACCGTATCAAGAGGCTATTGAGACCATTAATCTGGGCACAGAGGAGGATCTGAATGAAATCAAGCTAGGAGCAATGTTAGAGTAGAGCGTCAAAGAAGGCTGATTAAACTATTGCATGAGTATGTGGACATATTTTCCTTGTCCTATAGAGGCATGCCAGGATTAGATACAAATATTGTGGTGCATATACTACCTCTCAAAGAAGGTTGTTCTCCTATAAGGCAAAAACTTAGAAGAACTCGTCCAGATATGTCTAGAAAAATTAGAGAAGAGGTTCTTAAACAATTCAATGCAGGGTTCTTAGCAGTGGTAGATTATCCGCCATGGATAGCTAACATTGTGCCAGTGCCAAAGAAAGATGGAAAGGTATGCATGTGTGTGGATTATCCAGACATGAACAAAGTAAGTCCCAAAGACGACTTCCCTTTACCTCATATAGATGTTTTGGTAGACAACACGACTAAAGCCTCAGTATTCTCATTTATGGACGGTTTCTCAGGCTATAACCAAATCAAAATGGCACCCGAAGACATGGAAAATATCACTTTCATGACACCTTGGGGAACTTTTTGCTACAAAGTAATATCGTTCGGTCTAAAAAATTCAGGGGCAACCCATCAAAGGGCTATGGTCACATTATTCCATGATATGATTCACAAAGAGGTTGATGTGTACGTAGATGATATGATCGCCAAATACCATATGGAGGAGGAGCACATCATACATTTAAAAAGTTATTCAAGCGGCTGCACAATTTCAGACTATGGTTGAATCTGAATAAATGTACATTTGGCGTCAGATCAGGCAAGTTGCCGGGTTTCATTGTAAGTCAGCATGGTATCGAGGTAGACCCTGACAAGGTAAAAGCTATACAAGCGATGCCAGCACCAAGGATAGAAAATGAGGTTCACGGTTTCTTAGGGCGATTAAATTACATCTAAAGGTTCATATCGCATCTAACAGCTACGTGTGAGCCTATATTCAAATTATTACGAAAATATCAAATGCTATTTTGGAATGACGATTTCCAAACGACTTTTGAGACAATAAAACATTATTTAAAATAACCACCGATCTTAATTCCACCGGTTCCTGGAAGACCACTCATCATGTATCTAACAATGCTCAAAGATCAATGGGTTGTGTTTTGGGACAGCAAGACGAACAAGGAAGAAAAGAGCACGCGATTTACTACCTCAACAAGAAATGTACTGACTTTGAAATCAGGTATTCGCTCCTCAAGAAAACTTGTTGTGAATTGGCTTGGGCTACTAAGAGGTTAATGCAATACATGTTAACCTAACCACATGGTTAATAGCAAGGATGGATCTTCTAAAGTACATGTTCAAAAAACTGTCTCTTACAGGGAGAATCGCCCGATGGCAGATGCTACTATTAGAATACGACATCCAATATGTCACTCAAAAAGACATCAAGGGTAGTATACTAGCTGATCATCTAGATCACCAACCGCTGCTAGAATATCTACCTATGAAGTTTGACTTTCCAGAATAAGATGTCATGGTTGTAGGTGACTACAAAATACCAGGACCTAACGAAGGACCCGAACCAGGGGCACGTTGGACACTCATGTTCGATGGGGCTTCAAATGCACTAAGGCACAGTATATGGGAAGTTTTTACTTCTCCAAATAATTATTACAAGCCCTATACTGCAAGGTTGTGTTTTGACTGCACTAACAACATTGCCAAGTACGAAGCTTGTATACTAGGACTGGAAGCTTCCATAGATATGAGAATCAAACACCTCAAAGTATTTGGGGGCTCCACATTATTCATATAACAAGTCAACAACGAGTGGGATACTAAACATCCAAAACTAATTCCATATCAGGATCATGTTTTAAAGTTGGCTACAGAATTCACGGAGATCACTTTCAGTCACATTCCACGAGAAGAAAATCAAATGGCAAACGCTCTGGAAGCTCTATCATCTATGTTCAAAGTAACTTGGCCAAACCAAGAACCACACTTGACAATCAGACACTTTGAAGAGCCTGCTCATTGCCTTGCTTTTGAAGAGGGGCCGAATGACAAACCTTGGTTTTACGACATCAAGAAACACATTGAAAAGCAAGAATCTTTAGAAAATTCCTCTATCATTGACAAACGAAATCTACAGAAGTTAGCCTCGAAATTATTTCTGAGTAATGGTGTGTTGTACAAAAGAATTTACAATATGGTACTAATCAGGTGTGTAGAGAAAAAGGAAGCATATACGCTCATGGGAGAAATCCACGAGGGAACTTTTGGAACTCATACAAATGGGCACGCCATGGCTAGAAAGATTCGGCGAGCAGGGTATTACTGGTTAACCATGGAAGCCAATTGTTACCACTATACGAAGACATGTCACAAATGCCAGATCTACGCCGATAAGATAAATGTTCCACGAACTCCTCTGAACATGATAAGCTCTCATTGGTCATTTTCAATGTGGGGAATTGATATGGTTGGCATGATTGAGCCGAAAGCATCCAAAGGACACCGTTTCATACTAGTAGCATCGATTACTTCACCAAATGGGTAGAAGCAGCTTCCTACGCCAATGTGACAAGCCAAGTGGTTACACATTTCATCAAACAGAATCTCATATGTAGATACGGGGTTCCGAGAAAGATTATTACAGACAACGGGTCTAATTTGAACAACAAGATGATGAAGGAACTGTGCGATAATTTCAAAATCGAGCATCATAATTTCTCACCATACAGACCTAAGATGAACGGAGCCTTCGAGGCAACCAATAAAAATATCAAGAAGATCATTCAGAAAATGGTGAAGACATACAAATATTGGCACAAAATGCTCCCCTTTTCTCTACAAGGGTATCACACTTTCGTATGTGCATCAACAGGTGCGACTCCTTTCTCTCAGGTATATGGCATAGAGGTAATATTTACAGTTGAAATAGAGATACCATCACTTCGGTTTTTAATGGAAACAAAGTTGGAAGAAGCAGAATGGGTTTAGACGTGGCTCGATCAACTCAACCTCATCGAAGAGAAACATTTAACATCTCTATGCCACAGTCAATTGCATCAGAAGCAGATGAAAAGGGCCTTCAACAAGAAAGTTCGTCCTTGAATATTCAAAGAAGGGGATTTCATACTCAAGAAGATTCTGCTACCCCGCCTCGATTCACATGGTAAATGGACACCCAACTACGAAGGTCCATACTTAGTATAAACAAAATTCTCTAGTGGTGGTACCATCCTCACAACAATGGATGAGGAAGAACTACCGCACCCGACAAATTCAGATGCAGTCAAAAATTACTATGTATAAAAAGCTCGCTAAGCTCGAACCCTAAATGGACGACTTAGGAAAAAAGGGGCATCCTGGTGGATCGAAAACCCTAAAGGGAGATCCAAGCAAAAATTAGGGACATACAGATTTTTTTATCCCGGTGGATTGAAAACTTGAAAGGGCGATCCAGACAAAAATTAGGGATCTTATGCAAAAGAAATAAAGAATAAAAAGACTGCAATCTAAGAACTACTACTATGAACCACGGAGGGAGAGATGGATCTAAATCATACGAATCAGAAGCAAAGGAGATAAGAGCTATTACAAGGACATTGGGGAACAACAATAGCAATTATCATTTTCATTGCCATTTACAACTTTAAAACTTTTTGTAATTACCTCTTTCAAGGAATTACATTTTGTATTCTCGCCTATTCAGAGGCATATCAATAAAATATTTACTTTTCTCATCTTTCAAATTGTGTTTTTACTTTTTCGGACTTGTTTACAAAATACTACGCCTATTTCTTATGAATATTGTATTGAAATCATTTTGGGGGATTTGACAAATAAAAGCATTTGATAAAACATCGAAAAAGCATTTTGGTTAGAAAAACATCAAAAAGAAAATCCATGACTACGTCCATACACATGTCTACGCCTACACTTGAACCTACAACACAAAAATCAAGATCTTGCTAACACTTTTCACCATGTTCAAATAAATTCAAAGATACCACGACAATGCAACATACAACATCAGAGAATTGGTAATTCAAAATCAATGGTTTAAAGGAGAGAAGGCCGAAAATAGTTTTCATAACATTTCAAGGCATACACACATTTTGCACACATTTTGCATACACAAGCACCCAATACACATACACTCTGGGTTCCATATCAAACTAAGACATTATACACATACATCATACATGACTTTCCTTAAAACCTACGTCGGGAAAAATTAGTATCTCTTGACCCTATCAAAATTTTTACCAACCAATCTCACCCTCGATTCAACTACCTAAGGTTTGATCATCAAAACACACTTCTTCTACAAAATTCAACCTGTCACCTAAGACTCCATGCAGTGATGTGTTCTCTAAAGCGTAGCTCATTTCCTAAGACTCCATGCTTTAATGTGCGAAACCCAGTACATTGCCTAAGACTCCACGCTGTAGTGTTCGAAAGCCAAATAAGACCCATCACCTAAAACTCCATACATTGATGTTTCTATCCACCATGTAGTTCATTACCGAAGACCCCAGGCAGTATTGTGAAAAACTTAGTTCATTACCTAAGACTCCATGCAGTGATGTGTTTCCCTCTCTTCACCCATTACCTAAGACTCCATGCAGTAATGTGCGACACTCCCAACATAGATCATTGACTAAGACTCCATGCAGCAGTGTTCGAAATCCAAATTTACCTCATCGCCCAAGACTCCATGCAACGATTCATAAACCTAACTTATTTCCTAAGACTCCATGCAGCAACATGTTACCTTATTTCGTGATATAGACCATTGCCTAAGATTCCATGCAACGATGTTCAAAATCCAAATTTAGCTCATCATCTAAGACTCCACGCAGCGATTCACAAACATAACCCATTTCCTTACTCTCCAAGTAGCCATGCATTATCAAGTGTTGCTTTGTTCATCCCACAAGTAGGTGAATAAGCAACGTCAAACAGAAATGTACCATATTATTCTCCTAAGTTCTAAATCATCATCCTCGTTTTCAAGCCCTGGTAAGCGATATATCATCAACTTTGACTATGTTTCTCAAGACTCTTAAGGGTACGCTACATCAGCGTAACTTTAGGTTTGTCGAACAAATTTTGGGGTATTCCAAGTATTCAATAAACACCTAATCAGAATGCACAAGACCTGTGTATTCTCGCGCTATTCGATTGGAAGATAATTGAATAGGGACAACTGTCGTACCCCAAATTTGCCTTACCTTTATGATCACATTTTCAAGGTTGAAAATGGAAGGAATGTTTTGATTAAAGATGGTCCATCAATATCTGATGGCCCATTTTTTTAGGAATCCTAGTCAACAGAGGGTTATATCTTAATTCAAGGGAGTGGGGCTTTCTAAATCAGAAAGACCCATATACCCAAAGGCCCATTTGTGAAGCATGTTGGCCAATGGCCCATGAGATTCGAATATTAGAAACTATTGCAAAAGGAAATTAAGATTTTAATTATAAGGCCCATTAAGTTGTCTTGCTGCTTTTAATAAAGAGATGGGGTGAAACTTCAAATTGTAAGCCTATTTGAGATGGTCCATCTTGTTTGGTGAATAAATAGAAAAGGGAGGGGTATGATTATGCACCGGGCTCATTTAAAAATCATTTATGTTTTGTTATTGTTATTAAACTTTTTTATATATTATAATATTTTACCTTTTATTGAGAGATTTATTATAATTATTTTTCTCGCAATTTAGGGTTATCTAATCGTTTTCATTTATAGTCTTTCCACGCAAACCTAATTAATAGCAGTTAATAGTGCAGAAAGTAAAGACAGGAAGATAGAGTCATATGCTATTACAGGGCCTCGGGGAGGGGGATACATAACCAAAACTGGGGAGTACGAAAATCAAAAGCAATAAATAAACCTTAATTTAAAACTATTACAAACCATCAATAGTTACAATAATTGGAAAAGAAAATAAAATGGAAAAATGATTAACGCGCGAAGATCAAGACGGGAACAAGTTGAAAAGTCATAAAAATCTAATTAGTATAGAAGAAATATTTTTTTTGTATTTTATTGAGAAAAATATTTAAAAACTTTAACCTAATTTCTAATTAGTTTTACTTAAATGAAATAATCAAGTTGAAATAATAAAATTAATTAATTTTCAAAAATTAATTTTTATTATGAAAAACCTAAATCAATTTTTTTGTGATTTTTGATTTTATGATTAATTGAAAAAAAAAGAATTTAAGACAATTAAATTAGAAATAAAGAAATTAAAACCAAAAAGAGAATGGGCCTGATGCTGTTAATCAGTTTGAGGGTGTGGCACTGCAATTTGTGTTGGGCCCAGATGCACAAGACCAATTCATGCCTGAACCAGTGGGGGATGCGCCTGAGGGTCTACTATGAAGAACACACATGGAATGTTGGATCTGAATTGAGACCATTGGAGCTCACACATCTTGATGAAAATTGAAACCCTAGTTAGAGGTTTATTGCCTTAGGAGGAGAATTTGTCTCGTCAATTCTTAGTCATCCTTGAGAAGTTTGAGGACCTCAATGGCATGTCTTGAGTGAAAATGGGAGGGAAAATTTTGGGGTACAACACCTAACAATCAAATTGAACCATAAAAAACTTTAATATTACCTAGACTATTTGGTTACTATCCTTGGCATTATGGAGTGATGGACTTCTTGGACTTAGGATTAGAGACCTTTACTTACCTTGAGACCTTGTGACTTTCATTGGTATTTTGTCTGGATTTCTTGGGGTTTACCCCAAGACATTGGGTTGTTTGTTTTCTTTGTGTGCAGTTTATTCTGATATATGCTTTATCTGTGATTGGCAATTCATCTGTATACAACCGTTACCCTACCCAATCTTTATGAAGACTTAATGCATTTGAAGTTTGATTCTCAAGAGGTTATATTGTCCTTGCTTGTTTGGTTTCAATCCAAAGAATATGAATTCTAAATTGACTCATTATGTCAAGTGTTGGCTTCTTGTTGGTTAGAAGGTTCTATTCTGTAGCTTTTACCCTTATGCTTTAGGATAACCTCTTCATCTCCTCCCATCTTCTTTAATTTCAAAAATCTTCTCCCTCCTTTGAAAACTCTTCTTGTTGTAAGTTTGAAACACATTCACAATAAACTTGGACTTAGGGCCATGCCCTTTTTTTCAAAATATTTCTTAATCAAACTTTAATCAACTTAACAATACCTTGACATTTTTTTGAGAAGACTAAAAGTTAATCAATCTCATTCAAACCATTTTGCCACTTTGGCTTTTTACTTTAAAATTTTCTCAAAAGATTAGACTCTTGTCAATCTTTGTAGTGATGTGAACTACTATACTTCTACGATATATAGTGAAGTGAGATATTTTTCACTTGGGTGTTGCGCGAGGCTTTGTTGATTTTAAAATCCAAGCTATATCGTCCATTTTGAGATGTTGCAAATTCTCCTTTCTCATAATCGTGGGTAGTAAATATGTTTTCCACTCGGATATGACGATGTTGTCTCGTCTCTTAAAATTAACCAATACACTTGTGTTTTAAAGTTTTTAAAGGTGAACTACGAGTACCATTATCCCCTATTGCACGGAAGGTGATACGTAGGCACTAAAGGCTCACAACCGCGGCATGTGCAAAAATTATAAAAAATACTTCTTTTCTCATCTCCACCATCTATTTTTATACAACTCTTATAGCAAAAATAGTCAAATTTTAAAAGAGGTTCATGCAGAGTACCGTAGATGTTTAGGGTGCTAATACCTTCCCTTTGCATAACCAAACCACTTACCTAGATTCTCTTCCCCTCTTTTTGGGTTATTTGCTCTTTTCCCATTACTTTGGAAACAATAAAGCGCTGTGGCGATTTTTATTTTGATATGTGCGAGTTAAGTCGATCCAATGGCTTCGTCTCAACATTTCTACCGCTACATATAGGCATTAGGTACTTTAGGAATAAGAGTGACCAGGGAGTTATTGATGGTATTAAACATTTTCTCCTTTATAAAGAACTTCTGGATAACATACATGGCATCATTTTTGATAATATCCCAAGAGGAGTTAAAATGTTTTGCTCCAAATCCATCCAAACCAGGGGTTGTATTATCATTGATTCCTTTTAAAGCACTTTTAACGTCCTCTTCATTAACAGGAGCTATTAACATTTGCATATGAGCACTTGATATTTGATTCTCTTTTCTCATGGAAACAATGTTTATACCCTTCAGATTATATTTAGAAGTACCCACAATTTGGCTATAATAGTGCAAGATTTCTTCTTCAATCTCCTACTAATTATGAGATACAAACTCATCCTCTTTAACTAAACTAGTGATGTTTCTTTGTTTAGTCTTACTTTTAAAGGTAGCATATAAATATTTGTTATTCATATCTCCTAGTTTAAGCCACTCTAATTTAGCTTTCTGCTTCAACATCTTCTCCTTAATGTTTCTCAGGTGAATGACTTCTCTAGAGAGATTTTTGGTTTCCTCGATAATCTCCAGATTTTGTCTATCTTAGCTCAGCTTTTGTTGAGCAATTTTCATATTGTTCCTGGTTGTCACCAATTGGTTGGTGATATCCTTGTAAGGAGTATTAAGGTTCTTGATTGCAGCCTTAACTTTTTAAAGTTTCTTCCATAAGACATACATAGGAGTTCCATTCATATCATTATGCCAATTGTTCCTTATAGCTTCAAGGTATCCATCAGCTTCAATTGTTATATTATTGAATTTGAAATGTCTGTTACGAGCTTTAGGCTGCCTCTGATCCTCAAAGCACAATAGAGCATGGTCAGAGTCACCAGCCTCCATGATTTTCAAGGTAGTGTTGATATTCTTGGTGTGCCATTCTTATTCCCCACAACTCTATCAATTCTGGGGTAGATAGGATCTGCAGCATGTATGTTAAACCATGTATAATGGTCACCTTCACTCTTTTTCTCAAAAAGGCCATTAGTTTCCAGCATAGTGTTTAGGTCGATAAATTCAGCCTCAATGACACTTCTTCCCCCAATTATATCATGATAATGGCACACGTTATTGAAATCTGCCATGATGAACCAAGGCCCATTCACATTCTGATTCAAGCCATCAATGTCTTTCCAGAGAGTCCTTCTCTGATCCAATTTGTCCAAAGCTTAAACAGCCGTGCACCATATTTAATCCACATTATGATAAGACAAACCACAATAAACATATTGATCATAACTAGATAATAAGCCAACCTGGAGTTTGGTATCATCCTACATAATCCACACACTACCACTATTATACTTATCATAATTATCTATAAACTTCCATCTTCTGCCCATTTTATTCCTAATATTTAAGGCTTTCATAGGTTTCACTCTAGTTTCAACTAAAATAACCAAATATGGGTTCATTCTATTGAGACAGGAGACAATCTCACTACATTTACCCACATTATTGATCCCCTTACATTTCACAATAAAATCATGAACCTAAAGGGTTGTTAGTCCCAGGCTCATCCCAAAACACTAAGGATTTAAATCCACTCTTGTAGTTAATTTCATCTATGGTATCAAGTTTGAAAGAGTCTGCTATAGTATTTTTACCTTTTCTATTCATATGTGTCCAAGGTGAGGTAGGCTGCACATGTTGGTTTGCAGGGGTCTTGATTTCATACTCTTTGGTCACCACCATTTTAGCCTTCTTTTCAGGACCTATCTGGACTCTCCATGTTTTAGGCTTGTCTTGCTCCTTTGTGCATTGATGACCATCTTTTTGGCATAAATCATAGTACTCTGGTTTTCATAGAATTCAATAGGTTGGTGTTTACTATGAAATTTGGTAAACAACCACTAGTCTTTCAAAATATAACGACTTTGGTTACTTACATGATCGACTAGATTGACCCTAAGACAACAATGTATAGTTTTATGTTTTTTTAGTTTTTTTGGATATTGATCTCTTCGATAAATGAAAGTAAATTCGAAAGTAGTAACAAAAAGCTTAATGAAAATGACAGGAAAATAAAGAGTTTCAATTGGAATTGTAAAAGAAAATAAATGATTTTAACGAAAGTAAATTAAAATTGGAAATAAATATGGTGTTTCACACGTACATTTCTTAGAAACTAGTTTCCCAATAACACTTTGATACTTTGAGTGAATATGAGTAATTTGTAAAATATTTAAACATATAGAAACCTAAAACTAAATACTCGTATTTATACTAAGTTAACACGATCAGTCTTCTCTTTAGAAGAGGACACATTCTCTCTTGCATGTGTTTGACCCTTCGCAGGCTTCCACGTGTATCTTTTCAAAAGAACATATAAGCGCTAAAATTCAAATATCCCTGTTGAACGCGCTTTGAATCATCTCCAAAACACTAAGATTCAACCTTGCGTTATTTCACCAAAACTTCGATCGAAAAACCAATATTTGCTTTTGTCGAAAACATATTCATTATTCTTGATTTAACTTAAAAGACCTTGATGACTTTATTCAATCTTGAGTCTCGAATTTCCAGCTAACAAATTGCCCCCCAAAAATGTATTTTTCGATTAACGTGAGAAATGGGTATTTTTTTAAAGCTTTCGACGTGTAAAAAACTACTGCTATGGCATCATGGTCATGATGACCACTTTTCAGAAACATCTTATTGAGATGTGCATTGCTGCTTTGAATCATTACTCCTAAAAAATAGGAGTATGGAAGTAACTTGCATAGGTAACTGTTTCAGCGTCCTCTAAAAAAATGACACGTGCCCCACTAAATCTTCAGTCATCTTTCAAGATGAAAATGAAACACCATTTTATTCTTCCTATAAATACCATAACATTTCTTTCTCAACACTTTTCCAACTTTCGAACTCTCAAAATTGTGTTTTTCTTGAGCTTTTTCTTCTTCTTCACAATCTTTACAAATTCTTCATCTTCCAAACTCCAATCTTCAACAATGGCGCCCATAACAAGTAAAGAAATCAAACAACAAAAAGAAGCTTCATACTCCATTATTCAAATAGTAAAACCGCAACTAGTAGGAAATCAGGAGTATGTTTCTAAGGCTCCTCTACTTGAAGAAAAACACAAGATTTATGAATCTCAGGTACTTATTTCTTTAACCATCACTTGTGAAACATATGCATATATGGGTCCTCTGCATGACCCTAATGCAAATGCTGAATAAGTCAAAGAATTTTTCCCTGTTTATCATTGTATCAAAGCCTTGGCTAGTAAACAAAAACCTGATGATAAAGGTAGTAAAAAACCTGATACCCATAAATCTGTGGATGACCAAGCAAAGTATTTGACTGGAACTTCGAAAATGGAAGACAAAATTAACTTAGACTATATGAGAAACGCTCTTATAGTGTTTCCCTCTTCCCCTCTGATGAAATACCCTGAACCATGTCTTTCTTGGCTTACTAAAGTTGAAAATAAGAAAAAGCCAATTCTAGAAAGATACAGAGATTTATGACATGAGTTATTTGTCGAAATCTGGTCCTTGGTATAGCCAAAGTAGTTTAGTGGCTTCATTATACTTCTGGGATTCTACTCACAATACCTTCCACTTCACTTGCAAAATGATGACCCCTACTCTTTCCGATATTGCTGCCATCACTGGTCATTGACCTATTGGAGAAACCTTAGACCCCATTGAGATGGAAGAAGACACTATCAACTTTGTAAGCGGTAAACCCAGTTTTACCCATTACATAGCTGATCACCACGACAAAACATCTGAATGAGTCTCTATCAAAGAGCACTTTACTTTTCTAGCACTATGGCTCTCACACTGTGTATTTTTCTCGAGTTAGCTTCAAGTGGCGAAAAGATATCTCACAATGGCGAACCAACTTCATGCTGGGCACAAATTATGCCTGATCAAATTAATCATCTTGGGTTCTCTGTAAGATTCATTGGGAGAATCAGTCGAACTTCTGAAGAAATACAAGTTAGGAAAAAAAAATCATTTTTGCTAGTCCATTATGGCTTCTTCAATTGTGGTTGAATGCCACCATCGAGCCTTCACTCCCAATGCACAACATCATCAACAAAGAAGATGAAGAAATAAAGACTAGGAGGGTTGAAGGGACAAGATTAGTCCAACTAACTCCAAATTATAAAGGATCGATCCTAAAAGACTCCTTTACTGGATTTGTATTGATGTTGGCCAAATGATAAAACTTTACTTCTTCAATGGTTTATTTCTCCCAAAGAACACATGGTCCTGAATGGTTTACATGTCAATTCCTGGACCCCTAGACAGATTTAGAAGCAGAGTCTATGACTATATGGGACTCATTTCTCACTCCTAGACTCCTTGCCACTGAATTGAGGCCTTCTAAGATTCAAATTGTTTTGGTTAATTACCAGCCCAATTTGGTTTCTCGATAACTTGGCCTTATCCAAACAACGTCTAAGCCACTTTATGACAAGAAGGGTTCTCTTTGCATTTATAGCAAGTGGTTTTCTAAACCTGACTGTACAAAACACCTCTCACGGTATGAAAACATTACCGCTCTTACTCCTATTTCTTTTCGACCATTAATCCTTTACACACAAGAATTAGACACTTGGTGGAGGGAATACTACACCAATACAATCTTCGATGTAGCTGAGTTTTCTCAACATCTAACTCGTTGTTTTGCTTCCATATAAGAACAATTCAAGAAAGGTAAAATAACTCATATTAAAGAAATTAAAGTGTTCCAAAATTACTTGGAAATTGTATACAGACCTGACGATTATATTCGAACAATTCGTGAAGCAAATTTAAATTTAAAGGAAAAATTTACAAAGAAACTCCCTTCTTTAAAAACCCATTCGCGTGTTATGCCCGAAAACAGGTATAAGTTGGATTTTAAACACCAACCACCTAAATTACCACCATTGAGAAGCATTGATTTTGGCTTGGCATTTTGACCTCTATTCCCAAAATGGTTTTTCTTTGGGTCTAATCTAAAACTACTTCAACAAGATTCCAAAAAACTAGCTGAAAGAGTGGTTCTGACTAAGCATTCTCTAGACAGTTTCAAAGCCACCTTTATATCGACATATAGCATGTTCAAATTCTCTCTCCATCACGTGAAGGTGTAAAATGGAAGGCTCGTTTGATTTACTCCTCGAAATCTTTTTATTTTCTTTTCTAATCCTTACTTGGGCTTACTTTCTACTAGATGTTGAGAAAAAGCTAAATTAAAAGATAAAGTTTCAGTTGTGGCTACAAAGAGAGCTATTGCAACTTCATCCAAAGGAGATGATCAAGTCGAAGAACCTATCTTAACGAAGGTGACAATAAAGGTACTGCCCAAATACTTCAAAACTTCATCATTTATATGTATCAATTATATTTTTCTAATATCATTTTGGTGTTTTTAGACTACTCGGAAACCTCCTCCAACTTTAAAGAAGAAAAAGAAAACTCAACCTCCACCCATACCACTTGAATCAGATCCTAAATACTTATCACCAGATACGTCAAAACTGGCCAAAAAGAAGAAGAAGTCAAAAATTACTGACTTCATTCTTGAATAAAAAGTTGTTTCCATGTCCAAGCCAACAAAGTCTTCTTCTCACATAGCATTAAACATTGATCCCAAGACAACTCAAACTGTCTATGAACAAGCAAATAGTGATAATTCTAGCCCTGGAGCTGAAGGACTCCAGGTAGTTCGACTTTCCTTTACTTTTCGTCATACCTTATTATTTTTTACTAATATTAAATTCTTACTCTTTTCATAGGGTGATAAAGATGGTATTGCGACTTCCAACATCAAATATGATATCCCTGTCAGCACTAGTTCTCCTTCTGTTCATCCTATATACCAAAATCGATCGAACAAAGGATCAAACATCAATGTCAATCGCCTTGGCGAAGGTCAACAAAACAAACCATCCCCTACTTCACCTAAATCATTTCACACATCTGACTCCACAAGTGAGAGCAAAGATGGAGAGCATACTGACATGGAAATCCAAGTCAATGAAGGCCAGGGTCAAGAAAAACCAGATGACTCTTCACCAATAATCCATCAACATGACGAAACTCAACCGATCAAAGAAGATGAACATATGTCCAACCTCAACATGGAAACTCAAAACGAAGAAGACGAGACCAAAAGTGAGAAGGCTCGACCAGATGTTGTAAGCAATCCTCATCAACCTTTCGGGATATTTAATGACTTTAAAGACCATTCGAACACTAATGCTACTACTCTTTCTCAAGAAGCATTGGATGAGTTGAAGGCCAACAATCATGCTGGATATTTGAAGGAAGTGAATACTGCAAGGGCCAACTCTTCTGAGAAAGTTTCCAATTCATCTACCGCTTCTAGTGGCCACTCCTATGCCCAACCTGTTGATCAATTCCTTTGACAAATCAAGGAAAAAGCATTTGATGTTGATTTAATTTAAGTGCTGGAAAATAATACTCATGCTTGTTATAGCATCAAGAAATTTCTGAAACATGTGGATATACTAAAGTTTTCCATAGAGGTTGCAGACATCATTGTCGAACTTGAATTTTTCCTGGCTCAAGTTTCTGCAGATCTCTTGCATAAGCAATAAGTTTCAACTAAGATTGGTAACAACCTAGAAACTCAAGTAGCAGAGTGGGATGCATCTACTGAATCTACCATCAAGGTTGAAGAGCTAGAGAAAACTTTCTCGCAGACAAGAAAATAATTTGATGATTGTGCTGCCAATATATCTGCTTGGGAAGAGAAAATCCAGGTACTGCAAGCCAATATCTAGAATGCCAAATCTCTCCTGGAGGAAATTAATATACTCGATCGTAAGGAGATTAATGAGGATATCAAAGTTGGAGTTCACCGTGTTGAGAGAGCTCAAAAACTGGGAGCAAAGATTGACACTCACACTCTAAGTAATTATGTGATCGAACGTCGTCTGTTGGTATCTGCTGGAAAATACAAACGAATGAAGGCTTCTCTCCCACCTGATTTTGTATTACCATTTTGGCTTTCATTTTCCATTTAGATCATTCTGTTAATATTTTCACTTCCTGAAGTATAGATTTTTTTCAAGTACTTATCATTTACTCTCAGAATTATTCGGTCTTCTGCTAATTCTTAAATCTTATATGTGTTATTAAAAAATACTTGGATAACTTGGAATGGGCCTTCCCAATTTTGGGACTATTTACCCAATGTTCTATATTTTAGATCCATAGATATGATTATTTACTGTACAAATTCTCCAGTCAAAAAAATTTAATCTTAACCTTTTTATTATAAGCTTTCTCTACTCTCTTCATCTGCCTCCTTAACAATTCTAAGGCATTTAACCTTTCTTCGTCTAGATCAACCAAATTCATCAAACACCATGTTCCAATAGAACTCTGATGGAATCTCATATTGTCTCTGAATTATGGTTTATTGGAGATAGATTTTGAACGGTAATACTGCTTTGTGCTCATATGTCAATCGAAAAGGCGTAGCATTTACGACTTCCTTTGGAGATGTTCTACAAGCCCAAAGTATTTGATCCAAGGTTTTATGCCAATTCTTTGGCTTCTTTCTCATACGGTTCTTTATTAGTCCAATCACTACTTTATCAGTTGCCTCGACCTGACCATTTTCCTTGGCATAATAAGGTGTGGATATTAGCAGTTCAATCTCTACTTCTTTAGCAAAGTCTTGCACCTTTTGACCAATGAATATTGACCCTTGATCATTTGTAATGGTCTCATGGATTCCAAACCTGTAAATTGTGTTCATTGAATAAATTTGATCACTTCTTCTTGATAATAATTTACCAAAAGAATGGCCTCGATCCATTTAGTGAGTAATCAATCCCTACCAAAATGTGTCTTTGACCTTTAGACGATGCTGGTCGAATTTCGCCAACGAGATCTAAGGCATAACCTATAAAAGGCCAAGGTTTAATTATTGCGTGTAGTTCGCTTGTAGGAACATGTTGGATGCCTGCATGTACCTGACACTCTTGGAACCCTTTAGCGAACTTGATGAAATCTTTCAATATTGTTGGCCAATACATATGTTGTCGAAACAAAAGCCATTTTCGTAACGCCCCAATTTTATTTAAATTATTTTTCATAATTTAATCATGTGGTGTTGTGCATTTATATACGTGGATGGGTGTTTTTATGTGTTTTGATACCCTTGGTATGGGGTAGTCCCCATGGAAATATAGAGATTAAGGTGTTGGGGGTGTGTGAGTAGTTGTGTAGAACTCAGGGGGTGGTGGAAGTAAGTAGTTAGTAGAATTATTTAATTAAATTTAGAGGAATTAAATAATATTAGTAATGGTTAACTAAATTTATTAGTTATTTAATTATTTAGTGGGATTATTTTATTATTAGGGAATGATAATAATAATAATAATAATAATAATAATAATAATAATAATAATAATAATAATTGAAATAGAAATAATATTAGTGTAGATATATGAAGGGTTTGTTGGTAATCTTAAGTGGTTAAGTGAGGGAATAAGTCGAATGTCATAGAAAGGGTCCAAGGGGTAAGAGTGACAAAATATAATTAGAGAATTTGTTATCATTTGTTACAATCATGGAAATGGAGAAAAGAGAACAAAAGAGTGAAGAGGAAGCTAGGGCATGGAGAAGATTTCATTGTAGAAGGGAAGAGAACTCAAGCTAGGAAATCTAAGATAAGGGTGAGGTTCTAACTATCTAATGGATTGTATAATAATTAGTCGGTAAGGGTAATTACTCGTCTGAACATAATTCTAATTCATGTGTTAAACCCTTATTGATAAAATTCTGTTTGGTGATGATGTTGTGTGAATTTGTGAATTGTGGGTTTATGTCAGTGCATGTGAATGTGACTCAATTGTGTAACTTCATATATGTAATTATTTCTTTGGTGATTTGGAATGTTGCTATTGATGTATGTGATTAGGAATTGAACATGAATTCTGTTGTGGTGTAATGTGTGAAGAATAGGGTATTGGAAATGTGTTGAAATGAGTTTTCATACACAAAAAATGCAGAAAATTGCATTTTTCGCTGGTGTAACTAGTTACCAGTTTTGAGGTAACCGGTTAGCACATGAAGAAACTGGATATCCCAATTACTGTAATCAGGTGGTATCCGAGTACTAGTTTTGAGGTAACCCATTACCACAACTTTGTATAGAAACTTTTTAAAACTTTGAAAATTCATAACTTATTTTTCCAGGTGTGCGATTGACGCACCGTTCAAATCGTTGGAAAGCTAACTTAGCATACTTTCTCTTAAATATTTTTGATATCATAATTACAATGATTCTACGCATGTACACGTGTTTGGTGTGCGTCGAGTTATGTTGTTTTGCGAAACTTTTAAAATTCGTAACTCGGGTTGTGAGTGTCTGAATGACGCATGGTTTGAATCGTTAGAAAGATGATTCAATGTACTTTAAATTAAACTTAATTTCAGTACCAGAATTCCAACAATTCGACACGTGGACACACATTTGTGGTTGTCGAGCTGTGTCAATTTGTGGAATGTTGTAAATGCAGTGTGAATGCTTGTTATATCTGTGGATTGTTATTGCTGCATGTTTGACATTTGAATGCTATGTATTGGCCCGTAGTGGTGAAGTGCACTAGCCATGGCGAAGGTCGATGTGCATATTATTGTTGTTGTTTTTGTATGAGTTGTACATATTTTACTCATACATTTATGTGTAGGTGTGGGTTTGTTGTGTGCCCAAGTGGGGTGTGAGCAATATATCTGGATTCTAATCGAGAATCGTATCATCGTGTGCCCGGTGGAGTGTGAGAGAAGGGGATTAGTCATGCGCATGATAGGGTGTGAGCGAAGGGGATTGGTCGTGTTCCCGGTGGATTATGTTGAACTTGAATATGGTTGTTATTCGTTGTTATTATAATTATCAATTTCAAAAGTTTTGTATGTGTTATATATTACTAAATATGAACAGGTTTTGTTTTATTGGTGAATGTGACATCCTAATTGGGTGAAGTTGTTAATTTACTATGATTTTTATTTAAACTTATTTGAGCAAATATTAGGGTGTTACATAGTGGTATCAGAGTAGATCGGTCTGTCCGGCGAAATTGTTGAGTCTGTATGGTGTGACAGTTGAATATTGTCAATGGGTTGTTCCATAGTACGTGACATGTGTGTGAAAAATTATTGGTGATTTCTTGTTTTTTTAGTCACTTGTTTGCAAGAGGGAGATTGAAACAAGTGAGGTAGAATTTGTTGCTTCTCAAATACATTTTTGTTATGAGGTGTGAACAGTTGGTTCAATGTGCTGTGGATTTCATGAGTGCAAATGTTGGTGAGACTGCATTGTTTCTCGATTTTGAAGGAAGTACATATTCAAGATTTATGTCTAGCGGCCAAGTCAAAGTGTCCTTGAGAGGGAATGATTATGTACTTGTGTTGTTCGCATCTCTAGGAGTGGAAGGCGATGTTATGGCTAATGATGTGCCAGTTGTGTGTGAGTCCTGATGTTTTCTCGGGGTTGATTGTGACTTGTTGTTAGAGCGAGATGTTGGATTAACTTGATGTTATTGTTGGAGTGAAATGTTGAGAGTTAAGCTAAGTGCTTATGAATTATTTTGATGAATCGATGCAAATTCTTATGCCTGAAGATAACATGGATTCAAGGTTCCTGTTTGTCGGTCAAGTATGGGATGTCTTTGAGGGAGAATGATCAGGTATTATTGATGTTTGCTTCTCAGAGAATAAAGAGCCATGTGACGATTAGCAATATTCCAGTGATGTGTAGTCCGTGATGTTTTTCCTGAAGATATCTATAACTGGAATTTATTTATTAGTCACATGATGATATTGGATGGGAGGTGGAGTTTGCTATTGATATTGTCCTTGGTACCAGACTTGTTCCTATGGCACCATACAAGATGTAAGCTTCAGAGTTGGGTGAATTGAAGAAGAAATTAGAGGATAACTTTTAGAACTTAATGTAGGCATTAGGAATATTTGGATCATTTTATTGTGGTATTTATTGAAGACACTCTGATATAATATAAATCAAAATAAGGGCATGTTCAACGTTGCAATTTGAATTATAGTGTCGAAAGGGAGAAAACTGGGTGCTAAGTTGTCAAGGTGTAGATTATGGTTTGGGTATGTGAGTTTATTGAGCATGTTAATTCCTGTGATGGTATCTGTGGATCCATCCAAAGTAGATTTAATTCTACATTGAGAAGCTCTAAATTCGGGTACGAGACTAGAAACTTTTTGGGCTTAACTTGTTATTATCACAGTTTGTTTGAGACGGGGTCAAGTACGAGATGTTATTAATAAATGAATTGAAGGAATGCGAGTTTTGGTATTATGAAGGATGTGAAGGTATTGGAGAAGCGCACAGAGATGAAAGTTATGCCGATTAAGAATTATTATAGGGACAATAGATTTTGAGGAAAAGAGAGGTAATTGTAAAGGGAAATTAAATTCAAGAGAAATTAGACTCATGTTTGCGAGGCAAAGTTGTGACTTATGAAGGGAAGAATTTGGGGAGTTCTGTCATCAACATATGTGGGAATGGTTTATTGAGATTGTGATTGGAATTAGATTCAAATGTGAACATACATGGATCCTCTATGTTGTAAGATTTAAGGAAAGATTAAAGATTTATGAATGTTGTTAAAGTCCGATATATGGATAGAGACTTCAATTGGAACAAAAGGATTTGTAATGTATTTGGTGTACTAGAACTTCATGATGTCGTACCCCAAATTTGTCCTACCTCGATAATACCGTACTTCGATATTAAAATAGAAGAAACATTAAGGGTGGTGCATCAGTATTTGATGACCAATTTTTATCTAAAAGAAAGGGGGTATTTCAAAAGGGGGGCTTTCTAAATCGGAAAGACTCGTGAATCTGTTCGTGACGCATGTTGGCCCATGGCCCATGCAATTCAAAAGGAATAATAAGATTATTACTAGGTTATTAAACTATAAAATCTAGTTAAATTTAAGTTACTTTTAACCAATAAGTGCAACGTAAGGGTTCGTTAGGTATTATTGTTGTTAGTAGAAGGGAGAAGTGAAAACGGTAAATTTGAAGTCCAGTAGATTTCGTTTGGCCCATTCATTTTTGGGGTTTGAATAATAAAATGGGGTATGTTTACAAGTTACAGAGTCCATTAGAGCTTAGCAGCCCATTTAAAAGGTTGTTGTTGTTTTGTTTTTAAGGGAAAAAGCATCATTGTTAAAAAAGCATTTCTATTATTAAAGCATTAAGTTTAATTTATAAATTGTACTTATAAAAAAGTTTTTTTTTTCTCAAACGGTACAGAAAGGCCAATTGGGCCAACTGTACTAAATTTTGTTTGCTAAAAAAAAAGAGAGGACGTTATTGGGCTGAGTAGGGGTTTTATAGCGCAGACCCAAATTAAATTCAAAAGAAAAAGCTACCAACGAGTATTGTCAAAGTCCACCTAAGTTAATGCACTATTTATTGCTATTACATGTATTGTAGGAATTAAATGGGATCTTTATGAAATATCAGAGTTTTATTCAATCAGTAACATCACAGAATCCAAGGACTATCAGATCTCAAAATCAAACTAACATAAAAGAGAATCTAACTAAATCCAATCTTCACCTTTACAAAATATAGAAATAAAATATGCGAATTTGCTGTTACAAAACTGATACCAAATCTCAGAATCCAAACAAAATCTGAAATCAAAAGTTACAAAATCAAATCTCCAGATTATAGTAAAACAGAATCAATCACATACAACAAAGTCAACAAATCCGAAATCAACTTCTATCTAAAATATCAAGCAAAAGTATCTAATTGAGTATATTACAGAACAAATCTTTTCGTTACAAGTCCTAAATGTCAGAATCAGTTAAACTTATTACAGAAACTAAATATTTTTGCAGACCTGAGAATCTAAAAAAGAATTTGGAATCAAGTTACAATAAGCTCGATCCAGAAATCATGGAAGAGATCTATAAGATGTTCATACAAGCCAAGGTAGGATAGCTGAAGGATCCAATATTCACCAAATCTTCAGTATAAGCTTTGCTGTTACAAGACAAAACAATAGAATCAAGTTATAACAGAATAAATCTCAACATTGAAAATAAAATCCAAAATTAGCGCATGGTTTCTACTAACAGATACTGTTCAGATTTTTAACAAAAAAATTGTATCTTTTTACAGTATAATGGAAACAAATCTAAATCCATAAAGTGATAATACACTCAATCAAATCTATTGCAAAGAGGTTGTGAGTCAATCAACAAAAGAAAATCCGTAATTGTATCTAAATCCTAAGTCTATTATGATTATAACAGAAAATTCGTTCAAGCCCAAAAATAAAAAACCTTAGATCTAAAGGAAACTATAAATACAGAAAGAGAAGAAGAGGGAAGAGATCAGAGAAATTAAGATAAAAAAGCATACTTTGTGATTCGTGGAAGAGAAAAAAAACGAATTAGGGTTTCAAGATCTGAAACCCTAATCGTATCCCCGCGGCTAACTCTCCAGACTTTCTCGGAGCTTCCGTCATCCTCCAATCTCCAATCACCGCTGAGAACCTGCAAGCAAGGAGAAGAAGAAATATTAGCGGGTCAAAGGCGTGATCTCAAAGAAAGAAACCGCAAAAAGGGTAACATAAACTTAGCATTTTTCTCGTGTTGTTGTTGTTCTTGTGTTATGGTTAGTTCATAGAAGGGTACTGGGTTGTGGATATAGTGCCGTCAGTAGGTTCTAAGGAGTTGGGTGGATGATCGGCTAGGTTTTTTTTAGGGAAGAAGGTGGATAGGATAGAACGAGAGAGACGAGGTTACAATAAAGTGGAAAATAAAAAATAAAATGCAAAGAAACTCTTATATTCTGTAAAGACCCCATGCACGCACACCTACCCTAACTAGCATGGTCCTACAATTTTGTCCCTTGGACTTTGATCTGACGGCGTAAAGCCAAGTCATCGTGATAAGCTGTACTCCCTTGCCACACTCGATTACGCTAGCCCCTTTGCCTGAATGCCCTGGGCCTAAGCCCATTATTATTCAGACCCTCCTTTGCCAATAAGTTACTAAACCCGTTAACAACACACACACCCTTCCAGCCAACGCATTGGGCTCAGCCCAGCACAGCTATGAACACCACCTCATTTTACTGCTTAACTAGGATTGCACCCCCCAGGTTTATTCAAAATTATTAATTTTTTTATCTCTTTTATATTTTTTATACTATATTTTATTTATATTTTATTTTATTAATTATTTACTCCTTTTTATTAATTATTTCAATTATTACTATTAATTTTTAATACCACATTTTAAATATTAATTATTATTTATTGTATGTAAGCGTTGCTATATGATCAAATAAATCATTTTCGTATAAAAATTGCATATATTATTTTCTATACTATTTGCATTAAATCTTTTTTTATCACTCATTAATCAAGATTTTCGCAATTAATACAACTAAAAAACACAAACAAATATCAAACTATTTTCGCGAACAAATTATGCTAATTAACAATTCCTTTTTGCAAATGGTTTTCGAACTAATTTTGGTTTACTGCGTACTCATTCAGAATTTCCGCAATCACTACTCCCGACCGAGTGCGAAGTTATTCAAAATATGTTTGTAAACCCCTAAAAAACACCAACCCATACGAACTACGAATTGGGACTCTGATTCCTCATAAGAGGATACGTAGGCACGCGATCTAAAATCATGGTGAGTCTTGCTAATTAAAAGTTAAAACCCTATTTACCCTAAACCTAAAGCTTAGTATCCTTGTGAACAAGGTGGATGAAAGGTGCCTAACACCTTCCTTTCATCTAATTGAGTCTGTAACCTAGAATATCTGTCTACGAATTAGGGTTTCCTATTAGATGCCTTTCCTTAGGATAAAAACTAATAGTGGCCACCCTTGATTAAAAAACCGGTCGCAACACATGAGTCGGAAGATACTTAACATTTGTGTGATGCTAAGTGAGTGTGAAGTAGACTATGTAATGTGTTTGGGCGATGATATATCATCGACAAGGTCGAATGATAAAGAATTATGGAAGCATTTGTAATCCTTAAAGGAGATTATTGAACCATGGTGCTTTAGGTGACTTTAAGCACAAGTTTCGAAGAAATGCTATTATAGTTTAATAACGATGGGTTATGCCCTATCATGGTTGTCGACTACCTATTGACAAGTTGAGGAACTGATCACCCTTAATCTCTTATTGATAGTAGACATGATCATGTTGGATGTGATATAATTATCTTACCATCTTTATGGTGTGTAAAGTTTTTAACATTTTATCGAGAGGATAGTGGTTCATCATTTCTTGTGAACCTAATGGAAAAGTGGCTAGGAAAGAGTCGAGACTTATTGAATAATTTGGAGACTTGAGTCTGTAGGCGAGCTAATGTCGTAGAGTGGAAGGTTGTGGTTATCAATAGTGAACAATGATTTTTTGATGGATATTAAAGAGAGTCAGAAGTTACATGTGAAACTTATAGATCTGATAGTCGATGGAAATAAAAATGAGGACAATGATTTTAAGGTAATGATCAGAGCAACACAACTGAAGCGTGACGTGGTGTAGTTTGTTATGCCTGTGTGACTTATTAGAAGTCACGGGTTAAACATCAGAAGCCTAAGGGAATGATGCCAACCATTAGACATTCCATAAGTGAAGTGATTGGTGATAGGTTTATATATTAAGCGTGTTACTACCATATGATTAGATGTATTAATTTATATGTTCAATTGGTGAATCGTAGCATTATGGTACTAATGTTGTGTGTCAATGTTGTCGATATAATGTTTATGTTGATGTGTTTATGACAATGTTTCTATGTAATGAAATGATAGAGGCGATGTTCATGTCGTAGACCTCTATGTTCTAAAACTATGCCGTTGCCTCGTTTCCTATGGCAAGGGTTCGAGAGCGAGTAGCTCATTCTCATAGAGGGAATTTAGAGAAGCATTACCTATGTGATGGTGACAATATCGTTGTGTTCCGTTGCAAGAGTTAACGATATCATAAGGTGATAGATCCAGTATCCTTGGGTGATGGGACAAGGAGTGAAATGAACTTGTGCATTCATAACTCGGTAGCATTGCATCATGTTGGATTCTTGTGGTTGACGATGTGGAATGTTGGTTAGTGGTATTTGAAATGTTTCCAAACATGATATGGGAGAAGAAGAGTAGGATGCGAGAGGCATATCTAGAGTTGTTTACATCAGCTAAATTTTAGAGGATGAAAATGTTCTAAGTGGGGGAGAGTTATAACGCCCCAAATTTATTTAAATTGTTTTTCATAATTTAATTATGTGGTGTTGCATATTTATATGCGTTGATGGGTGTCTTGATGTGTTATGACACCTTTGGTGTGGGGTAGTTGCCTTAGAAATATAGAGATTAAGGTGTAGGGTGTGTGTGAGTAGTAAGTAATTACTAGCATTAATGAAATAATATTAGTAATGGTTAAATAAATTTTTTAGTTATTTAATTATTTAGTGAGATTATTTTATTATTAGAGAATAATAATAATAATAATAATAATAATAATTATTATTATTGAAATAGAAATAATATTAGTGGAGAGATATGGAGGGTTTGTTGGTAATTTTAAGTGGTTAAGTGAGGGAATAAGTGGAATGTCATAGAAAGGGTCCAAGGGGGTAACAGTGCCAAAACAATAATTAGAGAATTTGTTATCAGTTGTTGCAATCGTGGAATTGGAGAAAAGAGAACAAAAGAGAGAAGAGGAAGCTAGGGCTTGAAGAAGATTCCATTGTAGAAGGGAAGAGAACTCAAGTTCATAAATACAAGGTAAGGACGGGGTTCTAAATTTCTAATGGATTTTATAATGACCAGTGGGTAAGGGTAGTTACTCGTCAGAACTTAATTTTAATTCATGTGTTAAATTCTTATTGTTAAAATTTTGTTTGGTGATGATGTTGTGTGAATTCATGAATTATGGGTTTATGTCAGTGTATGTGAATGTGACTCAATTGTGTAATTTCATATATGTAATTGTTTCTTTGGTGATTTGGAATGTTGCTATTGATGTATGTGATTAGGAATTGAACTTGGATTTTATTCACTACTAAAAATATGACATTTGGTTAAAGGATTTTACATCAGGTTTCAAAATATATGATGTGAAAAATATTTGTCAAAAGATTTTACATCAGAAATTTATTTCCAATTATATTAAAATTATTTGATTTAGGGAAAAATATAACACGGTGGTAGTTTGATAAATAAAATAAAATTTTGTTATAAAGGATTTCACATCGGCCCTAGATTTGCATCGATGGAAAAAGTATATTAATGGAAAAAAATATAACACGGTGGCAGGTTAATGTTTTGTATTTATAAACAAACTTCATCAAAGATTATGTAAACTTCAATACAATTGAAAAATATAGTTGATTTTAAAACCCTAAAACTAATTATCAACTATATTAGACCTTAGGTATTGACTATAGTTGACTTTTTGTCCAATAAAGTTGATTTTCAATCATCAAGGAAACTGACTGAGAAAACATGTAATGCAAGGCTTGAAACTTGGCATGAGAATTCTTAGACATATGAGGACCCATGAAATCTACTTGAGGCATTATAAGCTCAACTTTCCTTGAGATAAGCAAAATCCTAGTTGTAGGAAACTTCTTAGGAGGAGAGTTTGTCTGATCCACCTTGTGTAGCCTTGAGCAATTGAGAACCCTAGGAGAATATCTTGAATAATGGGAGGGAAATTTTTTGGGTAAAACAACTGGCCCTATTAAAACTTCTTAAACCTGAGGAGTTAGATTAACATGTACACCATTCGTGATATGAAGGTGGAAGAGGATTGAACACTTAAGTGCCTAGAAATTGCACACGCATGTGCATGAAGTAACATCATTGGATGATTGTATTGTTTGAATGGGCTTAAGATGCCATTCAGAGAGGTGACAGAGTGTCGTCAGAGATGGGCTTATAGATGCCATCCAGAGTAACTGTTGATAGGAGTATAAGAATGAGTCTACGCTTGACTGTATCTGAAGAATACTCTTCAAAACGAATCTGCCCGAGGGGAATGCTTTTTAGAATTCAGCCTCTGAAGGGAATGCTCGTCAAAATTTAGTCTTTGAAGTAAATCGTCTAGTCATGTAGATAGTCTCCCCATCAGGTTTTAGGAATTGATCTATAATCTGTTTTCGTTGGTAAACTCGTCCTGCTTCGGGAATTCATATCGCCTGGTTGTATAGGTAGTTGCCCCATCCTGTTTCAGGAATTAATATTTTCCTGGTCATACTGATATTTTCTCTGTCCTATTTTGGGAATAATATTTGCCTGGTCATATAGATTGTTGTCCCGTCCTGTTTCCGAAATTAATCTCTGACCTGCATTTTGTTGGTAAATCTTTCCTATTTCGGGAATTCATACCGCCTGGTTGTATGGATATTTGCCCCGTTATACTTCGGGAATTCATCTCTGACCTACTTTTGGTTGGTAAATCCGTCCAGTTTCGAGAATTCATATCGCCTAGTCACAGATAGTTGCCCTGTCCTGTTTCGGGAATTAATCTGCGACCTGTTTTAAAATGACTGATGATATTTGTCTGTTTGCGGACTTTACTTGAAAAGATAAAATTAGATTTATGCAATGTCATGATGTATGTAGTGAATTGCTTAATGATGTTCTCAAAGTAAATGAGAGTGTTTATGCGTTTTGTATGCATATACTATGATATTTTGTAAATGACGCATGGATGTAAGATATCGCTTGACGGTAACCGTAGCTTTGTATAACATCCTTGGCTGGGGAAAATAAATCCTCAAATGTTACTGGGGATGAAGAATATGAATCTTTAATCTTGTTTAGAATGTCTTCGTTGGGGATCCCCTCTTTCTGTTTAAGGATACTCCACTGGGGACATTCGACTTCTGCTCGGGGATAGAAGAATTGAGGAACATCTGTCATTCATCGCTCTCTTGGAATATTTAATTATTATATACCTTGATTGGGGATGAAAGGGATGGATAACCTTATGAGGTGCTATCTGACCAAGTTTTAGATATGGACGTCAAATCTTCTAGGGAGGGAAAAGTTAAATGACATCTAGCCCAGGAAGAGAATCCTATATGGGAATTGTGATAATCAGAAACATAACCTCCATTTGGGAAATAATACTTGTTGGGGAAATAAACCCTACTGGGGAAATAAACCCTGCTGGGGAAATAAACCATGCTGAAGAAGAGAATTCTAGCGTGGATTTCATAGTGTTGGAGAAATAAACTCTGTTGGAGTATTAAATTCCTGTAAATTGTGTTGAGGACATAACCTCAGATGGGGATTGGAATTTCATAGGCTGTGCTGAGGAAGTCTCTACTAAATTCTAGGGAAATGATCAAACTTCCTTATACGCTAGGGGACCTACTGGGGGAGATGATCATGTTACCTGCTGGAAGATGCCCCCAATTTCTGTCTGAAGGCATATTAGACTTGTTGTGGAATGTATCTCTATTGGGGATGAATTGTGAAGGTAATTTTGCAGAGATTTTTCTGTGGAGATTGCTCTGTGGGGATTTGTGGATAACTTGAGCATTATCCCAAGTCCTTGAGTCTTTAGTAAATGTTGATTCATGTTTTGCATGCATATATTTGTTAACATTAATCATATTCAAATGCATATGTTCATTCAATTTAGTCATTAGACATTTTGGCAAACAAAATAGAGAAAGTAAAACAATTTTGAATCTTGAAACATATTTGTATTGAGAGTTTGCACATAAACAGGAAGTTTTTGTACAATGAGATAGAGATCCTAGTAAGAGGAAATTGTCGCAAAATGAAAAAAATTACAAAGAAAAATAGATAAAAACAGCTATGTAGAAACGACCTATCGAGTTTCAACTCTACTATTGCCTCAATGTCTTCAAGCACCTCATCCCTTGATGTCGAAAGAAGTTTATTGAATTAATCTGTACCATTTGAACTGGATGCTAGATAACAAATCTTGATGTAAGTAGATGATCCAACGGGACATAGTCGTACGCTTTAATCTCTAACTTTTTCCTGGACCGCCCTTTCGAGTTTTCAGTCCACCGGGATACTCGTTTTTGCCCAAGCTGCCCTTTCAGGTTTTTGACTTTCCAGGTTTAAAATCTTTATATATATATATATATATATATATATATATATATATATATATATATATATATATATATATATATATATATATATATATATATATATATATATATATATATATATATATATATATATATATCCCTTCATCGTAGACGGTGAACCACAAAATAAGTATCAAGCCCTGGAATGTCTTTGTATAACCAATAAAAGATCTCAACTAAATCATGCAACATCTGGATTAATCTATTTTTGACATTGTCTTCTAGGTTGGCACCTATCTTAACTTCTTTCTTGTCCTCTTTAGTACCCAAGTTCACAACCTCGAATGGATCTTCATGCGGTTGTATGGCTCTTTCTTCTTGCAATAAAAACTTAGCAAGATCTCCGGGTACTTCACAATCTTCCTCACCTTCTTCCTCAACTTGGTAGATCGGATTTTTAAAGTCATGATTGGCAATAACAAAATTGTTATCAATGGGATCCAGGGTGGATATGGATATGCAATTTTTTGTGTAGGTGTGTGTAAGAACACATAGCTATTTTGAAAGTAATAAAGTAAAAGAAAGACAAATGAGCGCGAAACTTGAATGCAAACGTCCAATGATTTATTGAATGAAAATATGCGAATGAAATATGACAACCCTAACAAATGGACCGTTGTGCCCCGGGTAAGACACAAGGCTTAAAGTCATTATTTAAAATTACATAACCAAAACTTGAAAGCAAGAAAAAAGAAAATAACATTTACTCATGACTAAAGGAGATTGGTATAAAGTCTCCAGCCTTCCAATTGTTGAGTCCTTTTCTGGTGGTAGGAAAAATCCAGCTGTCTAGGTCATAGTCACTATCATCATCTTATATAGAAGAATATTCATCAATAACATCAACAGCCTTGTCGTGCTTAGGTATGGGAGATGTAATCACATTGGGGGTCTCTGGAGGATCAAATTCAATCTCTTTGGAGTCAATCATATCTTAGATCTTGTATTTCAGATCCCATCAGCTATTTGTGTCATGTACAAGACTATTGCAATGATATGCACATCTCACATTAGGATTGTACCGAGGAGAGGAGGTGATGGGATTCTGAGGAGGATCTCTCAATGTAATCAACTCTGCTTTCAGTAGGTGTTGAAATTCCTGAGACAATGGCATGTTGATCTTGGTGAATTGTCTCCTGGGTGCGTCCAACCTATGTTTATTGCCTTGTTGATGTTGTTGTACTGACGGAAGATTAGAGATTAGCACAACTCCTACATATTGGTTACGATCACTTCTAACACGACCCTTCAGGCCATACACATCATTAACTTCTGTTTTACCATTAAACATCTTCTTCACAGTACTTGAAAACACATCCACTTGAATTTTTCCAATTCTAATTCCACCTTCAACATGTTCCCCTGTTAATATATGTTCGGTGAACCCAGATGAAGAGCTTCCAATCAAATGATTGAAGAAAGGACTTGTCAAAGTTCCCATAAACATGTGAACTAAATCCCTATCAGATAATGTAGGTTGAACCCTTCCTCCCTGATCTCTCTATTTTTGGGCATACTCTTTAAAACCTTCGTTCAAGCCCATGGTCATACCCTGTAATTGCACACGGGTTGGTGCAAGATCAGCATTGCACTAGTAATATTTGTAAAAATCAGCAACCAAGTCTTCCCAAGTACGAATATTAGTCCCCTAAAGTTGATAGAACCATTCTAACTATGTCCCAGGCAGGCTCTCTTGAAAGAAATGTACCCACAATTTTCTGTCAGTCATGTGGGGTTGAATCTTCGGGACATAAGACCTCAGATGAAGCTTAGTCAGGAAACACCATCATACTTCGCAAAAGTAGGGACCTTGAATTTTTGAGGAATGACAATTCCCGAGATTAAACCCAGCTCTTCAAAATCCAACCCAGGCACTCTCTGGATTTCCATAGCATCCAGACGATCTTCCAGCTGTTTGTATTTTTTATCAACAGGGGGATACTGTTCATCTGAAAATTCTTCTTCATCAGAATACTGGCCAGAACCAAGGTTGCTTCCCCACTCAACCTTCACACTCTTATCATCTTCACCCTGATTTTCATCTTCGTCAGATGGAATATCACAGTCTTGAGCTTGTTTGGGAGGACCTATGAACCTTCTCCCCATGTTGAGAATGTTGACTGATTTCCTAGTTTTCTTCATCCTCTCTTTGGTGATGAGGGTCTTCAGCTCGTCCTGCTCCTTGGCTAAGTTTAGGAGCGTCTGCTGAAATTGAGCATTTTGAGCTTGAAGTTCTTTGACGGTTTGTTTGAGTGCCATCTTTTACTGAAATAAATAATAAGAAGATGAGGAAGCCTGTCTAGGGAACCTGTTATGCAATGATATGTATGGTGTGATACGGTGGCCAGAACCGGGATGTGGTTTCCCTATTTCGTTAAGGAAATTTTGCTGGTTTGCATTTTGCGTTTGTGTTTGCAAAATGTCGCGGTAAGAAAGAGTTGCCACCGACTTTTATTTTATCCAACTTGAAAGGAAAAAAGCACAAAAAAATTCATTTTTTGAGATATTTCTGAGTACGGGGGGTAGATTATAGAAAGGGAAGGTATTAGCACCCTTTCTATCCGTAGTTATCTACGGGCTCTTAGGTACTTGCTCATTATTTTCAAAATTGTTTTGTTTTTGTTTGTGGGTTTTGAAAAGTCTTTGTTTTAACTTCGATTTAACTCTTGCTTCTGTCCTCAAGAGTGTAATAAAGTGTTTTTCAAAATTTGTTTGTAAAAGTGTAAGTGTGAAAAAGTTTTGTTTTGAATGAGCAAGTACTTAAGAACTAATCTACCTACTCGAAAAAGGAATTGTTCTATGTTTGTTTCCTTTAGACAATGCTATCCCACTATTAATGAGTAGGTAGCACCGTCGTTGGAGTTTGAGGGTCAATTCGAAGGAGGGACATACAATCACTAAAGCAATGTTAGGACGCCTTAGTGGTAACCCTAATGTCTTAGATCATTTATCCGAGGCAACAATATCCGAGGCAACCTTTCCGAGGCAACTATGATTTTTAGACAAGAGGACAACCTCTAAAACAACCTATACTCAATGACTGTTTATGAAGGCAACCAAGTGGGAGTGTACCCTAGGAGTGTGCATGTGCGAGTGTGTTGATTTTAGTTATTTTTATCTTTGCACAATTAAGGATGATCTAACTGTTTTAAATTTAGTCATTCATTCTTGTCATGCAAACCCTATTATCAAAAATCTAGCAGTTGAATATTTGGAGAAATTAAAGTGCGGAATTTAAACTAAACTATTACAAGGCGTCGGGTATTTACATCGCCAAAAACAAACCCCTTTGAAATTTAAAAGCGTAAAAAATAAATAAATATCCTAATTTAATTATTACAAACCGGGAGCAGATACAATAATTGAATAAAAATAAAATGCGCGAGAAAATTGAATCGAATGCGTAACTAGGGTTTTGACCCTCCTAATTAAAAGAAAATATTTTTATTGTTTTAAGTATTTTTTTTAAGAAAACAAATTAAGTCCTAAAATTAAATGCTAAATTAATTAGTTATTAAAATTAATGAATGAAAAATAACTCAATGACATATTTTTGGTTTTTTGTTATTTTAGGAAAGAAATAAAATAATTAAATTAGTGTTAAAACCTATTGATTCTAATTAATTTTAAATATTTGTAAAATAAATTAAATTTATCTAACAAAATAACCTAATTAATTAATTGATTTTTTTACTAAAAAAAATATAGATCTAAAATTTAATTTGGACATGAAATATTTTTTTGTGATTTTTTGATAAAAAATAAATTGTTTTTGGTTAGTAAATAAATAAATAAATAATTAAATGAAAATATAAACAAAATATAAAAGAGAGAGATGGGCCTGAAATTAGGGGGTGTGCATAGTAAGAAATCTGTCCCATTTATGCTGATCCATATTGACTTTTGCAATCCAGTGCGTTGCGTTTGACTGGCTTGTGGTGCACCCTTAATGATGGCCACCAGATCTGGCCATCTGGCGCATTGGATGATGATGGAGTATGATGGACGCTTGGCTTGCACATGCATATGATAACCTGAAATAAAACAAGAAAATGGCAATTGCTGGAGGCACGGATCGAACCCCTGACCTCCAGCCTCCTAGCGCCTTAAGCATACACCTGGTAACCACTACGCCATTTGCTTTTTATTGTTAACATAATACAAAGTAAAAATAATATAAGAAAACAAATATTAGTGGAAACAAAAATAAAAAACGCGTTGGAATTTGAATTGGCCTATGGGGGAGTGACACGCCTTCATCCCCTTCCTCTCTCCGTGGCTAAAAATTCAAGAACCTATACCCACAGACAGTGTCCGTCACTACAAGTCATGCGCATTCCAAAATCTTCTACAGGACATATAAATGGAATCTAACACCATGGTTAGACTCGTCTCGTCCTCCTGATCACAACCATACCCATCATGAAGGACAATTGTTCCTGAAAATAAAAACCCTAAAACCAAATACAAAACCCTAACAGTGGTGATTCACGATTCAGTCCGTATAAATGAAATTGAATAATGCCAAAAGTTTGCAAATGCTTCATAGGTTAAGAATATACAATTATTTTACACTATGGATGCAAGAATAAGGTTATTCGAATTCAAGAAGATGATGATACCGTTACGGACTTACAATGCGTGAGAGGGCTTGAAAACACTTGCTTTCGATTGCTTTCGCTTGTGGAGACTCCCTGGAAGTGATTGGGACAGATACCAAGCCTTGAGGATGCCTCTAACCACCAATTCAATCTCACACTTTTTGCTTGTTTTTTCAAATTCTTTTCTAGCTCTAGCGCCGGTTTGTCAACCTTGCTTTTGATCTGCCTCGCCTCCTTATGTATTAGTGAAGGGATTAGGGTTGCAAAACTGGTTCAAATCTTCTTCTTTCAATGATTTTGATTTGATTTGGTTTCCTTCTTAAAACCTTTCCAAACATTGTTTTTTTCAATCTTTTTGTCCACTCTGTGCATTGATGCAAATTTGGAATGATGCTAGCTGTTTAATGAAGCCTGAAACAAACACAAAATCCCTTGTTATCAATGTTTTGGTTTTTATTTGATTTATTATGATTTAATTTAAATTAATTCAAATAAAAATCAAAATAAATAATAAAAATAAGATATGGACAAGTGGAAAGGGCTAGAGCACGTGGGCTATGTTTCCAACTCAAAACAAGTGAAAATGATTGGGCCCATTTGGCAAAAATTGAAGTTTTAGGGATAGTTGACTTTTGGCAATTTTGCAAAAAAGGTCAACTTAACCAATGCATAACTTCCTAAATTTTGACTCTTTGGAGGTGTTCTTGGACTTTTTAGAAATCTTGATATGTTCACTAATCAACCCTTTTGGTATCATCTCAATTTGATATTCCATTCTCATGTATGAAGCTTTGACAAAAAAGGTGTTTTTGTTGACTTTTTAAAATGACCTATAATGTCCAAATTCATAATTTCTTATGAGTGCATATTTTTAACTTGGGAGATGAAGATGGATTGTAGGGAATTGAATCCTATTCAAAATGAGCTTTGGATGGGTCATTTCTCATAAAGTATGAGAAAGTTATACTTGGTCAAAGTTGAGTTGACTTTTCCTGTAAAACCCTAATTTAGCAACTTTTGAATCTTGATGAATTATGATCAATCCTTGATTAATAATGATCAACCCTTGATCAAATGATGAAATATACTTAAAAATGAGGATGTTGACAAAAAAATCTTGAAGTTTGACTGTATGTGGGCCACAGTTGACTTTTGCCCTAGCAAAGTCGATTTTTGGACTTTTGAGCAATTGACTGAGCAAATTTCCTCTACAAGGCTTGAAACTTGACATGGATGATATTGAGAACATATTAGGATAATGTTGAGAATTTGGGACCACTTGGAATCAAGTATCTTGATGCAACATGAAACCCTAGTTTGGGGGTAGACTGCCTTAGGAGAGAGCTTGTCTGGCCAACCCTTGGACTACCTTGAGCAACTTGAGGATCTTTCTTGCAATGTTTTAAGAAATATGGGAGGGCAAATTTTGGGGTACAACAGCTTCCCCTGTTCAATCTTCTTAAACCTGAGGATGTAGATTGACTTTCGTGCTTTTCGTGTTCCGAAGGTGGAAGATGATTGAACACTAGAGTGCATAGAAATTTGCACTCGCATGAAGTGGTAATTGTCTTGCGATGTCGGGAATGGGCTTATAGATGCCATTTGGAAATTTCTGACAAGGGGATGGGCTTAAAGATGCCATCTGAAGGAGTGTCGATCGCATGAGAGATTCCTTAGCGAGAGCTTGTATACCTGTTCTTGAGGAAGATTCCGTTGGGGAAAATTGATCTTTGTTGAGAGAAATAGAATTTTAGGAGCTTCGTCATCTGTTATTCTGCTGGTGAGTCGTCTCTGTTGATATTTAGGAACTTTGGTCGTCCGTACTCAACTGAGGAATCATCTCTATTGATATTTAGGAACTTCAATCGCCCGTACTTAATTGAGGAAACCATCTCTGCTGATATTTAGGAACTTTGATCGTCCGTACTCAAAGGAGGAATCATCTCTGCTGATATTTGGGAACTTCGATCGTCTGTACTCAACTGAGTAATCATCTCTGCTGATATTTAGGAACTTCGATCGTCCTTACTAAACTGAGGAAATATTTTTGCTGAAATTTAGGAAACTCATCCGTAATTCAACTAGAGAAACATCTCTGCTGAGATTCAGGACCTCGTCCGTAATTCAACTGGAGAAACATCTTCGCTGAGATTTAGGAGCCCGTACGTAATTCAACTGAGGAAACATCTCTATTGAGATTTAGGAACTTGTCCGTAATTCAACTGAAAAATATTTTTGTCGAGATTTAGGAACATCGTCTGTAATTCAACTGAGAAAACATCTCTACTGAGATTTAGGAACTTGTCCGTAATTCAACTGAGGAAACATCTCTGTTGAGATTTAGGAACTCGCCCGTAATTTAACTGAGGAACATCTCACTGAGATTTAGGAACTCGTCCGTAATTCAACTGAGGAACATCTTCGTCGAGATTTAGGAACTCGTCCATAATTCAACTAAGGTAACATCTCGCTGAGATTTAGGAACTCGTCCGTAATTCAACTGAGGAACATCTTCGTCGAGATTTAGGAACTCGTCTGTAATTCAACTGAGGTAACATCTCGCTGAGATTTAGGAACTCATCCGTAATTCGACTAAGGAAACCTCTCTACTGAGATTTAGGAGCTCGTCCATAATTCAACTGAGGAAACATCTCTGTCAAGATTTAGGAACTCGTCCGTAATTAAACTTAGAAAACATCTCTGCTGATATTTAGGAACTCGTCCGTAATTCAACTGAGGAAACAGTCTTTGTTGAGATTTAAGAACTCGTCCGTAATTCAACTGAGGAAACATCTCTGCTGAGATTTAGGAAATCGTCCGTAATTCGACCGAGGAAAAAGCCTCATAGCTTGAATTTTGTGAGAATCTGATTGTATCTTTCCTGAAAGGTAAAGGTTAGCTGTATGTAATGCATGATATGTATCAAGCAATGATGTTCTCAAAATAAATGAGATTGTGTTGTATGATGCGTATGCATGTCATGATGTATGGAAATGTGATGCTTTGAGCTGGGAAAAAATAAATCCCAGATTGCTGTTGGAGAAAAGAATGAATTCTTCAGTTCCACTGGAGATAGTGGATGAAGATGATTGTGAGAATAAACCTGCAAGAGAGGATAATTCTGCTGGGGAATAAACTGACGAGAGAATGTCTCTGTGGGGAAGAGATGCTCTGCCGGAGGATTCCGCTGATAAATTCAGTTGGGGGTGAATTACCTTTGATGGTGATAATGAACCTTGTTGGGGATTGAATTTCGATTTTGTGAAAGGAAAGAACTCTGCTGGGGATGATTTTCCAGTTGCGACTTCACGGGGATAACCTTTTAGACTCTACTGGGGACAATTTTCCAGAGTCTACTGGGGATGACTCTCCAAACTCCACTGGGGAAGATTTTCCAGACTCCACTGGGGATAATTGTCTGGTGTTGATGATGGATAAACTCTGCTTGGGGAGAATATCGCCGACTCATTCGCGGTTGCGAACCTCAGCTGGGAAGAGTTAACATTACTGTCTTTTCTTACTCTGCAGGGAGTGAATGTACTGGGATGCGTGCTAAGGATATGATGATGGCTTTGCATCGAGACTTTTATTCCCCTGTATCTGCGAGAGAAGGTGCCTGCGGAGGCCTTGTGGATCGAGTATTATCCCAACCTATGAGGTGCTTGGTATCTTTTGATTGAAATGACAAGTCTTCTTCTGGTAGGCAAGTGATGAGATGATGGGACATAGTCGTACGCTTTAATCCCTAACTTTTTCCTGGACTATATTTTCAGATTTTCAGTCCACCGGGATACCCTTTTTTGCCTAAGCCGCCCTTTCGGGTTTTCGGCTTGCCGGGTGTACATATTTTTTGTCTTTTATCCCTAATTTTTGCCCGAACCTTTTGGTTCTCCGGGACGCCCTTATTTTTGCCTAGGCCTGTCGACCTAGCGGGTCTTTGATTATGCGTAGTACTTTTTTGACTATGTCCACGCTCTCAAGGTGTAGGGAGTTGTCACTGTCGGTAGCGTTGTGTTGCCATACTTCCAGAAGATGGTCGTCTGATCATGCAAGATTTGTTGTTGGAATTCACGTCCAATGCCCTAAGCGATTCAGATGGGGATTTTCCCCTGGCTATTCGACATCTTTGAGAGATTCCTTGAATCTTGACTTAACTTCCCCAGATGATGGACATTGATCATGTCGTGCCCCTTGGTTGGAAGTGTTTTCCCACTTGAGGTGATTCTTTTTACTGAGAAGGTTTTTTTTGTTCACTAGATATTCGACGTACGAATTTCTCTGCTGTTGAACAAATAGTCATATGCAAATAATGTTATTTTAAGAATGCAAAGCTTATGTCTGTCTCGAAATTTTTAAAAATGCATTTTTTAGTAAAACAAGTTTTTGTAAAATGTGATGTCAACTCAGGATTTACAACAAGTCCTACAGGAGTCAATATACCTTTTGTAACAGTATGCTTTCGAACTAACCCATGCTTCAACTAGGACTTTTAAGGGTTATAACGTGGCATGGTTCACGGTTTAAGAAATAAAGGATAAAGGCTCAAATTTTATTTGTACCAACCTGTTCTTCGTGATGTTCTTCGATCCTAAACTCAGCTAATTGTGCATTTAGATCCCGCTTGAGTTTTTGCTCTGATACTCCAGTGATGGTTCGGATACTGACAATTTATTTTGAACAGGAAGTCATTTTTGTTGAGAGTTTGTAGGACCTCTTTATTTTTGATTTTATTATCCCTGTCTTTTGCCTGAACTGTTTCTTTTTGTGATTACAGCCAGCGGGATGTCCCAGTTTTTTGTAAGTCTGCTTTATAGGTTTTGACTTAGTGGGCTTTTATTTCGAGAGATAGTGACTACCCGTCTTGACGATTATAGGGAACCATCATCGTCTTTTATTTTGTAAGGACTTCTTTGATGTCATTCATTGTGCACCTAGATTAACTGAGAAAACTACCCTGCCCCAGGTTGTGATTAAGGGTTTTAATTTGTGTGAAAAGAAAAAATCCAACTTCTTTGGCTCAAAGGGGTTGACTAGGGATTATCTTCCTTATAACTTCACTGTTTAGGATTTGAAACAATGCCTGTACATCATCAGCGGGGTTTGTTTAAAAGCATACTGTAGAGATTTTGGTATCATTTTCGTCATCCTCCTTCTAAAGGCTTAGAATTTTTAAATCGAGAGTTGAACATCATAAAAAATGAAAGCAATTTGAATATAGTGAATACGAATGGATTGATTCAAAACAGACATATGCAATGCATTGATAAAGTAACAAAGTTTGACATGAATAAATATCTGAACAATCAAAAGAAAATTCTATATCGAAAATTCTAATGAATAAAAAGTCTTCTCGTCTGGTCTTGTCACTTCAGAGGACGTGCCTTGGAGGGATGGTAGAAGAACTCAACCCGACCATCTTGTGTGAATTCCAATGCTCCTTCATCAATCAAGTTTTGAATTTTGTACTTCAACTTCCAACAATCGTCAGTATCATGCCCCGGGCTATTAGAATGGTATGCACACCTTGCATCAGAATTGTAGTTAGGTGAAGATGTCTTGGGATTCGGATGAGGCCCTACCAACGTCACCAGATTCAATCTCAACAGGTGTTTTAAAGCTTGAGACAACGGCATGTTGAGCTTGGTAAACTGCCTCTGATTAACCCGTTGTTTATGGCATGGTTGTTGTTGGACCCATGAGGTAGTAGCAACTTGGAGAGGTCCACTCTTCGCCAAACCAAACTCTTGTCTTTTTGGAGGCTGATCAATGACTTGGTCCCCGACCTTTTGCTTCATGCTGTTGTATTGGTCTTGATGTAGCTGGTTGATAATGGTTCTCAGCTCTTCTTGTTCCCGAGCTAGGCCTTGGATAAGAGCCATCTGCCCCAACATCTGGGTTTTCATGGCACCTAACTCAGCTTGCAGTTGTTCCAGCCGTTCGTCCTTATTGTCTTCAGGACTTTTCTTGACCAAGTTCCCAACGCGGAGTGTTCTTAACTCTTCCTGCACCTTGGATAGGTTTAGGAAAATGTCCCTGAACTGAGTTTCTTGAAGCTCTCTATTGTCTTGTTGAAGAGCCATTGCTAAAATAAACAGCGAGAACATGAGAGACCTGTACTGGGAGACCTGTTATGCAATGATATGTATGATATATGTATACAATGTTTTCAAGGATCTCGCGGGGTAAACAAGAAACTGTTAGGATTTGTTTGAAGAAAACTTCGTGTCGTTAAGAGTCCTTCTTCAAGAGTCAAGCTCACCATATCGAGTGGGTCATAGCCCCCGACTCAAGTCATCGTGTTCTGATCTCTAGACGACATTGGCTAGAGAAAAATAAACCCCCTTTGCCCATTGTTGGACGTTTGATTTACCATAACCTACATCATAAACCCTTGAGATCCTTGAAATGGTTAAGGAAATGTTAAGGCATGATGTCATGATATGTATGCTATGCGTTTAAGCAAAAATGCAAGGTGATATAAGTAAACCCTGCAATAAATCCAAATTATTGGATAAGGGCTGTAAACAAAACCTGCAAGGAACTAATGTTGTCAGATAACAAGAATGTGCAAGTAGTTCAAGTTTGAAGGCACACAAGTCACACAAACAACCTTAAGTTTAGGCTGGCATGAAGTTTATGTATTACCCTATTTCAGTTTAGTTGGTTCAACCTGTCCTAGTAATAGTAGTCGGGTTCTAAAGGATCTCAATATCACTGACCACCCTCGATCAGTCATAATTCCAGTTTAGCAACCTTTTCTTGCGGCTGGAATCATCGCGAGAGCTTGGTCTCAATGAGTGTAGCATACTGCTACTTTTCTATAGCCAAGTTGGTCAATTATAGGTTCTAAGGTCAGTTGGTGCTTAATGACCCCTTAGCAGCCCCATATTATCCTTGTTCCGCCACAAGGGATATCGGTACAAACTAAAGTGTCACACCAACGTAGCTACTGCTTCAACCGTATCAGTCTACACCGTACAGATCCCTCACAGTCTATTGCTACATACCTAAAAGGTATCCCCAGATCTGGGTTAGGATCTATGGTAACTCTGATACGAAAGCCCACAAAGATAAAGAATACAGATCAAACAATTGAAAACAATATGATGAACTAATCCTAAGGTACAACCCACTTTTAACGCCCCAGTAGAGTCGCCAGTTCTGTGATACGGTGGCCAGAACCGGGACGTGGTTTCCCTATTTCGTTAAGGAAATTTTGTTTGTTTTCATTTTGCGTTTGTGTTTGCAAAATGTCGCGGTAAGCAAGAGTCGCCACCGACTTTTATTTTATCCAACTGGAAAGGAAAAAGCACAGAAAAATTCCTTTTTCGAGATATTTCTGAGTACAGGGGGTAGATTATAGAAAGGGAAGGTATTAGCACCCTTTTTATCCGTAGTTATCTACAGGCTGTTAGGTACTTGCTCATTGTTTTCAAAATTGTTTTCTTTGTGTTTGTGGGTTTTGAAAAGTCTTTGTTTTAACTTTAATTTAACTCTTGCTTCTGTCCTCAAGAGTGTAATGAAGTGTTTTTGAAAATTTGTTTGTAAAAGTGTAAGTGTGAAAAAGTTTTGTTTTGAATGAGCAAGTATTTAAGAACTAATCTACCTACTCGAAAAAGGAATCGTTCTATGTTTGTTTCCTTTAGACAATGCTATCCCACTATTAATGAGTAGGTAGCACCGTCGTTGGAGTTTGAGGGTCAATTCGAAGGAGGGACATACAGTCACTAAAGCAATGTTAGGACGCCTTAGTGGTAACCCTAATGTCTTAGATCATTTATCCGAGGCAACAATATCTGAGGCAACCTTTCCGAGGCAACTATGATCTTTTAGACAAGATGACGACCTCTAAAATAACCTATACTCAATGACCGTTTACAAAGGAAACCAAGTGGGAGTGTACCCTAGGAGTGCGCATGTGCGAGTGTGTTGATTTCAATTATTTTTATCTTTGCACAATTAAGGGTGATCTAACTGTTTTAAATTTAGTCATTCATTCTTGTCATGCAAACCCTATTATCAAACATCTAGCATTTGAATATTTGCAGAAATTAAAGTGCGGAATTTAAACTAAACTATTACAAGGCGTCGGGTATTTACATCGCCAAAAACAAACCCCTTTGAAATTTAAAAGCGAAAAAAATAAATAAATGTCCTAATTTAATCATTACAAACCGGGAGCAGATACAATAATTGAATAAAAATAAAACGCGCGAGAAAATTGAATCGAATGCGAAACTAGGGTTTTGACCCTCCTAATTAAAAGAAAATATTTTTATTGTTTTTAGTATTTTTTTTAAGAAAAGAAATTAAGTCCTAAAATTAAATGTTAAATTAATTAGTTATTAAAATTAATGAATGAAAAATAACTAAATGACATATTTTTGGTTTTTTGTTATTTTAGGAAAGAAATAAAATAATTAAATTAGTGTTAAAACCTATTGATTCTAATTAATTTTAAATATTTGCAAAATAAATTAAAGTTATCTAACAAATTAACCTAATTAATTAATTGATTTTTTTACTAAAAAAAATAAAGATCTAAAATTTAATTTGGACATGAAATATTTTTTGGTTATTTTTTGATAAAAAATAAATTGTTTTTGGTTAGTAAGTAAATAAATAAAAAATTAAATGAAAATATAAACAAAATATAAAAGAGAGAGATGGACCTGAAATTAGGGGGTGTGCATAGTCAGAATTCTGGCCCATTTGTGCTGATCCATATTGACTTTTGCAATCCAGTGCGTTGCGTTTGACTGGCTTGTGGTGCACCCTCAATGATGGCCACCAGATCTGGCCATCTGGCCATCTGGCATGTTGGATGATGAGGGTGTATGATGGACGCTTGTCTTGCACATGCATATCATAACCTGAAATAAAACAAGAAAATGGAAATTGCTGGAGGCAGGGATCGAGCCCCTGACCTCCAGCCTCCTAGCGCCTTAAGCATACACCTGGTAACCACTACGTCATTTGCTTTTTATTGTTAACATAATACAAACTAATAATAATATAAGAAAACAAATATTAGTGGAAACAAAAATAAAAAACGCGCTGGAATTTGAATTGGCCTATGGGGGAGTGACACGCCTTCATCCCCTTCCACTCTCCGTGGCTAAAAATTCAAGGACCTATACCCACGGACAATGTCCGTCTCTACAAGTCATGCTCGTTCCAATATCTTTTACAAGACATATAAATGGAATCTAACACCATGGTTAGACTCGTCTCGTCCTCCTGATCACAACCATACCCATCATGAAGGTCAATTGTTCCTGAAAATAAAAACCCTAAAACCAAATACGAAACCCTAACAATGGTGATTCACAATTCAGTCCATATAAATGAAATTGAATAATGCCAAAAGTTTGCAAATGCTTCATAGGTTAAGTATATACAATTATTTTACACCATGGATGCAAGAATAAGGTTATTCGAATTCAAGAAGATAATGATACCGTTACGTACTTACAGTGCGTGAGAGGGCTTGAAAACACTTTCATTCGATTGCTTTCGCTTGTGGAGACTCCCTGGAAATGATTGGGACAGATACCAAGCCTTGAGGATGCCTCTAACCACCAATTCAATCTCACACTTTTTGGTTGTTTTTTCAAATTCTGTTCTAGCTCTAGCGCCCGTTTTTCAACCTTGCTTTTGATCTGCCTCGCCTCCTTATGTATTAGTGAAGGGATTAGGGTTGTAAAACTGGTTCAAATCTTCTTGTTTCAATGATTTTGATTTGATTTGATTTCCTTATTAAAACCTTTCCAAACATGGCTTTTTTCAATCTTTTTGTCCACTCTATGCATTGATGCGAATTTGGAATGATGCTAGTTGTTCAATGAAGCCTGAAACAAACACAAAATCCCTTGTTATCAATGTTTTGGATTTTATTTGATTTAGTATGATTTAATTTAAATTAATTCAAATAAAAATCAAAATAAATAATAAAAATAAGATATGTACAAGTGGAAAGGGCTAGAGCACGTGGGCTATGTTGCCAACTCAAAACAAGTCAAAAAGATTGGGCTCATTAGGCAAAAATTGAAGTTTTAGGGATAGTTGACTTTTGGAAATTTTGATATTCCATTCTCATGTATGAAGCTTTGGTCTCATATCAATTTGATATTCCATTCTCATGTATGAAGCTTTGACAAAAAAGGTGTTTTTGTTGACTTTTTTAAAATGACCTATAATATCCAAATTCATAACTTATTGTGATTGCATATTTTGAACTTTGGAGATGAATATGGAATGTAGGGAATTGCATCCTATTAAAAATGAGCTTTGGATGGGTCATTTCTCATAAAGTATGAGAAAGTTATGCTTGGTCAAAGTTGAGTTGACTTTTCCTACAAAACTCTAATTTACAACTTTTGAATCTTGATGAATTATGATCAATCTTGATGAATCATGATCAACCCTTGATCAAATGATGAAATATACTTCAAAATGAGGATGTTGACCAAAAAATCTTGAAGTTTGACTGTATGTGGGCCACAATTGACTTTTGCCCTAACACAATCGATTTTTGGACTTTTGAGCAATTGACTGAGCAAATTTCCTCTGAAAGGATTGAAACTTGACATGGATGATCTTGAGAACATATTAGGACAATGTTGAGCATTTGGGACCACTTCGACTCAAGTATCTTGATGCAACATGAAACCCTAGTTTGGGGTAGACTGCCTTAGGAGAGAGCTTGTATGGCCAACCCTTGGACTACCTTGAGCAACTTGAGGATCTTTCTTGAATTGTTTTGAGAAATATGGGAGGGCAAATTTTTGGGTACAACATATGGTATGCAGATGCATATGCAATGTTTTGAAGGATCTCGCAGGATAGACAAAAAAATGAAATGTTAGAAATTGAGTCGGGCTGAAGCTTTGTCTGAAGAACTTCGCGTCTTTGTTTTTTGGACGTCCTTCTATAAGAATCAAGCTCACCATATCAAGTGGGTCCTAGTTTTTGACTCTAGAGAATGTACTTCGATCTTTAACGACATTTGGTTAGAGAAAAATAAATCCTGTTGCCCCTTGCTAGAAGTCTGGTTCATGATAAACTTGCACCAAAGGTCCCTAAGATCATTAAAATGGTTAGTGGAAAATGCTATGGTATGATGTTATGATGTTATGATGTCATGTTTAAACAAATAGAACACACAAGAAAATCACACAAGAGCCTTAGGTTTAAAGGCTTGCATGAGATCCATAGGTAAGTACCATTTCTATAGAAGTTAAGTTGGCTCAACCTATCCTAAAAATAGTAATCAGGTTCTAGGAATCTCATATCACCGATCTTTCTCGCAGTTTTTATTTTAGCACGAGAACTGACTTGCCACCAAAATATCCCGAGAGTCGGATCTCAATGAGCGTAGCTTCGAGTATCAACCAACCTTGGACTGCACCAAAGCCAGCTATCTCGCTACCTTCTAATGGCCAAGATGGGTCAATTAAGGTTCTAAAATTTAGTTAGTGCTTATGACACCACGCGACAACCCAATGCTATCCTCGTCTGACTCAAGGAACATCGGTATAAAACAAAGTGTCACACTAATGTAGCCATCACTTCAACCATATCGATCTACACCATATAGTTTCCATGATCTATTGCTACTTACCTAAGGCATCCCTAGATCCGGGTTTAGGATCTTGCAAGAAAATAAAACCAAGCAACCCTTAAAGTAAAGAAAACAATGAAAACAAATAAAGCAAGTAAAGAGTGATCTAAGACTCTAAGGTAACCCCTCTTTTTTTAAGTCTCCCCAGCAGAGTCTCCAATTCTCTAATACGGTGGGAGAGCTGACTTTTTTTTGAATTTTATTACAAATTTTGTGGATAGCTAGAGTCGCCACTGACTTCTCTTTTATCCAATATTTTGGAAAGGTGAAAAGAACATGAAAGACCATGATAGATTTTGAGTTCCAGAGATAGGTTATGAAAAGGGAAGGTGTTATCACCCTTTTAATCTGTAGTTATCTACGGGCTCTTAATCGCTTAGCTCACTTTGCAAATTGATTTGTGTGTGTGTTTTGAAAATATATTGAAAGTTTTCCAATGTAAGGAGAACTTTGTAATAATTCTTGTATTGGTCTATAAGAGTGTATATAAAGCGTTTGTGTAATATGGTGGGAGAACTGACTTGGGTGTTTTACGTTTGATCGCAAATTGTTGTGGATAGCAAGAGTCGCCACCGATTTTTATTTTATCCAATAAAGGAAGGGGTGAAAAGAATAGGAAATACCTTTTGAGAATTTTTTTGAGTTCGAGGGGGTAGGTTATAAAAAGGGAAGGTGTTAGCACCCTTATCATCCATAGTTATCTACGGTCTCTTAGTTGCTAGCTCCCTTTTGAAATGCTTTTGTGAATGTGTTTGTTTGAATATATTTTAAAAAATGTTGTCGTTGGGCAAACTTTATAACGATTCTCATCTCTATAAGAATGCATACAAAGTGTTGACTTTGAAAATATTTCAAGAAAGTGTTGGTGTTTTGAAAGATGTTTGTTTTGAAATTTTTGTGAGCAACAAACTATGAGCGTTCTACCTACTCAAAAGAAAAGTCTTTGTTCTTTTCCTCCTCCTCTAGATAGTGCTATTCTATCATTAGTTAATAGAAAGCCTAATCATTGGATGTGAGGGACAAGCGTGGGTCATCGTACAATCATTGAATACAACTTGTAGAATCTTTTAGTAATTGTCGTAAGGGTCTAAGATCGTTTACCGAAGGAAACATCGAAGGGTCATCGAGGGAATACAATCTTATAATCGAGGGTCTTTGCTAAAACATCCCATGTTCGAGGGACATGACTATTTAAATCCTAGATAACAAGTATGGGTTACCCTAGAGGTGCAAGTGTGCAAAATGTATTGTTTTCATTTTAATTTGTCTTGGAATTTAAGGTTGTTTATTGTTTGATTTTAATCTTGCCATACAAACCCTAATTACTAGCAATAATAAGGAAAGCGGTAAATTGCGGAATTTAAGTATCCTACGCTATTACAATACTTGAGGGGATGGGGAGTAAAAATTTAAAAATGGGGATGACAAGTAGAATAAACCCTAATTAATGTTACAAGGCTTTGACAGTTACATAAATTGCAATGCGAAATAATAAAATGTACAAAAATGTAAGGATAATAAAAAGAGAAAAGAATTTTTTTTTATTTGAATTTTTTGATAAAAAAGTGTTTTTTATAATTAACCGAATTAATCAATTTGAAAAGAAGTTAATTAATAAAAATCCTAATCTCTAAATTAATTTAATTAAGAAAAGAATTTAAATAGTTTAAGAAGATATTTTCATTACTTTTGTCTATAAATTAAATGAAAATAAAGTAAAGTGGGAGAATTTGATCTAATTATTTAAGAAAATATAGGTTTTATAGTTTTGGTTAAAAATAACATAGATAAATAAAAGAAAAGATAATAAAAATAAAAGTAAAATATAAAATGTTGGATCTGAGTTAAAAGTAAAAAAGGGGGTGTGAGAAAGTGTTTTTGTTTTAGGCCCAAAATAATTTTTGTATAGTCAGAAAATTAACAAACATAAAAAAAAAGAAGTTGGCTTGGTTGTTGAAAGAAAATAGGGGGGGTGATCTTCAGCAGAAAATTAATCAGGCCCAACCAAAGGAGGCCCAGGCACTCTGCAAAACAAAAAAAATAATATGAAAAATCACAAAAGGGTACCACTGGGGCTCGAACCCAGGTCTCTATAGTTACAAGCCTTACCCGCGCGCTCTCTACCACTAGGGTGGCTATACATCCGGTATTTGAAACACAAACCAATAATTATATTATAAACCTTGTCCTGAACATGCCATCTTCTTCTTCCTCGCGCCAGGATGTTCTTTAACATTTTTGAAATCTGTAACTTCCTCATTTCTCAACCAAAAAGGAAAATGTAAACATGAAAGTTGCTTGAAATTTAACCATGATTTCAAATATGTAAATAACTTAAGCTATGGATTAAAGATGAACATAAATTTTGCTTGGTACCAAATCTGACCTAATTTTTTCAGAAAGTTCAAACTTAAAATTCTCCATGCTCAGGCAATATAAATGGATTATAAGGACATGGTTAGTTTCAGGGCTATGATGTCTACATTTTATCTTTTAAAATCAAATACAAATGATGCTTGTATGAAGAGATGGAAGTTCATAAAACTCACCTTGCAAATGGAAATCGTGTTTTGAGTTTGAGCACTTTTCAAGGTGTTGTGATGATTGGATTAGCTTCAATTGACCTCTAAGAAGCTAATGCAAAGGTTACTCTTAGCTGAGAGTGCTTGAATCGTGCTGGAGAAGTCAATGTGCAAGATGCTGTTTTTGAAAATGAAGGATGGTGATGGAGGTGTTATAGCCATGTAACAGATGTTTAGATAGGCTTTAAATGATGTATGGAGGCTTTGCAATTGATTTGGAGTGAAAACGCACGAGTCAAATGTGAGCTTGAGGTGCAAGGTCAGAATCTGCACAAAAATGTTGTTTTGAGGCAATTTCTGGCTTAAGGGAGTTTGGGAGAGTTTTTTAGAGCTTGTTAATTCGCGTCCTTGGCTTGTAAACAATGTCTCACTTTATAGGAGAAGGTTTGAGGACTTGAGATGATCAGAATCACAAGATCACATGTTATGGATTTTTGGAATGTTTTAGAAGCAACCTTGACAAATATGGTTTCAAGGCAAGGTAAAAAGCTTGTAGTGTGGCTAGAAGCTTTAAACATGTTTGCTCTAATCTTTTAGATGAAGTTTGTGCAGAAGGAACAAGTACAAAGCTCAAGAGAAGTTGACTTTGTGATTAAAGCAACTTTTCAAGAATGGCAATGGTGCATTTGTGCCATAAATGGAAAATCAACTTGGATAATGGTTAAAACACTTGGACAATGGCTCAATGAGTTGTGTAGACATATTATCATGGATAGGTTTGCAAGTTAGAAGGACTACAAAGTGAGATTATGCAACATATTTTAGGGTTTTGGTTATGTGTTCATCATTAAAATGACTTGTAATTCAAGAATGGATGCCCAACTACTTCTCTTCGGTTATCTTAGCTCAAGTATGATATCTTTAAGTTCTTAGACATTTTGGAAAGCTTGAAACATTGTCTACAACCTTCATGTTTACAAATTTGGATGAATCATCTTGGAACTAGGTGAACATTGGTCCAGAAGTTAGGTAAAAAAATGCCTAATCTTGCTAAAATTTTCACTAAGTGTTTTATGAAAAATGTCATGACTTGATGAGTTTATATCTTCAAATATAAGCATATTTTGGACATCACCCCTGTTGTACCCCAAAATTTTCCCTCTCACTGATCAAGAATTTTCTCACAAGATCTCCTTGGGCTCAAGACTGCACTAGGGTTTGATCAGCTCAAGACACCTCCTTAGGTACTGATGACCAAAATTAGGGTTTGAGTTTGCACAAGTATTTTTGAACTATCAATGCTTCATATGAATTTCATGTACCATTATGGATCCCAAAGATTACTCATGTCAAGTTTCAAGCCTTAGATCACACTTTTGATCAGTCAATTGAACAATGGACCTAAAAATCAACTGTATTGGGGAAAAAGTCAACCATGGCCAATTTATAGTCAAATATCATAATTTTTTATCCACATCAACATTTTAAACTCATATGTATCATTTTATCAAGTTTGGACCATAATCCCTCAAGAAATTTGATCAAATCTCCAAAAGGGCAAAATGGTCATAATTAGGGTTTTGACTAGGAAAGGGCAATTTCTGATTTTTTACCCAGCAAATGGTCATTTGGTTTAAGGAATGATCTCAAGAGTCTAATTACATCATTTTTACCTATTGACATGGTTCAAAACATTGCAAATCCATTGGGTTGACAAATGAATTTTGCAGTCAATTTGATCAAAAGTCAACTGTATACTAAAAAGTCAAACTTTGACTTTTTGATCAAATTCAAGTTCCAAAAATCATAATTCATTAAAACATGTCAAAATATGAAAATTATTCATTAAGAAATCAAAAAGTCAAGAATTCATTTTGAAAAGTCAAAATTTCTAAACATAGAAATTTTTCTAAGTGTTGGAAATTTCATGTTTTTTCATAACTTTGACCCAAATTTTCACCATGATGCAAGATGATTCAAGAGAAAATTCCAACATGAAAGTTGAAGATCTCCATGAAATCTATAAATTTTATTCACACAACTTCTTCCAAAAGTGCTTGGATCTCAATTTATAATTTCAAGAACATAGGATTATAAAACTAAACACTTTAGTGAAATTTTGCCCTAATTTGGTCAGGATTTTGACTCAACTTCATGGCACTTTTTCATATAGTTCAAAGGTGAATCTTCAAAATAAATTCAAAGATGGGTTGTAGAGCACATTGCAAGATTTCCAAAATTTCCAAGAACTCCTTGAGATCATTCTTTAATAGGGAGAATCGAAGAGATGAAGTTGGTGTTTTGTCACTTGAATTACAAGGCTTTTTGTGATGAACAATAATCCAGTTTCAAACCTAGGCTGCATAATCTTGCTTTGCAGGCGTCCTAACTTGTGTATCTATCCATCATTAATGGATTACACAAACTTTTGAGCTTTAATCCAAGTGGTTTAATGTTTATCCAATCCACATTTCCATTAATGTCACAAAGTGAACACTTCCATTTTAGAAAAGCAAGATTTTGTGTAAAGTCAATTCTTGAGCCTCTAACTTGTTCCCTCTGATCACACTCCATCCACAAAGTCAGAAGCAAGCTTGTTTAAAGCATAACCACTCTATCTTAGCAAGTACGCAATGCTTGGAAACTTGAAATTCTCAAAAATCACATGTTATGCATAAACTTGTGATTTTGAATTCTGATCAACAACAAGTCTCCAAACTTGTTGCTTATAAATAGAGGCACTATTTGTGAGCTAGAGGACGAGGTTGAGCACCCTGAAATACACCAAAACTCTCTCAAATCAGAAATTTCCCCAAAACTCCATTGTTGCACCATTTCTGACCTTGAACCTCAAACTCACATTTCCCTCGTGCATTTCTTGGCCTTTTAGTTTCTAAAGCTTCCTTGCATCAAGGGTAACTTATCTCTGTACCTGTTTCAATTTTGTAACACCATTTTACCTGTCTTTCATAACCAAAAACAGAGCATCACAATTGGACTTCTCCACACCATTCCAGTCACCCTCAGCTCAAGCCAGCCATTGCATTAGCTTCCTAGAGGTCCAAGGAAGCTAACCTGATCATCAGCACTGCCTGAAACAAGCTCAAATCCATTTCACGATTTCCAGTTTTGAGGTATTTTTCTTGAACTTCTATCTCATTACTTAGGTATTGTTAGGCTTGCATTTGTGAAGATAAAATGTAGACATCATTGACCTGAAGCTGTACATGTCCATAGCTTTCATTTATTTTGATTGAGCTAGGAGAATTTTGAGTTTGAACTTTCTGAAATATTTAGGTCAGAATTTGGTACTTTTAAAAATTCTCATTCATCTTTGATTTACAGTTTATGATATTTATATGGTTGTATTTGTGTGACAAAATGGAGCAATTTTCATGTTTACATTTTTGCAAATGGTTGAGAAATGAGCAAGTTACAAATTCTTTGGCTGGAGGTTGAAGATGAAGTACAATCAGGGTGTGTTTTGTGTTATATATTTGTCATTTCATACAAGTTAACGGATGTATAGCCAACTAGTGGTAAAGCGCCCGCCTGTTCACCCCATGGTCCTGGGTTCAAGCCCTAGCGTGACCATTTTGTTATTTTTACATTTCATGACTTTTTTTTTGTTCTTTTTTGGCAGCATTTGGGCTCTTCATTGGGCTTAGTTTATTTTTGCCCATGAATACTCTTTTGTTTACTAATGAACCCCCTTGACTTTTTATTTATTTTTATTTTCTTCTTATTTTTGTTTATTAATATTAATATTTATTTTATTGACAAAAAAATATTAAAAAAATATTTTTATTTATACTATATACATTTATTTTATTTTCTAGACTAAAACATCAAAAATAGTTTTTTACAAACTTAACTTTTTTAAATTAAATAGATTTAGGCTTATTTTATTTTCTTAAAATAAACATAGAATTTATACTTTTCCTAATCTAATTAATTTTCCCACTATTTAGTTTAATGTTAAAATCTTCTTCATAAAACTTAAAATTATTTTCTCTTTTAAATTAAACTACTTTATTTTTTTATTAAGCATTTTTTTAGTTCATTAGGTTAAGAAATAAAAACTTTTTTAACAGGGACAAAACCAAATAAAATCCATTCTTTTTTTTATTCATTACTTTATACATTATTCCTTTTCATATTTTGTACATTTATATATTCAATTCAATATGGTTGTAATAGATTAATTAGGGTTTAATTTCTTACAATCCCCATTTATACTTTGTACACCCCCTTCCCACAAATCATGTAATAGCTTAGTATTTTTATCTTCCGCAATTTAAATGCTTCATATTCACATTCTAGTAATTAAGGTTTGTATGGAAAGAATAAAATCAATCAAATAGAAAACCTTAATTCAAGACTAAATCAAGCATGAAAACAACACATTTGCACAGAAGCACCCCTAAGGTTATTCCACTTGGTTGCCTTATACAAAATGTCCATGTTACGCATGTGAGGTATCTTAGCAAAAACAAACGAATACAAGATCATATTCCCTCGATGACGCTATATAAGTTGCCTTACAAATGATCTTAGTCCCAAAAAGAGAATGCTAAGATGCCTTGCAACATTGCTAATCATGGTTATATGATGACCAATGCCCGTCCCGTTTACATCCAAAGATAGGGTTACTTACCAAATCAATGGTAAGATAACAATGCCAAAGGAAAAAGAAATGTACAAGAAAGACTTTTGAGTAGGTAGAATGCTCCTAATTACTTGCTTCATTTCAAAACAAACATCCTTGCTATTTTCAAAACAATCGAATACACTTTCAAACATATTACAAAATTGAAAACAATTTCAAAAGATCAAACATCTCTGTATACATTCTTACGAATGAGAATCATTACAAAGATTGCCTAAACAATGACCTCTTTACAAAATACTTTCAAAAAACCACACAAAGCATAATTTCAAACAAAAAAGCAAGTGAACTAGAAAGTAACTAAGAGCCCATGAAAAACCATGGATGAAAAGGGTGCTAATACCTTCCCTTTTCATAATCTACCCCCCAAATTTTATTTTATCCAAAAGGAAAGGTGAAAAAGCACAGGAAAACATTTGCGATCAAATGCAAAACCTTCAAGTCAGTTCTCCCACCGTACCACAGAAGTGGCAACTCTGTTGGGGAAAATTCTAAAAGTGGGGTTACCTTAGGGTTAGATCATATTTACTTGCCTACATTGTTTGACTTGTATGCTTTACATTATGGTTCTTTGTTTGGGTTTGAATCCTCTACCCGGATTTAGGATACATTATAGGTAAGTAGCAATACATTGTCGAAACTGTGCAGGGTATACCAACATGGTCTAAGCAATAGCTACATTAGTGCGACATATTTGTGGGTACCGGTAGCCTTTGAGTTAATCAAAGAGAATACGGGGCCGCTGAGTGATGTCATGAAGCACTAATGAACTTTTAGAGCCTTTACTTGACCAACTTGGCCTTTAGGATGTAGTGAGATGACCGACTTTGGTGTAGTCCGAAGTTGGTAGATACTCGATACTACACTCATTGAGGTTTTGTTTATTGGGATATTTCGGTCGCCATTAAAGAGGCTTGTGCTGAAACAATGACCAAGGAAACAAACCAGTGATATTGAACTCCTTTGAACCCGATTACTATTACTAGGACAGGTTTAAGCCAACTAAACTTTAAGAGGGTACTTACCTATAAAACTCCATGCAAGCCTGAACCTAAGGATTTGTTTGTTTTGTTTGTATATACATACTTGTACATAATATCATGAACATCATATACATCCACTAACCATTTCATGGATTTTGGGATTCATCTTTGTTCTTGTTTTGTAGGATAAGGATTCACTTCGCAGGAAAACTATTCAAGTTAATCTTGTAAGGATCCCTCCACAACTCAGGGAGCTAGCTTCAAGGATTCCTGAAAACTCTCCATTCACCGAGAGACATGGTCGCCTACTCAACTTGGCCACCTCCAACACAAATGAGGACATGATGAAGGTGCTCTTTCAGTTCTTTGATCCTTTACACCATTGCTTCACATTTCCCGACTATCAACTTGTGCCTACTTTGGAAGAATTCTCTTGACTCTTGAGGATTCCCATTCTCAACAACCTACCTTTCAACAGTACGGAAAGAGACCCAAAGCCAGAAGAGATTGCTCAAGCTCTACACTTGCACTCATCTGATGTCACAACTCATTGGGAAACAAGGAGTGGTGTCAAGGGTTTCCTTGAAAAGTTCCTATTTGAGAAAGCCCAAAGTTGTTGGAATTCCTCGGATCTGGAAGCCTTTGAGGAAATTGTGGCTCTCCTCATCTATGGCATGGTGTTGTTTCCAAATCCTGATCAACTCATAGATGTGAACACCGTCAAAATCTTCATATCCCGCAACCCGGTGCCTACATTACTAGGGGATATCATACACTCTTTTCTAACTCGCACAATGAGGAAAAAAGGTGTCCTTATGTGTTGCACTCATCTCTTGGCAAGATGGTTTATTTCGCATCTTCCCCAATCTGTATTAAAGAATGAGCAAGGTTAAAGGTGGTCACAAAGGTTGATGACGCTCAAACATTCAGACATTCATTGGTGCTCCCGATCCATAGAGAATGTTACTATTGTCGACCGTTGTGGAGAATCTTCTAATGTCCCTTTACTTGGAATTAGGGGAGGTATCACCTACAACCCTCCTTAGCCTTAAGACAGTTTGGTTTCGCCCGAAGAGATGGCCCGTGCAACACCCCATTTCTACCCAACTAGTTAAATAAAATCAGAGTTATAAAAAAATTTCCAACAAACAAATGGAATGCTACAGTTTCGACTTAAAACTACGACATTCAATCAACTATAGTTCAAATACATAACACATGAACTTCGGATGAACAGATAACAACCTGCTTAGTATTTAAAAATAAAAACAACTTTCATTACTACGCAGCGGATTCACAAAATTCTACTGAAAACACCATAACATCTTATCCAACTCAAAACAATTCTAAGACAATAAGTATTTTAATGAAAACAACTTAAAAATTCAGCAACATAATGAAAATCAACAATAAAGAAAACATGTGTTCATCCCCCGAGTGCTACATATCAGAGCGACAACACCGACTCGAACTCACGAGGGTAACAACTGACCTTCTTCATTACCTGCACGTTACCAACAGAAGGCAACATTCAAACAGAAGGGTTAAGATATCAAACCATATAATCGGATATACAATAAATAATATATTAGAATTAGATCATACAATTCACCACTTCACAACTTTTTATCAATATTTAACATAATTAATTCATCCACACGACAACTCAGAATGCAACATGAAATGCGACTCATTTTTATGCACATGCATGTGGTACCAATGGAGCAGAACTCTCAACTTAGAAATATGCCAATAAATAGAGGCATCAACAAGGCATAAGCCTTCAACTTTATATTTGCCAATCCAGGCCAACTTGACGAGCATCAGCTCCAACATGATATTCTATGTATGCATTAACGACATGAACATGATAACAACAACAACAATAATTCAACTTAATTCAACATTGGCCATAAGCCTGCAACTTAATATTTTACCCATAAATAGAGGCAATGAAATCACCCTCTAATTCACATTTTTCAACAAAAATACCACCCAACAGATCAACCAAAAATTACTACAATAAACAGCATAATTATTCGGACTATTTTGGCTAAAATCAGTTAATTAATTATCGCCAAAAATTCTATTATTTCAACTTTATAAATCCTACAAAATTATTTATTAATGATATTAAATCATTATTATTAAATATTTTGTATTGTAAACTGGAACGGAGTAGCTACAGTATATCTATTATTTATTCTATACCAATTTATTATTTGCATCAGAGTACAGTGGCCACAACATTTATGCTAACAATTATCTCTAAGTGTTACTTCATATAATGCGCTACAGTATTGCAAGTAATTGCTTCTAATTTCTACTTCATGAATTAGCTAAAGTAAGCAACCAATTGCCTTTAAATATTACTTCTTAAATTCGCTACAATAAGCAACCAATTCTCCTACATACTACTTCATCTTTGCGCTACAGTAGCAAGCAATTGCTTGTAAATACTACTTCACAATTATCGCTACAGCAAGCAAGTTAATACTCCAAATGCCACTCCATTCTATGCGCTACAGTAGCAAGCAATCCTCCTAAATACTACTTTATTCCTTGTGCTTCAGTAGCAAGCCAAATGCCATTAAATATTAATTCATTTCATTGCTACATTATTGCAAAACAATTACCTTTAATTGCTACTTCATCTTACGCTATAGTAAGCAAAACAAGTACCTTTAGATGCTACTTCATTCTTGCGCAACTGTATGACAAATGCCATTAAATATAGCTTCTTAATTTTGCTATAGTAGCAAGCTAATTCTTCCTAGTACTACTTCATAATGTCATTACAGTCAACAAGTATGGAACTTTGCAAAGAAAATACTGAGGTACTTAATATATATGTATATCTAATTATATTGTGTCCTAAATCATCTCTCAATTTCATCAATATACCAATTTCAAACACAATTAGATATAATTTCCATAACCTAAATTCACATACTATTAATCATACACCCTATTATAGAGTCAGAACCCCACCCTTACCTTGGTTTAAGAGCAACTCTAAGAGACTTCAACTGAATTTTTGAGGAATTTGGCACTAGAAGCAATTTTCCTCTTGTTCTTCTTCACCTCTCACAAACCCTATTTTCCTCTTTGTTCTTTTCTTTCCTGATAACAATACTCTCTCCTATTTCCTCTAATTCTATTTCCAATATAATACTCATAATTCATTTACTCTTAAAAAACTCAAATGGGCCTAAATGACATACCCCTCTATTACTACACAACACCACCAATTAAGCCCAATATCATATTTAAGCTTAATAATAAAATAAAATTTTAACTTAATTCCACCAAATTAAATCCAATTAATTATTATTCAAACTTAACAAAATAATTCCGACTTCGACGATAAAAAATTGAATTAATAAAAAAAATATTCAAAAATATTTAATTAAATAAATAATTAAATACCGGGGCGTTACAACTCTCCCCCACTTAGAATATTTTTGTCCTCGAAAATAAAAGTTTAGCTGGATCAAATAACTCGGGATAGGAGTTTCGCATCTTGATCTCCAACTCCCAGGTCATGCTCTCACCAGCAGCACCTAACCAGACAACCTTCACCAATGCAATCTCTTTTCCTCTTAGAATCTTCATCTCGCGATCTGTGATTCGCACATGTATCGTCTCCATCGTGAGATTATCCCGTACTTGCACATCGTCCATCTGAATCACATGATAAAAATCGTGAATATACTTCCGGAGTTGTGACACATGAAACACATCATGCAAATTCGAATGATTAGGCGGTAAAGCCACTCTATAAGCAACATTTCCCACTCTTTCTGAAATATGATACAGACCAATAAAACAAGGAGTGAGCTTCTTAGACTTCAGAGCTCGCCTAACACCAGTCACAGGTGTGAATCTCAAAAACACATGATCACAAGCTTGGAATTCCAAATCTTTACTTCTCTTGTCATAGTAAGTTTTTTGTCTACTTTGAGAAGCTTTCATCTTCTCTCAGATAGGCTTCACTTTCTCAGTAGTCTCCCGAACAATCTCAGGTCCAAGTTCCATACTTTCACAAGATTCATGCCAACACAAAGGAGTCCTACACCTCCGACCATACAACGCCTCAAAAGGTGCCATCCCAATACTAGAATGATAATTTTTATTGTAAGTGAACTCAATCAAAGGACGATAAGTATCCCACAAACATCCCTTCTCAAGAACACATGCTCTCAACAGATCCTCCAATGACTGAATAGTCCTCTCGGTATGACCATCCTTCTGGGGATGATACGCCGAACTCAACCTCAACTTAGACCCCAACGCCTCTTGCAAACTTTTCCAGAAATCATAAGTAAACCTCGGATCCCTGTCCGACACAATACACAAAGGAACACCATGAAACTTCACAATTACTCTGGTGTAAATCTCTGCCAACTTCAAAATCGGATATATGATATTAATAGGTATAAAGTGTGCTAAGTTCGTAAGCCTGTCAACAATCACACAAATCGAATCATGTCCTCTCAAGGTACTAGGTAATCCCGTTACAAAATCCATTGAAATGCTATCTCATTTCCATTATGGAATCTATAACGGTTGCATCAACCCTGCAGGCTTTTAATGTTCAACTTTTAACTTTTAACAAGTCAAACATGCATACACAAACCGAGCCACATCGCTCTTCATTCCAGGCCACCAAAACAAATTCTTCAAATCTTTATACATCTTTATAGCTCCTAGATGAATACTCAACTTGCTTCTATGACTCTCTTCAAGAATCACTTTCTTCATCTCTGCATCATCAGGAATAAAAATCCTATTACAATATCTCAACATACCTTGCGCATCTAACTTAAAATCACTGTTCTCAGACTGATCAATCCCAACCATCAAATCTACCAACTTCACATCTAACTTCTGAGCTTCTATGATACTATCCAAAAATTCATTATTAATCTTTAACATTCCCAACATAAAACTTCGCGGTGTCACTTCACAAACCAAACTCAAATCTCGGAATTTCTCAATCAACTCCAACTCCTTAACCATCATTCCTGACACGTGCAAAGTATTTCGACTTAAAGCATCAGCCATAACATTAGCTTTTCCTGGATGATAATTCAAACTGAAATCATAATCCTTCAACAATTCTAACCACCTTCGCTGCCTCATATTCAACTCTTTCTGATCAAAAAGATACTTCAAACTCTTATGGTCACCAAACAATTCAAATCTAGAACCATAAAGATAATGCCTCCAGATTTTCAACACAAAGACAACTGCAACTAATTCTAAATCACGCGTATGATAATTCTTTTCATGAGTCCTCAATTGCCTCGATGCATAAGCAACCACCTTACTAATCTGCATGAGCACACCACCTAACCCCATCAGACAAGCATTACAATACACAACAAAAGGCTCTCCTGGATTAGGTAAAGTAAAAATTGAAGTTGACGTCAATCTCTTCTTCAACTCGGTAAAACTTTCTTCACAATGAATATCCCACACAAAAGCTTTACCCTTACAAGTCAACTTAGTCAATGGAAGTGCCAACTTAGAAAAACCTTCGATAAATCGTCTATAGTAATTGGCTAATCCCAAGAAGCTTATAATCTCAGTAACTGACTTCGGAGCTTCCCATTGCAACACAACATCGACTTTAGAAGGACCCACGAAAATGCCACCACCGGAAATGACATGACCAAGGAAACTAACCTCTTGTAACCAGAATTAACACTTGGACAACTTCGCATACAACTTCTTCTCTTTCAAACTTGCAATATAATTCTGAGGTGCTCTTCATGCTCTTCTTCTAATTTAGAGAAAATCAGAATGTCATCAATGAATACCACCACAAACCGATCCAAATAAGTATGAAAGATACGATTCATGTACTCCATGAATACTCCCGACGCATTGGTCACACCAAAAGGCATCACCGAATACTCGTAGTGTCCATACCGAGTTCTAAACGCGGTCTTCTGAATATCATCTCCTTTCACTCTAATCTGGTGACATCCTGACCTCAAATCAATCTTAGAAAAGACACTTGCTCCCACCAATTGATCCATCAAGTCATCAATTCTCGGAAGCTGGTACTTGTTCTTAATTGTCACTTTATTCAGCTGTCTATAATCAACACAAAGTTTCATACTTCCATCTTTCTTCTTTACTAACAACACATGCGCTCCCCACGGCGACACACTTGGTCTTACAAACCTTTTCTCAAGCAACTCTTCTAACTGCTTCTTCAATTCAGACAATTTAGATGCAGACATCCTGTACGTTGCCATAGAAACATGTCTGGTACCAGGTACAAGATCGATCGCAAGTTCAACTTCCCTTCCTGGCGGTACACCAGGAATTTCATCCGGAAACACTTCAGGAAATTCGCGCACCACCTGCAACTCATCAATTCTAACTTGGTTCTCCATTGATAACGACACCATCAACGAGAACGTCTGTGCTTCGTCTTGCATCAGTTACCGCAACTGTTTACCAGTCAACAGACCGACTCCTTCCTCTTTAGAAGTAGAAAACCTCACAGACTTGTCATGGCAATTGATATAAACATAGTTATATTCTAACCAGTTCATACCCAAGATCACATCCAATCCTCTTAATGGAAAACAAATCAAGTCAACAACAAAGTCTTTGCCGATGACCGACAAAGGGAAACTCAAACACACACGAGAAGTAGTCACCGATTCCTTAGCTGGAATCTCGACGACCATTTCTCCATTCATGGAAGACAATATAAGACCCAATCTTTCAACACAATTAGCGACAATAAAACAATGAGTAGAACCGATATGAATAATAGTAATTAAAGGCGTACTATGAATGAAACATGTACCTCTGATGAGTCTGTCCTCACTAGCTGACGGAGTCCCAGCCAAAGCAAACACCTTCCCAATGGTTTGCGCCTTCTTTGGTTTTCGAAACTGACTATCAATGTGTCCTTCTTCATCACAGTTGAAACAAATCATCTCTTTATGCTTGCATTCAGATACAACATGTCCAGTCTTACCACAATGGAAACACCTCTTCACCTCAGCAGTACACACATTACTCTTATGACCAGGTTTTCCACATTTGAAGCACACCACACTAGCAGGAGCATCTCCCCCACTAGTCCTCTAACTCTGAGCAACTTTCTGTTTACCTTTACCAACTGGGGAATTATAAGGCTTACCACGGTTCTGTTGGTGCTTACCCCTCTTCTCATTGATAATCTTATAGTAAGGATTATTATCCTCTTCATAAATCCTTTAACTGTCAACCAAATCAGCAAAAACACGAATCTTCTAGTATCCAATTGCCTTTTTGATCTCTGGGCGCAACCCGTTCTCAAACTTGATGCACTTCGAAAACTCAGCATCTGCCTCACTATAGTGTGGATAAAACTCAGCCAACTCAGAAAACATTGCAGCATACTCAACAACCGACATACTCCCTTGCTTCAGCTCAAGAAACTCGATTTCCTTCTTACGACGAACGTCTTCAGGAAAATACTTCCTTAGAAATTCCCAAGGGAACACAGCCCAAGTGACATTCTCACCTGTAGATTCCAATCTTTGACAAGTCTCTAACCACCATTCATCAGCCTCGTCCGCTAGAGTATGAGTACCATAATGAACCTTTTGCACTGAAGTGCAGTCCATCACACGGAAGATTCTCTCAATCTCCTTCATCCAATTCAGTGCTTCGTCAGGATCATACTTACCCTTGAAGGTAGGCGGATTCTCCCTTTGGAAAGTCACCAAACTGCGAGATCCAGCATTCTCATAAGCATTCGGTTGATTCTGCATAGCCTGAGCCATCGCTTGCAGAGTAGCAACAAGTGTAGCATCATTTCTTCCAGCCATCTTAACTTATCTCTACAACATAAACAACAGTTAGAATTCAGATTAACAATACTCAACTGTTAAACAAAGCTACGACTCGACAACTTGACCAGACTGATCAACTTGCTCTGGTACCACTAATGTAACACCCCATTTCTACCCAACGAGTTAAATAAAACCAGAGTTATAAAAAAATTTCCAACAAACAAATGGAATGCTACACTTTCAACTTAAAACTAGGACATTCAATCAACTATAGTTCAGATACATAACACATGAACTTCGGATGAACCGATAACAACCTGCTTAGTCTTTAAAAATAAAAACAACTTTCATTACTACGCAGCGGATTCACAAAATTCAACTGAAAACACCATAACATCTTATCCAACTCAAAACAATTCTAAGACAATAAGTCTTTTAATGAAAACAACTTAAAAATCCAGCAACATAATGAAAATCAACAATAAAGAAAACATGTGTTCATCCCCCCGAGTGCTATGCATCAGAGCGACAACACCGACTCGAACTAACGAGGGTAACAGCTAACCTTCTTGATTACCTGCACGTTACCAACAGAGGGCAACATTCAAACAGAAGGGGTGAGATATCGAACCATATAATCGGATATACAATAAATAATATATTAGAATTAGATCATACAATTCACCACTTCATAACTTTTTAGCAACATTCAACATAATTAATTCATCCACACGACAAATCAGAATGCAACATGAAATGCGACTCGTTTTTATGCACATGCATGTGGTACCAATGGAGCAGAACTCCGAACTTAAAAATCTGCCAATAAATAGAGGCATCAACAAGGCATAAGCTTTCAACTTTATATTTGCCAATCCAGGCCAACTTGACGAGCATCAGCTCCAACATGATATGCTATGTATGCATTAACGACATGAACGTAATAACAACAACAACAATAATTCAACTTAATTCAACATTGGCAATAAGCCTGCAACTTAATATTTTGCCCATAAATAGAGGCAATAAAATCACCCGCTAATTCACATTTTTTAACAAAAATACCACCCAACAGATCAACCAAAAATTACTACAATAAACCGCATAATTATTCGGACTATTTTGGCTAAAATCAGTTAATTAATTATCGGCCAAAAATTCTATTATTTCAACTTTATAAATCCTACAAAATTATTTATTAATGATATTAAATCATTATTATTAAATATTTTGTATTGTAAACCGGAACATAGTAGCTACAGTATATCTATTATTTATTCTATACCAATTTATTATTTGCATCAGAGTACAGTGGCCACAGCATTTATGCTAACAATTATCTCTAAGTGTTACTTCATATAATGCGCTACAGTATTGCAAGTAATTTCTTCTAATTTCTACTTCATGAATTCGCTACAGTAAGCAACCAATTGCCTTTAAATATTACTTCTTAAATTCGCTACAATAAGCAACCAATTCTCCTACATACTACTTCATCTTTGCGCTACAGTAGCAAGCACTTGCTTGTAAATACTACTTCACAATTATCGCTACAGCAAGCAAGTTAATACTCCAAATGCTACTCCATTCTATGCGCTACAGTAGCAAGTAATCCTCCTAAATACTACTTTATTCCTTGTGCTACAGTAGCAAGCCAAATGCCATCAAATACTACTTTATTTCACCGCTACAGTATGCAAGCCAAATTCCATTAAATATTAATTCATTTCATCGCTACAGTATTGCAAAACAATTACCTTTAATTGCTACTTCATCTTACGCTACAGTAAGCAAAACAAGTACCTTTAGATGCTACTTCATTCTTGCGCTACAGTATGCCAAAAGCCATTAAATATAGCTTCGTAATATCACTACAGTAGCAACCTAATTCTTCCTAGTACTACTTCATAATGTTGTTACAGTCAGCAAGTATGGAACTTTGCAAAGAAAATACTGAGGTACTTAATATATATGTATATCTAATTATATTGGGTCCTAAATTATCTCTCAATTTCATCAATATACCAATTTCAAACACACTTAGAAATAATTTTCATAACCCAAATTCACATACTATAAATCATACACCCTATTATAGATTCAGAACCCCGCCCTTACCTTGGATTAAGAGCAACTCTAAGAGACTTCAACCGAATATTTGGGGAATTTGGCACTAGAAGCAATTTTTCTCTTGTTCTTCTTCTCCTCTCACAAACCCTATTTTCCTCTTTATCTTTTCTTTCCTGATAACAATACTCTCTCCTATTTCCTCTAATTCTATTTCCAATATAATAGTCATAATTTATTTAATCTTAAAAAACTCAAATGGGCCTAAATGACATACCCCTCTATTACTACACAACACCACCAATTAAGCCCAATATCATATTTAAGCTTAATAATAAAATAACATTTTAACTTAATTCCACCAAATTAAATCCGATTAATTATTATTCTAACTTAATAAAATAATTCTGACTTCGACGATAAAAATTTGAATTAACAAAAAAATATTCAAAATATTTAATTAAATAAATAATTAAATACCAGGGTGTTACAGCCCGCACGAGATGCTAATTCAAGGTTTGGTATTTGACTACGTCAACGAAGATCAAGGTCTTCGCCAGAGATTTATCCGAGCTTGGAGGATGTTAAACAAGGTAGATAGAAAGACTTTGGGGCATAAAAATTCCATCCCTCTTGAGCCTTACGTTAAATGGGTACAAACTCGTGCTCAGAGTCTTATGATACCTTACCCCTCCATTCTCCCAGTAATCATTGAGCCTGTCATGGAAGGAAATGTTCCATACACTATCCTATATCTTGACATGCCTACCTCTCTTGAAGACCTGCAAAGGGATTGGATACAACTTAAGGGAGAGTGAGATACCTTCGAAGCCCAATTCTACGCAAGCGAGAAGAAGGTTTTGGAACTCACTAGGCTACTTCATGAGGAGCAGACTCTAAATGCCTACATTGCACCAAAGAGGACGCGCACTACCTTTTTATCTTATAGTTTCTTGTATTTGTTTTGCCTAATAAGGCATTGATGTACTCAAAAGCTTTAATTTATTAATATAACGTGTGTTTCCTTTTTTCTCCAAAACAAATTTGAATCTTAAAATCCTTGAAATCATTGCATACGCATTTATCATTCATCATAACATAAGCAGGTTTCTTGCAACAAGTCTCCTCATCTCTCTACTGTTTATTTCAGTAAGATGGATCTCGAGCAAACAATGAAGGACCTCCAAGCTTAGAATGCACAGTTTCAACAGTTGTTCTTAACTCTGGATAAAGGACAAGAAGACTTGAAACCTTTGCTAGCTGAGGAAAAGAAAAAGAAGACAAAGAAGGTAACCAGAGTCCTAAACATGGGAAGAAGATTTCATGGGCAGTCAAGAAGGACCCTAGACTTTGCAATGACATCCGATGAGAGAGACAATCAAGATGGGAAAGGCAAGGAAATAGTTGTCTCATCAGAATCAGAAGAGGAAGAAGAATACTATTCTGAAGAACAATACCCTCCAGCTGATGACAAGTATAAACATGTCGAAGATGGGTTGAGTGCAATGGAAATCCAAAAAGTTCCTGGCTTGGACTTTGAGGAATTGGGGTTAGTTTCGGGGATTGTCATTTCTCCCAAATTCAAAGCACCCGTGTTTGCCAAATATGATAGAGTCTCATCCCCAAAATGCATCTCCGGTCCTACGTGAGGAAAATCCAGCCCCATACCGCTGACAAAGATTTATGGGTACACTTCTTCCAAGGAAGTCTGTCTGGAACTCAACTTGATTGGTTTTATCAGCTAGGAAGAGCCAATGTTCATAACTGGGAAGATCTTGCTGCAGCCTTTTACAAACAATACCAATACAATGTTGATCTTGTGCCTACCCGTACTTAACTCAAGAGTATGGCCATGGTTTCCAATGAAGGTTTCAAGGACTATGCATAAAAATCGAGAGACTTGGATGGAAGAGTTCAACCTCCCCTATCTGAAAGAGAATTAGTAGACATGTTTTTGGGCACCTTGTCTGGTCCCTTCTTCAATCACCTGATTGGGAGTTCATCGGCAGGTTTTACTGAACTGATATTAGCCGGAGAAACGGTAGAAGCCGGGATAAAGAATGGAAAGATTGAAAATGATACATCCTCTGCTGCAATAAGAAAGCCATTTATCGGAAAGAAAGAAGTGGTTGCTGTATATCCTCAGAGAAATTAAGATAGGGCTGAACGCCGTCCAATGGTGGGGGGTGTTATGATTCCTAAAACTGCGCCTGATCAGCAAAGAAACAACCAACCAAGAATGGAAAGACCGATCAGACAGTTCACCCGAATTAACATGACCCTATCTCAAGTATTGCCACATTTGTTAAGATCCAACCTAGTGACTTTAAAAGAAGCTCCAAAGAAACCTAACACAACATCTCCTTACTATCATCCTAATGCCCGTTGCGCATACCATTCTGAGAGTCCCGACCATGACACTAACAACTGTTGGGCTCTAAAGAACAAAGTACAAGACCTCCTTGAAGCCAAAGAGATTGAATTCGATGCGCCATAAAAGCCCAATGTCATTTCTGCCCCTATGCCCAAACATGGCCATACTACCAACGCCATTGAGGAAGATATGTTTGTTACTTCAGTTGATGAACTTATGACCCCACTCCTGACTATCAAAAAGAAATTGTTGAATTCCAGTGTTTTCCCGGGTTGTGATGAAAGCTGTCATTTCTGTTTGTCCTCACCAACCAGCTGTCCTTTGTTAAAAGCAGGCGTTCAGTGCCTAATAAATAATAAGGAGATTTTGTTAGAAAAGACTTTCGCTCCACCTGTTTCTTATAATGATGTTTCCATTGTCACCATTTCCGACAATTCTTCCAGGGTCTCCACCAAAAGACCCGTTAGAATTACATTAATTCCTAAAGTATCCCCTTTGATAATTATAATGCCTGGACCAGTCCCGTATTTGTCAGACAAAATCGTACCATGGAATTATGGAGGGGATGTTTACTACCACGATATCAAGCAAGATCGGCCAGATGCCGAAGATTCAAATTATGAGAAATTTGACTCCGATGTCAGCAATATTGCAGGGACTAGCAAGATTACCCGAAGCGGAAGGATATTCTCTCCAGAAATTTCTCCTCCAAAAGCAGTTTCTAGACCCGTAATCTTTCCTGTTGTTTTTACTCCTCCAAAGGTTATTCCCATTCCTACGTTCATCTCTGCTAATACTCCAACTGACAAAGCTGATAGAACCCCTGTTATCACCCCTACTAATATTCCTGTTGCCAAGTCAACTGAGACTCAAGGTAAAAGTATTCTGATTGAGCCTGTCCGAATGAAGACACAATCATTGGCTATCCCTGTGACCTCCTGGAAAGAGATGGAGGAAATTATAAAGATCATAAAAAGAAGCGACTACAATGTAGTTGAGCAACTGGATCAAACTCCATCTAAAATTTCCATGCTAGCTTTACTACTATATTCTGAGGTGCATGCAAAAGCCTTGGAAAAATTCCTGAAAATTGCCCATGTACCCCAAGAGACATCTTCCGATCAGTTCCAAGACTGCATAGCTAGCTTAACTGCAGGTAATGGTCTAGGTTTTTTGGATGCTGATTTAACTCCAAGAGGAAGGAAGCATAACGAGGCATTGCATGTCTCAGTGGAATGAAGGGGCACAACCTTGGCTCATGTTTTGGTGGACACCAGATCGTCTCCTAATGTGTTGCCTAAAAAGGCTCTTGATAGACTTGACTGCGAGAGATTGACATTGAAGCCAAGCAATATAGTAGTAAGGGCCTTTGACGGCTAAAAAAGGATGGTGCTTGGGGAAGTGGATATCCCCATAAAGGTTGAAACCCAAACATCTGATTCAACTTTTTATGTAATGGATATCCTCCCTTTGTATTCCTGCTTGCTAGGCAGACCGTTGATTCACAATGCTGGCGCTGTCACTTATACGTTGCACCAAATGCTGAAGTACCCAATTCAAGGGAAGATTATCACCATTCATGGAGAAGAAGAGTATATGATTAGCCATCTCAATTCTTTCAGATATGTGGAATTAGATGGTGAATTTATTGAAACTCCATTCCAACACTTTGAAGAAGTCTCGCAAAATGTTGCAGTGACCAAGGTTGTTCCCAAGATCACAAGGCCTCCACTCAAGATGTCATCTTTGAAGGATGCAAAGGCAGTGATAGAAGAAGGTGGGTGCACTATCTGGGGACAACTCCCAGATATCCCGTACAAGTCAGATAAGTTCAGTTTGGGTTTCTCTTCAAGTGCTCAGAAGGTTGTATGCCGCGCTCGTGCTGGAGGACCACCCCTGAAGATCAGCAACCGTGAAGTCAACACGGTAGAGGATGATGAAGATGGTTGCAACCTGGAGGATTGGATCTTCCCAACTATCAGTGGAGGGCTCAACAATTGGGATGCTAGAGATTTTGTCTCGATCACTTTTATCCCACAGTAATTTGTCTTTACATTTTGTTGGATCTGTAATATTAAAACAATTCAAACTCTTAAAACCTTGTGTCTTACCCGAGGCACAATGGTCCATTTGTAAGGGTTATTATCTCATTTTCATATGACATCAATGAATCATGGACGTTTTGCATACAAACGTTGTGCTCATTGTTTTTTCTTTTTACATTTTCATTTCTTTCAAAGATAGTTATACCCTTACACACATTCACACTCACAATGCAGGTCTACATCCATTTGGGATCCCATGGGTAACGGTTATGCTATGGCTTTCTGTGACTATGAAAATCTAATCTACCAAGCCGAAGACGAAGGTGAGGAAGATTGTGAAGTACCAGGGGAACTTTCCAGATTACTACTACAAGAAGAGAGAACCATTCAGCCTCATGAGGAACCCGTGGACAGAATCAACCTGGGTACCGAAGAAGACAAAAGAGAAGTAAAGGTGGGTGCCAATATGGAAACCAGTGTCAAGGAGCGTCTGATTCAGTTGCTACACGAGTATGTTGAGGTCTTTTCTTGGTCATATGAAGACATGTCGGGACTTGATGCAGATATTATGGTGCATCATCTGCCGACAAAAGAGGATTGCCCACCAGTAAAACAAAAGGTACGTCGAATGCGACCAAATATGTCAGAGAAGATTAAAGAAGAAGTCATGAAACAATTTAACACTGGATTCTTGGCTGTCACCTCCTATCCGCAATGCGTTGCCAATGTTGATCCCGTACTCAAGAAAGACGGCAAGGTACGAATGTGCGTGGACTACAAATATTTGAATAGGGAAAGCCCTAAGGATGATTTGCCACTTCCCTATATTGACATCCTAGTTGACAATACGGAAAAACACAAAGTGTTTTTCTTCATGGACAGATTATCAGGTTACAACCAAATAAAAATGGCGCCTAAAGACATGGAGAAAACAACGTTTATCACGCAGTGGGGTACTTTCTGCTATAAGGTGATGCCATTCGGACTGAAGAATGTTGGGGCAACTTATCAGCATGCCATGGTAGCTTTATTTCATGACATGATACATCATGAAATAGAGGTCTACATGGACGATATGATAGCTAGATCTCAAACAAAAGAAGAGCATCTTGATCACTTACAAAAACTGTTTGAGAGACTGAAGAAGTACAAGCTGAGGTTGAATCCAAACAAGTGCACATTTGGAGTAAGGTCTGGTAAACTCCTAGGCTTTGTCGTCAGCAACTAAGGTATCGAGGTAGATCCTGCCAAAGTTAAAGCGATACAAGAGATGCCTGCTCCTCGTACTGAGAAGGAAGTCAGAGGATTCTTGGGGCATTTGAACTACATTGCTAGACTCATCTTTCACCTGACAACTACTTGTGAGCCAATCTTCAAATTGTTGAAGAAAGATCAAGTAGTCAAATGGAATGACGAGTGCCAAGTTGCTTTTGAAAAAATCAAAGAATACTTACAAGAGCCTCTTGTGTTGATTCCACCAGTTGAGGGAAGACCATTGATCATGTATCTGACTGTTTTAGAAAACTCAATGGGGGTGTGCATTGGGGAAGCATGATGAGTATGGCCGAAAAGAGCATGCTATTTACTACCTGAGCAAAAAGTTTACCGACTGTGAAACCAGATATTCACTGCTTGAGAAAACTTGCTACGCTCTGGCATGGGCTGCTCGCCGGCTAAGACAGTATATGCTGACTCATACTAACTTCATGGCATTTTTTCATATAGTTCCAATGGGAATCTTTGAAGGAAATTCAAAGATGAGTTGCATAGCACATTGCAAGATTTCCAAAATTTCCAAAAACTTCTTGAGATCATTCTTCAGTAGTGAGAATCTAAGAGATGAAGTTGGTGTTTTGTCACTTGGATTACAAGCCATTTTGTGAAGAACACTAGGTCCAATCCTCAAGCATGCTGTACAAATCTCACTTTCCAGGCTTCTAACTTGACTTTCACTCGATAATTAAATGTTTTCACAGCTGTTGGAAGCTTTAATCCAAGCATTCAATGCATTGTACAAGTATAATTCCATTTTGGGAAGAAAGGCAATATTGCCATTTTAGAAAAGCAAGCTTTATGCAAAGTCAGCTTGCATTGAGCCTTGCATTTATTCTTTCTGCACAAACACACTCTACTCAATCAGAACAAGTGTGTTTATAGGTTTCAGCCACCCTACTAGCCTTGTACCTTACATTGAAACCATGTTTGTCCACTTTGCTACAAAAACAAGTAACCAAGCCATAACATGTGAGTTTCAAATTCTGAGTTGTGACAAGCCTCAAAACCTTTTGCTTTTAAGTATACACAGTATTTGCAAGTTGACACACGAATGCTAGTATCCTGAAACTATCTCAAACACTCAAAAACCATAAAACTGTTCAAGAACACCATTAACACACAGTTCTGAACCAAAACTCATGATCTTCATTTCCACTCGTGCATTTTGAAAATTAATCACTCAGACACTTTCTATACATCATACCAAAGCAATCCATACCCTTGTTTCCTCACTGTAACTCTTCCGTCACTATCCACCATTTTCAAATATCAAGCTTGCATGTTGACTTGAGTAGATATATTCATGGAATTTCAAGGCAAAGTAAGAGTTGGAATACACTCAAGGAAGTCTAGGAAAGCTAAACAAATTCTCAGGCCATCTCAAAAGTTGCTCAACCTCCATTCACGATTCCAGCTGCAAGAGGTAAAAGCTCAAACTTCTATCTCTTCATACAAGCATCATTTGATCCTGATTTGTGAAGACCAAATATAGATATCTTTGCTCTAAAGCTGACCATGTTCAAAGTTCCCATTTATATTGACTGTGTATAGAGAATTTTGGATTTGAAATTTCATAGAAAAGTAGGTTTCAATTTAGGCCAGCAAAATTGGATTTTATCTTTGACTTTTAATTTACATAAGTTATATGGTTGAATTCGTGGGAAGAAACACCACAACTTTCATGTTTACATTTTCCATTTTCATTGAGAAATGAGCAAGTTACAGGAACCATGGCTGGAGGTTGAAGATGAAGTCATTTTCAGGACTTGACTTGTGTTATTTTTTTATTATTTCACTTATGTTAACGGATGTACACCCACCCCAGTGGTAAGGCAGCACGCGTTATTGGTAGAGGTCATGGGTTCGAGCCTCAGCGCGTTGCCTTTTTCATTTTCTCATATTTTGTCCACACTTGTTGTCTCTTGCAGCGCTGGGCCTCCACTTCATGGGCCTAATGTTTGTTTTTTTCTAACATTTCCTCCTTGTTTCATATTTGCACCCCTGGGCCATTATTATTTTATTTTTTTCATTTTTATTCTCATTTTATTTTCTTAAATATATTTTTCTTAATATTAAAAATCATAAAAATACAAAAAAAAAATAGTAGAGATTTATTTTAACTTAGTTTATTTATTTTTACACAAAAATATATTTTATTTTGACCACACTTTATTTATTTTCACTAATTATCTTGTAAATTTAATTAAAACTAAAATATTATTTATTTTATACTAATTAAAATATATTTTTTAATACCAAAAAGACTAAAGAATATTTTATAACACTATAATTTATTTTTTCAAAAAAAGAAAAAATATAAAAAAATACTTTTCTTATAAACTTCATTTCTTTTAATCAATTAAGTAGAACTAGGGTTTTATTCAGAATCTTTTTCTTAATGAATTTAAACTTGACTAATTATTTTCTTTATTTAATTAGGTTAAAATCAAAACCCTTTTTCTTAAGAAACCAAACAAAAAAAATCTTTTTCTTTGCATTTACAATTCTTGCATATTTAATTCATCTTGTATATTATTTATTCCAATTCTTGTACAAATTCAATTTGGTTGTAGTAGATTAATTATATTTAAATTCTTGCAATACCTGATGGGATCTGTGAGGTATAGCCTAAATATAGTACTGCAAGTGCACAGCCTATCGAAGTAATATATAAGATTATCGAACCACAGAGACCAATTGTCAATCTATCGATTCTATTGCTAAGGTGCTTATCTAAGGCGAACAAGAATATTGATGTGAGTGCAGTGCAACAAAGTAAATGAGCGAGGTAAATAACAGTTTAAAAGACAGGTTGGAATGTAAATCATGTAATCAGATATTGGTCCGGTCATGCGTAGATGAGACTACTTATGGGGCAGTATTTTCTATTGATAACAAAGAATCAATTTAACGGGAACTTGTAGCTTTTGACTACTAAGAACCGAATTTACTCTTTAAATTAAATTCCTTTATTGTCACATATAAAGGGTGCCTTCCGCGTTAAAGAGGTAAACCTATTTTTAAGAAATTGATAGTTTTGACTTAACAGAAAAGTAATTTTACTTGGAAAGATTAACTTAAAGAGACTTTTGGCTTTTGACCAAGAGTCAGATTTCAAACCTACAAACGCGTCCGAAAATAGTTTCAAAATCGTTTTCTAAAAAGGTCAATGATTCCTATTTAACCAATCAACGGCTTTCGCTCTTTTTGTTTGGTTAAATAATAATCAAGTCGTATCATTAGTTTGGACGGCTTTCGATCTTACCCAATAAACATTTAAACATAATTGACTTAAGTTAAAAGCAAAACATCCCCAGAGTATTTTCACTAGCATGATAATTGGAACACGACCATGATGACAATCATTACATCCAAACCTTTATAGTTTAGCCAGACATAATAAGTGCGAGTCTATAAAACGTGTAGACTATGGTAAGAGCATTTAGAGTCTATAAAACGTGTAGACTATGGTAAGAGCATTTAGAGTCTATAAAACGTGTAGACTATGGTAAGAGCATTTAGAGTCTATAAAACGTGTAGACTATGGTAAGAGCATTTAGAGTCTATAAAACGTGTAGACTATGGTAAGAGCATTTAGAGTCTATAAAACGTGTAGACTATGGTAAGAGCAATTATAAGTAAAGAAATGCAATAAAATAGAACCTTGCTCCAGTCGGAGACTTGAATCTGATACAAATCTGCGGAATGGTAAGGCTGGTATGATAAACTTCAACCAAAGTGCTCCAAGACTCGATTACAACTCAATCTACACCGCAATAACTCCCCGATGTGAAGAGATTATTACTTTACAGAAACTGATAGTATATGGCTTAAGATTGTACTAAGCTTGGATGAAACTAAAGAATGAAAATCGAAAACTATTTATAGAGGATCCTTGAGATGCGTAAAGACCAGCATGCCCCTTAACTTCTTTTGAGCGGGAAGCTTTTTGTGAAGGCCGCGGGCGCGGTGGCAGTGGCCGCGGGCGCGGTGGCTGGAACTGCCACATCATGGGAACGTGGCAGTTGATCTCTGGGTGAAGGTGGGCCACGTCATCGCGTTCCCTGTAGCCAGCGCGGCGCTGAACGCCATAAGTGCAGAATATCTTGAAAAACCCTAATTTCTTGGCGTTTTGGCTCGTTTCTTCACAGAAGGCTCTGAAATGACAAGAATCCTGAAAACAAAGGAAAAAGGAACATAATACGAGAAAATGATAATAAAAACTAAGGAAAACATGTGATATTTGAGTCAGAAACATAGTGCGATTTAGTGCGATCAATACCCATTCATAAATTGTATACCCACCTCCCACAAATGTTGTAATAGTGTAGTAACTTTAAATTTCGCAAATTTATCGCTTTTACATAATATGCTAGTAATTAGGGTTTGTATGGAAAGAAAAAAATCAATCAAATAGAAAACCTTAATTCAAGACAAAATCAAGCATGAAAACAACACACTTGCACACAAGCACCCCCTAGGGTAAAATCCACTTGGTTTCCTTACGAAATGGCCATATTACGCATGTAAGGTATCTTAGCAAAAATAAGAAAATACAAGATCATAGTCCCTCGATGACACTATCTAAAGTTTCCTTACAAATGATGTTAGTCCCTCAAAAAACAATTCTAAGATACCTTGCAACATTGCTAATCATGTTTATACTATGACCCACGCCCGTCTCGTTTACATCCAAAGATAGGGTTGCTTACCAAATCAATGGTAAGATAACAATGTCAAAGGAAAAGGAATGAACAAGAAAGACATTTTAGTAGGTAGATTGCTCCTAATTACTTGATCCATTTCAAAAAAAACATCCTTGCTATTTTCAAAACAATCACATACACTTTCAAACATCCGACAAAACTTGAAAACTTTTTCAAAAGATCAAACATCTTTGTATACATTCTTACGAACAAGAATCATTACAAAGATTGCCTAAACAATGGCCTCTTTACAAAATAATTTAAAAAACCACACAAATCACAATTTCAAACAAAAGCAAGTGATCTAACAAGTAACTAAGAGCCCATGGAAAACCATGGATATAAAGGGTGCTAATACCTTCCCTTTTTCTAATCTACCCCCCGAACCCAAGAAACAATCTCAAAGGTCTTTCATGTTCTTTTTCACCTTTCCTTTTGGATAAAAGAAAAGTCAGTGGAGACTCTTGCTAACCGCAACATTTGCGATCAAACGCAAAACCCTCAAGTCAGTTCTCCCACCGTATCACAAAACTGGCGAATCTGCTGGGGAAAATTCTAAAAGTGGGGTTACCTTAGGGATAGATCAGATTTATTTGGTTACATGGTTTGACTTGTTTGCTTTACATTTTGGTTCTTTGTTTGGGTTTGAATCCTCTACCCAGATTTGGGATACATTATAGGTAAGTAGCAGTACATTGTGGAAACTGTGTGGGGTATACCGACATGGTCTAAGCAATAGCTACGTTAGAGCGACATATTTGTGGGTACCGATAGCCTTTGAGTTAATCAAAGAGAATATGGGGCCGCTGAGTGATATCATGAAGCACTAATGAACTTTTAGAACCTTTACTTGACCAACTTGGCCTTTAGGATGTAGTGAGATGTCCGGCTTTGGTGCTGTCTGAAGTTGGTAGATACTCGATAATACACTCATTGAGGTTTGGTTTCTTGGGATATTTCGGTCGCCATTAAAGAGGCTTGTGCTGAAACAAATACCAAGGAAATAAACCAGTTATATTGATCTCCTCAGAACCCGGTTACTATTACTAGGGAAGGATTGAGCAAAATAAACTTCAAGAGGGTACTTTCCTATAAAACCCCATGCAATCCTAAACCTAAGGATTTGTTTGTATATGCATACCTGTACATAACATCATGAACATCATATACATCCACTAACCATTTCAAGGATTTTGGGGATTCATCTTTGTTTCTTGTTTTGTAGGATATGGATTCACTTCGTAGGAAAACTATTCAAATCAACCTTGTGAGGATCCCTCCACAACTTAAGGAGATAAATTCAAGGATTCCTGAAAACTCTCCCTTCACCAAGAGACATGGTCGCCTACTCAACTTGGTCACCTCCAACACATATGAGGATATGATGAAGGTTTTTTTCAGTTCTTTGATCCTTTGCACCATTGCTTCACATTTCCCGACTATCAGCTTGTGCCTACTTTGGAATAATTCTCCCAACTCTTGAGAATTCCCATTCTCAATCAACTACCTTTTAACAGTACAGAAAGAGACCCAAAGCCATAAGAGATTGCTCAAGGTCTACACTTACATTCATTTGGTGTCACAACTCATTGGGAAACAAGGAGAGGTGTCAAAGGTTTCCTAGCAAAGTTCCTGTTTGAGAAAGCCCAAAGCTGTTGGAATTCCTTGGATTTGCAAGCCTTTGAGGAAATTGTGGCTCTCCCCATCTATGGGATGGTTTTGTTTCCAAATCCTGATCAACTCATAGATGTGAACTCCGTCAAAATCTTCATATACCGCAACCCGGTGCCTACATTGCTAGGGGATATCCTACATTCTTTTCACACTCGCACAATGAGGAAAAGAGGTGTTCTCATGTGTTGAACCCCTCTCTTGGTAAGGTGGTTTATTTTGCATCTTCCCCAATTTGTATTAAAGAATTAGCAAGGTTTAAGGCGGTCATAAAGGTTGATGATGCTTAAACATTCAGACATTCATTGGTGCTCCCGATCCAAAGAGAATGTTATCATTGTCGACCGTTGTGGATAATTCCATAATGTCCCTTTACTTGGCATTAGGGGAGGTATCACTTAGATCCCATGTTTAGCCTTAAGGAAGTTTGGTTATGCCCGAAGGGATGGCCCGTATGAGATGCTGATTCAAGGTTTGGTATTTGACTACGACAACGGCGATCAAGGTATTCTCCAGAAATTTATCCGAGCTTGGAGGATGTTGAAAAAAGTAGATAGCAAGACATTGGGGCACAAGAATTCCATCCCTCTTGAGCCTTACCTCAAATGAGTACGAACTCGCGCTCAGAGTCTTATGATGCCTTACCCCTCCATTCTCCCGGTAATCATTGAGCCTGTCATGGAGGGAGATGTTCCATACACTATCCTACATCCTGATATGCCCACATCTCTTGAAGACCTACAAAGGGATTGGATACAACTCAAAGGAGAGCGAGATACTTTCGAAGCCCAATTCTACGCATGCGAGAAGAAGGTTTTGGAACTCACTAGGCTACTTCACGAGGAACAAACTCTCAATGCCTACATTGCACCAAATAGGATGCATACTACTTTTCTATCTTAGAGTTTTTGTATTATTTTGCCCAAGGGGCATTGATGTACTCAAGCTTTAATTTATTAATATAACGTGGGTTTCCTTTTTGTCTAAAACAAATTTGAATCTTTGAAATCCTTGAAATCATTAAATATGCATATACCATTCGTCATAACATAAGCATGTCTTTTGCAAGAAGTCTCCTCATCTCTCTACTATTTAATTTAGTAAGATGGATCTCGAGCAAATAGTGAAAGACCTCCAAGCTCAGAATACACAGTTTCAACAGTTGCTCTTGACCCTAGCCAAGGGACAAGAAGAATTGAAGACTTTGCTGGCTGAAGAGGGGAAAAAGAAGACAAAAAAGGTAACCGTAGTCCTGAACATGGGAAGAAGATTTCATGAGCAAACAAGAAGGACCTTAAACTTTGCAACAACATCCGGTGAAAAAGACAATCAAGAGGGGAAAGGCAAGGAAACAGTTGTCATGTCGGAATCAGAAGAGGATGGGGAAGAAGAAGACTACTCTGAAGAACAATACCCTCCAGCTGATGACAAGTATAGACATCTCGAAGAGCGATTGAGCGTGATGGAATTCCAAAAGGTGCCTGACTTGGACTTTGAGGAATTGGGTTTAGTGTCGGGGATTGTGATTCATCCGAAATTCAAAGCACCTGTATTCGCCAAATAATACGGAGTTTCATGCCCTAAAATGCATCTCCAGTCATATGTGAGGAAAATCCAACCCCATATCGCTAATAAAGACTTATGGGTGCACTTCTTCCAAGACAGTCTGTCTGGAACTCAACTTTACTGGTTTTACCAAATAGAAAGAGCCAACGTCCATAATTGGGAAGATCTTGCCGCAACTTTCTACAAACAATACCAATACAATGCTGATCTCACGCCTACCCCTACTCAACTATAGAGTATGGCCATGGCCTCCAATGAGGGTTTCAAGGACTATGCATAAAAATGGAGAGACTTGGTTGGAAGAGTTCAACCCCCTCTATCTGAGAGAGAGTTGGTAGACATGTTCTTAGGCACCTTGTCTGGTCCCTTCTTCAACCATTTAATTGGAAGTTCGTCTGCAAGCTTTACTGAGTTAATATTGACCGGAGAGAGGGTAGAAGCAAGTATAAAGAGTGGAAAGATTCAGAAAGACATATCCTCTTCTACAGCTGTAAGGAAGCCTTTCATCGGAAAGAAAGAAGTGGTTGTTGTATATCCATAAAGAAACCAAGATAGGGCCTAACGCCGACCAATGGTGGGGGCTGTTATGATTTCTAAGCCTGCGTCTGACCAGCAAAGAAATAATCAACCAAGGATGGAAATGCCAGTCAGGCAGTTCACCAGAATCAACATGACCCCGTCTCAAGTATTACCGCATCTACTAAGATCCAACTTGGTGACATTGAAAGAAGCTTCGAGAAACCCCAATACAACATCTCCTCATTATCATCCCAATGCCCGTTGCGCATATCACTCTGAAAGTACTGGTCACGATACTAATAACTGTTGGGCTCTAAAAAACAAAATACAAGACCTCATTAAAGCAAAAGAAATTGAGTTCGATGCGCCTGAAAAGCCTAATGTCATTTCTGCCCCTATGCCCAGACATGGCCACAATACCAATGCGATTGAAGAAGGATTGTTTTATACTTCAATTGATGAACTCATGACCCAACTTCTGACTATTAAAATGAACTTGTTAAATTCCGGTGTGTTCCCGGGATGTGATGAAGTTTGCCATCTCTATTTGTCCTCACCAACTGGCTGTCCTTTGCTGAAAGTAGGCATTCAGTGCCTAATAGATAACAAAGAAATTTTGTTTGAAAAAACTCCTATCCCACCTATCCCCTTTGAAGATGTTTCTATCATTACCATTTCCGTCAATTCTTCCAGGGTCTCCACCAAAAGACCCGTTAGAATTACATCAATTCCGAAAGCAATTCCTCTAATAATCACAATGCCTGGACCAGTCCCATATGTGTAAGACAAAACCGTACCATGGAATTATGGATGGGATGTCTACTACCATGGTATCAAGAAAGACTGCCCAAGCACTGAAGAGTTAAATTCTGAGAAAGTGGATTCCGACGTTAGTAATATTGTAGGAACTAGCAAAATTACCCGAAGTGGTAGGATTTTCTCTCCAGAAATTGCTCCCCCAAAGGCCGTTTCTGGACCCGTAATCATCCCCATGGCTGCTCCAAAGGTTACTCCCACACCCATAATAATCTCTGCCAGTACTCCTGTCGATGAAGCTGTTATCATTCCTACTAACACTCTTGCTGTCGAGTTAACCGAGACTCGAGGAAAAAGTATTCTAGTTGAGCCTGTCCGGACGAAGGCTCAATCATTGATTATCTCTGAGACCTCCAAGAAAGAAATGGAGGAAATCCTAAAAATCATAAAGAGAAGCGACTACGATGTAGTTGAACAACTGGGGAAAACTCCCTCTAAAATCTCCATGTTGGCATTACTACTATGTTCCGAGGCACATGCAAAAGCCTTGGTAAAATTCCTGAAAACTGCCTATGTACCCCAAGAGAAGTCTGCCAATCACTTTCAAGACTCGGTAGCCAGCCTAACTGCGGAGAATGGTTTAGGTTTTTCAGATGCTGATATGACGCAAAGGCGAAGGAAACATAACGAGGCATTACATGTCTCAGTGGAATGTAGGGGTACAACTCTGGCTCATGTTTTGGTGGACACTGGCTCATCTCTGAATGTATTACCTAAAAAAGCTCTTGATAGACTTGATTGCGAGGGACTGACATTAAAGCTAAGAAACATAGTAGTAAGGGCTTTTGACGGCTTGAAAAGGATGGTGCACGGGGAAGTGGATATCCCCATAAAGGTTGGAACCCAAACTTTCAATTCAACTTTTTATGTAATGGACATCCGCCCTTCATACTCCTGCTTTCTAGGCCGACCATGGATCCACAATGCTGGCGCTGTTACTTCTACGTTGCACCAAATGTTGAAGTATCCAGTTCAAGGGAAGATTATCACCATTCATGGAGAGGAAGAATACATGATCAGCCATCTCAATTCCTTCAGATATGTGGAATTAGATGGTGAATTCATTGAAACTCCATTTCAATACTTTGAAGAGGTCCTCCAAGATGTGGGAGTGACCAAGGCTGTGTCTCAGGTTCCCAAGATTACAAGGCCTCCACTCCGGATGTCATCTCTGAGGGATGCCAAAGAAGTGGTAGAAGAAGGAGGGGGAACTATTTGGGGATAGCTCCCATACATCCCATATAAGTCTGACAAGTTTGACGTAGGTTTCACTTCAAGTGCTCAAAGGGCTGTACGTCGTGCTCGTGTTGGAGGACCACCCTTGAAGATCAGCAACCGTGAAGTCAACGTGGTAGAATATGATGAAGATGGTTGCAACCTGGAAGATTGGATCTTCCCAACTGTCAATGGAGGGCTCAGCAATTTGGAGGCTAGAGACTTTGTCCCAATCACCTTTATCCCACAGTAATTTGTCTTTACATTTTATTGGATTTGTAATATTGAAACAATTCACACTCTTAAAACCTTGTGTCTTACCCGAGACATAATGGTCCATTTGTAAGGGTTATTATCTCATTTTCATATGACATCAATGAATCATGGACGTTTCCGCATACAAATTTTTGTGCTCATTGTATTTTTTTCTTTTACACTTTTATTTTCTTTCAAAGATAGCTATACCCTTACACACACCCACACTCACAATGCAGGTATACATCCATTCGGGATCCCATGGGTAATGATACTGCTATGGGATTTTGTGACTCTGAGAGTCTAATCTACCAAGCTGAAGACGAAGGTGAGCAAGATTGTGAAGTACCAGGGGAACTTGCCAGACTGCTACAACAAGAAGAAAGAACCATTCAACCTCACGAGGAACATGTGGATACAATCAACCTAGGTACTGAAGAAGACAAAAAAGAGGTCAAGGTGGGTGCCAATCTGGAACCCAGTATCAAGGAGCATCAAATTCAGTTGTTACACGATTATGTCAAAGTCTTTGCCTGGTCGTATGAAGACATGCCCGGACATGATGCAAATATTATGGTACACCGTCTTCCTACAAAAGAGGATTGTCCGCCAGTAAAGCAAAAGGTTCGTCGAATGAGGCCGGATATGTCAGAAAAGATTAAAGTAGAGGTCATGAATCAATTCAACGCTGGATTCTTGTTTGTCACCTCTTACCCCAAATGGATTGCCAATGTTGTTCTAGTGCCCAAAAAGGACGGCAAGGTGCAAATGCGTGTGGACTACAAATATTTGAACAGGGCAAGCCCTAGGGATGATTTTCCAATCTCCCACATCGATATTCTAGTTGACAATACGCCACAACACAAAGTGTTTTCCTTTAGGGGTGGATTCTCAGGTTACAACCAAATCAAAATGGCGCTTGAGGACATGGAGAAAACAACCTTTGTCACACAGTGGGGCACTTTCTGCTATAAGGTGATGCCATTCGGACTAAAGAATGTTAGGGAAACCTATCAACGTGCCATGGTAGCTCTATTTCATGATATGATACATCACGAAATAGAGGTCTATGTGGATGACATGATAGCCATATCTAAAACATAAAAAGAGAATCTTGATCACTTACAAAAACTATTTGAGAGACTGAAGAAGTATAAACTGAGGTTGAATCCAAAGAAGTTCACATTTGGGGTACGGTCTGGTAAACTCCTAGGCTTTATCATCAGCAAAAAAGGTATTGAGGTAGATCCTGCCAAGGTAAAAGCAATACAAGAGATGCCTACTCCTCGTACTGAGAAGGAAGTCAGAGGGTTCTTGGGATGTTTGAACTACATTACCACATTCATCTCTCACCTGACAGCTACTTGTGAACCAATCTTCAAATTGATGAAGAAAGATCAGCTAGTCAAATGGAATGACGAGTGCCAAATTTCTTTTGACAAAATCAAAGAATACTTACAAGAGCCTCCTGTGTTGATGCCACCAATCGAGGGAAGACCATTGATCATGTATCTGAATATTTTAGAAAACTCAATGGGGTGTGTACTGGGGTAGCACGACGAGTCTGGCCGAAAAGAGCACGCCATTTATTACCCGAGCAAAAAGTTTACCGACTGTGAAACAAGATATTCACTTCTCGAGAAAACTTGTTGTGCTCTAGCATGGGCTGCTCGCCGGCTAAGACAGTATATGCTGACTCATACTAGTTTGTTGATATCTAAAATGGATCCGATAAAATACATCTTCGAGAAACCTGCCCTTTCTGGGAGAATAGAGAGATGGAAGATGATCTTGATAGAATATGACATACAATATACTACCTAGAAAGCAATAAAGGGCAGGATATTATCCGATCACCTTGCTCACCAAGCTGTAGAAGACTACCAGTCCATGAAATTCGAATTTCCGGATGAAGACATCATGACATTAGACAACTGTGAAGAATTCAGGCCATATGACGGACCTGAACAGGGATCCCGATGGACCCTGTTCTTTGATGGGGCATCTAATGCACTTGGAAATGATATCGGTGTTCTACTCGTATCTCCGGAACGGTGTCATGCTCCCTTTACTTCCAGACTTTGCTTCAATTGTACAAACAACATGGTGGAATACGAAGCATGCATATTTGGTCTCAGAGCTTCCATAGACCTAAGGATCAAATCCTTGGATGTATTCATAGATTCAGCTTTGGTTATCAGTTAGATCAAAGGGGAACGGGAAACCAAACACCCTAACCTTATCCCTTATAAAGAACATGTTTTGACATTGTTACCACATTTTGAGAAGATTACCTTCGAGCATTTCCCGCGAGAAGAAAATCAGCTAGCAGACACTCTAGCCACAATGTCATATATGTTTAAACTTAATTAGGATAACCAGGCTCCCCAAATCACCATCGAACGAATGGAGGAACCAGCGCACTGTCACGAGATTAATACTGAAGAAGTAGTGGACCAGCCTTGGTTTCACGAAGTCAAGAGGTATCTCGAGACTCAAGAATATCCAGAAGGAGCTTCTGTCAATGATAAGAAATTCTTAAGGAGATTCTCTGCTAAGTTCTTCCTTAGTAATGGCATCCTGTATAAACGCAATCATGACTCTGTGTTACTTCGGTGTGTAGATAAGGTTGAAGTCGAAAGGATCATGGATGAATTGCATGAAAGCACTTTTGGCACCCACTCCAGTGGGCATACGATGGCAAAGAAAATCCTTTGGGCAGGCTATTACTGGTATACCATGGAAGCAGATTGCTATCAACACTCGCAAACCTACCATAAGTGTCATATTTATGCTGACAAGGTGCACGTACCTCCGGTTCCTCTTAATGTATTGACGGCTCCTTAGCCCTTTGCTATGTGGGGGATTGATATGATTATGGAAATCAAGCCGACGACCTCCAATGGACACCGCTTAATCTTAATGGTCATTGATTACTTTACAAAGTGGGTGGAGGCAGCTTCCTTCGCTTCCGTTACTAAGAATGTTGTTGTCCGCTTCATAAAGCAAAATCTCATTTGTCGGTACGATATCCCAGAGAGGATCATCACTGATAATGGTACAAATATCAACAACACTATGATCACCGCCTTGTGGGAGCAATGCAAGATCCAGCATCACAATTCTTCCCCTTACCGACCGAAGATGAACGGTGTTGTCGAAGCTGCAAATAAGAAAATTTAAAAGATCATACAGAAAATGACATTCACATACAAAGACTGGCATGAGATGTTACCGTTCGATCTCCACGGGTATCGTACCACAGCTCGCACGTCTACCGGGGTAACACCCTATTCTCTAGTTTACGGTATGGAGGCTGTCTTGCCTATCGAGGTCCGAATCCTCTCTCTGAGGATTATGAAGGATGCAGGGTTGAACGAAGACGATTGGATCCAGAATCGACTTGGTCAACTGAGCTTGATTGATGAGAACAGACTTACTGCTGTTTGCCATGGTCAAATGTATCAAAAACGGATGATCAAGGCTTTCAACAAGAAAGTCAGACGTCAAGTGTATCAGGTTACGGAGTTAGTGATCAAACGCATCATATTGCCACAAGGTGATCCCAGGGGCAAATGGACTCCTACCTACGAAGGACCATTTGTAATCAAAAAAATTTTCTCTGGTGGGGCAATGATCTTGACCACCATGGATGGTGACGACCTACCACATCCTGCGAACGCGAACTTAGTCAAATGATACTACGCATAAGAGACCCGCTAGGTTGACATACCTAAGCAAAACAAGGGCATCCCGACGAACCAAAAGGTTAGGGCAAAAAATAGGGATAAAACAAAAAAATTTGTACACTCTGCAAGTCGAAAACTGAAAGGGCGACTTGGGTAAAAAAGGGTTTCCCGCTGGACTGAAAACCCGAAAGGGTGGTCCAAGAAAAAGTTAGGGAATTAAAGCGTATGACTATGTCCCGTTGGATCACTTTACGGACAACCTTTGGCTTCCACTGACAAACTCAAAGGTTCTGATCAATTCAATTTTCTTCGGACAAGGCAACAAATAGACAAGGTGCTCATAGATACGAAGGCTATAGCAAAATGGAAACCCCATGGGATTATTACACATAGCTATCTTTCCTTTGTATCAAAATTTTCATTTTTTTTTATGACAACATTCTTTTACTAGAATGTTTGTCTCCTTGTACAAAAATACTTACTCAAAGTCAATACAAAGATATCTCTTTGAAAGTGCAAAAACTATCTGTTTTTTCTTTACGCATGTATTTTGTTTACAAAAACGTCCAATGACTCATTGTTGAACATATGCATTTGAACATAATTACTGTTTACAAATAAACAAAATGAAAAAGGCAATTACTGATAGGTTGAAGGGATAGGGAAATACCTCTAGGCTATTCCATAAGAAATCCCCGCAGTACGTTGTTTAAATCCCCAGCGGAACAAAGCTTCAAATTATCAACCCCCGGTAGAAATCATCCAATTTCTCCAAACATTTTTTAAGCAACACATGGCATTTCCCTTACAACAGAGTTATTTCTCTAAACAGAAATTCATCAACACTTCGACTTCAAGATATGAAGACTTACATATCCTCAGCAGCAATCAGGGATTTATTCTCCCTAATCCAACAACAGTACATCAGATTAGCTCACATACGCATACATCACATCCATATATCGTAAACAATGATAGCACGAATGCATCATACCATGAATTTCATACGACATGACTTTTCATTTTAGCTAACATTTTACCCTTTCAGGATAAGGTTAACAACTACCATTAACAATGTTTAGAGTTTTCAGATACAGTTCAGATACGCTCCAAACACGGAGGCCATTCTGATACTAATTCAGATTCAGCCTTCAGATACAGTTCAAATATGCTTCAGACACAGATGCCATTCTGATACTCATTCAGATTCAGCCTTCAGATACAGTTCAAATACGCTCCATACACGCATGCCATTCTGATACTCACTCAAATTCAACTCTCAGATACAGTTCAGATACACTCCAGACACATATGCTATCCTAATACTCATTCAAATACAATTCAGGTACCCTCCAGACACGGATTCCATCCTGATACTCATTCAAATACAGTTCAGATACGCTCCAGACACGGATGCCTTCCTGATACTCATCCAAATACAGTTCAGATACGCTCTAGATACGGACGCCATTCTGATACGCATTCAGAGCCCCTTTCAGATGCAGTTCAGATACGCTCCAGACACGGATGATATTCTGATACTCATTCTTTCAGCTTACAAATTACTATTCAATAATCACTTTGGGATGGCATCTATAAGCCCATCTCCTATAGCTTTCTATCACTTCTCCAAATGGCATCTTTAAGCCCATTCCCTTAACCATCACATTATCGAGTGCAAATTTCTAGGCACTCTAGTGTCCAATCATCTTCAACCTTCGAGTCACGACCGGTAAAACACGCCAATCCAACACTTCATGCATAAGAAGATTGAACAGGGGCAGCTGTTGTACCCCAAAATTTACCCTCTCACTTATCAAGAATTTTGCTCACAAGATCTATTGGACTCAAGACTGCACTAGGGTTTGATCAGCTCAAGACACCTCCCCATGCACTATTGACCAAAATTAGGGTTTGGGATTGCACAAGGATATTTGAACTTCCAAGACTCCATATGACTTTCTGGATTATTATGGACCCTCAAGATTACTCATGTCAAGTTTCAAGCCTTGGACCACATTTTTGCTCAGTCAATTGAGAAGTTGACCTAAAATCAGTTGTATTGAGGAAAAAGTCAACTGTGGTCAATGTACAGCCAAACTTCACAATTTTTGATCCACATCAACATTTTAAACTCATACGTGTCATTTTATCAAGTTTGGACCACAACTCCTCAAGAAATTTGATCAAATCATCAAAAGGGCAAAATGGACAAAATTAGGGTTTTGACTCGGAAAGGGTAATTTCTGGTTTTTGACCTAGCAAATGATCAATTGGGTTAAGGAATGATCTCAAGAGTCAAATTGCATCACTTTGACCTAATGACATAGTTCAAAACACTACAAGTCCATTGGATTGACATATGAATTTTTCAGTCAACTGATCAAAAGTCAAATGTATACTGAAAAGTCAAACTTTGACTTTTTGGTCAAAATCAAATGCGAAAGATCATAATTCATCAAAATGAAACTTTTTCATCAAGAAATCAAGAATTCAATATTTTATTTTGAAAAGATGAAATTTCTTAACATGGAAATTTTTCTAAGTATAGAAAATTTCTTATTTTTTCACAACTTTGAGCCAAATTTTCATTATGATGCAAAATGATTCAAGAGAAACTTCCTACATGAAAGTTGTATATATCCATAAATTCTACAACTTTGCTTCATACAACTTCTTCCAAAAGTGCTTAGATATCAAGTTATAATTTTATGAACATAGGGTCACGAAACAAAACACTTAGTGAAATTTTGCCCTATTTCAGACAGGATTTTGACTTAACTTCATGGCATTTTTTCATATAGTTCCAAGGGGAATCTTCAAAGGCAATTCAGAGATGAGTTGTAGAGCACATTGCAACTTTCCAAAATGTCCAATAAATCCTTGAGATCATTTATGAGTAGGGAGAATCGAAGAGATGAAGTTGGTGTTTTGTCACTTGGATTACAAGCCATTTTGTGAAGAACACTTGGTCCAATCTTCAAGCATGCTGTACAAATATCACTTTGCATGCTTCTAACTTGACTTTCATTCTATATATAAATGTTTTCACAGCTGTTGGAAGCTTTAATCCAAGCATTCAATGCATTGTACAAGTATAATTACAGTTTTGGAAGAAAGACAACATTGCCATTTTAGAAAAGCATGTTGTATGCAAAGTCAGCTTGCATTGAGCCTTGCATTTGTTCTTTCTGCATAAACACACTCTACATAATCAGAACAAGTGTTTTTAATGGTTTTAGCCACCCTACAAGCCTTGTACCTGACATTGAAACCATGTTTGTCCATTTTGCTTCAAAAACAAGTAACCAAGCCATAACATGTGAGTTTCAAATTCTGAGTTGTGACAACCCTCAAAACCTTTTGCTTATAAGTATACACAGTATTTGCAAGTTGACACACGAATGCTAGTGTCCTGAAACTATCTCAAACACTCAAAAACCATAAAACTGTTCAAGAACACCATTAACACACAATTCTGAACCAAAACTCATGATCTTCATTTCCACTCGTGCGTTTTGAAAATTAATCACTCAGACACTTTCAATACATCATACCAAAGCAATCCATACCCTTGTTTCCTCATTGTAACTCTTCCATCACTATCCACCATTTTCAAATATCAAGCTTGCAGGTTGACTTGAGTAGATATATTCAGGGACTTTCAAGGAAAAGTAAGAGTTGGAATACACTCAAGGAAGTCCAGGCAAGCTAAACAGATCCTCAGGCCATCTCAAAAGTTACTCAAACTCCATTCACGATTCCAGCTGCAAGAGGTAAAAACTAAAACTTCTATCTCTTCAAACAAGCATCATTTGATGCTGATTTGTGAAGACAAAATGTAGATATCTTTGCTCTAAAGCTTACCATGTTCATAGTTCCCATTTATATTGATTGTGTATAGAGAATTTTGTATTTGAATTTTCTGAGAAAATTAGGTTTCAATTTAGGGCCAACAAAATTGGATTTTATCTTTGACTTTTAATTTATATAAGTTATATGGTTGAATTCAAGGGAAGAAACACCACAACTTTCATGTTTACATTTTCCATTTTCATTGAGAAATGAGCAAGTTACAGGAACCATGGCTGGAGGTTGAAGATGAAGTCATTTTCACGACTTGACTTATGTTATGTATTTATTATTTCACTTATGTTAACGGATGTACAACCACCCCGGTGGTAAGGCAACGCACGTTATCGGTAGAGGTCATGGGTTCGAGCCTCAGCGCGCTGCCTTTTGCATTTTCTCACATTTTTCCACACTTTTTGTCTCTTGCAACGCTCGGCCTCCACTTCATGGGCCTAATGTTTGTTTTTTTCTAACATTTCCTCCCTGTTTCATATTTGCACCCCTGGCCCATTATTATTTTATTTTTTTAACTTTTATTCTCATTTTATTTTCTTAAATATATTTTTCTTAATATAAAAAATCATAAAAATACAAAAAAATTGTAGAGTTAAATTTTAACTTAGTTTATTTATTTTTTCACAAAAATATATTTTATTTTGACCACACTTTATTTATTTTTACTAATTATCTTGTAAATTTAATTAAAAATAAAATATTATTTATTTTATACTAATTAAAATATATTTTTTAATACCAAAAAGACTCAAGAATATTTTATAACACTATAATTTATTTTTTCAAAAAAAGACAAAATATAAAAAAAATACTTTTCTTATAAACTTCATTTCTTTTAATAAATTAAGTATAACTAGGGTTTACTCAAGAATCTTTTTCTTAATGAATTTAAATTTGACTATTTATTTTCTTTATTTAATTAGGTTTTAATCAAAACCCTTTTTCTTAAGAAACCAAACAAAAAAATCTTTTTCTTTGCATTTACAATTCTTGCATATTTAATCCATCTTGTATATTATTTATTCCAATTCTCGTACAAATTCAATTTGGTTGTAATAGATTAATTAGGTTTAAATTCTTGCAATTCTCATTCATAAATTGTATAACCCCCTCCAACAAATATTGTAATAGCGTAGTAACTTTAAATTTCGCAAATTTATCGCTTATACTAAATATGCTAGCAATTAGGGTTTGTATGGAAAGAAAAAAATCAATCAAATAGAAAACCTTAATTCAAGACAAAATCAAGCATGAAAACAACACACTTGCACACAAGCACCCCCTAGGGTAAAATCCACTTGGTTGCCTTACGAAATGGCCATATTACGCATGTAAGGTATCTTAGCAAAAACAAGCAAATACAAGATCATAGTCCCTCGATGACGCTATCTAAAGTTGCCTTACAAATGATCTTAGTCCCTCAAAAAAGAATGCTAAGATACCTTGCAACATTGCTAATCATGGTTATACGATGACCCACACCCGTCCTGTTTACATCCAAAGATAGGGTTGCTTACCAAATCAATGGTAAGACAACAATGTCAAAGGAAAAGGAAATGAACAAGAAAGACAATTGAGTAGGTAGATTGCTCCTAATTACTTGCTCCATTTCAAAACAAACATCCTTGCTATTTTCAAAAAAATCACATACACCTTCAAACATCCTACAAAACTTGAAAACAATTTTAAAAAGATCAAACATCTTTGTATACATTCTTACGAACAAGAATCATTACAAAGATTGCCTAAACAATGGCCTCTTTACAAAATACTTTCAAAAACCACACAAAGCACAATTTCAAATAAAAGAAAATGATCTAGCAAGTAACTAAGAGCCCATGGAAAACCATGGATAAAAAGGGTGATAATACCTTCCACTTTTTATAATCTACCCCTTGAACCCAAGAAACAATCTCAAAGGTCTTTCCTGTGATTTTTCACCTTTCCTTTTGGATAAAAGAAAAGTTGGTGGAAACTCTTGCTAACCGCAACATTTGCGATCAAACACAAAACCCTCAAGTCAGTTCTCCCACCGTATCACATATACCTAGGCAAAACAAGGGCATCCCGGCGAACCAAAAAGGTTTGGGAAAAAATTAGGGATAAAACAAAAAAAATTGTACACCCGGCAAGTTGAAAACCCGAAAGGGAAACTTGGGTGAAAAGGGTTATCCCGGTGGATTGAAAACCCAAAAGGGAAGTCTAGGCAAAAGTTAGGGAATTAAAGCGCATGACTAGGTCCCATTGGATCACCTTACGGACAACTTGCAAACTCGACATTTCCGACCAATTCAATCATCTTCGGACAAGGCAAAAAATAGACAAGATGCTCAGAGATACAAAGGCTATAGAAGAATGGGAACCCCATGGGATGATTACACATAGCTATCTTTTCTTTGTATGAAAATTTTCATTTTTGACGACGGTGTTCTCCTACTAGAATGTTTGTCTCATTGTATAAAAATGCTTACTCAAAGTCAATACAAAGATATTCCTTTGAAAATGCAAAACTATCTGTTTTTCATTACTTTTATGTTTTGATTACAAAAACGTCCAATGATTCATTATTGAACATATGCATTTGAACATAATTACTGTTTACAAATAAATAAAATAAAAGATAGTTACTGATGGCTTTAAGGGATAGGGAAATCTCTCCAAGTTATTTTCCATAAAAAAATTCCCCGCAGTGTGCAGTTTAATCCCCAGCGGAACAAAACTTCTAATTATCAATCCCCGGTAGAAATCATCCAATTTCTCCAGATTCCCCAAACATATTTTTTAAGAAGTACCTTGCATTTCCCTTACAACAGAGTTTATTTCTCTAAACGGAAATTCAGTAACACTTCGACTTCAAGACATGAAGACTTACATATCCTCAGCAACATTCAGGGATTTATTTTCCCCAATCCAACAAACAGCGTAATAGACTAGCTCACATACGCATACATTGCATCTGTATATCATAAACATCGATAAAACGAATGCATTATATCATATATTTCATACAACATGAACCTGCATTTTGGCTAACATTTTACCCTTTTCAGGATAAGTTTAATAGTTATCATTAACAATGTTCAGAGTTCTCAGATACAGTTCAGATACGCTCCATACACTGATTCCATTATGATACTCATTCAGATTCAACTCTCAGATACAGTTCAGATACGATCCAGACACGGATTCCATTATGATACTCATTCAGATTCAACTCTCAGATACAGTTCAGATACGCTCCAGACACGGATGCCATTCTGATACTCACTCAAATTCAACTCTCAAATATAATTCAGATACGCTCCAGACACGGATGCCATTCTGACACTCATTCAAAACCAGCTTTCAGATACAGTTCAGATACGCTCCAGACACGGATGCCATTCTGATAATCATTAAAAATCAGCTCCCATATACAGTTCAGATACGTTCCAAACACGGACGCCATTCTGATACTCATTCTTTCAGCTTACAAATTACAACACAAAAAATCACTTTTAGATGGCATCTTTAAGCCCATCTCCTACAACTTTCTATCACCTCTCCAAATGACATCTTTAAGCCCGTTCCCTCTACCATCACGTCACCAAGTACAAATTTCTGGGCACTCTAGTGTCCAATCATCTTCCACCTTCGAGTCACGAATGGCAAGGCACTCTAGGTTTAATAAGATTGAACAAGGGCAGCTGTTGTAACCCAAACTTTTCCCTCTCACTTATCAAGAATTTGCTCACAAGATCTCCTTGGGCTCAAGACTGCACTAGGGTTTGATCAGCTCAAGACACCTCCTTAGGTACTGATGACCAAAATTAGTGTTTGAGTTTGCACAAGGATTTTTGAACTATCAATGCTTCATATTACTTTCATGGACCATCATGGACCCCCAGGATTATTCATGTCAAGTTTCAAGCCTTGGATCACACTTTTGATCAATCAATTGAACAGTGGACCTAAAAATCAACTATATTGGGGAAAAAGTCAACCATGGTTAATTTACAGTCAAATCTCATAATTTTTTATCCACATAAACATTTTAAACTCATATGTATCATTTTATCAAGTTTGGACCACAATCCCTCAAGAAATTTGATCAAATCTCCAAAAGGGCAAAATGGTTAAAATTAGGGTTTTGACTAGGAAAGGGCAATTTCTGATTTTTTACCCAACAAATGGTCAATTGGTTTAAGGAATGATATCAACAGTCCAATTACATAATTTTGACCTATTGACATGGTTCAAAACATTGCAAATCCATTGGGTTGATAGATGAATTTTGCAGTCAATTGATCAAAAGTCAACTGTACACTGAAAAGTCAAACTTTGACTTTTTGATCAAATTCAAGTGCCAAAAATCATAATTCATAAAAACATGTAAAAATATGAAACTTATTCATCAAGAAATAAAAAATTCAAGATTTCATTTTGAAAAGTCAAAATTTCTAAACTTAGAAATTTTTCTGTGTTGGAAATTTCATGTTTTTTCATAACTTTGAGCCAAATTTTCACCATGATGCAAGATGATTCAAGAGAAACTTCCAACATAAAAGTTGAAGATCTCCATGAAATCTACAAATTTTATTCACACAACTTCTTCCAAAAGTGCTTGGATCTCAAGTTATAATTTCAAGAACATATGATCATAAACCTAAACACTTAGTGAAATTTTGCCCTAATTTGGTCAGGATTTTGACTCAACTTCATGGCACTTTTTAATATATTTCCAAGGTGAATCTTCAAAATCAATTCAAATATGGGTTTTAGAGAACATTGAAATATTTCCAAAATGTCCAAGAACTCCTTGAGATCATTCTTGAGTAGGGAGAATCAAAGAGATGAAGTTGGTGTTTTATCACTTGAATTACAAGGCTTTTTGTGATGAACAAGAATCCAATTTCAAACCTAGGCTGCATTATCTTGCTTTGTAGTCCTCCTAACTTGTGTATCTATCCATCGTTAATGGATTACACTAACTTTTGATCTTTAATCCAAGTGGTTTAAGCTTTATCCAATCCACATTTCCATTAATGGCACAAAGTGAACACTTCAATTTTAGAAAAGCAAGCTTTTGTGTAAAGTCAATTCTTGAGCCTATAACTTGTTCCCTATGATCACACTCCATCCATAAAGTCATAAGAAAGCTTGTTTAAAGCATAACCACTCTATCTTAGCAAGTACACAATGCTTGGAAACTTGAAATTCTCAAAAATCACAGGTTATGCATAAACTTGTGATTTTGAATTCTGATCAACAACAAGTCTCCAAACTTGTTGCTTATAAATAGAGGCACTATTTGTGAGCTAGAGGACGAGCTTGAGCACCCTTAAATACACCAAAACTCTCTCAAATCAGAAATTGCCCAAAAACTTCATTGTTGCACAGTTTCTGACCTTGAACCTCAAACTCACATTTCCCTCGTGTGTTTCTTGGCCTTTTAGTTTCTAAAGCTTCCTTGCATCAAGGGTAACTCATCCTTGTACATGTTTCACTTCTGTAACACCATTTTCCCTGTCTTCCATAACTAAAAATAGAGCAACACAGTTGGACTTCTCCAGACCATTCCAGCCACCCTCAGCTCAAGCCAACCATTGCATTAGCTTCCTAGAGGTCCAAGGAAGCTAACCTGATCATCAACACTTCCTAAAACAAGCTCAAATCCATTTCACGATTTCCAGTTTTGAGGTATTTTTCTTGAACTTCTATCTCATTACTTAGGCAATGTTAGGCTTGCATTTGTGAAGATAAAATGTAGACATCGTTTCCCTGAAGTTGTACATGTCCATAGATTTCATTTATTTTGATTGAGCTAGGAGAATTTTGAGTTTGAACTTTCTAAAATATTTAGGTCAGAATTTGGTACTTTTAAAAATTCTCATTCATCTTTGATTTATAGTTTATGATATTTATATGGTTGGATTCGTGTGACAAAATGGAGCAATTTTCATGTTTATATTTTTGCAAATGGTTGAGAAATGAGCAAGTTACAGATCCTTTGGCTGGAGGTTGAAGATGAAGTACAATCAGGGCGTGTTTTATATTATATATTTATCATTTCAGACAAGTTAACGGATGTATAGCCACCCCAGTGGTAAAGCGCTCGCCTGTTCACACCATGATCCTGGGTTCAAGCCCCAGCGTGACCATTTTGTTATTTTTACATTTTATGACTCTTTTTTTTTGGTTTTTTTTGGCAGCATTTGGGCTCTTCATTGGGCTTAGTTTATTTTTGCTCATGAATACTCTTTTGTTTACTAATGAACCCCCCTTACTTTTTATTTATTTTTATTTTCTTCTTCTTTTTATTTATTAATATTAATATTAATATTTATTTTATTGACAAAAAAAAGATTAAAAAAAAGATATTTTTATTTATACTATATACATTTATTTTATTTTCTAGACTAAAACATCAATAATATTTTTGTTACAAACTTAACTTTTTTTTAATTAAATAGATTTAGGCTGATTTTATTTTCTTAAAATAAACATAGAATTTATACTTTTCCTAATTTAATTAATTTTCATACTATTTAGTTTAATTTTAAAATATTATTCATAAAACTTAAAAATATTTTCTGTTTTAAATTAAATTAGTTTATTTTTTTTATTAAGCATTTTTTTAGTTCATTAGGTTAAGAAATAAATATTTTTTTACAAGGACAAAACCAAATGAAATCCATTCTTTTTTTTTTATTCATTACTTTATACATTATTCCTTTTCATATTTTGTACATTTATTTATTCAATTCAATGTGGTTGTAATAGATTAATTAGGGTATAATTTCTTGCAATCCCCATTTATACTTTGTACACCCACCTTCCTACAAATCATGTAATAACTTAGTATTTTTATCTTCCGAAATTTAAATGCTTCATATTCAGATGCTAGTAATTAGGGTTTGTGTGGAAAGAATAAAATCAATCAAATAGAAAACCCTAATTCAAGACTAAATCAAGCATGAAAACAACACATTTGCACACAAGCACCCCTAGGATTATTCCACTTGGTTGCCTTATACAAAATGGCCATGTTACGCATGTAAGGCATCTTAGCAAAAACAAACTAATACAAGATCATAGTCCCTCGATGACGCTATCTAAATTTCCTTACAAATGATCTTAGTCCCTAAAATAGAATGCTAAGATGCCTTGCAACATTGCCAATCATGGTTATATGATGACCCACGTCCGTCCCGTTTACATTCAAAGATAGGGTTACTTACCAAATCAATGTTAAGATAACAATGTCAAAGGAAAAGGAAATGTACAAGAAAGACTTTTGAGTAGGTAGAATGCTCCTAATTAATTGCTCCATTTCAAAACAAACATCCTTGCTATTTTCAAAACAATCACATACACTTTCAAACATCTTACAAAATTGAAAACATTTTCAAAAGATCAAACATCTTTGTATACATTCTTACGAACGAGAATCATTACAAAGATTGCCTAAACAATGGCCTCTTTACAAAATACTTTCAAAAAACCACACAAAGCACAACTTCAAACAAAAAAGCAAGTGATCTAGCAAGTAACTAAGAGCCCATGGAAAACCATGGATGAAAAGGGTGATAATACCTTCCCTTTTCATAATCTACCCCCCGAACTCAAGAAAAAATCTCAAAGGTCTTTCTTGTGCTTTTTCACCTTTCCTTTTGGATAAAAGAAAAGTCAGTGGCGACTCTTGCTAACCGCAACATTTGCAATCAAACGCAAAACCTTTAAGTCAGTTATTCCACCGTACCACAACCCCTCTAATACAAAGTTGTAGAATTCATCAATATCTATAACTTTCATGTTGAAAGTTTTCCTTGAATCATCTTGTATCATAGTGAAAAAATGTCATGAAGTAATGAATTTATCAAGTATAAAAACACTTAGAAATTTTCTAAGTCTTAGAAATCTTGACTTTTTTTGTTTACTTTTTGAATTTTCTTGATTCTTGATGATCAAATTTGATATTTTTGGGTATCTCAATGAATCTTGATTTTTTGAAATTCAATGTTGATCAAAAGGTCAAAGTTTGACTTTTTGTGTATCAGTTGATTTTTCATCAGTAGATCCAGAATTAAACTATCAATCCATTGAACTTGAGAAATTATTTGAGCCACGAAGTTAGGTCAACATGTTGTGTTTGAGTCCTTGAGATTATGCTTCAAGCCATAATTGATAAATATGACTTTAAAATGTTGATATGGGACAAAAATATTGAAGTTTGACTATAGGTTGACCATAGTTGACTTTTTACCCAATACAGTTGATTTTCAGTCATCTGATTAATTGACCTTGTGAAAATCAAAACCCTAATTTGGGGTCTCAATGCTAAGGAGATGATTTGACCTAGTCAACACTTGTGAAAACTTAGGCTATTTAAGATCTTTGTTAGAAATGTCTTGAGAAAAGAGAGGGAAATTTCGGGGTACAGCAGTTTTTTGAAAATATTTTGAAAGAGTGATGTGAGAAATGTTTTATTTCTGTAAGCAAGTGATTAAAAGTTCTACCCACTAAAGGTCGTTCTTGTACTTTTACTTCTTCTTTAGATAATGTTATCCGTACTATTAGTTAGTAGGAAGCCCTATCTTTGGATGTGAAGGGACAAACAAAGGGTCACCGTACGGTCATCGAAGGCAAAACGTAAGGACGTTTTAGAAATTTTTGTAAGGGACTAGATCATTTATCGAAAGGCAACGTCGAAAGGGTCATCGTGGGACTATGATCTTTTATTCTAGGGAATTTGCTAAAGCGTCCCTACTTTTGAGGGACATGACTGTTTTATTCTGAAGGCAACAAGAGAGCCTACTCTAGAGGTGCAAGTGTGCGAGTGTGTTTATTTCATTTATTTATCTTGAGATTTAGGGTTTTCTATCGTTCGTTTTTATCTTTCCATACAAACCCTAGTTACTAAGCAATAATAGCAAGTATATAAAACAGTAAAGTGCGGAAAGTAAAGTTCGTACGCTATTACATGGCTTTGGGGCAGTTACATAATAGAGGTGTGGGAAATAAAAACCTATAATTATTACATCCCGGTGCTATTACACAATAGAAAATGCGGAAGAAATTAAAGCTACGCTATTACATTCGCGAAAACATCGTATACAATTTATCTATGAAAATAAAAATAAAATAAAAATGGAAGAAAAAAAGTGTTTTTGATGATTTTTTATGAAAATAAATTTGGATGATAATTAATTAAACCTAAAAATATAATTAATTTTAATTAATAAAACAAGTTAAATAATTAAATTAATTAAAAAAACCTAAGAATCTAATTAATTTTAATAAAATAAAAAAAGATTAATTTTGAAAAAAAAGTTAATTAAAAAAACCTAAAACCTAATTAATTAGCGTTTTTTAAAATAAACCTAAAACTATTTTTTTAATATTTTAATTAAATTACAAAAATAAAAATAAAAGGAAAAAAAAGGAAATATAGAAAGAAAAAGAGATTGGGCCTGAATTAAGTAAAAGAGGGGGCGTGATCAGCAGAAGTGCTTATGCCCAAATAAAGGGAAGCCCAAGTGCTGAGGGGGCTGCGTGGGATCTTGTGTAGTCACTATATGAGGTTGTATCGTGGGCCTGCGAATATGGGGACGCGCTGCGTACGATCTGCAAAAGTTGAAAAAATTGTAAAAAACAACAAAAGGAAGGGATCGTAAATAGACCCTTATACACTAAAGCCTTATCGCACACTTCCTTGCCATTGGGGTGGTTGTTTCATCCGATAGCAAATGAAAGCAATTAATTATAATACAAACTCAAATGACTGAGCTGGAGAAGCGCCAGAGACCTATCTCCGATCGTCTTCTCAGGTGATCACGTTCTTCAACCTACAAAAACAAGGAGTGTTAGTGATTCCCATGGACCCTACCCTCCTAATTTGGACCTTGCAAATTCAATGGCACCCTTGGTTTTGGATAAAACATACTGTATGATGAGATACAATGCAAATAGAGCAAATCAGTTCAGATATGGAAACCTTTCATCCGAGTATTATGGGGGTCATGCAATGACCATATCATGTACTAATACATCTCAGAAAAGCGTTAGTAACGCTAGTATGCATCAAAACAACATGAAAATAAAATATGATTTTGCAAAATAACAAGGAAATCAGAGATGTATGTATGCTGGTTTTATGCCCTTTGGATCATCACAACCGATCCAATCTTACCCTATGGTGCTTCAAGAATTGAATGTGACAAATATTTGACCTTAAGGGAGGCTTGAAACTAAGCTTTCGATTTGCCCAAGTTTTGGATAATTTTGGAATTTTTTGGAAGGTGATCTTGCAAGGGTTTCTCATGTCCTTCCTTGTCTGAAATACATGGAATATATAGAGGTGAATTAGGTCAAACAAGTGTGGGCTTGGACCTTGTATAAAAGGCTTGATTTTATCTAATTTTATTTTGATTTTAAATAAATAAATAAAAAATTGAATAAAAATACAAGGGGTGTATGAAGTGATTCAAAGGTTCACTATAAGTTACAAAACACGTTTTGACCTTGAAACATAAGCCCACCAACCCAAAAACTCAAGTTTGATCACTTTGGGTTTCATGCATTTTCTCAAAATTTCCCAACATGCACCAATCATAACTCTCTCAATTTTTATCATTTGAAAGTGATCTTTGACTTTTTGGAAAGCTCAAGATGTCTTTTACAATCTCCATGTTGATCATTTTTCCAGTTGAAGGATTTTTCTTGATGTAAGTTGCCTTGATACAAAGTGTCTTTTTGTTGACTTTTGAAATGACCTATAATGTCTTGACTGTTTGTTCACCAAAATTGACTTTTTGTACAATACAATTGATTTTTAGTAATCTGAGCAATTGACTGTGCAAACTTGTGAGGCAAGGATTGAAATTTGTCATGATAATTCTTACATATGAGAAACCCTGAAATCCACTTGAGGCATCATAAGCTCAACTTTCCTTGAGAAAAGTGAAACCTTAGTTGTAGGTCAAATGCTTAGGAGGTGAGCTTGTCTGATCAAACCTTGAGTAGCCTTGAACAATTGAAAACCCAAGAAGAATGAGATGATGTCTTGAATAAAATGGGAGGTGTTGTACCCCAAAATTTTCCCTCTCTTTTCTCAAGGCATTTCTCACAAGGATTCTAAAAAATTCAAGCTTGGACAAGAACAACAAGTTTGCTTCAATTTCCCTTGCTTCGATTGGACAAATGTCTTGCTGCTTGCCTGCTTCGATTGGACATTTGATGCCTGCATGATTGTTCGATTGGAAAAGTTTTGATTGGACAAATGGTTTCCTGCATGCCTGTTTCGAGTGGACATTTGATGCCTGCATGCCTGTATAGGTTGGACAAGATTCTATTGGACAAATAACTCCCTCCATGCTTGCTTCGAATTCACCTTCATGTCTGCTTCAAATCCACCTTCAACATTGGCTTCCTACATGGTGCACAAGGCAAATACCCCCTGCATGCCCGTCTGCACAAGGCAATGGTTTCCGTTCATGCTAGCACCCATAAAAGCAAGTGGCCTTCTACATGCAAGCTTTGATTCAAGAAATGACCCCTATTGTTTGCTTTGATTCACAATGCAATGGCCCCTTATAGTCTTTGTTTCCATTCAGGAAGCAAAGGTTTCTTTCCTGCGTTGTTTCAAATCACAAGGCAGGAACTTTCCTCATGCATTGGCTATTTTCATACTAGCTTTGAATGGACAATATCTCCCTTTGAAATATCTTGCTTCGATTCCACCCTTAAAAATATTCAACACACAATTATACATAATTGTTGTTCCATTCGAAGGACATACCTTGGTGGCCCATTCGAAGGACACTATGACATACCTGGGTGTCCCATTCGAAGGACATGCATTGACATACCTGATTTCCCTTTTCAAAGGATACACAAACTGGCGCATTCTAAGGACAGGCACATGGTCCATTCGAAGGACACATATTTTCCCCATTAGAAGGACACTTTAATTTGAAACAAATATTGTTGTCTGAAAAGGGGTCTGGTTGAAGGTTGGACCTATGAGGTCAAAACAAAAAGATGAAATATTCAAAGATGCTTGCTGAAAGTCCAAGCCTGATGCACTGGCCACAATGCGCCAAAACTGCTGCACAACAGTCCTGCTACACTGCTCCTATATTGGTACCAATTTGGCATACAAATACTGCCCCTCGAAAGCTACAAAAACAATATACTCAATTTTTTTCAAATTCTTTTGTTTTCCCTCCTAAACCTCAGCCAATTTCAGCTATAAATAAGATGTTCCACAACACATCTTACGGGGGCTGGACAACACATCCAGAGGGCTTTGGATAGATGGAGAAACTTTGTTTGTGTGAAAATCATCGAACACTTAACACATTCTCAAACCCATAATCAAAAGACTACACCCTTGTTTCTGTTCCTTTCGAATCCAACACTAGAAACACAACACCTGTATCTTTTCCCTTTCGAATCCAGGAGCAACCCCATACTTTGTTCTTTCTTTCGAATCCAGCAAAAAAGAAACACTACACCAGTTTCTTTTCTTTCTAATCCAGAAACAACAAAAACAATCCCACTCTTCTTGACCTTCGAATCCAGTCAAAGAAACACCAGACTTGTTTCTTTCCTTTGAATCTAGGAGAATCCAGTCCAATCTCTCAAACTCTAAAAGCACCAACTTCAGAAGCACGGTAAGTCCCCTGACCTTAACCCTTTCGTTTCAAGCATGTTCAAGGAATTTTTTTACTTTTCATTTCTTCTCTTTTCGTTTGTTTTTCTAGTCCAAGTATACGTTAAAAATAACTTGCACAAACCCCAAACGAAAGAAAAAGTTTTTTGTGAAACAAAGCCTTAGGCTTTGCCCCCCATATAGCTTCACATCCCAAACGAAGGAGCAAGAAGGGAGGAACAAAGGTGTTCACATTGATTTCTAGGCCCCAATCGAAAGAAGCAGCAAGAAGGGTGAAATGAAGGTTACATGCTCACACTAATTTTCCTACAATCGAAGGAAGCAAAAAGGTAGAATCCAAGAGTGCATCTCACTCTAACTTCCAGACCCAAATCGAAAGAGGCAGGAAAGGGAAGAATCGAAGGGGTGCTACTGCTTGGATCGAAAGACTCACTTTTTCTATCTTTTATGTTATTTATGCTTGTCATTATATTTCCTTGATATTCAATATGGTTGTAATAATGTAGGTTATTTATTTTCTGCATTTGTATTGCTTTGTAGAAATGTTAGTAATTAGGATGTATGGCAAGATAAAACCAACAAGTAGACAACCCTAATCAAAGACAAAATGCATGCAATAAAACACACTTTGCACACATGCATCTCTAGGGTAATCTCACTTGTTGCCTCGGAAAATAGTCATGTCCCTCAAATATGGGCGTTTTAGCAAAGACCCTCGATAAAATATCGTAGTCCCTTGATGACCCTCGATGTTGCCTTTGGTAAACAATCTAGTCCCTAACGAATTTGCTAAAATGTCCCATAGGTTACCTTCTATGACTATACAACGACCCACGCTCGTCCCTTCACATCCAACGACGGGGCTTCTTACCAAATCAATGGTAATATAGAAATATCTAAAGGAGGTGAAAAAGAACATTAGACCTTTTGAGTAGGTAGAATGCTTATAGTTGCTCGCTTGCTCACAACAAGAACCATTTCCACACCAAGCACTTTCAATTGAAATGTTTTCAAAAGACAAAGCTCTTTGTATGCATTCTTATAGAGAAGAGTATCATTACAAAGGATATTTTTCAAAATCACATTTAAAAACATCTTCCACAAATACCTCTTTGAACTATTTTCAAAACCAACACTTTGTACGCGTTCTTATAGAGACGAGAATCATTACAAAGACTTTTTCAAAATATTTTCAAACCCCCATCACAAAGCACATTTTCAAACAAAGCAAGTGATCTAGCAAGAAACTAAGAGCCCATAGATAACTACGGATGAAAAGGGTGCTAATACCTTCTCTTTTCATAACCTACCCCCTAACTCAAGAAAACATCTCGAAAGGTATTTCCTGTTCTTTTCAACCTTTCCTTATTGGAAAAAAGAAAAGTCGATACGAACCCGTGCTCATAGTCTCGGTATACCATACCCTGCCATTTAACCTATCATCATGGAGCCAGTTGTTGAAGGAGATGTTCCGTATACTTTCCTTCATTCTACCATGCCTAATTTTCTTGAAGATTTGCAAAGAGCTTGGATCCAGCTGAAGGAAGAGCGAGATACTTTTGATGCCCAGTTCTACGCGAGTGAAAAGAAGGTTTTAGAGCTTACGAGACAGTTTCATGAAGAGCGAAATTTGAACGCCTATATTGCGCCAAAGAGGATGCGTTCGACCTTTTTGTCTTAGGAGTTTATTTTGCTTTATTTCCTCCATTGTAAGCCCAAGAGGCATGTTTGTAACCAATTTGAACTCATTAATGCAATTGATGTTTGTTACTTTTGTCTAAACAAATTTAAATCTTCTAAGTCCTTGAAAACATGTATCTCCATACCATGCATCATACCATGACAGGTTTTCCCCACACGGTTTTCACATCCTCTTACTATTTATTTTAGTATATATGTATCTAGAATAGAGTATCAAGGACATTCAGACTAAAAATGCTCAACCTCAAGAAATGTTCTTGAACCTAACCAAGGGGCAGGAAGAAGTGAAAGCACTCCTAACTAGGGGCATGACCATGAAGAATCCTGAGGACAATAAGGATGACCAGTTGGGGAAGCTACAAACTGAGGTAGCCATAATGAAGATCCAGATGATGGGACAAATGGTTGGTCAGATGGCTCTTATCCTAAACTTGGCTAAGGGACAGGAAGAGCTAAGAGTCCTCATCAACAAAATTCAACAAGACAGATGCATCCGTATGAAACAAATAGTCGAGATTGGGGATCAAGTCACTATTCAGCCTCTGATGAGACAAGAAGTTGGCTTGGTGGAGAGTATACCTTTCCAAATTGCTGCTATGTCACGAGCCCAAAAATAACCTCACTAACATCAACAGGGTAATCGGCGTAAGCGGGATGCATCCAACGGGCAATATACAAAACTCAACATGCCAATGCCGCAAGTCTTGCTACACATGTTGAATCTGAATTTGGTCACATTGTAGGATCCTCCTCAGAATCCTAATACTTCCGCTCCTAGTTACCATCCCAATGAATGGTGTGCATATCATTCCAACAGTCTGGGGCACGATATTGATAGTTGCTGGACGTTGAAAAACAAGATTCAAGACCAAATCGATGAAGGAGTGTTGGAGCTTACATAAGACGATCAACTGGAGCTCTTATATCACCCCTCAAGGGCATCCATATGAAGTGACGGTTTAGGAGGGGGAATTTTTTGTTTATTCGAATTTTTAGTTCTAATTTCTTTGTTTGCTTAAACACTTATCAATATGTCAGACTTTGGTTACATTCATTAATGCATTGCATATGTTTGTCTTGAATTAATCCATGTGTTTTCAATATACTTAAAGCTATGCTTTTTACTCCCTTTATGATATTCAACTCTTGTTTCAAAAAGTTGCAAACCTTTAGAGGGAGGATGACGAAAACAATGCCATAATCTCATACAATATGCTTTTAACAGACCTTGCTGGCGATGTACAAGCGTTTATTTGAATTCCTAAACACGGGAGTTATAAGGAGGATAATCCCTAGTCAACCCCTTTGAGCCTAAGAAGTAGGAGTTTTTCTTTTTCACACAAATCGAAACCTTTAACCAAAACCTGGGGCAGGGTAGTCTCTCAGTTAATTCAAATGCCCGTTCAGTCGCAAAGTTTCACTTCGTGCACAACGGATGACATAAAAAATGTTCCTATAGAATCAAAAGACGACGATGGTTCCCTATCAAATAGGCAGTCATTACCTCTCAAGAGAAAAGCCCACTAATTCAAAACCTACGAAGGGGACTTAAGAAAAACCTGGGCATCCCGTTGACTGTAAGCTTAAAACAGTCAAACAAAAATCATGGATAATAAATAAAAAAAGAGGTCACAAAAATCCTCGACAACATGAAAAATGTTGCAAAAATGACTGCCTTCCGACAAACTTAACTTGTCTGAACCATTACCAAAATGCCATTCCAGACTCAATTGGAGTTCAAACGTACAACTAACTGAGTTTAGGACTGAAGAACATCATGAAGAACGGGCGGGTACAAATACACTTTGATCCTTATTGTTTGTTTCTTAAACCATGAACCAGGCCACGCTACAACCCTTCAAAAGTCCTAATTAAAGCAATGGTTAGTTTGAAAGCATACTGTTACAAAAGGTATCCTGACTCCTTTAAGGCTTTACTCTAAATCCTGAGTTTGAATCACATTTTTAGAAAACTCCTTATTTGTTAAAACTACATTTTCAAAACTTCAATACAAGCATAAAATTTTAATTATTTTGAATACCACTGTTTGCATATAGCTATTTGTTTGACAATAGAGAGATTCACATGACGAACATCCAATGAACGAGAATTATTTCAAGAAACAAAATCATTTGGGAAGACACTTCCAATGACAAACCTCCTATAAGCAAGGGGGAATGGCATGTCATTTTCCAAACTCATATGGGGTAGTCAAGTCGAGATTCCAAGAAATCTCTCAAGAAATGATAAATAGCCAGGGGAAGATCTGTATCTGAATCCCTTGGATCATTCAAACATGAATTCCAGCAAAGGGTTACGTATGGCCAAGCAAATATTTTCTAGCAATGCTACAACACTTGCTACTAGGGGCAGTGACAAATCTCCACGAAATCCCCTTCATAGGGTGACCCCTAGTCAAATCCACTCAGAGTCATCTCTATAAGGCTATTCCCATAGAATAATTTTCACAAATTAGGGTAGGAATCCCTCCAGGACAAATTCATAGATATCCCCTTAAAGTTTGATCCAGGCAATCCCAAACCAGAATTTCATTCTTCAGAAAACCTTCTTCCCATCTGAGCTGGTCTCAAAAAGAATCCTCTAGGAGTTCTTCCAAAAGAGGAAGCCTCTCCAGCAGATTGGCAATAGGGTTTATTTCCCTAACAAATGGCAATATTCCTCATCTTGAATTTGCCTCTTAGACTACTACAAATCAAGGGACCATAACCCCTCTTCCCCAGTAGAATTTTCTACAATCCCCGGTGAGTTGCTACAAAGCGTGGAAGACAACCAGATAACAATTAACTTCTTTATCCCCAACAAGTTGTTAACTTCTTTTCTATCCAATCAAGAGATAACTCCCCACTAGAGAAACAAATGACTAAAACTACTGAACTCTCTTCCCCAAGTAGGAATTAACACACTCCGCATAATTTTTCTCATGACAAAGTCAATACTCCCCAGTGGAGTTTCTCCTCAAACAACAAAATGGGAATCCCTAGTGGAAACATTCTAAACAAGGTTTGAAGATGTGCATACTCTTCATCCCCAACAGCAGTATGGGAATCAAGTTCCCAAAGCTCCCCAACACCTGTCAAGGATTTATTTTCCAAGACAAAATTACATTTCAACAAATACTTCACATTCATGCATCATATTACATACATGATAAATTCATATAACACAATCTAATTTATTTTGAGAACATCATTAAGCCATGAATTTCATACATCATGACATTGCATGCAGCTAATTCCTTATCTTTTCAGGAAAGATCAATCAAAAGATAACTATCGCCAACAATTTTCAACAGTTCCAGATTAATACCTAAAATAAGACAGGAAAACTATATGTGGACGACCGATTGTAGATTAATACCTGTAACAAGCCAAGAAAGCTATCTACATGAGCATATTCAAGATTAATACATGTAACAAGCTAGGAAAACTATCCTTCTTTCTAAGGTCATAGATTAATACCTGAAACCAGACAGGATAACCATCTCTACGACCAACAAAAGCAAGTTCCAAATTAATACCTGAAACAAGACAGGAAAACTATATGTGGATTACCGATTGTAGATTAATACCTGTAACAAGCCAGGAAAACTATCTTTCTTTATAAGGTCAAAGATTAATACCTGAAACCAGACAGGAAAACTATCTCTACGGCTAACAAAAGCAAGTTCCAGATTAATACCTGAAACAAGACAGGAAAACTATCTGTGAACGATCGATTGTAGATTAATACCTGTAACAAGCCAGGAAAGCTATCTACATTAGCAGATTGAAGATTAATACTTGTAACAAGCCAGGAAGACTATTTTTCTTTCTAAGGTATGAGATTAATACCTGAAACCAGATAGGACAATTATCTTCACGGCTAACAAAAAATCAAGTTCCAGATTAATACCTGAAACAAGACAGGACAACTATTTGTGAACAAATTGATTATAGATCAATTCCCGAAACAGGACAAGGTGACTATCTACATAACGAATACTTCCTTTAGACCTTTGCTGGTTAAGTTTAAATCAATCAATGGTTTATCCTGATTCCGTTTCGATAGACAGTTTTTTGGTTCAGATAAATCACTCCAAAGATTTATTCTGATATTTTCTAGTTAAAGTCAAGCTTAGACTTAGTCTAGTCTTAGTCAACAATTACTTTTGGGTGGCATCTATAAGTCCATATCCGACAACTCTCCATCATTTCTCCAAATGTTATCTTTAAGCCCATTCCCTACACAATCAACCACATCATCGAGTGCAAATTTCTAAGCACTCTAGTGTTCAATCATCTTCCACTTTCAAGTCATGAATGGCAGACTCACCAATCTAACTCTTCTGGTTTAAGAAGAATGAACAGGGGAAGCTGTTGTAATGCAAAATTTTCCCTCTCTTTTCTCAAGGAATTTCTCACAAGGATTCTAAAAAATTCAAGCTTGCACAAGAATAACAAGTTTGCTTCGATTTCCCTTGCTTCGATTGGACAAATGTCTGCCTGCATGTCTGCTTCGATTGGACAGTTGATGCCTGCATGATTGTTCGATTGGACAAGTTTTGATTGGACAAATGGTTCCCTTCATGCCTGTTTTGATTGGAAATTTGATGTCTGCATGCTTGTTTCGATTGGAAATGCTTCGATTAGACAAATAACTCCCTCCATGCTTGCTTCGAATTCACCTTCATGTCTGCTTTAAATCCACCTTTAGCATTGGCCTCCTACATGGTGCACAAGGAAAAGACCTCCTGCAAGCCTGCCTGCACAAGGCAATGGCTTCCCTTTATGCTAGCGCCCATAAAAGAAAGTGGCCTCCTGCATGAAAGCTTCGATCGAAGCAATGACCCATATTGTTTGCTTTGATTCACAAAGCAATGGCCCCTTACAAAGTTTGTTTCGAATCAGGAAGCAAAGATTTCTTTCTTGCTTTGTTTCAAATCACAAGGCAGGAACTTCCCTCATGCATTGGCTATTTTCATACTAGCTTCGAGTGGACAATATCTCCCATTGAAATAGCTTTCTTAGATTCCACCCTTGAAAATCTTCAACATACAATGAGACACAATTGTTGTTCCATTCGAAGGACATACCTTGGTGGCCCATTCGAAGGATATTATGTCATACCTGCTGCATTCGAAGGACAGGCACATGGTCCATTCGAAGGACATATATTTTCCCCATTCAAAGGATAGTTTGATTGGAAACAAATATTGTTGTCTGAAAAGGGGTTTGGTCAAAGGTTGGACCTATGAGGTAAAAACAAAGAGATGAAATATTCAAAGATGCTTGCTGTTGTACCCCAAAATTTGCCCTCTCATTTCTCAAGGGATCACCCTGGATCCTCAAGTTTTTTCTCATCCAATTCCAAGCCTTGAATTATCAATTTTTCAAAGAAAATCACTCACAAGGGAAAAACGGTCATTTGCACTATGAGAAGTCTAACTTTGACTTTTGGATCAAAATCAAATCTCAAAAATCATATTTCATCAAGACATGTTGGAATATGAAGTTTGTTTCATCAAGAGTTTGAAAAGTCAAATTTTACTTTGGAAGAATCAAATTCTAAATACTTAGATATTCTTCTAAGTGTTTGAGAAATATGACATTTTTAGAACTTCTGAGCCAGTGTTCACACTCAGCAAATTCTGGATATTCTTAAGACAGAGTTTAGTCAGAACTTTTGGGCCAATGTTCACAAAGGTTCAGTCAGTGTTTTGCCAAAGTAAATCAGAGAAGATTACAAAGCATGCTGCAAGCTTATTGGAAAGTCTGAAGGGTCCTTCAGAGCATGCTGAAGCCAGAAGATAAGTGGATCAGAAGATTGAATGCTACGCTGAAGTAGAACTTCTAATCCAGAGTTAAGCAAAGGTGCAGAGTTTCACATGGGAACTTATTTAATGCTCACAACCGCCTTTGAGTTTTTATCCAAAGGATTTCCCCCACGTGTACCCATATTGTCTTGGGAAGACAAACTTTTGTGCAAAAGTATACTAGGCCATGCGCTGCTTCTACTTTTCCTTTATTCACGCTGCTAAATCCAGCTTAGGCGCTACTAACCACCCCACTTGATGCATTGAACATACTGGTTAAACTTACTTCAAGAGTAAGTCAGCTTCTAGCACATGATGTTAGCACCACTTGACATCTCCAAACTACAAAAACTTTGCCTATAAATAGAACACCATTGGCCACTGAGAAAGGGTCCAGAAAAATTTGTGAAAGAGGCGAGAAAATTGAGAAAGAAAGCTTTGAACCACTGCAAAAATTCCAAGAACCCAGGAAACTATAAACACAAAATACCAAAATCTTAGCATTGATTCCTTACATTCAAAATCCATTTTTTCCTCAAGTGTTCTTGACTAAAGCCATCCACGTAGTTGCTAATTCACACATTAGAAGCTACCTTAACTTCTGAATTCCTATTGCCATACACTCTCTATTCACTTCCATCTCAAAGAAGTCAGAATATCACCCCTTGGCTGTTCCAGAAGTTGCAAACTTCCATCCTGTTGAGTACGTGAAGAAATTGCTCAGAACATCACCAGAGTTCAAGACCAACCTCCAGTTCACAGAATCCTTTCCAACTGTAAGGTAAGTTTTCTGCTGACTCTCATCATACTGATTAAGCATTGTGAAATTTTGCTTATTTAACACAATGTAGATATTCTTATCCTGATGATGTATATATCCTGAAAATTCATGCATCTTCCTGCCTAAGTAGAAGAAATCTCTATTCAGAGTTTCATAAAGAAATTAGGACTCAGAATTAGAATTAGCAAATACATGTTGCTTCTGATTTGTGCTTCTGATATTTCATGAAATTTGTCATAATTACTATGTATGCAACTTTTGTTCTGTTAAGAAATAACTAAGTTGCAGATGTTCTGACTGGTATGGAGAGAGGCAAAGTTCTGACAGTTACGTTAAAACTTCTGAAAACTTCTGAGTTCTCAAAAGATCCAGAACTTCTGAGCTTCCATATTACTACTAACGCTGTTTCTATTTGTGCAGCAAGTCTGAGTCAGAACTCCTGACCTCTTATATTTTCAGCATTTTTCACTGATTATGTTTTCTCTCTCTTTTATTTATTTTGCCATCATATTATTTCCTATTATTAATCAAAAAACACCAAAAATATTTTATATTTGTATGTTATATTTTCTTTTAACAAAAAAGGAGAGACAAAATATTTTCTTAAACAAAAGTTATTTTCCTTTTTTAATCACACAAACATTTTACATTTCCTGTAAATTCTTACTTATTCAATATGGTTGTAATAGTAACCTAGGATTTAATTTGCAACCCCCATTTGAAGTTTGTACACCCCATCCCCCTAATGTTTGTAATAGCGTAGAATCTTTATTTTCTGTACTTTTATTGCTTTCATAAATTGTTAGTAATTAGGGTATGTATGACAAGACTAAAACCAATGTTTAGAAAACCCTAATTCAAGACAAATTATGCATGAAATCAAATGCACTTGCACACTAGCACCCCTAGGGTTATTCCACTTGTTGCCTTACAAAAATGGCCATGTTATGCATGTGGGATGTCTTAGCATAAACAAATCGAAAAATACAAGATAATAGTCCCTCGATGATGCTATCAATGTCACCTTTTCAAAATCATCTTAGTCCCTAAAGAAAAGTGCTAAGTCATCTCACAACATTGCTATCATGGTCATACGATGACCCAATGCTCGTCCCTTCACATCCAATGATGGGGCTTCTGGCCAAATCAATGGTAAGATAGCAACATCTAAAGGAGGAGGAAAAGCATATCTAAGACCTTTTGAGTAGGTAGATTACTTTTAGTTACTTGCTCAATTTCAAAATAAACATCCTTGCTGTTTTCAAAAACAATCACATGCACTTTCAATACAACTTCAAAACACTTCCCAAACATTGAAATATTTTCAAAAGCTCAATACTTTGTATACATTCTTACGAACGGGAATCATTGCAAAGTTTGCCTAAACGATGGCACCTTTTCATAATACTTTCAAAAACCACACAAAGCAAATTTTTAAACAAAAGCAAGTGATCTAGCAAGTTACTAAGAGCCCATGGAGAACCATGGATGAAAAGGGTGCTAATACCTTCCCTTTTCATAATCTACCGCCCGAACTCAAAAACATCTCTAAAGGTCTTTCCTGTGCTTTTTCACCTTTCCTTTTGGATAAAAGAAAAGTCGGTGGCGAATCTTGCTAAACCGCAACATTTGCAAACACACGCAAAACCTCAAGTCAGTTCTCCCACCACACCACACTTGCTGTAAGTCCAAGGCTGATGCACTGGGCATAACGCTCCAACACTGCTGCACAACAGTCCTGCTACATTGCTCCTATATTTTTACCAATTTGGCATACAAATACTGCCCCTCGAAAGCTACAAAGACAGAATACTCAATTTGGTCAAATTCTTTTGTTTTCCCTACTAAACCTCAAATAATTTCATCTATAAATAACATGTTCCACAACACATCTTAGGGGGATGGACAACATATCCAGAGGGCTTTGGATAGCTGTAGAAACTTTGATTGTGTGAAAATCATCAAACACTTAACGCATTCTCAAACCCAGAATCAAAAGGCCATACCCTTATTTCTGTTCCTTTTGAATCCAACACTAGAAACACAACACTTATTTCTTTTCTCGTTTCGAATCTATGAGCAACCCCATACTTTGTTCTTTCTTTAGGATCCATAAAAAAGAAACACTACACCTGTTTCTTTTCCTTTGAATCCAGAAACAACAAACACAACCCCACTCTTCTTGACCTTTGAATCCAGTAAAAGAAACACTACACTTGTTTCTTTCCTTCGAATCCAGGAGCATCTAGTCCAATCACTCAAGGTCCATAAGCACCAACTTCAGAAGCAAAGTAAGTCCCCTGACCTTAACTCATTCGTTTCAATCATGTACATGACATTTGTTTACTTTTTGTTGCTGCCCTTTTCGTTTGTTTTTCTTGTCCAAGTATACGTTAAAACAAACCTGTACAGACCCCAAACGGAAGAAAAAGTTTTGTGTGAAACAAAGCCTTAGGCTTCGCCCCCCATATTGCTTCACAGCCCAAACAAAGGAGCGAGAAGGGAGAAATAAAGGTGTTAACATTGACTTCCAGGCCCCAATCAAAAGAAGCAACAAGAAGGGTGAAACAAAGGTTACTTGCTCACACTAACATTCCTGCAATCGAAGGAAGAAAAAAGGTAGAATCGAAGAGTGCATCTCACCCTAACTTCCAGACCTAAATCGAAAGAGGCAGGAAAGGGAAAAATCGAAGGGGCACTACTGCTTGGATTGAAAGACTCACTTTTTCTCTCTTTTATGTTATTTATGCTTGTCATTATATTTCCTTTCTATTCAATATGGTTGTAATAGTGTAGGAAATTTATTTTATGTATTTTTATTGCTTGTACAAATGTTAGTAATTAGGATGTATGGCAAGATAAAACCAACAAGTAGACAACCCTAAACAAAGACTAAATGCATGCAATCAAACACACTTTGCACACATGCACCTCTAGGGTAATCTCACTTGTTGCCATATTGCTTCATAGCCCAAATAAAGGAGCAAGAAGGGAGAAACAAATGTGTTAACATTGAATACCAGGCCCCAATCGGAAGAAGCAACAAGAAGGGCGAAACGAAGGTTACTTGCTCACACTAACGTTCCTGCAATCGAAGGAAGAAAAAATGCATAATCGAAGAGTGCATCTCACCCTAATTTCCAGACCCAAATCGAAAGAGGCAGGAAAGGGAAGAATCGAAGGGGCGCTACTGCTTGGATCGAAAGACTCACTTTTTCTCTCTTTTATGTTATTTATGCTTGTCATTATATTTCCTTGCTATTCAATATGGTTGTAATAGTGTAGGATATTTATTTTCTGCATTTTTATTACTTGTACAAATGTTAGTAATTAGGATGTATGGCAAGATAAAACCAACAAGTAGACAACCCTAATCAAAGACTAAATGCACGCAATCAAACACACTTTGCACACATGCACCTCTAGGGTAATCTCACTTGTTGCCTAGGAAAATAGTCATGTCGCTCGAATATGGGTGTTTTAGCAAAGGCCCTCGATAAAAGATCGTAGTCCCTCGATGACCCTCGATGTTGCCTTCGGTAAACGATCTAGTCCCTAATGAAATTGCTAAAATGTCCCATAGGTTTCCTTTTATGACTATACAATGATGGACACCCGTCCCTTCACATCCAACGATGAGGCATCTTGCCAAATCAATGGTAAATCAACAACATCTAAAGGAGGAGGAAAAGAAAATTTGACTTTTTGAGTACGTAGAGTGCTCATAGTTGCTCGCTTGCTCACAACAAAAACCATTTCCACACCAAACACTTTTAATTGAAACATTTTCAAAAGACAAGGCTTTTTGTACGCATTCTTATAGAGACGAGAATTATTATAAAGGCACCTTTTCAAAATCACTTTCAAAAACATCTTCCACAAATACCTCTTTGAATTATTTTCAATACCAACCCTTTGTACACGTTCTTATAGAGACGAGAATCATTACAAAGAAGTTTTCAAAATATTTTCAAACCCACATCATAAAGCACATTTTCAAACAAAGTAAATGATCTAGCAAGCAACTAAGAGCCCGTAGATAACAACGAATGAAAAGGGTGCTAATACTTTCCCTTTTCATAACCTACCCCCCGAACTCAAGAAAACATTTTGAAAGGTCTTTCCTGTTCTTTTCAACCTTTCCTTATTGGATAAAAGAAAAATCGATGGCGACTCTTGCTATTCGTAACAATTGCGATCAAACGCAAAAAACCTAAGTCAGTTCTACCACCGTATTACAGGAGGTAAAATTCTGGGGTATAACAGCTTCCCCTGTTTAATCTTATTAAACCCGAGGAGTTAGATTTACATATACGCCATTCGTGACCTGAAGGTGGAAGAGGATTAAACACTTAAGTGTCGAGAAATGTGCACTCGCATGTGCACAAACTAACATTGTTGGCTTATGTTATTGCTTGAATGGGCTTAAAGATGCCATTTGGAGAGGTGACAGAGTGTCATTAGAGATAAGCTTTATAGATGCCATCCAATGTAGATGTTGATAGGAGTACCAGAATGAGTCTTTGCTCGACCGTATATGAAGAATGATTTCTAGAACGAATCTGTATGAGGGAAATGATTTTCATGATTCAGTCTCTGAAGAGAATGCTCATTAGAATTAAATCTCTGAAAGAAGTGTTTTGATCATGTAGATAGTCACCCCATCCTATTTCGAGAATTGATCCACTATCTGTTTTTGTTGGTAAACTCATCTTGTTTTGGGAATTTAAGCCACTTGGTCATATAGATAGTTGTCGCGTCCTATTTCAGGAATTAATCTTGGCCTTGTCATATAGATAGTTGCCCCGTCCTGTTTTGGGATTTAATCTTGGCCTGGTCATATAGATAGTTGCCCTGTCATGTTTCGAGAATTAATCTTTGACCTACTTTTTGTTTGTAAAACCATATTGTTTTGGGAATTCACATCACCTGGTCATATAGATAGTTGACCCATCCTGTTTCGAGAATTAATCTCAAAGCATTTTGAAAATTACTGAGGATATTTATCTATTTCCAGACTTAACCTGAAAATACGAAAGTTAGTTTTATGCAATGTCGTGATGTATGAATTGCGTAATGATGTTCTCAAAGTAAAGGAGAGTGTTATATGCGTTTTGTATGCATATGCTATGATATTTTGTAAATGATGCATGGATATAAGATGTCGCTGATGGCAACGGTAGATTCGTGTAACATCTTTGGTTGGGGAAAATAAATCCATGACTGTTACTGGGGACAAAGAATATGACTCTTCAATATTTTTTAGAGTGTTTATGATGGGGGTTCCTACTTTTTGATTGAGGATAATCCATTGGGGGTGTTCGACTTTGTTCATCGTTCTTTATCGTATACCCTGACTGGGGATAAAAGAGATGGATAATCCTCTGATGTGTTATCTGACTAATTTTCAGATATGCATGTCAACTCTTCTGGGAGGAAAAAGTTGAATGATATCTGGACCAGGGAGAGAATCTTGTCGGGGAATTGAGATAATCAGAGAAATAACCTCTGTTTGGGAAATAAAGTCTGTTGGGGAAATAAACCCTGCTGGGGAAGAGAATTCTTCCAGGGATTTTATAGTTTTGGAGAAATAAACTCTGCTGGAGAATTAAATTCCTGTAAACTGTGTTGAGGACATAATTTCTGATGGGGATTGGAATTTCATAAGCTGTGCTGAGAAAGTCTCTACTGTATGGTATGGAAATGATCAAACTTCCTTATCCGCTAGGGGACCTATTCGGGGATATGATCATGTGAACTGCTGGAAGATGCTCATATTTCTATCTGAAGGCATATTAGACTCACTGGGGAATGTATCTTTGTTGGTGATGAGCTTGTGAAGGTAGCTCCGCGAGGATTTCGCTGTGGGGATTTGTGGATGACTTGAACGATATCCCAACTCCTAGAGTGTTTAGTAAATTCTAATCCTGTTTTTATGCATATATTTTATTAACAGTAATCATGTTTAAATGCATATGTTTATTCAATGTAATCAATGGAATTTTTTGCAAACAAAGCAGAGAAAGTAAAACAAACTTGAATTTTGAATCATATTTGTATTGAAAGTTTTCCTATAAACAAGCAGTTTTGTACAAAGAGATAGAGATCCTAGTAAGAGGAAATCATCGTAAAAATTAAAAAAGGTACAAAGGAAAACAAAGAGACAGCTATGTGAAAACCACCCCATCAAGTTTCAACTCTACTATTGCCCCTATGTCTTCAAGCCTCTTATCCCTTGATGTCGGAAGAAGTTGATTGGATTGATCGATACTATTTTAACTTTCCATTAATAATAAAGCTTGCTGTATGTAGATGGGTGGTCTAACCAGACATAGTCGTGCGCTTTAATCCCTAACTTTTTCCTAGACCACCCTTTCGGGTTTTCAGTCCACCGGAATACCCTTTTTTACCCAAGCTTCATTTTCAGGTTTTTGACTTGTCGGGTGTACAATCTTTTTATATATATCCCTAATTTTTTATGAACCATTTTGGTTCTCCGGGATGCCCTTATTTTTTCCTAGTCCAGTCAGCTTAGCGGGTCTCTTTCATGCGTAATATCTTTTAACTATGACCATATTCACAGGGTGTGGAAAATCTTCACCGTCCATGGTGGTCAATATTGTTGCACCGCCAGGAAATATTTTCTTGATCATAATTGGTCCTTCGCATGTGGGAGTTCTTTTTCACCTGGGATCATTTTGTGGTAGGGTTATGCGCTTTATTACCAAATCACAAGCCTGATATTCCCGATGTTTGACTTTCTTGTTAAAGGATTTTATTCTTGCGCTTCTGATACATCTGACCATGACAAACAGCCACAAGCCTTTTCTAGTCAATCAAGTTCATCTGGTCCAACCTAGTCTGGATCCACTAGTCTTCTTCTAAATCTGTATTTTTCATAATCCTTAGAGAAGGAATCTGGACTTCGACAGGTAGGACATGTTCCATACTGTAGACTAGAGAGAATGGGGTTTCCCCAGTTGATGTCTCTACTGAAGTGAGATAGCCATAAATAGAAAATGTAACATCTCATGCAACCCTTTGTATGTCACTGTCATCTTCTGCAAGATTTTCTTGATATTCTTGTTGGCGGCTTCCACTGCACCATTCATCTTCGGCTGATATAGAGAAGAATTATGGTGTTTAATCTTGAACTACGTGTAGAGTTCCATGATCATAGTATTATTGAGATTTGGACCGTTATTCGTGATGATCCTTTTGGGTATTCCATACCGACAAATAAGATTATGCTTAATGAACCGAGCCACAACATTCTTGGTAACAGAGGAAAATGAGGCTGCTTCAACCCACTTCGGGAAGTAATCAATAACGATAGGATAAAATGATATCCATTAGAAGCTGTAGGCTTAATATCTCCAATCATATCAATGCCCCACATTACAAACGACTAAGGAGTAGTAAATACATTTAGAAGAACTAGAGGCACATGTACTTTGTCAGTATAAATTTGGCATTTATGATAGGTTCTGGAATGATGATGGCAATCAGTTTCCATAGTCAACCAATAATAACCCGCTCTCAGAATTTTCTTAGCCATCGTGTGCCCACTGGAGTGAGTACCAAAGATACCTCCGTGCATATCTTTCATAATATTCTCATCTTCCATATTTTCTACACAACGAATCAAAGTTGAATCGTGATAGCACTTGTAAAAAATTCCATTGTACAAAAAGTTAACATTGGTTTTAAAATGACCTGTAATGTTTTGGCCCATATCTCTCAAATGAAGCATTTTTTGGACTTGAGCTTAGTGATATAAAGTTTTAGAGAATGGAATTTCCTTCAAAATGAGCTTTGGTTGATAAAAATATGATGAAGCATGTGAAAGTTGTGCTTGGTTAAAGTTCAATTGACTTCTCTTTAATAAAACCCAAATTTAGTAACTTTTGACTTTTGATGAATTAAGAGATTTCTTGATGAATCATGATCAACCCTTGATCAAATGATGAATATGACTTCAAAATCTTGATGTTGACCAATAATTTTGAGGTTTGGCTGTATGTTGACCATAATTTACTTTTTGTCTAATACAATTAATTTTCAATCATCTGGGCAAATGACTGAGCAAACTTGTGATGCAAGGCTTGGAACTTGGCATGAGAATTTTTAGAGACATATGATGAACCATGAAATCTACTTGAGGAATTATAAGATCAACTTTTCTTCAGAGAAGCAAAACCTTAGTTTTAGGTCAATTGCTTAGGAGGAGAGTTTGTCTGATCCACCTTGAGTAGCCTTGAGCAATTGAGAACCCTAGGAGAATGTGTTGAATAATGGGAAAGAAAATTTTAGGGTATAACAACTGCCCCTATTAAATATTCTTAAACCTGAGCAATTAGATTGGCATGTACGCCATTCGTGATCTAAAGGTGGAAGAGGATTGAAGACTTAGTGCCCAGAAATTTGCACTCGCATGTGCATGAAGTAACATCGTTGGCTGATTGTATTGCTTGAATGTGGTTAAAGATGCCATTCAGAGAGGTGACATAGTTTCGTCATAAATGGGCTTATAGATTCCATCCAGAGTAACCGTTGATAGAAGTATTAGAATGAGTCCACGCTTGACTATATCTAAAGAATGCTTTTCAGAACGAATATGTCTGAGGGGAATGCTTTCCAGAGTTCAGTATCTGAAGGGAATGCTCGTCAAAATTAAGTCTCTGAAGGAAATTGTCTGGTCAAGTAGATAGTCGCCCCGTCCTATTTTGGGAATTAATCTTCACCTGGTCATATAGATAGTTGCCCCGTCCTATTTCTGGAATTAATCTTTGTCTGGTCATGTAGATAGTTTCCCCATCCTGTTTCGGGAATTAACCTTTGTCTGGTCATATAGATAGTTGCCCTGTCCTATTTCGAGATTTAATCTTTGATCTGCTCTTTGTTGGTAAACTCGTCCTATTTCGGGAATTCATATAGCCTGGTCGTATAGATAGTTGCCCCGTCAAGTTTTGGGAATTAATCTTTGACATGTTTGAAAATTATTGATGATATTTGTCTGTTTGCGGACTTAACCTGAAAAGACGAAAGTTAGTTTTATGCAACATCATGATGTATGCATTAAGTAATGATGTTCTCAAAGTAAATGAGAGTGTTCTTTGCATTTTGTATGCCTATGCTATGATATTTGCTAAATGATGTATGGATGTAAGATGTCGGTAACGGTTGCTTCGCATAACATATTTGGTTAGGGAAAATAAATCCCTGACTACTTCTTGGGATGAAGAATATGAATCTTCGATCTTGTATAGAAGTATTTGTTGGGGATTCCTGCTTTCGTTTGAGGACATTATGCTGGGGACGTTTGGCTTTGGCTTGGGGATAGAAGAATTCCAGGAAAATTGATCGTTCATCGGTCTCTTATGTACCTTGACTTGGGATAAGAGATGGACGACCTTCTGATGTACTGTCTGACCGAGTTTTAGATATGAATGTCAGCTCTTCTGGGGAGGACAAAGTTAAAGGACATCTGGCCCAGGAAGAGAATCCTTTCGGGGAATTGCGATAATCGGAGACATAACCTTTGTTTGGAAAATAAACCCTGTTAGGGAAATAAACCTTGTAGGGGAAATAAACCCTGCTGGAGAAGAGAATTATGTCGGGGATTTCAGTGTTGGAGAAATAAACCTTGCTGGAGATTTAATCTCATGTAAACTTTGTTGAGGACATAATCTCTGGTGGGGATTTGAATTTCATAGGCTGTGCTGAGGAAGTCTCTATTGTATGCTAGGGAAATGATCAAACTTCCTTATACGCTAGGGGACCTACTGGGGGAGATGATCATGTTAACTGCTGGAAGATGCCCCCAATTTTAGTCTGAAGGCTTATTAGACTTGCTGGGGAATGTATCTCTGTCGGGGATGAGATTATGAATGTAGATCTGCTGGGATTTTTCTGTGGAGATTTCTCTGTGGGGATTTGTGGAAAACTTGAACATTATCCCAAGTCCTAGAGACTTTATTAAATGGTGATTCCTATTTTTCATGCATATATTTGTTAACAGTAATCATATTCAAATGCATATGTTCATTTAATTTAGTAATTGGACGTTTTGGCAAACAAAACAGAGAAAGTAAAACAATTTTGAATCTTGAAACATATTTGTATTGAGAGTTTGCACATAAACATCAAGTTTTTTGTACAAAGAGACAGAGATCCTAGTAAGAGGAAATCGTTGCAAAATGAAAAAAATACAAAGAAAAACAGAGAAAAACAGCTATGTGGAAACGATCCTATCGAGTTTCAACTCTGCTATTTCCTTTATGTCTTCAAGCATCTCATCCCTTGCTGTCAGAAGAAGTTGATTGAATTTATCTGTACCATTTTAACTTGATGCTATATAACAAATCTTGATGTAAGTAGATGATCCAACGAGACATATTCTTACGCTTTAATCCCTAACTTTTTTCCTGGATCGCCTTTTCGGGTTTTCAGTCCACCGGGAAAATCTTCACCGTCCATATAGGTCAGCATCATAGTACTGCCAGAAAATATCTTCCTTATTACAAATGACCCTTCGTATGTGGGAGTCCACTTTCCCCTAGGATCACCTTATGGTAGGATGATTCACTTTATTACCAAGTCACCAGCCTGGTATACTCGACGTTTGACTTTCTTGTTGAAGGCTTTGATCATGCGTTTCTGGTACTTCTGACCATGACAAGCAGCCGCAAGCCTTTTCTCGCCAATCAAATTTATCTGGTCCAACCTTGTATAAATTCAATTGTCTTTGTCTAGACCTACGTCTTTCATAATCCTTAGATAAGGAATCTGGACCTCGACAGATAAGACAACCTCCATACCGTTAACCAGAGAGAATGGGGTTTACCAAGTTGATGTTCGTACTGAAGTGCGATATCCATGAATAACAAATGGTAACATCTCATGCCAATATTTATATGTCAATGTCATCTTCTACAAGATTTTATTGATATTCTTGTTGGCGGCTTCCACTGCATCATTCATCTTCTTCCAGTACGAGGAAGAATTGTGGTAGTTAATCTTGAACTTCATGCAGAATTCCGTGATCATTGTATTGTTAAGATTGGTACCATTGTCCGTGATGATCCTCTTAGGGATGAGATACCGACGTATGAGGTTATGCTTAATGAACCAGGTAACATAATTCTTGGTAATAGAGGGAAATAAGGCTGCTTCAACCCACCTCATAAAATAATCAATAACGACGAGGATGAAATGGTGCCCAATGGAAGCAGTAGGCTTAATCTTCTCAATCATATCGATGCCCCACATCGCGAACGGCCAAGGAGCAGTTAAGACATTTAGAGGAACTGGAGGCACATGTACTTTGTCAGCATAAATCTGGCATTTGTGACAAGTTTCAGAATGATGATGGTAGTCAGTTTCCATGGTCGACAAAAAATAACCCGATATCAGAATATTTTTAGCCATTGTATGCCCACTGGAGTGAGTGCCAAAGATTCCTTCGTGCATATCCTCTATAATCTTCTCAGTTGCTTCCTTGTCTACATAACTAAGCAAAGTTGAATTGTGGCTGCGTTTGTACAAAATTATGTTGCTCAGAAATAACTTGGTAGAGAACCTTTGTAGAAATTTCTTGTCCTTAATAGATGCTCCTTCCATATGCTCTTGAGCTTCGAGGTATCTTTTCACTTTGTGGTACCAAGGCTTTTCCTCTACTCCATCAGTGTCAACTTTGTAGTAATGTGTCGACTCTTCTAGTCTCTCAATAGTAACTCGAGGAGCTTCATTATCCCATCTGAATTTAAAAATAGATGACATAGTAGCCAATGCGTCTTCCAATTGATTCTCTTCTCGTGGAATATGTTCAAAAATGATTTCGTCAAAGTACGGAATTAATGTCAAACTATGATCCCAATGAGGAATGAGATTTGGAATCTTCAAATCCCATTCTCACTGAATCTGACTGATCACTAGGTGTGAGTCCCCTTATACGTTCAAGAACTTAATTCTGATATCAATGGCAGCTTTGATACCCATGATTCACACTTCTTATTTGACCATGTTATTGGTACAGTCAAAGCATAATCTGGCGGTGAAAGGCGTATGGTAACCCTTGGGAGAGATGATCACAACACCAATTCCATTACCAAGTTGTAGCGGTAGAAATGTTGAGACTAAGCCATTGGATTGACTTAACTCGCACAGATCAAAATAAAAATCGCCACCGCGCTTTATTGTTTCCAAAGGAATGGAAAAAGAGAGAATAACCCAAAAAGAGGGGGAAAGAATATAGGTAAGGGGGTTATTTATGCAAACGGAAGGTATTAGTATCCTAAACATATACGGTACTCCGCAGGAACCTCTTTGAAAATTTATGTATTTTGGATATAAGTGTTGTATGTAAGAATAGATGGTGGGGATGAGAAAATAAGTATATTTTACAATTTTTGCACCCACAACGGTTGTGAACCTTTAGTGCCTACGTACCACCTTCCGTGCAATAGGGGATTAGGGTACTCATATTTCACCTTAAAAATTTTAAAACACAAGTGTGTTGGTAAATTTTAAGAAACGAGACATCATCGTCTTATCCGAGTGAAAGAACATACTTACTACCCACGATTATGAGAAAGGAGAATTTGCATCATCTCAAAGTGGAGGATATAGCTTGAATTATAAAATCAACAAAGCATCACTCAACACCCAAGTGGAAAATATCTCATTTCAATACATATCGTAGAAGTGTAGTAGCTCGAATCACTACAATGATTGATAAGACTCTAATCCTTTGAGAAAATTTTAAAGTAAAAGGCCGAAGTGGCAAAATGGTTTGAATGAGATTGATGGACTTTTAGTCTTCTCACAAAAAAATTTCAAAGTATTATTAAGTTTTTTAGAGTTTGATTAAGAAAATATCTTTGAAAATGCATGGGCCTAAGTCCAAGTTTATTATGAAAGTTGTTCAAGTTTAGAAAACAAGAATAGTTTTGAAAAAAATAGGAGGGAAAAGAGTTTTGAAACTAAAGAAGATGTGAGGAGATGAAGGGACTGTCCTAAAGCATAAGGTAAAAGCTAGGAAAAGAACCATGTAACCAACAAGAAGCAAACACTTGACACCATGATTCAATGTAGAATTCCCATCCTTTGGATTTGAAACCAAACAAGTAAAAAAAATAAACCTCTTGAGAAAACAAAACTTCAAATGCATTAAGTCTTCACAAAAATTGGGCAAAGTAACAACTGTATGCAGATGAATTCCCAATCACATGCAAAGCATATAATCAGAATAACTTGCACACAAAGAAAACAAACAACCCAATGTTATGGGGTAAACCCCAAAGAACTCTAGACAATATTGCAATAGAAGTCACAAGGTCTCAAGGTAGGTCAATGTCTCTAATCCTAAGTCCAAGAAGTCCATTACTCCATAATTCCAAGGATAGTAACCAAATAGTCCAAGTAACATTAAAGTTTTTTATGATTCAAGTTGATTATTAGGTATCTTCAAAAAGAAATGAAAAGCTCAAGTGAGAAAAATAAAAATGACATAAAAGTAAATGCTCAAGTGAGAAAAGATGAAAATATCATGAAATGTAAATGCTAAAATAAAATGGTGCATAAAGTAAAGGCCTAAAATAAAAGCATAAAATAAAGGGCATAAAGTAAAAGTCAAATGTTAATGAATTAGTAATTAGAGGTTAGTTGAATGACCATCATGAAACTTGAATTTGAAAACTCATTAAAAGATTGATAAAATAAAAGCCTCTCAAAAACAAGTTTCATTTGCTTATTGTCAAGTATATCATTCATTTCAAGTTCTTAATGTAACAACATATGATCAATAATGTTTAAATGTTCCACTTATACCAAAGTTTATGAAGATTCATCAGAGGATTTTTAAAACTAAAGCCTGCTAACAATGAATCTCAAGGTTATTGGATAAAAGGTTTCAAATTAAACATCATTGGGCTTGTAAACTAGGGTTTGGGCCAAAATGATCATTTCTCGAATCGGGACAAAATTCAGCGCTATGTTATGCAATCGTAAGCGGACTTATATAGAAGTCGCACCTATTTTGAGGTCGGTCAGTAGCAATCTATGTGCCATATGTTTGGAGAGATGATATTTATATTATCTTCTAACAACATGTAACATAATAAGTAGAGGATGAGATGAAGAAGGAAGGGATATATTTGAAATAAAAATTTAATCAAACTATCATTAAAATGATTCATCTGTTTTGGTGGAGTTAAACTTAACACCCAAGATCTAATGATGTTAATGAAGTCCATGATCAAAAGTCCCAAGGTCAGAATATATACAAAAAATAAAATTGCGTTTAATGAATAAAAAACAAGGAAAATGATTTTTAATTTTTTTTAAATGAAAATAAAAGGGAAAATAGCAAACTATATTCAAAATATCAAAGAAAAATTAAAAGAGACCATAGAAAAATCAGAAATGACCTCAAATATTTTTACAAGATTTTGGTAATTTTTCAAATCAAAAAAGTATTTTTAAAATAATTAAAATTACTCAAATAAGTGAAAAAAATATCAAAAATAGTAGAAGTCAAAATAAAATTCTAAAAAAATTCAGAAGTTCAGAAATAAGGGAAATGATTTTTGATGAAGTTTTTCACGATTTAAAAATGCCATAAAGTATTTTTAAGCAATTAAAAATAAGCCAAAACAAAGAAAAAATTATAAAAAATACCAAATATGAAAATAAAATTAAGAAAACAATAAAAATAAGAAATAGAATATTGGAAGATATTTTTATGAATTTTTTCATAATTTTTGATTCATAAATGAATATTCTATGATTTTTCAAAGTTTAAAACAATTAAATATAAAAATCAGAAATAAAAAACAATGTAAAAAAAATAGACCATTGGATGAAAGTCAAAACGCATTAGTAAGCTAATCCAATGGATAAGACGCGTTGTGCATATCATGGTCTTTAATGAATACAACATTTTATCCAATATTAAATCAGATTTGAAAAATATGCGTGGCAAATTCCCATTGATTGAAGACGGACACGTAGGTCATCCTCAACCACTGTCCACTCAATTTGTAGGTTCATGAAATGGAAAAATTAGAGCTCGAGACCGGTACCATTCGCTTCGTCTCTTCAAGACGATTCCAATGGTACCCTCGCGAAAAATTTATTTAAGGTGTTTCTCAGTCGTTTTGCAAAAAATGGAAGAAAAATTTTAAATAGGGATTTGAAAATTCGTGGCCAAAACTCACTTCCAGTTGGAAATAAATGTTGTGACTAGCATTAGAATGATGAGAGCTTCATTGCAGTACCAAACTTTGAGAGAATTGTTGAAGGAATCTACCTATTGATGTTCAAATTCAGAGCTCTGAAACTTGACTTGGCTAGCACGACTTAGGATTTCTTAGAGCTTGGTTCTTCTTCTGTTAGCTTCAGTGAAGTTCAAGGATGAAGAGTTGACAAAGAAAATGGATTGAGGAAAGCTGTAGAACCAAATTCGAAGTTGTAGAAAAGTGAGTTGAGAAGAGAGTTTGGCAGGGTGATTCTGGCTGTATAAGCTTGAGAAAAATGAGTGAGGTATAACCCTCTATTTATATGGAAGCAAATGGGATGCTCAAGCGTGTGGAATGTGAAGTTTGGAGGGAATTCATGTGAAATTGCAAGCATGAGAAGTGTGACTTTTATTTTGCTCAAAACTCAATCAAAACTTGCGTTTCAAGGTGCTAATCATTTGTGGAAGATTGCTAAAAATTATTAGAAGTAAAAACGCACCGAAATTTTGTGTTTAGAGGCCAAATCATGAATTTTAGATTTTGACTTTGGAAAAAACTTCTGTTTCAAGGTACCATCTTTGAATCAATGGTGTGCAGGGAACCTTAGGAATTGATTCTTAATGCATTGGAAAGATGAGATCACAAACTTTTCAATGGGCATATAATGGAATCAAATGGATGCTTGAGCTGAAAGTTGTGATGAGTCAAAGTTGAGAAAAATATGTTGACTTTTATACTTAGAAAAATTTCAAGTTTCTTCTTCAAAAAGGACCCATAATGTCTGGAGTACAAACAAGGTCTTCCTCCAAAATTATGCTGTGAACATTGATTCTATTCTTGAAGTAGGCTTCCCAAATATCATTTTGAAACTTGAATCACTCAAAAATACCAAGTATTGAAAAAATTATGGTCTTGTAAAAATGGTGAAAATTCATGAGATGACCTATAATATTTTGCATCCTTAGGGCATCTTCCATCCATTTTCAAGCTTTGCACATAAAAGAAGAGTTTAAGTTTAGATTCTTATAATCGTTTTGGAAAAATAATGGGCTTAAGGGGATAAAAATAGACCAAGTTATGATCTTTTGAAGTCACATAAGGGAGTTTGATGGCCTATCTAGAGGACTTATAATCTTTCTCAATCATTAGGCATCTTACACATAAAAGTTTCTTGAAACTTTTGAAGTGATTTGTTGGTAGACCTTTAAAGAGAAGAATATCTTTGGAGTAACTCAAAAATACCAAAATATGAGCAAGATATAGCCCTTATAATTTCAAAACCCTAGCTCCTAGAGCAACGAAATGCCTTGGAAACCGTTTTCAATTTTGACAAACTTTCTTGCAAAAATACTTTTATTAGGTAAATAGGAGTTATTGAGGATGATAATGAGAAACCATGGCAACCATAATCACTTCCAAATATTAATAATTAAGGGAATTATGCACTTGTGATCAAGAAATCAAGAACTTGTCCAATTAGGTCAAACTTCTTCAATCAACCCTTGTATCTTTTTACTATCCTTGACAACTTGAGGCATGATGAATCATAATACACCTTGTCATGATATTACTTCAAAGCATCTTCATTGATGAAGCTTGAATCTCACTGAAGCTTTGTTGAAGAAGGCATGGAAATAAACTCATGAACCTATAGATCAACTTGATGGAATGTGTTGTGCTTTCACCTATAATATCATCAATTAGGGAAAAAATTCATTGTATTTATTAGTTAAAAGTTAATCAATACAAAACATAGATGATCACAATATACAAGTCAAGGTGATTGGTGATTCCCCATGAGCAAACCTAAAGATAAGGAGAAGAACCAAACCCTAGTGTGGTCTTGTTGTGATTGAGTTGATATGAGATGATAGAGAGATATTAGGGGGGGAAATTAGGGTACAATAGCTGCCCTTATTTAAGTGTCTTCTATCCGGAGATACGAAGGTTGAAATCTTCGTGTCAACGCGATTGAAGATAATTAAGTATAAAACAAACCCTATTTTTGATCCTAAGATGCCATGCAATGTTCATGAATGTGCATGCAAATAAAAAGATCCAAGGGTGATATAATACACAACTGGGGATAAAAAGAAGATTAGACGAGGAAAATAAATCACTGGTAAATAGAAGACTCAACTCTATTGGGGTAAAGCCTAATGAGGAAACAAAGTAACATCAACTCAGATATTAATGAGAGAAAATAAAGGATAACAGTGATCAACAGATAACTGCAAACTATCCACTCTCATAGAAGATATCAAAAAAGGTAATGTCGACCCACTGGGGGGAAAAAGGTGGTGGGATAATACCAGCAAACATCAATATTAGGGGTGGTAAAAATTGATTGGCTTCAATACTTATGACTGGAAACAAACAAACTTCTTCAGAGTAATGTAATTCTCAATGACGAACTATCTCCCACAATGACGAGACTGCCATCCGTCGGAAAAAGATCTCAACAACAAACTATCTCAAATAATGACGAGACTACCATTCATTGGAGTAAAAACAATCTACAATGAACTATCTCCAATAATGATGAGATTACCATTCAATGGAGTAAACAAATCAACAAGGAGTTATCTCCTATAATGACGAGACTACCATTGATTGGAGTAAGAAATCTCACCAGCGAACCATCTCCCATATTACAAGACTACCATTCGTTGGAGTAAAATATCAGCAACGAACTATCTCCCATAATGACGCGATTACCATCATTAGAGTACAAATCTCAACAACGAACTATCTCCCATAATGACGAGACTACCATTTATCAGAGTAACAAATCTTAACAATGAACTATCTTCTATAATGACGAGAATACCATTCATTGGAGTAAAATCTCAGCAACGAACTATCTCCCATAATGAAGAGACTACCATTCATTGGATTAAAAAAAATCTCAAAAACGAACCATCTCCCTTAATGACGAGACTACCATTCATCAGAGTAACAAATCTCAACAATGAACTATCTCCCATAATGACGAGACTACCATTCATTGGAGTAAAATCTCAGCAACGAACTATCTCCCATAATGACGAGACTACATTTCACTAGAGTAACAAATCTCAACAACGAACTATCACCCATAATGAAGAGACTACCATTCATTGGAGTAAAAAAATCTCAACAACGAACTATCTCCCGTAATGACGATACTACCATTCATTGGAGTAAAAAATCTCTACAACAAGCTATCTCCCACAATGACAAGACTATAATTTATTGGAGTAACAAATCATGACTCTTCTCTGGGAACTCACATACTTACTGGGGAGGTATAAGTTTCTCAAATAAAGAGACTGCCACTTTCTGTTATGAAAAGGAGTTGTAATAATGACCTCCTGGGGAAAGAAGTAGGGATTCCTAGAGGGAATGCCAATATATTCCTATTGAGGAACTAAAGTATTCACGTGCAAAATAAATGCACATTCTCAAACTAGGGCTCAAAGCTTGCAGAAATTAAAATAATAATGTTGTTGGGGACTACAGATTCAAACCAGAAATAAAATAGAGTGAAACACTTAACTAAGATAGCACCTGATGAGAAATAAACTCAAAATGGGATCACGTTCCACTCAGATAAAGAATTAAATAGAAAGGCTAAAGGGAAAATCTTCCACGAGGGATAACTCAGTGGGGAAATTGAAATAATATACACTTTCTTCTTAAAGTTGACAATCTATTGGAGAGTGGGTAACACAACTCTGCAAATAAGGGTATTATGTCAATAAAAATATCAATGGATGCAAATGAGTAATGAATTTAATTCATCTATGCATGATGCATGTATGAATGTTATCATGTATATGCTGACGAAACTATCACACCATACATGGGATAAACAGAAAAAACCAAATTGGGTAAAGTTAATACTCGGCTAAATCACATCTAGGAGGAAAAATATATAAGAAAGTAAACACTAACAAAGTCTTGTTCCGTGGCTTAATTTCACTGGGAAGAAACATATTCTGGAAGTAATCAAAACAAAACAATTGAATAAGTGCAAATATTGGGAACCTCACACAGAATTCAATGGGGAAAATAAAATTTTCAACATCTAGATTTTCACTGGAGATTATAATATTGGTTTCATTAGGGAAGATGAAAACCACATCGTCAAGATATCACCCGGGGATCTCATGATGACTTAATTGGGGAGTACAACACCAGATCATTGAGAGGATTCCAAAATACATTCTTCAATACCAAGAGTGATAATTACACAAACTTCCCTGGGGAGAAATTATGAAACTACATGGGGATAACAACTTTCAGAGAGAAGCAGTATCTTAGCTTCACTTGGGGATTCTAAAAGTCAAACAATACAGCAAGAAATCAAAATTATGGGGATTTTAAATAAAACCCAACACTTGGTGGGAGAAAATCCACAAAGCTGATAATTGTTCCAACACTTCTTAGAAAAGATATTGTCCTTGCTTAGTTTTCTGAGACACCAACAAAAACAATAATTCCATTATAGCGGAGGGCGACATTTTGAAAATATTTCCACCTCAGCATACAAAGGAAGAAGGGACTTTCATCATATGAGCGAAGACCTTGCTGGAGAATCTGGGGAAGAGGCTTTGGACCATGCAAACCCGAAATCAAAATGAACCAATACTTGACTGGGGAAAATGGGATCATAAGCTCAACATCGCACCATATGTCAATTTGTATCATCTCCAACTATCTGAGAAATACACAAAGGTCATACACATACAACATAAGTGACTTGGGAGAGCCTTCCTATGAAATACAAACTTCCAAATATTTGAGTTCATCCATCCTTGGGATCACCAGATTTGCTTTTCTTGTGTCACAAAATCTAATTCAAGCAGTAATCTGTAAATTCGTTTCAATTTTTTTTTGTTTTTTAATCTTTTTATTTTGAAAATTACTATCAATAATAAATGGAGTCTTTGTAGGCAGAGACACTCTTTTTGTCCTAAGCCTCCCTTTCAAGTTTTCGAATTAACGAGTTGTTCTTTTATTTCCTTAGGAGAAGTATTTCTAGACTGCATCAGCATGAATGGGATGTGGGAACTCCTCGCCATCCATAGTTTCAAGAATCAGTGCAACGCCAGAGAAAGCTTTCTTGACAACATATGGGCCTTAAAATTTGGAGTCCACTTGCCCCTAGAATCAGGGTTAAAAGACATGACCTTCCTGAGCATGAGGTTGCCTTCTCTGAATTCATGAGGCTTGACCTTTTTATTAAAAGCTTTCTTCATTCTCTTCTGATACAACTGACCATGACACAAGGATATTATTCTCTTTTCGTCAATCAAATTCAATTTGTAAAACCTGTTATGGATCCATTCAACCTCTGACAACTTGGTTTCCATTATCACACGTAAAGAGGGAATCTCAACTTTGATTGGGAGCATTACTTCCATACCATACATAAGGGAGAACGGGGTTGCTCTTGTTGAAGTGCAGACAAATGATCGATAACCTTGCAAAGCAAAAGGAAGAATTTCATGCTAATCTTTATAGGTAACAACCATCTTCTGGATGATCTTCTTAATGTTATTATTAGCAGCTTCAACAGTCCCATTCATCTTTGGCCTGTAAGGAGATGAATTGTGATGGACAATATTGGATTCTTCACAAAGTTCTGTCATCATCTTGTTATTCTGATTTGAACCGTTGTCAGTGATAATCCTACTTGGCACACCGTACCGACATATAAGTTTGTTCTTGATAAAGCACACTACCACCTGCTTAGTGACATTAGCATATGAAGCTGCATATACCCATTTGGTGAAGTAGTCTATTTCCACCAAGATAAAACGGTGTCCATTTGACGCCTTAGGTTCAATAATTCCAATCATGTCAATACCCCACACAGTGATAGGACATGGGGAACAAATAACATTGAGAAGCGTCCGAGGCACATGAATTTTGTCAGCATAAATCTGGCACTTATGAAACTTCTTTGCAAATTTGTAATTGTAAGATTCCATTGTTAGCCAATAGTAACCTGCCCTAAGCATCTTATTTTTCATCGAATGTCCATTGGCATGAGTACCAAAGGAACCTTCACGGACCTCATGCATTAACATGCCTGCTTCGTGTCTATCCACGCATCTGAGCAAGACCATGTCATAATTTCTTTTGTATAGCACCTCTTCATTGAGGAAGAGCTGCCTTCCAACCTTCCCAATGTCTTCCTATCTTTGTTTGACGCACCAATAGGGTATTCCTGAGTCTGGAAAAAATGCTTGATATCATGATACCAAGGTTTTTCGTCTGACGTTTCATCTGTTGTAAACACATGAGCTGGTGTATCCAAGTATCGTATTATGATACGGAGCACATTGTTACAAGTATTCACTTGATACATAGAATCCAAAGTGGCTAAAGCATCCACCATCTAATTTTCATCTCTAGGAATATGATGGAATTTAACTTTATTAAAGAAATGTAACAATCTTCTAGCATAATCTTTGTAGGGAATCAATCCAGGGTGACGAGTATCCGATTCTCCTTTAATATGATTTATTACTATAGCCTCCTCGTGACCCATGATACAAGCTTCATACTCTTCCATATTATTAGTGCAATCAAATGTCAACCTTGTAGTAAAAGGTATATGCGATCCACGCAGAGTGATAATCATAACACCAATTACTTTGCCATAAGCATTCATAGCTCCATTAAACACCACACCTCACCGGGATTCAGGATCCGGACCTTCTTCAGGAAACAATTCATCACAATATTTCACTTTTAGAAACATAACATCCTCATAAGGGAAATCATATTTAGCAGACTGATAATAATCGACCGGTTGGTGAGCAAGATAATCTGCTAACACACTGCTTTTTGTAGCCTTCTGAGTACGGTATTCAATGTCATATTCAGACAACAACATCTTCCAACAGGAAATTCTCCCATTAAGAGAAGGATTTTCAAAAATATACTTAATTGGATCCATTTTGGAAATCAACCAAGTAGTATGATTCAACATATACTACCACAACCGCTTTGCCTCCCAGGCCAAAGCACAACAAGTCTTTTCCAGCATAGAATACCGTGACTCACAGTCAGTAAACTTTTTGATGAGATGATAAATGGCATATTCCTTCTTCCCTGTTTCATCTTGTTGTCCCAAAATACAGACCATAAAATTATCTAACATTGTCAGATTCATAATCAATGATCTTCCTTCAACAGGAGCGAGCAAGATACGAGGTTCAAGCAGGTACTCTTTAATACTTTCAAATTCCCTCTCGAAATCATCTTTCCACACGCAACCCTAATCTTTCTTTAACAACTTAAACATCAGCTCACATGTTGCAGTCATATGGGAGATAAATATTGAAAGGTAATTCAAACGCCCAAGGAAGCCTCTAACTTGCTTTTCAGGTCTTGGCGCGGGCATTTCTTGAATTGCTTTGACTTTATCAGGGTCAACTTCAATCCCTTTTTGGATGACAATAAAAACTAACAATTTCCATGATCGAACGCCGAAGGTACATTTATTTGGATTCAAGCGGAGATGATACTTCCTCAAACCCCGAAACAATTTCAACAAATCTTCTATATTTTGTTCTTCAGTCTGGAACTTAGAAATCATATCATCAACGTATACCTCAATTTCCTTGTGCATCAGATCATAAAATAGGGTTGTCATAACCCTATGGTACGTTGCACCAACGTTCTTCAACCCGAAGGGCATCACTCTGTAACAAAATGTTCCCTAGGGTGTAATAAACAATATTTTTTCCATGTCCATAGAAGCCATCCTAATTTGATTATATCCAGAAAATCCGTCCATGAACGAGAATACTTTAAAATTTTGTACTGTCAACCAACATATCAATATGTGGAAATGGAAAGTCATCTTTTGGACTACCTTTGTTTAAATCTCTATAATCTACGCACATGTGAACTTTTCTATCTTTCTTCGGTACTAGGACAATATTGTTGATCCATTCAGGGTATATTGATGTCACAATAAAACTGATATTAATCTGCTTTAATACTTCTTCTTTAATTTTCACTGCCATATCAGGGTGAGTTCTTCACAATTTCTGCTTGTTTGCGGACATTCTGGCTTTAGCAGAAATGATGTTCCACAAATATCTGTATCCAAACCAGGCATGTCTTGGTATGACCAAGCAAAGATGTGCACATAATATTTCAACAATTAAATCAACCTGCTCTTTACGTAGGGATGCAGTAATTCTCCAATCTTGACTTCCTTTGGATATTCCTCTGAACCCAAATTGATCATCTCAAACGGCTCTTTATATGGCTGAATAGCACTTTCCTCATGCTCAAGAAACGTGAAACTTCTTCTGGAATTTCATCATATTCTTCTTCCTCGGCCCCACACACAGGATATTCAAAGTTGGGAGAGGGTGCAGGGTCAGTGTATTTAACAGGTTTTTAAATTAATCTGTACATATGGTTTATGATTGCTTTTAGAAACTGACACACAAAGCAAGTGATTATGCAGATTATAGTTATTATTTTTTTTGAAAAGTTTTTTTTTCTAATTACCATTTTCCAAGAAAAAGTATAAAATAAAGACACAATTTGGGAATTAAAGACAACTTTTATTATTGATTTTAAAGATCAAAGCAAACAGATAAGTCCATACAATATCAACTTTCACGTTGGGCAGAGTGAAAGATTTTTGAAAATATTAACAAAAACAAATTACTTTGAGACATGAATGCAAGAAGGAACATCAATGGTGATCTAATTCTGGACTCTAACTCCATGCATCATATAGACCGGCATCTCTTGCTCTGCTTCATCCTCCATAATAGCATTGATCCTAGGAATATTTGGATGAAGATAACCCCTGCTATGAAAGATATCCTGATATTTGGTCAAAGAAGACTTCGGTTTCATGTTCTTACCTTTATCATTCTTCATAGAGAATCCCAAAGCAACTTTATTCTTGTTTACAGGTGGATCAACAATCTTCCCCCATACCTTACTAGGGCCATTACATACTACCTGTTGAGAATATTTAAACTAAGCTATAAAATTATCATTTCCTCTTATATTATCAATGGATAAAGCATGGAACTGGGTTCCAACAGTATCTTCATCCGATTACACAATAATGAAAGAGGATAAATGAGATATTAACAATGCATGTTCTCCATTTATGATGACCACCTTTCCTTCACGCACAAACTTCAGCTTCTGGAGTAAAGTTGAAGTGACAACCCATGTCTCGTGTATCCACGGTCGTCCCATTAAACAGTTGTAAGCGGGCACAATATCCATAACTTGGAAAGTAATCTTAAATAAATGTGGCCCTATATGAATACGAAAATCTACTTCCCTGATGACAGACTTCCTTGATCCATCGAAAGCTTTCACAGTTATGCCACTTGGGCGCATGGGAGTTCCTTGGTACTTCAGCTTCGTGAGAGCGCTCCTCGGTATGACATTTAAAACGGATCCATTGTCAATCAACATATTTGACAATGAATCATTCATGCATTTCATATAGATATGGAGAGCCAAGTTACGATTCCTTCCTTCATCGAGAAATTTGTCATCACAGAAACTCAGGTTATTACAAGATATAACATTCCCTACCACATTGTTGAATTGGTCCAAAGGCATATAACTTTCCATGAAAGCTTGATCCAATACTCTCATCCAAGATTCCTTGTGGGCATAAGAGTTCATTAGCAAGGCTAGAATAGATATCTTTGATGGAGTCTGCATCAATTGATCTACGACCCTGTAGTCGCTCATCTTGATCATCTTCAATATATCATCCACATCTTTCTCCATAGTAGTACCACTAGATTTCCCCACTTCTTTATTGGTTGTAACACTTTCAGCAATCCTTATATCAGCATTAACACTCCCCCAAATGACAGGTGCGAAAACAGGGCTACTGCGGGTCACTCGACTGAATTCATCAATATTATTGACAACAAAAAAAGGTTGGATGGAAATTTCCACACCATCCTCTAAGATTGTAGAATTGTATTTTTATGCCACGACTTTGTCTGATTCGTAAGGCACAGGACTCAACAAGCAAATCACCACTGGAGAAACAAATGGCTTGCTATGAAATTTAATCTCTATTGGGGAGGGTGTAGCGGGAGAAATGTTGAGACAAAGCCATTAGATTGACTTGACTCACACAAATCAAAATAAAAATCGCCACTGTGCTTTATTGTTTCTAAAGGAATAGGAAAAGAGAAAATAACCCAAAAAGAGGGGTAAAGAATCTAAGTTTGGGGGGTTGGTTATGCAAAGGGAAGGTATTAGCATCCTAAACATCTACGATACTCCGTAGGAACCTCTTTGAAAATTTGTGTATTTTGGATTTAAAAGTGTTGTATAAAAAAAGATGGTGGAGATGAGAAAATAAGTATTTTTTTTATGATTTTTGCACCCGCCGCAGTTGTGAACCTTTAGTTCCTACATACCACCTTCTGTGCAATAGGGGATCAGGGTACTCGTAGTTCACCTTTAAAAATTTTAAAACACAAGTGTGTTGGTTATTTTTAAGAGATAAGACATCATCATTGTATCCGATTGGAAAACATACTTACTAAACAAGCAAGGACAAAATAACCTCTTGAGAATCAAACTTAAAATGCATTAACTCTTCATAAAAATTGGGCAGAGTAACGACGGTATACAAATAAATTCCAGATCACAGACAAAACATGCAATTAAAAAACCTGCACACAAAGCAAACAAACAAACAGCCGAATGTCTTGGGGTAAACCCCAAGAGCTCCGGACAAAATAAAAGTTGAGGTCACAAGGTTTTAAGGTTGGTCAAGGTCTCTAATCTTAAGTCCAAGAAGTCCATCACTCCATAATGCTAAGGATAATAACCAAATAGTTCAAGTAACATTAATGTTTTTTATGGTTCAAGTTGATTATTAGGTATATTCAAAAAGAAATGAAAAGCTCAAGTGAGCAAAGTAAAAACGACATAAAAGTAAATGCTCAAATGAGCAAAGATGAAAATACCATGAAATGTAAATGCTAAAATAAATTTGCTTATAGTAAATGCATAAAGTAAAAGCACAAAATAAAGTCAATTGTTAGAAATTAGAGGTTAGTTTACTGGCCATCTGGAAACTTGCATTTGAAACTCATTATAAAATTGATAAAATCAAGATCTCTCAACAACAAGTTTCATTTGATTTATGTCAAGTATATCATCCATTTAAAATTCTCAAGGCAACAATAAATGGTCAAAAATGTTTAAGTGATTCACTTTGACCAAAATTTGTGAAGATTCATTAGAGGATTGATAAAACCAAAGCCTCCTAACAACAAATCTCAAGGTTATTGGATCAAAGGATTCAAGTTAACATACTTGGGCTTACAAACATGGGTTTGGGCCACGAATGATTATTTCTCAAATCAGGACAAAATTTAGCACTATGTTAAGCAATCGTAAGTGGACTTATATAGAAGTCGCACCTCTTTTGAGGTCGGTCAATAACAATCTATGTACTATTTTTTTTTTGAGAAATGATATATAAATTATTCTCAAATAACATTTAGTATAATAAGAAGGATAAGATGAAGAGGGATGGGGATAAGAATCCAACCACATTTGAACCCAAAATCATTCATCCATTTTTTTGGAGTTAACCTCAACATCATGGATCCAATAATATTAATAAAGCTCATGATCAAAATTTCATAGTCGAAGATCAACCAAAATATATTCAAAATAAAATTGTATTTAATAATAAAGAAAAAGATTTTTAAAAAGATTTTAAAATGAAAATAAGAGGACAAAATAACAACTATACTCAAAACATCCAAGAAAAATCAAATAAGACCATAAAAAAATCAGAAATGAGCTTAAATATTTATATAAATTTTTTGGTAATTTTTAAGGTCAGAAACTATTTTTAAAATTAAAAATAAATAGGAAAAAATAATTTTGAAAAATAGTAAAGTCAGAAATAAAAATAAAATGAATTCACCAATATTTGTCAAGAGGTCATTGGATCCTTCCATACCCTTTTTCATAATTCAAGAATTAAGAAAAGTATTTTTAAACATTTAAAATAATTTAATGAAAGTGAAATATTATAAAAAATATTAAAACATATAATAAAATAGTTAAAAAATAATAATCAGCAAGAGAAAAATTAAAAGTATTTTTCATATTTTTTTCATATTTTTTGAAGTTAAAATGGATTTTTAATGGATTTTTGAAGTTTAAAACAACTAAATTATAAAAACCAGAAAATGAAATAAAGTCAAAAAAATGTGGACCAATAGATGAGAGTCAAAACGCGTTAGTAAGCTAATCCGATAGATCAGACGCATTGTGCATATCATGGTCTTTAGTGAATAAAACACATAATCATTAATTAAATCAGATTTGAAAAAAATGCATGGCACGCTTTCATTGGCTGAGCGATGACACGTTGGTCATCTTTGACCTCCGGACACGAGATTTGCAGGTCCCTGAAATGGTAAAATTAGAGCCCGAGACCGGTACCATTCGCTTCGTCTGTTCAAGACGATTCCAATGCTACCCTTGTGAAAAATTTATATAAGGTGTAGCTCAATCGTTTTGGAAAGGAAGATTTGAAAAGGGATTTGAAATTTCATGTTCAAGACACACTTCCAGTTAAAAATAAATGTTGTGACTAGAATTAGAATGATGAGAGCTCGATAACAGTATCAAAGTTTGAGAGAATTGATGAAGGAATCTACCTATTGAAGTTCAAATACAGAGCTCTAAAAATTGACTTGCCAGAACGATTTATGAAGTCTTATAGCTTGGTTCTTCTCCTGTTAGCTTCAGTGAGGTTCAAGGATGGTGAATTGACAAAGAAAATGAATTGAGGAAAGCTGTAAAAGCAAATTTGAAGTTGCAGAAAATTGGGTTCAAGAAGAAGTTTGGTAGCATGATTCTGGCACTCTAAGCTTGAGAAAATGAATAAGGTATGACCCTCTTTTTATAGGGAAGCTTATGGAATGCATAAGCGTGTGAAATGATGAAGTTTGGAAGGAAATCGTGTGAAGTTGCTAACATGAAAAGTGTGACTTCTATTTTTCTCAAAACTCATCCAAACCTTGTGTTTCAATGTACTAATCACTTATGGAAGTTCATTAAACATGATTAGAAGAAAAAGCGCGCATAAATTCTGTGTTTAGAAGCCAAATCAAGGATTTCAAATTTTTACTTTTGGAGAAAACTTCAGTTTCAAGGTACCATGCTCAAATCCATGGTGTGCACGATTTAGGGGACCTCAGGACTTGATTCTTGATGCATTGGAAAGATGAGATCACCAACTTTATAATGTGCAAAGAATGGAATCAAATGGATGCTTGACCTGAAAGTTATGATGAGTCAAACTTGAGAAAAAGTGGTTGACTTTTGTAGTTAGAAAAATTCTATGTTTTTCTTCAAAAAATGACTTATGATGTCTTGCATCCAAACATGAACTTCCATTTGAACTTCTTCAATAAACCCCTTATATCTTTGAACTATCTTTTCCAACTGGAGGCATGATGAATCATAATAGACTTTTTCATGATAATACTTCAAAGTATCTTCAATGATGAAGCTTGAATCTCAATGAAGCTTTGTTGAAGAAGGCCTAGAAATCAACTAATGAACCTATAGATAAACCTTAGGGAATGTGTTGTGCTTTCACCTATGATATCAACAATTACGACAAACATTCCTTGTTTTTATTAGTTAAAAGTTAATCAATACAAAACATAGATGATCACAAAAATACAAGTCAAGGTGCTTGGTGATTCCTCATGAGAAAAGCTAAAGATAAGGAGATGAGCCAAACCCTAGTGTGACTTTGTTATGATTGAGTTGATATGATATGATAGAGGAATATTAGGGACAAAAATTGGGGTACAACAGCTGCCCTTATTTAAGTGTCTTGTATTCAGAGATGCGAAGGATAAAATTCTTCATGTTGACGCGATTGAAGATACTTAAATATAAAATAAACCCAATTTTTGGCCCTAAGGTGCCATGCAATGCTTATGATTATGAGTGCAAAATGAACAAATTTAAAAAAAGTACGCAAGAACCCACTTGGGATGGAGTAAATAAAAACAGGGATCAAAAGAACAACCCGGCCAGGAAAATAAATCACTGGTCAACAAGAGACCCGACTCTATTGTGGTAAAGCCAAAAGAGGAGATAAAGCGTCATCAAGTGAAAGATTGAGGAGAGAAGGTAAAGGATGAAAGTGATCGACAAATGACTGCGAACTATCCACTCACTGAGGAGATAGCAAAAAAGTAACGTCGACCCACCGGGGAAAGAAGTGGTAAGATAATACCAGTAAATACCAATATTAGGGTGGTAATAGTGATCAGTACCAGTACTCACGATTGGGAACAAATGAACTTCTTCAGAGTAATAGAATCCTGTAGCGATAAAAAAATGTAGCGGGGTAAATCGGAGATCGAATTATTAATTAATTCGTCTCACAAAAGCAAGAGTCGCCACCGCGCTTTATTATTTCCAAGGGAAAAGGGAAAAGAGAGAAATAAAACCCTAAAGTATGCAATGCAAAATAATACTTTTAAAAGTAATGAAAATACAAGGCGTTTTGAAAAGAGATCTATGGTTCGGGGGTTGGTTATACAATGGGAAGGTACTAGCACCCAATGTATCTATAGTATCCTATAGGAACCTTTTGAAATATCTGTTTATTGAAATTTGTTTGTTTGATTAAAAAATAAATTGTTTTGGCCGAAAAGGGGTACGGACGGGTTTTTGAAGATACGACAACCTAATGTCGAAGTTTTGACTTAAACGGTATGAGTTTTGAAGAAAATTGAATATTTGGGGAAAAATTATCTTAAGTTTTGATGAAATGAAGATATTCGCGTGATTGGATTTGAGGACATGAAGTCAACAAATTTAAACATTTTTTCTCTTGGATTTAGATGTAAACAGAATAACCAAATAAAGATGAAATAATCAAACAAAAAACTAGATAGATAAAGATTAAGTAGCTAAGTGATATATGACCATAACAATGATTGAATAAACAGACGAAATGGCGTGAACATGCATTTTTTTATATTTTTTCGTTTAATATGTACAAAGCAAGAGAATTAATTAAAGAAAATAAAATGGTTTTTTAATCTTCTATTTTTTATGTATTTTTTTAGTATTAATAAGCGAATAATAAAACAAACTAATGTCTTGTACTAATTCAAGTGTTTTAACTAATTTTTTATATACCAAGCCTTAATTAGTAAAAAAAAAGGTATTATTCATTAGGAATTAACATAAATAACATTAATATATTTAAGTAAACTATATATGAAAAATGGTATATTATTTAGAGTTATAAAAAAAAGTAAATCAAATTTGGTTTATGAATGTTTAAAACAAAAATGAAAGGAAAACAAAGAAATGGGCCAAAGAGTTTTTTTAAGGGGCCCAAATTAAGAACCAACAGAAAATGGGATGGGGGGTGTGCTTAAGGAAATTCGCTGGGTTTCAGGCCTAGGAAACGGGTTAAGGCCCATTCATTTCTCACAATGTTTAGGGTTAAACATTTGTCTTAGTTTGGGGCAAAATAGATTAGGGTTACAGCGCCGTTCGTTCATCCTTGTTCGTCTTCTTCGTTTCTCTCATGCCCTCGCCTCTGAGTTCTCCCTTGCCCATGGCCACCGGCATCTCCGAACTTCTTCTTCCCTCCAACAAAATGCTAGGGCGACAGATTCAAGGTAACAATCTTCATTTTAATTTCATTAGGGTTTTATTACTGCATGTTATGATCTCACCCCTTATTTTCTGACTTCATATGTTATGGTTATTTGAGGTACATGAAAGAAATAGAGGGAGAGACATTACCTTTGGAGACGGAGGAAGAAAGGGTGGAGAAGAGCTGTGGCGGCCAAGGAAGTGAGGGACGAAACGCGTGATGCTTGCTTTGACCCTGGTATTCGTTTCTTACTTCTTTTGTTTGGTGATGAAATCCTGAAAACAAATCTTTATCCTCTTCCTCTTGGTAGCCTTTATATGCTTCTTTTCCTTCTTCTTTCTGTGGGCTTGCTGAGTTGTCTTGATGATGATTATCTGAGAGTTTGTTGCCTTTTGAATAACTTTGCTTGTATGAACATTCTGAGTTGTCTTGAAACGTCGGACCCTGTAATGGTTTGAGTTGCTTGACAAATACGGTCTTGGATTATGTTACAGGTTCAAAGCTTAAGCAGGTTATTAGGCTTTGTGTTATTTGTTTGTGTTTTGATGTTGTTTGAGATATGGCCTTCAGCAGGTTGTGTTTACTGGTTTTTAACTTGGCATGATTTGTTGGTGATGGCTTGTGTTGTTTGATGGTTAAGGCTTTTACAGGTTTCAACAGGTTATGGTTTGAAAGGCTTAAGGCTTTGGTTGGACAGTCTAGTGTTTACTGGTTTTTTAGGCCATGGTTATTGGTTTTGGTCTTGAGACAACAGGTTCTTGAGGTTTTTGTCTTGAGACAACAGGTTCTTGAGGTTTTTGCTTTGAGACAGTAGGTTCTTGAGGTTTTTGTTTTTGAGACAGCAGGTTCTTGAGGTTTTTGCTTTGACCTTGAGAATTTTTTTTGGTATTTGTTTGACAGTTTTTGATTTAAGGCCTCCAAACAGGTTTTGAACTCTGAACTTTTGCTTGAGAAGTTTATTATTTTATATCAGTTGGTTCGCTTGGCTCTGATGGTTCAGGTTCTTGTATATTTAATTTTTTTGATACCTCTGCCCTCTCTACTGTTTCATTCAGTTTGTATCCTTTTTCTATGCTTCCCTTTTTTGCTGTGTTACTGCAGTTTGTTTTCTATATCCTTTTCTGCATAAGGCCAAAATCTGTAAACCCACACTCTTTTCTCTCTTCTCTCTCCTTAGTACAGTTTGACATTAAAAAATGATGTTATGTACTTGTGTTCTGAAAAAGCAAAGCTGGAAAATGATGAAAAGTAGAAATATTTGCTTGCATATGGTTTTGATCTGCACACTTCCTTCTTTGCCATCTGCATTGTTACAGTATGGAGCCTTGTGTTTTTGACCTCTTCCCATACATTGGGTAGTTTACGTTGGACTTTGGTTTTGAAAATGTAACTTTGACTTGCATATGCTGTTGGTTTTGAAATATGCAGTTTTGACAAAATTGAATTTGTGCAATTGGTTTTGAAATATGCAGTTTTGACAAAATTGAATTTATGCATATTTTTAACTTGTGCATTCATATTTATCAATAAATATTCATCCCTTTTTATGAACCGGGAGAAATCCCGTGATTTGCAAAGAGGGTAAGAAAACTGATTCCAGCCGTTTGCTTTTAATGATGAACTCCAAATTAATTGTCTGCTTTTAATTATATCTATTTCTGACTTTTTCTTTTAATTCTCTGCAGGTAAAATCAAATGAGCATCAAAGAAGTATTGGATAGAAGATGAAGATTTAGAACTTAGAAAAAATTAGGATAGTTTTTATTTCACTTTAAACATTTGTAAAAATTATCATTGTAAATACTTTGTAAATAAATACAGTATTTAAACAACAATTGTAACAATTAGAATAAAGATGAATAAAACTCTATTATTTTACCAATTAATTCTTTTCTTCTTTCCAATTATTTACTTCATCATTTATAATTCTTTAAATTATAACAACTGAAAATGAATTCCAACTATTTAAATTCAGAATAATAAATAATTAAATAAACATCATTGATCAATTAATAAACTTCTTTTCAAATATTTAATTTATTATTTATAATTCTTTAAATTTTATAATAACTAAAAATAAATTCCAATTATTTAAACTCAGAATAATAAATAATTAAATAAATATCATTGATCAATTAATAAACCTCTTTTCAAATATTTACTTCATTATTTATAATTCTTTAAATTATATAATAACTGAAAATGAATTCCAATTATTTAAACTCAGAATAATAAATAATTAAATAAACATCATTTTAAGCATTGATCAGTTAATGAACTGGGCATTTCAAAAATAACCAGCTCTCGATTTGAAAAAGTTATGAATTTAAAATCTGCTTTGAAAATTGATAAAAATAGGTCAAAACACTTGCAATGTAATGATGCAGATGGGAGATGGTATCTTAGGTCAAAATTTGGGGTACAACAGCTGCCCCTATTTAAGTTTCTTCTATCTGGAGATATGAAGATTAAAATCTTCATCTCGAAGAGATTGAAGGTACTTAAATACATAATGCGCAAATTTTTGCCCTAAGATACCGCCATTATGTTTGATATGAATGTAGTGATTGAATTCAAAGAGAAAGATATTGTATGAAAACAAGATAATGCGGGAGAAATCAAACACCAACAAAACGCAGGGACATAGATTATACACTACTGGGGAAATGAGCCATCGACTTCAAATAATAGACTCTTGACGGCGAATAAAAATTTGAGAGAATACGGACTCTGACCCTAACAAAGAAGGTATCTTGCATAGGCCATAAAAACAGATTATTGACCCAAAATATCAGTGAGTTCACAACTCAAGGTCAAAGATAGACAGAAAATATCAAATTTGCTGATAATGGATTACTGACTTCTGAAGGTAAAGATTCATAACAAACTTCTCGGTGAGATTTCCGGAGATATACTAATTAATGCTGAAATAATAATAAGGTTGTAGATACACAAGCTGCTCAAATAAAGAAGCTGCCACTTGCCGTCTTCCAAAAAATATTACGACATACAAGCTGCTCAAATAAAGAGGCTGCCACTTACTGTCGTCCAGGGATGACAATAACATACAAGCTGCTCAAATAAAGAAGCCGCCACTTGCTGTCTTCCAAAAATACTATGACATACAAGCTGCTCAAATAAAGAAGCTGCCCCTTGCTGTCGTTCAAATATGTTAATAGCATACAAGCTGCTCAAATAAAGAAGCCGCCACTTGTTGTATCCCAGAAAAATAATAACGTACAAGTTGCTCAAATAAATAGACTGCCGCTTGCCGTTTTCTAACGATGTCTATAACGTACAAGTTGCTCATGAAGAGACCGCCGCTTGTCGTTTTCCAAAAATAATAACGTACAAGTTGCTCATGAAGAGACCGCCGCTTGTCGTTTTCCAAAAATAATAACGTACAAGTTGCTCATGAAGAGACCGCCGCTTGTCGTTTTCCAAAAAAAAATAACGTACAAGTTGCTCATGAAGAGACCGCCGCTTGTCGTTTTCCAAAAATAATAGTAACGCACAAGTTGCTCATGAAGAGACCGCCGCTTGCCGTTTTCCAACGATGTCTATAACGTACAAGTTGCTCATGAAGAGACCGCCACTTGTCGTTTTCCAAAAATAATTCAGAAGGAAATTGCGATGATACTGGCAGAGAATAAAATCTTCGTCAAAGAGAACCATGAATCAATCCTTCCCGAGGAGATCACATATTTAAATGTGCAAAATAAATGCACCATTCGTCTTGGTCGCGACTTCACTGGGGAAAATCATGAGATAGCCTATGCAAGAGGCAACAACTCCCTCCAGGAATAAACCAGAGAGAAACAGTCAAACAAGACTCCACCCAATGAGAAAGTAACTCGATTGGGGGATTCATCCTATCCAGAAATGGACAAGGTAGGCTAAATCAAAAATCATCCACGAGGATTAGCTCAGTTGGGGAATTTAGAAAGGAAACACATTTTCTGCCTAAGCTTAACCTTCTACTTGGAAAGAATATGTACATTGTCTTAAAAACAAAGTATACAACCCAAAATCAATTGGCAAATGTGAATATGCATGCGTGATATAAGTGTAAATGAGTAAATGAATGTTATGCTGACAAAACAAACAGATGGAATAACTTGAAGACGAAAAGAGGTCACGAAAAGATAGATACTCGGCCAATCTTAAAAAGACGGAAAATAACTGGAACTGGAACCACAAAGCAACGTCGGAGCGTATCACGCTACAAGGCTCAAGTCTTCTGAGGAGAAAAGTATTTAAATCCATTCTTCTAATACCCATAGACCACTGGCATGAGACAAAACGTACCACACTTCAGAAATCTGCTCAAATAAAGATAACTGAAACAAAGCTTAACTGGAAATGCTGGGGAGTCACCAAGCTTAGTACCACTAGAAACACAAGTTTACACAACCAACACCTCATGACGATTTTGAAACGAAACATGCTCATCATGCAAGGATAAAATACTGTACTGTTTTGCATTTCATGGCTTGACCATCCTCGAAACAACTGTTAATATTCCTTTCATTATTCACGACACATTTTCAAAATAAGAATACTTTAAATAACTTTGTTTCAAATATTTTCGTAAAAATTAAAATTTTGCCCACAAAAGGTAAATGCTCCAATTTCATTAATAAGATGGTAGTTCGCTAACAACGCGACTCCAACGGTTTACAAAAGTTTGGGAAATAGTACATGAAAGAACGGGTTACATAAAAACAATGATCACTATTCTCCCTGACAACTTCGAATTCCGAAATGTGCTCAAATGCCACAGCCGGTCTGACCAAAAACCTGCCTAAACCGCCCCTTCGGGTTTTCAACTTAGCAAACTGTCAACTCAAACCTAAGCGAAATATCTCTTGACCGCATCGGCGTTCATGGAGCGCGGGAGCTCTTCACCGTCCATATTTGTGAGAATTAAGGCACCTCCAGAGAAAACTTTCTTAACGACATACGGTCCTTCATAATTCGGAGCCCACTTGCCCCTAGAATCAGGTTGGAAAGATAATATCTTCTTGAGCACAAGGTCACCTTCTCTGAACTCGCGTGGTCGAACCTTCTTATCAAAAGCCTTCTTCATTCTCTGCTGATACAATTGACCGTGACACAATGCTGTCAATCACTTTTCTTCAATTAAATTCAACTGATCATATCTACTTTGACACCATTCAGCCTCAGAAAGTTTAGCTTCCATCAACACTCTCATAGACGGAATCTCAACCTCTACGGGGAGCACTGCTTCCATACCATAAACTAGGGAAAATGGGGTTGCACCTGTCGAAGTTCGAACTGAAGTACGGTATCCATGTAAAGCAAACGGAAGCATTTCATGCCAATCTTTATAAGGTACCACCATCTTCTGGACAATCTTCTTGATATTCTTGTTAGCAGCTTCAACTGCCCCATTCATCTTCGGTCTGTAAGGAGAAGAATTATGATGTTCGATCTTGAACTCCTCACAAATCTCTCTCATCATCTTGTTATTCAAATTCGAACCATTATCAGTGATAATCTTTTTCGGGATGCCGTATCGACAAATGATCTGATTCTTGATAAATCTGACTACCACCTGTCTGGTTACATTAGCATAAGATGCTGCTTCCACCCATTTAGTAAAATAATCAATCGCTACCAAGATGAAACAATGACCATTTGAAGCTTTGGGTTCAATCATTCCAATCATATCAATGCCCCACATAGAGAAAGGCCAAGGTGAAGAGATAACATTAAGGAGGGTCGGTGGCACATGTATCTTGTCCGCATAAATCTGGCATTTATGACATTTCTTCACATATTTGCAGCAATCAGATTCCATTGTCATCCAATAGTAACAAGCTCTCAACATCTTTTTAGCCATTGCATGTCCGTTGGCATGTGTGCCAAAGGATCCTTCATGTACTTCTTGCATCAGCATGTCTGCTTCACGTCTGTCTACGCATCTGAGTAGGACCATGTCATAATTCCTCTTATACAATACTTCTTCATTGAGTAAGAAACTGCTTGCTAATCTTCTCAACGTCTTCCTATCTTTATTGGATGCCCCAGGCGGGTACTCTTGAGTTTGAAGAACACGTTTAATGTCATAGAACCACGGTTTGTCGTCGGTGACCTCTTCTACTGAGAACACATGAGCAGGTCTGTCGAGGCGCATAACCCAGATTGTAGGCACGTCGTTCCAACCATTCACTTGAAACATTGAAGACAAAGTAGCTAAAGCATCAGCCATTTGGTTTTCATCTCTAGGGATATGATTTAATTCCACTTTGTTGAAGAAAGTTAACAATCTTCTAGCATAATCTCTGTAAGGGATCAAACCAGGATGACGAGTCTCCCATTCTCCTTTGATTTGATTAATTACCAACGCCGAGTCTCCGTAAATATCAAGAATCTTAATCCTTAGATCCACTGCTTCTTCGAGACCCGTAATACATAACTCATATTCAGCCATGTTGTTCGTGCAGTCAAACTTCAATCTCGCCGTGAACGGGATATGAGTACCTCAGGGAGTGACAATGATTGCCCCAATTCCATTTCCATAAGAATTTACAGCTCCGTCAAAAATCAAACCCCAATGCGATTCGGGATAAGGTCCTTCCTCAGGTAACGGCTCTTCACAATCTTTAGCTTTCAAGTACATAACATCTTCATCTGGGAAATCAAACTTGATGGATTGATAATCGTCAATTGGTTGGTGAGCCAAATGATCGGCTAAAATGCTCCCTTTGATTGCTTTCTGAGTGTGATACTCAATGTCATATTCGGATAACAACATCTGCCAACGGGCTATTCTTCCAGATAAGGCAGGCTTCTCAAAGATATACTTGATCGAATCCATTTTGGAGATCAACCAAGTGGTGTGGTTAATCATATACTGGCGCAGTCGGCGAGCAGCCCAAGCTAAAGCACAACAGGTTTTCTCAAGCAATGAGTATCGAGACTCACAGTCTGTGAATTTCATACTCAGATAATATACGGCATGTTCCTTTCTTCCAGTCTCATCTTGTTGACCAAGCACACATCCCATGGAATCTTCCAATATAGTCAGGTACATAATCAAAGGTCTTCCTTCCACTGGAGGAATCAATATGGGAGGTTCAAGCAAATATTCTTTGATGCTATCAAAAGCTCTCTGACAATCTTCTGTCCACACACATCCTTGGTTCTTTCTGAGGAGCTTGAAAATCGGCCCACAGGTAGCAGTCATATGAGATATAAATCTAGAAATATAGTTCAGTCTCCCAAGGAATCCTCTTACTTGTTTTTCTGTCTTGGGTGCGGGCATTTCCCGAATAGCTTTGACTTTATCAGGATCTACCTCAATACCTTTCTGACTGACAATGAAACCCAGAAGTCTTCCAGAACGAACACCAAAAGTGCACTTGTTGGGATTCAGACGAAGTTTATACTTTCTCAAACGCTGGAATAACTTCAATAAATGTTCCAAATGATCTTCTTCAGTTTGTGATTTGGCAATCATGTCATCCACATACACTTCTATCTCTTTATGCATCATATCATGGAACAAAGCAGTCATGGCTCTTTGGTATGTTGCACCAGCATTCCTCAAACCAAATGGCATAACCCGATAACAAAATGTTCCCCAAGGTGTAATGAAAGTTGTCTTCTCCATATCTTCTGGTGCCATCTTGATTTGATTGTAACCAGAGAAACCATCCATGAAAGAAAAGACTTTGAACTTTGCGGTACTGTCGACCAATACGTCAATGTGCAGTAATGGGAAGTCATCTTTTGGGCTAGCTCTATTCAGATCTCTATAGTCTACACACATTCGAACTTTGCCATCTTTCTTAGCAACAGGCACTATATTGGATAACCACTGAGGATAGACCGTTGTAACAAGGAAACCTGCATTAATCTGTTTTTGAACTTCTTCTTTGATCTTGTCAGCCATATCGGGACGAGTCCTTCTCAACTTCTACTTAATCAGCGGACATTCAGGTCTCAACGGTAAACGATGCTCCACAATATTGTTGTCCAAACCTGGCATATCTTGGTAGGACCAAGCAAACACATCAATATACTCTTTGAGAAGCTCCAACATTTTCTCTTTGACCTCTGGGATAAGCAATGCTCCGACCTTGACTTCCTTTTTATCTTCTTCATCACCCAAATTGATCATCGTTATAGGTTCTTCAAACGGCTGAATAGTCTTTTCATCGTGCTCAAGTAAACGGGAAATTTCATCAGGAACTTCTTCGCTATCCTCTTCTTCGGCTCTGAACACAGGGAATTCAAAGTTGGGAGAGGGCATAGGATCATTGTTTTCAATGGTTAAGTCATGGATTAATCTGCACATATGATTATGCTTTATTTTAGAAATCGATTAATATGAATGTTGTACAGATGAAACAAAATATCATTATATTTTCCTATTACTACCAATTAATTTTCATTACTATTTCCCAGAAAAAGTGAAAAAATTAAACAGTAGTGGACAAAATAACATTTTTATTCATGAGGGGAAATACTTGAAACAAAGAGCCCAGACATTTTCTCTTTTGCCTTGGGCAGAGCAAAATGATTTATTTTCAACATAGCCCGACACAAATACTTTTCGCCTTGGGCAGAGCGGAATTTTTTCAAAAACCAAACAAAACATTACTCAGAAATGTGCATCACAATAGGAACATCAACAGCAATCCAGTTCTGGCAAGCCACTCCATGCGTTACAAAATCGGGTAAATCCTCTTCAGAATCGTCTCTTATTATAGCATCAACTTCAGGAGGAGTCGGATGGATAAAACCTGCGCTTCGGAAAACCTCTTGTATCGGGCGAGTAACTACTTCCTGCTTGACTCTTGTAGACACGGGATGAAAACCAAGACCTTCTCCAGACTTGTTCTCGGGCAAAGTCAACACCTGGCCCCAACCCTGAGCCGAACCACTTTCAACCACTCGTCGCGCATCCTCAAAAGAAGAAATAGATGTCCCTTGCTTCTTCGCTTCATTATTAGCAACAGATAGAGCTTGAAATTGGGTTCCAACATCCTCATCAGCATCAATAAAAGAGAAAGATGACAAATGGCTTACCACCATAGCCTGCTCTCCACCAATCATTACCAGCTTTCCATGCCTTACAAACTTCAATCTTTGATGGAGCGTGGAAGTGACTGCCCCTGCATCATGGATCCATGGACGACCCAATAGACAACTGTAGGCGGCACGAATATCCATTACTTGAAAAGTGATCTGAAAAGTATGAGGAACAATTACTATAGGAAGATCTACTTCACCACCCCACTAGGTCTCATGGGAGCACCTTGATATGAGAGTCGAGATAATGTAGTTTTGGGCATTACATTTAACGACGAACCTGTATCTACCAACACACTTGATAAAGTATCATTTCCGCAACTTATTGAGATATGCAAAGCCATATTATGGTTCCTTCCCTCCTCCGGAAGCTCTTCATCACTGAAACCAAGATTGTTACACGAAGTAATATTTCCCACAATTCCATCAAATTGGTCAACCGTCACATCATGATCCACGAATGCCTGGTCCAAGACCTTCATCAAAGCTTCTCTATGGGCACCAGAATCTCTCAGTAAAGCACGCAAAGAAATCTTGGAAGGAGTTTGCAAAAGTTGGTCCACAATCTTATATTCACTTCTCTTGATAAGCATCAGAATCTCATCATCATCGGGATGTGGGATAGGTTCATTGGATCGGCCTATCTCAGCCCTTGGTTCAACATTTCTCGCTGGAATTTCGGCCGGTACGGGCCTCCTGACTTGAACTTCTGGTCTCTTCAAAGTTACTGCTGCAAAAACACGTCCACTTCTTGTAACTCTACTCACATCAGCGATGTTAACAAAAGACGGCCTTGTTGGTATAAGGACTTCTACCCCATTCTCAATCATTGTGGCATTATACTTATACGGTATAGCTTGGTCTGAGTTGTAAGGCACAGGACCAAGTGGATAAATGATCAAAGGAGCAACAGGTGCAGTCTGACTGTCGTAAACGATCTCTACTGATTCAGGCAAATTGAATTGTGGTATTATAACATTCACTTCATCCTCCGGATCTCTGTCATATGTAATAGTGATAACCCTCTGGTCTAACAATTTTTGAATATCCTCCTTCATAATAGGGCAATCAACCTCTCTTGAACAAAATTCACAAACATCATAATCATGCTGATGCCTAACAAAGGCAAGTCTTCTTAAGCTCTGATGTAACCTGATCAACGAATCTCATATGTGTTCAACTTGAAAAACTCGAAACTTTCCCGGACAACCTTCCACAATATTCACTGATGCTGCCCCATGTCGAGGCAAAGGATTATCTCTAACATTTGGGTTAACATCCTTGAAAGACAAGATACCATTCTTAATCAACCTCTGCACGTCCGCCTTTAGAGCAAAACAATTTTCAATGTTGTGCCCCGGCGACCCTTGATGATATTCACAAAACTGATCTGCCTTGTACCACGGAGAAGTACTATTTGGTGCGACATGAGGAGGTTTTGTCGTTATGAGGTTCTTTCTGATAAGAGCAGGGAACAATTCAGTATAAGTCATGGGAATGGCATCGAATTGCGGTTTTCTTGGTGAACGGTTCTGGTTGTTGAATGGATAAGCCTGTTGTCGAGGCTGCTGCTGAAATGGCCGTTGTTGAGTTGGTGGGGTTTGATGAGTTGGGGTCATCAATGCTGGGCGGACAGCCGGAGTGACTGCCGCAACGTGTGAGTAACCTCTCCTTGGTCTCCCTGGGAAGATCACGCTGACATCCTGTTCTTTTCTTTTTGGGAAAACACTTCCAAACTTCTTGATACTGCTAGACGGACTTCCTTCTTTAACCAAACGCCCTTCACGAATCCCTTCCTCCAACCGCATGCCCATACTTACCATTTCGGCAAAGTCACTGGGTGCACTGGCAATCATTCTCTCATAGTAAAAGGAACCTAAAGTCTTCAAGAATATCTTTGTCATCTCTTTCTCCTCAAGAGGAGGATAGATTTGAGCAGCAATTTCGCGCCACCTCTGGGAGTATTCCTTAAAGGACTCTCTGTCTCTCTGGGACATCTCCCGGAGTTGATCCCTGTCCGGCGCCATGTCAATGTTGTACTTATACTGGTGAACAAAAGCTTCACTAAGATCGTTGAAGTTGCGGATCCGAATGCTGTCTAAACCCATATACCACTTTAGAGCGGCACCAGTCAAACTGTCTTGAAAATAGTGAATCAACAAGTCATGATCATCAGAATATGTAGACATCTTCCTCACGTACATAGTCAAATGACTCCGAGGACACAAATCACCCTTATATCTTTCAAAGTCTGGCACTTTGAATTTTGCTGGAATCTTGACATTCGGAACTAAACAAAGGTCATGAGTGTTTTTTCCAAACAAATCCTTCCCCTTTAACGCTCTGAGCTCCCTCTGCATTTCTTGGAATTGGTCTTGAAATTCTTCCATTCTATCAAAAAGACCCAGACTTTCAGCAGGCTCGGCAGGATAAGTAGGTTCTTTCAAGTATGGCATAGAGTGAACCACAGGAGCGACAGTTGTCATCACTGGTTGCGGGAAAGGTGTCACAGACGGGATTACCGGCGGCATGGCAGTTGTCTCTGGTTGAGGAAAAGACATAGTAGGTTGAAAAAAAGGTTGTACGACAGGCTGATACCCCTCTGGCACAAAGTTGTAAGGCATTCCCCACGGAAAACCTTTTGGCATCTGATGTTGAAGCGGAGAGTTGACTTGAGTCACAGATGTTGGAACGGTGACAATCTCGGAAACCACAGTAGTTGAAGTCTGAATCTCAGCAGCTGTAGTCGATGGCTGATTCTGAGCATCCATCGAACTTTCCACTAGCGCAGTTAACTTTTCCATACCGACACAAAGGGTAGCGACCTCCTCACAAAGCTCGTGGTTTTCCTATTCCGGATCTTCCATTTTCCTCTGACGATTGGCTCGAGTATCGTATCGATGAGACAGCTTGACAAATCTATCGGAGTGGAAAAAGAAACAAGGATAAGACTCTAGAAAACATGTGAAGTGGAATGTTGGATGATGCATGATATGTGATGCAAATGATAATTCATTTTGATAATTTTTCAAGGAACTTCAATAATTTTGCACACATCAATGGTAAAGGAATTTGGAACAACAAAAACTCATTTCATTAATCAAAAGCGGTAAATTACAACTTACAACTTTGGAACAACAAAACAATAAATTACACTTTGGGATAACAACCCAATAATAAAAGCAGTAAACTACAACTTTGGAACATGAAGCCCATAATAAAAGCAGTAAATTACAACTTCGGAACATGAAGCCCTTTTACAGAGTTTTACAAAATGACATCAGTAAAATAAAACTAAGAACTAAAGGTCACTCAGAATCATCAGATGGAGGACCAAATGCCAACTGCAACTGGAGCTTCCTGATCTTCTCTTCATAAAAATCTTCCAACTCTTTCTTCTCAGCTACCAGTCGATCAATGATTTCCTTTTGTGGATTAGGAACAAGAGCAACGCTTACCGAACCTTCCTTCTTTCTCTTCCTTTCACTAGCATACTTCTTCAGTAAAGCATCCTTTTGACGAAGCTTCTCATCATGATCAATGAACCAGCCGTCTTGAATAAATAGCAAATCCTCCTTTTCCTTTAGTTGTCGAGCCAGGACCCGATTCTCATATTCAGACATATTATACTTTTCTTTCCAAGCCTCTCTCTCGGACTTCATCCTAGCAAGATTTCCTTGGTATTCTCCCATATTCTCGATAGGGATATCAACAGATGATGATGCAACAGTAGGGAATAAAGGTTTCTCAGGTTTATAGGGCATCTTGAGAGCACAAGCCCTAGCACGGACCCATTGTAGGTAAGGCTCCAAAGAAACGGCACCCCTATGTCCTAACATATCTCTCCCTTTCCTATGGATGTGGCGTCAAGCTCCTTCGATCTCCCTCTTAGCTGCCTGGTGATCTTGTCCTTCTTGTAAAAAGAAATCACTCACATGGATGTTGTTTGGCTTGTCCCTCATCGGGTATCCAAACTGACGGCGCGTGAGAACAGGGTTATATTTAATTCCACCTTTCGTACCAAGAAGAGGCACGTTAGGAAAAGCACCACAACTATCGATGATCTTCACGTCATAGTAAACTCGATTATACCAATTAATGTCGAAATGAGTGAGAGCCATAATTTTTGGCGCCCATCGCGGCTCCTTCTCGAGATCCCAGAAAACATCAGACCTAGGTAGATGAGAAACATACCACTGATACAACAACGGTGCACAACAAATAATCATCCCTCCTTGATAAGAGTTTCGAAGATGGATGGAGTAGTAGGTATCTCCTAGCAGCGTAGGGACCGGATTTCCAATCAAAAAAATTCTGATGGCGTTGATATCCACAAACTTATCAACGTTAGGGAACAAGAATAGACCATAAGCGAGTAAAGAAAAGACGTCTTCAAAGGCAATAGTATCTTTTATCTCAGCGAAATGACGAGCTTTCCTCAACAAAAACTGCGCAGACAAGCCTCAGATTTCCCCTTTTGTAGTCATGTTCTCCTCTATCTCTGACTTCTTTAAGTGGGTGATGGTCGTTATCTCGTGAGATTTGGGTTCCTCTTCTAAGCCAGAAAAAGGAACACAGTCGGTGATCTGCAAACCAAGTATGTAGGAGTACTCTTCTAAGGTGGGCATTAACTGGTAATCCGGAAAGGTGAAACATCGATACAAAGGATCGTAAAATTGGACTAACGTACCAAGGATGCCTTCTTTCATCTTGCGCTTCATGAGAGGTATAATGGACCCATATTTTTTTCTGGAAATCCGTCGGGTTCTTGATCTCAGGAATTAAACTCTTTAGTTCTTCAATCTCGGGCTCCTTAAAACTAAAACTTCGAGTGTTTCTCCTTCCAAATTCCATAATAATAGTACCTGAGATGTCTGCAAAAATCATTCCTAAGTTCCTTGAAAAACAAGTTTTTTTACAAAAATGTTGATGAATGCATGGATGAATGATAATGCAATAATTACACACAAGTTCACAAACATGGGGTCAAAGGTTCAACGTTTCGAGCATGGAGTCGAGGGTAAAGCCCATCCCAAGGTATGTACTAACGGTTCAATCACACCTGTAAGACAAGGTTCTAAGAGTTCCCAGAGTCTACATTCCTCCTTCGGATATTACCAACATCTTGATTACTCAATAATTAGCAATATTCTCAAGAGAAACTCATCCGAGCGTAGCATCGCGTAACAACTACTTCCGAATTACTCCGTTATAGTCTCCGCGCTACACCTAAAAGGCCAAGATGGGTTAGGGTTCTACGGTTCTCAATTTCTCTGGCTCCCAGGTTGAAAATAAGAATGTCTTCCCGATTACTCGGTAAATAAATATTACGTTCAAAAGGGCCTTCCATTGAGTGGGGGATCTCATGCCTCCTTCTTCGGGATTACTCCCTCAAAGTTAACATGACTATATCGCCCGTCCTATTCTTAAGTGTAACTTAATCCGGGTATAGGATTCGTCCTTTGCAAAAAACCCAAACAACCCCAATATAAACACATAATCAAACAAAACAAATAATCATAAAACAGATAAAACAAACTAGGCTTAACCCACTTAGGGATGGACCAGCAAGAGGTCAATCTGTCCCCAGCAGAGTCGCCAATTCTGTAGCGATAAAAAATGTAGCGGGGTAAATCGGAGATCGAATTATTAATTAATTCGTCTCACAAAAGCAAGAGTCGCCACCGCGCTTTATTATTTCCAAGGGAAAAGGGAAAAGAGCGAAATAAAACCCTAATGTATGCAATGCAAAATAATACTTTTAAAAGTAATGAAAATACAAGGCGTTTTGAAAAGAGATCTATGGTTCGGGGGTTGGTTATACAATGGGAAGGTACTAGCACCCAATGTATCTATAGTATCCTATAGGAACCTTTTGAAATATATGTTTATTAAAATTTGTTTGTTTGATTAAAAAATAAATTGTTTTGGCCGAAAAGGGGTACGGACGGGTTTTTGAAGATACGACAACCTAATCGAAGTTTTGACTTAAACAGTATGAGTTTTGAAGAAAATTGAATATTTGGGGAAAAATTATCTTAAGTTTTGATGAAATGAAGATATTCGCGTGATTGGATTTGAGGACATGAAGTCAACAAATTTAAACATTTTTTCTCTTGGATTTAGACGTAAACAGAATAACCAAATAAAGATGAAATAATCAAACAAAAAACTAGATAGATAAAGATTAAGTAGCTAAGTGATATATGACCATAACAATGATTGAATAAACAGACTAAATGGCGTGAACATGCATTTTTTATATTTTTTCGTTTAATATGTACAAAGCAAGAGAATTAATTAAAGAAAATAAAATGTTTTTTTAATCTTCTATTTTTTATGTATTTTTTTAGTATTAATAAACGAATAATAAAACAAACTAATATCTTGTACTAATTCAAGTGTTTTAACAAATTTTTTATATACCAAGCCTTAATTAGTAAAAAAAAAGGTATTATTCATTAGGAATTAACATGAATAACATTAATATATTTAAGTAAACTATATATGAAAAATGGTTTATTATTTAGAGTTATAAAAAAAAGTAAATCAAATTTGGTTTATGAATGTTTAAAACAAAAATGCAAGGAAAAAAAAGAAATTGGCCAAAGAGTTTTTTTAAGGGGCCCAAATTAAGAACCAACAGAAAATGGGATGGGGGGTGTGCTTAAGGAAATTCGCTGGGTTTCAGGCCTAGGAAACGGGTTAAGGCCCATTCATTTCTCACAATGTTTAGGGTTAAACATTTGTCTTAGTTTGGGGCAAAATAGATTAGGGTTACAGCGTCGTTCGTTCATCCTTGTTCGTCTTCTTCGTTGCTGTCATGCCCTCGCCTCTGAGTTCTCCCTTGCCCATGGCCACCGGCATCTCCGAACTTCTTCTTCCCTCCAACGAAATGCTAGGGCGACAGATTCAAGGTAACAATCTTCATTTTAATTTCATTAGGGTTTTATTACTGCATGTTATGATCTCACCCCTTATTTTCTGACTTCATATGTTATGGTTATTTGAGGTACATGAAAGAAATAGAGGGAGAGACATTACCTTTGGAGACGGAGGAAGAAAGGGTGGAGAAGAGTTGTGGCGGCCAAGGCAATGAGGGACGAAATGCGTGATGCTTGCTTTGACCCGGGTATTCGTTTCTTACTTCTTTTGTTTGGTGATGAAATCCTGAAAACAAATCTTTATCCTCTTCCTCTTGGTAGCCTTTGTATGCTTCTTTTCCTTCTTCTTTCTGTGGGCTTGCTGAGTTGTCTTGATGATGATTATCTGAGAGTTTGTTGCCTTTTGAATAACTTTGCTTGTATGAACATTATGAGTTGTCTTGAAACGTCGGACCCTGTGATGGTTTGAGTTGCTTGACAAATACAGTCTTGGCTTATGTTACAGGTTCAAAGCTTAAGCAGGTTATTAGGCTTTGTGTTATTTGTTTGTGTTTTGATGCTGTTTGAGATATGGCCTTCAGCAGGTTGTGTTTACTGGTTTTTAACTTGGCATGATTTGTTGGTGATGGCTTGTGTTGTTTGATGGTTAAGGCTTTTACAGGTTTCAACAGGTTATGGTTTGAAAGGCTTAAGGCTTTGGTTGGACAGTCTAGTGTTTACTGGTTTTTTAGGCCATGGTTATTGGTTTTGGTCTTGAGACAGCAGGTTCTTGAGGTTTTTGTCTTGAGACAGCAGGTTCTTGAGGTTTTTGCTTTGAGACAGCAGGTTCTTGAGGTTTTTGTTTTTGAGACAGCAGGTTCTTGAGGTTTTTGCTTTGACCTTGAGAATTTTTTTTGGTATTTGTTTGACAGTTTTTGATTTAAGGCCTCCAAACAGGTTTTGAACTCTGAACTTTTGCTTGAGAAGTTTGTTGTTTTATATCAGTTGGTTCGCTTGGCTCTGATGGTTCAAGTTCTTGTATATTTAATTTTTTTGATACCTCTGCCCTCTCTACTGTTTCATTCAGTTTGTATCCTTTTTCTATGCTTCCCTTTTTTGCTGTGTTACTGCAGTTTGTTTTCTATATCCTTTTCTGCATAAGGCCAAAACCTGTAAACCCACACTCTTTTCTCTCTTCTCTCTCCTTAGTACAGTTTGACATTAGAAAATGATGTTATGTACTTGTGTTCTGAAAAAGCAAAGCTGGAAAATGATGAAAATTAGAAATATTTGCTTGCATATGGTTTTGATCTGCACACTTCCTTCTTTGCCATCTGCATTGTTACAGTATGGAGCCTTGTGTTTTTGACCTCTTCCCATACATTGGGTAGTTTACGTTGGACTTTGGTTTTGAAAATGTAACTTTGACTTGCATATGCTGTTGGTTTTGAAATATGCAGTTTTGACAAAATTGAATGTGTGCAATTGGTTTTGAAATATGCAGTTTTGACAAAATTGAATTTATGCATATTTTTAACTTGTGCATTCATATTTATCAATAAATATTCATCCCTTTTTGTGAACCGGGAGAAATCCCGTGATTTGCAAAGAGGGTAAGAAAACTGATTCCAGCCGTTTTCTTTTAATGATGAACTCCAAATTAATTGTCTGCTTTTAATTATATCTATTTCTGACTTTTTCTTTTAATTCTTTGCAGGTAAAATCAAATGAGCATCAAAGAAGTATTGGATAGAAGATGAAGATTTAGAACTTAGAAAAAATTAGGATAGTTTTTATTTCACTTTAAACATTTGTAAAAATTATCATTGTAAATACTTTGTAAATAAATACAGTATTTAAACAACAATTGTAACAATTAGAATAAAGATGAATAAAACTCTATTATATTACCAATTAATTCTTTTCTTCTTTCCAATTATTTACTTCATCATTTATAATTATTTAAATTATAACAACTGAAAATGAATTCCAACTATTTAAATTCAGAATAGTAAATAATTAAATAAACATCATTGATCAATTAATAAACTTCTTTTCAAATATTTACTTTATTATTTATAATTCTTTAAATTATATAATAACTGAAAATAAATTCCAATTATTTAAACTCAGAATAATAAATAATTAAATAAATATCATTGATCAATTAATAAACCTCTTTTCAAATATTTACTTCATTATTTATAATTCTTTAAATTATATAATAACTGAAAATGAATTCCAATTATTTAAACTCAGAATAATAAATAATTAAATAAACATCATTTTAAGCATTGATCAGTTAATGAACTGGGCGTTTCAAAAATAACCATCTCTCGATTTGAAAACGTTATGAATTTAAAATCTGCTTTGAAAATTGATAAAAATAGGTCAAAACACTTGCAATGTAATGATGCAGATGGGAGATGGTATCTTAGGTCAAAATTTGGGGTACAACAAATCCCAACAATGAACTACCTCCCATAATGACAAGGCTACTATTCATTAGAGTAACAAATCTTAATGACGAACTACCTTCCATAATGACAAGGCTACCATTCATCGGAGTAACAAATCTCAATAACGAACTACCTTCCGTAATGACAAGGCTATCATTCATTGGAGTAACAAATCTCAACAACGAACTACCTTCCATAATGACAAGGCTACCACTCATTGGAGTAACAAATCTCAACAATGAACTACCTTCCATAATGATAACGCTACCATTCATTGGAGTAACAAATATGAATAATGAACTACCTTCCACAATGACAAGGCTACCATTCATCAGAGTAACAAATCTCAACAACGAACTACCTTCCATAATGAAAAAGCTACCATTCATTGGAGTAACGAATCTCAACAACGAACTACCTTCCATAATCATAAAGCTACCGTTCATTGGAGTAACAAATCTCAACAACGAACTACCTTCCGTAATGATAAGGCTACCATTCATTAGAGTAACAAATCTCAACAACGAACTACCTTCCATAATGACAAGGCTACCATTCATTGGAGTAACAAATATGAATCTTCTCTTGGGGGCTTTCAGATTTATTGGGGAGGTACAAGTTGCTCAAATAAAGAGAATTGTCACATACTGTTTTGAGGTGGAATTGCAATAATAATTTCCCGGCGAAAGAAATAGGACTTTTTGGGGAAATGAAATATGACTTCCTAGGGAGATGCCAATGTACTCTTGTGGAGGAGATAAAATCTTCACGTGAAAAATAAATGCATATTCTAAAACTAGGGCTCAAAGCTTGCATGAATAATATAATAATACTATTGGGGGACCATTCATTCAAACCAGAAATAAACTAAAATGAATCAGTTAACCAAAATAACACCTCATGAGAAATAAACTAAAGAGGGAAACATGTTCTGTCGAGATAAAGAGCTGGAAGGAAGGCCAAAGAAAAATTCTTCCACGAGGGATAACTTAGTGGGGAAATTGAAAGGATATACACTTTCTGCTTAAGGTTGACATTCTATTGGAGAGAAGATAACATAACTCTGTAAATAAGGGTAATACACCAACAAAATATTAATGAATGCAAATGAGCAATGATTTGCTGAATTCAACTATGCATGATGTATGTATGAATGTGTGAATGTTATCATGGATATGCTTATAAAACAAACATATAACACTGGGGATAACCAAACAAAACCAACTTGGGTACAATTAATACTCGGCCAAATCACATCAAGGACGAAAACTTCACAAGAAAGTTATCACCAACTGAGGAAACAAATTCCTATTTCGGGGCCTAACTTCACTGGGAAGGAACATAATCTCAAAATAAACGAATCGTGACAATAAATTAGTAAAGATAAAGGGATATAACATACTCCTCCAGGCTTCACCGGGGAATACCACACAAACTTCAATGGGGAAAAGAAAATGTTTCAACGCCTGTATTTCTATTGGGGATTTCAATATCGACCTCCATGGGGAAAAGCAAATGACTCAACGCCTAGATTTCCACTGGAGGTTATAATGTTTCCTTCACTAGGGAACAAGAAAACCTCATTGTTGAGACATCAACTGAGGATATCATATTGACTTCATTGGGGAGGGAAACACCACATCATCGTGGGGAAATCAAGATACATTCTTCAATATTGAGAGTGAAGATTGAACCAACTTCTGTGGGGAGAAATCATGAAACCTCACGGGGATAACAACTTAGGGATTCAAAAGTCACAATAAGAAATCAAACTTATGGGAATTTTAAATCAAACCCAACACCTGGCGAGAGAAAACCCAAAAATTTGACAACAATTTCAACACTTCTTAGAAAAGACATTGCCCTTTCCTGATTGCCTGGGATACAAACAAGGACAAGAATGCTAGCCCTGTAAAGGGCGATGTTTTGCAAATGATTTCGTCTCAGCACACAAAGAGGAAGAGATTTTCGTCTTGTGAGAGAAGACCTTACCGGGGAATTTTGAGATAGAAACTTCATACCATGCAAACCTGAAATCAAAATGAAGCAAAACTTGATTTGGGAAAAAAGGATTACAAACCCAATACTGCACCATACATCAATTGATATCATCTTCGATCATCTGAGAAGCACAAGAAGATCATACTCATTCAAGCAAAAGTGACCTGGGAGAGCCTTCATGTGGAATACATGCTTCCAAAGTTTAGAGTTCGTCCATCTTTGGGGTCACTATTTTTGTTTTCCTTGAGTCATAAAATCTAAAGCAAGAAGTAATTTTTAAATTGTTTTTAGTTTTTTTTATTATTTGATATGTTTGCTTTGACAATTACTATCAATAATAAATTAAGTGTTTGTAAGTTGAATAAAATAAGAATTGCAAAGAATTGTATAAAAGCTCAAACTTTATTAATAGGATGGTAGTCTACGAATGGAGGACTCCATAGCTAATTACAAAGTTTGGAAAATGGTAATATATATTGGAAAAGATACATTGAAATATAATGACCATTATTCTCCCTAACAACTTTGAATTCCTGGGAAGCGACTTTGGTTGAAGAGTGGTGAGGATCCAAGAAGATTGTTGCTCTAATGATCAAGTCTTGTCTGACGTAGTTACTTGCCAAGAAATCCATAACTTTTGCCTGAGTTTCCCCTACGGGTTTTCAACCTAGCGGGAAAATTTATTCTGTTTATGTCTCTAATTTTTGCCTAGACCGCCCTTTCGGGTTTTCAGCCTACCGAGACACTCCTTTTTTCCTAAGTTGCCCTTTCGGGTTTTCAGCTTAGCAAGTTGTTCTTTTATTTCTTTAGGCAATGTATTTCTTGACTGCGTCAGCATTCACGGGACGTGGGAACTCATTTCCATCCATAATTTCAAGAATCAATGCACCGCCAGAGAAGGATTTCTTGACAACATATGTGCCTTCAAAATTGGGAGTCCACTTGCCCCGAAAATCAATGTTGAAAGAGATGATCTTCCTAAGCACGAGGTCTCCTTCTCTGAATTCATGAGGTTTGACTTTATTATCAAAAGCTTTCTTCATTCTCTTCTGGTATAACTGACCATGACATAAGGCCGTCATTCATTTCTCTTCAATCAGATTCAACTGGTATACCTGTTCTGGACACATTCAACCTCTGACAACTTGGTTTCCATCATCACACGTAAAAAGGGAATCTCAACCTCAACGGGGAGAACTACTTCCATGCCGTATACAAGAGAGAACGGGGTTTCCCCTGTTGAAGTGCAGAGAGATGTTTGATACCCATGCAAAGCAAAAGGGAGCATCTCATGTGAATCTTTATAAGTAACAACCATTTTATGGATGAACTTCTTGATGTTCTTATTAGAAGCTTCAACAACACCATTCATCTTTGGCCTGTAAGGAGATGGATTGTGATGGACAATCTTGATTTCTTCACAAAGTTTTGTCATCATCCTGTTATTTAAATTCGAACCATTGTCAGTGATGATCCTGCTTGGCACATCATACTGACATATGAGATTATTCTTGATAAAATGCACTACCACCTTCTTTGTGACATTAGAATATGAAGCTTCTTCCACCCATTTGGTGAAGTAGTCAATTTCCACTAAAATGAAACAATGTCCATTTGACGCCTTTAGTTCAATCATTTAGATCATGTCAATACCCCACATAAAGAAAGTCCACAGGGAAGAAATAACATTGAGAGGCTTTTGAGGCACATGAATTTTGTCAACGTAAATCTGGAATTTATGGCACTTCTTTGCAAATTTGTAACAGTCATATTCCATTGTCAGCCAATAGTAACCTGCCCTAAGCATCTTCTTTTCCATCGAATATCCATTGGTATGGTTACCAAAGGAACCTTCATAGATTTCATGCATCAACATGTCTGCTCTGTGTCGATCCACGCGTCTGAGCAAGACCATGTCATAATTTCTTTTGTATAACACGTCCTCATTGAGGAAGAAGCTACCTGCCAACCTTCTTAGTGTCTTTCTATCTTTGTTAGATGCACTAGCCGGGTATTCCTGAGTCTTGAGAAAATGCTTGATATCATAATACCTAGGTTTTTCGTCTGACGTTTCCTCTGTTGCAAACACATGAGCTGGTATATCCAAATGTTGCACTGTGATACGAGGCACATCATTTTAGGTATTTACTTCATACATAGAAGCCAGAGTGACGAAAGCATCCGCCATCTGATTTTCATCTCTGGGAATATGATGGAATTCAACTTTATTAAAGAAGGGTAATAATATTCTAGCATGGTCTTTGTAAGGGATCAAGCCAGGGTGATGAGTATCCCATTCTCCTTTAAATCTGATTTACTACCAAAGTTGAATCGCCATACACTTCTAGAACTTTGATTCTGAGACCAATGGCCTCCTTGACATCCATGATACAAGCCTCATACTCTTCCATATTATTAGTACAATCAAATGTCAGCCTTGCAATAAAAATAATGTGTGATCCATGAGGAGTGATAATCACCACACCAATTCCTTTCCCATATGAATTCTCAGCTCCATCAAATACCATACCCCGTCGGGATTCATGATCAGGACCTTCCCCAAGAAAAGTTTCATCACAATCTTTTGTTTTCAGAAACATAACGTCCTAACTAGGAAAATCATATTTGACAGATTGATAATCATCAGCCGGCTGGTGAGAAAGATAATTTGCTAGTACACTACTTTTTATATCCTTCTGAGTGCGGTATTCAATATCATATTCATACAACAACATCTGCCAGCGGGCAATTCTTCTAGTAAGAGCAGGCTGTTCAAAAATATATTTAATTGGATCCATTGAGGAAATCAACCAAGTAGTATGATTCAACATATATTGCCGCAACCTCTTTGCCGCCCAGGCCAAAGCAGAACATGTCTTTTCCAGCATAGAATACCGCGACTCATAGTCAGTAAACTTTTTGCTGAGATAATATATGGCATAATCCTTCTTCCCTGTTTCATCTTGTATTCTCAAAATACAGCCCATAAAATTATCTAACACTGTCAGATACATAATCAATGGTCTTCCTTCAATAGGAGGGAGCAAGATAGGAGGTTCAAGTAGATACTCTTTAATAATTTCAAATTCCCTTTGGAAATCATATGTCCACACACAACCCTGATATTTCTTTAACAACTTAAATATCGGTTCACAAGTTGCTGTAATATGGAAGATAGACTCAGAAATGTAATTTAGACGCCCAAGGAAGCCTCTACCTTGCTTTTCAGTCCTTGGTGTAGGAATTTCTTGAATTTCTTTGACTTTATCAAGATCAACTTCAATTCTTTTTTGGCTAACAATGAAACCTAACAACTTCCCTGATTGAACACCGAAGGTGCATTTGTTTGGATTCAAGCGGAGACGATACTTCCTCAAACTCTGAAACAACTTCAACAAATCTTCTATATGCCCTTCTTTAGTCTGGGATTTAGAAATCATATCATCAACATATACCTAAATTTCCTTATGCATCAGATCATGGAATAGGGTTGTCATAGCCCTCTGGTACGTTGCACCATCACTCTTCAACCTGAAGGGCATCACTCAGTAACCGAATGTTCCCCAGAGTGTGATAAATGTTGTTTTTTCCATGTCCTCAGGAGCCATTCTGATTCGATTATATCCAGAAAATCAGTCCATGAACGAGAATACTTTGAATTTTGTTGTACTATCAACCAACATATCAATATGTGACAATGGAAAATCATCTTTTGGACTAGCTTTGTTTAAATATCTATAATCAACGCACATGCGAAATTTTCCATATTTCTTTGGTACATGGATAATATTGGAAATCCATTGAGGGTACACTGATGTCACAAGAAAATCGACATTAATCTGCTTTGACAATTCTTCTTTATTTTTCATTGCCATATCAGGGTGTGTTCTCAGCAATTTCTCCTTGACTTGCGGGGACTCTGGCTTCAACGGCAAATGATGCTCCACAATATCAGTATCAAAACCTGGCATATCTTGGTATGACCAAGAAAAGACGTCCACATACTCTTTCAACAATTCAATCAACTTTCTCTTTATGTCGTGATGCAACAATGTTCCAATCTTGACTTCCTTTGGATCTTCCTCTGAACCCAAATTGATTGTCTCCAACAACTCTTTTTACGGCTGAATGGAATTCTCCTCGCGCTCAAGCAACTGTGAAACCTCTTCTGGAATTTCATCATATTCTTCTTACTCTGCCACATACATTGGATATTTAAAGTTGGGTGAGGGTGCAAGGTCATTGTATTCAACATGTTTTTTAATTAATCTGCACATATGATTTATGATTTCTTTTAGAAAGTAACACATATATCAAGTGATCATGATTATTTTCAGTTATTATTTATTCCATAAGGGTTTTTATTGATTACCAATATTCCAAGAAAAAGTAGCAAAAAAAAACACAATTTGAGAATCAAAGACAACTTTTATTTATGATTTTAATAAGCAAAGAAAACAGATAAGCCCGTACAATATTAACTTTCACCTTGGGCTGAGTGAAAGCTTTTTGCAAATATTAATAAAAACAAATTACTTTGAAACATGGATGCAATAGGGAACATCAATGGTGACCTAGTTCTGGACTCTGACTCCAAGTGTCACATAATTCGGCAACTCCTGCTATTTTTCATCCTCAATAATATCATTGATCCCAGAAATAGTTGGATGATGGTAACCTCCGCTGTTGAAAATATCTTGTTACCTCCCCAAAGTAGATTTCGGTTTCATGTTCTCACCTTTATCATTATTCCTAAAAAATCTCAAACTAGCTCTACTCTTGTTCACTGGCAGATCAACAATTTGCCCCCGTACTTTACTAGGTCCATTATGCACAACCTGCTGAGCATCTTTGAATGAAGCCATATAATTATCATTTCCTCTTATATTATTGATGGATAAAGCTTGTAATTGAGTTCCAATAGCAGCTTCATCCACTTCCACAACACTTAAAGAGGATAAATGAGATATTAACAATGCTTGTTCTCCATTTATGATAACCACTTTTCCATCACGCACAAACTTCAGCTTTTGGCGTAGAGGTAAAGTGACAACCCCTGCCTCATGTATCCATGGCCATCCCAGTAAGCAATTGTATGCAGGCACAATATCCATGACTTGGAAAGTAGTCTGAAATAAGTGCGGGCCTATATGAATAAGAAAATCTACTTCCCTGATAACAGACTTCCTTGATCCATCAAAAGCTTTCACAATTATGAAACCCTGGCACATGGGATCTCTTTGACACTTCAGCTTCATCAGTTTCTCCTTGGTATAACATTTAATGCGGACCCATTATCTATCAACACATTTGATAATGAATCGTTCTTACAGTTCATGGATATGTGGAGAGCCAGATTATGATTTCTTCCTTCGTCAGGCAATTCATCATCACATAAGCTTAAGTTATTACAGGATGTAATATTTTCTACCACACTGTTGAATTGGTCCAACGACTTATCTCTTTCCATTAAGGCTTAATCCAACACTCTCATTAGAGATTCTCTATGGGCAGAAGAATTCATCAATAAGGCCATAATTGATATCTTTGAAGGAGTCTGCAACAACTGATCTATGATTTGGTAGTCACTCATCTTGATAATCTTCAATATATCACCCACATCCTTCTCTAGGGGAGCACCATTGGACTCCCTTACTTCTTTCTTATTTTCAACACTTTCAACAACTTCCTTATCGGTAGTAACAATCCCTTGAATGACAGGCGCGAAAACACGGACACTGCGAGTCACTCTACTGGCTTCAGCAATATTATTGACATTAGAAAAAGGTTGGATGGGAACTTCTACACCATCCTCTAGAATTGTAGCATAGTACTTGTACGGTACAACTTTATCTGATTTGTAAGGAACAAGACCCAGAAATCAAATCACTACTTGAGCAACAACTGGCTTGCTACAATATTAAATCTCGATAGGAGCGAACTCATTCAAACAAGGCACAATTACGTTCACCCCTTCTTCAAAATATATGTTCATTGCATAATCATCACTAGAGAACATATCTTCGTATGAAGAAAAGAATTCATCTACAAAAGCATATTCATCATCCGACTCAATCTCGGCCAAGAAATCTTCAATCACATTAACTTCATGGTAATCATCTATTTGTCCTAACACCTTGATAGTTCCATTATCCAATAACAACTGAATACCTCTTCTTACAATGGAAAAATCTCGGGAGTCCCCACAGTAAACCCGACAAGATCCAAAGTGGTGTTCTACCTGACCTTCCATGTGGCAGAAGGTAGCGTGAAATTGCACCAAGTCATCATTCATATGGCCCAAATCAAAGATCAGGAACACTCCAGGACATCCAAATACCATGTTCACTTCTTCCTTATAATCTGCCCTAGGCCTGATTATATGAATGAGGCCTTCATCCATCATTTTCCTGCAAATCAGCCTTTATCTTGTCACACCCTTGAATATCAGGACTGCAGACACCACAACTAGCAAGGTCATGTGTATAGTAACTAAACTCACAAAGGTCAGCATGCATATTTACCAAATATTATTTGACCAATTTGATATCATAAATCTGGAATTCCCCTGGACAACCAGCAAACATATTTACAACATTTGTTCATCCATGCTTTGGCAACATATTATCTTTTAAATTAGGGCTGGCATCCTTAATGGACAAAAGGCCAAATCATACCATTTTTTGTCCTTAGATTTCAGAGGATAACAGTTTTCAACATTGTTCCCTGGTGCTCCCTGATGAAAAGCACACATCTGATCTGCCAGATAATATCAAGTCAAAGGTGATGGTATATCGGGGGGTGGCCTGGTCTACACCTACTTTTTCTAAATCAATGTTGGGAGTAATTCTGCATAACTCATGGGGATAGAATCAAAAGCCTCTCTCCTATGGTTCTACCCTTGATTTCCTTGAGGGGCTAGTATTTGATAAGAGACTGTGGTTAGAGATGTATTAACAACTGGAGTTACCAAAGCAACCTGTTGATGGCGCTGATGATTTCTTCTAGGAGGATTAATCCTTCTCTCTTTAATAACATCATTTGTCTCTCCCTATTTATTTTTAGCAAAATCGTATGATGGCTTCTTCGTACTACCAGAATTTTCATTTCTTTTGCAAGCTACCTTCCCTTATAGCTTCTTCCAAACGATCACCCATTCCCACCATCTTGGTAAAATCACCTGGCATACTCGCCACCATTCTTTCATAATAGAAAGCACCTGGAGTCTTCAGAAAAATCTTCGTCATCTATTTTTCTTCCATTGGAAGAACCACCCGGGTGGCTACTTCACGCCGTCTCTGTGCATATTCCTTAAATGACTCTTTGTCCTTCTGGACCTTTACCTTGAGTTGATCATGGTCAGGTGCCATGTCCATATTATATTTGTACTATCTGATAAACTCTTCACCCAAGTCGTTGAAAGTATGAATATTAGCACTATCCAGGCTCATGTACCATTTCAATGCTACACTAGTCAAATTATCCTGTAAAAAGTGAATTAATAGGCGTTGATCATCAGTGTGAGTAGACATCCTTATCACATACATAACTAAGTGAGCACAAGGACAAGCATTTCCCTTATACTTCTCGAATTCTAGCACTTTGAACTTTGCATGTATTTTCACATTCGGAACCAGACACAAATCATTCACATTCTGCCCAAATAGTTCTTTTCCTCTAAGGGCCATCAACTCTTTCTGCATCTTATCAAACTGGTCCTGAAAATCGTCCATTCGATCATAGAAACCTAATATTTCACTTGGTGGAGGAATAGGGCAATAAAATTTGTCATTAGCAAATGGTACAACATTCACCGATGGAGGTGCAACATAGTGAGTCTCATTTCTAGCAGCAGGAGTAATATGTACCACAGGCGGTGCAGAAGCAGCAGATGCTTGGGTAAGTGGAGCAACTTGAGCATCTTGATTATGACCTTTTGGCATGAATATCTTTGGAATTCCCGAAGGATATTTCTGAGACATACGATTTTGAACAATAGTGACTGGAGTAGCAGAAGCAAGAACTGTCGGAGCTTCCGAAGTAACTGTTGTCTGTTGAGGTTGAGCAAGTGGTGGTTGATTATGAGCAGCCACCAACGATTCCGTCATAGCAGTGAGATTGTCCATACCGGCCTTCAGAGAAGAAACTTCTTCGTGAAGCTCGCGATTTTCTTATTCTAGATTATCCATCTTCCTTCTGAAATTGGCCCAAGTATTGCACTGATTAGACAATTTTCTATTACAGTAAAGAAGCTCAGTAAGACACCTGGGTATGAACATAAATGCAATAATATTTGAAAGATGATGCATGATGTGAAATGCACATGATTTATTTTATTATTAATGTTTTAAGGAACTCAAATATTTATAGACAACTTGTAAATATTAAAGTACTAACATATTTGAAATACTGAAAATCTCATTATAATAATTTCAAAATGGATTACAGCTTTTAGTAAAAGTTTTAATAATCCCAAGTACAAGATAAGATAAGAATCTAAGATCCTAAGAAAGAAAAGCTGATGAAGATCACTCCACACACTGACACTTTCCTGTAAGTCTTGCAATATGAGTGTTCAACCGCTTATTCTCTTCTGCATACCTATTTGTGACCTCTTTCCTGTTACTAGAGTCGGGAAGTGAGCAACTAGGTACTGACTGAGCTTTAGAGGAAAATAAAATCCTCTTGCCTCTCCATCATATCTATAACACGACTCTCAAGAATCTCCATCAGGTCGTCTTTCTCCTTCATGTCTGCTCGGTAGGATACCTCTAAAGTCTGGCATTTATTCTTCCAAGCTTCCCTCCCCTGCTGCATCCTGACTAAGGAAAGCTAAAGCTATTCCACATCATCCAATAGCGAAGGAGTGGTCTTCATAAACATATCAGGCATATGTGCTTCACGGGAATACGACATCTTCAAATGGATGTCTCTTGCATGTACCCACTGATGATAAGGCTCCAAAGAAACAACCCCTCTAGATCCCAAGTCCTTCCTACCCATCCTGTAGACATGACGCCAAGACTTTACAATCTCCTCTGTAGCCTCCTTATGAACCTCTCCCTCTTTAAGGAAGAATCCACTCAGATGAATGCTATATGGCTTGTCGCTCATTGGATATACAAGTTGTCGTCGTTGAAGAAGAAGATTGTAGTTAATTCCTCCCTTTGTACCAAGAAGAGGTACATTAAGGAAACTACCACAACTATCAACAATCTCCACATAATGGTAAGCCTAATGATACTAAACAATATTTTAATGAGTGAGGGCCATAATCTTCAGATCCCAACGAGATTCCTTCCTGACATTCCAAAAAGCATCAGACCTAGGAAAGTGAGAAATAAACCACTGATACAACAAAGGCGTGCAACAAATGATCATCCCTCCACGGTAATAATCCCGAAGATGAATAGAATAATAAGAATCACCCAATAATGTAGGGACTGGGTTCCCAATCATAAATATCCTGATGGAATTGATATGCACAAACTTGTCGATATTGGGAAATAAGAACAACCCATAAGCAAGTAGAGCAAAGATAGCCTCCAAAGCAACCATACTCTTCATCCTAGCAATGTAGCAAGCTTTCTTCACTAAGAACTGAGCGGGTAATCCTCTAATCCATCCTTTGGTAGTCATGTGGGCTTCAACCTCAGACTTCCCCAAATGGATTAAACCAGCAATCTCATGAGATTTTGGCTCCCTCTCCAAACCGGTAAAAGGAACACGATTGGTAATAGGTAAACCCCGTAGATAAGAATACTCCTCTAACATAGGTATCAACTGATAATCAAGGAAAGTAAAGCATCGATAATCGAATCATAGAACTGGACCAAAGTCGAGAGAATACACTCCTTCATCCCGAGCTTCATAAGAGAAATGACGGACCCATACTTCCTCCAAAAATCTATAGAACTCTCAATCTCGGGAATCAAACTTATCTACTCATCTATCTTAGGATCTTTAAAACTGTACTTCTTAGTCTTTCTTTTTCCAGAATCCATAGTCAAAAAGTACCTGAGATATTCACAAAGAGCCAACTTTTAAGTCCCTTGAAACAAAAGGTTTCTAGAAGATGCTCATGGGTGCATGAATGCATGATTCAACAATCACATACAAGATCACAAACACAGGGTTCATAGGTTTAACATCACAAGAATAAGGTCAAAGGTACTACCCATAAAGTATGGTCTAAAACTTTATCACCTTCTGAACAAGGTTATAAGAGGTTCCCAAGGTCTACATCCTTCCTTCGGATATTACCAACATCCCGATTGACTCGGTAATTAGAAATATTCTCAAGAAAAACTCGTCTGAGCTTAGTATCGCGTGACAACCATTTACGGATTACTCCGTCATAGCTTGCGCACTACATCTAAAAGGCCAAGATGGGTTAAAGGTTCTACGGTCCTCAGTTTCAGCAGGCTCCCAGGTCTAAGGCAACAAGTCTTCCCGATTACTCGGTAAATGAAATTATAGTCAAAGGGGCCTCCACTGAGTGGGGATCTCATGCGTCCTTATTTTGGGATTACTCCCTCAAAGTTAACATGATTATATCGCCCGTACTATCTTAATTTTTCCCAAGTCCGGGTATAGGACTTATGAAAAATCACCAAGCACCCTAAAAACTAGGAAAATCTAGACAAACATATATACAACATATAATATGCAACAAACAAAAGCATATACACAAATTAACTAAGATAGGCTCAACCCACTTAGGGATGGACCAGCAATAGGTTGATCTTTCCCCAGTGAAGTCGCCATTTTTTCTGTAGTGGTAGAAATGTTGACACAAAGCCATTGGATTGACTTGACTCGTGCATATCAAAATAAAAATCGCCAACGCGCTTTATTGTTTTCGAAGGAATGGTAAAAGAGCGAATAACCCAAAATGGGGGGAGAGAATCTAAGTTCGGGGGTTGGTTATGCAAAGGGGAGGTATTAGCACCCTAAACATCTACGGTACTCTGTAGGAACCTCTTTGAAAATCTATGTATTTTGGCTATAAAAGTGTTGTATAAAAAATAGATGGTGGAGATTAGAAAAGAAGTATTTTTTTAATGATTTTTGTACCCGCCGCGGTTGCGAACCTTTAGTGCCTACGTACCACCTTCTGTGCAATACGGGATCACGGTACTCCTAGTTCACCTTTAAAAATTTTAAAACACAAGTGTGTTGGCTATTTTTAAGAGATACGACATCATCGTTGTATTGGAGTGGAAAACATACATACTAGCCATGATTATGAAAAAGGAGAGTTTGCGTCATATCAAAGTGGAGGATATGGCTTGGATTTTAAAATCAACAAGAGACTCACTCAACACCCAAGTGTAAATTATCTCACTTCATTATAAATTGTAGAAATATAGTAGCTCGCATCACTATGACAAGAGTCTGATCTTTTGAGAAAATTTTAAATTAAAAGCCAAAATGGAAAAATTGTTTGTATGAGATTGATTGACTTTTAGTCTTCTCACAAAAATGTCAAAGTATTATTAAATTGATTGAAGTTTGATTAAGAAAATATTTTGGTAAATGCATGGACCTACGTCCAAGTTTATTATGAAAGTAGTTCATGTTTTTTAAAACAAGAAGAACTTTCAAAAGGAGGGAGAAGAATTTTGAAATTAAATAAGATGGGAGGAGATGAAGAGACTATCCTAAAGCATAAGGTAAATGCTAGGGAAAAGAATTGTCTAACCAATAAGAAGCCAACACTTGACACAATGAGTCAATGAAGAATTCCCATTCTTTGGATTGAAACCAAACAAGCAAGTACAAAATAACCTCTTGAAAATCAAACTTCAAATGCATTAAGTCTTCATAAAAATTGGGCAGAGTAACGGTTGTATACAAATGAATTCTAGATCACAGACAAAGCATGCAATCAAAAAAACTCGCACACAAAGCAAACAAACAAACAACCCAATGTCTTGGGGTAAACCCCAAGAGCTCCAGACAAAATAACAGTTAAGGTCACAAGGTTTCAAGGTAGGTCAAGGTCTCTAATCCTACGTCCAAGAAGTCCATCACTCCATAATGCCAAAGATAGTAACCAAATAGTCCAAGTAACATTAAAGTTTTTTATGGTTTAAGTTGATTATTAGGTATCTTCAAAAATAAATGAAAAGCTCAAGTGAGCAAAGTAAAAATGACATAAAAGTAAATGCTCAAATGAGCAAAGATGAAAATAGCATGAAATATAAATGCTAAAATAAATGTGCTTAAAGTAAATGCATAAAGTAGAAACACAAAATAAAGTTAATTGTTAGAAATTAGAGGTTAGTTGACTGGCCATCTGGAAACTTGCATTTGAAACTCATTATAAGATTGATAAAATCAAGGTCTCTCAACAACAAGTTAAGCAAGCTATTATTAAAATCATTCATCCATTTTTGTGGAGTTAACCTCAACACCATGAATCCAATGATGTTAATAAAGCTCATGATCAAAATTTCATAGTCCAAGATCAACAAAAATATATACAAAATAAAGTTGTATTTAATAATAAAGAAAAAGATTTTTAAAATGATTTTAAAATGAAAATAAGAGGAGAAAATAGCAAGTATACTCAAAACATCCAAGAAAAAATCACATAAGACCATAAAAAAAATCAGAAATGAGCTCAAATATTTATATATAATTTCGGGTAATTTTTTATAGTCAGAAACTATTTTTAAAATTAAAAGAAATAGGTAAAACAAACCAAAAATTGTGAAAAATAGTAAAGTCAGAAATAAAAATAAAATGAGGTGACTAATATTTGTCAAGATGTCATTGGATCCTTCCATATTTTTTTTCAGAATTTAAGAATTAAGAAAAGTATTTTTAAAACATTTAAAACAATTCAAATAAATTGAAAAATTATAAAAAATATCAAAACATAAAATAAAATTGTTAAAAAATAATAATTGAAAGAGAAAAACCAAAAGTATTTTTCATAATTTTTAAAGATTTTTTGAAGATAAAATGGATTTTTATGAATTTTTGAAGTTTAAAACAAATAAATTATAAAAATCAGAAAATAAAATAATGTCAACAAAATGTGGACCAATAGATGAGAGTCAAAAAGCATTAGTAAGCTAATCCAATGGATCAGGTGCGATGTGCATATCATGGTATTTAGTGAATGTATCATATAATCATTAATTAAATCAGGTTTGAAAAAAAATGTGTGGCATGCTTTCATTTGCTGAGAGATGACACATTGGTCATCTTCAACCTCCAGACACGAGATTTGTAGGTTCCTGAAACGGTAAAATTAGAGCTCGAGACCGATACCATTTGTTTTGTCTCTTCAAGATGATTCCAATGGTACCCTCGTAAAAAATTTATATAAGGTGTAGCACAGTCGTTTTTGAAAGGAAGATTTGAAAAGGTATTTGAAATTTCATGGTCAAAACAAACTTCTAGTTGAAAATTAATGTTGAGACTAGAATCAAAATGATGAGAGCTTCATAACAGTATCAAAGTTTGAGAGAATTGGTGAAGGAATCTACCTATTGAAGTTCAAATGCAGAGCTCTAAAAATTGACTTGGCTAGCACAATTTATGAAGTCTTAGAGCTTGGTTCTTCTTCTGTTAGCTTCAGTGAGGTTTAAGGATAGTGAATTGACAAAGAAAATGGATTGAGGGAAGCTATAAAAGCAAATTTAAAGTTGCATAAAATTGGGTTCAAAAAGAAGTTTGGCAGGGTGATTCTGTCTCTCTTAGCTTGAGAAAATGAATGAGGTATAATCCTCTATTTATAGGGAAGCTGATGGTATGCATAAGCGTATGAAATGATGAAGTTTGGAGGGAAATCATGTGAAGTTGCAAACATGAAAAGTGTGACTTCTATTTTGCTCAAAACTCATCCAAACCTTGCGTTTCAATGTGCTTATCACTTCTGGAAGTTCATTAAACATGATTAGAAGAAAAAGTGCATAGAAATTTTGTGTTTAGAAGCCAAATCAAGGATTTCAAATTCTGACTTTTGGAGAAAATTTCATTTTTAAGGTACCATGTTCAAATCCATGGTGTGCACGATTTAGGGAACCTCAGGACTTTATTCTTGATGCATTAGAAAGATGAGATCACAAACTTTACAATGTGTAAAGAATGGAATCAAATGGATGCTTGAGCTGAAAGTTATGACGAGTCAAAGTTGAGAAAAAGAGGTTGACTTTTGTACTTGGAAAAATTCTAAGTTTTTCTTCAAAAAATGACTTATAATGTCTTGCATCCAAACATGGCCTTCCATTTGAAATTTGCTCTTAACCAAAAAATACAGCATGAAGTAGATCTCTTGAATGACATTTTGAGACTTGAACCATTTAAAATCTCCAAAACATGAGAAAGTTATGACTTGGTGAAGTTGGCAAAAATTCTTAAAATGACCTATAATCTTTTGCATCCTTAAGGTATCTTCCATACATTTTCAAACTTTTCACGTAAAGTAAGAGTTGAAGTTCAAATCTTCAAGATCATTATGGAAAAAGAATGGGCTCAAGGAGATAAAAATTGACCAAGTTATGATCTTTTGAAGTCACACAAAGGGAATTTGATGGCATATCTAGATGACTTGTAATCTTTCTCAATCATTAGGTATCTTCCACACAAAAATTTCTTGAAAATTTTGAAGTGATTTGTTGATAACGCCTTGAGGAGAAGCATGTTTTTGTAATAACTCAAAAATACCAAAAGATGAGCAAGATATAGCCTTTATAAGTTCAAAACCCTAGCTCTTATAGCAACAAAATGCTTTGGAAACCCTTTTCAATTTTGACAAACTTTCTTGCACAAATACCCTTGTCATGTAGATAGAAGTTGTTAAGGATGATAATTAGAAACTATATCAACCATAACCACTTAAAAATATTGATAATTGAGGGAGATATGCACTCGTGATCAAGAATTCAAGGACTTATCCAATTAGGTCAAACTTCTTCAATCAACCCTTACATCTTTGAACTATCTTCGCCAAATTGAGGCATGATAAATCATAATAGACTCTGTCATGATATTAATTCAAAGTATATTCAATGATGAAGCTTGAATATCAATGAAGATTTGTTAAAGAAGGCATGGGAATCAACGCATGAACCTATAAATCAACCTGAGGGAATGTATTGTGCTTTCACCTATGATATCAACAATTAGGGAAAACATTCATTGTATTTATTATTTAAAAGTTAATCAATAAAAAACATAGATGATCACAAAAATAATAGTAAAGGTGCTTGGTGATTCCTCATGAGAAAAGCTAAAGATAAGGAGATGAGCCAAACCCTAGTGTGATTATTGTGATTGAGTTGATATGATATGATAGAGGAATCTTAGGGGGGGGGGGGGGGGGAATTGGGTACAAAAGCGGGAACACCGAAACAAGACACAATAACATTCACCCATTCTTCAGAATACTTAGACATCACATAATCGTTGCTGGAATACACATCTTCATCTGAGGAAATGAATTCATCTGCAAAAGCATACTCATCATCTGACACAGTCTCAACCAAGAAATCTTCAATCACATTAATCCCATTGTAATCATCTCTATTGCCTGAAACCTTAATAGTACCATTATCCAATAACAACTGAATACCCCTTCTCACAATGGAACAACCACGAGAATCTCTGTAGCAAATCTGGAAACACCCATAATGGTTTTCTACTTGACCATCCATGTGACAGAAGGTAGCGTGCAACTGCACCAAATCATCATTCATATGATTCACATCCGTAGACATCTGTAGACCATATTCACATCTTCCTCATACTCTTCCCTAGGCCTAATTATATGAACGAGGCCTTCATCCATCATTTCCTGAAAAGATCAGCTTTTATCTTATCACACCCTTGTATATCTGTACTGCAAATACCACAACCAACATGGTCATGCATATAGTAACTAAACTCGTAGAGGTCAACATGCATTTTTACCAAACCCCCTATAACCAGGTTGATATCAAAGATCTGAAAGTCACCAGGACATCCCACAACCATGTTTATAGCTTTTGCTCCTCCATGCTTGGACAAAGGATTATCTTTTACGTTAGGGTCAACGTCTTTAAAGGATAGAAGGTCATATCTCACCAACTTTTTTACTTCAGATTTCAAAGGATAGAAACTCTCCACAATGTTCCCTGGTGCTCCCTGATGGAAAACGCATGTCTGATCTGACTTATATTACCAAAACAAAGGTGATGGTATAACATGGGATGCTTGGTCTGAACCAACTTTTTCTGAATCAATATCGAGAGTAACTTTGCATAGGTCATGGGGGTAGAGTCAATAGCTTCACTCATCTGATTCTTCCCCTGATTTCCTTGAGGGGATGGTATTTGATAAGAAATTATGGTCGGAGCCACATTGAAAACTGGAGTTACATAAGCAACCTGTTGGTGGTGCTGATGATTTCTACTAGGAGGATTAATCCTTCTCTCTTGAATAATAGAATTTGTATCTCCTTCTTTCTTCTTAGGAAACCTGTATAATCCTTCTCTTTTGAACAACTGAAGCAACTGGAGCATCAAGATTAAAACATTCTAGCATTAAGTTTTCTGAAATTCCCCATGGATAACCCTGAGGCATACGATTTTGAGCAACAGTAACTGGGGTAACAGAAACGGGAACTGATGGACCTTCAGAAGCAAATGTTGTTTGTTGAGGCTGAGTAAGTGGTGGCTGATTTTGAGCAGCCACCTGTGATTCTATCAAAGTAGTTAAATTAGACATATTAACTTTTAGAGTAGCAACCTCGTCGCGCAGCTCGCGATTTTCCTGTTTAAGATTCTCCATTTTCTTCTTAGAATTAGTTCGAGTATTATACCAGTGAGACAACTTGCTATGCGAAGCAGAGAAATTCAGTAAGACACTTGGGTATGAAAAGAAATGCAAGAAATATAAACAAGATGATGCACGATATGCAATACACATGATTTATTTTATTAATAAGTCAAGGGAATCAAAGAATTATAGACAATTTTTAAAATTTTAAAGTTCTAACGCATTTGAAATACTGAAAATCTCATTAATTACTTCAAAACAGATTACAACTTTTTTTAGTACAAGTTTCAACAATCCCAAGCACAAAAAGAAGATAGAATCTAAAAAGCCCAAGAAATCAAAGTTGATGAAGATCACTTCACACATTGAAGCTTTCCTGTGAGTCTAGCAATCTGAGCCTTTAGCTGCTTGTACTCTTCTACGTACGTGTCGACATCCACTTTCCAATCACCAGAGTTGAGAAGTGAATGTCGAAGTCCTGACTGAGGGCTAGAGTAAAATAAATCATCCTGGTTCTCCATCATCTCTATAACACGTCTCTCGAGAATCCCAATCAAGTCATCCTTCTCCTTCAAGTCTGTTCAGTAGGATATCTCTAAAGTCTGACACTTATTCTTCTAAGCTTTTTTCTCCTGTTGCATCCTGACTAGGGCCAGCTGAAGCTCTTCCACATCATCCAAAAGGGGAGGAGTGGTGTTCACAAACATATCAGGCATAAGTGTTTCACGAGAATGTGGAATCTTCAACTGGATGGCTCTTGCTTGTACCCACTAAAGATGAGGCTCCAAAGAAATAGCCCCTCTAGGTCCCAAGTCCTTTCAACTCTTCCTGTTAATATGATGCCATGTCTTTGCAATCTTCTCCTTATCTTCCTTATGATTCTCTCCCTCTTTAAGAAAGAAACCACTCAGATGAATACTTTTTGGCTTATCCCTCATCAGATATCCAAGTTGTCGTTGTGCAAGAACAAGATTGTAGTTAATTCCTCCCTTTGTACCAAGAAGAGGTACATTGGGGAAACAAACACAAATATCAACAATCTCTACGTCATGGTAAGCCTGGTGGTACTAAACAATATCTGAATGAGTGAGGGGCATAATCTTTGAAGCCAAACGAGCTTCCTTCCTGATATCCCAGAAAACATCAGACCGAGGCAAGTGAAAATAAACCACTGATACAACAAAGGCGTACAAAATATGATCATCCCTCCATGATAAGGATATCAGAGATGAATAGATTAATAAGCATCCCCTAAAAATGTAGGGACTCGATTCCCTATCAAAAAGATCCTGATGGCGTTGACATCCAAAAAGTTGTCGGCGTTCGGAAATAAGAACAACCCATAGGCAAGTAGAGCAAAGATGGCCTCAAAAGCAATTGTACTCTTAATCCTAGAAAAGTAGCAGGCTTTCTCCAATAAGAACTGAGCAGGTATTCCTCTAATCCCTTCTTTGGTAGTCATGTGGGCTTCAACCTCAGACTTCCCCAAATGAACCAAAGCATCAATCTCATGAGATTTTGGCTCCCCCATCAAACCGGTGAAAGGAACACGATCGGTAACAGGTAAACCCAGTAGATAAGAATACTCCTCTAATGTAGGAATCAACTAATAATATGGGAAGGTTAAACATAGATACATCGGATCATAGAACTGGTCCAAAGTCGAAAGAATACCCTCCTTCATCCCAAGCTTCATGAGAGACACAATGGATCCAAACTTCTTCCAAAAATCTGTAGAACTTTCAATCTCGGGAATTAGACTCATCAAATCATCTATCTTAGGATTCTTGAAACTGAACTTATGAGTCTTTCTTTTTCCAGAATTCATGGTCAAAGGTATCTTAGGATGTTTCTTTATTCTACATCCTTCCTTCAGATATTACCAACGTCCCGATTGACTCGATAATTAGTAATATTCTCAAGAAAAAATCGTCTGAGCGTAGTATCGCGTGATAACCATTTCCTTATTACTCCGTCATAGTTTTCGCACTACACCTAAAAGGCCAAGATTGGTTAAAAGTTCTACAGTCCTCAGTTTCAACAGGCTCCCATGTCGAAAGCAGCACGTCTTCTCGATTACTCAGTAAACAAAACTACACAAAAAAGAGGCCTCCAATGAGTGGGGGATCTCATGCCTCATTTTTTAGGATTACTCCCCAAAGTTAACATGACTATATCGCTCGACCTATCTTAAGTTTCCCAAGTCTGGGTAGAGGACTTATGAGAAATCACCAAGCACCCTGAAAACTATGAAAATCTAGACTAACATATAAAACACATAATATACGAACAAATAATAGCACATACACAAATAAACAAAGATAGTCTCAACCCACTTAGGGATGGACCGACAATACGTCAATCTTTCCGCAGTGAAGTCACCATTTTTTGTAGTTGTAGAAATGTTGAGACTAAGCCATTGAATTGACTTAACTCGCACATATCAAATAAAAATCGCCACCGCACTTTTTTGTTTCCAAAGGAAAGGGAAAAGAGTGAATAACCCAAAAAAGGGGGAGAGAATATAGATAAGGGGGTTAGTTGTGCAACTAGAAGGTATTATAACCCTAAACATCTACGGTACTCCGCAGGAACCTCTTTGAAAATTTGTGTATTTTGGCTATAAGTGTTGCATGTAAAAATAGATGGTGGGGATGAGAAAATAATTATATTTTACAATTTTTGCACCCACCGCGGTTGTGAACCTTTAGTGCCTACGTACCACCTTCCGTGAAATAGGGGATCAGGGTACTCGTAGTTCATCTTAAAATTTTTTAAAACATAAGTGTTTTGGTTAATATTAAGAGACGAGACGTCGTCGTCTTATCCGAGTGGAAGAACATACTTACTACCCACAATTATGAGAAATGAGAATTTGCATCATCTCAAAGTGGAGGATACATCTTTTATTTTAAAATCAACAAAGCCTCACTTAACACCCAAGTAGAAAATATCTCACTTCAGCACATATCGTAGAAGTATAGTAGCTCGCATCACTACAAATATTGAAAAGAGTCTAATCCTTTGAGAAAATTTTAAAGTAAAAAGCCAAAGTTGAAAAATGGTTTGAATGAGATTGATGGACTTTTAGTCTTCTCACTAAAAAATGTCAGTATTATTAAGTTGTTTAGAGTTTGATTAAGAAAATATCTTTGAAAATGCATGGACCTAAGTCCAAGTTTATTATAAAAGTTGTTCAAGTTTAGAAAACAAGAATAGTTTTGAAAAAAGGGAGGGAGAAGATTTTTGAAATTAAAGAAGATGGGAGGAGATGAAGGGACTGTCCTAAAGCATAAGGTAAAAGCTAGGAAAAGAACCCTCTAACAAAAAAGAAGGCAACACTTGAAATCATGAGTCAATGTAGAATTCTCATCCGTTGGATTTGAAACCAAACAAGTAAAAACAGTAAACCTCTTGAAAAAACAAAACTTCAAACGCATTAAGTCTTCATAAAAATTGGACAGAGTAACATCTGTATGCAGATGAATTCCCAATCACAGGCAAAGCATATAATCAGAATAACCTGCACACAAAGAAAACAAACAACCCAATGTCATGGGGTAAACCCCAAAGAACTCTAGACAATATTTCAATAGAAGTCACAAGGTCTCAAGGTAGGTCAAGGTCTAATCCTAAGTCCAAGAAGTCCAGTACTCCATAATGCCAAGGATAGTAACTAAATAGTCCAAGTAACATTAATGTTATTTATGGTTCAAGTTGATTATTAGGCATCTTCAAAAAGAAATGAAAAGCTCAAGTGAGCAAAATAAAAATGACATAAAAGTAAATGCTCAAGTAAGCAAAGATTAAAATAACATGAAATATAAATGCTAAAATAAAATTGTGCATAAAGTAAAGGCGTAAAATAAAAGCATAAAATAAAAGGCATAAAGTAAAATTCAAATGTTAATGAATTAGTAATTAGAGGTTAGTTGAATGGCAATATTGAAACTTGCATTTGAAAACGCATTAGAAGATTGATAAAATCAAAGCCTCTCAACAACAAGTTTCATTTGCTTTTTGTCAAGTATATCATTCATTTCAAGTTCTCAATGTAATATCATATGATCAATAATGTTTAAATGATCCACGTATACCAAAGTTTATGAAGATTCATCAGAGGATTGGTAAGACCAAAGCCTCCTAACAATGACTCTCAAGGTTATTAGAGCAAAGGTTTCAAATTAAACATCCTTGGGCTTGCAAACTAGGGTTTGCACCACGAATAATCATTTCTCGAATCGGGATAAAATTTAGCGCTATGTTAAGCAATCGTAAGTAAATTCATATAGAAGTCGCACCTATTTTGAGGCGGGTGAATAACAATCTATGTGTCATATGTTTGGAGAGATGATATGTATATCATCCTCTAACAACATGTAACACAATAAGAAGAGGAGGATGAGATGAAGAGGGAAGGGATATATTTGAAATAAAAATTTAATTAAACTATCATTAAAATCATTCATCCATTTTGGTGGAGTTAAACTCAATACCCAATGATGTTAATGATGTCCATGATTAAAATTCACAAGGTCAGAATATATACAAAAATAAAATTGCATTTAATGAATAAAAAAATGATTTTTAAAATGTTTTTTAAAATGAAAATAAAAGGGAAAATAGAAAACATTATTCAAAATATCAAAAAAAAATTAAAAGAGACCATAAAAAATAAAAAATGACCTCAAATATTTTTACAAAATTTTTGGTGATTTTTCAAATTAGAAAAGTATTTTTAAACTAATTAAAATTACTCAAATAAGTGAATAAAATATCAAAAATAGAAGAAGTAAAAATTAAATTCTAAAAAAAATTCAAAAGGTCATAAATAAGGTCAGAAATTTTTGATGAATTTTTTCAGAATTTAAAAAAGCCAAAAAGTATTTTAAAGCAATTAAAAACAAGCCAAAACAAAGAAAAAATTCTAAAAAATACAAAATCTGAAAATAAAATTATGAAAAAATAAATCAGAAAGAGAATATTTGAAAATATTTTAATGAACTTTTTCATTATTTTTGAGTCAAAAATAAATTTTCTATTATTTTTTGAAGTTTAAAACAATTAAATATAAAAATAATAAATAAATAAATAAATAAGTCAAAAAAATATAGACCATTGGATGAGAGTCAAAACACCTTAGTAAGCTAATCCAATGGATCATACACACTGTGAATATCATGGTCTTTAATGGAAGAAACATGTGATCTAGTATTAAATCAGATTTAAAAAAAAAGCGTGGCAAATTCCCATTGGCTGAGGACAAACACATATGTCATCTTCAACCTCTGTCCATTAAATTTACAGGTTCATGAAATGGAAAAATTAAAGCTCAAGACTAGTACCATTCACTTTGTCTCTTTAAGACAATTCCAATAGTACCCTCGTGAAAAATTTATTTAAGGTGTAGCTCAGTCATTTTGCAAAAATCCAGAAGGAAAAATTTAAATAGGGACTTGAAAATTCATGGCCAAAACTCACTTCCAGTTGAAAACAAATGTTGTTACTAGTATCAGAATGATGAGAACTTCATAACAGTACCAAAGTTTGAGAGAATTGATGAAGGAATCTACCTGTTGATGTTTAAATTCAGAGCTCTGAAACTTGACTTGGCTAGCACGATTTAGGATGCCTTAGAGCTTGGTTCTTCTTCTGTTAGCTTCAGCGAAGTTCAAGGATGAAGATTTGACAAAGAAAATGGTTTGAGAAAAGCTGTAGAACCAAATTCGAATTTGAAAAAAGTGAGTTGGGGAGAAAGTTTGGAAGGGTGATTCTGGTTGTTAAAGCTTGAGAAAATGAGTGAGGTATAACCCTCTATTTATAGGGAAGTGTTGTACCCCAAAATTTACCCTCTTTATTTCGACCTTTTTGGGTTACATTTCATTATTACATACATGAATATCATTGGTTTTATGGTTATGGAATCAAGGTATATTTAGAAAACTTCTTCAGGTTACAAGCGACGTTTATTTCGTCAATGGATGTTCTAAGAGTATGTTTAGTGCTGAAGATCGGTTCGCCGTTTCACAATGATTCGGGGTTCAAAGATTCACAAGTCCAACCCGACGCGTCATATTCATGTGTTCTTTCGCCAAGATATTTCTGATAACATACTCTCAAATTCCGGTTAGGCTCAAGAGTCAATTATTTAAAAAAGGTTTCCGAATGTGTGAGTTTTCTCGAAGAAATATGGTGAAAAAGTGTACTGAAACTGCAGTTTTTACGCACTAAAAAATTCATAACTTGAAGATCGTGGATTGTTTTGAACCCGTCCTAGTGGCCAGAATTCCGTCTTGACGTCATCTACATTTTCATCTCTCACGGATGGAAGCCAATTTCGATCAGAGGATCTTCAAAAATGCGGATTTATCAAGTATTTCTATATAGAAAATTTGTGACAAGTTTATTTGCATCATGTTCAGAAAATCATAACTTGGTCGATTTTCATCTTATTAAGCTGGTTCCAGCGCAAAATTTTCACAAATTTAGTTGGCTACATTTTCATAGGAGATATCGAGTTTGAAAGGTATCCAAAAGGCCTTCGTTTTTTTCCCAGAGTGCGCGTGACGCGCCGAAAATCCTGAATACTGAATATTATTTCGTTGGGGTTGAAACTTCGAAAATTCATAACTCGGTCAATTTTTATCGGATCCGGTCCATATTTTTACATAAGGTAACTGACTTAGATATTTACAAATTTTCTTCTAAAGTCGGGACCGGGTTATGCTCCGATCAATACAAGTTTTTTATTGAAGAATGTGTCAGAGTTGACACTGGAGCCCAAAATAAGTATGTCTGGGGCGGAATTCAAAAATTCATAACTAATTCTCTATTTATCCGATTGAGTCCATTTTTGGACAAGAGTTTGTTCTCGATGTAGGATACATTTTGTTTTCAAATTTCAACTTAAAAAATTACACTTAAGCCCCTGCGATTTAGCCTATAACGTGACAGACTCAAGTGAATAAAAATATGCACTATTGCTTGTGGTTATTGGAGGCTCAATTGCACATTCAAAGCCCATATATTTTCTCTAATTTTCATTATATAATCTCACTTTTTTCACACAAACAGGACATGAAAAATGAGAAAAAAATTCATTTGCCACAACCCTGTCAAAGTATCAAATTCCTTCAAAAACCCTAAAAACCTTAAAATCCTTGTTACAAACCCCCATCTCACTACAAACCAGCCATCCTCGTTACAAACCCACATCTCACTATTTCTCAAGTAAGGGTAAGGCTGGTTTAATCTCCATGATCAAAAGGGTGTAGAAGCATTCATACATGCCATATCGGTTTTAACATTACAAAATTTCATATATTTGCTTTATTTATATTTCATGATATAGTAATTTATTTAATGTATTCATTAGATTCAACACTGCAAATTTAGACAGGGTCCCATGCAGGGTTTTTACAAAACACTGAGACCAAAACAGAACAATCACCAATGCATGACGAGGCAGACATTCTGAGAAGGTTAAGGGCGTGGATTCAACACTCACCCCTATTGGTTTTGGTTTTCTTCCATTCCTTTTATCTATTTTACCTATTTTCCTTCTTTCTGTTTAAAACATTTTTTCATAAAACATAATATTTTTCACAATCCTTTGATTTTTCCTCCTAAACTCGAATAATTAATTTTAGGTTTTTTAATTTAATTTTAGATTTTTTTAATTTAATTTTAGGTTTTAATTTAAGTTTAGGTTTTAATTTAATTTTAGGTTTTTAATTTCATTGTTTGTTTTTTGGTTTCTAACCAATTTGTCTTTTTCAATCTTAAATTCACTTAACCACAAAACATTTTTCACAAACCTTTTTTTTACAAAAAAAAACCTAATTTAATTTTTAGGCTAATTAATTTTATATTTTTAAACTTTTTTTCAAAATTAACTTTTTTTTTAATTAAAACTAATTAGGATTTAGATATTTTAATTAACTTTTTTCAAAATTAACATTTTATAGCGTAGCTTTATTTTTCCCGCTTTTTTTATTTATCATTATCATGTAATTGCTTCCGGGATGTAATAGTTTTAGGATTTCTTTTCCGCCCTCTTCACTATTATGTAAGTGTCCCAAAGCTCTGTAATAGCTTAGTTTTACATTTCCGCATTTATCTCCTGCTACTATATTTTATGCAATGCTGAGATTAATAGGATTATATGGAAAGATAAAAATGAAAGATAGAAAATCCTAATTGCAAGATAAATATAACTGAAAAAACACATTGTTGCACACTTGCACCCCAAGGGTACTCCCCACTTCGTTGCCTCGGAAAACAATGGTCATGTCCCTCGAACGTAGGGATATCTTAGCAAAAGACCCTCAATCTAAAAGTCATCATAAAGATCATAGTCCCTTAATATCCCTCGAGTTGCCTACGAGAAATGATCTTGTCCCTCGATGTTGCCTACGAATATATGATGACAGTCCCTTCGAAATTTTAAGGTATCCTTACATGTTGCCTTCAATGACCATTATGTCACTTTCGATAGTCCCTCAAACATCCAACGACTAGGGTTACCTACTCACTAATAGTAGGATAACACGTCTAAAGGATAGGAGAAAAAGAACGCCTTTTTTCGAGTAGGTAGATAATTGTTAGGTACTTGCTCAAAACAACAAATCTTTTACACCATACACTTTCAAACAAACTTTTCAAACTAATGTTTTCAAAACACTTCGTAACACTCTTGAGGACAGAAACAAGGGTTAAAAAGAAGTAAAATAAAACTTTTCAAAGCAAAGCACACACAAGCACTTTCAAAATGATCAAGTACCTAAGAGCCCATGGAAAACCATGGATGGAAAGGGTGCTAACACCTTCCCTTTCTATAATTTACCCCCCATACTTAGAAAAATCACGAAAAAGGTTTTTTATGTTCTTTTTCCTTTTCTTGATTGGATAAAATAAAAGTCGGTGGCGACTCTTGCTTACCGCGACATGTTGCAAACAAAAATGCAAACCATTATTAAACAGTCGGTTCTGCCACCGTATCACAGAACAGGCGACTCTGCTGGGGACATAAAGTGGCGTTTACCTAAGGATCTAGGTCATTTTAAAATTGCTTCCTTGTTTTGTCTTGCCTGCTTTAAATTCAAGGGTTTTGTTTCGGTATTATTAAAGATCCTACACCCGGATCTGGGGACACTTTTTAGGTAAACAACAATAGATCGTGGAGACTGTACGACGTAGAGCGATATGGTTTAAGCGATGGCTATGTTGGTGTGACACTTTGGTTGGTACCGGTATCCTTCGTGTGGAAACGAGGAGAATATGGGGCCGCCGCATGGTGTCGTGAAGCACTAACAGACCTTAGAACCTTAGTTGAACAAACTTGGCCATTAGAAAGTAGTGAGATAGCCGGCCTCGGTATAAACGTGAGGATTGGTTGATACTCGATGCTACACTCATTGAGATCAGACTTTCGGGATATTTCGGTCGTGAGAAAAGATTGCTTGAGCTGAAACAATGCCCGATAAAGGATGATCAATGATATTGAGAATCTTAGAACCCGATTACTTTTCTAAGACAGGTTGAGCCAACTAAACTTCAAGAGGGTACTTACCTATGGAATCCATGCAAGCCTAAACCTAAGGCTACTTGTGTGACTTGTTTGCTTTCTTTGCCTAACAATTGGAACTCATTTCAGGGCTTTGTTTGTATTCCTTGCAGGACCTTGTTTGTATAAATCCAATAAATTGGTTTCTTACCCTGCATTTTTGCTTGATGCATAACATACACATCATAACATCATGCCTTAACATTTCCTTAACCATTTCAAGGATCTCGAGGGCCTGTGACATAGGTTATGATAAATCAGACGTCTAGCAAGGGGCAAGGGGATTTTTTTTCTTCTAGATAATGTCGTCAGAAGATCAAAACTCAACAACTGGAGTCAGGGGCTATGACCCACTTGATCAGATGAGCTTGACTCTCGTAGAAGGACTCTCAACGATACAAAGTTCTTCAATCAAAGCTGCAAAATTCAACTTCTGACATTTTCTTATTTACCCCGCGAGATCCTTGAAAACATTGCATACATATCATACATATCATTGCATAAGCAGGTTTCAAAGTAGGTCTCTCAGGTTCTCACTGTTTATTTCAGCAATGGCTCTCCAACAAGACAACAGAGATCTCCAAGCTCAAGATGCCCAGTTCAAGGAATTTCTCCTGAATCTATCTAAGGGGAAAGAAGACCTGAAAACACTCTTCATCAGGAATATGACCAAGGAACGTCCTGACAACAACAAGGATGAACAATTGGAACAACTGCAAGCTGAGGTAGAAGCAATGAGAATCTAGATGATGGGGCAGATGGATCTTATCCAAAACTTAGCTCGAGGACAAGAAGGGCTAAGAGCCTTCCTCAACAAGCTTCACCAAGATAGATGCAGATCCATGAAACAAACAATTAAAATTGTGGATCAAGGCATTAATCAGCCCCCAGTGAGAGAAGAGGTTGGTTTGGTCAGGAACAGACCTTTCCAGATTGCTACTACATCACAAGCCCAACCATAACCTCGCCAACGACAACGGGGAAATCGGCATAAGAAGAATACATCTGAAAGACGCTTCACCGAAATCAACATGTCATTGGCTCAAGCATTGTAACACATGTTGAAGGCCAAGTTGGTTATGTTAAGGGACCCTCCTCAGAATCCCAACATAGCCTACACAAGGTACAATCCAAATGCAAGATGTGCGTACCACTCCAACAGTCCTGGACATGACACCAACAGCTGTTGGTAATTGAGAAATAAAATTCAAGACCTGATTGATAAAGGAGCGCTAGAATTCGCACAAGACAGTCAGGCTCAGTTCTTCTACCATCCCTCCAAGGCATACCATCTGAAGTGACAAGTTCTCACAAGAAGAATTTTCATTCATTAGAATTTTCAATGTGTAATTTTATTTTGATTTGTTTGAACATTTATTCATATCAAACCTTGTTATTTCATTAATGCATTGCACATGTTTGTCTTGAATCAATTCATTCGTATTCACTATTTCAAAAATGCGTTCTTATTTCCTTTTGTGATATTCAACTCTCGATTAAAAACTCTAAGCCTTAGAGGGAGGATGACGAAAATGATACCACAATCTCTACAGTATAATTTTAAACAGACCCTGCTGACGATGTACAGGTGTTGTTTCAAATCCTAAACAGTGGACTTATAAGGAAGATAATCCCTAGTCAACCCCTTCAAGACAAAGAAGTAGGACTTTTTCTTTTCACACAAATTAAAACCCTTAATCATAACCTGGGGCAGGGTAGTTTTCTCAGTTAATTCAGAGTTACATTTAGTCACATTCTGCCGCTTCGTACACAATAAATGGCATCCAAGACGTCCTTCCAAAATAAAAGACGGTGATGGTTCCGTATAATCGTCAAGATAGCCAGTCATTATCTCTCGAAATAAAAGCCCATTAAGTCAAAACCTATGAAGGAGACTTAAGAGAAAAAATTGGGCATCCCGCTGACTGTAATCACAAAAGAAATAGTTCATGCAAAAGAAGGGATAACGAAAACCAAAAAAAGAGGTTACTACAAATCCTCGACAAAAAGAAGATTACAAAAATGACTGCCTTTTTGAAACAAATGTGCAGTTTCTAAATCATCACCAAGGATCAGAGTAAAGATTCCAGACTCAATTGGGATCTAAACGCGCAATTAACTAAGCATAGGACTGAAGAACATCACGAAGAGCGGGTTGGGTATAAATAAAATTTGAGCCTTTATCCTTTATTTCTTGAACCGTGAACCAGACCACGTTATAACCCTTAAAAGTCCTAGCTGAAGCATGAGTTAGTTTGAGAGCTTACTGTTACAAAGGTATCCTGACTCCTGTAGACTTTGTTACGAATCCTGAGTTGATATCACATTCTTGCAAATTTCGTTTTACTACACAAAACACATTTTCAAAAACTTTTCAAGAAGGACATGAGTTTTGCATTCTTTAAATGACATTGTTTGCATATGACTAATTGTTTGACAGTAGAGAAATTCACACAATGGATATTCAACGAACAAACATCTTCTCAATGGACAGAATCACCTCAGCGGGAAAGACACTTCCAATAACAGGTCTTCCATAAGCAAGGGGCATGACATGATGTCTAAACACACTTGGGGCAGTCTCTCCAAAAGTCCCAAATAACCAGGGGCAGATCTCCATCGGAATCGCTTGGGGCATTACGCACGCATTCCAACAACGAATCATGTGCCATCAAGAAAACACTTTTGATAGTACTACAACACAACACTATGGAGAGTGACAACTCTCTACATCCTGAAAGCGTGGACATATTCAGAAAATATTACGCATGAAAAAAGACCCCCTAGGTTGACACACATAGGAAAAAATAAGGGAATCCCGGTGAACCAAAAGGGTTCGGGCAAAATTTATGGATATACATAAAAAAAATCTGTACACCCGACAAGTCGAAAACCTGAAAAGGTGGCTTGGGCAAAAAGGTATCCCGGTGGACTAAAAACCTGAAAGGGAGGTCCAGGAAAAATTTAGGGATTTAAAACATACGAATATGTCCCATCACCTGTCTATCAGTGGAAGACTTATACCTTGATCATCATTCATCAAGAGCACCAGAATTGAGATGCAGTTCAGATATGCTCCAGATACGGATGCCGTTTTGATACTCGTTCAAGTTCAGCTTTCCGATACGGTTCAGATATGCTCTAGATACGGATGACATTTTGATACTCATTCAGATTCAACTTTCAGATACAGTTCAGATACGATCCAGAGATGAATGTCATTCTGACACTCATTCAACACATGTTTCAAGTACAGTTCAGATACGATCCATAGACAGATGTCATTATGACACTCATTCGACACATGTTCCAAGTACAGTTCAGATACGATCCAGAGACGGATGTCATTCTGACACTTATCCAACACATGTTTTAAATACAGTTTAGATACGCTCCAGATACGGATGGTATTCTGATACTCATTCAGGTTCAGCTTTCCGATACAGTTCAGATACACTCCAGATACAGATGCCATTTTGATACTCATTCAGATTCAACTTTCAGATACAGTTCAAATACGATCCAGAGATGGATGTCATTCTGACACTAATTCAATACATGTTTCAAGTACAGTTCTGATACGATCCAGAGATGGATGTCATTCTGACACTCATTCGACACATATTTCAAGTATAGTTCAGATACGATCCAGAGACAAATGTCATCCTAACACTCATTAAATACATGTTCAAGTACAATCACGACATAGATCTATCCACAAAATCTCTGCATGTACTTTTTCCAACATGGTACAAGGGGCAGAGACAGTTAGAAGCGAAGTCACTATCACATACACGCCCATGATATTTATATTCCCCACAGAGTCGAGACAACCAAGGTCCGACCTCCGTATCCCCAAGCAAGAATTCCTTCCCCAGCAAGTTCCTTCAGAAAGCTGATATATGCGTTCCCTAGCCGAGTTTTATAACCATGAGCAGTTTGTAAAGCCATCTCCCGAGCAGAGTTTATTTCTCTGACAGTAGAAGCTCAATCTCCAACAAAGCTCTTCTCTCCAGCACTAGAAGTTAATCCCCAGCTGAGTTTATTTCTCCAAATCAACAAATCTTCCAACAAAGTATCTCTCTTCCCCATAGAATCTCCCGGCAGAATATTCTCAAGCAGAATGGATGTAAATCTCCAGCTAATCATCTTCGGTCACTATCTCCAACGGAAACAAAGAACTCGACTCCTTATACTCTCCAGCAGTAGTTCAGGATTTATTTGCCCCAGCTAGAGAATATCACAATAGCATTGCATATCCATACATCATGGCATGCGCATACAACACAATCTCATTTATTTTGATAACATCATTACTCAATACATTTCTTAAATCATGGCATGTGCATACATATTATACAACACAATCTCATTTATTTTGCGAACATCATCATTCAATGCATTTCATACATCATGACATTACATACGACTAACTATTTACCTTTCAGGGAAAGATGCAACCAAGTTCTCACGAGTTCTTTATGGTTCATTCAAACTGACACCAACACTTTTCAATATTTTCTCTGGTTCAGTCAAACCGACACTAAGGTTTCTATTCTAGTTGAAGACGTTCTAAGACTTTCGTCTGGGTCAGCCGAATCGCCACTAAGATTCCCCTGATTTCTATGCCAGTCAAAGTTAATCCGAGACCTCCCCCGGGTTAAGTCAAATCGATACTAAGATTTCTCTCCTAGTTGAAGACAACTCGAGACCTTTCCCTGGTTCAGTCAAATCGATACTAAGATTTCTATTCCAGTTCAAAAGCTATGAAGCCCGGAAACTGACCGGATAATAGTCAACCAACAATACATCATACTGTGAAGCCTGGGACACGACCAGATAATGGTAAAAGACACTGTGCAGCATGGGACACGACCAGATAACAGTACAAAATACTACGAAGCCTGGAATCGACCAGATAATGGTATATTTCAAATTCAAGCTATGAAGCCTGGAAATCGAACGAATAATATCTTAATTTCTCCAAACTAATGAAGCTTGGGACACGACCGGATAACAGTACAAATACTACGAAGCTTAGAATCAACCAGATAGTGGTATATCTCAAATTCAAGCTATGAAGCCAGGAAATCAATCGGATAACAGCTTAATTTCCCCAAATTACTGAAGCCTGGAGCACGACTAGATAACGGTATAAGACGATGTGAAGTTTGGAGCACGACCAGATAGCGGCAAGAGACACTGTGAAACCTGGAGCACGACCAGATAACTGTATGAGGTACTGCAAAGCTTGGAATTCGACCAGATAGCAATTTACTTAGCCAATTACTATGAAGCCTGGAAACGATCGGATGTTAGTATGCCTTAAATTCAAGTTGAAACCCGGATGCGACCGGATAACCACTTAATTCCTTCTAAAGCCTAGAACACAACCAGATAACAGTTTTTGAGATTGCAAAGCCTGAAGCACGACCAGATAGCAAGTGTAACCTCATCTCCTCAGTAAGTCACTGTAAAACCTAGAGCACGACCAGATAGCAGTCAGTCTTATTATACTCAGCAAATCACTGTAAAGCCTGGAGCACGACCAGATAGCAGTTCACTTTCATCCCCTCGACTAAGAGATGATTCACTAGTAGAGTAACAGACAACTGAAGTTCCTAAAATTCTATTTCTCCCAAGACAGAGACCAACATTCCTTAGCAAATTCCTCCTTGACGATAGGAACAGGAATTCTCATCAAAGGAATATTTCGGGAAATCAACATCCTCTAGATGGCATCTTTAAGCCCATCTCCGACGATTCTCCATCATATCTTCTGGATGGCATCTTTAAGCCCATCTTCGGTGACCTGCTATCATCTCCTCCAAATGGCATCTATAAGCCCAATCCCGATATTACCTACACAATCCAACACCATCTCAGACGAGTGCAAATTTCTGGGCACTCTATTGTTCAATAATATTCCACCTTCAGATTACGAAAGGCAGACTAGCCAATCTACATCTTCAGGTTTAAGAAGATTGAATAGGGGCAGCTGTTGTACCCCAAAATTTACCCTATTTATTTCGACATTTTTGGCTTACATTTCATTATTACATACACTCATATCATTTGTTTTATGGTTATGGAATCAAGGTATATTTAACAAACTTCTTCAGGTTACAAGCGACGTTTATTTCATCAATGGATGTTCTAAGAGTATTTTTAGTGCTGAAGATCGGTTCGCCGTTTTGCAATGATTCGGGGTTCAAAGATTCACAAGTCCTACCCGACGCGTCATACTCAGGTGTTTTTTCTCCAAGATATCTTTGATAACGCATTCTCAAATTCAGGTTTGGCTCGAAGAAATATGGTGAAAAAGTGTGCTGAAAGTGCTGTTTTTACGCACTAAAAATTCATAACTTGAAGATCATGGCTTGTTTTGAACTCGTTCCAGTGGCCAAAATTTTGTCTTGACGTCATCTACTTTTTCATCTCTCACGGTTGGAAGCCAATTTCGGTCAAAAGATCTTCAAAAATGCAGATTTATCAAGTATTTTTATACAAAAAATTTGTGACAGAAGTTTATTTGTGTCATGTTCAGAAAATCATAACTTGGTCGATTTTCATCGTATTGAGCTGGTTCTGACATCAAATTTTCACAAATTGAGTTGGCTACAATTTCATAGGAGATATCGAGTTTGAACGGTATCCAAAAGGCCTTCGTTATTTTCCTAGATTGCGCGTGAGGCACCGAAAATCATGAATGCTAAATATTATTTCATCTGGGTCGAAACTTCGAAAATTCATAACTCCGTCAATTTTTATCGGATTGGGTCCATATTTTTACACAAGGTAATTGACTCAGAGATCTAAAACATGGCTTCTAAAGTCGAGACCAGGTTATTCTCCATCAATACTAGTTTTTTATTGAAGAACATGTCATAGTTGACACTGGAGCCCAAAATAAGTATTTTTGAGGCGAAACTTCAAAAATTCATAACTAATTCACCGTTTATCCGATTGAGCCCATTTTTGGACAGGAGTTAGTTCTTGATGTAGGCTGCATTTTTCTTTGAAATTTCAACTTTAAAAATTACACTTAAGCCCCTGCGATTTAGCCTAGAACATGACGGACTCAAGTGAATAAAAATTTGCACTATTGTTTGTGGTTATTGGAGGCCCAATTGCACATTCAAAGCCCATATCTTTTCTCTAATTTCCATTATATAATCTAACTTTTTCACACAAACAGGACATGAAAAACGAGAAAAAAACCTTTGCCACAATCTTGTCAAAATATCAAATTTCTTCAAAAACCCTAAAAACCTTAAAATCCTTGTTACAAACCATCATCTCACTACAAACAAGTCATCCTTGTTACAAACTCACATCTCACTACTTCTCCAATAAGGGTAAGGCTGGTTTGATCTCTATGATCAAAATGGTGTAGAAGCATTCATACATGCCATATCGTTTTTAGCATTACAAAATTTCATATATTTTATTTATTTGTATTTCATGATATAGTAATTTATTTAATGTATTCATGAGATTCAACACTGCAGATTTAGACAGGGTTCCATGTAGGGTTATTACAAAACACCGAGGCCAAAACAGAACAACCACCAATGCATGACGAGGCAGACATCTTGAGAAGGTAAAAGACGTGGGTTCAACATCCACCCCTATTAGTTTTGGTTTTCTTCCATTCATTTTATCTATTTTACCTATTTTCCTTCTTTCTGTTTAAAACCTTTTTTCATAAAACCTAATATTTTCACAAACCTTTGATTTTTCATCCAAAACTTGAATAATTAATTTTAGATTTTTTTAATTTAATTTTAGGTTTTTCTAATTTAATTTTAGGTTTTAATTTAATTTTAGGTTTTTAATTTCATTGTTTGTTTTTGGTTTCTAACCAATTTGTCTTTTTCAATCTTAAATTCACTTAACCACAAAACTTTTTTCACAATCCTTTTTTTTACAAAAAAACCTAATTATTTTTTAGGTTAATTAATTTTATATTTTTTAACTTTTTTTAAAAATTAACCTTTTTTTTAATTAAAACTAATTAGGATTTAGATATTTTAATTAACTTTTTCAAAATTAACATTTTATAGCGTAACTTTATTTTTCTCGCTTTTTTTATTTATCATTATTATGTAACTGCTTTCGTGATGTAATAGTTTTAGGATTTTTTTTTCCGCCCTCTTCACTATTATGTAATTGCCCAAAAGCTCTGTAATAGCTTAGGTTTACATTTCCGCCTTTATCTCCTGCTACTATATTTTATGCAATGCTTAGATTAAGAGGATTGTACGGAAAGATAAAAATGAACGATAGAAAAACCTAATTACAAGACAAATATAACTTAAAAAACACACTGTTGCACACTTGCACCCCTAGGGTACTCCCCACTTGGTTTCTTCGGAAAATAATGGTCATGTCCCTCGAACGTAAGGATATCTTAGCAAAAGACCATCATTCTAAAAGTCATCATAAAGATCATAGTGCCTTAACATCCCTCGAGTTGCCTACGAGAAATGATCTTGTCTCTCGATGTTGACTATGAATATATGATGATAGTCCCTTCAAAATGCTAAGGTATCCTTACATGTTGCCTTCAATGACCATTATGTCCCTTTCGATAGTCCCTCAAACATCCAATAACTAGGGTTACCTACTCACTAATAGTAGGATAACACGGTCTAAAGGATAGAAGGAAAATAACACCTTTTTTCGAGTAGTTAGATAACTGTTAGATACTTGCTCAAAACAACAAATCTTTTACACCATACACTTTCAAACAAACTTTTCAAACTAAAGTTTTCAAAACACTTCGTAACACTCTTGAGGATAGAAAGAAGGGGTAAAACAAAGTAAAACAAAACATTACAAAGCAAAACAAACACAAGCAATTTCAAAATGAGCAAGTACCTAAGAGCCCATGGAAAACCATGGATGGAAAGGGTGCTAACACCTTCCCTTTCTATAATCTACCCCCCGTACTAAGAAACATCTCGAAAAAGGTTTTTTCTGTTCTTTTTCCTTTTCCTGATTGGATAAAATAAAAGTCGGTGGTGACTCTTGCTTATCGCAATATTTTGCGAACAAAAAACGCAAACCAGTATTAAACAGTCAATTCTGCCACCGTATGACAAGTAGCAAATAGGATGCTCAAGCGTATGGAACGATGAAGTTTTGAGGGAATTCGTGTGAAATTGCAAGCATGAGAAGTTATGATACCTTAGATCTTGGTTCTTCTCCTGTTAGCTAATAACATGAAAAGATATAGCATTTTACGCCCGATTTACATATATTAAACATCTGATTTTTCATTTATTATGTCACATTTTATCTCTATTTGTAGTATTTGCAGTATATTTTGGGTACTAAGCTTTTGCAAGGCATAAATGAGAAAAGGAAGAAAAACAATGGAGAAATGAAGAAGAAATGACCATTTAGAAGTATTTTAGAGCATTATGCACCAGAAGGCATCCTGCCCGCCATAGGCGGCTCCCATCCAACACAGTTTGTAAAAATGTGCCCCTCGACACGCTTTATGTTACGACCAGGACAATTGGAGGATATGTCCCCCGCGTGACAGTGAACATAACCCTCTCCACGATTCACATAACTATTACAACATTTTCTCCATGAAGAGGAAAAAATGGATAGTAGGTGGAATCTTCTCCACGATGGAAGAACGAGAATCCAAGATATAGCTCATATTTTCACCCACGCTTGGAATCTAGAAAAGGAGGCAGTTACCAACATTGTTCGGGTCCATACTTTTGCACCACTTTCATTATTTTCTACGTACTATAATTTCTATTAATTACCAATTTTTGTAACCTTACTGTTATTTTCAATTTAATTATTTTTAGTACTCTATTTTCCAGTTTCGTAGAATTCTCGTAAGCATATAAAACTGCACCGTCAAAGCAGTATTTCTTTGCATCAGAGGGATACTGCAACCTTAGTTTTTTTTCATAGCTTCTAAAATTTGTTAGGTCCACTTTATTTAACTCAAGATATTTTGTACAAGTTAATCCTGCGGCTTGTAGAGGATACGCACTGCACATATTTATTGCCTCAGTATTTAATTTCAGGTTCCTATTTTAAAATATAATTAATTCATTTTTACCATGCATGCATAAATAAATTTATGTTTTGATTTTATGTTGTCCTGCAAAAAAATTATGTCTGGCTAAATTCCCCGATACCAATACGTAAATCTTAATTGAAGGGATTCAATAATTAAATGGCATTAATATTTTTTACAAAAGCACTTTCTGGTTTTAATTTCCAATTTGGATATTTAACTGTTTTTGTACGAGAGTAAAAGACAATCTAAGGTTAAAATCAACAGAGCGAGAGTTTGAGGTTTTAACCAGATAGTTGTTATCAAACATTAATTTTAAAAATAGCGAGAGCGCTTTAAAAATAATTGGACTCTAATTGTTTTCAAAAAATACTTTTGAATTTAAAATGAAACAACAAGAGCGCTCATTTTGAGTTTAATAATATGACCTGAATCGATAGAACAAAAGTGTGACACGAGGGTTTTTAAATAAATAGTTTCCACTTAAATGGTGTTTTAATACTGAAAACAAAATGCCAATGACTTATTGAATCCCTGAAGTTGACAAATTACATACCGGTGTCCCGTTATTAATTATTAGATTATAGTTAATTCCCGATTAAACCCAAACACCTGAATTTATTATTTAGCCTTAGATTTACACAGTAACCCTAACTTAACAGTAGTTTTACCACCAGTCCTTATGGATTCGATATAATTTAAAACTACGCGATAAGACTGTGCACTTGCAGTCACTACACCTGATAGACTCATAAAGTCGCAATCAAGTTTTGGCGCCGTTGCTGGGGACTAATTTAGTCAATATTGTAAATCCCTTGTTACGCAGTATAGACTAAGGCAACCAAAATTTACTTTATTGTATCCGTTGATTATATGCCAAGCACTCGCTCTAAAGGAAAAGAGTTAGAGAAACCAATCGACGAGGTCGAGCGTTTTGTTAATATAAGACTCCGGATTAGAGAGTACCAAGCCAAGTACAGTCTTCTCGAATTCAATCTTCCTAACTATTCTCTTCCTGACCAAAGAATGGCTAAAGGACCCCAAAATCGTCCTCTGAAGGATTATTCTTCCCCATCGCAAGAGGAACCCCATAACAGTATTGCTGCTCCCGCTATCGTACGGAATGATTTCGAGTTAAAACCTTCATTATTGCAAGTTGTCCAACAAAACCAATTTTTAGGATGTCCTATGGACGATCCAAATCTTTATTTATCCGTGTTTGTGCAATACATAGACATAGTGAAAGAAAATGGTGTCAGCCGTGAAGCAATAAGACTTTGTCTTTTTCCTTTGTCATTAAGAGATAGAGCTAGAGCATGGCTCTAGTCTCTACCATCCAACTCCCTTTTTTACTGGAAACACGTTTTGACCATGAAATTTCAAATCCCTTTTCAAAACTTTCCTTCCAAATTACTTGAGCTACGATTTATATAAATTTGTTGCGAGGGTGTGGTTGTCTTCGTCTTGAAGAGACAAAACGAATGACGTAGATCTCGTGCTCTAATTTTACAAATTGAGCAACCTGGTTTTGGGACTGGCTAGAGGTTGAAGATGACCAACGTGTCATCCTTCAACCGATGAAACAATGCCATTTGGATTTTTTTGAATTTCTGATTTACATTTGATTCAGTGCTTTATTCACTAATGACCATGATATGCACAACGCGCCAGATCCATTGGATTTGACCAGTAACGCGTTTAGACTCCCATTCAATGGTTCAAATATTTTTTACTTTTATTTTCTTTTCTGATTTTTGTATTTAATTGTTTTAAATGTCAAAAAATCATAGAAAAATCATTTTAAGTCCAAAAAATCTGGAAAAATTATGAAAAATATTTTTGATTATTCTCTTTCTAATTTTTATATTTTTCACAAATTTAATTTTGTGTTTTGGTGTTTTTTATAAATGTTCACTTTATTTGAATTGTTTTAAATGTTTAAAAATACTTTTATGCATTTTTAAATTCTGAAAAAATTATGGAATGATCCAATGATATTGTGACAAATGTTGGTGACCTTATTTTATTTTTGTTTCTGACTTTGTTATTTTTTATCATTTTTGGTTTATTTTACTCGTTTCATTTAATTTTAAAAAATAGTTTATGACTTTAAAAAAATTACCAAAAAATTTATAAAATCATTTGAGTCCTTTTCTGATTTTTCTATGGTCTTACTCTTTATTTCTTGATTAAGTTGAACATAATTGATATTTTTATCTTTTATTTCTATTTTAAAATATTTTTTAAAACCTTTTTTTTGTATATATTAAAATGCAATATTATTTTGTGACTATTTTCTGGCTGATCTTGGGTTAAATTTTTGATTATGAACTTTATTAACATCATTGGATCCATGGTGTTGAGTTTAACTCCATAAAAATGGATGAATGATTTTAATAATAGTTTGATTAAATTTAATTTAAAAGTGTTTTGTATATTCTCTCTCACCCCTCTTCATCTCATCCCTTTCTTATTGTAGTAAGTGTTATTGGAGCATGATCTCTATATCATGTCTCAAAACAAATGGTGCATAGATTGCTATTAACCAGCCTCAAAATAGGTGCGGCTTCTATATAAGTCCACTTACAATTGCTTAACATAGAGGTAAATTTTGTTGCAAGCCCAAGTATGTTACTTTGATTTATTTGATCCAATAACCTTGAGATTCATTGTGTGGAGGCTTTGGTTCTACCAATCCTCTAATGGATCTACAAAACCTTTGGTCAACGCGGATCACTTAAGCATCGTTGATCATTAAATGGTACTTATGAGGATTCCAAATGGATGATATACTTGACAAAAAGCAAATGAAACTTGTTGTGTGAAGGCTTTGGTTCTACCAATCCTCTAATGAGTTCCAAATGCAAGTTTCAAGATGATCATCCAACTAACCACTAATCACTAATAATTGACTTTATCCTGTATTTTTATTATATGCCCCTTTTATTTTTATGCACTATTTACTTTTAGCATCTTTGCTCATTTAAGCATTTACTTTCTTGTCATTTATATTTTGCTCACTTGAGCTTTTCTTTTCTTTTCTTAAGATACTTAATAATCCATATGAACCATATAATCTTTAATGATATTTAGACTATTTGGTTACTATCCTTGGCATTATGGAACATTGGACTTCTTGGACTTAGGATTATAAACCTTGGCCTATGATTGGAGACCTTGTGACCTTATCTAATTATTTTGTATGGAGCTCTTGAGGTTTACCTCAAGACATTGAGTTGTTTGTTTGTTTTGTGTGCAGGTTATTGTGATTACACTCTTTGTTTGTAATCTGGACTTCACCCGTATACAGCCGTTACTCTGCCCAATTTTTGTGAAGACTTAATACACTTGATGTTTGGTTATCTCAAGAGGTCTAGTATCTTTTCTTGCTTGGTTTCAATCCAAAGAATGGGAATTCTATCTTGGCTCATAATGTCAAGTGTTGGCTTCTTGTTGGTTAGATGACTCCTATCACTAGCTTTTACCTTATGCTTTAGGATAGTCTCTTCTTCTCCTCCCATCTTCTTTAATTTCAAAAATATTCTTCCTCCTTATGAAAACTCCTCTTGTTTTGAAACTTGAACCACTTTCATAATAAACTTGGACTTAGGTCCATGCATTTTCTAAACCAATTTCATGAATAAACTTTAATCAACTTAATAATATTTTGACATCATTTTTTTTGTGAGAAGACTAAAAGTCAATCAATCTCATTTCAAATAATTTTTGCCACTTTGGGTTTCTTATTTTAAAACCTTTCTCAAAATATTAGACTCTTGTCAATCCTTGTAGTGATGCAAACAACTATACTTCTACAATATGTAGTGAAGAGAGATATTTTCCACTTGGGTTTTGAGTGAGGAATTGTTGATTTTAAAATCTAAGCCATATCCTCCACTTTGAGATGATGCAAATTCTCCTTTCTCATGATTGTGGGTAGTATGTATGTTTTCCACACGGACAATGACGATGATGTTTTATCTCATAAAAATTAACCAACACCCTTATGTTTTAAATTTTTTAAAGAGGAACTACGTGTACCCTGATCCCCTATTGCATGAAACGGTGGTACATAGGCACTAAAGATTCGCAACCGCGGTGGGTGCAAAAAACCATAAAAATATATTTCTTTTCTCACCTCCACCATCCATTTTTTTACACAACATTTCATAGCCAAAATATACATATTTTACAAAGAGGTTCCTGCGGAGTATCGTAGATGTTTAGGGTGCTAATACCTTCCCTTTACATAACCAACCCCCTTACATTGAATCTTTCCCCCTCTTTTTGTGTTATTCTCTCTTTTCCCCTTCCTTTGGAAATAATAAAGCGTTATGGCAATTTTATTTTGATTTTTACAAGTCTAGTCAATCCCATGGCTTAGTCTTAAACATTTCTACCGCTACAGAAAAATGGCAACTTCACTGGGGAAAGGTTGACCTCTTGCTGGTACATCCCTAAGTGGGTTGAGCCTATCTTTGTTTATGTCTGTATATGTGCTATTGTTGTTTATGTGTTATATGTTGTGTATATGTTTATCTGGATTTTCTTGGTTTTCAGGGTGCTTGGTGATTACTTATAAGTCCTATACCTGGACTTGGGAAAACTTTAAGATAGGACGGGTAGTATAGCCATGTTAACTTTGAGGGAGTAATCCCAAAAAAGGAGGCATGAGATCCCCCACTCAGTGGAGGCTCCTTTGACTATAGTGTCGTTTACCGAGTAATCGGGAAGACGTACTGCTTTCCACTTGGGAGCCTGCTGAAGCTGAGGACCGTAGAATACCTAACCCATCTTGGCCTTTTAGGTGTAGTGCAGAAGCTATGACGGAGTAATCCGGAAATAGTTGTCACGAGATACTACGCTCGGACGAGTTTTTCTTGAGAATATTACTAATTACCGAGTTAATCGAGAAGTTAGTAATATCTGAAGGAAGGATGTAGACTTTGGGAACTTCTAGAACCTTGTTCGGCAGGTGATAACTTATAGACCATACCTTGTGGGTAGTACCTTCAACCTCATGTTAGTAAAGTTAAACCTATGAACCCTATATGTGTGATCTTGTGTGTTATTGGTGCATCATGCATCCATGCACTCATAAGCATCTTTTGAAGAGATCTTATTTCAAGGGATTTAAAAGTTGACCATTTATGAATATCTCAGGTACTTTTTAACCATGGACTCTGAGAAAAGAAAGACTGGGAAATTTAGTTTCAAAGATCCCAAGATAGATGAGTTGAACAGTCTAATTCCCGAGATCGAGAGTTCTGCAGACTTTCGGAAGAAGTATGGATCCATCATTCCTCTCATGAAGCTAAAGATGAAGGAGGTTATTCTCTTTACCTTGGTCTAGTTTTATGATCCAATGTATCATTGCTTTTCCCGACTATTAGTTGATTCCTACACTGGAGGAGTATTCTTATCTGTTGGATTTACCCGTTACCGCTCATGTTTCTTTTATTGTATTGGAGGGTGAGGCAAAACCACATAAGATTGCTGCTTTGATTAATCTGGGGAAGTCTGAGGTGGAAGCCCATATGACTACCAAAGGAGGGATTAGAGGATTACCAGCTCAATTCTTATTGGAGAAAGCTTGCTACTTTTCCAGGATGAAGAGTACAGTCGCTTTTGAGGCCATCTTTGCTCTACTTGCTTACGGTTTGTTCTTATTTCCTAATGTGGACAAGTTTGTTGACATTAATGTTATCAGGATCTTCTTGATTGGAAACACAGTTCCTACCTTGTTGGGTTATGCTTATTACTCTATTCATCTTCGGAATTCTTACCATGGGGGATGATTATCTGTTGCACGCCTCTGTTGTACCTGTGGTTTATCTCTCATATGCCTCAGTATGATGCTTTTTGGGATGTCAAGAAGGAACACCGTTGGGATCCTAAGATTATGGCACTTACTCACTCGGATATTGATTGGTATCATCGAGCTTACCAGGATATAGAGATTATTGACAGTTGTGGTAGTTTCCCCAATGTACCTCTTCTTGGTACAAAGGGAGGAATTAACTATAACCTTGTTCTTGCATGACGACAGCTCAGTTATCCGATGAGGGATAAACCAAATAGTATTCATTTGAGTAGTTTCTTTTTGAAGGAGGAAGAATACCATAGGGAAGCTAGGGAGCAGATTGTGAAGTCCTGGCGTCACATTCATAATAAGAGTAGGAAGGATTTGGGATCTAGGGATGCTGTTTCTTTGGAGCCATATCTTCAGTGGGTCCAAACGAGAGCTATTCAGTTGAAGATGCCGTATTCCCGAGAAACACCTATGCCTGATTTGTTTGTGAAGACCACTCCTCCCTTATTGGATGATCAAGAAGAGCTACAACTTGCTTTAGTCAAGATCCAACAGGAAAAGGATGCTTGGAAGAACAAGTGCCAAACTTTAGAGATTTCTTATAGAGCAGATTTGAAGGAGAAAGACAACTTAATTGAGATTCTTGAGAGACGGGCTGTAGAGACCATGAAGAGGCAAGGGGATTTATTTTCTCCTAAGCCTCAGTTAGATGCCATTTGCTCAATCCCTGATTCAGGTGATTGGAAAGAGGTTGCCACTAGATATGTGGAATAAAACCAGAGGTTGAAGGCTTAGATTTCCAGGCTCGCAGGGAAGCGCCAGCGTATAGAGTGATCTCAAACATCTTTACTTTACAGGGTTTTAGATTTTATTTTCATATTGTACTTGGGATCATTGAAACTTATAATCCATTTTGGAGTTGTTATAATAAAAATTTTCAGTATTCCAAATGTGTTATTAATTTGATATTTGAAATATGTCCATAAATTTTAAATCCCTTGAAATTTTAAATAATAAAATAAAATCATGTGCATTGCATATCATGCATCATATTGCATATAATTCTTACATTTTTTATGCATATCCAGGTGTCTTACCAAGCTTCTTTACTTCGTTCAACAAGCTGACTCACCACTACAACACTCGGGCTAATTTCAGAAAGAAGATGGACAACTTAGAACAAGAGAATCGTGAGCTGCGTGAGGAGGTTTCAGCCTTGAAGGCCGGCATGGCCAATCTTACTGCTCTGATGGAATCTCTGGTGGCTATTCAGAATCAGCCACCGAGTGTTCAACCTCAGCCAATAAGGGTTACTACTGAAGCTCTGGCTGTTCCCATATCTGTTACTCCAGCTGTTGTTTAGAATTGCATGCCTCAAGGTTATCCATGATGAATGACAGAGAATTTTGCACCTGAAGGTTTCAATTTTGGTCCTCAAGATACTCCAATTGTTCAGACTATTGTTACTCTGGCACCTCCTATGGTGCATGCTACTCCTACTGCACCTCCTTCGGTGAATATGGTTCCGTTTGTTAACGATGATGTCTGTTGTCCTTCCCCTCCACCCAGTGAAGACTTGGGTCTTTAGGACAGAATGGATGATTTTCAAGAACAGTTTGACAAGATGCAGAGAGAGATGAAGGCCCTCAGGGGAAAAGAGCTATTTGGGCAGAATGTGAATGAATTATGCATGGTCCCGAATGTTCAGATACCTGCGAAGTTTAAGGTCCTGGAGTTCGAGAAGTACAAGGGCAACACTTGCCCTCATGCTCATTTGGTGATGTATGTAAGGAGAATGTCTACCCATACTTATTATCAGCATTTGCTGATTCACTTTTTTTAGGATAGTTTGACCGGTGTTGTGCTGAAGTGGTATATGAGTTTGGACAGTGTTAACATACATACTTTCAATGATTTGGGAGAAGCGTTCATCAAACAATACAAGTACAACTTGGACATGGCGCCTGGCCGTGATCAACTCAGGGCCATGGTTCAGAAAGACATGGAATTGTTCAAAGAATATGCACAGAGATGGCGTGAGGTAGCCGCCCAAGTGATTCCTCCCATGGAAGAGAAGGAGATGACTAAGATTTTCTTGAAAACTCTGGGTGCTTTCTACTACGAGAGGATGGTAGCAAGTGCACCAAGTGACTTTACTTAAATGGTAGGAATGGGTATCCGCTTAGAAGAGGCTGTAAGAGAGGGCTGTTTAACGAGAAGCGAAGGATCTAGAGGTGTGAATAAGCCATCTTATGGGTTCACCAAGAAGAAGAAAGGGGATGCAAATGCTGTTATGCAAGAGAGGAGGGTTAATACTCCTAGAAGGAATTATCAGTCTTATCAGCAAGTTGCCTCAGTTACTCCAGCTTTGGTTACGGCTCCAACTACCGTTGCTTATCAGAGACCGTCCCAACAGCGGAATCAAGGGTATAATCAAAGAAGGGAGAGTTATGACCCTATTCCTATGAGCTATACAGAGTTACTACAGCCATTGATTCAGAAGAAGTTGCTTCAGACCCGACCACCTCCCGCTGTACAATCACCATTGCCTTGGTATTACAAGGCAGACCAAACATGTGCTTTTCATTAGGGAGCACCAGGGCATAATGTTGAGAATTTTTATCCTTTGAAGACTGAGGTGCAGAAATTGATGAAGTCTGGTATTCTATCTTTCAAGGATGTGGGCCCTAATGTGAAAGAAAATCCTCTACCCAAGCATGGAGGAGTAAATGCTGTGAATATGGTGGTCGGTTGTCCAGGCGACTTCCGGATTTTTGATATTAACTTGGTTAGAGGAGATTTGGTGAAAATGCATCCAGACCTCTATGAATTTAACTACTATACGCATGACCATTCCAGTTGTGCTATTTTCAGTACAGACATACAGGGTTGCAATAAGATAAAAGCTGATTTACAAGAGATGATGGATGACGGCCTCATCCACATAATCAGGCCTAGGGCAGTGATAACACATAAATGTATTGCATATTTAGCTTGAATTAGCTAAATTATTTTCCATTTTTATTCTAAATTAAATCACTTTGTAGTTGGTATTATGCCAATATTTTTCTATTTAGCAGGTATCAAATTAATTATGAAGAAAAGGAAGAAAAAGAAGAAAAAAAGGCTACAATAAAGTCAACAGCCAAAGATAAGCCCAAGCCCAAAAGAAGGAGCACACAAAAAGAAGTCAACGGCAAGCGTGACGGCCGACAAGGCAAGCGTGACGATCGGCATGAAATTGACCAAGTAAGTGACGAACGCCACTAATCCCTTTGATGAACGTCACATCTCCTATTATTTTACCCACGTCCCTTAAAGCTTGCAACAAAAGTGTGTTAGTTGCTTCCACCAAGTCAGATACGCGGAGATTCAGCAGCCCTACAAACTCTCCAACAAATCCCCACGAACAGTTACTCGAGATGGATATAAATAGTAGACCTCAAGCACTGAGATGGGTTCACGCTGTTAAAAACTTATTGGGCTATTAAAACCCTAAATTTAAATTACTCTGCCGCCGTAGGAAACAGAATCCTAGATATCAACGAATTAGAAGAACTTTGATTAAACGCTTACGAAAATGCCAAGATCTACAAAGAAAGAACAAAAAAATGGCACGATAAGTGCATTTATAGGAGAGAATTCAACGAGGGAGATGTAGTACTCCTATTTAACTCCCTACTTAAACTTTTTCCCGGAAAACTACGCTCTAGGTGGTCTGGCCCTTTCGAGGTCACTAAGCTTTTCCCATGTGGCGCCATAGAAATTAGGAGTAATTCTAGTGATCCATTTATTGTAAATGGGCAACGTTTGAAGCATTACCATCGTATCAAAAACAAAGATTACTCAGCTACCCTAAAGCTTCTACAGCCACTGGTTGAACCAAACAACTGATTCATAATTGAAAATGTGTCGAGCATGCGACATAAAACAAAGCGCTTTTTGGGAGACAACCCACAATTTTATCTTTATATTTTTCTTTAACTTGTCATATTTTTTTAAATGATTTACTTATTCTTTCTTTTCTTATTATCATTTTCTTATTTTTCTTATTTTTTTACTCTAAAAGGCATTTGGCCGATGCTAACTGGATTTTCCTATAATCTACTTACTTTTCAGGCTCATTTACTTTTTTTAGCTAGTGACTAACTCTCGAAATGACAAGAGTAGATTATATGAGTATTAATTTCAGGGGAAGAGATCAAATGAGGAGGTTTGAGGACTTGGTCGATAGGGAGATGACACCCATCATCTATGCTGATGACGGTGCTATGACCTCCCTAGGCATTAGAGAAAGTGTCTTATACTTGCTGAACCAGATAGGTTAGGATAAATCCCCTATTAGGAGGATATTTAGTTCATATCATAGGCTTACCCTAGAGTTCGTAAGTTCTTTGAATCATGTGCCTAACCATGTACTAGGGTTTAACCGTGGCCTGATCCAGTTTAGACTGTTTAGCATTTATTTTCGTTATAACAATCGTGAGTTTGTTAACCTTTTAGGCTTCCCTAGTGGCCCTGATGTCTTTACTATCTCCCAAGAGGATATCTTCTCCAATCATGAGCTTAATTACTTCTGGGGTAGCATAACTGGTAACAACCATCCCGAGCCTGATGATACGCATTCTGAAAACATCCATAACCCTGCTATAAGGTATTTCCACAAAATCCTGGCCCACACCCTATTTGAAAAAGAACAAAACATTTCTTTGGTCTCCCGTGATGAGCTTTTCATTTTGTTTTGTGCTTCACAAAACCATCTTGTCAATGCGGTTACCTTTATATTAGCCAATTTTGTTTGCATTATAGAGACCGCTCATACGTATATCCTTATAGGAGGCCTAGTTACAACGATTGCAAATGCTATCGGAATGAGACAACCACTCCTAGGATTAAACCCCTATGGAGGAATTCGACCCATGAACATCCCTTTCTGTTTCAACACTCACCTTATAAGAAACCTTGTACCACTTCAGTTTAACTTGATCATTAACCATAACATTGTCCACCAATTTGTTTAATCTAATCCTATAACGAGTGTTCAAAACAGAGATAACTGGCTTTTTGACTTAGATCCCCCATATGCCCCTACCTCACCTGAAACACCTCAAACTTATGAGATCTCATATGATTTTGACCCTCAGACTCTTCCTCATTATTATGATCTTCCTTCCCCTGTTCGTCATGAAGTTACACCATTTGCTTCTCCCGTGTCTATTGTTGTTACTATTCTGGCCAATGCTGGACCTCCACCTCCTGATTTTACTACTGCTATTGCTAATTTGGAGACACAGATCGAAGGTTTACGCAGAGAGTTCACCACTTTGCATTTGTACTTTCATGGTTTCATGGATACCATAACAGAACATTTTGATCATCTATATCCGCACTTCTATTCTGTTAATGCACCTCCTGGCGGCCCACATCGTGGCTAGATAGACCCTGCTATTTTTTTCTTCTTTCTGATCCTTTTCTTAAGGTAGTGAGGACACTGTCTATTTCTGTTTGGGGCAGGAAACATTATTGTTTTCCATTACTGTTTTGTTTTCTCGTTTTCGGATATTTTGTTATTTCATTTTTTTTGTACCAGTTCTTTATCCAATAACATTGTTTCTTATTATTCCTATTTTTTATATTTTTGGTTATTTAAAGTTATTTAGTTTTTATTACCTTCATTATACCTATTGTTATTATCATATATATATATATATATATATATATATATATATATATATATGTATGCTTTAAAGTAAAATTATTTATATTATATGTATAAGTATCAGTAGCGGTCCAATGAAATCGCATGCAATCGTCTAGTCATATGTGATGTTCGTCACATCTTTCCTAGCAAACTGCCGACCGTCAAGCTAGATGTGAAGTCCGTCAGCCAGTCCTTCCATGCATGTGACGATTGAAAGCTTTGTCTGGCATCCGTCAGCCTTGCCTCCCACGCTCTGCTACGTATGTGACGACCACCAGCCTTGCCTCCCACGCTTTTAGATCTCATGACCACATAGTTTGACTACAAGACCACACCGTTTCATTTTTTTATTATTTCTATAACTTCCATTTTCCATTATTTAAACCCCATAATTCCCATTATCTACCATCATTACCACTCATTCATTTCTTACAATTCCTATAACCTCCCACTTTTAAAACCATAAAAACCATTCATTACCCTCTCATAATCTTCACCTATTTAAACCATTTCTTCTATCATTCTAATATCACCACCATTCACTACCTTCTTTGCACTACACAAACACCTTCCCTTTTCGTGTTTGTAAAATATACCATGGCCGCTCGTAGAAATCAAATCAATCGAGGAGAACCCGATATGACTCATCTCGTGTTCCAACAAGGCGAAGCTGGTGAACTCCAACAGGAAAGATACAGAAGTTTTTATCAGCGGGGATTGACACCCACACGATATGTTGACAATGATTGTTTATGCAATTTAGGGATGTATGAAAGTATGCAAGGTTTACTAAACAAAGCAGGCCTAGGATTTGTAAGCACGATGGGCTTACCCACCTACGAGGCACTAACCTTGGAGTTCATAAACTCCTACTTCTACATAACTCACATCAACGCTGATGCAAACCTCTTTGGAGCAGCCACATTTCGTATGTTCAACCAATAATACACGGTGAACCAAGATGCTTTGAGCGACATGTTTCGTTTCCCTCGTGGAGATAATGTGCAATACCGAATTCCCCCTGAATTGGATTGGAATAAAATGTCATATGAATTATGGGAAAGAATATCCGTTGAGCATAATATCGCTCCCGAATCACGTTACCCCTATCACATCCATAATCCGAACATTCGCTACCTTCATCTCACCCTGGACAACACTATTTTTGGAAGAACTAACAACAACAAGGTCAAAACCAAGGAGTTGTATGCTCTCCATTGCGCCTTCCCGCTAAACCTCCGTCTGAACCCAAGTACCTTCCTGATGGCTCACATTTAAAATCTTGTAACAAGAGATGGGACTATGCCTTTCTGTATTGGAGGTATCATCACTGCAATAACAGTTCACCTGAACTTGGGAGGGAGAGTCCTGAATCTACCCTTTCTGCCAATAGTGTTCTTGGACATTAACAACTGCCGATCCGGTCGCCTTATTAAGGTAAGAGAAGCATGAGGTTATTATCTAATGGTGAGGAATAATGAAGTTCGTAGTGTCATTTTGTCAAATCCAAATACTACGAACTTAAGCATTGCAAACAACTGGTTATACAACCTCAACGCCCCCGAGCTTGGTGTGAATGCACAAGGAAACCAAGGCGAAGCCAATAATGATGTTGTTGACGAAATGGAACAAGAATTAAAACATCAAGCACCTCAACCTGACATTCAACCTCCTGAAGCCCAAGAGCCACAAAATGCCAATCCACCTGCCACACTCGATGCCATTTATGCCGCAATACTGCAGCAAAACCAATTGTCTAACCAGCGCTACCAGAGCATCAAGACGCCACAAGAGGAAATGATGTATCTCGTCCAACAGATGCAAAGAGATCAACATGATTACGCTCACCGGCAAGACCAAAGTATGCTAGAATTCACCGCAAGGATGACAGAAGACATGCGGGCTTTGACACTATGTGTTGAAGGTTTGAATGAAGTTGTTTCCCGTGTGGAGGGTCAATGATATGAAGCAGAATCTTTCAGAAGGGGTGAGCAAGTGCGTAGAAGATCTAGACCAAGGATGCATGGTAGATTCCGTGGCCAAGGCGAGGAAGAATGAATATTTAGTTTTTTCCACTCTCCTTTTTCAATACATTGAGGACATTGTATGATTTAAGTATGGGGGAGGAAGTATTTCTACTTTTTCAAGTAAATTTTTATTGTTATCTTCTCCCTTCTTTTTATGCAATATTTTGTGTTGTTTTTTCGATTCCCTCACTTTCTTGATCCCTAACAAATATTTTTCGATTTAATACATAACTTGACTCACTCGACGAGTATGTAGGTTGCTAATTTTTTAATTCTTGTTAGAAACTTTCGTAAAGCTTCGATTGGACACTGTTTTATCTTCGTAGCAATTGATTACTTCACCAAGTGGATGGAAGATGCTTCTTATGCCAATGTTACTAAGCAGGTGGTTATGCGCTTCGATAAGAATAATCTTATATGTCGATACGGTGTGCCGAGCAGAATTATCAATGACAATGGCTCGAATCTGAACAATAAAATAATGACAGAACTGTATGAAAAATTCAAGATTGTCCATCATAATTCCTCTTCGTATAGGCCAAAGATGAATGGGGTTGTTGAAGCTACTAATAAGAATATCAACAGGAGCAACCCCCTTCTCCCTGGTGTATGGAATGGATGTTGTAATCCCAGTCGAGGTTGAGATTCCATCTTTGCGTGTGATAATGGAAACCATGTTAAGAGAGGCTTAATGGGTCCAAAACCGGTTTGGCCAATTGAATTTGATCAAAGAGAAGAGGATGACAGCTTTGTGTCATGGGCAGTTATATCAGAAAAGAATGAAGAAAGCTTTCTATAAAAAGGTCAAACCTTATGAATTCAGAGAAGGCGCCCTCGTGCTCAGGAAGATCATGTCTTACAACACTGATTCTAGGGGTAAGTGGAATCCCAATTTTGAAGGCCTATATGTTATCAAGAAAGCCTTTTTTGGCGGTGCATTAATTCTTGAAACTATGGATGGCGAGGAGTTCCCACGTCCCATGAATGCTGATGCAGTCAAGAAATATTTTGCCTAAAGAAATAAAAGAATAGCTCGCTAAGTTGAAAACCTGAAAGGGCGGCTTAGGCAAAAAAAAGCGTCTCGGTAGACCGAAAACCTGAAAGGGCGGTCTAGGAGAAAGTTAGAGACATAAACAGAATAAATTTCCCGCTAAGTTGAAAACCCGCAAGGGCAGCTTAGGAAATAAGTTAGGGACTTTCTTGGCAAGTAACTGCATCATGCAAGATCTGATCATTGAAGCAACAATCTTCTTGAATCCTTATCATACTTCAACGGAAGCTGCTGCTCAGGATTTCAAAAAATTGTTAGAGGGGATAGTGGTCATTATATCTCAATGTATCTTTTCAATTATATATTACCATTTTCCGAACTTTTTAATCATCTATGGAATCTCGCCATTCAAAGACTACCATTCTATTAATAATGTTTGAGTTGTTACCCAATTCTTTGTGTTTCTTATTTTATTTATCTTGCAAAGACTCCATTTATTATTGATAATAACTTTCAAAGAAAAAAGATTAAATAACAAAATCGATTTTTCAAAAATAATTTACAATTTTCTTTTACTTTAGCATTTGTGAGGTGAAAAAAAAATAACAACAAAGAAATGGTGATCCCAGGAATGCACAAACTCCAGTTGTTTTAAGAAGTTTTTGTTCCCATCGGGAAGGTTTACTCAGGATGATTCGCCGTATTGGGTTCGTGACTCCGGTATCCTCGGTCAAGTTTGGATTCATTTCTCCTCTCTTTTGAGTTTTCATGATGTAAAGTTTCAATCCGAGATTTCTCTAGTGAAGTTTTCGTTCGGTCTAATGGAAGTTGTTTTTTCCAGAGAAGTTGGTACCATAATCACTCTTGAAGAATGCAGGTCCCCGGTTTCTCTAGTGAAGAACGTATTGTGGTTTTACCTTTGAGGATGTGGTGTTAACCTCCCCAATGAAGTGGGCCTGAATTCCCCATTGAATGTTTTGATGATTTGGTGTCCATCTGCTTTACTTGAGATTGGTTTTTCAATCCCCAGTAGAAGTGTTACTTTTAAAAATATTTGTTTCCCCGGTGAATCCTAGAGAAGGATGTCATATCCTTGTAATTGTACTTTTATGACGCTTTGATTTGTTTACTTCCGAATTACGCTTCTCCCCAGTAAAGTTAAACTAGGAAATAAGTTATGTTTCCTGAGCTGGCGCTTACTTTTTTTTGGAATGATCATCTTGGATGTGATTTAGCTGAGTGTTGTTTGTGCCCGAGGTGGTTTTTCCTGGTTACCCCCAGTATTGTATATCTGTTTTGTCAGCGTACGCACGATACACTCATACATTCATACATACATCATGCATATCTAAAATTGGCAAATCATTGTTCATTAACATTTCTTAATATTTTTGTTAACGTATCACCCTGTTTTGCAGAGTTACGTTGTCCTCTCTTCAATAGAGTGTTTGCCTTAAGCAGAAAGAGTATGTTCTTTCAATTTCCCCACTGAGTTATCCCTCGTGGAAGATTTTTGCTTTAGCCTTCCTGTTCAGCTCCTTGTTTGGATGGATTTGGTTTTCCCTCTTAAGTTTATTTCTCAAAGGATGTATTTTGGTTGACTATTTCATTCCAGTTTATTTCTGGTTTGAATCTTTGGTTCCACAACAATATTATTTACTTTGGATTTCTGAAAGCTTCGAGTTTTGGTTTGTGCATTTATTTTTCACGAGAAGAATTTATCTCCTCATCAGGAATATCATGGCATTTCCCCAGGAAGTCATATTTCTTTCCCAAGGAAGCCATATTTATCTCCCCAGAAAGTCATATCTTTTTACAATCCTCCATGACAACAAGTAGCAGGTCTCTTTATTTGAGCAACTTGTGCTTCCCTGTATAAGTCGACATAACTTTTTTTTTCTATCTCCTCTATGAGTGGATAGTTTGCAGTTCGTCGTCAGTTTACGCCAGTGAATGGCAAGACTTTCAAATTCGCAGAGACAGTTCATTGTGAAATCTTTGCAGGTGATAGTCTCTTTATTTGAGACCGTTTATATATTACCCTTTCTGGGAAGAGTGCCTCGATTAAAGAAGAAGTTGAGACCCTTTCTAGGTGAAATTCCAAAATTTTGGAAAAACTTGTTATCTTTTTTCTACGTTCAGTGAATGTTGGTAGTTCATCGTCAGTGAATGGTGGTGCCATGATATATTTTCTCTCTACCTTCAATGAAAGTTGGTAGGTCACCTTCATTGAAAGTTGGTGATTGTTATCTTTTTGCTACCTTCAGTGAACGTTGGTAGTTCATCGTCAGTGAATGGCGGTTCTATGATATATTTTCTCTCTACCTTCAGTGAAAGTTGGTAGGTCACCTTAAGTGAAAGTTAGTGATTATCATCTTTTTGCTACCTTTAGTGAACGAAGGTGCTATGATATATTCTCTTTCTACCTTCAGTGAAAGTTTTTAGATCACCATAAGTGAAATTTTGTGTTTGTTATCTTTTTGCTACCCTCAGTGAATGTTGGTAGTTCATCGTCAGTGAACGACGATGCTATGATATATTTTCTCTCTACCTTCAGTGAAAGTTGGTAGGTCACCTTCAATGAAAGTTGGTGATTGTTATCTTTTTTCTACCCTCAGTGAACGTTGGTAGTTCATCGTCAGTGAATGGTGGTGCCATGATATACTTTCTCTCTACCTTCAGTGAAAGTTGGTAGGTCACCTTCATTGAAAGTTGGTGATTGTTATCTTTTTGCTACCTTCTATGAACGTTGGTAGTTCATCGTCAGTGAACGAAGGTGCTATGATATATTTTCTCTCTACCTTCAGTGAAAGTTGGTAGGTCTCCTTAAGTGAAAGTTGGTGATTATCATCTTTTTGCTACCTTTAGTGAATGTTGGTAGTTCATCGTCAGTGAACGGAGGTGTTATGATATATTCTTTTTCGACCTTCAACGAAAGTTGTTAGATCACCATAAGTGAAAGTTGGTGTTTGTTATCTTTTTGCTACCCTCAGTGAACGTTGGTAGTTCATCGTCAGTGAATGACGATGCTATGATATATTTTCTCTCTACCTTCAGTGAAAGTTGGTAGGTCACCTTCAATGAAAGTTGGTGATTGTTATCTTTTTTCTACCCTTAGTGAACGTTGGTAGTTTATCGTCAATGAACGGCGGTGCTATGATATATTTTCTCTCTACCTTCAGTGAAAGTTGGTAGTTCACCTTCATTGAAAGTTGGTGATTATTATATTTTTGCTACCTTCTATGAACGTTGGTAGTTCATCGTCAGTGAACGAAGGTGCTATGATATATTTTCTCTCTACCTTCAGTTAAAGTTGGTAGGTCACCTTAAGTGAAAGTTGGTGATTATCATCTTTTTGCTACCTTCAGTGAACGTTGGTAGTTCATCGTCAGTGAACAGAGGTGCTATGATATATTGTTTTTCTACCTTCAACGAAAGTTGTTTGATCACCATAAGTGAAACTTGGTGTTTGTTATCTTTTTGCTACCCTCAGTGAACGTTGGTAGTTCATCGTCAGTGAATGACGATGCTATGATATATTTTCTCTCTACCTTCAGTGAAAGTTGGTAGGTCACCTTCAATGAAAGTTGGTGATTGTTATCTTTTTTCTACCCTCAGTGAACGTTGGTCGTTTATCGTCAGTGAACGGCGGTGCTATGATATAATTTCTCTCTACCTTCAGTGAAAGTTGGTAGTTCACCTTCATTGAAAGTTGGTGATTATTATCTTTTTACTACCTTCTATGAACGTTGGTAGTTCATCGTCAGTGAACGAAGGTGCTATGATATATTTTCTCTCTACCTTCAGTGGAAGTTGGTAGGTCACCTTAAGTGAAAGTTGGTGATTATCATCTTTTTGCTACCTTCAGTGAACGTTGGTAGTTCATCGTCAGTGAACGGAGGTGCTATGATATATTCTTTTTCTACCTTCAACGAAAGTTGTTAGATCACCATAAGTGAAAGTTGGTGTTTGTTATCTTTTTTCTACCCTCAGTGAACGTTGGTAGTTCATCGTCAGTGAATGACGATGCTATGATATATTTTCTCTCTACCTTCAGTGAAAGTTGGTAGGTCACCTTCAATGAAAGTTGGTGATTGTTATCTTTTTTCTACCCTCAGTGAACGTTGGTCGTTTATCGTCAGTGAACGGCGGTGCTATGATATATTTTCTCTCTACCTTCAGTGAATGTTGGTAGTTCACCTTCATTGAAAGTTGGTGATTATTATCTTTTTGCTACCTTCTATGAACGTTGGTAGTTCATCGTCAGTGAAAGAAGGTGCTATTATATATTTTCTCTCTACCTTCAGTGAAAGTTGGTAGGTCACCTTAAGTGAAAGTTGGTGATTATCATCTTTTTGCTACCTTCAGTGAACGTTGGTAGTTCATCGTCAGTGAACGGAGGTGCTATGATATATTCTTTTTCTACCTTCAACGAAAGTTGTTAGATCACCATAAGTGAAAGTTGGTGTTTGTTATCTTTTTGCTACCCTCAGTGAACGTTGGTAGTTCATCGTCAGTGAATGACGATGCTATGATATATTTTCTCTCTACCTTCAATGAAAGTTGGTAGGTCACCTTCAATGAAAGTTGGTGATTGTTATCTTTTTTCTACCCTCAGTGAACGTTGGTAGTTTATCATTGGTGAACGGCGGTGCTATGATATATTTTCTCTCTACCTTCAGTGAAAGTTGGTAGTTCACCTTCATTGAAAGTTGGTGATTATTATCTTTTTGCTACCTTCTATGAACGTTGGTAGTTCATCGTCAGTGAACGAAGGTGCTATGATATATTTTCTCTCTACCTTCAGTGAAAGTTTGTAGGTCACCTTAAGTGAAAGTTGGTGATTATCATCTTTTTGCTACCTTCAGTGAACGTTGGTAGTTCATCGTCAGTGAACGAAGGTGCTATGATATATTCTCTTTCTACCTTCAACGAAAGTTGTTAGATCACCATAAGTGAAAGTTGGTGTTTGTTATCTTTTTGCTACCCTCAGTGAACGTTGGTAGTTCATCGTCAGTGAATGACGATGCTATGATATATTTTCTCTCTACCTTCAGTGAAAGTTGGTAGGTCACCTTCAATGAAAGTTGGTGATTGTTATCTTTTTTCTACCCTCAGTGAACGTTGGTAGTTCATCATCAGTGAACGGCGGTACTATGATATATTTTCTCTCTACCTTCAGTGAAAGTTGGTAGTTCACCTTCATTAAAAGTTGGTGATTGTTATCTTTTTGCTACCTTTAGTGAATGTTGATAGTTCATCGTCAGTGAACGGCGGTGCTATGATATATTTTCTCTCTACCTTCAGTGAAAGTTGGTAGGTCACCTTAAGTGAAAGTTGGTGATTATCATCTTTTTGCTACCTTTAGTGAACAAAGGTGTTATGATATATTCTCTTTCTACCTTCAGTAAAAGTTGTTAGATCACCATAAGTGAAATTTGGTGTTTGTTATCTTTTTGCTACCCTCGGTGAACGTTGGTAGTTCATCGTCAGTAAACGATGATGCTATGATATATTTTCTCTCTACCTTCAGTGAAAGTTGGTAGGTCACCTTCAATGAAAGTTGGTGATTGTTATCTTTTTTCTACCCTCAGTGAACGTTGGTAGTTCATCGTCAGTGAATGGTGGTGCCATGATATATTTTCTCTCTACCTTCAGTGAAAGTTGGTAGGTCACCTTAAGTGAAAGTTGGTGATTATCATCTTTTTGCTACCTTCAGTGAACGTTGGTAGTTCATCGTCAGTGAACGGAGGTGCTATGATATATTCTCTTTCTACCTTCAGTGAAAGTTGTTAGATCACCATAAGTGAAAGTTGGTGTTTGTTATCTTTTTGCTACCCTCAGTGAACATTGGTAGTTCATCGTCAGTGAACGACGATGCTATGATATATTTTCTCTCTACCTTCAGTGAAAGTTGGTAGGTCACCTTCAATGAAAGTTGGTGATTGTTATCTTTTTTCTACCCTCAGTGAACGTTGGTAGTTCATCGTCAGTGAACGGCGGTGCTATGATATATTTTCTCTCTACCTTCAGTGAAAGTTGGTAGGTCACCTTCAGTGAAAGTTGGTGATTATTATATTTTTTCTACCTTCAGTGAACATTGGTAGTTCATCGTCAGGGAACGGCGGTGCTATGATATATTCTATTTCTATGTTTAGTGAAAGTTGGTAGGTCACCTTCAGTGAAAGTTGGTGATTATTATCCTTTTGCTACCTTCAGTGAATGTTGGTAGGTCATCTTTAGTGAACGACGGTGCTCTGATATATTCTCTTCCTACCTTCATTGAAAGTTAGTAGGTCATCGACAGTGAACGTTGATTATTCTTTCTCTCTGCCTTCAGTAAACGTTGGTAGCTTCGCCTTCAGTGGAAGTTGGTGTATCCTTTGACCATTATACCATCCTCTCTGATTCAGGTCATTTTTATCCACCGGTGATTTATTTTCCTGGTTGGGTTACTCTCTTATTTCTTTATTTTTTGTTACATCCCCAATGGTGTTTTGCGTCTCTTTGGTCTTGTTCATATGCATCATGCTCATAAGCATTGCATGGCATCTTAGGGCCAAAATAGGGTTTGTTTTACATTTAAGTATCTTCGGTCCCGTTTACACGAAGATTTTTAACCTTCGCATCTCCAGATAGAATAAACTTAAATAAGGGCAGCTGTTGTACCCCAATTTTCCCCCCTAATATCCCTTCATCATACCATGTTGATTCCATCACAACAAGATCACATTAGGATTCTTGGTTCCCCTCCCTATATTTAGCTCTGCTCTTTGAGGAATCACCAAGCACCTTGACTTGTGTTCTTTTGTGATCATGAATATTTTTGTCTTGATTTCTTCTTTTAATTAATAAAATGCAATGTTGGTTTGTCTTGCTTGTTACTCATGTAGGTAAAGGCAATAAGATTCAGCAAGTTGCTCCATGGGTTCATGAGTTTATTTCCATGCCCTACTCAATAAAGCTTGAGAAGTTCAAATCTCACCATTGGATTTGTTTTGGAGGAAATGGCATGGCAAGGTTGTTTTGGTTCACCACATTTCAAGATTATCAAATTTGGTTCAAAAGCACAAGGGATTGATTGAAAAAGTTGTCATGCTTGGACAAGGCTTTGTTCCCATTGGTCAAAAATGAATATTTCTCTCAATTCTCAAGATATGGAATTGTTTTCGGTTTCCATGAGTTATCATTATCACCCTCAACAACTTATATTTACAAAGCATTTGTTTTGGTACAAGAAGTTTGTTCAAAATTGTCAAAGTTCCTCAAGGCATTTTTCTTGATCTAGAAGGTAGGGTTTTGAACTTCAAAGAAGAATATCTTGCTCATCTTTTGTTATTTTGTAGTGATTCCAAATACATCCCTCTCTTCAAAGGGTTGTCAACAAATCACTTCAAAAGTTCCAAGGAGTTTTCATGTGGAAGAAACTTGATGAAGAAGAAAGATTACAAGTCCTCCAGATGAATCCCCAATTTTCCATGTGTGACTTCAAATGATCATAACTTGGTCAGTTTTTATCAACTTGAGCCCATTATTTTTCCACAATGATCTTGAGTATGTGAACTTTATTCCTTCTTTTATGTGCAAAGTGAGAAAATGGATGGAAGTTACCTTAAGGATACAAAAGATTATAGGTCATTTCATGATTTTTTGCCAACTTCAACAATTCATAACTCTCTCAATTTTTGGAGATTTTGAATGGTTCAAGTCCCAAAATGTCATTCAAGAGGTCTATTTCATGCCATATGTTTTGGTCAAGAATAAAATCCAAGTGGAAGGCCATGTTTGGATGCAAGACATTATCTGTCACTTTTGAAGAAAAATTTGAAAAATTTCTCCAACTTTGACTCAACACAACTTTCAGCTCAAGCATCCATTTGATTCCATTATTTTCCCATTGCAAAGCTTGTAACCTTATCTTTATAAAGCATCAAGAATTATGCCCTAAGACCCCTTGAGCTAAGAATGCCATGATTTTGAAGTTGGTAACTTGGAACTGAAGTTTCATCACAAGTCAGATTTTGAAATCTTTGTTTTGGCTTATAATCACAAGTTTTTCACGCGTTTTTGCCTCTAAACTTGTTTAGTGAACTTCCAGAATGGATTAGCACAACAAAACGCGCGTTTGGATGACTTTTGATCAAATTAGAAGTCACACTTTTCTTGTTTGCAACTTCACACGATTTCCCTCTAAAATTCGTCATTGCACACACTTGGACATTCCATTTGATTCCCTATAAATAGAGGGTCATCCCCCATTCATTTCCTCAAGCTTGGATAGCCATAATCAACCTGCCAAACTTGTTCCATAACTCAAAATTCATCAATTTCTAAATCTATTCTCAAGCCTTTTTCAATCCAATTTTTCCATCAATTCACCTTCCTTGAACTTCCCTGAAGCTAACCATATAATTACATTCAAGAATCTTGCCTTATATTGCTCCATAGAAGTCCAGTTTTAGAGCTCTGAAACTCAACTTCAATAGGTAGATTCCTTCATCAATTCTTCAAAACTTTGATATCATTGTGATGCTCTCAGTGCCCTGGTTCTAGTTGTAACACTTGCTTTTTACTGGAAACACATTATGACCATGAAATTTCAAATCTCTTTTCAAAAATTTCCTTCCAAATTGCTTGAGCTACGGTTTATATAAATTTATCGCAAGGGTGTGGTCGTCTTCTTGTTGAAGAGACGAAACGAATGGCATAAGTCTCGTGCTCTAATTTTATAGATAGAGCAACCTGGCTTTGGGACAGGCTGGAGGTTGAAGATGACCAACGTGTCATCCTTCAACCAATGAAACAACGCCATTTGGATTTTTTTTAATTTCTGATTTACATTTGATTCAGTGCTTTATTCATTAATGACCATGATATGCACAGCGCGCCAGATCCATTGGATTTGATTACTAACGCGTTTTAACTCTCATCCAATGGTCCACATATTTTTGACTTTTATTTTATTTTCTGATTTTTGTATTTAATTGTTTTAAACTTCAAAAAAGTATAGAAAATTCATTTTAAGTCCAAAAAATCTGAAACAATTCTGAAAAATATTTTTGATTATTCTCTTTCTGATTTTTTTTTCACAATTTAATTTTATGTTTTGGTATTTTTTTATAAATTTTCACTTTATTTGAATTATTTTAAATGTTTAAAAATACTTTTATGCATTTTTAAATTCTAAAAAAGTTATGGAGTGATCCAATGATATTGTGACAAATATTGGTGACCTTATTTTATTTTTGTTTCTGACTTTGTTATTTTTATCATTTTTGGTTTATTTTACTCATTTATTTTATTTTTAAAAAATAGTTTATGACTTTAAAAAAATTACCAAAAAAATTTATAAAATCATTTGAGTCCTTTTCTGATTTTTCTATGGTCTTACTTTTTATTTCTTGATTATTTGAACATAGTCAATATTTTTCTATTTTATTTCTATTTTAAAACCTTTTTTTGTATATATTAAAATGCAATATTATTTTGTGACTATTTTCTAGATGATCTTGGGTTAAATTTTTGATCATGAACTTTATTAACATCATTGGATCCATGGTGTTGAGTCTAACTCCACAAAAATGGATGAATGATTTTAATAATAGTTTGATTAAATTTAATTCAAAAGTGGTTTGTATATTCTCTCCCACCCCTCTTCATCTCATCCCTTTTTTATTTCACTAAGTGTTATTGGAGCATGATCTCTATATCATGTCTCAAAACAAATAGTGCATAGATTGCTATTGACCGACCTCAAAATACGTGCGGCTTCTATATAAGTCCACTTACGATTGCTTAACATATCGCTAAATTTTGTTCCGATTCGAATAAATGATCATTTGTGGCCCCAACTTATGTTTGCAAGCCCAAGTATGGAGGTTTTAGTTCTACCAATCCTCTAATGGGTCTACAACACCTTTAGTCAACGCGGATCAATTAAACATCGTTGATCATTAAATGGTACTTATGAGGATTCCAAATGGATGATATACTTGAGAAAAAGAAAATGCAACTTGTTGTGTGGAGGCTTTGGTCCTACCAATCTCTAATGAGTTCCAAATGCAAGTTTCAAGATGATCATCCAACTAACTACTAATCACTAATAATTGACTTTATCCAGTATTTTTATTATATGCCACTTTTATTTTTATGCACGATTTACTTTTAGCATTTACATTTCATGCCATTTTCATCTTTGCTCATTTGAGCATTTACTTTTTTTCATTTTTATTTTTCTCACTTGAGCTTTTCTTTTCTTTTCTTAAGATAATTAATAATCCATATGAACCATAAAATCTTTAATGATACTTAGACTATTTGGTTACTATCCTTGGCATTATGGAGCATTGGACTTCTTGGACCTAGGATTAGATACCTTGGCCTATGATTGGAGATGTTGTGACCTTATCTGATTATTTTGTCTGGAGCTCTTGAGGTTTACCTCAAGACATTGGGTTGTTTGTTTTGTGTGCAGGTTATGGTGATTACACTCTTTGTTTGTAATCTGGATTGAAGAAGTGAAAAACACAAGAAGGGGGGTTGAATTGTAAAACATGAAATCAAATGCAGACAACACGTTATTTTTATCCTGGTTCATTTGATCTCAAACTACTCCAGTCCACCCGTCAAGGTGATTTCGCCTCTCTCCAACGAGGTCTTAATCCACTATATTCAACTGAATATTACAACTGCTTTAACAACTGCTAAAGCCTTCTTGAGTCTAAACCACAGATCGGTTTCTCAAGGAAATTATTTCTTACAGATAAGTGAACAAGATGTGTGTTGAATGTTTTCTACAAAAACTATATATCACAACTGTGATAATACACAAAATAAGCTTATGTGAAACTAGAATGCTATAACTATGGAGTAAGCAATTTGAGAGTTGTAGCAAATTGTATGAGTGAGAATGACGTTGATTTGCTTTAGGCGTGTAAAGAGTTGTAGAGCATTAGCCAATCTATTTCTCACTGATTTGTTTATATAGCCTTGGAAAAGATACGTTGTAGTCAATTATTCCATTTCAATGTCCATTACGTTCTTTCCATATTGAGAAGATCTTTGTCTGGAATAAAGCCGTTGGTAATAAAGTGACTTGAATGCACAGTACTGTTGCCAATTAAGCGTGTTCTGGGCTTTGGCTTATTCTGACGCTGCTAGGTGCTGATGATATTGTTTTGGTCTTGATCAGAGTTTAGAGTAAGTTACACGCAAATCTGTTCATCAAGCTTCAGCGTAAGCACATGCTTTGATCTTCTGATGCTGGCATCTGATATTTCATCTTCTGATGCTGGCATATGATATTTCATCTTCTGATGCTGATGTTGACTTACTTATGCTGATATTCATCAGAGTTTCTGCAAAGCACAATATAATTTTTAGGTAGCATATATGTCTTATATGAATTATACAATTTATATAATCTTGCATTTTGTTATCATCAAAACTATAACTAAGGTTAGTAGACTCAAACTTTGTTCTAACAATCTCCCCCTTTTTGATGATGACAAAAACCAGATTTTTTCAATTGAAAATTAAAGGAAAAATTATCAGAGATAACCAAATAATAAATTGTATCAGAGATAAACAGGGAGGTATCAAAGATAAGAAGATACAGAGTAAAAAGGTATCAGAGTTATGATCAGAAAAACTCCCCCTGAGTTTATTACTTCCCTTTAATTCCATGAGTTCTTTAGCATCAGATCTTTATTGAACTTTCTTTGAGCATCAGAACTTTCCTTTATCAGAGCAAAGCTTCAGTGTATTGGAGTCCATCAGATTCTTGTACCTGTAAGCTTATGCAGAACAAAAAAAACATTCAAGTATATCAGAGTGTTAGAATGTTTGAGACTTTGTCTCAGTAATTCGTTATTGAAAAATATCATTCTTTCTCCCCCTTTTTGTCAGCAATCAAAAAGTGCAAATAATTTGAGGTTAAAAGAATCAGTGCAGAAAAACGATTATATTCAGTTCAGAGCTCAGAAAATATTATAGATAACATGTAAAGAAAACAATGAAAACATCAAGAAAAAAAATCTAAGGAGGGGGTGGAAGGCGAGTGAACAGAGCCTCTATCATGTTCTTAATCTGATCAGTGGTTCCCTTCTGCTGATGCACCATGCTGGCTACTGGGTCAATCTTGCTATCCTGAACATCCATCCTTTCCTTCATCTGTTGATCACTCTCATCCATTCTCTCCTGTAGACGAAGATAATTTTGCTTCAGCTCTTCAAGAGTGTGCCTGTCCAATGCAACTTGAGAGATGTCAGAGTCAGGATGCTTCTGAGAGCTTTCTGCAAGATCTTCTTCTTGACACAAATCTTCTGCTGGAGTTTTCTGTTCTTCTGCTGGTTAAACTGTTGAAGCTGGACACTTTTCTGACCAAGGTTCACAGTCCAGATGGAGAACTTTTCCCTTCAGCAGCTGACTCAAAACTGGACCTTCAAGATCTTTCAGCAGATTGCTGAAATTCTGTTGTGCCTGTCCATAGCTTTGGTCTTGCAGCTTAAAGGTTTCAGCGCATACCCATCTTCTGAATAGTGTCCAGAGGTGGTCTGAAACAGTGGGATCAATCACATCCAGACTTGCCTGTTTTAGAGGAGAAATCCACTTCTGCATATCTGTTTCAAAATTCAAGATGCTAGAACCAACATCTTGTTGTTTGGGTTTGGGAATGGCAGTTTTATTGATAATCGCAGCAAAGCGTTCAAGGTCTGTTAGATCAATGAAGGTCTTGATGTGGTTATCTGGATTTTGCTTGGGTGAGGGAGTGGGAGAATCAGGAATGATTATTGGACTGGATGGGGTATTAGGTGGGGTGATTTCTGGTGAGGATGGTAGTTGAGGGATGTTTACAGTGGTACCACTAGGAAATTGCATAACTAAGGGTCGTGGTCCATGGGATTCAGATGATTGAGGTTCAGGGGATTGAGCCTCAGAGTGTTGAGACTCAGGTTGTGAAGATGATTCATGTTGAGGTGAAGGTGGATTAAGTTCTCGTTATGGAGATGGAGGTTGAGGAATTTCTGGTTCTGGTGATTGTGGATCTTCTGGTATTGGTGAGAGTGTGGTTTCTAGTTGAGGTGAATGGGGTGTTTCTGGTTGTAGTGAATGGGGAGTTTCTGGTTGAGTGTTTGGATTTTCTGTATGGGGAGCGGAAGCAAGTTGATCTATTTCAGAAAGAACTTTATCAAGTTCTGATTCTATTGATGTTGTGGGTTTTGGATTTAAAGGTTTGGCGCGGGATCTTCTGAGGGTTAATGACTCAGAAGGGTCAAACTCAGGTTCAGTATCATCAATGGTTGGAATGGGAATTGGAATTTCATATGAAGATGGGGTTGGAATAAATGTTGGAATAACAGATGAATTTAAAACATTAACAGAAGAAAGATTACCTCTCTGTTGAGACGATCCTTCTGTTACATCCTTTCTCTTCTTAGTCTTCTTCAAAGCAACCTATGGTGTTTGCTGGTGCAGATCTTTAATGTTCAGATCAGGATCTGTGCCATCAACTTTACACGCATCCAAGTATCTGAGAACAATGACTGGTTTAGAGTCAATCTCAGAGAATAGAGGAAAGTTGTCCAGAGGGACTCTTCTGCTGGTGATTTCAGCAAGAGGAGTGACATTGGGCTCCTTCTTCACGTTCTCTATCAGTTTCATCTTTTTCAAATTCTTGGCATTCAGCTGCTTGCCAACAGAAGGTTCCATAGAGCTTATTTCCTGTGCCTCTGTCAAGTGTTCTATCAGCCTATTCTCAGTTAGAATATCTGATATTAATCTGCCGAAGGGTATCCAATCCTTTTTAGTCCTTTCATCCTCTCTCGTTTCCTTGACGCTGTTCTTCAGATGATTGAACAGAAGATGATCAAGGTTGATCTTGGACATCTTTGCAATAAAATAAATCAGAAATTGCTGATCTATGTTGATATAGTCAGGAGAGCTTGTAGGCTTCCTGTGGTTGAAGCAGCCCAAGATAATCTTTGCCCAGATTCTGTGTTGATCCTTCAAATCCCTAATCTTGCTGGAGGGAACCCCTTGCGTGAAAATCTCTCTTGAAACTAGGGAATAGTTTCCACATCTATCTGCCATGTCGATACAGCAGATACCACCACCATTGTATCCAATCAGTCTAGCAATGTGTTCTTCAGAAATCACAATTTTCTTCCCCATGATGTATGAAGTAACCTGATGAGTTGAGGAAGACGCATGTATTCAGAATTCTTTGACCAAGATAGGGAACGTTGGACCCACCAACCTATGAAAGTACCTTTCCCAACCTTGATCCTTAATTTCTTCAGTCAAATCAAACCTATTTTCCTTCAAGCTGTTGAAATCAACTATTAGTTCAGACAGAACTTCCAGGTTCTTCACCGGAGTAAGGAGCGTTCTGAAAGGAATCTGATATTGTTCAGATGAAGCATCTTGCTGGGAACCTGCAGAAATAGTGCTAGAAGTTGCCATGTTCACACTAGGGTTTTTTGAGAAAAAGCTTGAAAAAGGGTTTCTTTGGAAAAAGATGAACACACAAGTAAGAATGCAGAAGATATTTAGATGATTGCAAGAGACGGTAAAAAGTTAATGAATGGAGTGATGGTGTTTAAATAAGTTTCAAAAAGTGTTTTGAAAACATAAACGTTTTTAAGAGAGAGAATTAACTTATGATTACGCGCATTTAATGTTGGCTGATTTTAGGGGATTGAGAAAGATTTTTGGAACGGTTACCCATGACTTGTGTCTCAATGCATCCAATCAGCACTTTGCCTTCTCAGAAACGTGCATGCGTGTTCTTCCTCAGGAATTAGCTGATGACTGGATGACACCTGCTTGATTTAGTGAACAACACATCTATCCTTGAAATGAAACGCTCAGATCTTTAAGGATAGAATCTGATACAATCTGCATGTCTAAATTTCTGAAAGAAGATTGATCATAAGTTCACAGTGAAATAAAAACATATTCTGAAGGTTAATATATAAAATTAAAACATTTTCACTCTGGGAAGAGCTTCATGCTGAGATGTTTCAGAATGAAATTGAACTTATCTTCAGAAAGTGGTTTTGTGAAGATATCAGCCCATTGATGGTCTGTATCAATAAATTTTAAGTTTAAAATTCCTTTCTGAATATAGTCCATAATGAAATGATGTTTTATTTCCATATGCTTAGCCCTAGAATGCAAAATTGGATTTTTACTTAAGCAAATGGCAGAAGTATTGTCACAGAGTATAGGGATGTTACTCTCAAATATCTGGAAGTCTTCAAGCTGACTTTTCATCCAGAGCATTTGTGTGCTGCATCCTGCTGCTGCTATGTATTCAGCTTCTGCTGTTGATAGCGCAATTGTGGATTGCCTTTTGCTGGACCAAGAGATCAGATTTTCTCCCAGAAACTGGCAGCTTCCAGAAGTACTTTTACGCTCTACTCTTTCTCCAGCAAAGTCAGCATCACAGTAACCTACTAAGCTGTAATCACTAGATTTTCTATAAAATAAACCCAGATTAGTAGTACCTTTCAGATACTTGAAAATTCGCTTAACAGCTGTTAAGTGAGATTCTCTAGGATCTGATTGGAATCTTGCACAAATGCATACACTGAATAAAATATCAGGCCTTGAAGCCGTCAGATAAAGAAGAGAACCAATCATACCTCTATAGACCTTCTGTTCTACCTTTTTGCTTACCTCTTCTCTTTCCAGAATGCATGTGGGATGCATTGGAACCTTTGATGACTTACATTCTGAGAGATCAAATTTCTTCATAAGATCTCTGACATATTTACTCTGATGAATGTAAGTTCCCTCTGGAGTTTGATTGATCTGAATTCCCAGAAAGAATTCCAGTTCCCCCATTAGGCTCATCTCAAATTCTGCCTGCATACACTTAGCAAATTTTCTTCCAAGAGAAGGATTAGTAGATCCAAATATAATATCGTCAACATAAATCTGACATACTGAGATGTCATTCTTAACAGTCTTACAGAATAAGGTTGTGTCCACTTTCCCTCTGGTGAATTCCTTTTCTAACAGAAACTTACTTAGTCTTTCATACCAAGCTCTGAGAGCTTGTTTCAGACCATACAGTGACTTCTTTAGTTTGAAATCATACTCTGGATTTTTTTTACTTTCAAAACCAGGGGGTTGGTGCACATAAACCTCTTCTTCTATATAGCCATTTAAGAATGCACTCTTGACATCCATCTTATACAGAGTGATGCCTTTATTAACAGCAAAAGAAATTAAAAGTCTGATAGATTCTAACCTGGCGACTGGGGCAAAGGTTTCTGTATAGTCTATCCCCTCTTGCTGACTATAACCTTGTGCTACCAGTCGTGCTTTGTTTCTGATAACTTCACCTTGTTCGTTCAGCTTGTTTCTGAACACCCATTTTGTTCCAATGACGTTGAATCTTTTTGGTATGGGAACTAGATCCAACACGTCATTTCTGGTGAATTGATTCAACTCTTCTTGCATTGCTAGAATCCAGTCATTGTCCATAAGTGCTTCATCAATTGAAGAAGGTTCAATCAGAGAAACAAGTCCCATGAGGGATTCTTCAGAGTTTCTGAAGCTGGCTCTTGTTCTGATTGGATCTTCCTTTCTTCCTAAGATTGTTTCTTCTGGGTGATCCATGCTGCTTCTGGATAGTCTTTTCTGAGTTTGATCAATAGATGTTGCTGGATTGCTTGTAGTGCCTCTTTCTGATGTTGAAGGAGTGTCTTTGTGGAGAGCTTCTGATGACTTGTCTTTAGAACCTGTGAATTCAACTTCCATACCTGCAAAAACTTCATTCTACTTTGACTTTTCAAAGTTAAGCTTATCATCAAAACGAACGCTGATTGATTCTTCCACAGTCTGTGTTTCTGTATTGTATACACTGTACCCTCTTGAGCGTTCAGAGTATCCTAACATAATACACTTTTGTGCTTTAGAGTCAAACTTGTTCAAATAATTTTTTGTATTTAAAATAAACCAAGTACATCCAAATGGATGAAAATATGAAATGTTGGGCTTTCTGTTCTTCCACAATTCATATGGAGTCTTTTCTAGAATAGGTCTTATGGAGATTCTATTCTGAATGTTGCACGATGTGTTTATTGCCTCTGCCCAGAAGATCTTAGCAACGTTTGTCTCATTGATCATGGTTTTGGCCATTTCTTGCAATGTTCTGTTCTTTCGTTCTACAACTCCATTTTGCTGGGGAGTTCTAGGACAAGAGAAATCATGCAGAATGCCTCTGTCATTAAAGAATGACTCAAAATCTTTGTTTTCAAATTCTCCACCATGATCACTTCTGACTTTAACAATTCTAAGATCCTTTTCATTCTGAACTTGGTTACAGAAGGTGACAAACACAGAGTGTGACTCGTCCTTGTGTCTTAAGAACTTTACCCATGTCCATCTGCTATAGTCATCTACGATTACTAACCCATACTTCTTGCCACTGACTGAAGTAGTTTTAACTGGTCCAAATAAGTCAATATGCAGAAGTTCTAATGACTTAGAGGTGGAAACAACGTTTTTAGATTTGAAAGCAGGTTTTACAAACTTGCCTTTCTGACATGCTTCACACAGAGCATCTGAATTGAACTTCAGATTAGGAAGTCCTCTGACTAAATAGAGTTTGTTAATCTGAGATATTCTTCTCATACTAACATGCCCCAATCTTCTGTGCCAGATCCATTGCTTGTTGTTAACAGACAAAAGACACTTTACATTCTGACTTTTCAGTTCAGAAAGTTTGATTTTATAAATGTTGTTTTTCCTCTTTCCATTAAATAGGATAGTCCCATCTTTCTGACTAACAGCTTTGCATGATTTTTTATCAAAGATTATATCATAACCGTTATCACTTAATTGACTTAAGGAGAACAGATTATGCATTAATCCATCTACTAATAAAACATTATTTATAGAGGGAAGATTTCCATTACCTACTGTTCCAGAGCCAATGATCTTTCCCCTCTGATTGCCTCCACAGCCTACGTGGCCTCCAGGCTTAAGTTCCAGGCTTTGGAACATATGCCTTCTTCCCGTCATGTGTCGCGAGCATCCAGAGTCCAGGTACCATGACTGGTGTTTCTGATTTGCTGCTAAAGATATCTGCAACATGTATTATTTTATCCTTAGGTAACCATAATTTCTTGGGTCCTGATTTGTTAGTTTTACCAAAACTATGGTTGAATTTTGGTTTCACAGAATAATTACTACTAGTATATTTGATGTCATGTGTGTGACCATACACAAAGTGTGAATTCAGAGGAGTGCGTTTAATAATTAAATCCATGGCATTCTTTGGTGTAGGTACCTTACCTTGGTATCCTATTCCCTTTCTTCCGTTTCTGCTAACTCCATAGATCATTGAAGCCATTTTGCTTCTATCTATGCTTTTAGCAAGGAACTTCTGAAAGCTGTGATCATACTCCTTGATGATCTCATCAGCGCTGCTGGGAGTTTCAGAAATTGTTTCCTTCTGAGAGTTTTGTAAAAGATTTTCTAATTTTGAAAATTTATTTTTCAACTCAGAATTTTCCAATTTGAGACTCTCAGTTTTATCAGAGTCAGAATCAAGATTCCTTTTCAGGTTTCTAAATTTAACTCTGATCTGCTGGTATCTTTCCAGAATTTCGTTAAGGCTTTCAGCAAGTTCAACCTTAGTAAAATTAATTTCAAAGTCAGGAAATACCTCTTCGGTGTCTGATTCAGAGTCTGATTCAGAAGCTTCACTGTCTTCTGATATGTTAGCCATGAGAGCTATGTTTGCTCTCTCCTCATCTGATTCTGAGTCAGCTTCAGACGAGTCAGAGTCATCCCATGTAGCCATGAGACTTTTCTTCTTTTCCCTTCCAAACATCTTTTTGGGCTTTTCCCTCTGAAGCTTTGGACAGTCACTCTTGTCGTGTCCTTGCTCGTTGCATTCATAGCAGATGATGTCCTTGGTGTTTGGCTTTCTGCTTCCTGAAGAGCCTTCAGATCTTCTGTATCCAGAGGAGGAGTCTGACTTTCTGTATCTGGAGGAGGACTCATTCTGATCGGATCTTCTGGGATTCCTGAACTTCCTTTGCCTCTACTTTCCATAGTTGGTTCACTCTTCTGGAGAGGAGGGAATGTTCGTCTTCTTCTGATGAGGACCCATCAAGGGTTTCTTCAACAACCTGCAAAACTTTGGAGTCAGATTTTCTGTTAGATTTTAAAGCTAAAGGCTTACCTTGCTTCTAAGGTTCATCAGCTTCTAGCTCTAACTCGTGACTTCTGAGGGAGCTGATAAGTTCATCCAGAGATATTTTGTTGAGATCTTTAGCTAGCTTCAGCGCTGTAACGATTGGCCTCCACTGTTTTGGCAAGCTTCTGATGATCTTCTCGACATGATCAGATGTAGAATACCCTTTGTCCAGAACTTTGAAACCAGCCACCCGAATTTGAAACCTTGAAAACATCGTTTCAATTGATTCACTTTCTTCCATTTTGAATGCCTCATATTTCTGAATGAGCGCAAGAGCTTTAGTTTCTTTGACCTGAATGTTGCCTTCATGTGTCATTCTGAGAGAGTCAAACATACTCTTAGCAGTGTCTCTATTAGATATCTTTTCATATTCAGCGTAAGAGATGGCGCTGAGAAGAATAGTTCTGGCCTTGTGGTGATTTTTGAAGTCACGCTTTTGTTGATCAGACATTGCTTTCCTGTCAATCTTCTGACCACTTGCATTCACTGGGTGCGTGTATCCATCTGTCACCATGTCCCACAGATCAGCATCATGTGCCAGAAAGAAGCTTTCAATTCTGTCTTTCCAGTAATCAAAATTCTCTCCATCAAAGACTGGAGGTTTGCCGTTGAATCTGTCTATATCTTGATTGTTGTCATTGCTGGTGTATTGATATGTTCCTGCCATTGTGTTTTTCTGACGCTGGATCTTGTACTGACACGGTTAAGTGTTTTAGCTCAGAACCAGGCGCTCTGATGCCAATTGAAGAAGTGAAAAACACAAAAGGGGGGTTGAATTGTAAAACTTGAAATCAAATGCAGACAACACGTTATTTTTATCCTGGTTCGTTTGATCTCAAACTACTCCAGTCCACCCGTCAAGGTGATTTCGCCTCTCTCCAACGAGGTCTTAATCCACTATATTCAACTGAATATTACAACTGCTTTAAAAACTGCTAAAGCCTTCTTGAGTCTAAACCATATATCGGTTTCTCAAGGAAATTCTTTCTTACAGATAAGTGAACAACATGTGTGTTGAATGTTTTCTACAAAAACTATATATCACAACTGTGATAATACACAAAATAAGCTTATGTGAAACTAGAATGCTATAACTATGGAGTAAGCAATTTGAGAGTTGTAGCAAACTGTATGAGTGAGAATGAAGATGATTTGCTTTAGGCGTGTAAAGAGTTGTAGAGCATTAGCCAATCCATTTCTCACTGACTTGTTTATATAGCCTTGGAAAATAAACGTTGTAGTCAATTATTCCATTTCAATGTCCATTACGTTCTTTCCATATTGAGAAGATCTTTGTCTGGAATAAAGTTGTTGGTAATAAAGTGACTTGAATGCACAGTACCGTTGCCAATTAAGCGTGTTCTGGGCTTTGGCTTATTCTAATGCTGCTAGGTGCTGATGATATTGTTTTGGTCTTGATCAGAGTTTATAGTAAGTTACGCGCAGATCTGTTCATCAAGCTTCAGTGTAAGCACATGCTTTGATCTTCTGATGCTGGCATCTAATATTTCATCTTCTTATGCTGGCATATGATATTTCATCTTCTGATGCTGATGTTGACTTTCTTATGCTGATATTCATCAGAGTTTCTGCAAAGCACAATATAATTTTTAGGTAGCATATATGTCTTATATGAATTATACAATTTATATAATCTTGCATTTTGTTATCATAAAAACTATAACTAAGGGTAGTAGACTCAAACTTTGTTCTAACATGGAATTCACCCGTATACAACCGTTAGTCTGCCCCATTTTTGTGAAGACTTAATACACTTGAAGTTTGGTCCTCTCAAGAGGTCTAGTATCTTTGCTTGCTTGGTTTCAATACAAAGAATGGGAATTCTATCTTGACTCATAATGTCAACTATTGGCTTCTTGTTGGTTTGATGGTTCCTATCCCTAGCTTTTACCTTATGCTTTATGATAGTCTCTTCTTCTCCTCCCATCTTCTTTAATTTCAAAAATCTTCTTCCTCCTTTTGAAAACTCCTCTTGCTTTGAAACTTAAACACTATCATAATAAACTCAGACTTAGGTCCTGCATTTTAAAAAGCAATTTCATGAATAAACTTCAATCAACTTAATAATATTTTGACATCATTTTTTTTGTGAGAAGACTAAAAGTCAATCAATCTCATTTCAAATCATTTTTGCCACTTTGGCTTTCTTATTTTAAAACCTTTCTCAAAAGAATATACTCTTGTCAATCCTTGTAGTGATGTAAATAACTATACTTCTACAATATGTAGTGAAGAGAGATATTTTCCACTTGGGTGTTGAGTGAGGAATTGTTGATTTTAAAATCCAAGCCATATCCTCCACTTTGAGATGATGCAAATTCTCCTTTCTCATGATTGTGGGTAGTAGGTATTTTTTCCACACGGATAATGACGATGATGTTTTATCTCATAAAAATTAACCAACACACTTACATTTTAAATTTTTTAAAGAGGAACTATGTGTACCCTGATCCCCTATTGCATGAAAAGGTGGTACGTAGGCACTAAAGGTTCGCAACCGCGGCAGGTGCAAAAAACCTTAAAAATATATTTCTTTTCTCACCTCCACCATCCATTTTTTTACACAACATTTCATAGCCAAAATATAAAGATTTTACAAAGAGGTCCCCGCGGAGTACCGTAGATGTTTAGGGTGCTAATACCTTCCCTTTACATAACCAACCCCCTTAACTTGAACCTTTCCCCCTCTTTTTGGGTTATTCTCTCTTTTCCCATTCCTTTGGAAACAATAAAGCGTGGTGGCGATTTTATTTTGATTTGTACCAGTCTAGTCAATCCCATGGCTTAGTCTTAAACATTTATATCACTACACTTATTAGGAGACAACCCACTTTTTAACCTTTTTTTTTTGCTTTGCTTAAGTTTAATTTTTCTTTTATTAGGATTTCCACACAGCCTAGATGCATTCACAATAAGGAGATGGCAGAGCTATTAGGATTTCCACACAGCCTAGATGCATTCACAATAATCCAATAAGAACTTTTCAATGTGGGTGAACTAGACTATTTCTAGGGGGATATTACAGGTATAAATAACCCTGAGCCTGAGGACATGCACTCAGAAAACATTCATAACTCAGCCTTGAGATATTTTTATAATATCCTAGCACACACCCTTTTTGGTAAGCCAGAAAATAAAACCACGGTATCTAGAGCCGAGCTTTTCATTATATTTTGCGCTTCGCAAAACTGTCCCGTAAATGGAGCTACGTTTATGATAGAAAACTTTCACTGTCTTACGAGAGCTGTCCATGAACCCATCCTGATATGTGGCTTAGTAACCATGATAGAAAATGTTATCGGCTTAAGACAACCATTGTTGAACCTTGTCCCTCTTGGTAGATTTTAACCTATGAATATCAATTTTTGTTTCAATAGGGAAATATTTGGAAACCTTGGTCCGGGTAACTTTGTACTGCTCATTAACAATCAATTAATGCCCCTTTTTACCCTACCTGACCCTAGGATTAGCGTGCATGACAGGAATAACTGGTTATATGATTGGGGCGTACCACACATTTCACCACCACCCACTGCTGAGACACCCATGATTTATGATCATCTTGATTCTTTCCTGTTCGATGAGGATACTGACCCTAAAACGCCTCCCTTTACCATCAATTCCCACCATCCGATTAGGTTGGTTCAAACACCTCCCACGCTCCAGTTGCTACTCCATCTCCCGTATTTCATCAAGCTCCCGCTTTAATTGTCATTCAGTCAGAGCTTGATTTGTTAAAGATGAGCTTATTATTCTGAGGATCGACTTCCATTATTTAATGGATACGGTAGTCGAACAACTGGACTATATTTATCAGCATCTCTACTCCGCCTCCCTTCCTTTTGATCGACATGGCTGATATTTCAGACTTATTGTATTTTTCCTTTTCACATTTAAACATTGCCAACAATGTTTTGTTTAAGTGTGAAGAGAAGTCTTATTAGATTATATTTTTCATTATTTGCTATTTTATTCTTAAGTACAATTTCTATTTTATTCTTAAGTATAATTTTTATTTATTTTCAGTTCAGTTATTCATTCGTTTATTTGTGGAATTTACATTACTTTTTCATTTAATGCATTATTATCATGTTCACACACACACACACACACACACACACACACACACACACATATATATATATATATATATATATATATATATATATATATATATATATATATATATATATATATATATATATATATATATATATATATATATATATATATATATATATATATATATATATATATATATATATGTACAAGTATTAAAAATGTATACTGTGTACAGAACTACAAAATTTTAAATTAAATTCTGTTTCAAAGATGTGTTCCGTTCGCCACACAAGCGTGACGCCCATCACGCTTCCCAAACACTAGTCCCAGTCGGCACAAAAGTGTGCCCTTCAACACAAAGCTAGAAAGAAGCATTTATGTATTATCACAGAAACCCTCATCGAACCCTTCTTCTTCACATTTTCTTCAAACCTCCGCCTTAACTAGATTGAACCCGCACCTATTTTACTTCCTTCATTATCATTGTCATAAAAATTCATTGAACCCCACTTATTACCCCAATTATATTTCTCTACATAAACCATCTCCAAACCCACTTCCATCCCAAAACCCCCAATTTCTCACACGAACTCCTACCCATCTTCCATCCTTGCTTCAACAATGGCACGTTGAGGTTCACGACTAGAGACCATAGCCAGACCTTTCCATAATTACTTTTCAAAATGGAGAAGTCGGAGAGTACCAAAGAGCGCAGTACCTCAAATTTTATCAATGCTTCGTAGTCCCTACATAGTATGTTGATACTGACTGCTTGCAGAAATTCGGATTGCTCGATAGTGTGCAGTGGCTACTTTGAAACTCTAACTTAGCATTAATCTGCACACAGAATCTCCAACATACGATTCATTGACCTTGGAATTTTTAAGCTCGTTTTCATACAACCTACCGTGCGACGAAAACAAGCACCTATCCGGCTCCACTAATTTTAGAATGTTCATCGATGAATATTCTATAAGTCAATCTACTCTGAGTGTTTTCTTTCGCTTCCCTCGTGAGGGAGTGGTACAACATTGTATTCCTATAGACCAATATTAGGCATCTACAGCTTTCAAGCTTTGGAAAGCTCTTACTGATGAGGAACTGAATAGCTGAGAGGGACTTTATGCTTCATCCGTTCATAATCCCACAATCAGGTATTTCCATCGTGTTATCTCCAACACCATTTTTGGGAGGATTAACAACAACAAGGTTAACTCTAAATAATTGTTCCTCCTCCATTGTACCTTCACTCCCAACCAAAGGGTTTACGCCTTTCTACATTGGCGGGCTAGTCACTTCTATAGCACTTGGCATTTTCCTCGAAGACAGGCTTGCAAATATTCCACCATTGTCGCCCACTTTCATTGAAATCGACAATTGTCGGGCTGGCCACTTGATTAAGGTCAGAGGAGATGATAGGTATAACTTTATGGTGCACAACAAGGTAGTTCCTAGTGTCATTTTTCTGAACTTTGCACTTACTCATATTACAAACTTGGATAAGTGGCTTTATAACCTTGATGCTCCTTCACCTGTAGATAATGCATAAGGAAACCAGGGGAATGTCCAAGCTGATGAAATGGAGCAAGAAATGGAACAAGGATACATTGAACAACAAGATCCTCCTGAAAATGTTGCAAGCACGTCCACAAGGACCAGAAGAAGACGAGAAAGAGTACCGACCTAAAATGATGACATTATGGCTTCCATAATGCAACAGGATGAAAGAGTGCAGGCTATGCAGAACTACCAAAATGCAATAATGCAACATAAGCTGGCCATGCAAACTCAACAGCAAGAATATGACGAAAGAAACGAGTGACGGGCTGCAAGATTAAGTGAGGAAATGGAATCCTTAACAATATGGATGGATGGTTTTCAGGATTATATATACCATGTGGCTATGCCTCATCCTCCGGGTACATGTGGCAGAGCACAAGGACGAGGAAGAGGACATGATAATGAACAAGAATAGATTGATTTTTGCTTCTCTTCCCATTTCCTTTTTGTTTTTAAGCATTGGGACATTGCATGTTTCAAGCTTAGGGGAGTTAATTAGTTTAGAAAATATTTATTGCTTTCTAAGTAGATCTTTCATTCCCATTTGTATTTCTTGTAATAAAAAACATCTTTGTATTTTCGAGTTCGTTTATGCAATTTTTCCGCTGTTATCTAATTTCCCCCCTTTCTTGAGCCATAACAAAAAAAAATTTTGTTACTTGCATAATCGGATTTTTTCGAAGAGTATATAGGTTGCTCACTTTCTAAAGAATATATGAGAAACCTTGAGTGAAACAAAAGTATGATGGATACCGTTATAACACTCTAAATCCCCAAATTGCACTAGATCGATTTCAGTACCCTTTATACCGAAACCTTAAACTTTAATTTTAAAGTAGCCCCAAGTAGTTTATTTAGCAGTCAACGTCGTCTTAAACACAAACTGCGTAGGGAGTCGATGAATATAAGTGAATGATCCATAGTATTTAAAAGTGTGATACGGTGGCATAACTGACTGTTAATACTGGTTTGCATTTTGTATTCACAAATATGCAGTAAGCAAGAGTCGCCATCGACTTTTCTTTTATCCAACAAAGGAAAGGGTGAAAAGAACAAAAAAAGACCTTTTTCGAGATTTTGAGTAAGGGGGTAGATTATGGAAAGGGAAGGTGTTAGCACCCTTTCCATCCGTAGTTTTCTATGGGCTTTTAGGTACTTGCTCATTTTTAAAAATTTCTTTTCTGTTTGTGTGGAAAAGTTTTTTGTTTGAAAATTCCTTAGTGCGGCGATTCGCTTTATGATAACCCTTGTATCAGTCCTCAAGAGTGTGATAAAGCGTTTTGAAAACTTTGTTTGAAAAGTGTTTGAAAGCGTGGTGTGTAAAAATAATTGTTTGAGCAAGTACCTAACAAATATCTACCTACTCGAAAAAAGTTTGTTCTTTTTCTCCTATCCTTTAGACAATGCTATCCTACTATTAGTGAGTAGGTAGCCCTAGTCGTTGGATGTTTGAGGGACTATCGAAAGGGATGTATACTCACAAAGGCAACTGGGCAAGAACTCTTAGCAATTGTCCTAAAGTCTTAAGATAAATTTTTTAACCGAGGCAACAAACGAGAGGGTCATCGAGGGACTAGTGATCTCTTATACTCAAGGACAGCCACTAAGGATTCTCAGGTTTAGAGAATTGTGACTGTATTCGAAGGCAACCAAAGTGGGAGATACCCTAGGGGTGAGCATGTGACAATGTGCTTGATTCTGTTCATTTATCTTTTGCATTTATGGTTATCTATGTTCAATTAATCATTATCTTTCATGCAACCCTATTAACCATTCATCTAACCAGTTTATCATGCGGGAAAATAAATGGCGGAAAAATAAAGTTCCTAACTATTACAAGGCTTCTGGGAAATTACATAATTAATGACTAAAAAGTAAAGTGCGAAAATTATAAACCCTAATTAAACTATTATAAACTGGGCAAAGATACATCAATAATAAAAAAGGCAATCGAACGACAAAATGATAACGCGCGAGAATCAAAACTGGAAAAAAGTTCAAAACCCTAAAAAATCTAATTGGCTCATTGAAAATATTTTTGGGATTTTTTATGAAAGAAAGATTTGAAATTTGACCTAATCTTCTAATTAATTTTAATTAATGAAAATAAATTAAGATTAATGAAATTAATTATTGGAGAAATTATTAATAATAAAAAATTAATTCAAAATAAAAAAACTAATATTTTTGAGATTTTTGAAGAAAAAGATTTTGCAATTAAACCTATGTTCTAATTGATTTTATTTTAAAGAAACAAATCAAAGTAATTAGATTAAATTAATTTACAAAATTAGTTTTTAATAAAAAACCTAAATCCTATTTTTTTGTGATTTTACTGCTTTTTATGATTAAATAAAAAAAGATTTTTTCTGAAATAATTAAAGAAAATAAAGAAATTAAATAAATAATAATAAATAGGAAAAAAGAATGGGCCTGAAGTGAAGCATTTTGGGGGGTGCAAGGTTGAATTTACAAGGCCCAAATCACCGGCCCATAGCCAGCATGTCGATCTGGTGGTGCTTCCTCATGGAGGTCCTTGGTGGGGACTGCCTGTTGGAAGAGTTGGATATGGCTCCATGCATATCTGATGGCTTGAGTTGATGGTGCAAGATGTGCATATTGAGCAGCAACACATGGGATCTAGGAATGAATGTTAGGAACAATAAGATGCAGGAGGCAGGGGTCGAACCCCTGACCTCCCACACGCGCGCGCCTTAAGTCCCTCCAGCCTTGCCATCTGAGCTAACTTCACATTCGTTATACAAAACAAACGTAATATATTATATGTAATAAATGGTCAGTATATTAAAAAAACACGCGCAATTCAAATGACCCACTCATGATATGCCACGCCATCATCTTCTTTATTGGCCGTCGTTTTAGCCCAGAAGACTTTTACCTACAGCCATGGCCGTCACTAAAGGACCTGCATATTTCCAAAATTCACCACAGGAAACATAAATTCAATGTAAATACATAGATTAACTGGGTTTGATCTCGTGAATACAATGGTGATCTTCTTTTGGCCTAATTTCACCTGTACTGGAAAGCCCCAAAAATGGACCTTGAAACCCTAACAATGGCAGTTGGTCAAACACGCATAAAAAAACAATTAATCATTCAAACATGTTCTAAATGATCATATAGACATGAATGCATACTCAAAATTTATTTATAATGCATATATTGGCAAAATTGAATTCAAGAACATGTGTGCAAATCGTGAGGTCGTGGGTGATGATTCTTGACATCTTGATATGTGCAAGTGATCCAGTTAGCTTCCAAATGAGCCCAGGAATCGATTGCAACCTTCAAAATGCTTTGAATCTTCTTGTAAATAAAAAATCGATGGCCACTTTTTTGTCAAAAAATGGAGTTTCTACTGTCAGTTTCGTGCGGCCAATCCTTCTTTTTCTGATCAGGTTTTGTAATCAATATATAATGGAACGAATTAGGTTAACAAAAACAGATGCAATCTTGAATAATTATGGAGAAAAGATTTGATTTGACATGGATATTTTTAGTTTCTAAAATAGGCCAAATCATGCTCTTTTAGTTTTCATCCCTACTTTTTGCTCGAACCCTTTTGGTTCGTCGGGATGCCCTTATTTTTTCCTAGGCCAGTCAACTTAGCGGATCTTTATTCATGCAAAGTATCTTTTCACTATATCCGCATTAACAGGTTGAGGAAGGTCGTCACCATCCATGGTGGTTAGAATCATGGCTCCACCAGAAAATATGCTTTTGATCATAAATGGCCCTTCGTACATAGGAGTCCATTTGCCCCTGGGATCACCTTGTAGCAATATGATGCTCTTGATCACTAAATCCCCGACTTGATATACTTGGCGCCTGACCTTTTTATTGAAAGCCTTGATCATCCGTTTTTTATACATTTGACCATGAAAAATAGCAGTAAGCCTTTTCTCATCAATCAAATTCAGTTGATCAAGTTGAGTATGGATCCAATCATCTTCATTCAAACCCGCATCCTTCATGATTCTCAGAGAAGATATTTGGACCTCAATAGGCAGGATAACCTCCATACCATATACCAGAGAGTAGGGTGTTGCCCCTATCAACATTCATGCGGAGGTGCGGTACCCATGAAGAGAAAATGGTAACATCTCATGCCAGTCTTTGTATGTCACTGTCATCTTCTGTATGATTTTCTTAATGTTCTTGTTAGCAGCCTCCACAACGCCATTCATCTTCGGCCGGTAAGGGGAAGGATTATGATGCTAGATCTTGAATTTTTTACAGAGTTTAGTGATTATCATATTGTTGAGATTTGTACCATTGTCAGTGATGATTCTCTCTAGCACACCGTACCGACAAATCAGGTTATGCTTGATAAACCGCGCCACAACATTCTTGGTAATAGTACCAAAAGAGGAAGCTTCGACCCACTTCGTGAAATAATCAATGGCCACAAGGATGAAGCGATGCCCATTGGAAGCGGTAGGTCTAATCTCTCTGATCATGTCAATACCCCACATTTCAAAGGGCCAAGGAGCCGTTAGGACGTTCAAAGGAACCATAGGTACATGCACCTTATCAACATAGATCTGGCATTTGTGATAAGTTCAGGAATGCTGGTAGCAGTCTGCTTCCATAATGGACCAATAGTATCCTGCCCGTAGCATATTTTTAGCCATGGTATGTCCACTAGAATGGGTTCCAAAGGCACATTCATGTAAATCTTCCATAACCCTCTTTGTTTGGCTCTTGTCTACGCACTGAAGTAAAGAAGAGTCATGGTTTCACTTGTAGAGGATTCCATTACTGAGGAAGAACTCTGCAATGAACCTTCTCAGAAAATTCTTATCTTTGACAGATGCCCCCTCGGGATATTCTTGAGCCTCGAGATACCTCTTCACTTCATGAAACCAAGGTTTGTCTGCTACTTCTTTGGTGTCAATCTCGTAGCAGCATGTTGGTTCATCCAACCTCTCAATGGTAATTCGGGGAGCCTCGTTGTCCCATATGACCTTGAACGTGGATGACATAGTAGCTAGTGAGTTTGCTAACTAGTTCTCTTTTCGTGGAAAATGTTCAAAGGTGTCTTCTTCAAAGTGTGGAAGCAATGTCAGCACATGTTCTTTGTAAGGGATAAGATTTGGGTTCTTCGTATCCCACTCGCCTTGGATTTGACTTATTACCAAGGCTGAATCCCTGAAAACGCTCAAGAACTTGATCCTCAGGTCAATAGCAGCTTTGAGACCCATGATACATGCTTCATACTCCGCCATATTGTTGGTACATTTGAAACATAATCTAGAAGTGAAAAGAGTATGACAACCTCCAGGAGATATAATTACAGCACCAATGCCATTGCCGAGTGCGTTCGAGGCTCCGTCAAAAACCATAATCCATCAGGATCCTTCTTTAGGTCTTTCATCCGGTCCAGGTTCTTCATAGTCAGTCATCCGCAGCCTGATGAGCCAAATGATTAGCTAGTACACTTCCCTTGATTGCTTTCTGGGTTGTGTATTGGATATCATATTTGGTCAAGATCATTTTCCATCTTGCTATTCTTCTGGAGAGAGTGGACTTCTCAAAGATGTACTTGATCGGATCCATCTTAGATGTCAACAAAGTAGTGTGGGTCAACATATACTGTCTCAGTCGACGAGAAGCCCATGCCAAAGCGCAGCAAGTTTTCTCGAGCAGTGAGTATCTTGTTTCACATTCAGTAAAATTTTTGCTAAGGTAGTATATTGCATGCTCTTTTCGACCAGACTCGTCATGCTTCCCAAGCACACACCCTATTGAATTATCTACACTATTAAGTACATTATCAAAGGTCTTCCTTCAATCGGAGACATCAGAATTGGTGGTTCTTGAAGGTATTCCTTGATTCTTTGGAAGGCAGCCTATCATTCTTCATTCCACTTTACCACTTGATCTTTCTTCAGGATCTTGAAGATTGGCTTACAAGTAGCAGTTAAATGGGAAATGAACCTGGCAATGTAATTTAGTCGTCCCAAAAATCCTTTGACCTCCTTCTCAGTGCGAGGAGCCGGCATCTCTTGTATAGCCTTTACCTTTATAGGGTCCACCTGAATACCCTTGTCACTAACAATGAAACCTAGCAGTTTACCAGACCTTCCCCCGAAGGTGCACTTGTTTGGATTCAACCTCAGTTTGTACGTCTTCAACCTATCAAACAAGTTTTGTAAATGATCAAGGTGCTCTTCCTAAGTTTGAGACCTGGCTATCATGTCATCCATATATACCTCTATCTCATGGTGAATCATGTCATGAAACAAGGCTACCATGGCTCGCTGATAGGTTTCCCCAACATTCTTTAACCCAAACGACATCACTTTGTAGCAGAAAGTGCCCCATTGCGTGACGAAGGTTGTCTTCTCCATATCTTCGTGTGCCATCTTGATCTGATTATAACCATAGAAACCATACATGAAGGAAAAGATCTTGTGTTGCACGGTGTTGTCAACTAGAAAGTTGATGTGGGGGAGTGGAAAGTCATATTTGGAACTTTCCCTGGTCAGACCTCTGTAGTCCACACACATCCGTACCTTGCCGTCCTTTTTAGGCACTTGAACCACGTTGGCAACCCATTGGGGATAAGAAATGACAACTAAGAACTAGCGTTGAACTGCTTCATAACCTCTACTTTGATCTTCTCTGACGTTTCAGGGCTCATGCGATGGACCTTTTGCTTTACCAGAGCGAAATCTTCTTTAGTTGGCACACGGTGAACCATAATATCCATATCCAGTCCTAGCATGTCTTCATATGACCAGGAAAAGATCTCGACATAATCATGAAACATCTGTATCAACTGCTGTTTGACATTAAGCCCCAGATTTTCACTGATCTTGACTTCTTTTCTGTCTTCCTCCGTGCCCAAGTTTTATTGTCTCAACTGGCTCTTCATGAGGCTGTATAGCTTTCTCTTCTTGTTGTAACAACCTAGAAAGTTCTCCAGCTACCTCACAATCTTCCTCACATTCGTCCTCAGCTTGGTTGATCAGATTTTCAAAGTCATAACTGGCAATAGAAGAACTGTTATCGATGGGATCTAGAGTGGATATGGATCTGCAGTTTGATACGTGAGTGTGTGTAAGAGCATAGCTGTATAGACAAAGTAAAAGTAGAAAAGAGAAACAGAGAGTGCAAAATTTGTATGCATAAACATCTAATGCTTTATTAATGCCATATGAAAGTTAAACATGATAACCCTCACAAATAAACCGATGTGCCCCGGGTAAGACACGTAGCCATAAAGTTATATTGTTTTTTACATATCCAAAAAACAAGAAAGACAATTACTTCTGAACAAAAGTAATCGGTACAAAGTCTTTTTCCATCCAGTTACTGGGTCCACCGCTAGTAGTAGGGAATATCCAATTGTCCATGTCATTGTCACCGTCTCTATTTTCTAAAGCGTTGACCCCATGATTGCTGAAGCGTAGGGGAGGTCTTCCAACACGAGCACGTCGAACAACTCTTTGAGCCCCTGAAGAGAAACCCAAACCAAATTTATCAGACTTGTATGGAATATAAGGGAGCTGACCCCAGATGGTAGACCCACCTTCTTCGACAATCACTTTTGCATCCTTGAGAGAAGCCATCTTCAAGGAAGGTCTGGTGATCTTCGGTATATTGGTAACAATTTCAGTTGCATCCAGAGTCTGAGGTACCTCTTCGAAATTATGACACGGAGTCTCGATGAACTCACCTTCCATTTCTACATATCTGAAGGAATTCAGGTGACTGACCATGTATTCTTCTTCCCCGTGTACAGTGACAATTCTCCCTTTTGCCGGGTATTTCATCATCTGATGCAGAGTGGACGTAACAGCTCCCACCCCATGAATCCAAGGGTGACCCAATAAACAAGGATAGGATTGTATTATATCCATGACGTAGAAGGTAGAGTTGAAAGTTTTAGAACCAACTTTGATGGGGAGGTCCACCTCCTCGTGCACCATTCTCTTTGAACCTTCACAATCTTCAAATTGGTCAGCAAAGGTTTCCTGGGGAACATGGGCAGTTTTTAGAAACTGCACCAAAGCCTTCGCACGAGCTTCAGAGCAAAACACCAAGTCTAGCATACAGATCTTTGAAGGGGTCTTCCCTAGCTGTTCGACCACGTTGTAGTCGCTTTTCTTGATAATTTTCAAAAAAAATTTCCATTTATTTCTTGGAAGCCTCTGAGATAGATACCGAATTCGCCTTCGTCTGGACAAGCTCAACCAATATGTCTTTGCCCCAAGTCTCAGTCGACTCGGTGAGAGGGGTGTCAGCAGGGGTAATCACATGGATTGTAGTAGTAGTATCAGCAAGAACAAAAGTAGGAATGATCATAGGACCAGTAACAGCTTTTAGAGGAGAAATCTCAGGGGAGAACACTCTTCCACTTTTGGTTATTTTGCTGGTTCCCACAATGTTGCCAATGTCGGGGTCATCCTTTTCGAAAACCTGGTCTTCATCAGCCAGCCAATCTTGCTTGACACCATGGTAGTATACGCCACCCCCATAGTTCCAGGGAACAGTTTTGTCTGAGGAGTAGGGGATTGGCCCTGGCATAGTAATTATAAGCGGAGTAACCTTCGAAATAGATGTAATCCTGACGGGTCTTTTGGTGGAGACCCTGGGAGGATTGGCGGAAATGGTTATTATCGAAACATCTTTGCAAGAAATGGTTGCAACAAGATTCTTCTCAAACAAAATCTCTCTATCATACATCAGGCGCTGAACACCTGCCTTTAACAAATGGCCACCAATTGGTAGAGATAAACAGAAGTGGCAACCTTCTCCACAGCCCGGAAATAAACCGGCTTTCAATAAGTTCCACTTAACGGTCATAAGAGGAGTAGTGACACCAGCACCGTGCTTGGGCATAGGAGTAGTGATAACATTTGTAATTTTAGGGGCGTCAAACTCAATTTACTTATCCTCAAGAAGGTCTTGTACCTTGTTTTTCAAATCCCAGTAGTCGTTTGTATCATGAACTGGACTTTATGAATGATAAACACAGCTGGCATTTGGATTGTAGCGGGGAGAGGAAGTGTTGGGATTCTTTGGAGCTTCCCATAATGTTACCAGATTAGATTTCAGCAAATGAGGCAAAACTTGGGATAAAGTCATATTTATCCGGGTACACTGTCTTACCGGCCTTTCTGCTCTCTGTTGATTATTTCTCTATTGAGTGGGTGCAGGTTTAGGGATCATGACATCCCCTACCGTTGGACGACGTTCAATTCTGACCTGATTCCTTTTATTGTACACAACACTAACCTCTTTCTTCCCAGCAAATGGCTTACTTACTACACTGGAGGATGCATCCTTTTGGATCTTACCACTCTTAATTCTAGCTTCCATTCTTTCCCATGTCAAGATTAATTCAGTAAAGCCGACCGAGGAACTTCCAATTAGGTGACTAAAGAATGGACAAGACAGGGTACCCAGAAACATATCCACTAGCTCCCTATCAGACAGGGGAGTCTGGACTCTTCCTGCTAAGTCCCTCCACTTCTGAGTGTAGTCATTAAAGCCCTCTCTCAAACCCGTATCCATACTTTGGAGATGAGAACAGGTGGGAGCAAGGTCTGCATTGTACTGATACTTCTTATAGAAATTAGCGGCCAGGTCTTCCCAATTATGAATGTTGGTCCTTTCCAGCTGATAGAACCAATATAACTATGTTCCGGATAGACTATCCTAAAAGAAGTGGACCCATAAGTCTCTGTCGATAGTGTGAGGTTGTATCTTCCTTACATAAGATAGGAGGTGCATTTTAGGACATGAAACCCTATCGAACTTGGAAAACACTGGCACCTTGAACTTTGGCAGAATGACATTCCCAAACACCAAACCCAGCTCTTATAAGTCCAGCCCCGACACTTTCTGAATCTCCATTGCACTCAGACACTCTTCCAACTGTTTGTACTTTTTGTAGGCCGGAGGATACTTCTCTCAATTGTAATCAGTCTCATTATCAGATTCCCCCAAACTAGGGTCTTCCTCTCTTGTCTCACCCTCTTGGTTATCTCCTTCTTTTGATGAAGATGTTAGCTCAACCACTTGCCTTAGAGGTCCTTTGAGTCTCCTTCCCATATTTATCACACCTGCTGTCCTCCTTGGCTTCTTAGTCTTGTCCTTAACAATCAGGGCTTTCAGTTCCTCTTGCCCTTTGGCCAAAGCCATGATCATTTGTTGAAACTGATCATTTTGAGTTTGTAGATCCTTCACTTTATGTTCGAGAGCCATTTCATCACTGCATGAAATAAACAACGAAGAAGATGAGAAACCTGCTATGAAACCTGTTTATGCAATGATATGTATGATATGTGTATGCAATGATTTCAAGGATTTCAGGAAATTTAAATTTGTCAACCAAAATGAAACAAAGAATTTATTAGTGGAGATTAAAATACAATTTCCTTTTAGGCGCTTCAATTGAAGATTAAAAAAACTAAAAAAACTTAGGTTTCCCATGGGCGCTTCCTCTTTGTGCCGAGATAGACATTAAGACTTCTTTCCTCATGAAGTTGCTTCGTGAGTTATAAAACTTTCCTCTCATGGGCATAGAAATGGTCTCTATAGGTATCCCGCTCTTTCTTCAGCTAAATCCAGGATCTCTACAGTTCTTCAAGATCACTGGGCATATCAGGATGAAGAACCATATAGGGAATATCCCCTTCAGAAATGGGCTCCATAATCACTAGTAAGATGGCTATATATGACATCATAAGGTTTTGAGCAAAAGCTCGTGCCCATTGGAGATAAGGTTCCATAGGAATGGAAGTCTTCAGTCCCAAAGTCTTGATGTCGAATCTATTTACCATGCCCCAAGCTCGTATGAACCTCTGGCGATACCCTTGAACATCATCCTCATAGTTAAACACAACGCCATGGATAAGCATCTCGTGAGGACCATCCCTTCGAGCGTAACCAAATTGTCGCAGAGCCAGAGAAGTATTATAGGTTATGCCTCCCCTAATTCTAAGTAGTGGGACATTAGGGAATTCCCTGCAGTGGTCAATAGTAGAAATATCTCCCATAGATTGGGAATGCCAAAGAATATCCATGTGAGAAAGTGACATTATCCCTTGCGACTAGCCCTAAACTTCTCCATTCTTCAATACTGTCTTAGGGAGGTGAGAAATAAACCACCTCGAAAGCAATGGCACATAACACATAAGAATCCCTCTTTTCTTTGTGGTACGTATGTGGAAGGTATGCAAGACGTCTCCGAGTAAAGTGGGCACAGGGTTATGAGAAAGGAAGACCTTGATAGAATTCACATCTATGAGTAAGTTTGGATTAGGGAACAATACTAACCCATAGATGAGAAGGGCCAAGACCTCCTTAAAATCCTAGAAGTCCAAATCATCCCAAAATAGTTGAGCCTTCTCCATTAGGAACTTGGCTAGAAAACCCTTTACTCCACTTCTTATTTCGCAGTTGGATACAACATTGGACCGTTTCAGGTGTAAAGCTGCTGCAATGATCTCCGACTTTGGAGCTTCTTCCAAACCGGTGAAAGGCAACTGATCCAAAATAGGTATACCCAATATCTGAGAGAAGTCTTCCATTGTGGGTACCAACTGATAGTCTCGAAAGGTGAAGCAATGGTGCTTAGGGTCAAAGAATTGAAAGAGCACACTCATCATCTTCTCATCAAAACATGAGGTAACCAGATTGATGAGTCAACCGTAGTTCTTGGTGAATGAAGATGTCTCAGAAACCCTAGATACTAGCTCTTTGAATTGAAGAGGTATTCTCACAAAGCTGATTCAGATGGTATTTCTACGAGCGGAAGCCATGATCTGCAAAACAGAATAAAGATAAATTCCCCTAATCCTTGAAATGGTTAGTGTAATGAAGAATGAATGTTTATTATGCATGATGTCATGTTTAAGAAAATTAATCACACACAAGCAGAGCACACAAGACCTTAGGTTTAGGCTTGCATGGGGTTTATAGGTAAATACTTTTTGTACCCCAATTTTTCCCCTAAGATCCCATCATCATACCATGTTGATTCCATCACAAGAAGATCACATTAGGACTTTTGGTTCTTCTCCCAATCATTTAGCTTTGCTCTTTTTGAGGAGTTACCAAGCACCTTGACTTGTTTTCTTTTATGATCATGAATATTTTGCTTTGATTTTTCTTTTACTAATAAAATGCAATGTTGGTTTGCCTTACTTGTTAATAATGTAGCTACAGGCTATGAGGTCTAGCAAGTTGCTTCATGGGTTCATGAGTTTATTTCCATGCCCTAGTCAAAATAGCTTGAGGAGTTCAAACTTCACTATTAGAGTGGTTTTGGAAGAAATGGCATGACAAGGCTTACTTTGGTTCAACATATTTCAAAGTTATCAAAATTGATTCAAAAGTACAAGGGGTTGAGTGAAGAAGTTGTCATGATTGGACAAGGTCTTGTTCCTATTGGTCACAAGAGCACATTTCTCTCAAATTTAAAGATATGGAAGTGGTTTTGGTGGCTATGAGTCCTCATCTTCATCCTCGATAACTTCTATTCACAAAGAAATAATATTGGTACAAGAAGTTTGTTCAAATTTGTCAAAGTTCCTCAAAGCATTCTCTTGATCTAGAAGCTAGGGTTTTGAACTTCAAAGGAGCATATCTTGCTCACCTTTTGGTATTTTTGAGTGATTCCAAAGACATCTTTCTCTTCAATTAGTTACCAACAAATCACTTCAAAGTTTCCAAGGAGTTTTCATGTGGAAGGAACTTGGTAAAGAAGAAAGATTACAGGTCATCCAGATGAATTCACAATTTTCCATATGTGACTTCAAATGGTCATAACTTGGTCAATGTTTATCACCTTGAGTCCATTCTTTTTCCATGGTGATCTTGAAAATGTGTAATATTTTCCTTCTTTTATGTGAAAAGTGAGAAAATGGATGGAAGGTGCCTTAATAATGCAAAAGATTATAGGTCATTTCATGATTTTTGGCCAACTTCAACAAGTCATAACTTGCTCAATTTTTGGAGATTTTGGGTGGTTCAAATTTCAAAATGTCATTCAAGAGGTCTACTACAACCCATAATTTTTTGGGCAAGAGAAAATTCTAAGTGGAAGGCCATGTTTGGATACAAAAGATTATAGGTCATTTTTGAAGAAGAATTTGAAATATTTCAAAGTATGGAAAGTCAACTTTTTTTCTTCAACTTTGAATCCATGTAACTTTCAGCTCAAGCATCCATTTGATTCCATTCTTTTTCCATTGAAAATCTTGTAACCTCATCTTTCCAAAGAATCAAGAATTATGCCCTAAGACCCCTTGAATTGGAAATTCAATGGATTTGAATTTGGTAACTTGAAACTGAATTTTTCACAAAGAGGATTTTGAAATCTTTGTTTTGGCTTCTAATCACAAGTTTTCCACGCGTTTTTGTTTCTAATCATGATTAGCAACTTCCCAAAAGTGTTTAGCATCATGAAACGCGCAATTTAACTGAGTTTTCATCAAAATTGAGTCACACTATCTTCATGATGCTGACCCACACGAATTCCCACCAAAACGCATCATTCACTCTTCCTTTTGATCCCATTTGCTTCTCCTATAAATACATGAACTATACCATTCGTTTTCCCAAGCTTAGAGAGCCAAGAACACCCTGCCAAAACCTCACACGAACCCACTTTTTTTGAATTCAGTTTTTGAAATTTAAGCTTCCTTTTCCAAAATTCTCTACGCCTTCATTATCCTTGAACTTTATACACACTCTCCAGCACTTAAACAAATCAAAAGGACCCATAACTCAAGCTACAGAAGTCCAGTTTCAGAACTTCTTACTTGAACTTTGAAAAGGTAGAATTCTCCACCATTTGGATCCAAATCAAGCACTTATCTATTCTACTCCTTTGTCTGATTCTAATGCTGCTTACAATTTTTAAATCCATTGAGAATTGAGAGAGAAATCTCAAATTGAAGGTGCTCTCTATTTTCTGAGTTTTTGACTCATATCTCTCTCCATACCTTATATAAATTTGGCGGGATGGTTGTGTTAGAATCGTCTTTAAGAGACGAGTTCAATAATACTAGCCTGGGATCCTAATTTTTCCATTTGAAGGATCTCATAAAATCCCCATTGCAGGGTGTCTGGAGGTTGAAGACGATCACATGTCTCGTCTCAGCCAATGATAGTGTGCCAAGGGTTTTAATTTCATTGGTTTCCCTTTTTCTGATCACATGTGTGTTTCACTAAGGTCCATATCAAGCACAGCGCGTCTGGTCCATTGGATTAGCTTACTAACGCATTTTGACTAGGATCTGATGGTCCACATCTTTTTGGTTTTATTTTATTTTCTGATTTTATATTTTATTTGATTAAATTTTCAAAAATTCATAACTCTTTTATTTTTTATCCGAAAATTATGAAAAAATTCACAAAAATACTTTGAATTATATATGATGTCATGAATATTTTTTCACATTTTTATTTTAAAAGTTGGTATTTTTTATATTTTTTGTATTATTTGCTTTATTTTAATTACTTAAAAAAAATACTTTCTGACATTTTTTAATTCTGAAAAAATTCATAAATATTATTTTGCATATTTTTGACTTTTTGAAAATTTTATGGAATTTTATGTTGAGGTTTACTATTTTTTATCTATTTTATGTTTGTTTTAGCAATTTTAAATAATTTAAAAATAGTTTCTGACTTTTAAAAATTACCAAAATTTTTATAAAAATATTTGGATCCATTTTTTATTTTTCTATGGCCTTATTTTTTATTTCTTGGTTAATTTGAACATAATTAATATTTTCCTCATTATTTTCTATTTTTAAACATTTTTTAACCCTTTTAATGTATATATTAAATATATTATTATTTTATGATTATTTTTTGGCTGTCTTGAGTTGATTTTTTGATCACGACTTTATTAACATCATTAGATCTTAGGTGTTGAGTTCAACTCCACCAAAATGGATGAATTATTTTAATAATAGTTTGATTAAATTTTTAATTTAAAAGTGGTTTATTCATCTTTTGGCCTCAATCCTCTTCATCTCATCCCCTTCTTATTGCATTAAATGTTGTTGGAGCATGATCCTTATATCATGTCTCAAAACAAATGGTGCATAGATTGCTATTGACCGGCCTCAAAATAGGTGCGACTTCTATATAAGTCCACTTACGATTGCTTAACATAGCGCTAAATTTTGTCCCGATTCGAATAAATGATCATTCGTGGCCCAAACTTATGATTGCAAGCCCAAGTATGATAATTTGATCTCTTTGATCCAATAACCTTGAGATTCATTGTGTGGAGGCTTTGGTTCTACCAATCCTCTAATGGATCTACAACACCTTTGGTCAACGCGGATCACTTAAACATCGTTGATCATTAAATGACACTTGTGAGAATTCCAAATGGATGATATACTTGACAAAAAGCAAATGCAACTTGTTGTGTGGAGGCTTTGGTTCTACCAATCCTCTAATGAGTTCCAAATTCATGTTTCAAGATGGTCATCCAACTAACCACTAATTATTGACTTGTTTTATCTTATGCTTTTATTCTTTTTATGCTTTATGTACTATTTATTTTTTCAGCATTTACGTTTCATGCCATTTTCATCTTTGCTCATTTGAGCATTATTTTCTTGTCATTTTTACTTTGCTCACTTGAGCTTTTCTTTTATTTTCTTAAGATACTTAATAATCAACATAAACCCTAAAAAACCTCTTAATGGTACTTGGACTATTTGGTTATTATCCTTGGCATTATGGAGCATGGGACTATTTCTTGGACTTTGGAATTATAAACCTTTGACCTATATTGGAGACCTTGTGATCTTATCTGATTATTTTGTCTAGAATTCTTGAGGTTTACCACAAGACATAGGTTTGATTGTTTATTTTTGCGTGCAGGTTTTTGTGATTACATTCTCTGTTTGTAATCCGGAATTCACCCGTATACAACCGTTACTCTGCCCAATTTTTGTGAAGACTTAATACACTTGAAGAGGTCTAGTATCTTTGCTTGCTTTGTTTCAATCCAAAGAATGAGAATTCTATCATGGCTCATAATGTCAAACTTTGGCTTCTTGTTGGTTAGATGGACCTTATCCTTAGCTTTTACCTTATGCTTTAGGATAGTCTCTTCTTCTCCCTCCTTTTGAAAACCCTTCTTGTTTTAAAACATGAAACACTTTCATAATAAACTTGGACTTAGGTGCATGCATTTTCAAAACATTTTCATCAATAAACTTCAATCAACTTAATAATACTTTGACCTTTTTTTGTGAGAAGACTAAAAGTCAATAAATCTCATTTCAAACCATTTTGCCACTTTGGCTTTTATCTTTAAAATTTTATCAAAAGATTAGACTCTTGTCAATCCTTGTAGTGATGCAAACAACTATACTTCTACAATATGTAGTGAAGTGATATATTTTCCACTTGGGTGTTGAGTGAGGCATTGTTGATTTTAAAATCCAAGCCATATCCTCCACTTTGAGATGATGCAAATTCTCCTTTCTCATTCTTGTGGGTAATAAGTATGTTTTCCACACGGACAATGACGATGATGTCTTATCTCTTAAAATCAACCAACACACTTGTGTTTCTAATTTTTAAAAGAGGAACTATGTGTACCCTGATCCCCTATTGCACGAAAGGTGGTACATAAGCACTAAAGGCTCGCAACCGCGACGGGTGAAAAAATCATAAAAATATTTCTTTTCTCACCTCCACCATCCATTTTATATACAACACATTTTTATAGCCAAAATATACAGATTTTACAAAGAGGTTCCTGCGGAGTACCGTTGATGTTTAGGGTGCTAATACCTTCCCTTTGCATAACCAACCCCCTTACCTTGAATCTTTCCCCCTCTTTTTGGGCTATTCGCTCTTTTCCCATTCCTTTGGAAACAATAAAGCGCGGTGGCGATTTTTATTTTGATTTATATAAAGTCTAGTCAATCCAATGGCTTAGTCTTGAACATTTCTACCGCTACAGAAAAATGGTGACTTCACTGGGGAAAGATTAACCTCTTGCTGGTCCATCCCTAACTGGGTTGAGCCTATATTTGTTTATATATGTATATGTGTTATCGTTTTTATGTGTTATATTTTGTATCTATGTTTGTTTGGATTTTCCTAGTTTTCTGGGTGCTTGGTGATTACTCATAAGTCCTATACCCAGACTTGGGAAAACATTAAGATAGGACGGGCGGTATAGTCATGTTAACTTTGAGGGAGTAATCCCAAAAAAGGAGGCATGAGATCCCCCACTCAGTGGAGGCCCCTTTGACTGTAGTGTCGTTTATCGATTAATCGGGAAGACGTACTGCTTTTGACCTGGGAGCCTGCTTAAACTAAGGACCGTAGAATTCCAAACCCATCTTGGCCTTTTAGGTGTAGTGCGGAAGCTATGGCGGAGTAATCCAGAAATAGTTGTCACGCGATACTACGCTCGGACGAGTCTTTCTTGAGAATATTACTAATTACCGAGTTAATCGGGAAGTTGGTAATATCCGAAGGATGGATGTAGACTCTGGGAACCTCTATAACCTTGTTCGGCAGGTGATAACTTTTTAGACCAACACCTTATGGGTAGTACCTTCTACATCATGCTCGTGAAGTTTAACCTATGAACCCTATATGTGTGATCTTGTGTGTGATAGTTGCATCATGCATCCATGCACTAATAAGCATTTTTTGAAGAAAACAATATTTCAAGGGATTTAAAGGTTGACTATTTGTGAATATCTCAGGTACGTTTAACCATGGATTCTGGAAAGAGAAAGACCGGGAAATACAGTTTCAAGGATCCTAAGATAGATGAGTTGGTCAGCCTAATTCCAGATATCGAGTGTTTTGTAGACTTTCAAAAGAAGTATGGATCCATTATTCCTCTCATGAAGCTGAAGATGAAGGAGGGTTTTCTCTCGACCTTGGTCTAGTTCTATGATCCAGTGTATCACTACTTTACTTTTCCCGATTATCAGTTGATGCCTACACTGGAGGAGTATTCTTATCTATTGGATTTACCTGTTACCGATCGTGTTCCTTTTACTGGTTTGGAGGGTAAGCCAAAACCACATAAGATTGCTTCTTTGATTCATTTGGGGAAGTCTGAAGTGGAAGCCCATATGACTACTAAAGGAGGGATTAGAGGATTACCATCTCAGGTCTTATTAGAGAAAGCTCATTACTTTTCCAGAATGAAGAGTACAGTTGCTTTTGAGGCCATCTTTGCTCTACTTGGTTACGGATTGTTCTTATTTCCTAATGTGTACAAGTTTATCGACATTAACGCTATCAGGATTTTCATGATTGGAAACCCAGTTCCTACACTATTGGGTGATGCTTATTACTCTGTTCATCTTATGAATTCTAATCATGGGGGTATGATTATCTGTTGCACGCCTTTGTTGTACCGGTGGTTCATCTCTCATATGCCTCAGTCTGATGCTTTTTGGGATGTCAAGAAGGAACCAGTTGGGCTCCTAAGATCACATCACTTACTCACTCGGATATTGATTGGTATCATCGAGCTCACTAGGATGTGGAGATTATTAACAGTTGTGGTATTTTCCCCAATGTGCCTCTTCTTGGTACAAAGGGAGGAATTAACTATAACCTTGTTCTTGCATGGCGGTAGCTTGGTTATCCAATGAGGGATAAACTGAATAGTATTCATTTGAGTAGTTTCTTTCTGAAGGAAGGAGAAGACCATAGGGAATCTAGGGAATAGATTGCGAAGGCCTGGTGTCACATTCATAAGAAGAGTAGGAAGGATTTGGGACCTAGGGGTGTTGTTTCTTTGGAGCCATATCTTCAGTGGGTCTGATCGAGAGCTATTCAGTTGAAGATGCTGTATACTCGGGAGACACCCTTGCCTGAACTATTTTTGAAGACCACCCCTCCTTTATTACATGTTCTAGAAGAGCTGCAACTCGCTTTGGTTAGGATGCAATAGGAAAAGGATGCTTGGAAGAACAAGTTCCAGACTTTAGAGAGTTCCTACAGAGTAGAACTAAAGGAGAAAGACGATTTGATCGAGCTCCTTGAGAGTCGAGCGGTGGAGTCTATGGAGAAGAAAGGGAATTTATTTTCCCCTAAGCCTCAAACAGGTGCTGATTACTCACTTTCTGATCCAAATTATTGGTGGGAGGTTGCCATCAGACATGTGGAAGAAAACCAGAGGTTGAGGGCTCATATTGCTAGGCTCACAGGGAAGTTCCAGCGTACAGATTGATCTCCATCAGTTCCTTTTCTCAGGATTTTAGATTGTATTTTCATCTTGTACTTGGGATCATTGAAACTTGTAATCCATTTTGAAGTTATTATAATAAAAAAATTTAGTATTTCAAAGGCTTTATTACTTGGATGTTTGCAATATGTCTATGAATCTTAAATCCCTTGAAATATTAAATAATGAAGTAAAAATAATCATGTGCATTGCATATCATGCATTATATTGCACATATTTCTTGCATTTGTTATGCATACCCAGGTGTCTTACCCAGCTTCTTTACTTCATTCAGCAAGATGACTCGTCGTTACAACACTCGGGCTAATTTTAAAAAGAAGATGGATAACTTAGAACAGGAGAATCGCGAGTTGTGCGAAGAAGTTTCTGCTTTGAAGGCCGGCATGGCCAATCTAACTGCTCTGATGGAAGCTCTGGTGGCTTCTCAGAATAAGCCACCGAGTGTTCAACCTCAACCAACAAGGGCAAGTACTGAAGTTCCAACTGTTCCTGTATCTGCTACTCCGGCTGTTGTTGAAAACCGTATGCCTCAAGGTTATCCATGGGGAATGCTATAGAATTTTGCACCTGAAGGTTTCAATCTTGGCCCTCAAGATGCTCCAGTGGTTCAGACTGTTGTTACTCCTGCACCTCCTATGGTGCATATTGTTCCTACTGCACCTCCTTCGGTGAATTTGGTTCTGTTTGTTAATGGAGATGTGTGTCGTCCTTTCCCTCTGCCGAGTGAAGACTTGGGTCTTTACGACAGAATGGATGATTTTCAAGAGCAGTTTGATAGAATGCAAAGAGAGATGAAGGGCCCAAAATTTGAGAAGTATAAGGGTAACACTTGCCCTCGTGCTCACTTGGTGATGTACGTAAGAAGAATGTCTACCCACATCAATGATTAGCGTATGCTGATTCAATTTTTTCAGGATAGTTTGACCGGCGCAGCGTTGAAATGGTATATGAGCTTGGACATCACAAACATCCATACTTTTAATGATTTGGGAGAAGCATTCATCAAACATTACAAGTACAATGTGGACATGGTGCCCGACCGTGACTAACTTAGGGCCATGGTTCAGAAAGACAGAGAATCGTTCAAAGAGTATGCACAGGGATGACTCGAGGTAGCCTCCCAAGTGATTCCTCCCATGGAAGAGACAAAGATGACTAATATTTTCTTGAAAATGTTGTGTGCTTTCTACTACGAAAGGATGGTAGCAAGCGCACCTAGTGATTTTACAGATATGGTAGGAATGGGTGTCTGCCTAGAAGAGGCTGTAAGAGAAGGCCGTTTGAGGAAGATTGAAGGATCCAGAGGTGTGAAGAAGCCATCTTATGGGTTTACCAAGAAGAAAGAGGGGGACACAAATGCTGTTATACAAGATAGAAGATTAAACACTCCTAGAAGTAATTATCAGTGTCACCAACAAGTCGCCTCAGTTACTCATGTAATGAGTGCCGCTCAAACTACCGTTGCTTATAAAAGACAGTCCCAGTAGGGGAACCAAGGGAATAATGAGATAAGGTAGAACTATGACCCTATTCCCATGAGCTATACAGAGCTACTACCAGCATTGATTCAGAAGAAGTTGGTCCAGACACGACCACCTCCCGCTGTACCATCACCATTTCCTTGGTATTACAAAGTAGATCAAACGTGTGCTTTTCATCAGGGAGTAATAGGGCATAGTGTGGAGAATTGTTATCCTTTGAAGACTGAAGTGAAAAAGTTGGTGAAGTCTGGAATTCTATCTTTCAAGGACATGGGACCTAATGTGAAAGATAATCCTCTACCCAAACACGGGGGAGTAAATGTTGTAAATATGGTGGCCGGTTGTCCAGGCGATTTCCAGATTTTTGACATTAATCTGGTTAGAGAAGAATTGGTGAAAATGCATGCAGACCTCTGTGAACTCAACTATTATACGCATGACCATGCCGGTTGTGCTGTTTGCAGTACAGACATACAGGGTTGCGAGAAGATAAAGGCTGATTTATAGGAGATGATGGGTAAGGGTTTAATCCATATAATCAGGCCTAGGGCAGAGTATGAAGAGGAAGTGAATATGGTTTCTGGATGTCCTGGTGAATTCAGAATTTTTTATGTATGAGGATCTCGTGCAGTTGCACGCTACCTTCTGCCGTACTGCTGGTCAGGTGGAACACCAATATGGGTCTTGCATAGTTTGTTGTCGAGACCCCCGAGGATGTTCTATTATGAGGGAGGGTGTTCAGTTGCTGTTAGACAATGGAACTATCAATATTACAGGTCAGAGAGAAGATTATCATGAGATTGATATGGTTGAAGTTTGTTTAATGGAAGAAGAGTCAGAGGAAGAGTATGCCTCCGCGGACGAGTATTTCTCTTCATATGAAGATTTGTTTGCCTGAAATGACTTTTTGATGCTTAATTGCATTGAGGAAGGGGTAAACATTATTGTACCTTGTTTTGGCGCACCCGCTCATCTTGAAGTGGAGTACCATAGCAAACCAGCTGTTAACCCATTGGTAATTAGTCTGCCAGGTCCTATTCCCTACAAATCAGATAAGGCCGTGCCTTACAAATACAATGCTACGATCTTAGAAGATGGGGTGGAAGTTCCCATCCGGCCAATGCCTGATGTTGGAAATATAGTTGAAAATAGCACAGTGAACCGTAGCGGTCGTGTGTTTGCGCCAGTTGTACAAAGAGATGTTATTGCTGGAAAGAAAATTGTTGAGAATGATGAGCCTAAGAAGGCTACAGAAGAGACTAGTCGAGCTACATTATAGAAATAAGTGGATAATAATTTGAAGATAATTAAGATGAGCGACTACAGAAATGTAGATCAGCTACTGTAGACTCCTTTAAAGATATCTATCCTAGCTTTATTGATGAACTCCTATGCTCATAGAGAATCATTGATGAGAGTACTAGACCAAGCTTTTGTGGAGAGTGACATTCCATTAGATAAAATTAGCAGCGTAATTGGATACATTACATCATGTAACAAATTGAGTTTCTGCGATGATGAGTTACCAGATGAAGGGAGGAATCACAACCTGGCCCTCCACATATCTATGAACTGCAAGAATTATTCGCTCTCCAATGTGCTAATTGATAATGGATCCACGCTGAATGTTATATCGAGGAGTACTCTCATGAAGTTAAAGTATCAAGGAGCACCTATACGCCCAAGTGGTATCATTGTAAAGGCTTTTGATGGGTCGAGGAAATCTGTCATCGGTGAAGTGGACTTACCCATCCATATAGGACCACATTTGTTCCTGATAACCTTCCAGGTCATGGACATTATTCCCGCATATAGTTGTTTGCTAGGACGGCCATGGATACACGAAGCAGGGGCTGTCACTTCAACTCTGCATCAGAAGCTAAAATTTGTGTGTGAAGGGAAGGTAGTGATCATAAATGGGGAGCAGGGGTTGTTGATATCCCCATCTATCCTCCTTCAGTATTGTAGAAGAGGATGAGGTTGTTGTTGGAACCCATTTCCAAGCCCTATCCATTGACAACATAAGGAGAAATGAGAATTATGTGGTTTCGCTGAAGGACGCGCAACAGGTTATGCGCAATGGTCATAATACAGTTTGGGGACGACTTGTGGATCCACCCGTGAAAAAGAACAGAATTGGTTTGGGTTTCTCTCCGAAGATTGGTAAAGGCGAAGGTTTGAAGTCAAAGTTTATTGTAAATAATTATCAGGATGTTTTCTGCAGCGGAGGCTACCTCCATCCCATTGATTCTGGAATTAATGCTGTCGAAGAGGATGAAGCAGAGCGAGAAGTACTGAATTATGTGACGCATGGAGTCCGAGTTCAGAACTGGGTCACCATTGATGTTCCTTTCATACATGTTTCAAAGTAATTTGTTTTGTTAATCTGTTTCTTTCTTTTGAAAAGCTTTCACTCTACCCAAGGTGGAAGTATTAATGTTGTAGGGCTTATTTGTTTGCTATGACTTTTAAGATCATTAATAAAAGTTGTCTTTGCTTCCCAAATTATGTCTTTATTTTTAGCTTTTTCTTGGGAAATGGTAATAAAAAATAAAAAAAACCTTTCAAAATAAATAATAACTGAAAATTAATCTGCATGATCACTTATTATATGTGTCAGTTTCTAAAAGAAATAATAAATCATATGTGCAGATTAATTAAAAAACCCGTTGAATAAAATGACCTTGCACCCTCTCCCATCTTTGAATGTCCTGTGTTTGGGGCTGAAGAAGAAGATTATGATGATATTCCAGAAGAGGTCTCATGGTTTCTTGAGCACGAGGAAAATACCATTCAACCATATAAGGAGCGTTTGGAAGTGATCAATTTGGGTTCAGAAGAAGATCTGAAGGATGTCAATATTGGAGCATCATTGCATCCTAATGTGAAGATCGGGTTGATTGAGTTGTTGAAAGAGTATGTGGATATTTTTTCTTGGTCTTATCAAGATATGCTTGGTCTAGATAGAGATGTTGTCGAGCATCATTTGCCGTTGAAGCCAGAGTGTCCGCCAGTAAAAAAAAAGTTGAGAAGAACCCACTCAGATATGGCAGTAAAAATCAAAGAGGAGGTCCTAAAGCAGATTAATGTTGGTTTTCTTGTGACGTCAGTGTATCCTTAATGGATTGGCAATATTGTCCCAGTACCAAAAAAAGACGGAAAAGTCCGCATGTGCGTAGATTACAAAGATCTAAATAAAGCTAGTCCAAAAGATGATTTTCCATTGCCTCACATCGACATGATAGTGGACAACACAACAAAATTCAAAGTATTCTCGTTCATGGACGGATTTTCCGGGTATAATCAAATAAGAATGGCTCTAGAGGACATGGAAAAAACAACGTTTATCACACCCTGGGGAACATTCTGTCACAGAGTGATGCCCTTCAGGTTGAAGAATGCTGGTGCAACGTACCAGAGGGCTATGACGACCCTATTCCATGATCTGATGCACAAAGAAATCGAAGTATATGTTGATGATATGATTGCCAAATCCCAGACTAAAGAAGGGCATATAGAAGATTTGTTGAAATTGTTTCAGCGTTTGAGGAAGTATCGTCTCCGCTTGAATCCAAATAAATGCACCTCCGATGTTAGATCCGGGAAATTGTTGGGTTTCATTTTTAGCCAGAAAGGAATTGAAGTTGAGCCTGATAAAGTCAAAGTAATTCAAGAAATGTCAGCACCAAGAACTGAAAAGCAAGTCATAGGTTTCCTCGGGCGTTAGAATTATATTTCCAGATTTATTTCCCACATGACTGCAACATGTGAATCGATCTTTAAGTTGTTAAAGAAAGATCAAGGTTGTGTGTGGACGGATGACTGTCAAAAGGAATTTGAGAGTATTAAAGAATATTTGCTGGATCCTCCTATCTTGCTCCCTCCCGTAGAAGGAAGACCGTTTATTATGTATCTAACACTATTAGATAAATCCATGGGTTGTATTCTGAGACAACAGGATGAAACAGGGAAGAAAGAGTTCGCAATTTATTATCTCAGGAAAAACTTCACTGATTGTGAGTCATGGTATTCCATGCTAGAAAAGACATGTTGTGCTTTGGACTGGGCGGGAAAGCGTTTGCGGCAGTATATGTTGAATCATACCACTTGGTTGATCTCCAAAATGGATCCAATCAAGTATATTTTTGAAAATCCTGCTCTTACTGGGAGAATTGCCCGCTGGAAGATGTTGTTATCTGAATATGATATCGAGTACTGCAGTCAAAAGGCTATTAAAAGTAGTGTGTTGGCAGATTACCTTGCTCACTAACCGGTGGAAGATCATCAGTCTACATATTCTAGAAGTATAGTTGTTGCATCACTACAAGGATAGACAAGAGTCCAATATTTTGAGAAAAGTTTTAAAGATAAAAGCCAAAGTGGAAAAATGATTTGAAATTAGATTGATTGACTTTTAGTCTTCTCACAAAAAAAATGTCAAGGTATTGTTAAGTTGATTGAAGTTTATTGATGAAAATATTTTGAAAATGCATGGACCTAGGTCCAAGTTTATTATGAAAGTGGTTCAAGTTTAGAAACAAGAAGAGTTTTCAAAAGGAGGGAGAAGATTTTTGAAATTAAAGAAGATGGGAAGAGAAGAAGAGGCTATCCTAAAGAATAAGGTAAAAGCTAAGGATAAGAACCATCTAACCAACAAGAAGACAAAACATTACATTATGAGTCAAGATAGAATTCCCATTCTTTGGATTGAAACCAAGAAAGCAAAGATACTAGACCTCTTTAATTGTATTAAGTCTTCACAAAAATTGAGCAGAGTAACGGCTGTATACAGGTGAATTCCATATTACAAACAAAGAATGTAATCACAAATACCTGCACACAAAAACACACAAGCAACCCAATTTCTTGAGGTAAACCTCAAGAACTCCAAACAAAATAATCAGATAAGATCACAATGTCTCCAAGATAGGCTAAGGTTTCTAATCCTAAGTCCAAGAAATAGTCTCGTGCTCCATAATGCCAAGGATAGTAACCAAATAGTCCAAGTGCCATTAAAGAGTTTTTTAGGGTTTAAGTTGGTTATTAAGTATCTTAGGAAAAGAAAAAAGAAAAGCTCAAGTGAGCAAAGTAAAAATGACAAGAAAATAAATGCTCAAATGAGCAAAGATGAAAATGGCATGAAATGTAAAATGCTAAAAAATAAATAGTGCATAAAGCATAAAAGAACAAAAGCATAAGATAAAACAAGTCAATAATTAGTGGTTAGTTGGATGACCATGTTGTAATTGGCATTTGGAACTCATTAGAGGATTGGTAGAACAAAATCCTCCACACAACAAGTTGCATTTGCTTTTTGTCAAGTATATCATCCATTTGGAATTTTCACAAGTGCCATTTAATGATGAACGATGTTTAAGTGATCTGTGTTGACCTAAGGTGTTGTAGATCCATTAGAGGATATGTAGAACCAAAGCCTCCACACAAGGAATCTCAAGGTTATTGGATCAAAGAGATCAAATTAACATACTTGGGCTTGCAATCATAAGTTTGGGCCATGAATGATCATTTATTCGAATCGGGACAAAATTTAGCGTTATTTTAAGCAATCGTAAGTGGACTTATATAGAAGTCGCACCTATTTTGAGGCCGGTCAATAGCAATCTTTGCACCATTTGTTTTGAGACATGATATAGAGATCATGCTCCAACAACATTTAGTGCAATGAGAAGGGGATGAGATGAAGGGGATTTAGGGTAAAAAGAAAAACCACATTTGAATTAATATTTAATCAAACTATTATTAAAATCATTCATCCATTTTTTGTGGAGTTAAACTAAACACCATGGATCCAATGATGTTAATAAAGCCATGACCAAAAAATCAACCCAAGACAGCCAGAAAATATTCATAAAATGATATAACATTTAATATATATATATATATATATTAAAGGATTAAAAATGTTAAAATAAACTAGAAAATAATGAGGAAAATATCAATTATGTTCAAATTATTCAAGAAATGAAAAATTAAGCCATAGAAAAATCAGAAATGGATCCAAATATTTTTATAAAAATTTTAGTAATTTTTAAAAGTCAGAAACTATTTTTAAACCATTTAAAATTGATAAAACAAACATAAAATAGATCAAAAATAGTAAACCTCAACATAAAATTCCATAAAATTTTCAGAAAGTCAAAAATATGCAAAATAATACTTATGAAGTTTTTCATAATAAAAAAATGTTAGAAAGTCTTTTTTAAGTAATTAAAAGAAAGAAAATAATACAAACAATATAAAAAATACCAAATTTTAAAATAAAAATGTAAAAAAATATTCATGAGGTCAAAAATAATTCAAAGTATTTTTTGTGAATTTTTCATAATTTTTAGATAAAAAATAAAAGAGTTATGAATTTTTGAAAATTTAATCAAATAAAATATAAAATCAGAAAATAAAATAAAACCAAAAAGATGTGGACATTCATATCAAAGTCAAAACGCGTTAGTAAGCTAATCTAATGGACCAGACGCACTGTGCTTGATATGGACCTTAGTGAAACACACATGTGATCAAAAAAAGGGCAACCAATGAAATTAAAACACTTGACACACTATCATTGGCTGAGACGAGACATGTCATCGTCTTCAACCTCCAGACACCCTGCAATGGGGATTTTGTGAGATCCTTCAACTGGAAAAATTAGAATCCTTGGCTAGCATCATTGAACTCGTCTCTTCAAGACGATTCTAACAAAACCATCGCGCCAAGTTTATGTAAAGTATGGAGAGAGATATGAATCAAAACACTGAAAAATAGCGAGCACCTTCAATTTGAGATTTCTCTATCGTTTCTCAATGGTTTTAAAAATTGTAAGCAGCATTATAATCAGACAAAGGAGTAGAACAGGTTAGTGCTTGATTTGGATCCAATTGGTGGAGAATTCTATCTTTTCGAAGTTCAAGTAAGAAGATTTGAAACTGGACGTCTGTAGCTTGGATTATGGGTCGTTTTGATTCGTTTAAGTGCTGGAGAGTTTGTATGAAGTTCAAGGATGATGAATGCAAAAGGAATTTTGGAAAAGGAAGCTTAAATTTCAAAAACGGAATTCAACAAAAGTGGGTTCATGTGAGGTTTTGGCAGGGTGTTCTTGGTTCTCTAAGATTGGTAAATTGAATGGGGGATGACCCTCTATTTTAGGGAAGCAAATGAGATCAAAAGGAATAACAAATGATGCGTTTTGAAGGGAATTCGTGTGGGTCTGCATCATGAAGAAAGTGTGACTCAAACTTGATCAAAACTCAGCCAAATCATGTGTTTCATGATGCTAATCACTTCTGGAAAGTTGCTAAACATGATTAGAAACAAAAATGCGTGGAAATCCTGTGATTAGAAGCCAAAACAAAGATTTCAAAATTCTGACTTTGTGCAAAATTCAGTTTCAAACTACCAAATTCAAATCTATGGAATTTCCACCTCAAGGAGTCTTAGGGCACAATTATTGATGCTTTGGAAAGATGAGGTTACAAGCTTTGCAATGGAAAAATAACGGAATCAAATGGATGCTTGAGATGAAAGTTACATGGAGTCAAAGTTGAAGAAAAAGAGGTGACTTTCCATACTTGGAAAAATTTCAAACTCTTCTTTAAAAATTACCTATAATCTTTTTTATCCAAACATGGCCTTCCACTTAGAATTTGCTATTGACCAAAAAATATGGAATTAAGTATACCTCTTGAATGACATTTTTCAATTTTAACCACTCAAAATATCCAAAAATTGAGCAAGTTATGACTTGTTGAATTTGGCCAAAAATCATGAAATGACCTATAATCTCTTGCATTCTTAAGGCAACTTCCATCCATTTTCTTACTTTGCACATAAAATAAGGAGTGAAGTACACATCCTTAGGGTCATAATGAAAAAAGAATGGGCACAAGGTGATAAAAATTGACCAAGTTATGATCATTTGAAATCACATAATGAAAAATGAGGGATTCATCTGGATGACTTGTAATCTTTCTTCTTCACTAAGTTCCTTCCATATGAAAACTCCTTGGAACTTTTGAAGTGATTTGTTGGTAACTCTTTGAAGAGAAGAATGTTTTTTAAATCACTCAAAAATACCAAAAGATGAGCAAGATATGCCCCTCTGAAGTCCAAAACCCTAGCTTCTAGATCAAGAGAATGCTTGGTGGAACTTTGCCAAGTTTCAACAAACTTTTTGTGCCAATATTCTTCCTTTGTGAATAGGATTTGTTGAGGAGGATGATTAGGACTCATGGCCACCAAATATACTTTCATACCAACTTCAAAACAACTCCAATGGTGAGGTTTGGATCTCTTAAGCTTTTGACTAGGGCATGGAAATAAACTCATGAACCCATGATGCAACTTGCTAAACCTCATTTCCTTTACCTACATTATTAACAAGTAAGACAAACCAATATTGTATTTGTTAATTTAGAGAGAAAATCAAAGCAAAATATCCATGATCACTAAAGAAAACAAGTCAACGTGCTTGGTAACTCCTCAAAGAGCAAGGCTAAAGATAGGGAGAGGAACCAAAAGCCCTAATGTGATTTTGTGGTGATTGAAACAATATGGTATGATGAAGGAATCTTAGGGGCAAAAATTGGGGTACAACAGGTGCCCTTATTTAAGTTTCTTCTATCCGGAGATACGAAGGTTAAAAATCTTCGTGTCGACGTGATTGAAGACACCTAAATATAAAACAAGCCCTGTTTTTGACCCTAAGATGCCATGCAAACATTTATGCATATAAATGCATATGAATGGAGCAAAAGAGACGCAAAGTAGCATTGGGGATGCAACATGAAATGTAGAAACAAAAGAGAAATCCAGCCAGAAAAATAAACCACTAGTAAACCACAAGAATATAATCAGAGAGGAGGATAACAAGCATCGAAGTTCACTGTCGATGTTCTACCAATGTTCACTGAAGGTAGAAAGAGAAAAATAATATCATATCACCGCCATTCACTGACGATGAACTATCAATGTTCACTGAAGATAGCAAAAGATAACAAACACTGACGTTCACTGTCGATGTACTACCAACGTTCACTGAAGGTAGAAAGAGAAAATATATCATATCACTGCCGTTCACTGACGATGAACTATCAAAGTTCACTGAAGATAGCAATATGATAACAAACACCGACGTTCACTGCCGATGTACTACCAATGTTCACTGATGGTAGAAAGATAAAATATATCATATCACCGCCGTTCATTGACAATAAACTATCAACATTCACTGAAGATAGCAAAAAGATAACAAACACCGACGTTCACTGCCGATGTACTACCAACATTCACTGAAGGTAGAAAGAGAAAATATATCATATCATCGCCGTTCACTGACAATGAACTATCAAAGTTCACTGGAGATAGCAAAAAGATAATAAACACCGATGTTCACTGCCGATGTACTACCAACATTCACTGAAGGTAGAAACAGAAAATATATCATATCACTGTCGTTCACTGATGATGAACTATCAACGTTCACTGAAGATAGCAAAAAGATAACAAACACCGCCGTTCACTGCCGATGTACTACCAACATTCACTGAAGGTAGAAAGAGAAAAAAACACCGATGTTCACTGCCGATGTACTACAAACGTTCACTGAAGGTAGAAATGGAAAATATATCATATCAACACCGTTCACTGACGATGAACTATCAACGTTCACTGAAGATAGAAAAAAGATAACAAACACCGACGTTCACTGTCGATGTACTACCAACGTTCACTGAAGGTAGAAAGAGAAAATATATCATATCACCTCCGTTCACTGACGATGAACTATCAACGTTCAATGAAGATAGCAAAAAGATAACAAACACCGACGTTCACTACCAACGTTCACTGAAGGTAGAAAGACAAAATATATCATATTTCTCCAAGATTCTGGTGTTTTTCCAAGAACGGGCCTCAACTTCTTCTTTAACCAAGGCATTCTGCCTAAAAAAGGGTAATATATAATTTGTCTCAAATAAAGAGACTTCCACTTATTGTCTAGGGGAATTGCAAAGAGAAATGACTTTCTGGGAATAGCAATATGACTTCCCAGGGAAATGCCACGACATTCCTGCTGAGGAGATAAAGTCTTCCTGTACAAAATAAATGCACAAACCAAAACTCAATGTTTTCAGAAAACCACAAATCCAATTTGGAAATAAATTGGAGCAAGATGACAATGCAGATTCATCCTTTGAGAAATAAACTCAAGAGGGAAAACCAAATTCAACTAAGCAAAGAGCGCTGCAGGAAAGGTCAGAACATTATATCAATAAATGATGATTTTTAGCAATGCATGATGTATGTATGAATGTATGAGTGCTATCGTGCATATGCTGGTAAAAGGATACATGATCAGTACAAACAAACAAAACCGCCTCGAGTACTAACAACATCGGGATAAACTTCAACCAGAAAGGTCAACCTAAGAAAGGTAAAACCAACTGCGGAAATCAAACCTATTACTTGCCTTAACTTTACTGAGGAGAAACATAATCCGGATGTAGCCAAATCAAATAGATACCGGGATAGAACATCCTTCTTCCGGTTTCATCGAAGAAGAAGTTTCCCAAAATCAACATGCCTACTAGAGATTGCGAGACCAGCCTCAAATAAAGCAGACTGACGCCGACTCAACCAAACCTCACTGGGGGATTCAAGCCTACCTCCCTGGAAAAAGAAAAAAAACTGCGGATTGAAAATTTTCATCACAATACTCATTCCAACAAGAGATTCCCTGGGATAACCTTCCCGGGAAATCAAGAAGTCAACACTAATGCCAATACTGCAAAAGGAGCAACATTTCAGCACACCAAGTGAATAAAACCTTTCATCATACGAGGGAAGACTTCGCTGGGGAATCTGGGATGGAGGCTTCTGACCATGCAAATCCAAAATAAAAAAGCGAACCAAGTCTTGACTGGGGATAATGGGATCACAAACCCAATACGGTACCTTACACCCACTGGTATCGTCCTTAACTATCTAAGAAACACACAAAAATTGTGCACATACCAGCAAAATAACCTGGGAAAACCTTCATGAAGAAAGTAAATCTTCTTAAAACAGCCGGAGTTTGTTCATTCTTGGGATCACCATTTTTGTTGTCATTGTTTAATCACAAATCCCAAAGTAAATTGAATTGTAAAGATCTCTTTTTTTTTGAAAAGTCAATTTTTCTTTTTTTAATCTTTTTGCTTTAATAGTTATTATCAGTAATAAATGGAGTATTTGCAAGCTAAATAAAAATAAGAACACAAAGAATTGGGCAAAAGCTCGAATTTCATTAGTAGAATGGTAGTCTGCGAATGGCGAGACTCCATGGATGATTACAAAGTTTTGGAAATGGTAATACATAATGGAAAAAGATACATTGAGACACAATGACCACTATTCCCCCTAACAACTTTTGAAATGCTGAGCAGCAGCTTATGTTGAAGTATGGTGAGGACCTGAGAAGATTGTTGTTTCAACGATCAAGTCTCGTCTGACGTAGTTACTTGCCAAGAAAAAATCCATAACTTTTGCCTAAGCTTCCCTTACGGGTTTTAAACTTAGCGGGAAATTTATTCTATTTATGTCTCTAATTTTTGCCTAGACCGCCCTTTCGGGTTTTCGGCCTACCGAGACGCTCCTTTTTGCCTAAGCCGCCCTTTCGGGTTTTCAACTTAGAGAGTTGTTCTTTTATTTCTTTAGGCAAAGTATTTCTTGACTGCGTCAGCATTCATGGGACATGGGAACTCCTCGCCATCCATAGTTTCAAGAATTATTGCACCACCAGAGAAGGCTTTCTTGACAACAAACGGGCCTTCAAAATTGGGAGTCCACTTTCCCCTAGAATCAGTGTTGAAAGACATGATCTTCCTGAGCACGAGGTCTCCTTCTCTGAATTCATGAGGTTTGACCTTTTTGTCAAATTCTTTCTTCATTATTTTCTGATATAATTGCCCAAGACACAAAGTTGTCATTCTCTTCTCTTCAATCAAATTCAATTGGTCAAACCTGTTCTGAACCCATTCATCCTCTGTCAATTTGGGCTCCATTATCACACGCAACGAGGGAATCTCTACCTTGACAGGGAGTACAGCTTCCATTCCATATACTAGAGAAAATGGGGTTGCTCCTGTTGAAGTGCAGACAGATGTTCGATATCCATGTAGAGCAAAAGGGAGCATTTCATGCCAATCCTTATAAGTAACAGCCATTTTCTGGATGATCTTTTTGATATTCTTATTAGCAACTTCAACAGCCCCATTCATCTTTGGCATGTATGGAGATGAATTGTGATGGACAATCTTGAATTCTTCACACAATTCTGTCATCATCTTGTTGTTCAAATTTGAGCCACTGTCGGTGATGATTCTGCTTGGCACACCATACCAGCATATAAGATTATTTTTGATGAAACGCACAACCACCTGCTTAGTAACATTGGCATATGAAGCAGCCTCTACCCATTTGGTAAAGTAGTCAATTTCTACCAAGATGAAACGGTGTCCATTCGAAGCTTTGGGTTCTATCATCCCAATCATGTCAATACCCCACATAGAGAAAGGCCACGGGGAGGAAATCACATTGAGAAGTGTCGGAGGTACATGGATCTTATCTGGGTAAATCTGGCATTTATGGCACTTCTTTGCAAATTTGTAACAATCAGATTCCATTGTCAACCAATAATAACCTTCCCTTAGCATCCTTTTAGCCATTGAATGTCCATTAGCATGAGTGCCAAATAAACCTTCATGGATCTCATGCATCAACATGTATGCTTCGTGTATATCAACGCATTTGAGCAAGACCATGTCAAAATTCCTCTTGTATAACACATTTTCACTGAGGAAGAAACTGCCTGCCAATCTTCTCAGTGTCTTCCTATCTTTCATTGATGCACCAAACGGGTATTCCTGATTCTGAAGAAAATGCTTGATATCATAATACCAAGGTTTTTCATCTACTACCTCCTATGTCGCAAACACATGAGCGGGCTATCTAGCCGTCGAACTGTAATTCGGGGTATATCATTCCAAGCATTTACTTGGTACATGGAAGCGAGAGTTTCCAGAGCATCTACCATTTGCTTTTCATCCCTAGGAATGTGATGGAATTCAACTTTGTTGAATAAGGGTATTAATCTTCTAGCATAATCTTTGTAAGGGATCAAGCCAGGGTGACGAGTGTCCCATTCTCCTTTAATATGATTTATTACCAAGGTTGAATCACCATAAACATCTAGAATCTTGATTCTAAGATCAATAGCTTCTTCAAGAACCATGAAGCAAGCCTCATATTCCGCCATATTATTAGTGTAATCAAATGTTAACTTTGCAGTAAAAGGAATGTGCGATCCATGAGGAGTAATGATCACAGCACCAATTCCTTTACCATAAGCATTCACAGCTCCATCAAATACCATACTCCAACAAGATTCAGGGTCGGGGCCCTCCTCAGGCAATGGTTCATCAGAATCTTTCATTTTCAAGAACATCACATCCTCATCAGGGAATTCATACTCTGAAGACTGATGATCCTCCACCGGCTGGTGAGCAAGGTAATCTGCCAACACATTACTTTTAATAGCCTTTTGAGTGCGGTATTCGATATCATATTCAAATAACAACATATGCCATCGGGAAATTCTCCCAGTAAGAGCAGGCTTTTCAAAAATATACTTGATTGGATCCATTTTAGAGATCAACCAAGTAATATGATTCAACATATATTGCCGCAAACGCTTTGCCGCCCATGCCAAAGCACAACATGTTTTTTCTAACATGGAATACCGCGACTCACAATCAGTGAACTTTTTGCTGAGATAATAAATGGCGAACTCTTTCTTTCCCGTTTCATCATGTTGTCCCAAGATACAACCCATGGATTTATCTAACATTGTTAGATACATAATCAACGGTCTTCCTTCTACGGGAGGGATCAAGATAGGAGGTTCAAGCAGATATTCTTTAATACTTTCAAATTCCCTTTGGCAGTCATTTGTCCACACACAACCTTGATCTTTCTTTAATAACTTAAAGATCGGTTCACACCTTGCAGTCATATGGGAAATAAATTTGGAGATATAATTCAAACGCCCGAGGAAACCCCTGACTTGCTTTTCAATTCTTAGTGCTGGCATTTGTTGAATTTGTTTGACTTTGTCAAGGTCAACTTTAATTCCTTTCTGGCTAACAATAAACCCCAACAATTTCCCCGATCTAACTCCGAAGGTGCATTTATTTGGATTCAGGCGGACACGATACTTCCTTAAACGTCGAAACAACTTCAACAAATATTCTATATACCCTTCTTCAGTTTGGGATTTGGCAATCATATCATCAACATATACTTCGATTTCTTTGTGCATCAGATCATGGAATAAGGTTGTCATAGCCCTCTGGTACATTGCACCAGCGTTCTTCAACCCGAAGGGCATCACTCTGTAACAGAATGTTCCCCAGGGTGTGATAAACGTTGTTTTTTCCATGTCCTCTGGAGCCATTCTTATTTGATTATACCCAGAAAATTCGTCCATGAACGAGAATACCTTGAATTTTGTTGTGTTATCCACTAACATATCAATGTGAGGCAATGGAAAATCATCTTTTGGACTAGCTTTATTTAGATCTCTGTAATCTACGCACATGCGGACTTTTCCGTCTTTTTTTGGTACTGGGACAATATTGGCAATCCATTAAGGATACACTGACGTCACAAGAAAACCAACATTAATCTTCTTTAGGACCTCCTCTTTGATATTTACTGCCATATTCGGGTGGGTTCTTCTCAACTTTTGTTTAACTGGTGGACACTCTGGCTTTAATAGCAAACGATGTTCGATAATGTCTGTATCTAGACCAGGAATATCTTGATAAGACCAAGCAAAAATATCCACATATTCTTTCAACACCTCAATCAATCCGCTCTTTACATCAGGATGCAACGATGCTCCAATATTGACCTCCTTCGGATCTACTTCTGAACCCAAATTAACCACTTCCAAAGGCTCTTTATATGGTTGAATGGTATTTTCCTCGTGCTCAAAAAACCGTGAGACCTCTTCTGGAATCTCATCATAATCTTCTTCTTCAGCTTCAAACACAGGACATTCAAAGTTGGGAGAGGGTGCAGGGTCATTGTATTCAACGGGTTTTTTAATTAATCTGCACATATGATTTATGATTGCTTTTAGAAACTGACACATATAACAAGTGATCATGCAAATTAATTTTCAGTTGTTATTTATTTTGAAAGGGTTTTTTTTTATTATTACCATTTCCCAAGAAAAAGGCAGAAAATAAAAGACATAATTTTGGAAGCAAAGATAACTTTTATTAATGATCTTAACAATTATAGCAAACAGATAAGCCCTACAACATTAATACTTGCACCTTGGGCAGAGTGAAAGCTTTTCAAAAGAAAGAAATAAATTAGCAAAACAAATTACTTTGAAATATGTATGCAAGAAGAAATATCAATGGTGACCCAGTTCTGAACTCGAACTCCATGCATCACATAATTCAGTGCTTCCTGCTCTGCTTCATCCTCTTCAACAACATTAATTACTGAACCAATCGGATGGAGGTAGCCTCCAATGCGGAAAACATCATGATAACTGTTCACAGAAGACTTTGACTTTAAACTTCTGCCTTTGCCATTCCTTGAAGAGAAACCCAAACCAACTTTGTTCTTGTTCACGGGTGGATCCACAAGTCATCCACACACTGCATTATGACCATTGCGTACAACCTGATGCGCATCCTTCAGGGAAACCACATAATTCTCATTCTTCCTTATGTTATCAATGGATAGGGTTTGGAACTGGGTTCCAAGAGAAGCCTCATCCTCTTTTACAATACTGAAAGAGGACAGATGGGATATGAACAATGCCTGCTCCCCATTCATGATCACTACCTTCCCTTCGCGCACAAATGTTAGCTTCTGATGTAGAGTTGAAGTGACAGCCCCTACTTCATGTATACATGGCCGTCCTAGGAAACAACTATACGCGGGAATAATGTCCATTACCTGGAAAGTTATCAAGAACAAGTGTGATCCTATATGGATGGGTAAGTCCACCTCACCGATGACAGATTTCCTCGACCCATCAAAAGCCTTCACAATGATGCCACTCGGGCACATAGGTGTTCCCACATTCTTTAACTTCATGAGAGAACTTCTCGGTATAACATTCAATGCAGATTCGTTATCAATTAGCACATTGAATAGTGATTCATTCTTGCAATTCATAGATATGTGGAGGGCCAAGTTGTGATTCCTCCCTTCATCTGGTAACTCTCATCAGTGATTCTCTACGAGCGGAGGAATTCATCAATAAAGCTAAGATGGATATCTTTGAAGGAATCTGCAATAGCTGGTCCATAATTTTGTAGTCGCTCATTTAATTATCTTCAGGATATCATCCACTTCTTTCTCCAATGTAGCTCCACTAGTCTCTCCTGTAGCCTTCTTAGGCTCATCGTTCTCAGCAATTTTCTTTCCAGCAACAACATCTCTTCGAATAACCGGTGCAAACACACGACCACTATGTGTCACCCTGCTATTATCAGCTATATTTCCAACATCTGACATTGGATGGATGGGAACTTCCACTCCATCTTCCAAGATTGTAGGGTTGTATTTGTAAGGCACAGCCTTATCTGATTTATAGGGAACAGGACCTGACAGACTAATTACTAATGGGGTAACAGCTGGTTTTCAATGGTACTCCACCTCAAGATGAGCGGGTGCACCAAAACAAGGTACAATGAAATTTACCCCTTCCTCGACACAATCATCCCTCAAAAGACCATTTCTGGCAAACAAATCTTCGTCTGAAGAGAAATACTCATCCGCTGAGGCATATTCTTATTCTGACTCTTCTCCCATTAAAAAAACTTCAACCATATCAATCTCTTGATAATCAACTCTATGACCTGTGATCTTGATAGTTCCATTGTCTAAGATTAATTGAACACCCTCTCTCACAATAGAACATCCTCGGGGGTCTCGACAGCAAACTATGCAAGATCCATATTGGTGTTCCACTTGACCAGCAATATTGCAGAAGGTAGCATGCAACTGTACGAGACTTCATTCAAATGCTCCACTTCAAAAATTCTAAATTCACCAGGACATCCAGAAACCATATTAACTTCCTCTTCATATTCTGCCCTAGGCCTGATTATATGAATTAGACCTTCATCCATCATCTCCTGTAAATCATCTTTTATCTTCTCGCAACCCTATATGTTTGTACTGCAAATAGCACAACCGGCATGGTCATGCATATAATAACTGAATTCACAAAGGTCTGCATGCATTTTCACCAAATCCCCTCTAACCAGATTAATGTCAAAAATTCGGAAGTCACCTGGACAACCGGCCACCATATTCAAAATATTCACTCCCCCGTGCTTGGGTAGAGGATTTTCTTTTACATTAGGTCCCATGTCTTTGAAAGATAAAATTCTGGACTTCACCAACCTTTGCACTTCTGTCCTCAAAGGATAACAATTTTCAACATTATGCCCTGGTGCTCGCTTATGAAAGGCACACGTCTGGTCTGCTTTGTAATACCAAGGCAATGGTGATGGTATTGCTGGAGGTGGTTGTGTTTGGACCAACTTCTTCTAAATCAATGATGGTAGTAGCTTTTCATAACTCATGGGAATAGGGTCATAGTTCTCCCTTCTCTGATTATTCCCTTGGTTCCCCTGCTGGGACTGTCTTTGATAAGCAACGGTAGTCGGAGCGGCATTCATAACAGGAGTCACTGAGGCAACTTGCTGGTGACGCTGATAGTTTCTTCTAGGAGCGTTTACCCTCCTCTCTTGCATAACAGCATTGGTATCCCCCTCTTTCTTCTTTGTAAACCCATAAGTTGGATTTTTCACACCTTCGGATCCTTCACCCTTTGTCAAACGACCTTCTCTTACTGCCTCTTCTAGGCGGACACCCATTTCTACCATCTCTGTAAAATCACTTGGGGCACTTGCTACCATTTTTCGTAGTAGAAAGTGCTTAGCGTCTTCAGAAAAATCTTAGTCATTTCCTTCTCCTCCATTGGAGGAATCACTTGTGCAACCACTTCGCGCCATCTTTGTGCATACTCTTTGAACAATTCTCTGTCTTTCTGAACCATGGCCCTATGTTGGTCACGGTCATGCGCCATGTCCACATTGTACTTGTATTGTTTTATGAATGCTTCTCTTAAATCATTAAAGGTATGGATGTTGGCGCTGTCTAAACTCATGTACCATTTCAACGTTGCACCGGTCAGACTATCCTGGAAAAAGTGAATCAGAGTAGTCAAATTGGACAAACCACCTTCAAATCAAAAACATCTTCGCGCAGCTCGCGATTCTCCTGTTCTAAGTTGTCCATCTTCTTTTTGAAGTTAGCCTGAGCGTTGTAGTGATGAGTCAGCTTGCTGAACGAAGCAAAAAGATGGGTAAGACACATGGATATGCATAGTAAATGCAAGAAATATGTGCAATATGATGCATGATATGCAATGCATATCATTATTTTTACTTTATCATTTAACATTTCAAGGGATTTAACGTTTATAGACATATTGCAAACATCAAAATAATAATGCATTTAAATTACTGAAAACTTTTATTATAATATCTTCAAAATGGGTTACAAGTTTCAACGATCCAAAGTACAAGATGAAAATACAATCTAAAAATCCTGAGAGAAAGAAACTGATAGAGATCAATCTGTACGTTGGCGCTTCCCTGTGAGCCTGGCAATCTGAGCTCTCAAGCTCTGGTTTTCTTCCACATGTCGGATGGCAACCTCCTTCCAATTATTCGGATCAAGAAATGAGCAATCAACATGTGTTTTAGGCTTAGGAGAAAATAAATCCCCTTGCCTCTCCATAGACTCTACTGCTCGACTCTCAAGGGTCTCGATCAAATCATCTTTCTCCTTCAAGTCTGCTTTGTAGGAACTCTCTAAAGTCTGGAACTTGTTCTTCCAAGCATCTCTTTCCTGTTGCATCCTAACTAAAGCAAGCTGCAACTCTTCTAAATCATTGGGGAAACTACCACAACTGTCAATAATCTCCACATCTTTATAAGCTCGATGATACCAATCAATATCTGAGTGAGTAAGTGCCATGATCTTAGGATTCCAACGAGGTTCCTTCGTGACATCCCAAAAAGCATCATACTGAGGCATATGAGAGATGAACCACCGGTACAACAAAGGCGTGCAATAGATAATCATTCGCCCATGATAAGAACTCTGAAGATGAACAGATTAATAAGCATCACCAAACAGTGTAGGAGCTGGGTTTCCAATCATGAAAATCCTGATAGCGTTAATGTCGACAAACTTGTCCACATCAGGAAATAAGAATAATCCATAAGCAAGTAAAGCAAATATGGTCTCAAAAGCAACCATACTCTTCATTCTAGAAAAGTAACGAGCTTTCTCCAATAAGAACTGAGTTGGTAATCCTCTAATCCCTCCTTTGGTAGTCATATGGGCTTCCACCTCAGACTTCCCCAGATGAATCAAAGTATCAAACTCATGTGGTTTTAGCTCACCCTCCAAATAAGTAAAAGGAACACGATCAGTAACAGGTAAATCCAATAGATAAGAATACTCCTCCAGTGTAGGCACCAACTGATAATCGGGAAAAGTAAAGCAGTGATACACCGGATCATAGAACTGGAACAAAGTCGAGAGAAAACCCTCCTTCATCTTCAGCTTCATGAGAGGAATAATGGATCCATACTTCTTTCGAAAGTCTGCAGGACACTCGATCTCTGGAATTAGACTGATCAACTCATCTATTTTGGGATCCTTGAAACTATATTTCCCGGTCTTTCTCTTTCCAGAATCAATGGTTAAAAGTACCTGAGATATTCACAAATAGTCAACCTTTAAATCCCTTGAAATATTATTTTCTTCAAAAGATGCTTATGAGTGCATGGATGCATGATAAAACAATCACACACAAGATCACATATATAGGGTTCATAGGTTCAACATCACAAGCATGAGGCCGAAGGTACTACCCATAAGGTATTGGTCTAAAAAGGTATCACCTACCGAACAAGGTTCTAAGAGGTTCCCACAGTCTACGTCATTCCTTCGGATATTACCAACTTCCCGATTAACTCGGTAATTACTAATATTCTCAAGAAAGACTCGTCTGAGCATAGTATCGTGTGACAACTACTTCCGGATTACTCCGTCATAGCTTCCGCACTACACCTAAAAGGCCAAGATGGGTTAGGTAATCTACGGTCCTCAACTTCGGCAGGCTCCCAGGTCGAAAGCAGTACGTCTTCCCAATTACTCGGTAAATGATACTACAATCAAAGGGGCCTCCACTGAGTGGGGGATCTCATGCCTCCTTTTTTGGGATTACTCCCTCAAAGATAACATGACTATACCGCCCATCCTATCTTAAAGTTTGCCCAAGTCCGGGTATAGGACTTATGAGTAATCACCAAGCACCCTGAAATTCAGGAAGATCCAGAAAAACATATATACAAAATATAACACATAAACAACAATATCACATATACAGATATAAACAAAGATAGGCTTAACCCACTTTGGGATGGACAAGCAACAGGTTAATCTTTCCCCAGTGAAGTCGCCATTTTTCTGTAGTAGTAGAAATGTTCAAGACTAAGCCATTGGATTGACTAGCCCTTATACAAATCAAAATAAAAATCGCCACCACACTTTATTGTTTCCAAAGGAATGGGAAAAGAGCGTATAACCCAAAAAAAAGGGGGAAAGATTCAAGGTAAGGGGGTTGGTTATGCAAAGGGAAGGTATTAGCACCCTAAACATCTACAGTACTCCGCAAGAACCTCTTTGTAAAATCTGTATATTTTGGCTATAAAAATGTGTTGTATATAAAATGGATAGTGGAGGTGAGAAAAGAAGTAATTTTTATGATCTTTGCACCCGCCGCGGTTGCGAACCTTTGGTGCCTACGTACCACCTTTCGTGCAATAGGGGATCAGGGTACACGTAGTTCCTCTTTTAAAAATTTGAAACACAAGTGTGTTGGTTGATTTTAATAGATAAGACATCATTGTCATTGTCCGTGTGGAAAACATACTTACTACCCACAATCACGAGAAAGGAGAATTTGCATCATCTCAAAGTGGAGGATATGGCTTGGATTTTAAAATCAACAATGCCTCACTCAACACCCAAGTGGAAAATATCTCACTTCACTACATATTGTAGAAGTATAGTTGTTGCATCACTACAAGGATTAACAAGAGTCCAATATTTTTAGAAAAGTTTTAAAAATAAAAGCCAAAGTGGCAAAATGATTTGAAATGAGATTGATTGACTTTTAGTCTTCTCACAAAAAAAATGTCAAGGTATTGTTAAGTTGATTTAAGTTTATTTATGAAAAGATTTTGAAAATGCATGGACCTAGGTCCAAGTTTATTATGAAAGTGGTTCAAGTTTAGAAACAAGAAGAGTTTTCAAAAGGAGGGAGAAGTTTTTTGAAATTAAAGAAGATGGGAGGAGGAGAAGAGGCTATCCTAAAGCATAAAATAAAAGCTAAGGATAAGAACCATGTAACCAACAAGAAGCCAAAACTTGACGTTATGAGTCAAGATATAATTCCCATTCTTTGGATTGAAACCAAGCAAGCAAAGATACTAGACCTCTTTAAGTGTATTAAGTCTTCACAAAAATTGAGCAGAGTAACGACTGTATACAGGTGAATTCCAGATTACAAATAGAGAATGTAATCACAAAAACCTGCACACAAAAACAAACAAGCAACCCAATGTCTTGAGGTAAACCTCAAGAACTCCGGACAAAATAATCAAATAAAATCACAATGTCTCCAAGATAGGCCAAGGTTTCTAATCCTAAGTCCAAGAAATAGTCTCGTGCTCCATAATGCCAAGGATAGTAACCAAATAGTCCAAGTGCCATTAAAGAGTTTTTTAGGGTTTAAGTTGGTTATTAAGTATCTTAGGAAAAGAAAAAAATAAAAGCTCAAGTGAGCAAAGTAAAAATGACAAGAAAATAAATGCTCAAATGAGAAAAGATGAAAATTGCATGAAATGTAAAATGCTAAAAAATAAATAGTGCATAAATCATAAAAGAACAAAAGCATAAAATAAAGCAAGTCAATAATTAGTGGTTAGTTGGATGACCATCTTGAAACTTGCATTTGGAACTCATTACAGGATTGGTAGAACCAAAGCCTCCACACAACAAGTTGCATTTGCTTTTTGTCAAGTATATCATCCATTTGGAATTCTCACAAGTACCATTTAATTATCAACGATGTTTAAGAGATCAGCGTTGACCAAAGGTGTTGTAGATCCATTAGAGGATTGGTAGAACCAAAGCCTCCACACAATGAATCTCAAGGTTATTGGATCAAAGAGATCAAATTAAAAAACTTGGGTTTGCAATCATAAGTTTGGGCCACAAATGATCATTTATTTGAAACGGGAAAAAATTTAGCGCTATGTTAAGCAATCGTAAGTGGAATTATATAGAATTCGCACCTATTTTGAGGCTGATCAATAGCAATCTATGCACCATTTGTTTTGAGACATGATATAGAGATCATGCTCCAACAATATTTAGTGCAATGGGAAGGGGATTAGATGAAGGGGATTTAGGGTAAAAAGAAGAACCACATTTGAATTAATATTTGATCAAACTATTATTAAAACCATTCATCCTTTTTATGTGGAGTTAGACTCAATACCATGGATCCAATGATGTTAATAAAGCCATGACCAAAAAATCAAACCAAGACAGCCAGAAAATATTCACAAAATGATATAACATTTAATATATATATTAAAGGATTAAAATGTTAAAATAAACTAGAAAATAATGAGGAAATTATCAATTATGTTCAAATTATTCAAGAAATGAAAAATTAAGCCATAGAAAAATCAGAAATGGATCCAAATATTTTTATAAAAACATTAGTAATTTTTAAAAGTCAGAAACTATTTTTAAACCATTTAAAATTGCTACAACAAATATAAAATAGATCAAAAATAGTAAACCTCAACATAAAATTTTCAGAAAGTCAAAAATATGCAAAATAATATTTATGAATTTTTTAGAATTAAAAAATGTTAGAAAGTATTTTTTAAGTAATTAAAAGAAAGCAAATAATACAAAAAATATAAAAACACAACCATCGCACTAAATTTATGTAAAGTATGGAGAGAGATATGAATCAAAACACAAAAATAATGAGCACCTTCAATTTGAGATTTCTATCTCAATTCTCAATGGATTTAAAAATTGTAAGCAGCATTAAAATCAGACAAAGGAGTAGAACAAATTAGTGCTTGATTTGGATCTAATTGGTGGAGAATTCTAACTTTTCGAAGTTCAAGTAAGAAGCTCTGAAACTAGACTTCTGTAGCTTGGATTATGGATCGTTTTGATTAGTTTAAGTGCTGGGGAGTTTGTATGAAATTCAAGTATGATGAACGCACAAGGAATTTTTGAAACGGAAGCTTAAATTTCAAAAAATAAATTCAACAAAAGTGGGTTCGTGTGATGTTTTGGAAGGGTGTTCTTGGTTCTCTAGGCTTGGGAAATTGAATGAGGGATGACCCTCTATTTATAGGGAAGCAAATGGGATCAAAAGGAATAGAAAATGATGCATTTTGAAGGGAATTCGTGTGGGTCTGCATCATGAAGAAAGTGTGACTCAAACTTGAGCAAAAACTCAGCCAAATCGTGAGTTTCATGATGCTAATCACTTCTGGCAAGTTTCTAAACATGATTAGAAACAAAAACGCGTGGAAATCCTGTGATTAGAAGCCAAAACAAAGATTTCAAAATTCTGACTTTGTGTAAAATTCAGTTTCAAACTACCAAATTCAAATCTTAGGGAATAATTCTTGATGCTTTGGAAAGATGAGGTTACAAGCTTTGCAATGGAAAAAGAATGGAATCAAATGGATTCTTGAGGTGAAAGTTACATGGAGTCAAAGTTGAAGAAAAAGAGTTGACTTTCCATACTTAAAAAAATTTCAAACTCTTCTTTAAAAATGACCTATAATCTTTTGCATCCAAACATGGCCTTCGACTTAGAATTTTATCTTGACCAAAAAAGATGGAATGAATTATACCTCTTGAATGACATTTTTCAATTTGAACCACTCACAATCTCTAAAATTTGAGTAAGTTATGACTTGTTGAAGTTGGCCAAAAATCATGAAATGACCTATAATCTCTTGCATTCTTAAGGCAACTTCCATCATTTTATTACTTTGAACATAAAAGAAAGCATGAAGTACACATCCTTAGGATCATCATGAAAAAAGAACGGTCTCAAGGTGATAAATATTGACTATGTTATGATCATTTGAAATCACATTATGAAAAATGAGGGATTCATCTGGATGACTTGTAATCTTTCTTCTTCACTAAGTTCCTTCCATATGAAAAATCCTTGAACTTTTGAAGTGATTTGTTGGTAACTATTTTAAGAGAAGAGTGTTTTTGGAATCACTCAAAAATACCAAAATATGAGCAAAATATGCCCCTCTAAAGTCCAAAACCCTAGCTTCTAGATCAAGAGAATGTTGGGTGGAACTTTGCCAAGTTTGAACAAACTTTTTGTGCCAATATTCTTTTTTTGTGAATAGGATTTGTTGAGGATGATGATGAGGACTCATGGCCACCAAAACTACTTTCATACCAACTTCAAAACAACTTCAATGGTGAGGTTTGGATCTCTCAAGCTTTTGACTAGGGCATGAAATAAACTCATGAACCCATGATGCAACATGCAAAATATCCATGATCACCAAAGAAAACAAGTCAAGGTACTTGGTAACTCCTAAAAGAGCAAGGCTAAGGATAGGGAGAGGAACCAAAAGCCCTAATGTGATTTTGTGGTGATTGAAACAATATGGTATGATGAAGGGATCTTAGGGGCAAAAATTAGGGTACAACGGCGAGGCATTGTTGATTTTAAAATCCAAGCCATATCCTCCACTTTGAGATGATGCAAATTCTCCTTTCTCATGATTGTGGGTAGTAAGTATGTTTTCCACACGGACAATGACAATGATGTCTTATCTCTTAAAATCAACCAACACACTTGTGTTTCTAATTTTTAAAAGAGGAACTACGTGTACCCTGATCCCCTATTGCACGAAATGTGGTACATAGGCACTAAAGGTTCGCAACCGCGACGGGTTCAAAAATCATAAAAATATTTCTTTTCTCACCTCCACCATCTATTTTATATACAACACATTTTTATATCCAAAATATACAGATTTTACAAAGAGGTTCCTACGGAGTATCATAGATCTTTAGGGTGCTAATACCTTCCCTTTGCATAACCAACCCCCTTACCTTGAATCTTTCCCCTCTTTTTGGGTTATTTTCTCTTTTCCCATTCCTTTGGAAACAATAAAGCGCGGTGGCGATTTTTATTTTGATTTGTATAAAGTCTAGTCAATCCAATGGCTTATTCTTGAACATTTCTACCGCTACAATACCCTTTTGATGTTTAGTTGGTTTTAAACCAGTCTTAGAAATAGTAACTGGGTTCTAAGGAGTCTCAATATAACTGATCTTTCTTTATCGGTATTATTTCAGTTTAGCAATCTTTTCTTGCGACCGAAACATCCCGAAAGTCCGATCTAAATGAGTGTAGTATCGAGTATCAGCCGATTCCCAGCTTTACACCGAGGCTGGCTATCTCACTATTTTCTAATGGCCAAGTTTGGTCAACTAAGGTTCTAAGGTTCGTTATTGCTTCACGACACCACGCGGCGGCCTCGTATTCTCCTCGATTCAACACAAGGGATACCAGTAGCAACCAAAGTGTTACACCAACATAGTTATTGCTTTAACAATATCGGTCTATGTCGTATAGTCTCCACAATCTATTGATGTTTACCTAAAAAGATGCCCCAGATCCGGGTATAGGATCCTTATAAGAATACCCTAACAAACCCTTAAAGATAAAGCAGTCAAAGCAAACAAAGAAAGAAATTTTAAAATGATCTAGACCCTAAGGTAAACCCCACTTTATAATTTTCCCTAGTAGAGTCTCTAGTTCTGTGATACGGTGGAAGAACTGACTGTTAATACTGGTTTGCGTTTTGTATTCGCAAATGTGCAGTAAGCAAGAGTCGCCACCTACTTTTCTTTTATCCAACAAAGGAAAAGGTGAAAAGAACAGAAAAAGTCCTTTTTTTGAGATTTTAACAATAAGGGGGGTAGATTATGGAAAGGGAAGGTGTTAGCACCCTTTCCATTCGTAGTTTTCTACGGGCACTTAGGTACTTTCTTATCTTTGAAAATTGCCTTCGTATTTGTGTGGAAAAGTTTTTTGTTTGAAAATGCCTTAGTGCAGCGATTCGCTTTATGATAACCCTTGTATCATTCCTCAAGAGTGTAATAAAACGTTTTGAAAACTTTATTTGAAAAGTGTTTGCAAGTGTGGTGTGTAAAAATAATTGTTTGAGCATGTACCTAATAGTTATCTACCTACTCAAAAAAAGTTTGTTCTTTTCCTCCTATCCTTTAGACAGTGTTATCCTACTATTAGTGAGTAGGTAGCCCTAGTCGTTGGATGTTTGAGGGACTATCGAAAGGGACGTACGGTCACTAAGGCAATTGGGAAAGAACTCTTAGTAACTGTCTTAAAGTCTTAAGATTACTTTTTTAACCGAGGAAACAGTCGAGAGGGTAATTAAGGGACTAGTGATCTCTTAGACTCAAGGACAGCCACTGAGGATTCTCACGTTTCGAGAATTATGACTGTATTCGAAGGCAACCAAAGTGGGAGATACCCTAGGGGTGAGCATGTGCAAGTGTGCTTGTTTCTGTTAATTTATCTTGCGCATTTAGGGTTATCTATGTTCAATTAATCATTATCTTTCATGCAACCCTATTAATTATTCATCTAAGCAGTTTATTATGCGGGGAAAAAATGGCGGAAAAATAAAGTTCCTAACTATTACAAGGCTTCGGGGCAATTACATAATTAATGACTGAAATGTATAGTGCGGAAATTATAAACCCTAATTAAACTATTACAAACTGGGCGCAGTTACATCAATAATAAAAAAGGTAATCGAACGGTAAAATAATAACGCGCCAGAATCAAAACTGGAAAAAACTTCAAAATCCTAAAAAATCTAATTGGCTCATTGAAAATATTTTTTGGATTTTTTATGAAAGAAAGATTTGAAATTTGACCTAATCTTCTAATTAATTTTAATTAATTAAAATAAATTAAGATTAATTAAATTAATTAATTGGAGAAATTATTAATAATAAAAAATTAATTCGGAATAAAAAAACTAATATTTTTGAGATTTTTGAAGAAAAAGATTTTGAAATTGAACCTATGTTCTAATTGATTTTATTTTAAAGAAACAAATCAAATTAATTAGATTAAATTAATTTACAAAATTAGTTTTTAATAAAAAACCTAAATCCTATTTTTTTTGTGATTTTACTGATTTTTATGATTAAATAAAAAAAGATTTTTTTCTAAAACAATTTAAGAAAATAAAGAAATTAAATAAATAATAATAAAAGGGAAAAAAGAATGGGCTTGAAGTGAAGCATTTTGGGGGGTGCAAGGTTGAATTTGCAAGGCCCAGATCACCAGCCCATAGCCGGCGTGTGGATCTGGTGGTGCTGTCTCATGGAGGTCCATGGTGGGGACTGCCTTTTCGGAGTGTTGGATTTGGCTCCATGCAGATTTGATGGCTTGAGTTGATGGTGCAAGATGTGCATATTGAGTTGCGACACATGGGATCTAGGAATGAATGTTAGGAAAAATAAGATGCAGGAGGCAGGGGTCGAACCCCTGACCTCCCACACGCGCGCGCCTTAAGTCCCTTCAGCCTTGCCACCTGAGCTAACTTCACATTTTTTATACAAAACAAATGTAATATAATATATGTAATAAATGGTCAGAATATTAAAAAAAATTCGCACAATTCAAATGACCCACTCATGATATGCCACGCCATCATCTTCTTCAGTGGCTGTCGTTTTAGCCCAGAAGACTTTTACCTACAACCATGGTCGTCACTAAAGGACCTGCATATTTCCAAAATTCACCACAGGCAATATAAGTTCAATGCAAATACATAGATCAACTGGGTTTGATCTCGTGAATACAATGTTGTTCTTCTTTTAGCCTAATTTCACTTGTATTGGAGAGCCCCAAATTGGACCTTGAAACCCTAACAATGGCAGTTGGTCAAACACGCATCAAAACAAACAATTAATCATTCAAACATGTTCTAAATGATCATATAGACATGATGCATAGTCAAAATTTATTTATAATGCATATATTGGCAAAATCGAATTCAAGAACATGTGTGCAAATTGTGAGGTTGTGGGGGATGATTCTGGACGTCTTGATGCGTGCAAGTGATCCAGTTAGCTTCCTAATGAGCATAGGAATCGATTGCAACCTTCAAAATTCTTTGAATCTCCCTATAAATCAAAATTCGATGGCCACTTTTTTATCAAAAAATGGAGTTTCTACTGGCAGTTTCATGCGACCAATCCTCCTTTTTCTGATCAGGTTTTGTCATCAATATATAATGGAACGAATTAGGTTAACAAAAACATATGCAATCTTGAAGAATTATGGAGAAAAGATTTGATTTTCCATGGATACTTTTAGTTTCTAAAATAGGCCAAATCATGCTCTTTTTGTTCCAATCATCCCTTGCACGAAATATTTGATTTGCCAGCTGATTCTAGACTCATTGTCTGGTCATAAAAACAAATCTTGGATTTTATTTTATTATTTCACTATTTAATTTGATTTATTTTGATTTTAATGAATAAAAAATCAAAACAAATAATAAAAATAATTAAATAATGTATGAGTGAGCTCAGGGGTCGTGGACCATGTTAGGAATAAGATTCAAGCATGAAAACATGGGCCCATTTGGAAAAAATTTAAGTTTGGTCATTATTTGCTTCATGCACATGTCCAAAAATTAGTCAACTTTAGCAATGCATATCTCTCTCATTTTTAACCCTAAAAGGGTGTTCTTGGACTTTCTAGAGAGCTTAGGATGTTGTCTAAGCAATCTATTTTGTTTCCTGTCAATTGGATCTTCCATGTTCATGTAAGGAGCTTTGACCCAAAAGGTGTTTTTGTTATCTTTTTGAAATGACCTATAATGTATGAACTTGTATCTTTTGATTAAGGCATTTCTTGGATTGAGGGATGAAGAGAAGTTGTAGGCAATTTGATTCTCTTCAAAATGAGCCTTGGTTGGAAATTTTCTGATAAATTATGTGAAAGTTATGCTTGGTCAAAGTTTGGTTGATTTTTCCTATAGAAACCCTAATTTGCCATTTTTGACTTTTGATGAGTTAGGAGCATTTCTTGAGGAATCATGATCAACCCTTGATCAAATGATGGAAAATACTTCAAAATATTGATGTTGACCAAAAATCTTGAAGTTTGACTGTATTTGGGTCACAGTTGACTGTTGACCTAGTATAGTTGATTTTCCAATACTTGAGCAGTTGACTGAGCAAACCTGTTGTTCAAGTCATGAAATTTGGCATGAATAATCTTGAGGACATATTAGGACAATGGATAACATTTGGGATTCTTTGGACTCATACATCTTGCTTGAAATTGAAACCCTAATTTGAGATTCATTGCCTTAAGAGGAGAATTTGTCTAGTCAATTCTTGGTCATCCTAGGAAAAGTGAGGGGATCTTAATGGGCGTGTCTTGAGTGTAATGAGTGGGAAAATTTTGGGGTAAAACAAAAAGATACATGTTTTACTGTCATAAAATATGGAATGCACCAATTTAGTTAGGTGACCCTCACCCGGTCAATTAATCAACCAGATGTAGTACCTACATGATATAACATAGAAACTTGTTGTCGGTTGGTTCAGAGGTGTCTGGTACTGAACTTGGTAGGGCGGACTACGATCCCATACCCCACAACTTTCAATTGGGTGAATAAGAGGTTACCTCATTTATGTTCGAGAATCTCATGCTTAAAAGGATCATAGTCACTAACCGGCTACTCTACTATGTGTGTGTAAAGATAAAGGGCTTAATGTGATTGCGCTAAAGTAAAAACTGGTGAAATTTAACGAAAAGAATTAGGTTGAGATAAAATGGAATGAATGGAATTGGTCTGCACAATGGTGGGTGTTTAGTGCTATTACTGTATCTTTTGTGTTATATTGAGCTCACGTTTCCGCAAAAACATTGGCAACCTCTTACAATTTGAATCACATCGTGAATTTGCATCTAACTTGTGCCTTATTAAGGACAAGCAAAGGATCAAGCTTAGGGGAGTTTGATAACACAAAAAGATATAGCCTTTTCCCCTCGATTTACATAGATTAAACTTCTGATTCTTCGTTTATTATGTCACATTTTATCTCTTTTTGTTGTATTTGCAATATATTTCAGGTACTTAGCTTTTGCAAGGCATAAATGAGAAAAGGAAGAAAAAAAAGAGAAATGAAAAAGAAATGGCCATTTAGCAGTATTTTAAAGCATTCTGCACCAGAAGGCGTCCCGCCCGCCACAAGCGCGTCCCTCCCGACACAGTTTGTAAAAGTGTGCCCCTCGGCACGCTTTATGTTATGATCGGGACAATTGGAGGATATGTCCCCCACGTCACAGCACACATTACGCTCGCCATGACTCACATAACTGTTACAACATTTTCTCCATGAAGCAGATGGAACGAATAGTTGGCAGATTCTTCTCCATGATTGAAGAACGAGAATCTAGGATATACCTCCTATTTTCACTCACGCTTGGAATCTATAAAAGGAGGCAGTTACCAACATTGTTCGGGTCCAAACTTTTGTACCATTTTCATTATTTTCTTTGTACTATAATTGCTATTAATTTCCAGTTTTTGCAACCTTACTGTTATTTTCAGTTTCATAGTTTTTAGTACTCTGTTTTCCAGTTTTTTAGAATTCTCGTAAGCATAGAAAATCACAGTATCAAAGCAGTATTTCTTTGCATCAGATTGATACTACAACCTTAGTTTTTTTCATAGCTTCCAGAATATGTTAGGACCGTTTTATTTAATTCAAGATATTTTGTACAAGTCAATCATGCCGACTTGTGGAGGATACGCACTGCTCAGATATAATGCTTCAGTATTTAATTTCAGGTTCCTATTTTAAAATATAATTTATTCGTTTTTACCATGCGTGCATTATTAAATTTATGTTTTGATTTTATGTTATCCTGCAATAAAATTATGTCTGGCTAAATTCCCTGATACCGGTATGTAAATCTTAACTGAAGGGATTCGGTAATTAATTGGCATTAATATTTTTTACAAAAGCACTTTCTAGTTTTAATTTAAAATTTGGATATTTAATTGTTTTTGTACGAGAGTAAAAGACAGTCTAAGATTAAAATCAACAGAGCAAGAGTTTAAGGTTTTAACCAGATAATGGTTATTAAACATTAATTTAAAAAACAGCAAGAGCGCTTTAAAATTAATTGGACTCTAATTGTTTTCAAAAACTACTTTTGAATTTTAAAATGAAATAGCGAGAGCCCTCATTTTGAGTTTAATAATATGACCTGGATCGACATAACGAAAGTGTGAGACGAGGGTTTTTAAATAAATATTTTTCCATTGAAACAAGGTTTTAATACTGAAAACAAAATGCCAATGACTGATTGAATCCCTGAAATTGAAAAATTACATACCGGTGTCTTGTTATTAATTATTAGATTTTAGTTAATTCCTGATTAAACCCAAACACCTGAATTTATTATTTAACCTTAACTTTACACAGTAACCTTAAGTTAACAGTAGTTTGACCACCAGTCCTTATGGGGTTGATATCTTTTAAAATATGCGATAAGACTGTGCACTTGCAGTCACACACCCGATAGACTTATAAACTCGTGATCATTAGCTTCAGTGAAGTTCAAGGATGAAGAATTGGAAAAGAAAATGGGTTGAGGAAAGCTGTAGAACCAAATTCGAAGTTGTAGAAAAGTGAGTTGAGGTGAGAGTTTGGCATGGTGATTCTGGCTGTTCAAGCTTGAGAAAATGAGTGAGGTATAACCATCTATTTATAGGGAAGAAAATGGGATGCTCAAGCCTGTGGAATGATGAAGTTTGGAGGGAATGCGTGTGAAATTGCAAGCATGAGAAGTGTGACTTCTATTTTGCTCACAACTCAACCAAAACTTGCGTTTCAAGGTAATAATCACTTCTGGAAGATTGCTAAACATGATTAGAAGTAAAAACGCACAAAATTTTTGTGTTTAGAGGCCAAATCATGAATTTCAAATTCTGACTTTGGAGAAAACTTCAGTTTCAAGGTACCATCTTTGAATCAATGGTGTTCACGAGTTAGGGAACCTTAGGACTTGATTCTTGATGCATTGGAAATATGAGATCAAAAAATTTACAATGGGAAAATAATGGAATCAAATGGATGCTTGAGCTGAAAGTTGTGATGAGTCAAAGTTGAGAAAAAGATGCTGACTTTTATACTTAGAAAAATTTCAAGTTTCTTCTTCAAAAATGACCCATAATATCTTGAGTTCAAACAAGGTATTCCTCTAAAATTGATCTTCGATCATTGATTCTATCTTGAATTAGACTTTCCAAATAACAACGTGAAACTTGTTGTACTAAAAAGTACCAAGTATTGAAAAAGTTATGGTCTTGTAAAAATGGTGAAAATTCATGAGATGACCTATAATCTTTTGCATCCTTAGGGAATCCTCCATCAATTTTCAAGCTTTTCTCATATAAGAAGAGTTGAAGTTAACATTCTTAAAATCGTTTTGGAAAATAATGGGCTTAAGGGGATAAAAATTGACCAAGTTATGATCTTTTGAAGTCACATAAAGGAATTTGATGGCCTATCTAGAGGACTTGTAATCTTCATCAATCATTAGGAATCTTCCATATAAAATTTTCTTGAAACTTTTGAAGTGATTTGTTGATAGCCCTTTAAAGAGAAGCATGCCTTTGGAATCACACAAAAATACCAAAAGAGGAGCAAGATATAGTCATTAGAAATTCAAAACCCTAGCTCATAGAGCAACAAAATGCCTTGGAAACCCTTTTCAATTTTGGCAAACTTTCTTGCACAAATACTTTAGTTAGGTAAATAGAAGTTGTTGAGGATGATAATGAGAAACCATATTAACCATAACCACTTCCAAATATTAAGAATTGAGGGAATTAAGCACTTGTGATCAAGAAATCAAGAACTTGTCCAATTAGGTCAAACTTCTTCAATCAACCCGTGTATCTTTTAACTATCCTTGACAACTTGAGGCATGATGAATAATAATAGACCTTGTCATGATATTAAACTCATGAACCTGTAGATCAACTTGATGGGATGTGTTGTGCTTTCACCTATAATATCATGAATTAGGAAAACATTCATTGTATTTATTAGTTAAAAATTAATCAATAAAAAACATAGATGATCACAATATACAAGTCAAGGTGCTTGGTGATTCCCCATAAGCAAACCTAAATATATGGAGAAGAACCAAACCCTAGTGTTATCTTGTTGTGATTGAGTTGATATGAGATGATACAGGGATCTTTGGGGCAAAAATTTGGGTACAACACAAGTGCGTGGGAAGCTCTATCAAAAACCATAATCCACTAGGATCTTGATTCTGGTCCTTCACCCGGTCTAGGCTCTTCATAATCTGTAACTAGCATAATATTCTCATCTGGGAACTCAAAATTTATGGACTGATAGTCATCAATCGTCCTAGGAAACCTCTGACTTCCTTCTCAGTACAGGGAGTTGGAATTTCTTGATTTGATTTAACCTTGGCATGATCAACTTCAATACCTTTACCACTAACTACAAAACCTAGGAGTTTACCTGATCTTACCCCAAAGGTGCACTTGTTCGGATTCAACCTCAGCTTGTACTTCTTCAATCTCTCAAACAGTTTGCGTAGGTGGTCGAGATGTTCTTCTTCATTCTAAGACATGGATATAATGTCATCAACATAAGCCTCTATCTCATGATGGATCATGTCATGGAATAAAGCTATCATAGCACGCTGATATGTTACGTCAGCATTCTTCAACCCAAAAGGCATAACCTTGTAACACAAAGTACCCCACTATGTGACAAAGGTAGTTTTCTCGATGTCTTCAGGTGCCATCTTGATTTGATTATACCTAGAGAAATCGTCCATGAAGGAGAATACTCTATACTGAGCGGTGTTTTCAACCATAACATCAATATGCGGCAACGAAAAGTCATATTTGGGGATCACCTTATTCAGATCCCTGTAGTCTTCACACATACGCACTTTTCCATCCTTCTTAGGTACTGGCACCACATTTGCAACCCACTGAGGATAGGATGTAACAGCTAAGAAACTTGCATTGAATTGCTTCATAACCTCAGCCATGATCTTTTCGGACATCTCGGGAGGTATAAGACAATCCTTTTGCTTTATTGGAGAATAACCTTTTTTCATTGGTAGATGGTGAACCACAATATTAGTATCAAGTCATGGCATGTCTTCGTATGACCAAGAAAAGATCTCAACATAGTCATGTAACATTTGGATTAATCTGTTTTTGACATTGTCATGTAGATTGGCACCTATCTTGACTTCTTTCTTGTCCTCTGCAGTACCCAAGTTCACAACCTCGACTTGCTCTTCATGCGGTCATATGGCTCTTTCTTCTTACACTAACAACCTATCAAGATCTCCAGGTACTTCACAATCTTCCTCACTTTTTTCCTGGGCTTGGTAGATCAGATTTATGAAGTCATAAGTGGCAATAGTAGGATTGTTATCATTGGGATCCAGTATGAATATGGATCTGCAATTTATTTTGTGGGTGCGTTTAAGGAAACATAGCTATTTTGAAAGTAATAAATTAAAAGAAATACAAATGAGCGCAAAACTTGAATGCAAACATCCAATGATTTATTGAATGAAAATATGTGAATGAAATATGATATCCCTAACAAATGGACCGTTTTGCCCCAGGTAAGGAACATGGCTTAAAGTCATTGTTTAAAATTACATAACCAAAACCTGAAAGCAAGAAAACAGAAAATAGCATTTACTCCTGACTAAAAAAATTGGTATAAAATCTTCAGCCTTCCAATTGCCGATTCTGTTGTCGGTGATAGGAAAAATCCACCTGTCTAGATCATAGTCATTATCAACATCTTCTACAATAGAAACTTCATCAATAACATTAACACCATTGTCGTGCTTGGGCATGGGATATATAATCACATTGGGGGTCTCAGGAGGATCAAATTAAATCTCTTTGGAGTCAATCATATCTTGGATCTTGTTTTTCAAAGCCCAGCAGCTATTTGTGTTATGCTCAGGACTATTGGAATGATATGCACATCTCACATTAGGTTGTACCGAGGAGAGGAGATGTTGGGATTTTGAGGAGGATCTTTCAACATAATCAACTCTGCTTTCAGTAGGTGTTGAAATGCATGAGACAATGGCATGTTGATCTTGGTGAATCATCTCTTGGGTGCGTCTGACCTATGCTAATTGCCTTATTGGTGTTGTTGTATTGGTGTAGGATTAGAGATTATCACAACTCATACAGATTGGTTACGATCACTTATAGCACGACCCACTGGGACATACACAACATTAGCTTCCTTTTTACCGTTAAAGGTATTCTTCACAGTACTTGAAGACGTAGCCACTTGGATTTTTCCACTTCTAATCCCACCTTCAGAATGTTCCCCTGTTAATATCATCTTGGTGAACCCAGTTGAAGAGATTCTAATCAGATGATTGAAGAAAGGACCTGTCAAAGCTCCCATAAACATGTCAACCAGCTCCCTATCAGATAACGGAGGTTGACAAATTCCTGCCAGATCTCTCCATTTTTGGACATGCTCTTTAAAACCTTTGTTAGAGCATGTAGTCATAGTCGGTAATTGCACACAGGTTCATGCAAGAACATCATAATGCTGGTATTATTTGTAAAATGCGACAGCCAAATATTCCCAAGTACGGATAGTAGTCCCCTTAAATTGATAGAACCATTAGAATTGTGTTCCCGATAAGCTCTCTTGAAAGAAGTGCACCCATAACTTCCTGTCAGCAGTATGTGGTTGAATCTTTCAGACATAAGAGCTCAAATGATGTTTTGGACAAGAAACGCCATCATACTTTGCAAACATAGGCACCTTGAATTTGTGAGGTATAACAACACCTGAGACTAAACCTATCTCTTCGAAGTCCAAACTAGGAACTCTCTGGAACTCCATATCACTTAGACAATCTTCCAACTATTTGTATTTCTCGTCCGCATGAGGATATTGTTCATCAGAAAAGTCTTCTTCATCAAAATATTGGCTAGAACCAAGGTTACTTCCCCTCTCATCCTTCACACTCTTATCATCTTCACCCTGGTTTTCATCTTCGTCAGATGGAATATAACAGTCTTGAGCTTGTTTGGGAGGACCTCTAAACCTTATTTCCATGTTGAGAATGTCGACTGACTTCCTAGTCTTCTTCTTCTTAGCGATGAGCGCCATCAATTATTTCTTCCCATTGGCCAAGTACAAGAGTGTCTCTTACAATTGAGCGTTATGAGCTTGGAGATCTTTGAAGGTTTGTTCGAGAGCCATATTTTACTTAAATAAACAACAAGAAGATGAGAAAACATGTCTTGGGAAATATCTGCTATGATATGATGTGTCTGGTATGTAAATGCATACACAATGTTTTCAGGGATCCCGACGAACCAAAAGGGTTCGGGCAAAAATTACGGATATATATATATATATATATATATATATATATATATATATATATATATATATATATATATATATATATATATATATATATATATATATATATATTGTACACTAGGCAATTCGAAAACCTGAAAGGGCGGCTTGGGCAAAAATGGGTATCTCGGTGGACTAAAAACCCGAAAGGGAGGTCCAGGAAAAAGTTTGGGATTAAAGCGTACGACTATTTTCCGTTAGATCATCTACTTACATCAAGCTTTGTTATTAGTTTCAAGGCCAAATGGTACATATCAATTCAATCAACTTCTTCCGACAGTAAGGGATTAGATGCTTGAAGACATAGAGGCAATAACAGAGTTGAAACTCGATAGGATCGTTTCCACATAGCGGTTTTTATCTGTTTTTCTTTGTACTTTTTTTCATTTTTCTCTAGTGATCATTCAGATTAAGGGAGAATGGGATACGGAGAATCCAAATATCATTCATTATCGGGAGCATGTGTTGACATTCATTTCGTACTTCGACGAAATCATTTTTGTACATATTACACGAGAAGAGAATCAATTGCGAGACGCAATGGCTACCATGTCATTTATGTTCAAAGTAAGATGGGACAATGAGGCTCCTCGAATTACTATTGAGATACTAGAAGAACCGACACATTGCTACGAAGTTAACATTGATAGAGTAGAGGAAAAGCCTTGGTACCACGAAGTGAAAATATACCTTGAAGCTCAAGATTATCCTGAAGGAGCATTTATTAATGACAAGAAATTTCTATGAAGGTTCTCTTCCAAGTTCTTTCAGAGCAACAAAATTTTGTAAAAACACAACAACGATTCAACTTTGCTTCGTGGTGTATACAAGAAAGAAGATGAGAAGATTACATAGGATATGCATGAAGGAATCTTTGGTACTCACTCCAGTGAGCATACAATGGCTAAAAATATTCTGAGAGCGGGTTATTATTGGTCGACCTTGGAAACTGACTGCCATCACCATTCCAGAACCTATCACAAATGCCATATTTATGCTGACAAAGTACATGTGCCCCCAATTCCTCTAAATGTCTTGACTGCTCCTAGGCCGTTTGTGATGTGGGGCATCGATATGATTGGAGAGATTCAGCCTACATCTTCCAATGTGCACCGTTTCATCCTCATCACTATTGATTATTTCACGAAGTGGGTTGAAGCAACCTCATTTGCCTCTGTTACCAAGAATGTTGTTTCCCGGTTCATTAAGCATAACCTCGTCTATAAGTATAGCATCACCGAGAGGATCATCACAGACAATGATACCAATATTAACAACACAATGATCAATGTACTTTGCACGCAGTTCAAGATTAAACACCACAATTCTTCCTTGTATCGACCGAAGATGAATGGCACAGTGGAAGCCGCCAACAAGAATATCAAGAAAATCTCACAGAAGATGACAGTGACATACAAAGAGTGAAATGAGATTTTACCATTTTCTCTTCATGGATATAGCACTTCAGTACGGACATCAACAGGGGTAACCCCGTTCTGTCTGGTCTACGGTATAGAGTTTATCTTACCTATCAAGGTCCAGATTCCTTCTTTGAGGATTACGAAAGACATAGGTCTAGACAAAGACAAGTGCATATAGAGTAGGCTAGACCAGATAAATTTGATTTACGAGAAAAGGCTTGCAACTATTTGTCATGGTCAGATGTACTAGAAATGCATGATCAAAGCCTTCAACAAGAACGTCAAACATCGGGTATGTCAGGCTGGTGACTTGGTAATAAAGTGCATCATCCTACCATAAGGTGATCCTAGGGGCAAGTGGACTCCCACATACGAAGGGCCATTTGTAATCAATAAATTATTTTCTAGTGCTGCTATGATACTTACCACCATGGACGGTGAAGATTTTCTCCACCCTGTGAACCTGTGAATGCGGACATAGTCAAAAAATACTACGCATAAAAGAGACCCGCTAGGTTGACAGGCCTAGGAAAATGTAATGGGATCCCAGAGACCCAAAAGGGTTCGGGAAAAAATTAGGGATATATATATATAAAGATTGTACACCTGGCAAGTAGAAAACCTGAAAGGGGGGCTTGGGCAAAAAAACAGTATCCAGGTGGACTGAAAACCCGAAAGGGCGGTCCAGGCAAAAGTTAGGGATTAAATCGTACGACTATGTCCCATTGGATCATCTACTTACAACAAGATTTGTTATCTATGTTCAAATTCAAATGGTACAAATCAATTAAATTAACTTCTTCCGACAGCAAGGGATGAGATGCTTAAAGACATAGAGGCCATATCATATTTGAAACTCGATAGGATCGATTGCACATAGATGTTTTTCTCTGTTTTTCTTTCTACCAACTTTTCATTTATCCAATATTTTGGAAAGGTTAAAAGAATAGGAAATACCTTGATAGATTTTGAGTTCGGGGGGTAGGTTATGAGAAGGGAAGTTGTTAGCACCCTTTTCATCCTTAGTTATCTACGGGCTCTTAATCGTTTGTTTGAAAATATTTTGAAAGTGTCATGTGAGAAATGTTTTGTTTTTGTTACAAGCGATTAAAAGTTTTACCCACTCAAGGTCGTTCTTGTATTTTTTTTCTTCTCCTTTAGATAGTGCTATCCGTACCATTAGTTAGTAAGAAACCCTGTCTTTAGATTTGAAGGGACAGGCGAAAGGCCATCATACGATCAACGAAGGCAACTCGTAAAGATGCTTTAGTGATTTTTGTAAGGGACTAGATCATTTATCAAAAGGCAACATCGAAAGGGTCATTGAGGGACTATGATCTTTTATTAGAGTCCCTACTTTCGAGGGACATGACTGTTTTATTCCAAAGGCAACAAGAGAGGCTACCCTATAGGTGCAAGTGTGCGAGTATGTTTATTTCATTTATTTATCTTGAGATTTAAGGTTTTCTATCATTTGTTTTTATCTTTCCATACAAACCCTAGTTACTAAGCCGTAATAGCAAGTATAAAAAACATTAAAGTGCGGAAAGTAAATTTACTACGCTGTTACATAGTTTGAGGCAGTTACATAATAGAGGTGCAGAAAATAAAAACCCATAACAATGACATCCCGAAGCAGTTACATAATAGAAAATGAGGAAGAAATGAATGCTATGATATTACATTCGCGAAAACATCCTATATAATTTATCTTTGAAAATAAAAATAAAATAAAAATGGAAGAAAAAAAGTGTTTTTGATGATTTTTTATGAAAAGAAATTTCGATGATAATTAGTCAATTAAACCTAAAAATCTAATTAATTTTAATCAATAAAAAAGTTAAGTAATTAAATTAATTAAAAAACCTAAGAATCTAATTAATTTTAATCAAATAAAAAAAGTTAATTTTGAAAAAAATAGTTAATTAAAAAAAACCTAAAACCTAATTAATTAGGGGTTTTTTAAATAAACCTAAAACTAATTTTGTTTATATTTTAATTAAATAAAATAAATAAATAAAAGGAAAAAAAGGAAATATAGAAAGAAAAAGATATTGGGCCTGAATTAAGCTAAAGAGGGAGGGGTGATTAGCAGAAGTGCATAGGCCCAAATAAAGTGAAGCCCAAGTGTTGAGGGGGCTGTGTGGGATCTTGTGTAGTCACTCCATGAGGCTGCATCGTGGGCATGCGAATCTAGGACGTTGTCATTGGCTGATGATGATCATATATTTGTAGAGCAAGGGTGCATGGTGATGTATGGGGACGGTTGCGTATGATCTGCAAAATTTGAAAAACATTGTAAAAAATAACAAAAGGACGGGATCGAACCCATGCCCTTGTACACTAATGACTTAGCACACGCTTCCTTCCCAATTGGGTGGCTGTTTCATCCAGTAACATAATGAAAGCAATTAATTATAATACAAACTCAAATGACTGGGCCGGAGAAGTGCCGGAGCTCTAGCTTCGGTCGTCTTCGCTGGTGATCATGTTCTTCAACCTGCTAAAACAAGGAGTGCTAGTGATTCCCAAGGATCCTACCACCTACTTTGGGCCTTGTGAATTCAATGGTACCCTTGGTTTTAGATAAATGTCATGTATGATGAGATACGATGCAAATAAGTCAAATCGGTTCAGATATGGAAAAATTTCATTTGGGCATTATGGGGGTCTTGCAATGGTCATATCATGTACTAATACATCTCAGAAAAGCGTTAGTAATGTTAGTATGCATCAAAACAACATGAAAACGAAAATATGATTTTGCAAAAAAACAAGGAAATCGGAGATGTATGTATGCTGGTTTTATGCCCTTTGGATCATCACAACCAATCCAATATTACCCTATAGTGCTTCTGGAATTGAATGGGACAGGTATTTGACCTTGAGGGAGGCTTGAAACTAGGATTTCGATTTGCCCTAGTTTTGGATAATTTTGGAATGTTTTGGAAGGTGATCTTGCAAGGCTTTTTCCTCTACTCCGTTAGTGTCCACATCATAGCAATGTTCCGGTTCGTCTAGTCTTTCAGTAGTAATTCGAGGAGCCTCATTGTCCCATATGACTTTGAACATAGACGACATGGTAGCCAATGCGTCTGCCAATTGATTCTCTTCTCGTGGAATATGTTCAAAAGTGATTTTGTCGATGTATGGAATTAATGTCAACACATGCTTCCGATAAGCAATGGTATTTGGATGCTTCGTATCCCATTCTACATTAATCTGACTGGTCACTAGGACTAAGTCCCCATATACGTTCAAGAACTTAATTCTTGTATTAATGGCAGCCTTGATACCCATGATACACGCTTCATATTCGGCCATGTTGTTAGTACATCCAAAGCAAAATATAGCTGTAAATGGCGTATGGCAACCCTCGGGAGAGACAATCACAACTCCAATTGCATTACCAAGGGCGTTGCAAGCTCCATCAAAAACCATAGTCCATCAGGATCCCGACTCAGGTCCTACATACTGTCTAGGTTCTTCATAATCTGTAACTAGCATGATATTCTCATCCGAGAACTCGAAATTCATAGATTAATGGTCGTCTATGGCTTGATGAACCAAATGATCTTCCATTACACTTCCTTTGTTTGCCTTCTACGTATTATAATGGATGTCATATTATGTCAAGACCATTTTCCATCTACCTATTCTTACGGAGCGAGCGGGTTTCTCGAATATGTATTTTATCGGGTCCATCTTAGAGATCAAAAGGTAGTATGAGTCATAATATACTATCTTTGCCGACGAGCAGCCCACGCCAAAGCGCAACAAGTTTTCTCGAGCATGTGAGTTTCTTTTTTGACAGTCGGTAAACTTTTTGCTAAGTTAGTATATTGCATGCTCTTTTTGACCAGACTCGTCATGTTTCCCTAACACACACCCCATTGACTTCTCTAACACTGTTAGGTACATGATCAGGGGTCTTCCTTCAACTGGAAGCATTAGAATCAGAGGTTCTTGGATGTACACCTTGATTTTGTCAAAATCTATCTGACAGTCGTCGTTCCATTTCAGTACTTGATCTTTCTTCAACAACTTGAAGATTGGCTCATAAGTAGTGGTCAAATGGGAAATAAATCTGGAAATGTAGTTCAATCGTCCCAAGAAACCTATAAATTCCTTCTCATTACGGGGAGCTGGCATTTCTTGAATGGCTTTAACCTTGGCAGGATCAACTTCAATACCTTTACCACTGGCAACAAAACCTAGGAGCTTACCAGATCTCACCCCAAAGGTGCACTTTTCGGATTCAACCTCGGCTTGTACTTCTTCAGTCTAGCAAACAGCTTGTGTAGGTGGTTAATATGTTCTTCTTCAGTCTGGGATTTGGATATCATGTCGTCAACGTAAACCTCTATCTCGTGATGAATCATGTCATGGAAAAAAGCTACCATAGCACGTTGATATGTTGCGCCGACGTTCTTCAACCCAAAAGGCATAACCTTGTAACAGAAAGTACCCCACTGTGTGACAAAGGTAGTTTTCTCCATGTCTTCAAGTGCCATCGTGATTTAATTATACCCATAGAAACCGTCCATGAAGGATAATACTTTGTGCTGATCGGTGTAGTCAATCAAAACATCAATATGCGGAAGCGAAAAGTCATCTTTGGCGCTCGCCCTATTCATATCCCTATAGTCTACACACATATGCACTTTTCCACCCTTCTGAGGTACTGGAACCAAATTTTCAACCCACAGAGGATAAGATATAACAGCTAAGAAACATGCGTTGAATTTCTTCATAACCTCAGCCTTGATCTTTCCGGACATCTCGGGAAGCATATGACGAACCTTTTGCTTTATTGGAGAACAACCTTATTTCATTGGTAGACTGTGAACCACAATACCAGTATCAAACTTTGGCATGTCTTTGTATGACCAAGCAAAGATCTCAACCTAGTCATGCAACATCTGGATTAATCTGTTTTTGACACTGCCCTATAGATTTGCACCTATCTTGACTTCTTTCTTGTCCTCTGGAGTACCTAAGTTCACAACCTCGACTGGCTCTTCATGCAGTCATATGGCTCTTTCTTCTTGCACTAACAGCCTAGCAAGCTCTCCAGGTACTTCACAATCTTTCTCACCTTCGTCCTTGGCTTGGTAGATTGGATTTTCAAAGACATGAGTGGTAATAGCAGCATTGTTATCAATGGGATCCAAGGTGGATATGGATCTGTAATTTTTTGTGTGGGTGTGTGTTAGGACACATATCTATTTTGAAATAAAATAAAGTAAAAGAAAGACAAAGAGCACAAAATTTGAATGCAAACGTCCAATGATCTATTGAATGAAAATATGTTAATGAAATGACAACCCTAACAAATGAACCATTGTGCCCCGGGTAAGGAACAAGGCTTAAAGTTATTGTTTAAAATTACATATCCAAAAACTTGAAAGAAAGAAAAACAAGAAAATAGAATTTACTCCTGACTAAAGGAGATTGGTATATAGTCTTCAATCTCCCAATTGTTGAGTTTGTTGCCAGTGGTGGGAAAATCCAACTGTCTAGGTCGTAATCACTATCAACATTTTCTACTGTGTTGACTCCATTATTGTTGATGCATAATGGTGGCCTTACACCACGAGCATGACGAACAGCCCTCTGAGCCTTTACAGTGAAACCTATACCAAATTTGTCAGAATTGTAAGAAATGTCAGGAAATTCACCCCAAGTAGTGCAACCGCCTTCTTCTACCACAACACAGGCTTCCTTTAGAGAAGCCATTATGGGCAGGACCGTGGTAACCTTAGGAATAGCATAAACGTTTTCAGTAGCGGTAGTTGTCCGAGTAACAAAATCAAAAGTCCGGTAGGGGATTTCGATGAATTCACCATCCATCTCAACATACTTGAATGAGTTCAAGTGAGTCACCATGTACTCTTCTTCACCATAAACTGTAACAACCTTTCCTTTCACGGGATATTTCAGCTTTTGATGTAACATGGAAGTAATAACACCTGCCCCATGAGTCCAAGGGCATCCAAGTAAACAGGAATAGGCCAGTCGAATATCCGTTACATAGAAGATAGAGTCGAGTACCTGCAAACCTACTATGATAAGAAGATCCTCCTCTCCGTGCACCATCCTTTTTGAACCGTCAAAGGCTCTCACAACAATATCATTGGGTTTAAGAATAACCCCATCATAATCAAGTCTATCTAAGGCACCCTTTGGTAGAGCACTTTATGAGGAACCTGTATCAACTAACACATGAGCTAAGGTAGTGCCCATGCATTCAATACAGACATACAGGGCCTTGCTATGGTTTCTTCCTTCGGGAGTCAAATCAGCATCAGAAAAGCCTAACCCATTATTAGTCGTCAAGATAGCAACATAATTTTCAAACTGATCAACAGAGATTTCTTGTGGTACATACACAGATTTTAAGAACTTCACCAAAGCATGTGCATGGGCTTTAGAGCACAACAAAAAGGATAACATGGATATCTTGGAGGGAGCATGTCCCAACTATTCAACAATCTTGTAATCACTTTTTCGGATGATTTTTAATACCTCCTCCAACTCTTTCCTGGAGGTATCTGCAGCGGTAAATTCTTTAGGTGCCTCTGTCAGAGCAGGCTCCGTCATTTGTTCTTTGCCCCGAGTCTTAGTAGTTGACTCGGTAGCAGTAACACAGACTGGTGTGGCAACATTTTTCCGAGATATTTCTGGAGAGAAAACCCTTCCACTTGTCATGCTTAGGCATAGGTGGGATAATCATATTAGGAGTCTCGGGAGTATCAAATTTAATTTCTTTGGAGTCAATCATATCTTGAATTTTATTTTTCAAAGCCCAGCAGTTATCCGTGTCATGTTCAAGACTATTGGAATGATAAGCACATCTTACATTAGGATTGTACCGAGGAGAGGAGGTGTTGGGATTCTGAGGAGGATCTCTTAACGTTATTAACTCTTCCTTCAATAGATGTTGCAATGCCTGAGACAATGGCAAGTTGATCTTGGTAAATTGTATTCTTGGTGCATCTGACCTACGTCGATTGCCTTTTTGATGTTGTTGTACTACCGCGGGATTAGAGATTAGCAAAACTCCTACAGATTAATTGCGGCCACTTCTAGCACGATCCTTCTAGCCATATACAACATTAGCTTCTTTCTTTCCATTTAAGGTCTTCTTCACAACACTTGAAGACACAGCCGTCTGAATTTTCTCACTCTTGATTCCACTTTCTACTTTTTCCCCTGTTAATATCATCTCAGTGAACCCAGATGAAGAGCTTCCAATCAGATGATTAAAGAAAGGACCTGTCAAAGTTCCCATAAACATGTCAACCAGCTCCCTATCAGACAACGGAAGTTGAACTCTTCCAGCTAAATATCTCCATTTCTGGGCATATTCTTTAAAACCTTCATTTGAGCCCATAGTCATACTTTGTAATTGCACATGGGTTAGTGCAAGATCATCATTGTATTGGTATTGTTTGTAAGAAGCGGCAGCCAAGTCTTCCCAAGTACGGATATTAGTCCCCTCAAGATGGTAGAACCATTCCAATTGTGTTCTAGATAGGCTATCTTGAAAGAAATGAACCCATAACTTCATTTCGGTAGTGTGGGGTTGAACCTTTCCAGAGATAAGACCTCAAATGAAGCTTAGGGCAAGAAACACCGTCATACTTTGCAAAAGTAGGGACCTTGAATTTTTGAGGGATAACAATTCCTGAGACTAAACACAGCTCTTCAATTTCCGACACGGGCACTCTCTGGATCTCCATAGCATTTAAATAGTCTTCCGGTTGTTTCTATTATTCATCAGCAGAAGGATATTGTTCATTCGAAAAGTCTTCTTCATCAGAATACTGGCCAGAACTAAGGTTGCTTCCCCTATCAGCCTTCACACTCTGATCTTCTTCACCCTGATTGTCATCTTTGTCAGACGAAATATCATAGTCTTGAGCTTGTTTTGGAAGAACTTTGAACCTTCTTCCCATGTTTAGGATGGCGACTGGTTTTTTGGTCTTCTTATTCCTCTCTTTGGTGATGAGGGTCTTCAGCTCGTTGTGCCCCTTGGCTAAGTTCAGGAGTGTCTGCGGAAATTTAGCATTTTGAGCTTAAAGTTCTTTCACTATTTATTCAAGAGCCATCTTTTAATGAAATAAATAGCAAGAAGATGAGAAAAACTCTTGGGAAATACCTGCTATGATAAGATGTGTATGGTATGTAAATGCATATGCAATATTTTCAAGGATCTCGCGGGAAAGACAAGGAAATAATGAAATGTTAGCAATTAAGTTTGGCTACAGCTTTGTCTAAAGAACTTTGAGACTTTGTTTCTAGATGTGCTTCTATAAGAATCAAGCATACCATATCCAATGGGTCCTAGCTTTTGACTCGAGAGAACGTACTTCGATCATTGACAACATCTGGTTAGAGGAAAATAAATCCTCTTGCCCCTTTCTAGAAGTTCGATTCATGATAAACTTGCACCAAAGGTCTCTAAGATCCTTGAAATGGTTAATGAAAATGCGATGTTATGATGTCATGATGTCATGATGTCATGATGTCATGATGTCATGTTTAAATAAATAGCACACACAAGAAAATCACACAAGATCCTTAGGTTTAAAGGCTTGCTTGAGGTTCATAGGTAAGTGTCCTTTCTGTAGAAGTTAAGTTGGCTCAACCTGTCCTAAAAATAGTAACCGGGTTCTAGGAATCTCATATCATCGGTCTTTCTCACATGTTTTATTTTAGTTTGACAACTGACTTGCCACCAAAATATCCCAAGAGTTGAATATCAATGAGTGTAGCTTCGAGTATCAACCAATCTTGAACTACACCAAAGCCAGCTATCTCGCTACCTTCTAATGGCTATGATCGGTCAATTAAGGTTCTAAAATTTTGTAAGTGCTTATGACACCTCGCGGCATCCCAATGTTATCCTCTATTGACTCAAGGAACATCGGTACAAACCAAAGTGTCACACTAATGTAGCCATCACTTTACCATATCGGTCTATGTCGTACAATTTCCATGATCTATTGCTACTTACCTAAGGCATCCCTAGATCCGGGTGTAGGATCTTGCAAGAAAATAAACCCAAGCAACCCTTAAAGTAAAGTAGACAATGAAAACAAATAAAGCAAGCAGAGAGGGGTTACCTTAGCATAACATCATAATGTAGCATTTTCCATTAACCATTTCAAGGATCTTAGGGACCTTTGGTGTAGGTTTATCATGAACCACATTTCTAGCAAGGGGCAAGAGGATTTATTTTTCCTCTAACCAGATGCCGTCAAAGATTGAAGTACGTTCTCTCGAGTCAAAACCTAGGACCCACTTGATATGGTGAGCTTGATTCTTATAGAAGGACATCCAAAAAACAAAGACGCGAAGTTCTTCAGACAAAGCTACAGCCAAATTTCTAACATTTCATTTTGTTTATCCCGCGAGATCCCTGAATATATTTCATATGCATTTATCATACCATATGCATCATGTCATAGTAGGTATTTCCCACGATAAATTTTCTCATCTTCTTGCTGTTTATTTCAGTAAAAGATGGCTCTTGAACAAACCGTCAAAGATCTCCAAGCTCAGAATGCTCAATTCCAAGAAATGCTCCTTAACTTGGCCAAAGGGCAGAAGGAACTAATGGCGCTCATTGCCAAGAAGAAGAAGACTAGGAAATCAGTCGGAATTCTTAACATGGGAAGAAGGTTCAGAGGTCCTCCCAAACAAGCTCAAGACTTTGATATTCCATCTGACGAAGATGACAACCAGGGTGAAGATGATAAGAGTGTGAAGGTTCAGAGGGGAAGCAACCTTGTTTTTGGCCAGTATTCTGATGAAGAAGACTTTTCTGATGAATAATATCCTCCCGCAAACGAGAAATACAAATAGCTGGAAGATCGTTTAAGTGCTATGGAGATCTAGAGAGTGCTTGGTTTGAATTTTGAAGAGTTGGGTTTAGTCTCAGGTGTTGTTATCCCTCACAAATTTAAGCTCTCTACTTTTGCAAAGTATGATGGTGTTTCTTGTCCAAAACTTTATCTGAGGTCTTATGTCCGAGAAATTCAACCATAAACTGCTGACAGGAAGTTATGGGTGCACGTTTTTTAAAAGAGCTTGTCGGGAACACAATTGGAATGGTTCTATCAACTTGAGGGGACTAATATTCGTACTTGGGAAGATTTGGATGCCACATTTTACAAACAATACCAATACAATGCTGATCTTGCACCAACCAGTGTGAAATTACAGAGTATGACTATGGGCTCTAACGAAGGTTTTAAACAGTATGCCTAAAATGGAGAGATCTAGCAGGAAAAGTTCAGCCTTTGTTTTCTGATAGGGAGTTGGTTGACATGTTTATGGGAACTTTGACGGGTCCTTTCTTTAATCATCTAATTAGAAGCTCTTCATCTAGGTTCACCGAGCTAATAGTAACAGTAAAACATGTTGAAAATGGAATCAAAAGTGGAAAAACTCAAGTGGTTGCATCTTCAAGTACTGTGAAGAAGACGCTCAATGGTAAAAAGGAAGCTAATGATGTGTATGGCCCAAATGGTCATTCTATAAGTGAAAGTAACCAATCTATAGGAGTTGTGCTAATCTCTAATCCTGCGCCAGTACAACAACATCAACAAGGTAATCAGCGTAGGTCGGACGCACCCAGAAGACAATTTGTTAGAACATAGTTTGATTCTACAACCCTTAATTAGAGTTTTGATGATAACAAACATAAAGAACAAATATGCACTCTAAATTTGTGTTGTATTTTATACAGCAGTTCTGACTGAAACGGCGTCAGAAGTTAAGCCACGAAAGCTTTCAAGTTGAGCAAATCAAAATGTTATGAAGAATGATGATCAGAATTTGCGCTAAAGTAAAAGATACTCTGATTCTGAACAGAAGTCTAACGCTCCAATAGATCCTCATATCTCTGAGTCATCAACGTTCTAAAGTAAAGCAACATGCAAGATTCCTAAGTTCTGAAGCGTTACGTTTTAATTAAAACAATATCATATGCAACAACTTCATTCAGACAAGAATCTTCTCAGTATGAAAAGTGCATTGAGTGTCCATTATTACGCTTTATTTTGGACAAATTTCCAAGCCTATATAAACAAGCTCAAAGGATAAATTGTTCACGATTTTGCCAACAACTACTCATACATCTCAAAAAGTTGTAAATATACATATTCTTTCATATACTCAAATTGTGTAATACATCATAGTAGTGATATAGTTTTTGTAATGAAAAACATATAGTACACAGTTAATTGTTCTTTGATTAAGATATTGTCCCTTGAGATAAACCAGGTTATGGTCATACTCAAGAAGACTTTGGCAGTTGTCAAAGTAGTTTTGTAATCTGTTTCATTAGTGGATTAAGTCCTCGTTGGAGAGAGGTGAAATCACCTTGGCGGGTGGACTGGAGTAGTTTGAGATTCAACGAACCAGGATAAAAATCTTGAGTCCATTGCATTTGTTTTTTAAGTTTCAATTCAACCCCCCTCCCCTTCTTGTGTTTTTCACTTCTTCAATTGGTATCAGAGCGCCTGTTTCTGAGTTCATACACTTAATCGTGTCAGTACAAGATCCAAGCTTTAGAAAAACACTACCGTGGGACCAAGCCAAAACATCAGCAATGACTATCATGATGACAAGGACAAAATTAGGGAAAACCTCCAGTCTTTGATGGAGAAAATGTTGACTACTGGAAAGACAGAATTGAGAGCTTCTTTCTGGCTCATCATGTTGATCTATGGGAAATGGTAATTGATGGATACACACATCCAGTGGATGAAAGTGGTCAGAAGATAGATAGAAAAGAATGTTTGATCAGCAAAAGTGTGATTTCAGAAACCATCATAAAGCCAGAACAATACTTATGAGTTCCATCTCATACTCAGAATAAGAGAAGATCTCAAACAGAGAGACAACCAAAAACATGTTTGACTCTTTGAGAATGACACACAAAGGCAACATACAAGTTAAAGAAACCAAGGCCCTTGCGCTCATTCAGAAATACGAAGCTTTCAAGATGGAAGACATTGAATCCATAGAAGCAATGTTCTCAAGATTCCAGATTCTTGTTGCTGGGATGAGAGTTCTTGACAAAGTGTATTCTACTACTGATCACGTAAAGAAGATCATCAGAAGTATACCAAAGCAATAGAGGCTAATGGTCATTGCGCTTAAGCTGGCTAAAGATCTCAACAAGATATCTCTGGAGGAACTTGTTAGCTCCCTCAGAAGCCATGAGATAGAGCTAGAAGATGACGAGCCTCAAAAGGAAGGTAAGCCTTTAGCATTAAAATCTAATAAAAAACATGATTCTAAGGTTTTGCATGCTATGGAAGAAATCTCTGATGGATCCTCGTCAGAAGAAGATGAATTGTATCTTATCTCCAGAAGGGTAAATCAGTTGTGGAAGCAGAGGCAAAGAAAATTCAAGAATTCTCGAAGGTCTGGGAATCAGAATGAATCTTCCTCCGGACACAAAAAGGCTGAATCCTCCTCTAGACTCATAAGATCTGAAGCTTCATCTGGTCACAGGAAGTCAAACAACAGAGACATCATCTGCTATGAGTGCAATGAATAGGGGCACTACAAAAGTGATTGTCCAAGGCTTCAGAAGGAGAAGCCCAAAAAGAAGTTCTTCAAGGAGAAAAAGAAAAGTCTCATGGAAACATGGGATGACTCAGATACTTCTGACGCAGACTCAGAATCAGATGATCAAAAAGCCAACATTGCTCTTATGGCTAATGTGATAGAAGACAGCGAAGCATCTCACTCAGAATCAGAAACAGACACAAAAGAGGTATTTCGTAATTTTACTGTTAATTTCACTAAAGTTGAACTAGCAGAAAGCCTAAATGAGATTCTGGAAAGATATCAGCACATCTGAGTCAAATTCAAGAACCTAAAAAGGGATCTTGTCTCTGACTCTGAAGAAACTGTGAGTCTAAGATTAGAAAATTCTGAGCTAAAAGAAAAGATTTCCAAACTAGAAATTTATTTAAAAAACTCTCAGAAAGAAATAATCTCAGAGGCTCCCAGTAGCGCTGATAAAATCATAAAAGAATATGATCACAGCTTTCAGAAGTTTCTGGCTAAAAACATAGATAGAAGTAAGATGGCTTCAATGATCTATGGAGTTAGTAGGAATGGCAGAAAAGGAATAGGATACCAAGGTAAGGTATCTCCACCTAAGAAAGTCATGGAGCTAGTAATAAAACGCACACCACTAAAATCACATTTCACATATGGGCACACACATGACCTGAAATACACTAGCAATGATTATTTTGCCAAACCAAAATTCAAACAGAATTTTGGTAAAACTAACAAACCAAGACCCAAAAAGATATGGGTACCTAAGGACAAAATTATATATGTAGCAGATATCTTTAGCAGCAAGGCTAAAACACCAGTCATGGTACCAGGACTCTGGATGCTCTCTACACATGACAGGAAGAAAGCATATGTTCCAAAGCCTGGAACTTAAACCTGGAGGCTACGTGGGCTTTGGAGGCAACCAAAGAGGTAAAACCATTGGCTCTAGAACAATAGGTAATGGTAATCTTCCTTCTATTAATAATGTGCTTTTTAGTTGATGGATTGATGGATAACCTGTTATCCATAAGTCAATTAAGTGATAACGGTTATGATATAATCTTTAATCAAAATTCATGCAAAGCTGTTATTCAGAAAGATGGATCTATCCTGTTTAATGGAAAGAGGAAAAAAACATTTATAAGATAAAACTTTCTGAACTAAAAAGTCAGAATGTGAAATGCCTTCTTTCTGTTAACAACAAGCAATGGGTCTGGCACAGAAGATTGGGGCATGTTAGTATGAGAAGAATATCTCAGATTAACAAACTCAATATGGTCAAAGGACTTCCTAATCTGAAGTTCAGCTCAGATGCTCGGTGTGAAGCATGTCAGAAAGGAAAATTTGCAAAACTTGCTTTTAAAGCTAAAAATGTTGTTTCCACCTCTAGGCCATTAGAACTTCTACACATAGACTTATTTAGACCAGTGAAAACTGCGTCTGTTAGTGGCAAGAAGTATGGGTTAGTGATCGTAGATGACTATAGCAGATGGACATGTGTAAAGTTCTTAAGACACAAGGACGAGTCACATTATGTGTTCGTTGCTTTCTGTAACCAAGTTCAGAATGAAAATGATCTTAGAATTGTCAAAATCAGAAGTGATCATGGTGGAGAATTTGAAAATAAAAAATTTGAAACATTTTTTAATGAAAAAGGCATTTCGCATGACTTCTCTTGTCCTAGAACTCCCCAATAAAATGGAGTTGTAGAACGAAAGAACAGATCATTGCAAGAAATGGCCAGAACCATGATCAATGAGACTAATATTGCTAAGATCTTTTGGGTAGAAGAAATTAACACAACATGTTATATTCATAATAGAATCTCTATAATACCTATTCTAGAAAAGACTCCATATGAATAGTGGAAGAACAAAAAGCCCAACATTTCTTATTTCCATCCTTTTGGATGTACATGTTTTATTGTGAATACTAAAGATCATCTGAACAAGTTTGATTCTAAAGTACAGAAGTGTATTATGTTAGGATGCTCTGAACGCTTAAGAGGGTACAGAGTATACAATACAGAAACACCGATTGTTGAAGAGTCAATCAGTGTTAGATTTGATGATAAGCTTGACTCTCAAAAGTCAAAGCAGAATAAATCTTTTGCAGATATAGAAGTTGAATTCACAGCCGCTGAAGACAACTCATCAGAAGTTCCCAACAGAGACGCTCCAATAACTTCAGAAGGAAATGTCACAAGTGTTCCAGTACCTTATGTTGATCAACTCCAGAAAAAGTTATCTAGAAGCAACATAGCTCATCTAGAAGATAAGATTTTGGGAACGAAGGATGATACAATCAGAACGAGATCAACATTCAGAAACTCTGAAGAATCCCTCATAGAATTGGTATCTCTGATTGAACCAACAACAATTGATGAAGCTATTCTGGACAATGACTGGATTCTGGAAATGCAGGAGTTAAACCAGTTTACCAGACATGACGTATAGGATCTGATTCCCAAACCAAAAGGATTCAACGTCATTGGAACAAAGTGGGTGTTCAGAAACAAACTGAATGAGCATGGAGAAGTGATCAGAAATAAGGCACGACTGGTGGCACAAGGTTATAGTCAGCAAGAGGGGATAGACTATACAGAAAACTTTTCTCCAGCCTCCAGGTTAGAATCTATTATACTACTAATCTCTTTTGTTGTAAATAATGGCATCACTCTGTATCAGATGGATGTCAAAAGTGAATTCTTAAATGGTTACATTGATGAAGAGGTATATATGCACCAACCCCCTAGGTTTGAAAATTCCAAACACCCAGAATATGTTTTCAAACTAAAGAAGTCACTTTATGGTCTAAAACAAGCTCCCAGAGCTTGGTATGAAAGGCTAAGTAACTTTCTGTTAGAAAAGGAATTCACTAGAGGGAAAGTGGACACAACCCTGTTCTGTAAGACATTTAAGAATGACATTTTAGTTTGTCAAATTTACGTAGATGACATTATTTTTGGATCTACTAAACCTTCTCTGGGAACAGAATTTTCTAAGTGCATGTAGGCATAGTTTGAGATGAGCTTAATGGGGGAACTTAAATTCTTTCTAGGCATTCAGATAAACCAGACTCCAGAAGGAACTTACATTCACCAGAGAAAATACGTCAGAGAACTTCTGAAGAAATTTGACCTCTCAGAATGTAAGCCCTAAAAGACTCCAATGCATCCCACGTGCATTCTGGAAATGGAAGAGGTAAGTAAAAAGGTAGAACAAAAAATTTACAGAGGTATGATTGGCTCTCTCCTTTATCTGACGGCTTCAAGGCCTGATATTTTATTCAACGTTTGTTTATGTGCTAGATTCTAATCAGATCCTAGAGAATCTCACTTAACAGCAGTTAAGCAAATTTTCAAGTATCTGAAAGGTACTACTAACATGGGTTTGTTTTATAGAAAATCCAATGAATACAGCTTAGTAGGATACTGTGATGCTGACTTTGCTGGAGACAAAGTAGAGCATAAAAGCACTTATGGAAGCTACCAGTTTCTGGGAGACAATCTGATCTCATGGACCAGCAAGAGACAGTCCACAATAGCTTTGTCTACAACCGAAGCTGAATACATAGCAAATGCTGGATGTAACATATTTTTGCTGGATGTAACATATTTGAGAGTAACATCCCTATCTTCTGTGATAATACTTCTGCCATTTGTCTATTCAGAAATCCCATTTTACATTCTAGGGCTAATCATATAGAAATAAAACATCATTTTATTAGGGATTATATTCAGAAAGGAATTCTCACTTTAAAATTTATTGACACAGACCATCAATGGGATGATGTGTTTACAAAACCCCTTTCTGAAGATAGATTCAATTTCATTCTGAAACACCTCAGCATGAAATTGTGTCTAGAATAAAATGTTTTATTTGCATAGTCCAACCCTCAGAATTTTATTGTTTTATGTGAACATCTTATCAACTTGTCTTCAGAAGTTAGGAGTACAGTTGCCTCAGATTCTATCTATGAAGATCTAAACTTTTCATTTTAAAGATAGAGGCGTGCAGTTCACACCATCCTTCTGAGGCTGAACACGCGTTCAAATTCTGAAGGGTCCAAGGCTCTGATTGGATGCATTGAGAAACTTGTCATTGGTAACTGTTCAATATCTCACGAAATACCCTAATTTTAGGTTTCATTAGTTCAGTATAATCATTACTTATTTTCTCTTTCTTACTAATTACATTTTAAAAAGTGTTTATAAAACTAAATTTACTATTTCATTCACGTTTTACTGCTTTCAATATTCTCTCTTGCTCTAGTTTTTCAAAAACCCTTTCTATCAGTTTTCTTCAAAGAATTCGTGTGAATAATGGCATCCTCATCAAGCCTCAATAATCTCAACAGTGCTCCTGGTTCTTTGTCAACAGAACAGTATGTGGATCCCATTAGAACACTGCTCACTCCAGTCGACAACCTTGAAGTTCTATGTGAATTGATCATCGAATTTGAGAGTTTACAAGAAAACGGATTTGATTTGTATGAAGATGTAACTGCACAAAGATGGAACGGATACTTTGATCGTCTGTTGGGTCCAACTTTTCCCATTCTTGTTAAAGAGTTTTGGATTCATGCTACTTCATCCAACCACCAGGTCACGTCATATGTTATGAGGAAGAATATAGTGATTACAGGAGATTTGTTTGGGAAACTCATTGGATACAATGGCGGCGGAGTCAGATGCATTAATATGGATGATAAGTGTTCTGACCTAAAATCCATTGATAGGGTCATTTTCACTTCTGGACAGCCATCCAGCATGATCAAAGATGTGAAAGATTATTACAGAATCTAGGCTAGGATCATTCTGGGATATATCAATCACAGGAAGCCTACAAGCTCCCCTGATTACATCAACATTGATCTGCAGTTTCTGTTATACTTCATTGCAAAGAAGACCAAAATAAATCTTCCACATTTTCTCTTAAACCATCTGAGAACAATTGTGAAAGAGACAAGAGAAGAAGAAAGAACTAAGAGGGATTGGATTCCTCCGGGAAGATTGATTTCAGATATTCTGACGGAAAACAGGCTTATAGAACATCTGACAGAGGCTCAAGAGATCAACACTCTGGAAGCAACTACTGGGAAACCACTGAATTCCAAGAACCTGAAGAAAATGAAGATTATTGAAAGCATTAAGAAGGAACCAACAATTGCTTCTCATGAGGTCATCACTTCTAGGAGAATCCCTCTGAAGGATTTTCCACTATTCTCGGAGATAGATGCTTCTCCAGAGGTTGTGGTCACATACCTTGAAGCTTGCAAGGAAGATGGGACTATTCTAGAAATCGACATCAGTGACCTGCACAAGCCAGCTCCAGAGGTTGTGCTAAAGAAATCCAGAAAGAGGAAGGCAGCAGGAGAAGGATCCTCTCAGAGGACACCCAAAGCTGTGAAAAAGAAAGGTAACACATCTTTTATTTCTGTTGTAGAATCTATAGTTGTTCCAACATATGAAACCGTTCCCCCTCAACCAACAGAAAATACCTCACCACAAACATTTGAGGATTTTGACATAGAGTTTGATCCATCTGTAACTCTTGGCAATTTCTTAAATGAACCTCGCTCTCCCAATCCAAATCCAGAACAAAATCAACCAGAACTTGCAAAAGTTCTCTCTAATATTGAACTGTTTGATCAAGACTTTCACTCACCAATCTCAGAAAATCCAAATATTCAGTATCAACAACCAGAAAATCCACAACCACACTCTCCTCAACCAGGACATCAAAACCTCCACTCACCCCAACCATAAAATGAAAACCCTCTCACTCCTTAATCTGAAAATCCAAATTCTGAAACACCTGAACCAGAAAAACAACACGCTACCGCAAATCAACCAGAAGATTCCCTTACAGACTCTGATACCACTACCCCAATTCCTGGAATAACAGAACCTCTTATGGTTCATTTACCTCTCTCCATTCATGATATTCCAGAAATACCTTCACCATATGATTCCACACCACCAAATACTCCTCACTCACCAATCCGGATTTCTGACTCTTCTACCCCCTCACTAGTTAACCGTCCAGCTGATCATCTCAGAACTGTCATTGACCTAGAAGCGCTGGACCATCTAGCTTCCACTTCAAGTAAAATTTCCATTCCTAAACCCAAACCAACCTTAACCAAATCAGATGTTGGTAAGAACTTGTTGATTTTTGAAACAGAAATACTGGAATGGGTTACTTCTTTGAAGTAAGCAAGTCAAGAGAATTCTAATCCTGCTACTTCTGATTCTCTGTGGGATAGATTCAGAAAATGGTTCAACTCTGAATCCTAGAAGCTGGAAGAATTGAGCTATGAGATGGCTCAGCAGAACTTCAGTGATCAGCTGAAAGCCTTCAAAGATCAAGTTCTAAGTCACTGGGACAAGAAAGAAATTCTTCTGCTGGAAAATGCTCCCTGGAAAAAGTACCAACCTTCAGAAGCCTTTGAACCAGATTCTGATAATCACCCTCTGACTAGTTCTCCAGAAAAGGAAATTTCAACAAAAAAAGTTGTTCAATCAGAAGAGGCTGCAGAGTGTTCTGAACGACATGAAACCCCTTGAAGATACACCAACTTCGTCTCTATTCATGCAAACTCTTGAAGAGTTGAAGAAGGAGAATGCTTTAATCCACGCCAGGCTGGATAAGCAAGAAGAGACAAACAAAGAGATCAGGGATATATTGGACAAACAAGAAGATACAACAAAAGAAATCAAAGACATTATGGGAAAGCAAGAAGAATCAAGAACTCAGATCAAGAGCTTACTGGAAGCGTTGTTCACACGACTTCCCCCTCCATCTTAGATTTTCTTTAACTTATATTATGTATTCTTCATCTTATCCTCTTTGTTTCTGAAAAGTGTCATTGCATTCTGTTTTCAATACAAATGATCTTTTTGACTCTGATTATATTGATTTTTGATACTTGACAAAAAGGGGGAGAACGTAAGATATTTTCAATAACAGTATACCGGGACAAAGTCTAAAACATTCTGAATATATTAACTTCTATTTTTTCTGAGAACCATGAACAGGAACAAATTCTGATAAGGATAGAAGGAGATGCATCAAAAGCTCTGACGAGAAGGAACTTCAGGGAAGTAACTCATCTCTATCTGAGTACTCAACTAGGGGGAGACTCTCTTAACCTTTTTGTTCTATATTTTTTATTGAAAATCATAGTTTTTGTCATCATCAAAAAGGGGGAGATTGTTTGAACATCGTTTGATTCTACAACCCTTTATTATAGTTTTAATGATAACAAACACAAAGAATAAATATGTGTTGTACCCCAATTTTTCCCCCTATGATTCCCCTATCATATCATGTTAACTTGATCATGACAAGATCACATTAGGGTTGGTTCTTCATCTTGCTCTATCTCCTATCTTTAAGTTTTCTCTTGAGGAATTTCCAAGCACCTTGGTTGTGTATCTTGTATATGTGTTGTTGACTAACCTCTAACCAAAATACAAAAAAAAAATATTTGTCTTTATCCTTGCACAATTTGTGTTTTGTATGTACCAAGTCAAAGCATCCAACAAGTATGGTCATGCAAAGTTGATTGATCCTATTGTGGATAAAAATCCAGCATGCATCGACCCATAAAGGTATGCATCAACTCATTTTGTTGTACATAACTTGCATGTGTCGACACATGCATGTATGTATCGACTCATCCTGCTTGTAAAACTAGCATGTGTCGACACATACGTGTTATGTATCGACTCATGCAATTTGTGTGGTTCTGTAATGAGTTGAAACAACAGTATGTATCGACACATAGAGGCATGTATCGACACATGCTGCGTTATACAGCTAGGATGTATCGACACATACCCCCTATGTATCGACTCATAATGGCAAAATGCACGTGTTATTTGAAAAAAAGCCAGCAAATTCAAATTGTTATCATTTTGGCTCCAATTTTTTCTGCATAATTTGAAATTATATCATTAATTCAAATTTGGATCCAAGAATCAATTACCAAATTACCACTAATCCCAATTCTAAAACTCTATAAATAGAGACCTCATTTCATTTAAATCACAAGCTTTTGATAGCCAAAATCATCTTGCTAAAAAATCTCTCAATTCTCTCCATTTTACCAAATTCACTCAAAGCTCCATTTTCAAAAAGTTAGTAAGCTTTGCATTGAATCTTACTAATCTTTGAGATAAACCTTCATCCAAAACCTTTTTCTCCATCAATTCTCTACATCCAAGCTTTGGTGATTGATTCTTGTTGTTGAATTGAAGCAAGTTCTGAAGTTTTTATGTTAACTCTCAAATTCTACCTTTGGTAAGTTGGATCATCATCTTTAACAATGTAATCTCTTGTGGATTTCTGGTTTTGATTCATTGAGCACTGTTTTATAAATCCATTAATGCTATTTTCTCAAAACTTGCTGGAATTTTCATGCTCAATTGGATCCATGATCATAAGGTGTTTGATGAAAAGTTGGAACAAGAATTTGATCTCAAAAAATACTTTTGCTTCCTTATTTTGGGGCTGTTTTGGCTCATATTTTTCTGCACTCTCTTTGATGGATAATTAAGATTGCAATTTTTGAATGTCCAATTTGTTTTTAAACTCAATGAACTTTGTGAGATAGATGAAGTTGGATAAATGTTCATCAATTCAAATCTACCTAAGAATGAATTATTTAATTCATTTTTGGTGCTTTGGATTAATGATATGTTTAGTACTTTAATCCATCTAGATGAGTGGTTGAATTTAAAGATGAAATAATTTTGAAATGGTAATCCAAATTAGCTCATCATTCCCCTCACTCTTCATCTTGTCCCTTTCTTTTTTTAATTGTGCTACATGTTGAGGGTTAGTGATCTCTATATCATTTATCCAAAAACGAAGTACATAGATTGCTATTGACCGGCCTCAAAATAGGTGTGATTTCTACATAAGTCCACTTACGATTGCTTAACATAACGCTAAATTTTGTCCCGATTCGAATAAATGATCATTTTTGGACCAAACTTATGATTGCAAGCCCAAGTATGTTAATTTGATCTCTTTGATCCAATAACCTTGAGATTCATTGTGTGGAGGCTTTGGTTCTACCAATCCTCTAATGGATCTACAACACCTCTGGTCAACGCGGATCACTTAAACATTGTTGATCATTACATGTTACTTTTTGATGATTCCAAAATGGATGATATACTTGACAAAAAGCAAATGCAACTTGTTGTGTGGAGGCTTTGGTTCTATCAATCCTCTAACGAGTTCCAAATGCAAGTTTCAAGATGATCATCCAACTAACCGCTAAATTCTAACAATTGACTTTACTTTATGCTTATTATTTTTTATACTTTATGTACCATTTAATTTGAGCATTTACAATTCATACCATTTTCTATTTTTGCTCACTTGAACATTGATTTTTTATGTCATTTTTATTTTTTGCTCACTTGAGCTTTTCTTTTCCTTTTAAAGATACCTAATAATCAACATGAACCATAAAAATCTTTAATGATATTTGGACTATTTGGTTACCATCCTTGGCATTATGGAGTATTGGACTTCTTGGACTTAGGATTAGAGACCTTGGCCTACCTTGGAGACCTTGTGATTTTATTTGATATTTTGTCTGGAGTTCTTGAGGTTTACCTTGAGACATTGGGTTATTTGTTTGTATTGTGTGCAGGTTATTGTGATTACATACTTTGTTTGTAATTTGGAATTCACACGTATACATCCGTTACTCTGCCCAATTTTTGCGAAGACTTAATACACTTGAAGTTTGTTTCTCTCAAGAGGTCTAGTATCATTGCATGCTCGGTTTCAATACAAATAATGGGAATTATATATTGACTCATAATGTCAAACTTTGGCTTCTTGTTGGTTAGATGGTTCTTATCCCTAGCTTTTACCTTATGCTTTAGGATAATCTCTTCATCTCCTCCCATCTTCTTTAATTTCAAAAATCTTCTCCCTCCTTTTGAAAACTCTTCTTGTTTTGAAACTTGAACTATTTTCATAATAAACTTGGACTTAGGTCCATGCATTTTCAAGACGTTTTCATGAATAAATTTCAATCAACTTAATAATACCTTGACATTTTTTTTGTGAGAAGACTAAAAGTCAATCAATCTCATTTCAAACCATTCTTGCCACTTTGGCTTTTTATTTTAAAAAAACTTTTCTTAAAAGATTAGACTCTTGTCAATCCTTGTAGTGATGCAAACAACTATACTTCTACAATATGTAGTAAAGAGAGATATTTTCCACTTGGGGTGTTGAGTGAGGCATTTTTGATTTTAAAATTCAAGCCATATCCTCCACTTTGAGATGATGCAAATTCTCCTTTATCATGATTGTGGGTAGTAAGTATGTTTTCCACACGGACAATGACGATGATGTCTTATCTCATAAAATTAACTAACACACTTGTGTTTCAAATTTTTAAAAAGAGGAACTACGTGTGCCCTGATACCCTATTGCACGAAAGGTGGTACGCAGGCACTAAATGTTCGCAACCGCGGCGGGTGCAAAAATCATAAAAATATTTCTTTTCTCACCTCCACCATCCATTTTACATAACACATTTTTTATAACCAAAATATACAGATTTTTCAAAGAGGTTCTTGCAGAGTACCATAGATGTTTAGGGTGCTAATACCTTCCCTTTGCATAACCAACCCCCTTACCTTAAATCTTTCCTCCTTTTTGGTTTATTCGCTCTTTTCCCATTCCTTTGGGAATAATAAAGCTCGGTGGCAATTTTTATTTTGATTTGTATAAAGTCTAGTCAATCCAATGGCTTAGTCTTGAACATTTCTACCGCTACAATATGCACTCTAAATTTTTGTTGTATTTTTTACAGAAGTTATGACTGAAACGACAATAGAAGTTAAGCCACAGAAGCTTTCAAGCTGAGGAAATCAGAATGTTCTTAAGAATGATTATCAGAATTTACGCTAAAGTAAAAGATACTCTGATTCTAAACAGAAGTATAAAGCGCCAACAGATCCTGATATCTCTAAGTCATCCAAGTTTTGAAGTAAAGCAACATGCAAGATTCCCAAGTTCTGAAGCGTTACGTTTCAATTAAGACAGTATCATATGCAACAGCTTCATTCAGACAAGAATCTTCTCAATATGGAAAGTGAATTGAGTGTCCATTATTACGCTTTATTTTGGACAAATTTCCATGCATATATAAACAAGTTCAAAGGATAAATCATTCACGATTTTGCCAACAACTGCTCATACATCTCAAAAAGCTGCAAATATACATATTCTTTCATATACTCAAATTGTGTAATACATCACAGTAGTGATACAGATTTTGTAATGAAAAACATATTGTACAAAGTTAATTGTTCTTTGATTAAGATATTGTCCCTTGAGATAAACCAGGTTTTGGTCATACTCAAGAAGACTTTGGCAGTTGTCAAAGTAGTTTTGTAATCTGTTTGATTAGTGGATTAAGTCCTCGTTGGTGAGAGGCGAAATCACCTTGACGGGGGGACTAGAGTAGTTTCAGATCAAACGAACTAGGATAAAAATCTTGAGTCGATTGCATTTGTTTTTTAAGTTTTAATTCAATCCCCCCCCCCTTCTTGTGTTTTTAACTTCTTCACAATTCACCAAGATCAACATGCCATTGTCTTGGGCATTGCAACATCTATTGAAAGCAGAGCTGATAACATTGAGAGAACCTCCTCAGAATACCAACACCTACTCTCCTCGCTACAATCCTAATGTGAGATGTGCATATTGTAGCGGTAGAAATGTTCAAGACTAAGCCATTGGATTGACTAGACTTTATAAAAATCAAAATCAAAATCACCACCGCGCTTTATTATTTCCAAAGGAATGGGAAAAGAGCGAATAACCCAAAAAGAGGGGGAAAGATTCAAGGTAGAGGGGTTGGTTATGCAAAGGGAAGGTATTAGCACCCTAAACATATACGGTACTCCGCAACAACCTCTTTGTAAAATATGTATATTTTGGCTATGAAAATGTGTTGTATATATAAAATGGATAGTGGAGGTGAGAAAAGAAGTATTTTTTTAATGATTTTTGTAACCTCCGCAGTTGCAAACCTTTAGTGCCTACGTACCTCCATTCGTGCAATAGGGTATCAGGGTACACGTAGTTCCTCTTTTAAAAGTTTGGAACACAAGTTTGTTGGTTGATTTTAATGAGGTAAGACATCATCGTCATTGTCCGTGTGGAAAACATACTTACTACCCACAATTATGAGAAAGGAGAATTTGCATCATGTCAAAGTGGAGGATATGGCTTGGATTTTAAAATCAACAATTCCTCACTGAACACCCAAGTGGAAAATATCTCTCTTCACTACATATTATATAAGTATAGTTGTTTGCATCACTACAAGGATTGACAAGAGTCTAACCTTTTAAGAAAAGTTTTAAAGATAAAATCCAAAGTGGAAAAATGGTTTGAAATGAGATTTATTGACTTTTAGTCTTCTCACAAAAAATGTCAAGGTATTATTAAATTAATTGGAGTTTATTTATGAAAATATTTTGAAAATGCATGGACATAAGTCCATGTTTATTATGAAAGTGTTTAAGTTTCAAAACAAGAAGGGTTTTCAAAAGGAGGGAGAAGATTTTTGAAATTAAAGAAGATGGGATAAGAAGAAGAGGCTATCCTAAAGCATAAGATAAAAGCTAAGGATAAGGACCATCTAACCAACAAGAAGCCAAAACTTGACATTATGAGCAAAGATAGAATTCCCATTCTTTGGAGTGAAACCAAGCAAGTAAAGATACTAGACCTCTTCAAATGTATTAAGTATTCACAAAAATTGGGAAGAGTAACAGTTGTATGCGGGTGAATTCCAGATTACAAACAAAGAGTGTAATCACAAAAACCTGCACACAAAAACAAACAAGCAACCCAATATATTGAGGTAAACCTCAAGAGCTCCAGACAAAATAATTAGATAAGATCACAAGGTATCCAAGATAGGCCAAGGTTTCTAATCCTAAGGCTAAGAAAAAGTCCACTGCTCCATCATGCCAAGGATAGTAACCAAATAGTCCAAGTATCATTAAGATTTTTTTAGGGTTTAAGTTGGTTATTAAGTATCTTAGAAAAAGGAAAAAGAAAAGCTCAAGTGAGCAAAGTAAAAATGACAAGAAAATAAATGCTCAAATGAGCAAAGATGAAAATGGCATGAAAAGTAAAATGCTAAAAAATAAATAGTGCACAAAGAATAAAAGAATAAAAGCATAAAATAAAACAAGTCAATAATTAGTGGTTAGTTGGATGACCATCTTGAAACTTGCATTTGGAACTCATTAGAGGATTGATAGAACCAAAGCCTCCACACAACAAGTTGCATTTTCTTTTTGTCAAGTATATCATCAATTTGGAATTCTCACAAGTACCATTTAATGATCAACGATGTTTAAGTGATCCGCGTTGACCAAATGTGTTGTGGATCCATTAGAGGATTGGTAGAACCAAAGTCTCCACACAATGAATCTCAAGGTTATTGGATCAAAGAGATCAAATTAACATACTTGGGCTTGCAATCAAAAGCTTGGGCCACGAATGATCATTTATTCGAATCGGGACAAAATTTAGCGCTATGTTAAGCAATCGTAAGTGGACTTATATAGAAGTCACACCTATTTTGAGGCTGGTCAATAGCAATTTATGCACCATTTGTTTTGAGACATGATATAGAGATCATGCTCTAACAATATTTAATGCAATAAGAAGGGGATGAGATGAAGAGGAATTAGGGTAAAAAGAAAAACCACATTTGAATTAATATTTAATCAAACTATCATTAATATCATTCATCCATTTTTTGTGGAGTTAAACTCAACACCATGAATCCAATGATGTTAATAAAGCCATGACCAAAAAATCAACCCAAGACAGCCAGAAAATATTCACAAAATAATAATATAACTAATATGTTCATTAAAGGGTTTAAAAATGTTTTTAAAAAATGGAAAATAATGAAGAAAATGCCAATTATATTCAAATTAATCAAGAAATGAAAAATAAGATCATAGAAAAATCAGAAAAGAGGCCAAGTAATTTTACAAAATTTTTGGAAATTTTTAAAAGTCAGAAACTATTTTTAAAAATTAAAATAAATGGGTAAAATAAACAAAAATAGTAAAAAATAGCAAAGTAAGAAACAAAAATAAAATAATCTCACCAATATTTGTCACAATATCATTGGATCATTCCATAATTTTTTCAGAATTTAAAAATATGTAAAAGTATTTTTAAACATTTTAAACAAATCAATTAAGTGTAAAATTCATAAAAAATATCAAAACACAAAATTAAATTGTGAAAAAATAATAATCAGAAAGAGAATAATCAAAAATATTTTTCATAATTTTTTTAGATTTTTTGGACTAAAAATGAATTTTCTATGATTTTTTGAAATTTAAAACAATTAAAATATAAAAATCTGAAAAAGAAAATAAATGAAAAAGATGTGGAGCATTGGATGTAAGTTAAAACGTGTTAGTAATCAAATCCAAGGGATCTGGCGCGCTGTGCATATCATGGTCTTTAATGAATAACGTACAGAATCATTAATAAAATCAGAATTTGAAAATAACAAATGTCACGCTTTCATTGGTTAGAAGATGACATGTTGGTCATCTTTAATCTCCAGCCTTCACAAATTGCAGGTCTCTCAAACTATAAAATCATAAGCTCAGACCTATGCCATTCACTTCGTCTCTTCAAGACGAAGATAATCACACCCTCGCGCCAAATTTATATAAACTGTAACTCAATCAATTTGGAAAGAAAGATTTGAAAAGGGATTTGAAAATTCATGGTCAAAACGTGCTTCCAGATAAAAGTAAGTGTTGCGACTAGAACCAGGGAAATGAGAGAAACACAATGATACCAACGTTTTGAAGAATTGATGAAGCAATCTACTTATTGAAGTTGTGTTGCAGAGCTCTGAAACTCGACTTCTATGGAGCAATATAGGGCACGATTCTTGAATGTGATTATATGGTTAGCTTCAGGGAATATCAAGTAAGGTGAATTGATGGAAAAAATGGATTGAAAAAGGCTTGAGAATAGGATTCGAAGTATCTGATTTCTGAGTTGTGAAGCAAGTTTGGCAGGGTGATTTTGGCTATCTAAGCTTGGAAAATTGAATGGGGGATGACCCCCTATTTAAAGGGAATCAAATGGAATGTTCAAGCGTGTGGAATGATGCAAATTGGAAGGAAATCGTGTGAACCTGATGCACAAGCAAAGTGTGATCTGATTTGCATCAAAACTCATCAAATCCTCGCGTTTCAAGGCTCTAATCCACTTTGGCAACTTGGTTAAACATGTTTAGATCACAAACGCGTGCTAATTTGATGTTTAAAGGCCAAAACATGGATTTCAAATTCTGACTTATGGTGAAACTTCAGTTCCAAGTTACCAAGTTCAATCCAATGGCATTTCTACCTCAAGGGGTCTTAGGGGAAAATTCTTGATGCTTTGGAAAGATGAGGTAACAAGCTTTGCAATGGAAAAAGAATGGAATAAAATGGATGCTTGAGCTGAAAACTTCATGGAGTCAAAGTTGAAGAAAAAGAGTTGACTTTTCATACTTAAAAATATTTTAAATTCTTGTTTAAAAATGACCTATAATCTCTTGCATCCAAACATGGCCTTCCACTTAGAATTTGCTCTTAACCAAAAAAGATGGAATTAAGTAGAACTCTTGAATGACATTTTTCAATTTGAACCACTAAAAAATCTCCAAAAATTGAGGAAGTTATGACTTGTTGAAGTTAGCCAAAAATCATAAATGACCTATAATCTCCTGCATCTTTAAGGCAACTTCCATCCATTTTCTTACTTTTAATATAAAAGAAGGCATGAAGTACACAACCTTAGGGTCATCATGAAAAAAGAATAGGCTCAAGGTGATAAAAATTGACCAAGTTATGACCGTTTGAAGTCACATATGGAAAATGAGGGATTCATCCGGATGACTTGTAATCTTTCTTCTTCACCAAGTTCCTTCCACATGAAAACTCATTGTAACTTTTGAAGTGATTTGTTGGTAACTCTTTGAAGAGAAGAATGTTTTTGGAATCACTCAAAAATACCAAAATATGAGCAAGATATGTCCCTCTGAAGTCCAAAACTCTAGCCTCTAGATCAAGAGAATGCTTGGTGGAACTTTCCCAAGTTTGAACAAACTTTTTGTGCCAATATTCTTCCTTTGTAAATAGAATTTGTTGAGGATGATGATGAATACTCATGGCCACCAAAACAACTTCCATACTAATTCATCCAAAACAACTTCAATGGTGAGGTTTGAATTTCTCAAGCTATTGACTAGGGCATGGAAATAAACTCATGAACCCATGATGCAACTTGCTAAACCTCATTGCCTTTACCTACATTATTAACAAGTAAGACAAACCAATATTGTATTTTATTAATTTAGAGAGAAAATAAAAGCAAAATATCCATGATCACCAAAGAAAACATGTCAAGGTGCTTGGTAACTCCTCAAAGAGCAATGCTAAAGATAGAGAGAAGAACCAAAAGCCCTAATGTGATTTTGGGGTGATTGAAACAATATGGTATGATGAAGGGATCTTAGGGGAAATAATTGGGGTACAACAGCTGCCCTTATTTAAGTTTCTTCTATCCGGAGATACGAAGGTTAAAAATCTTCGTGTCGACGTGATCGAAGAAACTTACATATAAAACAAACCCAGTTTTTGGCCCTAAGATGCCATGCAAACATTTATGCATATGAATGCATTTGAATGGAACAAAAGAGACGCAAAGTAGCATTGGGGATGCAACATGAAATGTAGAAATAAAAGAGCAATCCCATCAGGAAAATAAATCACTGGTAAACCACAAGAAAAGGATCAGAGAGGAGGATGACAAGCATCGTCGTTCACTGCCAACGTACTACCAACGTTCACTGAAGGTAGAAAGAGAAATTATATCATATCACCGTCGTTCACTGATGATAAACTATCAAAGTTCACTGAAGATAGCAATAAGATAACAAACAACGACGTTCACTGTCGATGTACTACCAACGTTCATTGAAGGTAGAAAGAGAAAATATATCATATCACCGCCGTTCACTGACGATGAACTATCAACGTTCACTGAAGATAGCAAAAAGATAACAAACACCGACGTTCACTGTCGATGTACTACCAACATTCACTGAAGGTAGAAAGAGAAAATATATCATATCACTGTCGTTCACTGATGATGAACTATCAACGTTCACTGAAGATGGCAAAAAGATAACAAACACCGACGTTCACTGCCAATGTACTACCAACGTTCACTGAAGGTAGAAAGAGAAAATATATCAAGTTTCCCCAAGATTCTGGTGTTTTGCAAAGAACGGGTCTCAACTTCTTCTTTAACCAAGGAAATCTGCCTGGAAAGCGTAATACGTAATTTGTCTCAAATAAATAGACTTCCACTTATTGGCAAGGGGATTTGCAAAGAGAAATGACTTTCTAGGGATGGAAATATGATTTCCAGGGGAAGTGCCACGATATTCCTGCTGAGGAGATAAAGTCTTCCTGTGCAAAATAAATGCACAAACCAAAACCCAAAGTTTTCAAAAAACCTCAAATCCAAATCAGAAATAAACTGGAGCAAGACGGCCAATGCAGATTCATCCTTTGAGAAATAAAATCAAGAGGGAAAACCAAATTCAACTGAGCAAAGAGCGCTGCAGGAAAGGTTAGAATACTATATCAATGAACGATGAATTTTAGCAATGCATGATGTATGTATGAATGTATGGGTGATATCGTGCATATGCTGGTAAAAGGATACATGATCAGTACAAACAAACAAAACCACCTCAGGTACTAACAACATTGGGCTAAACATCAACCAGAAAGATCAATCCAATAAAGGTAAAAGAAACTGCGGAAACCAAACCTATTGCCCGCTTTAACTTCACTGAGGAGAAACATAATCCGGACGTAGCCAAATCAAACAGATATCGGGATAGAACATCCTTCTTTCGGTTTCATCGAAGAAAATAGTTTTCCAAAAGCAACATGCCTACTGGAGATTGTGAGACCAGTCTCAAATAAAGCAGACTGAAACCAACACAACCAAACCTCATTGAGGGATTCAAGCCTACTTCCCTGGAGAAAACTTTCATCATGAATACTCATTCCAACAAGAGATTCTCTAGTATAATCTTTCCGGGAAGTCAAGAAGTCAATATTAATGCCAAAACTGCAAAAAGAGCGACATCCCAGCACACCAAAGGAATAAAACCTTTCATTATATGAGGGAAGACTTTGCTGGGGAATCCGGAACAGAGGCTTCTGACCATGCAAACCCAAAATCAAAAGTGAACCAAGACTTGACTGGTGATAATGGGATCCTAAACCCAATATTGTACCTTGCACCCACTGATATCGTCTTTAACTATCTGAGAAACACACAAAGATTACGCACCTACCAGCAAAATGACCTAAAAAACATTCATGAAGGGAGTAAATCTTCTTAAAACAACCGGAGTTTGTTCATTCTTGGGGCCACCATTCTAGTTGTCATTGTTTCATCATAAATCCCAAAGTAAATTGAATTTGTAAAGATCTCTCTTTTTTTTGAAAAGTCAATTTTGCTTTTTTAATCTTTTTTCTTTAACAATTATTATCAATAATAAATGAAGTCTCTGCAAGCTAAATAAAAATAAGAACACAAAGAGTTGGGCAAAAGCTCGAATTTGATTAATAGAATGGTAGTCTGTGAATGGAGAGACTCCATGGATGATTACAAAGTTTGGGAAATGGTAATACATAATGGAAAAGATACATTGAAATACAATGACCACTATCCCCCCTAACAACTTTTGAAATCCTAAGCAGCAACTTTCGTTGAAGTATGGTAAGGATCCGAGAAGATTGTTGCTTCAACAATCAAGTCTCGTCTGATGTATTTACTTGCCAAGAAAGTCCCTAACTTTTTCCTAAGCTTCCCTTGCGGGTTTTTAACTTAGCGGGAAATTTATTCTGTTTATGTCTTTAATTTTTGCCTAGACCGCCCTTTCGGGTTTTCGGCCTACCGAGACGCTCTTTTTTGCCTAAGCCGCCCTTTCGGGTTTTCAACTTAGCGAGCTGTTCTTTTATTTCTTTAGGCGAAGTATTTCTTGACTGCATCAGCATTCATGGGACGTGAGAACTCCTCGCCATCCATAGTTTCAAGAATTAATGCACCACCAGAGAAGACTTTCTTGACAACATACGGGCCATCAAAATTGGGAGTCCACTTGCCCCTAGAATCAGTGTTGAAAGACATGATCTTCCTGAGCACGAGGTCGCCTTCTCTGAATTCACGAGGTTTGACCTTTTTGACAAATGCTTTCTTCATTCTTTTCTGATATAACTTCCCATGACACAAAGTTGTCATTCTCTTCTCTTCAATCAAATTCAATTGGTCAAACCTGTTCTGAACCCATTCAACCTCTGTCAATTTGGCTTCCATTATCACACGCAACGAGGGAATCTATACCTCGACACAGCTTCCATTCCATACACTAGAGAAAACGGGGTTGCTCCTGTTGAAGTTCGGACAGATATTCGATATCCATGTAGAGCAAAAGGGAGCATTTCATGCCAATCCTTATAAGTAACAACCATTTTCTGGATAATTCTCTTGATATTCTTATTAGCAGCTTCAACAGCCCCATTCATCTTTGGCCTGTATGGAGATGAATTGTGATGGACAATCTTGAATTCTTCGCACAGTTCAGTCATCATCTTGTTTTTCAAATTTGAGCCATTGTCAGTGATGATTCTGCTCGGCACACCATACTGGCATATAAGATTGTTTTTTATGAAACGCACAACCACCTGTTTGGTAACATTGGCATATGAAGCTGCCTCTACCCATTTGGTAAAGTAGTCAATTAATACCAAGATAAAATGGTGCCCATTTGAAGCTTTGGGTTGTATCATCCAAATCATGTCAATACCCCACATAGAGAAAGGCCATGGGGAGGAAATCACATTGAGGAGTGTCGGAGGCACATGGATCTTATCTGCGTAAATCTGGCATTTATGGCACTTCTTTGAAAATTTGTAACAATCAGATTCCATTGCCAACCAATAATAACCCGCCCTTAGCATCTTTTTATCCATCGAATGTCCATTAGCATGAGGGCCAAATTAACCTTCATGGATCTCATGCATCAACATGTCTTCTTCGTGTCTATCCACGCATCTGAGCAAGACCATGTCAAAATTCCTCTTGTATAACACATTTTCACTGAGGAAGAAACTGCCTGCCAACCTTCTCAGTGTCTTTTTATCTTTCTTTGACGCACCCAACGGGTATTCCTGAGTCTGAAGAAAATGCTTGATATCATAGTACCACGGTTTTTCATCTGCTACCTCCTCTGTCGCAAACACATGAGTGGGCCTATCTAGCCTTTGAACTGTAATTCGGGGTATATCATTCCAAACATTTACTTGGTACATGGAAGCCAGAGTTTCCAGAGCATCTTCCATTTGATTTTCATCCCTAGGAATGTGATGGAATTCAACTTTATTGAAGAAGGGTAGTAATCTTCTAGCATAATCTTTGTAAGCGATCAAGCCAGGGTGATGAGTGTCCCATTCTCCTTTAATCTGATTTATTACGAAGGCTGAATCACCATAAACATCTAAAATCTTGATTCTGAGATCAATAGCTTCTTCAAGACCCATGATGCAAGCCTCATATTCCGCCATATTATTAGTGCAATCAAATGTTAACCTTGCAGTAAAAGGAATGAGTGATCCATGAGGAGTAACAATCACATCACCCATTCATTTACCATAAGCACTCACAACTCCATCAAATACCATACTCCAACGAGATTCGGGGTCGGGGCCCTCCTCAGGCAATAGTTCATCATAATATTTCACTTTCAAGAACATCACATCTTTGTCGGGGAATTCATATTCTGCAGACTGATGATCTTCCACCGGCTGGTGAGCAAGGTAATCTGCCAACACACTACTTTTAATAGCCTTTTGAGTGCGGTACACGATATCATATTCAGATAACAACATCTGCCAACGGAAAATTCTCCCAGTAGGAGCATGCTTTTCAAAAATATACTTTATTGGATCTATTTTGGAGATCAACCAAGTAGTATGATTCAACATATACTGCCGCAAACGCTTTGCCGCCCAGGCCAAATCACAACATGTTTTTTCTAGCATAGAATACTGCGAATCACAATCAGTGAAGTTTTTGCTGAGATAATAAATGGCGAACTCTTTCCTTCCCGTTTCATCCTGTTGTCCCAGAATACAACCCACAGATTTATCTAACACTGTTAGATACATAACCAATGGTCTTCCTTCTACGGGAGGGAGCAAGATAGGAGGTTCAAGTTGATACTCTTTAATACTTTCAAATGCCCTTTGGCAATCATCTGTCCACACACAACCTTGATCTTTCTTTAACAAGTTAAAGATCGGTTCACACGTTGCAGTCATGTGGGAAATAAATCTGTAGATATAATTCAAACGCCCGACGAAGCCCCTGACTTGCTTTTCAGATCTTGGTGCTGGCATTTCTTGAAATTCTTTGATTTTATCAAGGTCAACTTCAATTCCTTTTTGGCTATCAATAAAACCCAACAATTTCCCCGATCTAACTCCGAAGGTGCATTTATTTGGATTCAGGCGGAGACGATACTTCCTCAAACGCCGAAACAACTTCAACAGATCTTCTATACGCCCTTGTTCAGTTTGGCATTTAGAAATCATATCATCAACATATACTTCGATTTCTTTGTGCATCAGATCATGGAATAGGGTTATCATAGCCCTCTGATACGTTGCACCAGCGTTCTTCAACCCGAAGGGCATCACTTTGTAACAGAATGTTCCCCAGGGTGTGATAGACGTTTTTTTTTCATGTCCTCTAGAGCCATTCTTATTTGATTATACCCGGAAAATCCGTCCATGAACGAGAATACCTTGAATTTTGTTGTGCTATCCACTAACATGTCAATATGAGGCAATGGGAAATCATCTTTTGGACTAGCTTTATTTAGATCTCTGTAATCTACGCACATGCAGACTTTTATGTCTTTTTTCGGTATTGGGATAATGATGGCGATCCATTAAGGATACGCTGATGTCACAAGAAAACCAGCATTAATTTGTTTTAGGACCTCCTCTTTGATCTTTACAGCCATATCCGGGTGGGTTCTTCTCAACTTTTGTTTAACTGGCGGACACTCTGGCTTCAACGGCAAACGATGCTCGACAATATCTGTATCTAGACCAGGCATATCTTGATAAGACCAAGCAAAAATATCCACATACTCTTTCAACAGCTCAATTAACCCGCTTCTTACATCAGGATGCAGCGATGCTCCAATCTTGACTTCCTTCAGATCTTCTTCTGAACCCAAATTAACCACTTCCAAAGGCTCCTTATATGGCTGAATGGTATTTTACTCGTGTTCAAGCAACCGTGAGACCTCTTCTGGAATCTCATCATAATCTTCTTCTTCAGCCCCAAACACAGGACAATCAAAGTTTGGAGAGGGTGCAGGGTCATTGTATTCAACGGGTTTTTTAATTAATCTGTACATATGATTTATGAAAAGTTTTAAAGATAAAATCCAAAGTGGAAAAATGGTTTGAAATGAGATTTATTGACTTTTAGTCTTCTCACAAAAAATGTCAAGGTATTATTAAATTGATTAGAGTTTATTTATGAAAATATTTTGAAAATGCATGGACATAAGTCCAAGTTTATTATGAAAGTGTTTAAGTTTCAAAACAAGAAGGGTTTTCAAAAGGAGGGAGAAGATTTTTGAAATTAAAGAAGATGGGAGAAGAAGAAGAGGCTATCCTAAAGCATAAGATAAAAGCTAAGGATAAAGACCATCTAACCAACAAGAAGCCAAAACTTGACATTATGAGCCAAGATAGAATTCCAATTCTTTGGAGTGAAACCAAGCAAGCAAAGATACTAGACCTTTTCAAATGTATTAAGTCTTAACAAAAATTACTCAAAGTAACGGTTGTATGCGGGTGAATTCCAGATTACAAAAAAAGAGTGTAATCACAAAAACTTGCACACAAAAACAAACAAGCAACCCAATGTCTTGAGGTAAACCTCAAGAGCTCCAGACAAAATAATCAGATAAGATCACAAGGTATCCAAGATAGGCCAAGGTTTCTAATCCTAAGTCCAAGAAAAAGTCCACTGCTCCATCATGCCAAGGATAGTAACCAAAAGGTCCAAGTACCATTAAGAGTTTTTTAGGGTTTAAGTTGGTTATTAAGTATCTTATAAAAAGGAAAAAGAAAAGCTCAAGTGAGCAAAGTAAAAATGACAAGAAAATAAATGCTCAAATGAGGAAAGATGAAAATGGCATGAAATGTAAAATGCTAAAAAATAAATAGTGCATAAAGCATGAAAGAATAAAAGTATAAAATAAAACAAGTAAATAGTTAGTGGTTAGTTGGATGACCATCTTGAAACTTGCATTTGGAACTCTTTAGAGGATTGGTAGAACCAAAGCCTCCATAAAACAAGTTGCATTTGCTTTGTGTCAAGTATATCATCCATTTGGAATTCTCACAAGTACCATTTAATGATCAACGATGTTTAAGTGATCTGTGTTAACCAAAGGTGTTGTAGATCCATTAGAGGATTGGTAGAACCAAAGCCTCCACACAATGAATCTCAAGGTTATTGGATCAAAGAGATCAAATTAACATACTTGGGCTTACAATCATAAGTTTGGGCCACGAATGATCATTTATTCGAATCGGGACAAAATTTAGCGCTATGTTAAGCAATCATAAGTGGACTTATATAGAAGTTGCACCTATTTTGAGGCTGGTCAATAGCAATTTATGCACCATTTGTTTTGAGAAATGATATAGAGATCATGCTCTAACAATATTTAATGCAATAAGAAGGGGATGAGATGAAGAGGAATTAGGGTAAAAAGAAAAACCACATTTGAATTAATATTTAATCAAACTATCATTAATATCATTCATCCATTTTTTGTGGAGTTAAACTCAACACCATGAATCCAATGATGTTAATAAAGCCATGACCAAAAAATCAACCCAAGACAGCCAGAAAATATTCACAAAATAATAATATAACTAATATGTTCATTAAAGGGTTTAAAAATGTTTTAAAAAAATGGAAAATAATGAAGAAAATGCCAATTATATTCAAATTAATCAAGAAATTAAAAATAAGATCATAGAAAAATCAGAAAAGAGGCCAAGTAATTTTACAAAATTTTTGGAAATTTTTAAAAGTCAGAAACTATTTTTAAAAATTAAAATAAATGGGTAAAATAAACAAAAATAGTAAAAAATAGCAAAGTAAGAAACAAAAATAAAATAATCTCACCAATATTTGTCACAATATCATTGGATCATTCCATAATTTTTTCAGAATTTAAAAATATGTAAAAGTATTTTTAAACATTTTAAACAAATCAATTAAGTGTAAAATTCATAAAAAATATCAAAACACAAAATTAAATTGTGAAAAAATAAAAATCAGAAAGAGAATAATCAAAAATATTTTTCATAATTTTTTTAGATTTTTTGGACTAAAAATGAATTTTCTATGATTTTTTGAAATTTAAAACAATTAAAATATAAAAATCTGAAAAAGAAAATAAATGAAAAAGATGTGGAGCATTGGATGAGAGTTAAAACGTGTTAGTAATCAAATCCAAGGGATCTGGCGCGTTGTGCATATCATGGTCTTTAATGAATAACGTACAGAATCATTAATAAAATCAGAATTTGAAAATAACAAATGTCACGCTTTCATTGGTTAGAAGATGACATGTTGGTCATCTTTAATCTCCAGCCTTCACAAATTGCAGGTCTCTCAAACTGTAAAATCATAAGCTCAAACCTATGCCATTCACTTCGTCTCTTCAAGACGAAGATAATCACACCCTCGCGCCAAATTTATATAAACTGTAACTCAATCAATTTGGAAAGAAAGATTTGAAAAGGGATTTGAAAATTCATGGTCAAAACGTGCTTCCAGATAAAAGTAAGTGTTGCGACTAGAACCAGGGCAATGAGAGAAACACAATGATTCCAACGTTTTGAAGAATTGATGAAGCAATCTACTTATTGAAGTTGTGTTGCAGAGCTCTGAAACTGGACTTCTATGGAGCAATATAGGGCACGATTCTTGAATGTGATTATATGGTTAGCTTCAGGGAATATCAAGTAAGGTGAATTGATGGAAAAAATGGATTGAAAAAGGTTTGAGAATAGGATTCGAAGAAGCTGAATTCTGAGTTGTGAAGCAAGTTTGGCAGGGTGATTCTGTCTATATAAGCTTGGGAAATTGAATGGGGGATGACCCTTTATTTATAGGGAATCAAATGGAATGTACAAGCGTGTGGAATGATGCAAATTGGAGGGAGATCGTGTGAACCAGATGCACGAGTAAAGTGTGATCTGATTTGCATCAAAACTCATCAAATCCTCGCGTTTCAAGGCTCTAATCCACTTTGGCAACTTGGTTAAACATGTTTAGATCACAAACGCGTGCTATTTTGAGGTTTAAAGGCCAAAACATGGATTTCAAATTCTGACTTATGGTGAAACTTCAGTTCCAAGTTACCAAGTTCAATCCAATGACATTTCTACCTCAAGGGGTCTTAGGGAAAAATTCTTGATGCTTTGGAAATATGAGGTAACAAGCTTTGCAATGGAAAAAGAATGGAATAAAATGGATGCTTGAGCTGAAAACTTCATGGAGTCAAAGTTGAAGAAAAAGAGTTGACTTTCCATACTTAGAAATATTTTAAATTCTTCTTTAAAAATGACCTATAATCTCTTGCATCCAAACATGTCCTTCCACTTATAATTTGCTCTTGACCAAATAAGATGGAATGAAGTAGATCTCTTGTATGACATTTTGCAATTTGAAACACTCAAAATCTCCAAAAATTAAGCAAGTTATGACTTATTGAAGTTGGCAAAAAATCATGAAATGACCTATAATCTCCTGCATCTTTAAGGAAACTTCCATCCATTTTCTTACAAATAACATAAAATAAGTCATAAAGTACACATCCTTAGGGTCAACATGAAAAAAGAATGGGCTCAACGTGATAAAAATTGACCAAGTTATGACCATTTGAAGTCACATATGGAAAATGAGGGATTCATCTGGATGACTTGTAATCTTTCTTCTTCACCAAGTTCCTTCCACATGAAAACTCCTTGGAATTTTTGAAGTGATTTGTTGGTAACTCTTTGAAGAGAATAATGTTTTTGGAATCACTCAAAAATACCAAAATATGAGCAAGATATGTCCCTCTGAAGTCCAAAACCCTAGCCTCTATATCAAGAGAATGCTTGGTGGAACTTTGCCAAGTTTGAACAAACTTTTTGTGCCCATATTCTTCCTTTGTGAATAGAATTTGTTGAGGATTATGATGAGGACTCATGGCCACCAAAACTACTTCCATACCAATTCTTCCAAAACAACTTCAATGGTGAGGTTTGAATTTCTCAAGCAATTGACTAGGGCATGGAAATAAACTCATGAACCCATGATGCAACTTGCTAAACCTCATTGCCTTTACCTACATTATTAACAAGTAAGAAAAACCAATATTTTATTTTGTTAATTTAGATAGAAAATCAAAACAAGATATCCATGATCACCAAAGAAAACAAGTCAAGGTGCTTGGTAACTCCTCAAAGAGCAATGCTAAAGATAGGGAGAAGAACCAAAAGCCCTAATGTGATTTTGTGGTGATTGAAACAATATGGTGTGATGAAGGGATCTTAGGGACAAAAATTGGGGTACAACACATATCATTCCAATAGTCCCGGATATGACACAAATAGCTGCTGGACTCTAAAAAACAAGATCCAAGATATGATTGACTCCAAAAAGATTGAATTCGATCCTCCCGAGACCCCGATGTGATTACGTTTCCCAAGCTTAAGCACGACAAGGGTGTTGAGGCTATTGATTAAGTTTCGGCTATAGAAGATGCTGATAGTGACTATGACCTAGACAATTGGATTTTTCCTACCACCGGCAACAGACTAAACAATTGGAAGGCTTAAGACTTTATATCAATCCCCTTTAGTCAGAAGTAAATGTTATCTTCTATTTTCTTGATTTCATGTTTTGGTTATGTAATTTTAAACAATGACTTTAAGCCTTGTGCCTTACTCGGGGCACAAGGGTCCATTTGTTAGGGTTCTCATATTTCATTCGCATATTTTCATTCATTAAATTATTGGATGTTTGCATTCAAGTTTTATGCTCATTTGTCTTTGTTTTACTTTATTACTTTCAACATAGTTATGTGTTCTTACACACACCCACACAACAAATTGCAGATCCATATCCACCCTGGATCTCATTGATAATAATTTTTCTATTGCCAATTATGACTTTGAAAATTAGATTTACCAAGCCGAGGAAGAAGGTGAGGAAAATTGTGAAGTACCTGGAGAGCTTGCTAAGTTGTTAATGCAAGAAGAAAGATCCATACAACCGGATGAAGAGCCAATCGAGGTTGTGAACTTGGGTATTGAATAGGACAAGAAAGAAGTCAAGATAGGTGTCAACCTAGAAGACAGTGTAAAAAAACAGATTAATCTAGATGTTAAATGATTATGTTGAGATCTTTGTTTGGTCATACAAAGAAATGCCAGAGCTTGGTACTGATATTGTGGTTCACCCTCTACCGGTGAAGGAAGGTTGTTCTCCAATAAAACAAAAGGTCTGTCGTATGCGTCCCGAGATGTCGGAAAAGATCAAGGCCGAGGTTATGAAGCAATTTAAAGCATGTTTCTTAGTTGTTATGTCCTATCCTCAGTGAGTTGCAAATGTGGTGCCAGTACTTTAGGAGGATGGAAAAGTGTGTATGTGTGTAGACTACATGGATCTGAACAGGGCAAGCCTCAAAGATGACTTTCCACTTCCACATATTGATGTTCTGGTTGACAACACCGTTCAGCATAAAGTATTTTCCTTCATGGATGGTTTCTTGGGATATAATCAGATCAAGATGGCACCTGAAGACATGGAAAAGACTATTTTTATTACACAATGGAACATTTTCTATTATAAGGTTATGCCTTTCGATTTGAATAACAGCGACGCAACACATTAGCGTGCTATGATTGATTTGTTCTACGACATAATCCATCACGAGATAGAGGTTTATGTCGACTGTATTGACCAACTGTATTGAAGTTTACATTTTTTGCAAGAAAAACAATAAAAACTCATTTTTTGAATTTCTAAACAAACTTCATCAGCATAGTTTATGTTTTGTTCTTTTTTTTTCTTAATAAATTTACCATGGTAAAATAATAGAAAAATGAGAGTCATCATACGTTGCAAGTTTACTAAACCAAATAACTTCTAGTGACAACCATATCTGTTGGTAGCATGGATCCTTCGATTCGAATTTGGGACATTGATGATGAAAGTAAGAGTGTTACCATCGTTGTCTTCAAATTTTGGTCATAACATAATACCTTACAACTTCCCTTTGTTCTCAGGTTAATGCGGTAGAGACATTCTATGTCTTGGATCCATGTGATGGTCACACGGACGCAATACTTGCCCTTGCATGGAGCCAAGAGTGCATGTATCTTAATGATGTCTGTAACCTTAACTTTCTATTTTTAATTTCTTTTAATTACACTTCTTTTAACTTTGTTTTAGCATGTTACCAATATAAAACTTATTTCATTCATGCCACCAATATAAGCAAAAGCTATAGCAAGTGGCAGTATAATTCCTTTGTTTAATTAACTTTTTTATGACAGAACATCATATAACAGAACATTACATATTGTTTCCAAATTATTCTCTCGGGCTTTTTTATAAGAAATAAAGACCCAAAAAAATTGTAGACTTTTTTTATAAGGTATGAAATTTAAGTGTATTAAGATGTGCACATTCAAAACAAGAATTCAGAATTCAAAATGACAGTGATTTCCCAAGAGATTTTAATTGGCTTAGAGAGTATCATAAGTGTTAAAATTACTACAAAATATAGACTTATTCCAGTTGTAAAAGGAAGCACAAAAGACGTGGAAGTTGACGATGTTCAGAAATTATTACTCATGATTCTAAAAATTGCGGACAATCATATGGAAATAGAATTAAGTCATTGTGTGAGTGTCACTAATTTTATATGTCAGCTAAGTGTATATGAGAGTTGATGCTGGATTATCATTGGCTTGACGTGTCTACTCTGCAGATTTGGTCCACGTAAATACATTTTATTTTTTTATTAATGTCAATATCTATTAATTATATATCTCTCATGACTTTGATTTAATGTTTATTTTAAAATTATTCAGGTATATTCATCGTGTATGTATTGATAATTAACACAAGATGATTTGTGACTCTGTTGGACAAAATGTTTCTTTGAGTTATATAAAAATTAAGCTTTATCTGGTGAGTTATATATATATATATATATATATATATATATATATATATATATATATATATATATATATATATATATATATATATATATATATATATATATATATATATATATATATATATATATATATATATATATATATATATATATATATATATATATATATATATATATATATATATATATATATATATATATATATATATATATATATAATTTGAGTTTCTTGACTTTGATGTTGTCTGTTCATGTTAATTGGTCTTATTGTTTATTGTCAGCCAATGTGATTTTTGTGTTGTCTACTGAAGCTACAATTCATCTTCTTGTGGATTGCATGTTGGTAATTCAAGTGTGAGAAAAGACTTATAAATGGTTGGATATTTTTGTATGTTTTCACTGATTTTGTTATGGTAGTAGTCTACTGTGTGTAAACTTCGTTATAATTTTGTACACTTGTGCGTATCCTAGATTAATACTTTTGTAAATCAATTGTTCATTTTGAAGAATATATATGTGGATCCTAGCTATTTGGTGCAATGAAATTACTCTTAACTGGTTAGAAAAATATGAAAATCGCGATCTAAATTTGATCTGTGAGATGTTGAAAAAATATGAAAAATATCAAATAAATATGGTCTGTGTGATGTTGAAAAAATATGAAAAATTAGGTACCAAAAAAATTACAGGGAATCCACCTCTATTCCGCTAAAAAATAGTCTATATTTTACATCGCGTCTGAAAGGAAACCGATGTTAAAACATATTTTTTACATCGGGCCATTAAGGCAACCAATATTAAAACATATATTTTACATCGAGCCATTAAGGAAACCGATGTTAAATATTACAATTTTTAAAAAGAATAGAATTAACACCTTATTTCACATCCGACGTAACAGTCAACCGATGTGGTAAGTGTATTTTTTACATCAAGCTGATGTCCGATATAAAATGTCTTTGATTTACTACATCGCTTGACTTTACATCGGACCCAGACCCGATATAAAATGTGCTTCTCGCCTGATGTAAAAAGTCTTTTCTGCACTAGTGATTGTTGTGTAATGTGTGAAGATTGGGGTTTTAGAAATGCGTTAAAATGGGTTTTCGTACACAAAAAATGCAGAAAATTGCATTTTTCGTAGGTGTAACTGATTACCCATTTTGAGGTAACCGGTTACCGCATGAAGAAAATACGTATCCCAGCTACTGTAATCAGGTGGTACTTGGGTACCGGTTTTTTGGCTTGTTACCACAACTTTGGACATAAACTTCTTAAAACATTGAAAATTCATAACTTTCATTTTGAATGTTGGAAAGCAGACTTAGCGTACTTTCTCTTAAATGTTTTTGGTATCATAATTCCAACCATTCGACGCATGAACACAAGTTTGGTGTGCGTCAAGTTATGTTGGTTTACGAAACTTTGAAAATTCATAACTCGAGCTGTGAGTGTCTGAATGCCGCATGGTTTAAATCACTAGAAATCTTATTTAACGTATTTTAAATTAAAATTATTTTCAGTACCAGAATCGGAATCATTCGACACGTGTGTAGCGGTAGAAATATTGAGACTAAGCCATTGGATTGACTTAACTCGCACAAATCAATTAAAAGTCATCACCGCGCTTTATTGTTTCCAGAGGAAAGGGAAAAGAGAGAATAACCCAAAAAGGTGTGAGAGACTCTAAGTTCGGGGGGTTGGTTATGTAAAGGAAAGGTATTAACATCCTAAACATCTACCATACTCCACAGGAACCTCTTTGTAAATTTGTGTATTTGGGCTATGAATGTTGTATATAGAAAATAGATTGTAGGGATAAGAAAAGAAGTATTTTCTACAATTTTTGTACCTGCCGCGGTTGCGAATCTTTAGTGCCTACGTATCATCTTTCATGCAGTAGGGCACTAGGATACTCGTAGTTCACCTCAAAAAATTTAAAACACAATGTGTTGGTTAATTTTAAGAAACGAGACATCATCGTCTTATCCGAGTGGAAGAACATACTTACTACCCATGATTATGATAAAGGAGAATTTACATCATCTCAAAGTGGAGTATATGACTTAGATTTTAAAATCAACAAAGTCTCGCTCAACACCCAAGTGGAAAATATCTCACTTCACTACATATCGTAGAAGTATAATATCTCGCATCTACAAGGATTGACAAGAGTCTAATATTTTGAGAAAAAGTTTTAAAATAAAAAGCCTAAATGGAAAAATGGTTTTAATGAGATTGATTGAATTTTAGTCTTATCACAAAAAATTTCAAGGTATTATTAAGTTGGTTAAAGTTTGATTAAGAAAATATTTTTGAAATGCATTGACCTAAGTCCAAGTTTATTGTGAAAGCGGTTCAAGTTAGAAAATAATAAGAGGTTTAAAAAGGAGAGAGAAGATTTTTGAAATTAAAGAAGATGGGAGGAGATGAAGGGACTATCCTAAAGTATAAGGTAAAATCTAAAGAAAAGAACCGTCTAACCAACAAGAAGCCAACACTTGACACAATGAGGAAATGTAGAATTTTCATCCTTTGGATTGAAACCAAGAAAGAAAAGATACTAAATCTCTCAAGAATATCAAACTTCGAATGCATTAAGTCTTTACAAAAATTGGACAGAGTACCGGTTGTATACAGATGAATTCTCAATCATAGATAAAGCACATAATCAGAATAACTTGCACACAAAAAAAACAAATAACCCAATATCTTGGGGTAAACCCCAAGAACTCCAGACAAAATAACAATAGAAGTCACAAGGTCTCAAGGATGGTCAAGGTCTCTACTCCTAAGTCCAAGAAGTCCATAACTCCAAAATACTAAGGATATTAACCAAATAGTCAAAGCAACCTTAAAGTGTTTTATGGTTCAAGTTGATTATTAGGTATCTTGAAAAAGAAATGAAAAACTCAAGTGAGCAAAATAAAAATAACATAAAGATAAATCCTCAAGTGAGCAAATATGAAAATAGCATGAAATAAAAATGTTAAAATAAAAGTGCTTAAAGTAAAAAGCATAAAATAAAAGCATAAAATAAAGTCAATTGTTATAAATTAGAGGTTAGTTGAATTAACATCTTGAAACTTGCATTTGAAAACTCATTAGAAGATTGATAAAATCAAAGCCTCTCAATAACAAGTTGCATTTGCTTTTTGTCAAGTATATCATTCATTTCAAAATCTCAAAGCAAAAATAAATGATCAACGATGTTTAAGTGATTCACTTTGACCAAAGCTTATGAATATTCATTAGAGGATTGATAAGACCAAAGCCTCTTAACAATGAACCTCAAGGTTATTGGATCAAATGTTTCAAATTAAACATACTTAGGTTTGCAAATATAGGTTTGGGCCACAAATGATCATTTCTCGAATCGGGATAAAATTTAGCGCTATATTAAGTAATCTTAAGTGGACTTATATAGAAGTCGCACCTATTTTGAGGTCGGTCAATAGCAGTCTATGTGCCATATATTTGGAGTGATTATATGTATATCATCCTCTAACAACATGTAGCACAAAAGAGAAGAGGATGAGATGAAGAGTGAGGGAATACATTTGAATAAAAATTTTAGTCAAACTATCATTAAAATCATCCATTCATTTTAGTGGAGCTAAACTCAACACTAAAGATTCAATGATGTTAATGAAGTTTATGAACAACAATCACATAGCCAGAATATATTAAAAAAATAAATTGCATTTAATGAATAAAATAAAAAAGGAAAAATGATTTTTAAATTGTTTTTAAAATGAAAATAAAAGGTAAAATAGTAAACTATGTTCAAAGTATCAAATAAAAATTTAAAAAGACCATAGAAAAAAAAAATGACCTCAAATATTTTTATAAATTTTTTGGTAATTTTTTAAAACGGAAAAGTATTTTAAAACTAATTAAAATCACTCAAATAAATGAAGAAAAATATCAAAAATAATAGAAGTTAAGATAAAATTTTAGAAAGCTAGAAATGTGTAAAATGATATTTATAAAATTTTTCAGAATTAAAAAATATCAAAAAGTATTTTTATATAATTAAAAACAAGTCAAAATAAAGGAAAAATTATAAAAAACATTAAATCTGAAAATAAAATTATGAAAAAATAAAAATCAGAAAGATAATATTCTAAAATATTTTTGTGAATTTTTTCATAATTTTTTTGTCAAAAATGAATTTTCTTTGATTTTTTGAAGTTTAAATCAATTAAAATAAAAAAATCTGAAAATAAAATAACAAACTAAGAAAATGTTGACCATTGGATGATAGTCAAAACGCGCTAGTAATCATATCCAAAGGATCAAGCACGCTGTGCATATCATGGTCAACTTTGAAAATTGCACCAGATCACCTTTTAAATATTAAAAACAACTAAAATTCTAGCCCTTTGGATGGAGTCTGACTAATGAAATTAATCAGATCCAATGGCTCTCAAAGCGCACGTATGATAAAACGAACACACTGGATTGAATTCAAAAAATCACATGTCACACTTTCATCTGTTGAAGCACGACACGTTGGTCGTTTTCAACCTCCAGAAGCCATAGATTGGGATTCCTCAAACTGTAAAATTAGAGGACCGGACCGGTACCATTAGACTCGTCTCTTCAAGATGATTCTAATGGTACCATCGCGCCAAATTTATATAAATTGAGCAAGGCTTAAATTTAAAAAATGCAAAAATAATAGTGAGCACGAAATTCTGGAATATCTCACTCATATCTTAATGATATCACAAATTGTAAAAAGGATGAAAATCAGAAGGATGCAGAGAGTATATTAGTCTTTTATTTGGATCGATTGACCAAGAAATCTACCTGAACGAAGTAGAACAACCTGGCTCTGAAAATGGACTTCTATAGATCAGTATAGGTTACAATTCTTGAAGGTAAGAGTGTGGTTAGCTTCAGAGAAGTTCAATGAAGCTAATTGAATGGAGCTTTTGGTGTTTTAGAGTGATAAAGCAAGAAATTAGAAATTCAAATTCAAGTTCGTGTAGGATCTGAACAGGGGTCAATTGGCTATCAAAGCTTAACAAAATTAATGCAATATGTTCCTCTATTTATAGGGAAACAAATGGGATGCTCAAGCGTGTGGAATGATGAAGTTTAGAGGGATATTGTGTGAAGTTGCAAGCATGAAAAATGTGATTCGTATTTGCTCAAAACATAGCTAATTCTTGCGTTTCAAGGTTCTAACCACTTCTAGAAGATTGTTAAACATGATTAGAATTAAAAACGCGCAACAATTTGGTGATTAGAAGCTGGATTATGGATTTCAAATTCTGACTGTGGAGGAAACTTCAGTTTCAAGTTACCAACTTTGAATCCATGGTGTTCATAGCTCAAGGGTTCTTAGGGCATGATTCTTGAAGCATTTGAAATATAAGGTTACAATCTTTACAATATGAAAATAATGGGATAAAATTGATGCTTGAGCTAAATGTTGTGATGAGTCAAAGTTGAGAAAAAGATACTGACTTTTTGTACTTAGAAAAATTCTAAGTTTTTCTTCAAAACTGATCTATAATGTTTTGCATCCAAACATGGTCTTCCACTCAAAATTTTCTTTTGACCAAAAAATATGGCATGAAATAGATCTCTTAAATAACATTATGAGATTTGAACCACTTAAAATGTCCAAGAATTGAGTAAGTTATGAATTTGTGAAGTTGGTGAAAATTCATGAGATGACCTATAATCTTTTGCATTTTTAGGGTATCTTCAATCCATTTTCAAGGTTTTCACATAAAAGAAGAGTATACATTCACATCCTTAAGTTTATTTTGGAAAAATAATGGTCATAAGGAGATAAAAATTGACAAAGTTATGAACTTTTGAAGTCACATAAGAGAATTTGATGGCCTATCTAGAGGACTTGTAATCTTTCTTCATCATTAGGCATCTTCCACATGAAATTTTCTTGAAACTTTTGAAGTGATTTATTGAAAACTCTTTAAAGAGAGGCATGTTTTTGGAATCACTCAAAAATACCAAAAGATGAGCAAGATATAGCCCTTAGAACTTCAAAATCCTAGCTTTTAGAGCACCAAAATGACTTGGAAACCCCTTTCAATTTTGACAATCTTCCTTGCACAATAAATCTTTCCATGTTAATAGAAGTTGTTGTGGATGATAATAGGAACCCGTAGCAACCATAACCACTTCCAAATATTAAAAATTGAGGGAATTATGCACTTGTGATCAATAAATCAAGAACTTGTCCAATTAAGTCAAACTTCTTCAATCAACTCTTGCATATTTTGGTTTTCTTTGACAACTTAAGGAATGATGAATCATACTAGACCTTGTCATGACATTACTTTAAAGTATCTTCAATGATGAAGCTTGAATATCAATGAAATTTTGTTAGAGGAGGCATGGAAATAAACTTATGAACCTATGAATCATCTTGATGAAATGTGTTGTGCTCTCACCTATAATATCATCAATTAGAGCAAACATTCATTATATTTATTAGTTAAAAGTTAATCAATACAAATCATAGATGATCACAATATAAATCAAGGTTCTTGGTGATTCCTTATGAGCAAGTATAAAGATAGGGAGAAGAACCAAACCCTAGTGTGATCTTGTTGTGATTGAGTTGATATGAGATGATAGAGGAATCTTAGGGACAAAAATTAGGGTACAACAGCGTGGACACTCGTTTTGTATGTGTCAAGCTGTGGAATATTATAAATACAATGTGAACGCTTGTTATATTTGTGGATTGTTATTGTTGCATATTTGACAGGTGAATGGTGTGTATTGGCCCGTAGTGGCGAAGTGCACCGACCATGGTGAAGGTCGTTGTGCATACTTTTGTTATTGTTGTATCGGTTGTACATATGTCATGCATACATTCATGTGAAGGCTGGGTTATTGTGTGCCTAAGGGAAATGTGAGCGATATATTAGGATTCTAATAGAGAATTATATCATCGTGTGCCCGGTTGGGTGTGAGGAATGAAGATTGTTTGTCTTTCCGATGGGGTGTGAGCAACGAGTAGTAGGATGGTCATGTGCCCGATTGGGTATGAGCGATGCAGTCGATTCCTAATGGGAATTAATTGGTGGGATTTATAAACAGATGGTACCATATGCATTGAGTTGTATAATAGTGTCTCATTGCATTGAATATTGGTTACGCATGCTATATGTGTTAGCATGTGATTATCTTTGTATGGTATGTTATTTAGCATGTGATTATCTATATATGTTATGTGCGTTAGCATGTGATAATCAGTGTATGATATATGTGTTAACATGTGATTACCTGTCTATGCTACATGTGTTAGCATGAGATTATCAGTGTATGCTATATGTGTTAGTATGTTATTCGCATATGTTATTGGTGTAGTGATGTTGCGTTTTATGGGTGTGATATGTTGATGAAATGTATGTTGTGCTTGTAATAATATGGTGTTCAATTATTGTTATATATTCCATTATATAATTATGATATCTCACCCTTATTGTTTGAAGGTTTCCTCCATGTGGATAACACGTAGGTGATCCGCAATGAAGGTGTGGATGAGTTAGAAGAAGATGCTCGTCTTTATTTGTTTTCATTGGTGTCAGTGTCTGCTCTGATATGTAACAATGAGGAGTTGAACGCTTGATTGTTATGTTATGTTAATTATAGATTTTGTCATATCTCTTTGTTGCAACTTTATTTATAATTACGTTATAACATGAGTTATTTTGGAAAAACATGTTTTATGTTGAATAAGTACTTGAATACCTTTGTTGATGTTTTTCCACTACAATAAAATATGTTGAATCTGAATATGGTTGTTATTAGTTGTTATTATAAGTAATAATTTCAAAAGTTTTGTATTTGTTTCATATTACTAAATATGAGCAGGTTTTGTATTATTGGTGAATGTGACATCCGAATTGGGTGAAGTTGTTAATTTACTTTGATTTTTATTTAAAATTATTCGGGGGGGAAATTATGGTGTTACAATTTCATCTAATGGAAAACTTGATGAGCCCCACATGCCCAACTACTGATATTCGATAGTTCCAAATACACCTCATTTTCATTAAGGCATTTTAGCAAAATCCATTTAGGTGTCTTTTTAAATAATCCGTTCCCTATAAGATTATAGCTTAAAGCACAGTACCTGATATTTCACTCTGTAGATGCTTATGATTTTCTAAATAATAATTTAGTGGCTTTCTCCAATCTGCATTTGTTAAGTTATCAATGGAAAAAATTTGAAATTTCCCTCATCGACATAATCCAATTTAGTCACTTCTAAATCTGATGGAGATAGCCTAGTTGCCATAACCTTTCCTCGAATTTCAATTAGGCTTTCCAATTTCTCCTTTGACTCCCTATATCCATATGCAATTTGAGCCAAGTCATTACATCCTGATTCTTGAGTCGAGGAATGTGTTTGATGTTTACATATTTGAACCTTCACATCAATGTGTTTGTTGTGACGAAGTACATGATTATATTTTCCTTGACACATTTGTAATCCCAATGTTTATATAGCTTATAATCACTTTTTATTATAAGTGGGTTTATGTATCAACACAATCAAAGGAAAATTTCTGAAAATTCACTTGCACACCAAGTTTTTGATTAATTGATTCAACTAGTTCTTTTTAATATTTCCATTGGAAATAGCCTTGCAAGTAATTTTCATTGAAGGATTAATAAGTTGCAAATTGATTCAAAGTTATTAATTGATATTATCATTAGTGTTCCATATTATTTTTGTTTTACAATAAGTGTTCGTGTAGACGACAAATTAATAATCTTTCGCGTCGTACTTTGATAAAAGTTTTTCAAAACAAAATTTTATTTTGATATTTTTAAAGGGATTTCTATTCAACCCCCCTCTAGATACCGTTGTCATTGTCTAAGCAGTGGCATCAAGAGCTCAGTTCATTCCGGCTTTGACACTTTTTAGAAAATATCTTATGAACCTAAAAGGGATTATAAAAGAGCCCCAATTTTCAAGGAAGAAAATTATAGTTATTGGAAATCTTGTATGCAAATTCATGTCAACTCATATGACAAATATTTTTGGTTCAAAATGGTCCAACATTGGTGACATATCTTGTTGATGGTGTAACCGTACCAAAGTCGGAAAACCTATGGGATGAGAATGATAATAAGAATTGGTCTTATGATTGGAAGGCTAAGAACATCATCATATCCACTCTTGGTGTTGATGAGTTTTATCACATTTCCCATTGTCAAACCGCTAAAGCTATGTAGGATTCTCTACAAGTTACCCATGAGGGAACTAATGAGGTCAAACAAGTTAGAATTAATACACTTAATCAAGAGTTTGAACTCTTTCGTATGAGGGAAACCATTGTTCAAATGAAAAAGATATTTTCATATATTATTAATCGTTTAAATTTACTAGGAAATCCTATTTCCAATTCTATTGCTACTAGTAAGGTGTTGAGATGTCTTCCGAGAAATTGGCAACCAAAGGTCACCACGATCAAGGAAGCTAATAATCTTGCAACACTTGATGTCACCTCTTTGTTTTGAAAGTTAGAAGAACATGAGCAAGAATTCAATTTCTTGGATAAACATGAAAAGAAGCTTGAGAAAAAGAAAAAGGAAAAGGGGACTATTAAGGAGGAAGTATTGAAGTCTAAAGCTCTCAACACTTCAAGTTCAAAGTCTCAAGGAATGAGACTACTAATGAAAGTGACTCTAGTAATGAAGAGAACTCGGATGATGAAGAAATGGGATTATTTGTAAGGAGATACAATCGATACATTTGAAAGAATGGTGTCAAACACTTCGATAATAATCATGCAAGATTTAGAAGACAATCTTCTTCCTCTAAAGATGAAGAAAACAAAAAGGACAAGTCAAAGGGTATTTGTTACGAATGCGGAAAACTGGGTCATTTCAAACCATAGTGTCCATCTCTTGCTAGGAATACAAGAAACGGGCCAACAAAACAACTATAAAAATTCTAGATAAGCGTATGTGGCTTAGGATAGTGATAGTGATGTCTCAAGCAATGAAAGCTCAAGTGAGAGTGATGAGGAGGAAAACTATTGCTTCTTGGAAAATCATCGGAAAGTCAAGAAAAAGGATGTAAGTCATTCTAAATAATCTAATGTTGCAAAATTGTCTTTTAATAGTTTGAAGAATCAATTTAAAAATCTAAAAAAAAAAAGAGACTTTATATGCTAACAAAAATTTTGCCTCTCAAGAAAATACTTTTACTTATTTAGAGGCCAAGGTTGAAGAAACAAACTAAATATTTGAAGCAATAAGGAAACTCATTGTCGAGAGTTCAAATTGTGTAAAGGACAATGAACAATCTTGTAAATTTGTATGTGAAACATGTCAAATTTGGCAACAAGAAGTGAGAATCTTGAAACCAAATTAGACACAATACACCATCCTATTGATACTATTGCTATAAGATGCTCAAAGGTTGAAAAGCCTAATAAAGGTTATAACTTGATCCAGAAGGAGTCTAATAGCATAAGTGATTCTCATCGTAGATTATTTTGTCACTATTATTGCAAAAAGGGACATACTATTGAAAATGTAAATTTAAGTGCTTTTTGGTTCCTAAAGTAAATTTAAAATGGTTTCCCAAAAGCAACATTTATTTAACTCACTCTCAAGGATCCAATGAGAACTAGGTACCTACCACCTTTTTTTATTCTTGTGGGATGAGTGTCTTAATTCTATGTTAGGAAAATGGATTTTCGATAGTGGATGTTCAAGACACATGAAGAGAGACATATATCTCTTCTCCGACTTTATGGTGATGAAGAAAGGTTTTGTATCCTATCTTTATCACAACAAAGGTGAAATACTAAGAAAAGGTAGTATAGGTATTCCCTTAACTATTATTATCTCAAATCTTATGTTAGTTTAAGGTCTTAGCCATAATCTTCTTAGTACTAGTCAATTGTGCGATAATGGTTACAAGGTAACTTTTGCCAAAGATTGTTGCGTAATTGAACACACTGAAAAGAAAGATTGTATGTTTAAGGGTTTGAGGGTTAATAACATAGATATGATTTACTTATGAGAAATTTCCTTAAATAATGTCAAATGCCTTGTTCCCTTGAGTGAAGACTCTTGGCTATGTGCAGCGGTAGAAATGTTCAAAACTAAGCCATTGGATTGACTAGACTTTATACAAATCAAAATAAAAATCACCACCATGCTTTATTGTTTCCAAAGGAATGGGAAAAGAGAGAATAACCCAAAAGATGGGGAAAGATTCAAGTTAAGGGGGTTGGTTATGCAAAGGGAAGGTATTAGCATCCTAAACATCTACGATACTCCGCAAGAACCTCTTTGTAAAATCTGTATATTTTGGCTATAAAAAATGTGTTGTATAAAAAATGGATGGTGGAGGTGAGAAGAGAAATATTTTTTATGATATTTTTACCCGCCGCAGTTGCGAACCTTTAGTGCCTACGTAACACCTTTCGTGCAATAGGGGATCAGGGTACACGTAGTTCCTTTTTTAAAAATTTAAAACACAAATGTGTTGGTTGATTTTAAGAGATAAGACATCATCGTCATTGTCCGTGTGGAAAACATACTTACTACCCACAATCATGAGAAAGGAGAATTTGCATCATCTCAAAGTGGAGGATATGGCTTGGATATTAAAATCAATAATGCCTCACTCAACACCCAAGTGGAAAATATCTCACTTCACTACATATTATAGAAGTATAGTTGTTTTCATCACTACAAGGATTTACAAGAGTCTAATCTTTTGAGAAAAGTTTAAAGATAAAAGCCAAAGTGGCAAAATGGTTTGAAATGAGATTGATTGACTTTTAGTCTTCTCACAAAAAAATGTCAACGTATTATTAAGTTGATTGAAGTTTATTGATGAAAATGTTTTTAAAATGCATGTACCTAAGTGCAAGTTTATTATGAAATTGTTTCAAGTTTCAACATAAGAAGGGTTTTCAAAAGGAGGGAGAAGATTTTTGAAATTAAAGAAAATGGGAGGAGAAGAAGAGACTATCCTAAAGCATAAGGTAAAATCTAAGGATAAGATCAATCTAACCAACAAGAAGCCAAAGTTTTACATTATGAGCCAAGATAGAATTCCCATTCTTTGGATTGAAACCAAGCAAGCAAAGATACTAGACCTCTTTAAGTGTTTTAAGTCTTCACAAAAATTAGACAGAGTAACAGTTGTATACAGGTGAATTTCAGATTACAAACAGAGGATGTAATCATAAAAACCTGCACACAAAAACAACCAAGCAACCCGATGTCTTGAGGTAAACCTCTAGAACTCCAGACAAAATAGTCAGATAAGATCATAAGGTCTCCAAGATAGGCTAGGGTTTCTAATCCTATGTCCAAGAAATAGTCCCATGCTCTATAATGCCAAGGATAGTAACCAAATAGTCGAAGTACCATTAAGAATTTTTTAGGGTTTATGTTGATTATTAAGTATCTTAAGAAAAGAAAAGAAAACCTCAAGTGAGCAAAGTAAAAACGACAAGAAAATAAATGCTCAAATGAGCAAAGATGAAAATGACATGGAATGTAAATGCTGAAAAATAAATAGTACATAAAGTATAAAAAGAATAAAGCACAAGATAAAACAAGTCAATAATTAGTGGTTAGTTGGATGACCATCTTGAAACTTGCATTTGGAACTCATTAGAGGATTGGTAGAACCAAAGCCTCCAGACAACAAGTTGCATTTGCTTTTTGTCAAGTATATCATCCATTTGGAATTCTCACAAGTGTCATTTAATGATCAACGATGTTTAAGTAATCCGCGTTGACAAAAGGTGTTGTAGATCTATTAGAGGATTGGTAGAACCAAAGCCCCCACACAATAAATCTCAAGGTTATTGTATCAAAGAGATCAAATTAATATACTTGGGCTTGCAATCATAAGTTTGGGCCACGAATGATCATTTATTCGAATCGGGACAAAATTTAGCGCTATGTTAAGCAATCGTAAGTGGACTTATATAGAAGTCGCACCTATTTTTAGGCTGGTCAATAGCAATCTATGCACCATTTATTTTGAGACATGATATAGAGATCATGCTCCCACAACATTTAGTTCAATAAAAAGGGGATGGGATGAAGAGGATTAGGGAAAATGATGAATAAACCACTTTTGAATTAAAAATTTAATCAAACTATCATTAAAATCATTCATCCATTTTTTGTGGAGTTGAACTCAACACCCACGATCCAATAATGTTAATAAAGTCATGATCAAAAAATCAACTCAAGACACCCAGAAAATAATCACAAAATAATACTATATTTAATATATACATTAAAAGGGTTAAAAAATGTTTAGAAATAGAAAATAATGAGGAAAATATCAATTATGTTCAAATTAATCAAGAAATGAAAAATAAGGCCATAAAAAAATCAGAAATGGATCCAAATATTTTTATAAAGATTTTGGTAATTTTTAAAAGTCAGAACTATTTAAAATTGCTAAAACAAACATAAAATAGATCAAAAATAGTAAACCTCAACATAATATTCCATAAAATTATCAGAAAGTCAAAAATATGCAAAATAATATTTATGAATTTTTTCAGAATTAAAAAATGTCAGAAAGTTTTTTTTTAAGTAATTAAAAAAAAGCAAATAATAAAAAAATATAAAAAATACCAACTGTTAAAATAAAAATGTGAAAAAATATTCATGAGATCAGAAATAATTCAAAGCATTTTTGTGAATTTTTTCATAATTTTTGGATAAAAAAAAAAGACTTATGAATTTTTGAAAATTTAATCAAATAAAATATAAAATCAGAAAATAAAATAAAACCAAAAAGATGTGGACCATCAGATCATAGTCAAAACGCGTTAGTAAGCTAATCCAATGGACCAGACACGTTGTGCTTGATATGGACCTTAGTGAAACACACATGTGATCACAAAAAGGGCAACCAATGAAATTAAAACGCTTGACACGCTATCATTGGCTGAGACGAGACATGTCATCGTCTTCAACCTCCAGACACCCTGCAATGGGGATTTTGTGAGATCCTTCAAATGGAAAAATTAGGATCCCTGGCTAGCATCATTGAACTCGTCTCTTCAAGACGATTCTAACACAACCATCGCGCCAAATTTATATAAGGTATGGAGAGAGATATGAATCAAAAACTCAGAAAATAGCGAGTACCTTAAATTTGATATTTCTCTCTCAATTCTCAATGAATTTAAAAATTTTAAGCAGCATTAGAATCAGACAAAGGAGTAGAATAGATTAGTGCTTGATTTGGATCCAAATGGTAGAGAATTCTACCTTTTCGAAGTTCAAGTAAGAAGCTCTGAAAATGGACTTATGTAGCTTGAATTATGGGTCGTTTTGATTGGTTTAAGTGCTGAAGAGTTTGTATGAAGCTCTAGGATGATGAATGCGCAAATAATTTTGGAAAAGGAAGCTTAAATTTCAAAAACTGCATTAAAAAAAAGTGGGTTCGTGTGAGGTTTTTGCAGGGTGTTCTTGGCTCTCTAAGCTTGGGAAAATGGATTAGGGATGACCCTCTATTTATAGGGAAGTGAACGGGAATGAAAAATTGAAGAAACAAGGAAGTTTGGAGGGAAATCGTGTGGGTCTGCATCATGAAGAAAGTGTGACTCAATTTTGATCAAAACTTCGCTAAATCGTGTGTTTCATGATGCTAAATACTTTTGGGAAGTTGCTAATCATGATTAGAAACAAAAACGCATGGAAAACTTGTGATTAGAAGCCAAAACAAAGATTTCAAAATCCTGACTTTGTGAAAAATTCAGTTTCAAGTTACCAAATTCAAATCCATGGAATTTCCAACTCAAGGGGTCTTATGGCATAATTCTTGATGCTTTGGAAAGATGAGGTTACAAGCTTTGCATTGGAAAAATAATGGAATCAAATGGATGCTTGAGCTGAAAGTTACATGGAGTCAAAGTTGAAGAAAAAGAGTTGAATTTCCATACTTAGAAATATTTCAAATTCTTTTTCAAAAATGACCTATGATCTTTTGTATCCAAACATGGCCTTCCTCTTAGAATTTGCTCTTGACCAAAAAAGATGGAATGAAGTAGACCTCTTGAATGACATTTTGAAATTTTAACCACCCAAAATCTCCAAAAATTGAGCAAGTTATGACTTGTTGAAGTTGGCTAAAAATCATGAAATGACCTATAATCGTTTGCATTCTTAGGGAAACTTCCATACATTTTCTCAATTTGCACATAAAAGAAGGAAAAAAGTACACATCTTCAATATCATCATGGAAAATAATGGACTCAAGGTGATAACAATTGACCAAGTTATGACTATTTGAAGTCACATATGGAAAATTGGGGATTCATATGGATGACTTGTAATCTTTCTTCTTCACCAAGTTCCTTCCACATGAAAACTCCTTGGAACTTTTGAAGTGATTTGTTGGTAACTCTTTCAAGAGAAAGATGTATTTGGAATCACTCAAAAATACCAAAATGTGAGCAAGATATGCTCCTTTGAAGTTCAAAACCCTAGCCTCCAGATTAAGAGAATGCTTTGAGGAACTTTGACAAGTTTGAACAAACTTCTTGTGCCAATATTCTTTCTTTGTGAATAGAAGTTGTTGAGGATGAATATGAGGACTCATAGCCACTAAAACAACTTCCATATCTTGAAATTTGAGAGGAATTTTCTCTTGTGACCAATAGGAACAAGACCTTGTCCAATCATGACAACTTCTTCACTCAACCCCTTGTACTTTTGAATAAATTTTGATAACTTTGAAATATTTTGAACCAAAGTAAGCCTTTTCATGCCATTTTCTTCCAAAACTACTCCAATAGTGAAGTTTGAACTCCTCATGCTATGTTGACTAGGGCATGGAAATAAACTCATGAACCGATGAAGCAACTTGCTAAATCTCATAGCCTTTACCTACATTATTAACAAGTAAGGCAAACCAACATTGCATTTTATTAATAAAAGAAAAATCAAAGCAAAATATTCATGATCATAAAAGAAAACAAGTCAAGGTGCTTGGTAACTCCTCAAAAAGAGAAAATCTAAATGATAGGGAGAAGAACCAAAAGTCCTAATGTGTTCTTGTTGTGATTGAACCAACATGGTATGATGAAGGCATCTTAGGGGAAAATTGGGGTACAACAACTGCCTTTATTTAAGTTTCTTCTATCCGGAGATACGAAGGTTGAAAGTCTTCGTGTCGACGTGATCGAAGATACTTAAATATAAAACAAACCCTATTTTTATCCCTAAGATGCCATGCAAATGCTTATGCATATGAATTCATATGAACAGTATCAAAGAGACGCAAAGTATCACTGGGGATGCCACAAAAATGAAGAAACAAAAGAGCAACCCCACCATAAAAATAAATCACTAGTGGACCAAAGTAATTGAATCAGAGATGGATATAACAAGCATCGACGTTCACTGCCGATGTTCTACCAACGTTCACCGAAGTTAGAAAGAGAAAATATCGTATCACCGCCGTTCACTGACGATGAACTATCAACATTCACTGATGATAGCAAAAAGATAATAAGCACAAACGTTCACTGCCGATGTCCTACCAACGTTCACCGAAGGTAGAAAGAGAAAATATCATATCACCGCCGTTCACTGACGATGAACTATCAACGTTCACTGATGATAGCAAAAAGATAATAAGCACTGACGTTCACTGCCGATGTCCTACCAACATTCACTGAAGGTAGAAAGAGAAAATATCATATCACCGCCGTTCACTAACGATGAACTATCAACGTTCACTGATGATAGCAAAAAGATAATAAGCACCAACATTCACTGTCGATGTCCTACCAACATTCACTAAAGGTAGAAAGAGAAAATATCATATCATCTCCGTTCACTGACGATGAACTATCAACGTTCACTAAAGATAGAAAAAAGATAATAAGAACCAAAGTTCACTTCCAATGTCCTACCAACATTAACTGAAGGTAGAAAGAGAAAATATCGTATCACCGTCGTTCACTGACGATGAACTATCAACGTTCACTGAAGATAGAAAAAATATAATAAGCACCGACGTTCATTGCCAATGTCCTACCAACGTTCACTGAAGGTAGAAAGAGAAAATATCATATCACCGCTGTTCACTGACGATGAACTATCAACGTTCACTAAAGATAGCAAAAATATAATAAGCACTGACGTTCATTGTCGATGTCCTACCAACGTTCACTGAAGGTAGAAAGAGAAAATATCATATCACCGTCGTTCACTGGCGATGAACTATTGAAGTTCACTGAAGATAGCAAAAAGATAATAAGCATCAATGTTCACTGCCGATGTCCTACCAACGTTCACTGAAGGTAGAAAGAGAAAATATATATATCACCACCGTTCACTGACGATGAACTATCAATGTTCACTGAAGATAGAAAAAAGATAATAAGCATCAACGTTCACTACTGATGTCCTACCAACGTTCACTGAAGATAGAAAGAGAAAATATCAAGTTTTCCCCAAAATTCTGGTGTTTCACTTAGAACGGGTCTCAACTTCTTCTTTAACCAAGGAAATCTTCCTGGAAAGGATCAAACATAAATTGTCTCAAATAAAGATACTTGTTACTTGTTTTCATGGAGAATTGCAAAAAGAAAGGACTTTCAAGGGATAGAAATATGAATTCTCGGGGAAATGCCACGATATTCCTGCTGAGGAGATAAAGTCTTCTCGTGCAAAATAAATGCACAAACCAAAAATCAATGTTTTCAGAAATCCAAAGTAACTAAAATTATCATGCAACCACAAATCCAAATCATAAATAAACTGGAGCAAGACAGTCAACGAAGATACATCCTTTGAGAAATAAACTCAAGAGGGAAAACCAAATCCACCTAAGCAAAGAGCGTTGTAGGAAGAGGTCAGAACACAATGTCAATGAACAATGATTTGTCAATTTTAGCCATGCATGATGTATGTATGAATGTATGAGTGCTATCGTGCATATGCTGGTAGAACAGGTACACAAACAGTAGGAACAAACAAACAAAAACCGCCTCAGGTACTAACAACACTTGGCTAAACTTCAACCAGAAAGATCATTCCAAGAAAGGTAAAAGCCAACTGCGGAAACCAAACCTATTGCCTGCCTTTAACTTTACTAAAGAGAAACATAATTCAGAGGTAGACAAATTTAACAGATACCGAGATAGAACATCCTCCTTCCGGCTTCGTCAGAGAAACTGGTTTTTCTTCAAAAGTAACACACCTACTGGAGATTGCAAGACCAGCCTCAAATAAAGCTGACTGAAACCGAAACAAACAAACCTTACTGGGGAATTTAAGACTACCTCCCTGGAGAAAGATGCGGATTGAAACTTTAAATCATGAACACTTATTCCAACAAAAGATGCGCTGGGATAGCCTTCCTAGGGAATCAGAAAGTCGTCAATATAGAAAGAGGTCAAACCCATGGGGATTTTAAATCCAACCCAGCACTTGGTTGGTGAAAACCCAAAGGTTGATAATCATTTCAACACTTCTTAGAAAAGATATTGCCCTGGTCTAGTTGCTTGGGAAATAAATACCAACAATAATGCCAATACTACAGAAAGAGCGACATCTCAGCACACCAAGGGAATAAAACCTTTCATCATATAAGGGAAGACTTCGCTGGGGAATCTGGGACAGAGGCTTCTGACCATGCAAACCCAAAATCAAAAAAGAACCAAGACTTGACTGGAGACAATGGGATCACGAACCCAATACTGCACCTTACACCGATTGGTATCATCTTTAACTATCTGAGAAACATACAAAGATCGTGCACATACCAGCAAAATGACCTAAGAGAACCTTCAAGAAAGAAGTAGATCTTCTCAAAACAACCGGAGTTTGTTCATTCCTGGGATCACCATTTTTTGTTGTCATTGTGTCATCACAAATCTCAAAGTAAATTGAATTGTAAAAATCTCTCCCTTTTTTTTCGAAAAGTCAATTTTCCTTTTTAATATTTTTGCTTTGAAAGTTATCATGAGTAATAAATTGAGTCTTTGCAAGATAAACAAAATAAGAACACAAAGAATTGGGTAAAAGCTCGAATTTCATTAATAGAATGGTAGTCTGCGAATGGCGAGACTCCATGGATGATTACAAAGTTTGGACACGCAACGAGGGAATCTCTACCTCGACAGGAAGTACAACTTCCATTCCATACACCAAGGAGAATGGGGTTGGTCCTGTTGAAGTGCGAACAGTATTCGATATCCATGCAGAGCAAAAGGGAGCATTTCAGGACAATCCTTATAAGTAACAACCATTTTTTGGATAATTCTCTTGATATTCTTATTAGCAGCCTCAACAACCCCATTCATCTTTGGCCTGTATGGAGACGAATTGTGATGGACAATCTTGAATTCTTCACACAGTTCTGTCATCATCTTGTTGTTTAAGTTCGAGCCATTGTCAGTGATGATTCTTCTCGACACACATACCGGCATATAAGATTATTTTTTATGAAACGCACAACCACCTTTTTGGTAACATTGGCATATGAAGCAGCCTCTACCCATTTGGTGAAGTAGTCAATTGCTACCAAGATAAAACGGTGCCCATTCGAAGCTCTGGGTTCTATCATCCCAATCATGTCTATACCCCACTGTTGTACCCCAAAATTTGCCCTCCCTTTTTCACAAGAAATCACAACCCCAGGGTTTTCTCTGATTTTTTAGATTGGCTTGGGAATTGATCAAGCAGACCTTTCTTTGGCAACAAATCCAGAATTAGGGTTTTCGCTCGCATTTCTCAGAAGAAACTGAATCCTCAGAAATTCAATTAGCTATTACATGTTTTCATGCTTGTTCAAATTTACTGATTGTTCTCAAAGCCTGATTATCTGGGATAAGAGCTGAGACTTTTGTTTGGAACGTTAAGGCATATGCTTGTTAGTGGAGTGAAAGGTTTGTCGGTTAATGGGATGCTTTCTTGTTTATTATAAAGCGCGTATGTTGGTTGGAATGTTGTCGCAAGTTATGAGATTGCAGAGTTTTTAGGGATTGCTTGGATTTTAAGTTATCTGTATTGGAAATGCTGGAATGTCGTTTCAGTTTATTTTTAATCAGGAATCTTAAATATAAAAGTGAAGGGGCAAAATTGCAAGATAGCTGACAGTAGAAATAATTCTTTTGGATAAATACTCTTTTATTCATTTTTCAAATATTGTTACAAAAGAATAATTTATTATTTTTAAATATTGTAAGTTTTAAAACTTATAGTATTTTAAAAGAAATAAATATTTACAATAAATGAAAAAAGAGCCTATCTAATCTAAGCCTAAATCTTCTAAAGCTTCAGTGCTCCCATGCTTAAGGTATTTGGTTTCTACTGCTTCCTCTATCGTCAAATTGCTACCCACCTGTAAAAGAAGAAAGAAAAGAAATTAGCACAGTTAACTGAAAAGAATTTTCAAGCAGAAAAGGAAGAAAGAAAATCATCACTAAAGTTTGTCGGCCGGAATCAGAATGCTATTTGTTCATCATGTTTTATTTTCCTCTTCGCAAATCACAAGAAGATTGCTCTTCTTGGTTCACAAAGAGAAAAGTAAAAGATATAAAATGTAAGCATACAATTGGTTCCAATGCAAAAAACACGAGCCATGCTATACAAAGTTGCATACAAAGCAAACTATGCCAAAACTGAATATCAAACTGCAGTAACCAAACATGGCAAGCTAACTAAACATGGCAAATCCAAACTGAATGCAAAATTGTCAAGTAAGCCAACTAGCAAAAGTACACAATGTAGAAAGTATAACAGTACAACAGAAAAATGCAGCTGGTAAATCCAATTGACAAGCCAAGAGCTTGTCCTAGCCATCATCATTTTCCAGCCTAGACAAACTTTTCAGAAAAATATAATATAATAAGCAAAAGTGCTTATTTGAGAGAGAGAGAAAGAGAGGACCTTTAGTGAAAAGTTTTTCAGTTTGGCTAAGGCATGCTGGTATAAACAAGTCAAATAACAAAAAAAAAATTATATAACAGTCTAGCATCAAACACATAGAAGAGTAGAAAAAGAGACAAGTCTGAAACTCAAAGCTCCCCAACCTGCATAGCTTGTTGAACTGAACAAGTTCAACAAACTACAAACTGCAAACCTGTAAAACCAAAATTGTTAAACCAAACTGCAAGCTCAACACAAACAGCCAAGCTTGCCCAAAAGTTGCAGTCCAAAACTGCAAATCAAACCTGCAGTCCAAAACTGCAAATCAAACCTGCTAAACACCTACATAGCAAGCAATCCCAAACAGATTGCCAACCAACTTGCCCAAACCTGTCAAACCAAACTAAAGAACCAACAAGCTGCATCAAAACTTGCTTACACAAACCTGCAGTTTCAAAACTGCAAAACAAAATCAACCAGCCAAATATACAACAACAAACCTGTTGTTTCCAAACTGCAAATCAAACATTCCTAAACTGCAACCAAACTACAAATTCAACCACAAACCAAACTCCAAACCTGTTTGGCCAAAACTGCATAAACTGTAAACTCAGTCTAACTATCACCACCAATATTCAAGGTAGAGCATCAACAAAAAATCACAAACTTCATCAACAAAATCAAGAAAAAACAAGTTTGAGAACACCTTTCATCATTAACAAGCCAAGAAAGAGGAAGAGGTTCAGAAGCAAATCAAAAACGAAAGTTTCAGAATCACATCATCCTCAATAATCAACAAATAACAAGTTCTCAGAATCACATCATCATCATACCATCAACAGTCTATATCAGAGAGGGAGGAAAGAGTTTTGGAAGCAAAAAAGCACAAGTTTTCAGAACATTTCATCATCAAACTGTATTTTCAAAAACAACAGAGTTTCAAAAACTTCAACAACAAATTTCAGAACCCTTGTCAACCACAAAAACAACAGTTTCAGAGTGGTTCTCATCATTAACATACAAAGAGAAAGGAAGAGTTTTTAGAAGTGAAGCAAACTTTGTTTCAGAATCAAGATCATCATCAACATCAACAATAGTTTCAAAACAAGTTTCAGAAACCAAGTTCATCAACAACAAAGAACAAACAGTTCTCAGAAAATCATCATCATCAAACAAATTAAAAGAACAACAAAAAAATACCAGAAGCGTGTTCATCTCATCTTCCTCCGCTCCGACCACCAGGAACGCCGCCACCAACTCCCATCTCTCTCCCTCCATCTTTTTTTCCAGAAATAAAATGCTCAAGGTAAGTTTTCTCAACCCCTTTACTGCATCATATTTATAAACATCATAGGTTAAAGAACTAAATATGCAAGAAAACACAAAATAAATGCAAGCAAACTGTAAAAACCCTAAAGACAAGAAATAGACCATATCGTTCGAAGAAAAGGCCTTGGATTGTCGTGAAGAGGTGAGAGAGTTAGGGTGGTGCTCCGGCAACCTGGGGGGTTTGAGGAAGAATCAAAAGCGCATGTGGATGAGAAAGATGAAAACGAAGAAGAAGAATGAGAGAAACGACGCCGCAGTAGCCAAAACGTACAAACCCTAATTCTGAAGACCCAAATGCCAAACCCTAACAAAATTGTGAAAAAACTGGATTATGGGCCTGTCCGCCCCAGGCATAACTTAAGCCCATGTTTTTTCTTGTTAACATGAACCCCACTCCCTTTGCATTCTGCCCATTTTCCCTTTGGGCCTAGCATCCATACTAATTGCCTTAAGCCCATCTTCCCCTTTTTTTAATTTTATTTCTTTTGATTGAACTAATATTTTTTTTAATTATTTTAATTTTAATTGTTTTCTTTCCTTTTGTTAATAATAAAACAAACAATAGATTAAATTTTATTTTTATTTTCTCAATATAGTTTTTTTTAATAGTTGTTACATTTAATAAAAAATACAAAGAATAATAGAAGTTTTATTTAATTAAATTTTTCTTCTTTTTTTAAAAACCTTTTTATTTTACATAATTAATAAAACCCATGCAAATAATAATATAACTTTTAATCTTTCTTTTAGAATAGATTTTTATTTGTAAATAAATACATGCATCTCATAATTTACTGATTTTCCTCATTTTTATAATTTTTTATATTTTTGCACTAAATTGCGACAATTCGATTTGGTTGTAACACTTGATATGTGGATATTGTTATCTTTGAGAGACTCATCCCCATTTGTAAATAATTGTACCCCAATCCCCGGATACTCTTTTGTAATAACTTAGAGTTTAAATTCTCGCACTTAACGCTTTCAATTATGGCATGATTAGAGAATTAGGGTTTGTATGCCAAAATCAAATTAACAAATAGATGACCTAATTCAAGAATAAATGCATGAAAATCAATACACAATTCACACTTGCACCTCTAGGGTAACCTCGCTTGTTGCCTCGGAAAACGCAATCATGTCCCTCGAGTATGAGACACTCTAGAAAATGCCACTTCGATAAACAAAGATCGTAGTCCCTCGATGACCCTCGATGTTGCCTCCGATAAAATGATCTCGTCCCTTACAAAATTGCTAGAGCGTCTCACAAGTTTGCTTTCAATGATTGTATGCGATGACCCGCGCCTGTCCCGTTTAACATCCTAACACAAGGTTGTTCACCAAATGCAATGGTGAAATAACACTGTCAAAAGGGTTAAAACATAAGAAAGATCTTTGAGTAAAATAGGGTAGACAACTCTTAGTTACTCAATCAAAAGCTTGCAAAAACATCCTTGCCATTTTCAAACACACTCCACAACACAATTTCAAAACATTGAAATATCTTTTCAAAAAGACACACACCTTTGTATATATTCAAACAAAGAATCATTACAAAGGTTGCCTAGACAAGGCCTCTTTTTCAAAGCATTTTCAAAACCACACACAAAGCACCATTCCAAATAATTTCAAAAGCAAAGCAAGTGATCTAAGCAAGTAACTAAGAGCCCATGGAAAACCATGGATGAAAAGGGTGCTAGCACCTTCCCTTTTCATAATCTACCCCCCAAACTCAAGAAAACATCTCAAAGGTCTTTCCTGTGCTTTTCTACCTCTCCTTTTGGATTAAAAAAAAAGTCGGTGGCGACTCTTGCTAAACCGAAACATTTGCAAACACAAACGCGAAACCACAAGTCAGTTCTCCTACCGTATCACAGAACTGGCGACTCTGCTGGGGACTTTTTTTTAGTGGGGTTACCTTAGGGTTTTAGATCACCTTTACATGCTTACCTTGATTTCTTGGATTTCTTTACTTTTTGGGTTCCTTGTTTGGGTTTGTTTTAAATCCTACACCCGGATTTGGGGACACCTTTTAGGTAAGTAGAAATAAACTGTGAGGGAACTATGCGGGGTATACCGACATGGTTGAAGCAGTGGCTACGTTAGTGCGACATATTTGTGGGTACCGGTAGCATTTCAGTTAATCAAAGAGAATACGGGGCCGATGAGTGATGTGATTAAGCACTAACAAACTCTTAGGACCTTACTTGACCATCTTGGCCTTTTTAGGGGTAGTGAGGTGACCGTCTTTGGTGCAGTCCGAAGTTGGTAGACACTCGATACTACACTCATTGAGGATTGTTTTCTTGGAATATTTTGGTCACCAGTAAAGTGGCTAAACCAAAACAATGAACACAGAAAATAATCCAGTGATATTGAGCACCTTAGAACCCGGTTACTATTTCTAGGACAGGTTGAGCCAACTAACTTCAAGAGGGTACTTACCTACAAACCCCATGCACGCCTAAACCTAAGGACTTGTCTGCTTTGTGTGAATATGATTACCTGTATATACACTTGCTTACTTTTGCATACCTGTACATAACATCATAACATCATACCATAGCATTTTCAATAACCATTTCAAGGATCTCGAGGGCCTTTGATGCAGGGTCACGTTGAACCAGACGTCTACCAAAGGGCAAGAGAATTCACTTTCCTCTAAACAAACTTCGTCAAAGATCAAGTACAACAAATTGAATCGAGGGCTATGACCCACTCGATATGGTAAGTTGATTCTTGTGAAAAGACTTCCACCGATACAAAGTTCTCCAATCAAAGATGTTGATCGAAGTTCAATCTCTAACATTTTCTTGTGTTTACCCCGCGAGATTCTTGAAAACATGCATCCACGTATCATGCATTGTATCATAACAGGTTTTCCTTTTCAGGTTTCCTTATTCTCCTACTGTTTATTTCAGTAGATATGGCTCTAGAGAGGATTGTCGAAGATATCCAGGCTCAAAACACTCAACTTCATGAAATGTTCTTGAACCTGTCCCAGGGGTAAGAAGAAGTGAAAGCTCTCCTCACAAGGGGCATGGTCCTAGGAAATCCAGGCGGCATCAGGAATGATCAATTAGAAGGGATACAAATTGAGTTGGCAACAATGAAGATCGAGATGATGGGACAACTGGTGGGCCAGATGGCTCTCATTCAAGACCTGGCTCAAAGACAAGAGGAGCTCAGGGTCCTCATCAACAAACTGCTTCAAGATAATCAAGTGGGGAAAACAACTAGGGTTGAAGATCAACTCATCATTCAACCTCCTTTGGGACAAGAAGACAAGGGAAAGGATCCCCAGCTTGCTTCAGGGTCACAAGCCCAACAACAACCTCGCCAGCGTCAACGGGGTAATCGGCGTAAGCAAAATACATCTGGAAGACATTTCACTGAGACCGACATACCATTATCTCTAATACTGGAACGCTTGTTGGAGGTCAATCTGACTGCTTTAAAGGATCCTCTTCGGAATCCCAATACCTCTGCTCCTGGCTATCACCCCAACGCATTTTGTGTATACCACTCCTATAGTCCTGGACATAACACCGACGACTGTTGGGCTTTGAAAAACAAAATCCAAGATTTGATTGACAGAGGAGTGCTGAAATTCATGCCGGATGGCGAGATGAAAATCTTCCGCTGAGAGTTCTCCACCTGAAATGACAAGTTCGAACTAAGAGACTTTTGTTTCATTTGAATTTTCAAGTTGTAATTTCTTTTGTTATTCAAATAATTATCTGTTGATGTCAAACTCTGTTTCATTAATGCATTGCATATGTTTGTCTTGAATTCATCCATTCGTTTTCACTATTCTTGACTTATGCTTCCTACTTTCTTTATGATATTTAACTCTTGCTAAAAGTTATAAGTCTTTAGAGGGAGGATGACGAAAACAATGTCATAATCTCATACAGTATGCTTTTGGACAGACCTTGCTAACGATGTACATGCGTTTCTTTCAAATCCTAAACACAGGAGTTATAAGGAAGATAATCCCTAGTCAACCCCTTCGAGCCAAAGAAGTAGAAGTTTTCTGTTTTAAACACAAAATTGAAACCTATAATCAAAGCTGGTGCGGGGTAGTCTCTCAGTTAATTCAAAATGCATGTTTAGTCGCAAACTCTCAGTTCGTAATACAGCGAACAACATCAAAATTTCCTTTAAAACCAAAGGACAGTGGTGGTTCCTTATCTCATAGGCAACCATTATCTCTCAGAAAAAAGAAAAGCCCACTAAGCCAAAACCTACGAAGGAGGCTTAAGAAAGTTGGGGCATCCCGCTGACTGTAATCTGGAAAACAGGAACAGTCAGGCAAAAATTAGGGATGACAAATCAAAAGAAAGAGGTCATTACAAAATCCTCAACAACATGAAAAATGTTGCAAAAAAAAATGAAGACTGCCTTCCAACAAAATCCAACTTGTGTGAACCATCACCAAAACGTCATTCCAGACTCATTTGGAGTTCAAATGCACAATTAACTGAGTTTAGGATTGAAGAACATCACGAAGAACGGGTGGGTACAAATATACTTTGAGCCTTTATCCTTTGTTTCTTAAATCATGGACCAAGCCACGTTAAAACCCTTCAAAATTCCTAATTGAAGCATGGGTTCGTTCGAAAGCATACTGTTACAAAAGGTATCCTGACTCCTGTAAGGCTTTGCTCTAAATCTTGAGCTGAATTTTTCCTATAAAAAGTTTTCTGCTAAAAACCCATTTTTCAAAACTTCGAGACAAGCATAAACTTTGCATTATTTGAATATCGTTGTTTGCACATGGTTATTTGTTTGACAGCGAAGAAATTCACACAGTGAATTTTCGAATGAACGAAAGCTCTCTTAGTGAATAAAATCACTTCAAGTAGGATGACACTCCCGTTGCAAAAATCTCCTATCAACAAAGGGGGACTTGGTATTGTCCAGTTAACCTGGGGAAGTCTAGTCAAGATTTCAATAAATCTCTCAAGTCCAGTTAACCTGGGGCAGTCCAGTCAAGATTTTAATAAATCTCTCAATTGCAGATTTACCTGGGGCAAGTCTCCATCACCATCACTTGGGGCATTAAAACGTCAATCTCATCAAAGGGTTACGTACAGTCCAAGTTTCCTGGCAATGCCACAAACATTTGATACTAGGGGCAGTGACAAATCTCTCTAAAATCTTTCTGAAAAGAAATTCAAGCATCCTCGAGAAGTTCATCACCTCTCTAGCAGACCAGCAGTCAAGGATTTATTTCCCCAACATTTGTCAAGGATTTATTCTCTAAAACAAATTACATTTCAACAACATTCAAAACATACTCAGATTGATCAACAGGTAAAGGCTATCATCACCTGTTGGAGTTATGATCATCGAAGATTCCTTCATCACCTATGGGAGTTATGATCGTCAAAGATTCCTTCATCACCTGTTAGAAGTAAAGGTCGTTAAAGATTCCTCCATCATCCAGTTCAGTCAAAGTTAATCCAAGACCCTCCCTGTTTTGGTCAGATCGACACTAAGACCTCCTTGATTCTTATTCCAGTGGAAGATATTCCAGGTTTTTGCTGTTTCAGAAAAATTTCTCAGCGATTTATTCTGATCTTTTCACTATCAGAGATGAAGAATCCAACTCTTTTCTCCCTCACCAGCTCGGGATTTATTTTCCCCAGCGAAAGGTCGTCTTGAAAGACATTACATATCTGTGCATTAGGACATCATGCAACGCAATCTCATTTATTTTGAGAACATCATTGTTTGATATATGCACTAACCTTTACCTTTCGAGAAAGGTACAATCAAATTCAAGCGACAAAGCTTTTCTTCAGTCGAATTATAGACAAGTTCCTAAATCTCGAGAAAGCTTTTACTTCAGTCGAGTTACGAACGAGTTCCTAAATCTCAACAGAAACAACCCACCAATAGAATAATGGACAAATGAAGGTCCTAAAATTCTGTTTCTCTCAAGAATGGAGATTCTCATCCTTGAAACCTCAGAAGATTGGTATACTCCCAAGCTCCTACCGTTAACAGAATGAAGATTCTCATCCTTAAAACCTCAGAAGATTGGCATACCCCCAAGCTCCTGATACCGTTAATAGAATGAAGATTCTCATCTTTGAAACCTCGGAAGATTGGTATACTCTCAAGCTCCTGATACCGTTAACAAAATAAAGATTCTCATCATTGAAACCTCAAAAGATTGGCATACTCCCAAGCTCCTGATACCGTTAACAGAATGAAGATTCTCATCCTTGAAACCTCAGAAAATTGGCATACTCCCAAGCTCCTGATACCATTACCAGAATGAAGATTATCATCCTTAAAACCCCAGTAGATTGGCATGCTCCCAACCTCCTGACCCAAACGCCTGAATGAAGATTCTCATTCTTGCTTCCCTAGTAGATTGGCATACACCTAACCTCTTGATATTCCCGACAGAATGAAGATTCTCATTCTCAAAGTGGCATTTAACTTGAATTCCTGATATTCCTGACAGAATGAAGATTCTCATTCTCAAAGTGGCATATAACTTAAACTCCTGATATTCCCGACAGAATGAAGATTCTCATTCTCAAAGTGGTATATAACCTGAATTCCTGACATTCCCGAGAGAATGAAGATTCTCATTCTCAAAGTGGCATATAACCTGAATTCCTGACATTCCTGACAGAATGAAGATTCTCATTCTCAAAGTGGCATATAACCTGAATTCCTGATATTCCCAACAGAATGAAGATTCTCATTCTCAAAGTGGCATACGACTTAACTTCTGAACTTCTTCCAAATAGGAATAAGCTTTTCCCAGAATCCCGGGCTTATTCTCCAGCAGGATAGCTACTCCACAACAGTATGGCTATTCCCCACAGAGTTCTTACTCCCAAACAAAATCAAGATTCTCATACTTGATTCTCCAGAGCTTTATTTACTCTCAGCATGAATTTATCAGAGTTTTTAATCCCCTGCAGATCGAAGATTCTCGTTCTTGGCTCCTCAATACAAATCCCCCTGGCAGAATGAAGATTCTCATTCTCAATTCTCCACAGAGTTTTCAGATATTCCCCAATGGAGTTCTCCTCAATCGACAAAGCAGGAATCCCCAGTAGATTGGCATACAACCCAAAATTCCTGATTTTCCCAGCAGGATAAAGGTTCTCCCCACATAGTTATTTCCCAGTAGAAGAAAGATTCTTGTTCTCACTTTTTCAAGTTGAAGCCTCCCAGGAGTTTCAATCCCCAACAGTGGTCCCAGGACTTCTCATTCTCAATGATTAAAGGATTTTCAATCCCCATCAGCAGTCAAGGATTTATTTTCCCCGACAGTGGTCAAAGATTTTATTATCTCTAGCTATCCAGGATTTATCTTCCTCGGCAAGACGGCTAATCAGCTTACACGCGCATTCATTGCATTCATATATCATAAACATTGACATAACACATATAGTGCATCACACATTACGTGCAACATAACCTTGTGTTTCAGCTAATATTTTACCCTTCGCAGGATAAGTTTAGCAAGCTTCAAACTTCAAAGAATCATGAAAACAGTTTACGGATGCTTCCATACACGGATGTTAATCCATCGCTCATTCAGATTCAACTTTTGAAAATAGTTTACGGATTCACCAAACACGGATGCTAATCTATTTCTTATTCAGGCCCCCAGCTCAGAGACGTTCCAGACCTGGATACCTTTCTGATACTCATTCTTTCGCCTACAACATATAGTTCAACAAATATCCTTGGATGGCATCTTTAAGCCCATCTCTGACAAGATTCTGTCACATCCCCAAATGGCATATTTAAGCCCATTCCCTCAACTATGCTTTGACGAGTGCAAATTTATGGGCACTCTAGTGTCCAATCCTCTTTTACCTTCGAGTCGCGAAAGGCAAACTTGCCAATCTAACTCTTCAGGTTCAAGAAGATTGAACAGGGGTAACTGTTGTACCCCAAATTTTTCCCTCCCTTTTTCACAAGAAATCACAACCCCAGGGTTTTCCCTGATTTTTTAGATTGGCTTGGGAATTGATCAAGCAGCCTTTCTTTGGCAACAAATCCGGAATTAGGGTTTTCGCTCACATTTCTCAGAAGAAACTGAATCCTCAAAAATTCAATTAGCTATTACATGTTTTCATGCTTGTTCAAATTTACTGATTGTTCTCAAAGCCTGATTATCTGGGATAAGAGCTGAGAGTTTTGTTTGGAATGTTAAGGCATCTTCTTTTTAGTGGAGTGAAAGGTTTTCCGGTTAATGGGATACTTTCTTGTTTATTATACAGCGTGTATGTTGGTCGGAATGCTGTCGCAAGTTATGAGATTGCAGAATTTTTAGGGATTGCTTGGATTTTAAGTTATCTGTATTGGAAATGATGGAATGCCGTTTCAGTTTATTTTTAATCAGGAATCTTAAATATAAAAGTGAAGAGGCAAAATTGAAAGATAGCTGACAGTAGAAATAATTCTTTTGGATAAAGACTCTTTTATTCATTTTTCAAATATTGTTACAAAAGAATAATATATTATTTTTTTAATATTGTAAGTTTTACAACTTATAGTATTTTAAAAGAAATAAATATTTACAATAAATTAAAAAAGAGCCTATCTAATCTAAGCCTAAATCTTCTAAAGCTTCAATACTCCCATGCTTAAGGTATTTGGTTTCTACTGCTTCCTCTATCGTCCAATTGGTACGCACCTGTAAAAGAAGAAAGAAAAGAAATTAGCACAGTTAATTGAAAAGAATTTTCAAGAAGAAAAGGAAGAAAGAAAATCATCACTAAAGTTTGCAGGCTGGAATCAGAATGCTATTTGTTCATCATGTTTTATTTTCCTCTTTGCAAATCACAAGAAGATTGCTCTTCTTGGTTCACAAAGAGAAAAGTAAAAGATATAAAATGTAAGCATACAATTGGTTCAAATGCAAAAAACATGGGCCATGCTATACAAAGCGACATCTAAAGCAAACTATGCCAAAACTGAATATCAAACTACAGTAACCAAACATGGCAAGCTAACTAAACATGGCAAACCAAAACTGAATGCAAAATTGTCAAGTAAGCCAACTAGCAAAAGTACACAATGCAGAAAGTATAACAGTACAGCAGAAAAATGCAGCAGGTAAATCCAATTGACAAGCCAAGAGCTTGTCCTAGCCATCATCATTTTCCATCCTCGACAAACTTTTCAGAAAAATATAATATAATAAGCAAAAGTGTTTATTTGAGAGAGAGAGAAAGAGAGGACCTTTAGTGAAAAGTTTTGCAGTTTGGCTAAGGCAGGCTGGCATAAACAAGTCAAATAACAAAAAAAGATATATAACAGTCTAGCATCAAACACAGAGAAGAGGATAAAAAGAGCTAAGTCTGAAACTCAAAGCTCCCCAACCTGCATAGCTTGCTGAACTGAACAAGTTCAACAAACTACAAACTACAAACCTGTAAAACCAAAACTGTTAAACCAAACTGCAAGCTCAACACAAACAGCCAAGCTTTCCCAAAACCTGCATTCCAAAACTGCAAATCAAACCTGCAGTCCAAAACTGCAAATCAAACCTGCTAAACACCTGCATAGCAAGCAAGCCCAAACAAATTCCCAACCAGCTTGTCCAAACCTGTCAAACCAAACTAAAGAACCAACAAGTTGCATCAAAACTTGCTTACACAAATCTGCAGTTTCAAAACTGCAAAACAAAATCAACCAGCCAAAGATACAACAACAAACCTGGAGTTTCCAAACTACAAATCAAACATTCCTAAACTGCAACCAAACTACAAATTCAACCACAAACCAAACTCCAAACCTGTTTGGCCAAAACTTCATAAACTGTAAACCCAATCTAACTATCACCACCAATATTCAAGGTAGAGCATCAACAAAAAATCACAAACTTCATCAACAAAATCAAGCAAAAACAAGTTTCAGAACACCTTTCATCATTAACAAGCCAAGAAAGAGGAAGAGGTTCAGAAGAAAATCAAAAACAAAAGTTTCAGAATCACATCATCCTCAACAATCAACAAATAACAGGTTCTCAGAATCACATCATCATCATACCATCAATAGTCTATATCAGAGAGGGAGGAAAGAGTTTTGGAAGCAAAAAAGCACAAGTTTTCATAACATCTCATCATCAAACAGCATATTCAAAAACAACAGAGTTTCAAAAACTTCAACAACAAATTTCAGAACCCTTGTCAACCACAAAAACAACAGTTTCAGAGTGGTGCTCATCATTAACATACAAAGAGAAAGGAAGAGTTTTCAGAAGCGAAGCCAACTTTGTTTCAGAATCAAGATCATCATCAACATCAACAATAGTTTCAAAACAAGTTTCAGAAACCAAGTTCATCAACAACAAAGAACAAACAGTTCTCAGAAAATCATCATCATCAAACAAATCAAAAGAATAACAAAAAAAATACCAGAAACGTGTTCATCTCATCTTGCTCTGCTCCGGCCACCAGGAACGCTGCCACCAACTCCCATCTCTCTCCCTCTATCTTTTTTTTCAGAAACAAAACGCTCAAGGTATGTTTTCTCAACCCCTTTATTGCATCATATTCATAAACATCTTAGGTTAAAGAACTAAACATGCAAGCAAACATAAAATAAATGCAAGCAAACTGTAAAAACCCTAAAGACAAGAAATGAACCATACCGTTTGAAGCAAAGGCCTTGGATTGTCGTGAAGAGGTGAGAGAGTTAGGGTGGCGCTCCGGCAACCTGGGGGGTTTGAGGAAGAATCAGAAGCGCATGTGGATGAGAAAGATGAAAACGAAGAAGAAGAATGAGAGAAACGGCGCCGTTGTAGCCAAAACGTACAAACCCTAATTCTGAAGACCCAAATGCCAAACCCTAACAAAATTGTGAAAAAACTGGATAATGGGCCTGTCCGCCCCAGGCATAACTTAAGCCCATGTTTTTTCTTGTTAACATGCACCCCTCTCCCTTTGCATTCTGTCCATTTTCCCTTTGGGCCTAGCATCCATACCAATTTCCTTAAGCCCATCTTCCCCTTTTTTTAATTTTATTTCTTTTGATTGAACTAATATTTTTTTTTAATTATTTTCATTCTAATTGTTTTCTTTCCTTTTGTTAATAATAAATCAAACAATAGATTAAATTTTATTTTGATTTTCTCAATATAGTTTTTTTTAATAGTTGTTACATTTAATAAAAAATACAAAGAATAATAGAGGTTTTATTTAATTAAATTTTTCTTCTTTTTTTAAAAACCTTTTTATTTTACATAATTAATAAAACCCATGCAAATAATAATATAACTTTTAATCTTTCTTTTAGAATAGATTTTTATTTGTAAATAAATACATGCATCTCATAATTTACTGATTTTCCTCATTTTTATAATTTGTTATATTTTTGCACTAAATTGCGACAATTCGATTTGGTTGTAACACTTGATATGTGGATATTGTTATCTTTGAGACACTCATCCCCATTTGTAAATAATTGTACCCCCATCCCCGGATACTCTTTTGTAATAACTTAGACTTTAAATTCTCGCACTTAACGCTTTCAATTATGCCATGATTAGAGAATTAGGGTTTGTATGACAAAATCAAATTAACAAATAGATGACCTAATACAAGAATAAATGCATGAAAATCAATACACAATTCACACTTGCACCTCTAGGGTAACCTCGCTTGTTGCCTCGGAAAATGCAATCATGTCCCTCGATTATGAGACACTCTAGCAAATGCCCCTTCGATAAACAAAGATCGTAGTCCCTCGATGACCCTCGATGTTGCCTCCAATAAAACGATCTCGTCCCTTACAAAATTGCTAGAGCGTCTCACAAGTTTGCTTTCAATGATTGTATGCGATTACCCGCGCCTGTCCCGTTTAACATCCTAACACAAGGTTGTTCACCAAATGAAATGGTGAAATAACATTCTCAAAAGGGTTAAAAACATAAGAAATATCTTTGAGTAAAATAGGGTAGACAACTCTTAGTTACTAAATCAAAAGCTTGCAAAAACATCCTTGCCATTTTCAAACACACTCCACAACACAATTTCAAAACAAACTTTCAAAACATTGAAATATCTTTTCAAAAAGACACACACCTTTGTATATATTCAAACAAAGAATCATTACAAAGGTTTCCTAGAAAAAGCCTCTTTTTCAAAGCATTTTCAAAACCACACACAAAGCACCATTACAAACAATTTCAAAAGCAAAGCAAATGATCTAAGCAAGTAACTAAGAGCCCATGGAAAACCATGGATGAAAAGGGTGCTAGCACCTTCCCTTTTCATAATCTACCCCCCGAACTCAAGAAAACATCTCAAAGGTCTTTCCTGTGCTTTTTTACCTTTCCTTTTGGATAAAGTAAAAGTCGGTGGCGACTCTTGCTAAACCGAAACATTTGCGAACACAAACGCGAAACCACAAGTCAGTTCTCCCACCGTATCACACCCACATAGAGAAAGGCCATAGGGGAGAAAATCACATTGATAAGTGTCGGAGGCACATGGACCTTATCTGCATAAACTTGGCATTTTTGGCACTTCTTTGCAAATTTGTAACAGTCATATTCCATTGTCAACCAGTAATAACTTGCCCTTAGCATCTTTTTAGCCATCGAATGTCCATTAGCATGAGAAACAAATGAACCCTCATGAATCTGATGCATCAACATGTCTGCTTCGTGTCTATCCACGCATCTGAGAAAGACCATGTCATAATTTCTCTTGTATAACACATTTTCACTGAGGAAGAAACTGCCTGCCAACCTTATCAATGTCTTTCTATCTTTATTCGATGCACCAATCGGGTATTCCTGAGTCTAAAGAAAATGCTTGATATCATAATACCAAGGTTTTTCATCTGCTACCTGCTCTGTCTAAAACACATGAGCGGGCCTATCCAGACGTCGAACTGTAATTCGGGGTATACCATTCCAAGTATTCACTTGGTACATGGAAGCCAGAGTTTCCAGAGCATCCGCCATTGATTTTCATCTCTAGGGATGTGATGGAATTCAACTTTATTGAAGAAGGGTAATAATCTTCTTGCATAGTCTTTGTAAGGGATCAAGCCAGGGTGACGAGTGTCCCATTCTCCTTTAATTTGATTTATTACCAAAGCTGAATCACCATACACATCTAGAATTTTGATTCTGAGATCAATAGCTTCCTCAAGACACATGATGCAAGCCTCATATTCTGCCATATTATTAGTGCAATCGAATGTTAACCTTGCAGTAAAAGGAATGTGCGATCCATGAGGAGTGACAATCACAGCACCAATTCCTTTACCATAAGCATTCATCGCTCCATCAAAAATCATACTCCAACGAGATTCAAGATCAGGGCCTTCCTCAGGCAATGGTTCATCAAAATCTTTCACTTTCAGGAACATCACGTCCTCATCGGGGAAATCATATTCTGCAGAATGATGATCTTCCACCGGTTGGTGAGCAAGGTAATCATCTAATACACTACTTTTAATAGCCTTTTGAGTGCGGTACTCGATATCATATTCAGATAACAACATCTTCCAGCGGGCAATTCTCCCAGTAAGAGCATGCTTTTCAAAAATATACTTGATTGGATCCATTTTTGAGATCAACCAAGTGGTATGATTCAACATATACTGCGGCAAACGCTTTTCTGTCCAGGCCAAAGCACAACATGTTTTTTTATAGTGGAATACCGTGACTCACAGTCAGTGAACTTTTTGCTGAGATAATAAATGGCAAACTCTTTCTTCCCTGTTTCATCCTGTTGTCCCAGAATACAACCCATAGATTTATCTAACACTGTTAGATACATAATCAACGGACTTCCTTCTACGGGAGGGAGCAAGATATGAGGTTCAAGCTGATATTCTTTAATACTCTCAAATTCCTTTTGACAGTCATCCATCCACATACAACCTTGATCTTTCTTTAACAACTTAAAGATCGGTTCACATGTTGTAGTCATGTGGGAAATAAATCTGGAAATATAATTCAAACGCCCGAGGAAACCTCTGACTTTCTTTTCAGTTCTTGGTGCTGACATTTCTTTAATTGCTTTGACTTTATCAGGGTCAACTTCAATTCCTTTCTGGCTAACAATGAAACCCAACAATTTCCCCGATCTAACACCGAAGGTGCATTTATTTGGATTCAATCGGAGATGATACTTCCTCAAACGCTGAAACAACTTCAACAAATCTTCTATATGCCCTTCTTCAGTGTGGGATTTGGAAATCATATCATAAACATATAATTCAATTTCTTTGTGCATTAGATCATAGAATAGGGTCGTCATAGCCCTCTGGTACGTTGCACCAGCGTTCTTCAACCCGAAGGGCATCACTCTGTAACAGATTGTTCCCCAAGGTGTGATAAACGATGTTTTATCCATGTCTTCTGGAGCCATTCTTATTTGATTATACCCAGAAAATCAGTCCATGAACGAGAATACTTTGAATTTTGCTGTGCTGTCCATTAACATGTCGATGTGAGGCAATGGAAAATCATCTTTTGGACAAGCTTTATTTAGATCTCTATAATATACGCGCATGCGGATTTTTCTGTCTTTTTTCGGTACTGGGACAATATTGGAAATACATTGAGGATACACTGACGTCACAAGAAAACCAGCATTAATCTGCTTTAGGACCTCCTTTTTTATTTTTAGTGCCATATTTGGGTGGGTTCTTCTCAACTTTTGTTTAACTGGCGGACACTCTGGCTTCAACGGAAAACGATGATCGGCAATATATGTATCTACACCAGGCATATCTTGATAAGACCAAGCAAAAATATCCACATACTCTTTCAACAACTCAATCAACCCTCTCTTCACATCAGGATGCAACAATGCTCCAATCATGACTTCCTTCGATCTTCTTCTGAACCCAAATTGATCACTTCCAAAGGCTCCTTATATGGTTGAATGGTATTTTCCTCGTGCTCAAGCAACCGTGAGACCTCTTCTGGAATCTCATCATAATCTTCTTCTTCAGCCTCTAACACAGGGCATTCAAAGTTTGGAGAGGGTGCATAGTCATTGTATTCAACGGGTTTTTTAATTAATCTGCACATATGATTTATGATTGCTTTTAGAAACTGACACATATAACAAGTGATCATGTAGATTAATTTTCAATTATTATTTATTTTGAAAGGTTTTTTTTATTTCCATTTCCCAAGAAAAAGCAGAAAATAAAGACATAATTTTGGAATCAAAAACAACTTTTATTAATGATCTTAAAAGTCATAGCAAACAGATAAGCCCTACAACATTAATACTTCCACCTTGGGCAGAGTGAAAGCTTTTCAAAAGAAAGAAACAAATTAACAAAACAAATTACTTTGAAACATGTATGCAAGAAGGAACATCAATGGTGACCCAGTTCTGAACTCGGACTCCATGTGTCACATAATTCGGTACTTCTTGCTCTGCTTCATCCTCTTCGACACCATTAATTCCAGAATCAATGGGATGGAGGTAGCCTCTATTGCGGAAAAAATCTTGATAACTGTTCATAGTAGACTTTGACTTCAAACCTTCGCCTTTACCAATCTTCAAAGAGAAACCCAAACCAGTTATGTTCTTGTTCACGGGTGGATCCACAAGTCATCCCCAAACTATATTATGACCATTGCACACAACCTGATGCGCGTCCTTCAGCGAAACCACATAATTCTCATTTCTCCTTATGTTGTCAATGGGTAGGGCTTGGAACTGGGTTCCAACAGCAGCCTCATCCGCTTCTACAATACTAAGAGGATAGATGGGATATCAACAACACCTGCTCCCCATTTATGATCACTACCTTCCCTTCACGCACAAACTTTAGCTTCTGATGCAGAGTTGAAGTGACAGCCCCTACTTCGTGTATCCATGGTCATCATAGAAAACAACTATATGCGGGAATAATGTCCATGACCTGGAAGGTTATCAGGAACAAATGTGGTCCTATATGGATGGGTAAGTCCACTTCACCGATGACAGATTTCCTCGACCCATCAAAACCCTTCACAATAATGCCACTTGGGCGCATAGGTGCTCCTTGATACTTTAACTTCATGAGAGTACTCCTCAGTATAACATTCAGCGCGGATCCATTATCAATTAGAACATTGGATAGTGAATCATTCTTGCAGTTCATAGATATGTGGAGGGCCAGGTTGTGATTCCTCCCTTCATCTGGTAACTCATCATCGCAGAAACTCAAGTTGTTACATGACATAATGTTTTCAATTACGCTGCTGAATTGATCTAATGGCATGTCACTCTCCACAAAAGCTTGGTCTAATACTCTCATCAATGATTCTCTATGAGCGGAGGAAATCATCAATAAAGCTAGGATGGATATCTTTGAAGGAGTCTACAGCAGCTGATCTACAATTTTGTAGTCGCTCATCTTAATTATCTTCAAAATAGCATCCACTTATTTCTCTAATGTAGCTCCACTATTCTCTCATGTAGCCTTCTTAGGCTCATCATTCTCAGCAATTTTATTTCCAACAACAACATCTCTTCGTACAACTGGCGCAAACATACAACCGCTACAGGTCACTCTGCTACTTTCAGCTATATTTCTAACTTCAGGTATTGGCTGGATGGGAACTTCCACCCCATCTTCTAAGATTGTAGCGTTGTATTTGTAAGGCACAACCTTATCTGATTTGTAGGGAATAGGACCTGGGAAACTAATTACCAATGGGGTAACAGCTGGTTTGCTATGGTACTCCACTTCAAGATGAGCGGGTGCACCAAAACAAGGCACAATGATGTTTACCCCTTCTTCAACACAATCAGACATCAAAAATTCATTTATGGAAAAAAATATTCATCTGAAGAGAAATACTCATCTGCAGAGGCATACTCTTCCTCTGACTCTTCTTCCATTAAACAAACTTCAACCATATCAATCTCATGATAATCATCTCTCTGACCTGTGATCTTGATAGTTCCATTGTCTAACAACAACTGAACACCCTCCCTCACAATAGAACATCCTCGGTGGTCTCGGCAACAAACTATGCAAGATCCATATTGGTGTTCCACCTGACCAGCAGTATGGTAGAAGGTAGCATGCAATTGCACGAGATCCTCATTCAAATACTCCATATCAAAAATTCTGAATTCACTAGGACATCCAAAAACCATATTCACTTCCTCTTCATACTCTTCCCTAGGCCTGATTATATGGATTAAACCCTCATCCATCATCTCCTGTAAATCAGCCTTTATCTTCTCGCAACCCTGTATGTCTGTGCTGCAAACAACACAACCGGCATGGTCATGCGTATAGTAGCTGAATTCACAGAGGTCTGCGTGCATTTTCACCAAATCTCCTCTAACCATATTAATGTCAAAAATCCAGAAGTCGCATGGACAACCGGCCACCATATTTACAACATTCACTACCCCATGCTTGGGTAGAGGATTATCCTTCACATTAGGTCCCGTGTCCTTGAAAGATAGAATTCCAGACTTAACCAACCTTTGCACTTTAGTCCTCAAAGGATAACAATTCTCAACCCTATGCCCTGGTGCTCCATGATGAAAAGCACACATTTGATCTGCTTTGTAATAACAAGGCAATGGTGATGGTACAGAGGGAGGTGGTCGTGTCTGGACCAACTTCTTTTGAATCAATGCTGGTGGTAGCTCTGCATAGCTCATGGGAATAGGGTCATAGTTCTCCCTTCTCTGATTATTCCCTTGGTTCCCCTGCTGGGACTTTCTTTGATAAGCAACGATAGTCGGAGTGGCACTCATTACAGGAGTAACTGAGGCGACTTGCTAGTGACGCTGATAATTCCTTCTAGGAGAGTTTACTTTCCTCTATTTTATAACAACATTTGCGTCCCCCTCTTTCTTCTTGGTAAACCCATAAGATGGCTTCTTCACACCTCCGGATCCTTCACTCTTCGTAAAACGGCCTTCTCTTACAGCCTCTTCTAGGCGGACACCCATTCCTACCATCTCTGCAAAATCACTTGGTGCGCTTGCTACCATCCTTTCGTAGTAGAAAGCGCCCAGCGTCTTCAGAAAAATATTAGTCATTTCTTTCTCTTCCATGGGAGGAATCACTTGGGCAGCTACCTCGCACCATCTCTGCACATACTCTTTGAACGATTCCCTGTCTTTCCTAACCATGGCCCTAAGTTGGTCACGGTCGGGCGCCATGTCCACATTGTACTTGTATTGTTTGATTAATGCTTCTCCCAAATCATTAAAAGTATGGATGTTGGCGTTGTCCAAGCTCATATAGCATTTCAACGTTGGGCCGGTCAAACTATCCTGAAAAAAGTGAATCAGCAGACGCTGATCATCGGTGTGGGTAGACATTCTTCTTACGTACATCACCAAGTGAGAACGAGGGCAAGTGTTGCCCTTGTAATTCTCAAATTCCGGGACCTTGAACTTAGCAAGTATCTTTGCATTCGGGACCAAACATAACTCATTCACATTCTTCCCAAATAGCTCTTTTCCCCTAAGAGCCTTCATCTCCCTTTGCATTCTATCAAACTGCTCTTCAAAATCATCCATTCTGTCATAAAGATCTAAGTCTTCACTTGGCAGAGGGAAAGGACGACACACATCTTCATTATCAAAAGGAACCAAATTCACCGAAGGAGGTGCAGCAGGAACAATATGCACCACAGGAGGTGCAGGAGTAACAACAGTGCGAACCACTAGAGCATCTTGAGGGCAAAGATTGAAACCTTCAGGTGCAAAATTCTCTGGCATTCCCCATGGATAACCTTGAGGCATACGGTTTTGAACAACAGCCGGAGTAGCGGATACAGGAACAGTTGGAACTTCAGCACTTGCCCTTGTTGGTTGAGGTTGAACACTCAATGCCTGATTTTGAGCAACCACCAGAGCTTCCATCAGAGTAGTCAAATTGGCCATGTCAGCCTTCAAAGCAGAAACTTCTTCGCGCAACTCCCGATTCTCCTGTTCTAAGTTGTCCATCTTCTTTTTGAAATTAGCCCGAGTGTTGTAGTGATGAGTAAGCTTGTTGAATGAAGTAAAGAAGCTAGGTAAGACACCTGGGTATGCATAACAAATGCAAGAAATATGTGCAATATGATGCATGATATGCAATGCACATGATTATTTTTACTTCATTATTTAATATTTCAAGGGATTTAAGATTTATAGACATATTGCAAACATCAAAGTAATAAAGCTTTTGAAATAATGAAAAAAATTTATTATAATAACTTCAAAATGGATTACAAGTTTCAATAATCCCAAGTACAAGATGAAAATAAAATCTAAAATCCTGAGAAAAGGAACTGATGGAGATCAATCTGTATGCTGGCGCTTCCCTGTGAGCCTGGCAATCTGATCCTTCAACCTCTGGTTTCATTCCACATGTCTGATGGCAACCTCCCTCCAATCACCTGGATCAGAAAGTGAGTAATCAACACCTGTTTGAGGCTTAGGGGAAAATAAATCCCCTTGCCTCTCCATAGACTCCACCGCTCGACTCTCAAGGATCTCGATTAAATTGTCTTTCTCCTTCAAGTCTGCTCTATAGGAACTCTCTAAAGTCTGGAACTTGTTCTTCCAAGCATCCCTTTCTTGTTGCATCCTAACCAAAGCAAGCTGCAACTCTTCTAGGTCATCTAATATGACATCTTCAACTGAATGGCTCTCGATCGGACCCACATAAGATATGGCTCCAATGAAATAGAACCCCTAGGTCCCAAATCCTTCGTACCCTTCTTATGAATGTGACGCCAGGCCTTCGCAATCTTCTCCCTAGATTCCCTGTGGTGTTCTCCTTCCTTCAGAAAGAAACTAATCAAATGAATACTGTTCAGTTTATCCCTCATCGGATAACCAAGTTGTCATCGTGCAAGAACATGGTTATAGTTAATTCCTCCCTTTGTACCAAGAAGAGGTACATTGGGGAAACTATCACAACTGTCAATAATCTCCACATCCTGGTAAGTTCGATGATACCAATCAATATCTGAGTGAGTAAGTGTCATGATCTTAGGAGCCCAATAGGGTTCCTTCTTGATATCCCAAAAAGCATCAGACTAAGGCATATGAGAGATGAACCACTGGTACAACAAAGGCGTGCAACAGATAATCATTCCCCCATGATAAGAATTCCAAAGATGAACAGAGTATTAAGCATCACCCAACAGTGTAGGAACTGGGTTTCCAATCATGAAGATCTTGATAGTGTTAATGTCGACAAGCTTGTCCACATTAGAAAATAAGAACAATCCGTAAGCAAGTAGAGAAAAGATGGCCTCAAAAGCAACTGTACTCTTCATTCTGGAAAAGTAACGAGCTTTCTCCAATAAGAACTGAGTTGGTAATCCTCCAATCCCTCCTTTATTAGTCATATGAGCTTCCACCTTGGACTTCCCCAGATGAATTAAAGAAGCAATCACACGATCGGTAACAGGTAAGTCCAATTGATAAGAATACTCCTCCAGTGTCGGCATCAACTGATAATCGAGAAAAGTAAAGCAGTGATACACCAGATCATAGAACTGAATCAAGGTCGAGAGAATACCCTCCTTCATCTTCAGCTTCATGAGAGGAATAATGGATCCATACTTCTTCCAAAAGTCTGCAGAACACTCGATCTCTGGAATTAGACTGACCAATTCATCTATCTTGGGATCCTTGAAACTGTATTTCCTGGTCTATCTCTTTTCAGAATCCATGGTTAAAAGTACCTGAGATATTCACAAATAGTCAACCTTTAAATCCCTTGAAATATTTTTTTCTTCAAAAGATGCTTATGAGTGCATGGATGCATGATGCAACAATCACACACAAGGTCACACATATAGGGGTCATAGGTTCAACGTCACGAGCATGAAGTCGAAGGTACTACCCATAAGGTGTTGGTCTAAAAAGTTATCACTTGCCGAACAAGGTTCTAGAGGTTCCCAGAGTCTACATCCTTCCTTCGGATATTACCAACTTCCTGATTAACTCGGTAATTAGTAATATTCTCAAGAAAGACTCATCCGAGCGTAGTATCGCATGACAACTATTTCCGGATTACTCCGTCATAGCTTCCTCACTACACCTAAAAGGCCAAGATGGGTTTGGTATTCTACGGTCCTCAGTTTCAGCAGGCTCCCAGGTCGAAAGCAGTACGTCTTCCCGATTACTCGGTAAACGAAACTACTGTCAAAGGGGCCTCCACTGAGTGGGGGATCTCATGCCTCCTTTTTTGGGATTACTCCCTCAAAGTTAACATGACTATACCGCCTGTCCTATCTTAAAGTTTTCCCAATTTTGGGTATAGGACTTATGAGTAATCACCAAGCACCCTGAAAACCAGGAAAATCCAAACAAACATATATACAAAACATAACACATAAACACAATAACACATATACATATATAAACAAAGATAGACTTAACCCACTTAGGGATGGACCAGCAAGAGGTCAATATTTCCCCAGAGAAGTCGCCATTTTTCTGTAGTGGTAGAAATGTTCAAGACTAAGCCATTGGATTGACTAGACTTTATACAAATAAAAATCAAAATCGCCACCACGCTTTATTGTTTCCAAAGGAATGGGAAAAGAGCGAATAACCCAAAAAGAGGGGGAAATATTCAAGGTAAGGGGGTTGGTTATGCAAAGGGAAGGTATTAGCACCATAAACATCTACGGTACTCCGCAGGAACCTCTTTGTAAAATCTGTATATTTTGGCTATAAAAAATGTGTTGTATATAAAATGGATGGTGGAGGTGAGAAGAGAATTATTTTTTATGATTTTTGCACCCGCCGCGGTTGCGAACCTTTAGTGCCTACATACCACCTTTCGTGCAATAGGGGATCAGGGTACACGTAGTTCCTTTTTTAAAAATTTGAAACACAAACGTGTTGGTTGATTTTAAGATATAAGACATCATCGTCATTGTCCGTGTGGAAAACATACTTACTACCCACAATCATGAGAAAGGAGAATTTGCATCATCTCAAAGTGGAGGATATGGCTTGGATATTAAAATCAACAATGCCTCACTCAACACCCAAGTGGAAAATATCCCACCTCACTACATATTGTAGAAGTATAGTTGTTTGCATCACTACAAGGATTGACAAGAGTCTAATCTTTTGAGAAAAGTTTAAAGATAAAAGCCAAAGTGGCAAAATGGTTTGAAATGAGATTGATTGACTTTTAGTCTTCGCACAAAAAATGTCAAGGTATTATTAAGTTGATTGAAGTTTATTGATGAAAATGTTTTGAAAATGCATGGACCTAAGTCCAAGTTTATTATGAAAGTGTTTCAAGCTTCAAAACAAGAAAGGTTTTCAAAAGGAGGGAGAAGATTTTTGAAATTAAAAAAAATGGGAGGAGAAGAAGAGACTATCCTAAATCATAAGGTAAAAGCTAAGGATAAGATCCATCTAACCAACAAGAAGCCAAAGTTTGACATTATGAGCCAAGATATAATTCCCATTCATTGGATTGAAACCAAGCAAGCAAAGATACTAGATCTCTTCAAGTGTATTAAGTCTTCACAAAAATTGGGCAGAGTAACGGCTGTATACGGGTGAATTCCAGATTACAAACAGAGGATGTAATCACAAAAACCTGCACACAAAAACAAACAAGCAACCCAATGTCTTGAGGTAAACCTCAAGAACTCCAGACAAAATAGTCAGATAATATCATAAGGTCTCCAAGATAGGCCAAGGTTTCTAATCCTAAGTCCAAGAAATAGTCCCATGCTCCATAATGCCAAGGATAGTAACCAAATAGTCCAAGTACCATTAAGAGTTTTTTAGGGTTTTTGTTGATTATAAAGTATATTAAGAAAAGAAACTAAAATCTCAAGTGAACAAAGTAAAAATGACAAGAAAATAAATGCTCAAATAAGCAAAGATGAAAATGGGATGAAATGTAAATGCTGAAAAATAAATAATACATAAAGCATAAAAAGAATAAAAGCACAAGATAAAACAAGTCAATAATTAGTGGTTAGTTGGATGACCATCTTGAAACTTGCATTTGGAACTCATTAGAGGATTGGTAGAACCAAAGCCTCCACACAATAAGTTGCATTTTCTTTTTGCCAAGTATATCATTCATTTGGAATTCTCACAAGTGTCATTTAATGATCAACGATGTTTAAGTGATCCGCGTTGACCAAAGGTGTTGTAGATCCATTAGAGGATTGGTAGAACCAAAGCTTCCACACAATTAATCTCATGGTTATTGGATCAAAGAGATCAAATTAACATACTTGGGCTTGCAATCATAAGTTTGGGCCACAAATGATCATTTATTCGAATCGGGACAAAATTTAGCGTTATGTTAAGCAATCGTAAGTGGACTTATATAGAAGTCGCACCTATTTTGAGGCCGGTCAATAGCAATCTATGCACCATTTGTTTTGAGACATGATATAGAGATCATGCTCCCACAACATTTAGTGCAATAAGAAGGGGATGAGATGAAGAGGATTAGGGGAAAAAGATGAATAAACTACTTTTGAATTAAAAATTTAATCAAACTATTGTTAAAATAATTCATCCATTTTGGTGGAGTTGAACTCAACACCCACGATCCAATGATGTTAATAAAGTCATGATCAAAAAATCAACTCAAGACAGCCATAAAATAATCACAAAATAATAATATATTTAATATATACATTAAAAGGGTTAAAAAATGTTTAGAAATAGAAAATAATGAGGAAAATATCAATTATGTTCAAATTAATCAAGAAATGAAAAATAAGGCCATAGAAAAATCAGAAATGGATCCAAATATTTTTTTAAAGATTTTGGTCATTTTTAAAAGTCAGAAACTATTTTTAAACTATTTAAAATTGCTAAAAAACATAAAATAGATCAAAAATAGTAAACCTCAACATAAAATTCCATAAAATTTTCAGAAAGTCAAAAATATGCAAAAGAATATTTATGAATTTTTTCAGAATTAAAAAATGTCAGAAAGTATTTTTTTAAGTAATTAAAAGAAAGCTAATAATAAAAAATATATAAAAAATACCAACTTTTAAAATAAAAATGTGAAAAAATATTCATGAGATCAGAAATAATTCAAAGTATTTTTGTGAATTTTTTCATAATTTTTGGATAAAAAATAAAAGAGTTATGAATTTTTGAAAATTTAATCAAATAAAATATAAAATCAGAAAATAAGAAAAAACCAAAAATATGTGGACCATCAGTTCATAGTCAAAACGCGTTAGTAAGCTAATCCAATGGACCAGATGCGTTGTGCTTGATATGGACCTTAGTGAAACACACATGTGATCAAAAAAGGGCAACCAATGAAATTAAAACGCTTGGCACACTATCATTGGCTGAGACGAGACATGTCATCATCTTCAACCTCCAGACACCCTGCAATGGGGATTTTGTGAGATCCTTCAAATGGAAAAATTAGGATCCCTGGCTAGCATCATTGAACTCGTCTCTTCAAGAAGATTCTAACACAACCATCGCGCCAAATTTATATAAGGTATGGAGAGAGATATGAATCAAAAACTCAGAAAATAGCGAGCACCTTCAATTTGAGATTTCTATCTCAATTCTCAATGGATTTAAATTGTAAGCAGCATTAGAATCATACAAAGGAGTAGAATATATTAGTGCTTGATTTTGACCTAAATGGTGGAGAATTCTACCTTTTCGAAGTTCAATGAGAAGCTCTAAAACTGGACTTCTGTAGCTTGAATTATGGGTCATTTTGATTGGTTTAAGTGCTGGAGATTTTGTATGAAGCTCAAGGATGATGAATGTGAAAAGAATTTTGGAAAAGGAAGCTTAAATTTAAAAAACTGTATTCAAAAAAAGTGGGTTCGTGTGAGGCTTTGGCAGGGTGTTCTTGGCTCTCTAAGCTTGGGAAAATGGATGGGGGATGACCCTCTATTTATATGGAAGTGAATGGGAATGAAAAATTGAAGAAATAAGGAAGTTTTGAGGGAAATCGGGTGGGTCTGCATCATGAAGAAAGTGTGACTCAATTTTGATCAAAACTCAGCTAAATCGTGTGTTTCATGATGCTAAACACTTTTGGGAAGTTGCTAATCATGATTAGAAGAAAAAAACGCGTGGAAAACTTGGGATTAGAACCCAAAACAAAGATTTCAAAATCCTGACTTTATGAAAAATTCAGTTTCAAGTTACCAAATTCAAATCCATGGCATTTCCAAATCAAGGGGTCTTAAAGGCATAATTCTTGATGCTTTGGAAAGATGAGGTTACAAGATTTGCAATGGAAAAAGAATGGAATCAAGTGGATGCTCGAGCTGAAAGTTACATGGAGTCAAAGTTGAAGAAAAAGAGTTGACTTTCCATACTTAGAAATATTTCAAATTCTTTTTTAAAAATGACCTATAATATTTTGTATCCAAACATGGCCTTCCACTTAGAATTTTATCTTGACCAAAAAATATGGAATGAAGTAGACCTCTTGAATTACATTTTCAAATTTGAACCACCCAAAATCTCCAAATATTGAGCAAGTTATGAGTTGTTGAAGTTGGCCAAAAATCATGAAATGACTTATAATCTTTTGCATTCTTAAGGCAACTTCCATCCATTTTCTCACTTTGCACATAAAAAAAGGCAAACGTTACAAATCCTCAAGATCATCATAGAAAAATAATGGACTCAAGGTGATAAAAATTGACCAAGTTATGACTATTTGAAGTCACATATGGAAAATTGGAGATTCATCTAGATGACTTGTAATCTTTCTTCTTCACCAAGTTCCTTCCACATGAAAACACCTTAGAACTTTTGAAGTGATTTGTTGGTAACTCTTTAAAGAGAAATATGTATTTGGAATCACTCAAAAATACCAAAAGGTGAGCAAGATATGCTCCTTTGAAGTTCAAAACACTAGCCTCTAGATTAAGAGAATGCTTTGAGGAACTTTGACCAGTTTGAACAAACTTCTTGTGACAATATTCTTTCTTTGTGAATAGAAGTTATTGAGGATGATGATGAGTACTCATAGCCACTAAAAACACTTCCATATCTTGAAATTTGAGAAAAATGTGCTCTTGTGACCAATAGGAACAAGACCTTGTCCAATCATGACAACTTCTTCACTCAACCCCTTGTACTTTTGAATCAAATTTGGTAACTTTGAAATATGTTGAACCAAAGTAAGCCTTGTCATGCCATTTTCTTCCAAAACGACTCCAATAGTGAAGTTTGAACTCCTCAAGCTATGTTGACTAGGGCATGGAAATAAACTCATGAACCGATGAAGCAACTTGCTAAACCTCATAGCCTTTACCTACATTATTAAGAAGTAAGGCAAACCAACATTGAATTTTATTAAAAAAAGAAAAATCAAAGCAAAATATTCATGATCACAAAAAAAAACAAGTCAAGGTGCTTGGTAACTCCTAAAAAAGAGCAAAGCTAAATGATAGGGAGAAGAACCAAAAGTCCTAATGTGATCTTGTTGTGATTGAATCAACATGGTATGATGAACGGATCTTAGGGGAAAAAATTTGGGTACAACACTATGGCATAGATGTTTGGCTCATGTCAACTTTGATTTACTTATTAAAAATAGTTACAAAACATTTAGTAATTGGTCTACCAAAAATGAATTTTTCAAAAGACCATATATGTGATGCATGTCAAAATGGTAAGCAAGCAAGGGCCTCTTTTGAATCAAAGAATTTTGTTTCAACATTGAGACCACTTGAGCTCCTTCACGTGGACTTATTTGGTCACTCGCGGACTAAAACCATAGGTATAAATTATTGTGGTCTTGTAATTATAGACGATTACTCAAGGTTTTGTTGGACTATCTTCTTACATATCAAAGATGAAATGTTCTCGGCTTTTACACGCTTCGCCAAGTTAGCTCAAAACAAATTAAATTAAAAAATTATTGCCATTCAAAGTGATCATGGAGGTGAGTTTGAGAATTCATCTCTTTGAATAATATTGTGATAAATTTGGAATTGAACATAAGTTTTCAGTTGTTAGAACTCCACAATAGAATGGTGTTGTGGAGCGTAAAAATCACGTTTTAGCGGAGTTGACAAGAACAATGCTCAATGATTGTAGTCTACCAAAATACTTTTGGGCCGATGTCGTTAGAACTACATGTTGTGTCTTAAATAGGATTCTTATCCGTCCCATTCTTGAAAAAACTCCCTATTAACTTTTAAAGGATAGAAAACCAAATTTATCCCATCTTCATGTCTTTGGTTGTAAATGTTTTGTTTTAAATAATGGCAAAGATAATTTTTGAAAATTTGACGCGAAAGCCAATAAAGGAATTTTTCTTGGATACTCTCAATCTAGAAAAGCATATAGATTTTATAATAAAATAATTACTTATTATTGAGGAGTAGGTCCATATTACTTTTGATTAGACTTCCCCAAATAGTATTGGGAAAGGTAGTTCTTTTCATGGTGTAGGTGAATCTACGGAAGATACGCTCAAGGACACCGACAAAGGAGTTGATCAACCTAAATCAGTAGAAATTGAGAAGATAAATATGACAACCAAGAAAATAAGGATGAAAGTAACGAAGAAAATTATGGTCTTCCATTGGGGTGGAGAACCTCCAAGGATCATCCAATTGACAACATTATTAGTGATATAACCAAAGGGGTAACTACTCACTTTAAGATAAGTAATTTTTGTTATCATCATGCATATATATCACAAGTTGAAACTAAAAAATATAAACATGCTTTACTTGATGAGCATTGGCTTATGGCAATGTAAGAAGAATTGAATCAATTTGAAAGAAATTACGTTTGGGATCTTGTTCCTCATTCACAAAATCCTCAAATTATAGGCACTCGATGGGTAATTAGTGTTATTTCTCTGAAATTATGGTTTGCTTACATTTTGGTAAAACCATTTTAGTAGCAACATGTTAAACAAGATGCTTCAACATTCTGTTTCAACATGTCGAGTAAGATGTTCCTACAAGGAGATAAGACATGGCGTTTGCAGTAAGCTGACAGTGTGAATCCGTTGATTTGTAGCTATTGAATATTCAGAGAATATTCAGTTAGCTTATGTGGCATCCAAGATTGATTGGTAAGAATATTCTTTGATTGGTTTTTCGAAGATTTGATAAGTTTATAAATATGGAGATTTATTAGGAAACTAATCATTGAAGACGTATTTTCTTGGAGGAATTTTTGCAGACTTTGTGCAACCTAACTGTTGTGGTTTTGAAGCCTAACTCAGTCTAGAATAAAGTTATAAATAGACTTGTGTGTACCTAGTACTAGGTAGAACTTACATATGTGTTTTTAGGGTTGTAGAATCCTAATTTTGTGAGCCTCTCTAATATCATCTTGATAGAAGAGTAGGACTATTTTGTTGGGTTGTAAGTTCTCTTTTTATATGTTCATAAGCTTTTAAGCATTGAACATATTGTTTGTCAATTCTAATAAGATTTTAAGAATTGATTCTTGTGTGTTTTGGAAGTACAGCTTCTGGTTGGTTTTTGTTCTCTACTCGTGTTTAGAGTTTCCTCCTATTGTTGAGTGTAATTGAAGAGGGACTTGAGGAGGGCCTAATACCTAGGTGTGTCTTAGGTAGAAGTTAAGAAAATGGTAGTGATTAAGTGCATATACTGTAAACTGGAGTTTCGTTGTAAGGTCTGAAAATTGATATTATCTAGTTGATTTCGTCTCTGGCTTGGTAGACTCAGAGTAAGAAAGTTGTTCCGAACTGGGTAAACATATCTTGTGTTATTTACTTTTAGCACTGCTATTTTTACTTATACATGTTGTTGTTATGTATGAAGTAGGATACGGTGTCTCGACATCTCGTTGAACATTCAGGATCTGATAGCCAGAATTTCAATTGGTATTAGAGCAAGTATCCTTCTCTGACTCTAGGTGAGATTCAGGGAAGATACTTTCTGGTGCAATGGACAAAGATGGAGGAATTATGGTTAAAATACATATTCTTAATGGTGCCAACTATGACAGTTGGAAAACCCTATATGGAAATGTTCATAAAATCTCTAGGCAACAAGGCCTGGAAAAATATTGTCAAAGGATGGGAACCACCAAAGGTTACTGATGCAGAAGGAAAGGCGATCGAGGTGTTCAAACCTGAAGTGGAATGGAATGATGCTGAGGAATTATCAGCTCAAGGGAACTCTAAAGCATTTAATGCCATATTCAATGGTGTTGATAAAAAGTATCTTTAAACTTATAAATAATTGTAAACTTGCAAAATTTTCATGGGAGACCCTATGGAAGGTTCATGAAGGAAATTCTAAGGTAAAGATGTCGAAACTTCAACTTCTCTCCACTAAATTTGAGAACTAGAAAGTGAAGGAGGATGAATGTATTCAGGATTTTCACATGGTTGTTCTAGACATTGTTAATGAATCGTAAAACCTAGGGGAAAAGATACCAGAGGATAAGTGATTAGAAAAATGCTCAAATCTCTTCCTAAGAGGTTTGACATGAAGGTGATTGCCATTGAATAATCCCATGACATAAGTATTATGACTGTGGATGAAATTGTAAGCTCCCTTAATACATTTGAATCTGCCATAAATGAATGGTCTGAGAATAAGAAGAGTATAACCTTTACATCCAGTACTGAAGACTCAGAGGACTGTGATGAGCTGAACTTAGAAGGGGTTTATGAACAACTTGTGTTACTAAGAAGAAATTTCAACAAGTTGTTGAGGAAGTATAAGTCAAATGTCAAGAACATGTCATTCGACCTTAACAAATACTAGGACAATGGAGGAAGGTCCAGGTTTTGAAAAGGGAAAATTCCAGATAAAGAAGTCTGGTGCTATGAATGTGAAGGATTTGGACACATAAAATCTGAGTGTGCTACCTTCCTCAAGAAACAGAAAAAAGGTTTATCCGTGTCATGGTCAGAGGAAGACTCTAAAAGTAATCATGGAGAAGAATTGAATGTTTTGGATGGAATTTATGGGTCTAATGAAGAATCATATGAAGAACTTACTTTTGAGGAATTGGCTACTTCCTACATAGAGTTGTGTATCAAAAGTGAAGAAGTTTGTCAACAAGGAGAGGTGAAAAAGATAACCATAGCTCAACTACAGGCTGAGAAAGATAAGCATGTATATATCATCTCTAATCTTGAAGAAAAGGTTATGTTGCTCGATTCAAAACTGGACCATATGACAAAAACTATGTGAATGCTGAATAATGGTTCTGATGTTCTGGATAAAATTCTTGAATCGGGGAGAAATGATGGAGATGTTGGAGGTCTTGGTTATAACGGACTTGGCATGAAAAACAAATAAATAATGTCTGGAGTGAAGTTTGTACCTTCACAAAAAGAACAAGAAAAAAGGATGTCTGAGAACTTGTCGCAACATTAACAAAGACATCAAGTCAAGCATAGAGAAGAAAAAAATCAGAGATGGAGATGCTACTGTTATGGTGTTATTGGTGATAAGAAATCCTACTATTTTAAATTACATGGTTATCCCAAATTGAACTCACAACCTGGCAGAAGACAGACTGGAGTCAACACAAAGAAAAAGTGGATTCCCAAAAAGAGCTCATCTAAAGAACCTACCCGCACATCTTTGAAAATTTCAGCTGGAGAACCTTGGTACTTTTACAGTGGCTGTTCAAGACACATGACAAGCATCATGAAATTTTTGGTGGAAATCAAACCATCCTTTATCAAAATTGTGACTTATGGAGATGGATCTCAAGGAAGGGTAATAGGCGTGGGAAAACTGGATTATACGGGGAAACCTAGTATTGAGGAGGTGTTGTTTGAAGAAAGGATATCTTCTAATCTAATAAGTATAAGTCAGTTGTGTGATGAAGGCTTTAAAGTTAACTTTTCAAACGTTGAATGTCTGATATTAAATGAGAAGAATGAGGTCATTATAAAGGGTATAAGATCAACTCATAATTGTTACTTGTGGAGCTCAGAGGAAGCAAAATGCTCAGCAACATGCCTAAGGGCCAAGAAAGCTAGGAAAAGAAGTGTGAAATCAAAACATATCATTCTTGATCACAAAGTTACACATATGTGTCAAGACATCGTATTGTGACAACATGGGAATAACCATAGGTGGTGACTGCACTATTCTACAAGGTTGGATTAATTCCAAAAATAGTAAGTCACATGGTACGAAGGATCAGCCCAAAAAGAGAGACTTGAGTTTTGAATGTGCAAACATAAAAAAAAATATAAGTATGTGAGCAAGGGAAATTCAACTATTTGTGTGGGCTAAATAGTTCTTCAAATTTTATAATTCCAAAGACTATGTTAAGTAACCAAAAGGATTTCTTGATCCTTCATTTCTAGATCATGTGTTCAGATTGAAGAAGGCCCTGTACGGATTGAAACAAGCTCCAAGAGCTTGGTATGAAAGATTGACTAAATTTCTAGTCAGTCATGGATACAGAAAGGGTGGAATTGACAAGACTCTCTTTGTAAAAGATGAAGTTGGATATCTATTGATAGCTCACATCTATGTGGATGACATTGTTTTTGGAAGAATGTCGAATGATGTGATCCAACATTTTGTCAGATAGATGCAATCTGAATTTGAAATAAGCTTGGTAGGTGAATTGACTTACTTCCTTGGGTTGCAAGTCAAGCTGATGGAAGATTCCAACTTTCTCTGTTAGAGAAAATATGCCAGAAATATTGTGAATAAGTTTGGATTGGAAAACGCCAACCACAAAAGAACTCCAGCTCCTACACACCTGAAGCCATCCAAATATGAAAAGGGAGTTAGTGTTGATCAAAGTCTATATATAAGCATGATTGGTAGCCTTCTATATCTTATTACTAGTAGACCAGACATCACATTTTCTGTTGGAGTATGTGCAAGATATCAAGCTAAACCTAAGATAAGTCACATTAATCAAGTAAAGAGGATTTTGAAGTATGTGAATGGAACATGTGACTATGGTATGTTGTACTCTCATGATACAAATTCTTTTATGGTGGGATTTTGTGATGTTGATTGGGCTAAAAGTGCTGATGATAAAAAGAGTACCTCTGGAGGATGTTTCTTTATGGGAAACAACTTGATTTCTTGGTTCAGTAAAAAGCAAAACTGTTTTTCTCTTTCTACTGCTGAAGCTGAGTACATTGCAGCAGGAAGCAGTTGTTCTCAACTGGTGTGGATGAACCAAATTTTTTCTAAATACAATGTCACACAAGATGCTATGACATTGTTTTACGACAAATTGAGTGCTATAAATATTTCCAAAAATTCTATTCAGCATAGTAGGACCAAGCACATTGACATAAGACATCACTACTCCAGAGAACCTGTGGAGGAAAATGTCATTAAAATTGAGCATGTAAAAACTGAGAAACAAATTGCTGATATCTTTACAAATGCTCTTGATACTGCTCAGTTCAAGAACTTAAGGAGGAGACTTGGGATCTGTGTTTATGAAGAGCTATAGCAATTACTGTTGGTGTTGTATCTTGTGTTAAGGTTTCTGAGTATGGTGATGCACCTAATGAATTTTCTGCATGTACTTTCGGGGAAAAGGAAGATGCTCATGCATGACAGGTGGTCATGGGATTTTGCTTGGATCTATCTTGTGATCCTATTTATTTTGGTTAATGATTATGTAAGGGCTAAATTCCCAGGATATTTTTAAATTTTTGCACCCTGAATCTATAACGTTAGGTGCTTAAATTTTTTTTGTGGTAATATTGTCTACTTGCCATTGTCACATTATGACTACAAAGGAGGAGGAGTATGATACTAAGCGTGTTAAAGGTGGAACTTTGGCACTTACTAAGGGGGAGAATTTTCTAATTCTCTGTTTGTGATAGCAGGTTTCAGGGGGAGTTCCTGCTTGTTTATGAAAAAAAGGTGTCAGATATGATGTCTTGACATCATGGTGGGAGAACTAAGTGTTCTCTATTTTTGCAGCTTTGTTACTAGATCAACTAACTATTAACTATGTGTATAAGTTGTGTGCCTATATTTTCTATGTTGCTAACTTTGCATGTTTATTTTTTCTGTTGTTGTACCTCTGATGTGTATGTTTGATTTATTTTCAAACATATCTTTTTGGTGAAAGGATTGTTTATGTGTTTTAGCCAAAATGTGCCAAAATGTGTTTTGTGGCGTCAAAGATTGATTGGTCAGAATATTCTTTAATTGGTTTTTTGAAGATTTCATCAGTTTCTAAATATGGAGATTTATCAGGAAACTAATGATTGAAGACCTATTTTCTTGGAGGACTTTTTGCAGACTTTGTGCAGCCTTACTACCGCGGTTTTAAAACCCAACACAGTCTAGAATAAAGTTATAAATAGATTGCTCTATACCTAGTATTAGGTAGAACTTACGTGTGTGTTTTTAGGGTTGTAGAATCCTTATTCATTGAGCCTCTCTAATATCATCTTGGTAGAAGAGTAGAATTGTTTTGTTAGGTTGTAAGTTCTCTTTTTAGATGTTCATAATCTTTTAAGCATTGAACGTATTATGGGCCAAGTCTCATAAGCTTTTAAGCATTGAGTCTTGTGTGGTTTGAAGTATAGCTTCTGGTTGGTTTTTGTTTTCTAGTTGTGTTTAGAGTTTGCTCCAATTATTGAGTGTAATTGAAGAGGGATTTAAAGTAGGGCCTCATACCTAGGTGTATCTTAGGTAGAATTTAAGCAAAGGGTAGTGATTAAGTTCTTAGACTGTAAATTGGTGGTTTTCTGTAAGTTCTACAAATTGATACTATCAAGTTGATTTCGTCCTTGGCTTGGTAGCCCCCAGAGTAAAAAAGTTGTTTCGAACTGGTTAAACATATCCTGTGTTATTTACTTTCACCACTTCTATTTTTGTTTATACATCTTATTGTTGTGTGTGAAGTCGAATCCGGTGTCTCAACATCTTGTAGGACATCCGGGATCTGATAACCAGAATTTCATTTAGGAATATACTTGATGAACATGGTGTGATAACAATATATAAGGCCCTTCTTATGGTTCAAGTCTATAATCAAGAGGACGACATTGATTATATGGAGACTTATGCTTCGGTTGCCCGACTTGAGGATATACACCTTTTTTTAGCTTATGCATGTTCAAAGAAATTCAAATTATATCAAATGGACATAAAAAGTGCATTCCTTAACGGAAGCATAAGTGAGGAAGTGTATGTTACTCAACTTACCGGTTTTGAAAATAATGTGTTTCCTAATCATGTGTTCAAGCTAAAACGTGCATTGTATGGTCTTAAACAAGCCTCTAGGTCATGGTATGATCGACTTAGTATGTTTTTTCTAGAACAAGGATACTCTAGAGGAAAAGTTGACAGTACACTCTTAATTAAACGCCAAGGAAAACATATTTTACTAGTTCAAATTTATTTTGGTGATATCATTTTTGGATTAAGTAATATGCATCTTGCCAAGGAGTTCTCTAAGCCTATACTGGGAGAGTTTGAGATGAGTCTAATGGGAGAGTTAAACTACTTTCTCAGACTACAAATTAAGCAACTTGATGAAGGAACATTTGTTGGTCAAACTTAATATTATCTTGAATTTCTCAAATGATTCAGTATGGACGGTGCTAAAGAAATTAACACACCTATGGCAATAAATGGTAATCTAGATAGAGATGAAAAAGGGTAAGTATGTTAAGGTAAAAAGGTGTAGAGGTATGATTGGCTTAGTTCTTTATCTTACCGCATCTATACCGGGTATTATATTTAGTGTTTATATGTGTGCATGATATCAATCCGTTCCGAAGGAATCACATCTAAAAGTCGTTAAATGCATTCTTAGATACCTCATTGGTACCTCTATGTTTTGGCTTTAGTATTGCAAAGGAAACGATTGTAGCTTGATTGGTTATTATGATTCTGATTTTTTCGGTTGTAAATTGGTTAGGAAAAGTACTAGTGGAACTTATCACTTATTTTCAAAATCCTTGGTAAGTTGGCATAGTAAAAAATAAGTTTTCGTTGCTTTGTCAACCGTCGAGGAAGAATACGTGGCAGTTGGTATTTTTTATGCACAAATTTTGTGGCTTTAAAAAAACTACTTTATTTTGACATTAAACTTTCACGTATTCCTATCATGTGTGAAAATACTAGTGCTATCAATCTAACTAAAAATCATGTATTACATTCATGTATTAAACATATTGAGATATGTCACCACTTTCTTTGGGGCCATGTTTAAAAATGGGATGTTGCATTTGAGCACGCTGATAGTAAAAATCAACTTAACGATATTTTCACTAAACCTCTCACAACCGAACCTTTTACCAATATACATGGGGAATTGGGGAAAATTGATATCTCAAATATTTCTTAATTCCATCATATTGCTTTCACTTTATATTTTCACTCTAACTTTGTGTTTGAGTATTTTACATCATGTGAGTGCAACTTCAATCTAAATCAAGAGTGAGGTAATATCGTTTCAATTTCTCCTTGAAAGTAAGATTTGCCTTGAAGTATGTTACTAAGTTTCTTCCAAAAATGCTTGATAGTTTCTTTCAAAATGAAAACCATGAATATTCATTTCCAAAAATTATTGATTAAAAACCATTGTGTGTTCTTGATCCATATGCTTATAATGACTTCGTGTATTAAATTTTTCACATTTGAAAAAGGTTGTTCTTATTAAGCAAGCATGTGATTTTTTTATGTCACTTGTGTTTGTTTCTATTCCCTTTCACTTGTGCTTGAATTATTTGAATGCATGTTATTGGAAATATATGTTCTTGTTGTCTTGATTTCATCGGATGAAAATCGTCTCCATTTTGGTTTTAGTAGAGACATGTTCTTGTTGCTATGCTAGGAACATGCGTGTGCGACATCGGGAGTCCCATTATGAAATGTTACTTGTTCGTGATGCTACACAAACAACTTGACATTATTGTCATTTCTTAATTATTTACTCATTATGCAACTAATTACATGGGTTGCAAGGTTGCTTGTTTGCTATTTAAATTTTTGCATCATATATATATATATATATATATATATATATATATATATATATATATATATATATATATATATATATATATATATATGGGTGTGTGTGTGTGTGTGTGTGTGTGTTGCTTGCTCTTCTATGCAAAATAACACTTGATTGTTGTATAAATTTGGTTATGGAACTATGGTACTTCTCACGTTTTCTTATCTTTCTTTTTGATGTTGTCAAAGGGGAGAAATCATATGCGAGTTGAAATAGGGAAGCACAAAGTCAAGGCGAGCTCTCAATAAACAAAAGGAATTCATCGTCGCAAGTTTTGCCATCATAAAAAAGGGGGAGTATGTCAGTACATACTTCTTTGTAAAACGTTTTGAATGATGTCAAAACTGGTAAATGCTTGCACTTCAGAATATTGGATGATATCCTTATGTCTTATGGAAATCCTCTGCATTAGAGATCTTAGGAATCATTAGAAAGAATTTTGAAATTGACCCATGCCATTAAAAATAATTTGTTGCATGATTTTTTACTACATGTGTCCATACATTCGTGTTTCAGGTTGACACATGCAACTCAATATTAAAGCATGCAGCTTTTGTAAGTCTTAGGCCGAAACATGATTTTTTCAAGTCGACACATACTGAAGCTTTTCTGAATTTGCCGAAATTCTTATTTTATGTATCGACACATCCATTTTTCAAGTCGACACATTTTCTATTGTTTTAAAGCCTATAGCTTCTGTAACTTTCTGGTCGACACATGGCTCTTTATAGGTCGACACATTCTGTTTAAAATCACGTATGTGTCAACACATACGATTCTTAGGTCAACACATATTGTTTTAGTTGGTCAATTTTTTAATTTCCTTTATTCCAAATTTATCCCTCTTTGCCCTAAAAATTCCAAAACTATAAATACTCTTACATGCATAATTCCAAGTTGTAGAAAACCATAAAAGTATCATATTGCTCTCATCATCTTCAACCTACAATCTATGCATACACACTGACATTACATAGTAGTGATGTTCGGTTGGGGTTCCATCTATATGATGATTTCTAGTGTCCAATTGTGTATTAGGTTGGGTTTTGTAGGTATTTTCATCCAAGGAAAAACGTCGGGTTTGTCCTCCAAGATCATTGGTTGATTTGGGGGTTTTCGTGCAAGATCATTTGAGAAGGAATCATTCATGTGAATTACCTTGGAGAGTTTGAAATCTTTGCAAGGAACCTTGGAGTGTTTGAAATCTTTTCCATGAAGTAACAAGTATTTAAACGAAGGTCTTGCGTTTGATATAGTTCAATCGGATTTACTTGAGTGAAACCTCTTAGAGTGTTTGAAATATTTGCAAGGAAGTAGCTGAAGCAGCGAATAGGTTGCAACTATGGTTTCTTGATCTTTCTCAAGATCAAAAGATGAGAAGAGGTTCAATTAAAAACAAGCTTAGGGTTTGCGGAGTTTCTCTTTAACACTTCTCTTCTATCAACAATTTTGCATAGTAATAATTATCCTAATTCCGTTGGAATTATTCGTAGAGGTAACCACACACGAGGACGATAGTAGGGAATTGTGAAGACAAATTCTCTATGTCTCTTTTATTTTTTTCTTTTACTTGCTTTTATTTTCATTGATCAATTTATCGAATAACATTGCGTTATAAATTGAATTGTAAGAATTTTCCTAATCAGTTTTTGATTTTAACTCTAGTGTTTATATAACTTATAATCACTTTTGATTATAAGTGGTTTTGTGTATCAACAAAATCAAAGGGAAAATGCTGAAAATTCACTTGAAAACTGTTGCACCCCAAAAAATTTCTCTCCCATTTTCTTTAAGACATCTTCTCATGCTTCTAGGGTTTTCAATTGTTCAAGGCTACTCAAGGTTTGATCAGACAAGTTCACCTCCTAAGAATTTGACCTACAACTAGGGTTTCACTTTTCTCAAGGAAAATTGGACTTCTAATCCCTCAAATAGGTTTCATGGTTCCTCATATGCTTCAATATAACCTCATGACAAGTTTCAAGCCTTGCATCAAAAGTTTGCTCAGTCAATTGTTCAGATGATTGAAAATCAACTTTATTGGACAAAAAGTCAATTATGGTCAAGATACAGTCAAACTTCAAGATTTTTGGTCAACATCACGATTTTGAATTCATATTCAAGATTTTATCAAGGGTTGATCATGATTCATCAATAAAACTCAAGATTCATCAAAAGTAAAAAAATACTAAATTAGGGTTTTCTTAAGGAGAAGTCGACTGAACTTTGACCAAGAACAAATTTCACATGCTTCATCATATTTTTCTCAACTAAAGCTCATTTTGAAGTAAATTCAATTCTCTACAACTTTGTCTCTCTAAGCTCAATTCCAAAAAATGCTTCATTTGAGAGATATGGGCCAAAACATTACAGGTCATTTCAAAAGTCAACAAAAAGGCACATTTTGTCAAAGCAATTTACATCAAGATAAATCTTCAAATGGAAAAATGACCAACATTGAGATTTTAGGGGACATCTTAAGCTTTCAAAAAAGTCTAATATCACATTCAAATGATAAAAATTGAGAGAGTTATGATTGGTGCAACTTGGGAAATTATGAGAAAATGCATGAAACCCAAAGTGATCAAACTTGAGTTTTTGGGATACTGGGCTTATGTTTAAAGGTCGAAACGTGTTTTGTAACTTATAGTGAACCTCTGAATCACTTCATACACCCCTTGGATTTTTATTCTTTTTTTTATTTAAAGTCAAAATTAAATTAGATAAAATCAAGCCTTTCATATACAAGATCCAAGCTCACACTTGTTTGACCTAATTCATCTCTATATATTCCATGTATTTCAGACAAGGCATGACATAAAAAACCCTTGCAAGATCACCTTGCAAAAAATTCCAAAATTATCCAAAACTAGGCAAATCGAAACCCTAGTTTCAAGCCTCCCTTAAGGTCAAATACATGCCCCACTCAATTCCAGAAGCACTATAGGGTAAGATTGGATCGGTTGTGATGATCCAAAGGCTATAAAACTAGGATACACATATCTCTGATTTCCTTGTTTTTTTGCAAAATCATATTTTTGTTTTCATGTTGCTTTGATGCATACTAACGTTACTTGCGCTTTTCTAAGATGTACCATTGCATGACCCCCATAATGCCCGAATGAAATCTTGCCATATCTGAACCGATTTGCTTTATTTATGTTTTATATCATCATACAGGATGTTTTAGCCAAAGCGAGGGGTGCCATATCTGAACCGATTTTCTTTATTCGCACTAACACTCCTTGTTTTTGCGGGTTAAAGAACGTGATCACCGGAGAAGACGACCAGAGCTAGGGCTCCGGCGCTTCTCCGGCCTAGTCATTTGAGTTTGTATTATAGTTAATTGCTTTCATTATGTTACCGGATGAAACAGCCACCCCAGTGGTAAGGAAGCGCGCGATAAAGCATTAGTGTACAAGGGTGTGGGTCTGATCCATGCCTTTTGTTGTTTTTTACAATTTTTTTCAACTTTTCCAGATTGTACATAGCGCGTCCCCATACATCAACCATGCACCCTTGCTCTACATTTATATGATCATCATTAGTCAATGCCAATGTCCCAGATTCGCATGCCCACGATGCAGCCTCATGGAGTGAATACACAGGATCCCAGGCAGTCCCCTCAGCACTTGGGCTTCCCTTTATTTGGGCCTATGCACTTATGCTGGTCACACCCCTCTTTTGCTTAATTCAGGCCCAATCTCTTTTTCTTTCTATATTTCCTTTTTTTCCTTTTAGGTTTAATTAATTAATTTTCATCAAAAATTCTTTTCATGCAAAATCATCAAAAACACTTTTTTTCTTCCTTTTTTATTTTGTTTTTATTTTCATAGATAAATTGTATAGGATGTTTTCGTGAATGAGATAGCGTAGCTTTCATTTCTTCCGCATTTTCTATTATGTAATTGCTCCGGGATGTAATTGTTTAAATTTTTATTTTCTGCACCTATATTATGTAACCGCCCCAAAGCCATGTAATATCGTAGGAACTTTACTTTCTGTACTGTACTTTTTTTTATACTTGCTATTACTGCTTAGTAGCTAGGATTTGTATGGAAAGATAAAAACGAATGATAGAAAACCCTAAATCTCAAGATAAATAAATAAAATAAACATACTTGCACACTTACACCTCTAAGGTAGCCTCTCTTGTTGCCTTCAGCATAAAATAGTCATGTCCCTCGAATAAAAGATCATAGTCCCTCGATGACCCTTTCGACGTTGCCTTTCGATAAATGTCTAGTCCCGTACAAAAATTGCTAAAGCATCCTTACGAGTTTCCTTCGATGACCCTTCACCTGTCCCTTAAGTGGTACGGATAGAAATTATCTAAAGGAGAAGGAAAACTACAAGAATTGCCTTAAGTGGGTAGAAATTTTAATCGCTTGCTCAAAAAAACAAAACATTTCTCACATCACACTTTCAAAATATTTTCAAACAAACGGTTTGTATACACTCTTGAGGACTGATACAAGAGTTATTACAAAGTTCCCCTTACATTGGGAAACTTTCAATATATTTTCAAAACACACACATAAAGCAATTTTCAAAGTGAGTTAAGCGATTAAGAACTCCTACATAACTACGGATGAAAAGGGTCCTAACACCTTCTCTTTTCATAAACTATCCCCCGAACTCAAAATCTATCAAGGTCTTTCATGTTCTTTTCACCTTTCCAAAATATTGGATAAAATAAAACTCGGTTGTGACTCTTTCCATTCGTAACATTTGCGATAAAACACAAAAATAAATACAAGTTAATTCTCCCACCATATTACATACACCAAGTGTTTGATAAATTGATTCAACTAGTTATTTTTAATATTGCCATTGGAAATAGCCTTGGAAGTAATTTTCATTGAACGATTAATAAGTTGCAAAGTGATTCAAAGTTATTAATTAATATTATCATTTATGTTCCATATTATTTTTGTTCTACGGTTTTCATATCTGAGCTTCCTAATAAGTTTTCGTATAGACGATAAATTAAAAAGCTTTCATGTCGTACTTTGATAAAACTTTTTCAAAACCAAATTTCATTTGGATATTTTTAAAGGGGTTACTATTTACCCCACTCCTCTAGATTCCCTTGAGGTTGTCTAACAACGATGGTCTTCCTTTGCTCTTCCTTTTTCGTAAGGCTTTCTTCACACCTGTCACAAGTATCCTTGTAGGACACATCCAGATCTTAATAAAGATCATTCTCATCACAAGCTTCAACTTCATCTGCCCATCTGCCATATAGAGCCAACACAATTTTGGCAGTCCCAGAATTGTCTTCATCTTCTGACTTATCATCATTAGACCAATATGTAATCATACCCTTATGTTTTTTCTTGAGGAAGTTGGGACATTCAGGTCTAATATGACCACATCCTTCACATTTAAAACATTGGATGCATCTTCAGATCTTGTTTTCTTATGATAATCAATATTGTTAGTGATGTCATATGATATGTTCTTGGCATTTAGTCTCCCTCTTCTTTCCAATCTTATTAATACCCTATTGAATTGGTTCCCAAGTAGAACATATTTTTGTCAACTCCATTGAAGAGAGCATTAAAAGTCTTGTAATTTTCAATGGCTTCTTTATCATCTTTTTCTTTCCAATATTTTTCCTTCACAATAGGATGTTCCCAACCTTTTAAAACAATCTTCCATGCTTTGAGTTCTTTGGGGCATTTGCAGTCAACCGTGCGATTTTCATTTAATTCCTGACAACTAATTTTTTACGCTTATTTTTCGTTTTCGGTGTTTTATCGATCCGATTTACTTGTACTTTGTACCTGTGAATTTTATGGGACATATTTGTACTTATCTCGCCTAGTATGTAATATTTTACTTGTATTTTCATAGTTTATAACTCTTTAGAGCTTACTTTGCAAAATTTACATGACACATTTTACCATTTTGTGACTTTTCCATTTTTCATGTTTCGAGCTAGATTTGCAAATCTAAGTTGCTTTCTTGTTATCTCTAACTTGTTTGATGAGTTTTTACAAGAATTCCATAGAGACATCTCGAAGATGCTTACTTGCTCGATATTCCACTTTATTTGTGGGATACCTCATTTTACATATGTCGATGCTACGGTGTTACGCTTTACATGCGGGATACCAAATGTACATTTTGTTGTCCCTCATTCGAGGTATATATTTGTACATACTATCTTATTTGCACTGTTTGGTTTCTTGCAGGATACTTGCACGGTTGTGATTTACTTTCGCAACCAGCAACTTTGACTTTGCATTTGATGCCTTGCACATATTCTGACACTGTGTTTTATTGATGCTTAGCTTGTATGCAGACTTTTGGGTTTCTTAGTTGTTTTTGCTGTTATACATGGATTGCTATCTGTGTGGCATATTTCTACTAACTGGTTTATCTTTTTCCTCACCTTATCTCTTTCATAGGAATAGAGATGTATGATGGGGATCTCTGTTGCTGATCATGTCACGAACTCCTCTGGTTTACTTAAAGACCCGTTTATGGAAATTACGCATTATGTGCATTTGTGTGTTACTTGTATTTGTGGTTTGTTTAAAATCCTACCTTTGGAGTAGGTATTTCGAACGTGTGTTTACATTTGTGCTAAAGACCTCAAAAGAGGCAGCCCATTCCAATTCCTTATTGAAGTCCTCAAAAGGAGGTGAGTGATAAGGGTTAGTAATCAACCCTCGCACATTCTAGTTCATGTCATCCTTAGCTGGTGTAGTGCGCCTATGCTTCAGAGTTGTGCCTACTCTTGTTATTGAGTCGTCAAGTGGAAAAGGGTTTCACAATCAAACCCTCACACCTTGTCAGGAGTACGCATTGGCCGATGCTGACACTCCGCGATTATTCATATTGTCTTCTATCTCCTACCTCGATTTTCTATATAGTGGTTAGGGATTTGGTCACTTTGGACATCACATTTTTCTTAGTTTTTTTTCTATCCCCTTCCCGCTTGTTTTCCTCGGTTGACATGACGTCTTGGCTAATGGTTCCCGCTTCATCCCCTTTTCGGCTTATTTGCCTCAGTTGATATGACCTCTTGGCTAAAGCATCCGTACTGTATTTTGTACCTACCTCTATCAGTTATATCTTGGTTAGGCCTTTACCGGAGTTAGTGTGCACTACTCGTGGCATGTGTCTGCTCTCTTGATCTTGTTGGTTACTTGCTTTCCATCCTTGCGTACATGTTTTCTTAGGTTGTGAACCTTTGGCATGTTCCCTTAGGAACTCTTGATTCACCTTTTTGTGGTGATTCGAGATAGACATAGGTTTAGGTTGTGAACCTTTGTTGTGTTCCTTTAGAGGTTCTTGATTCATCCTTTGATGGTGATACAAGATAGACATTATGATTGTGATCCAGGCATGCTAACATAGGATAGAGATTTCCCTTTCAAAATTTAACCTTAGGATCAAACATTGTATGATAACATTAGGTATAAAACTAGATAGTCTCTCTTATATGTTTTTCTTTCTTTTGCATCCTTGCATTAAAACTAAAACTCTTTTTCTTGGCAAATCATAAACACCTAACAATTTTCAACTCCTTCTTTAAGGTAAAAAATATCAACTAATGCAAACTCTTTTTAACCTCCGGGATCCTTTTTTCTTCTTTCAAACTTTTCAAAAGAACATGTTAATTAACTTACATGCTGACACGTGAGTCTCCAAAGGCCGAGTTATTCCAGAAGGCGAAATTAATATTTATTCATTAAAAAAACACAAAACAAATCAAAACGTGTGAGCCAAACTATGGTAATTGTGATTCCTCAAAAAGGATACCTAGGCATTGGGGTAGGGCCCAAGCGAGCACAACTTTATTTTTCCTAAATTATTATCTCTTTTCTTTTTCTTGCATTCCCTCATTGTATTTTCTCTTAGCTCTTAAGATTATATTTGAAACATACTCCTTAGATAAACAACAAGAGTGGATATCGTAGAGTACTACGGGCGTGTGGGATGCTAATACCTTCCCCTCGCGTAACAAAGTCCCTTACTCGATCTCTCGGTCGTTTGACATTGATTTCATCCTTCTTAGGTTTACTCGATGTTTACCTTTCCCTTCCAGTGGGATAAAAACATTCGATGGCGACTTCATTGATTTCATCTCAATAATTTGTTCATCCGGTTGTTCCAGCTGGCGACTTCACTGGGGACAGCTCGACCAAATGCTGGTCCATCCTGGAGTCACTCCTAGCTCTTGTTTTCTTTTCGTTAGGTGTTTATTTTTATGCTTTCAGTTTATTCATTTGTACATGTTTTTTTGTGCACATGTTTGCATGCATTTTATCTACTATACTCTAGTTGTGCTGGATCTGTTTCGACTTTGTTTGGGTGTTATAAGAGGTAAAAGGCCCAATACCCAGACCAAGTGACGACCATTGGAACCCTATGAATAGAGTGGAACATGAATGGCTAGTCGACTTTCATTTGCTAGTACGGTCGTGTCTTCCATGCTCAGATGAGATTACAAATAAGGTGATATCGTTTCACGTAGCTGTTTCGAAGATAGTGGCTTCAGGAATACCCATGATTCTGAGTTACCCTTGCCTTACCCTGACATATTTTCTCCCGTGAATTGGGCGAGATGATTATTTATTACATGTACAGATGGTGACTATGTTTGATGGTGACCGTTTTGTTATGTTGATGACTATGGTTCTTTGGTTATGTTCCAGACCTTTTATCCTGATATATTCAACTTGTTTAGAGATTATACAACAGTTATTCGTGGTACTTGGTTCCATTGTATTCTGAAATTGGTGTCAAACCTTTGGTCCTGTGATATTCGGATTATTCAGCAGATTTATAAAGCACTTATCTAGAGGATTGTACATTTGCTATACTGAACTTTTGAGCCTATGATATTGCGCCTCCATCATAGCATATTTATTATCACAAAAAAATGTGTAAAAAATGTGTGCATGAAAAAAAGTTAACACACAAGTACTTTCTATTTCCAAGGAATCGTGCTTGTGAACATTATGTTGTGTTTGTCCATCTCTTACTGGATTGAAATCAAAACTAAAAGCATGTGGGTTCCTTGAAAATGATGGAACATGGAATTGCATCCACTCATTACCCTCGTGCATCTTCATGCATCCATAACAAGTACTCAGAGTGGGGAGTTCGTATTCAGGCCCAGTATTCTTTTCAGAATTGTGAATCTTGACTTCTCACCACTCTGTTATCCGAAAAATCCATGGAACAACATCGTAGGGAATTGGATTATTTGAAAAATTAGATGGGGCTATTTATTAGGGACATGCAAGAAATGTCCCGTAGTCAGAAATCCTTAAGGGGAAAATGACCAGTTAGAGACTCCGTTGAGCCGGGAATGGAAATTTTGAAGATAGTGTTGTGATACGGTGGGAGAATTGACTCGAGGTTTGCGTTTGTATTCGCACTTGTTCGGTTGAGCAAGATTCGCCACCGACTTTTTATTTTATCCTAAAGGAAAGGTTAAAAAGCACAGGAAAAACCTTTGAGATGTTTTCATGGGTTCGGGGGGTAGATTATGAAAAGGGAAGGTGCTAGCACCCTTTTCATCCATGGTTATCCATGGGCTCTTAGTTACTTGTTTTAGATCACTTGCCTTGATTTTCAATTGTGTGAAATGGTGCTTTGTGTGTGTGGTTTTGAAAATGTTTTGAAAAAGATGCCTTGTCTAGGCAACCATTGTAATGACTCTTGTTTGAGTATATGCAAAGGTGTTTGTCTTTTTGAAAAGATATTTCAATGTTTTTTGAAAGCTATTTTGAAAGTTGTGTTGTGGAGTGTGTTTTGAAAGTAGGCAAGTGTGTTTTGCAAGTTTGATCAAGTAACTAAGAGTTGTCTACCCTATTATACTCAAAGGTCTTTCTTATGTTTTAACCCTTTTAACAGTGTTGTTTCACCATTGTATTTGGTGAACAACCTTGTGTTAGGATGTTAACGGGACGGGCGCGGGTCATCGTGTACAATCATTGAAGGCAACTTGTGAGACGCTTTAGAAATTTTTGTAAGGGACGAGATCGTTTTATCGAAGGCAACATCGAGGGTCATTGAGGGACTAACGATCTTTGTTTATCAAAGGGACATTTGCTAGAGTGTCTCATGCTCGAGGGACATGATTGCATTTTTTCGAGGCAACAAGCGAGGTTACCCTAGAGGTGCAAGTGTGATTTGTGTATTGATTTTCATGCATTTATCTTTGTGTTTAGGTCAAACTATTTGTTGGTTTTATTTACATACAAACCCTAGGTCTATCATGGCATAATTTGAAATCTTTTAAATGCAGAAATTTAAAGTCCTAAATTATTACAACATGATTATGGGGATGGGGATACAAATATTTACAAATGGGGATGAGACTTATCGGAATAGTAGTGTCCAAATATTATTTACAACCAAATCGAATCACATTCTCAATGTAAAATATAACAATGTATAAGAATCAAAGAGAAATAAAAGTATGTAAGATGCATATGATTATTTACAAGTGAGTAAAAATGTTAACCTAATGCAATTGTTAAGTATTTTATTTATTTTTGGGTTTTTTGTTAACGTTAATAGAAATTTATATAAAAAGATTTATTAAACAAAAAAATTTTAAGACAAAAAATCTATTAACCTAATAAATCTAATATTTACATATTTTAAGTGTAATAAAAAAATATTGTTAAAATAAATTTAATATGAAAAATATATTATTTATTTAACAAGAAAAAAGAAAAGGAATTAAGTTATATAAAACAAAAAATAAAGTGATAATATAAAAGATTGATTTGTAAAAATAAAAAAAGGTTTAAATGGGCCTTTAGGGGATTTATTCTGGCCCAAATAATCAACAAGTGTTGATTAAAACAAAAAAAAGGGGGTGCGTTCCAAAATCAATTGGGCTTAGGCGTTTGTTTTCAAGGGACAGGCCCAAACAACAACACAAACAGATTCAAGTAAAAGGGGGGTGTAAGGCCAGCAATACACTGGGCTTAATAGCTTGGAGCGTGGAGCAGGCCCAGCACACGTTTGGCAAATTTGTTTAGGGTTTGCAATGTTTTGTCTCAGAAAAAAGGTTTGTGTTTTTGTGAGCGGCACTGCTTCTTCACCTTTCTTCGTCCTCTTCACTTTCTCAAACCATGGCTTATGACGCTTCTCTTCACCTCAGCTGCCAGACGCCACCGTCCATCTTCCCTCTCCCCAAGATTGAGCAAGGCAGTGATGAGAAAAGGTATTCTCTTCAGACGCGCTTTAGGGTTTCAAGTTTTTATCTTGCATATTTTATTTTTGTATGTCCTGATCTTTATGCGTTACATGTTGGTGTGAGGTGCGTAAAAAGAGAGAAGGAATTACTACCTTTGGAGAGTAGACGGAGGAGCGGACATGAGGCGTCTCTGGTGGCCGGAGGAGGAGGGAGTATGTGATGCTAGCTTTGTGGCCTTCCTGGTAACCTCGTATCTTTCTTCTTTTTGATGCTTTATGATGACACTATAGTCTGAAAACAATGCTTCTGTAGCGTTTTTATTCCAATTTGCTTTTCCTCTCTCTTTCGCTTACCTGAATGCTTGCCTCTGTTTGCTTCTGATTTCTGATATGCTAACCCTATGATGAATTTGATTCTGAGGGTGTTTTGTTGTTGTTTTGATTTTGAAATGGTTTGGATTGAGTTTGGCTATTTTGGCCCTGTGATGAACATGGTTTTGAGGGCTTGTGTTCTTAACACAGTTTTGAAAGGCATGTACGTTTGAAACAGGTTTGATGTTTGGTAACTTTGGCTTTTAAAGGTTACAGGTTATGCAGTTATATGTTTGAGTTTTCCTCTCAATGATGATGTTATCTGAGAGTGTTATTGTTTCTGAGTTTTCATGTTTGGACTTGCTTCAGTTTGTAAGTTTGAAAGTAGGTTGAATGTTTGTATGGTTTTTGACAGGCTTTTTGATTTGAAGGCTTGCTTCAGTTTGTACGTTTGTTTGTTTTTGAGAGGCTTTTGATGAAGGATGCTTGGAGCTTGGCTTTTGTTTATGCTTGGCTTTTTTTTCTGGTGTGCAGTTAGGCTTCTCGTTTGTGTTATGTAACAGGCAGGCTGTTTGTTGTTTTCTTAGCCTCCAAGCTTGGAACAGGCTTCAATGTTTTAACAGGTTTTTGAGTTTGTCCTTTTTGCTTTTGGCTTCTGTGACCGGTATTATGCAGGAAGCTCTTTTTAATACAGGCCTCAAGGCTTGTTTTTGAAGCAAGCTTTGATTTGAATGCCAATGCTTGAGCAGGCTTGGTTTCTGAGTTTATGCAGGCTGCAAGGCTTGAGGTTTACAGTTTTTTATGATATCTTCTTCTATGTGTATTCTGCCCCCCTCTGACAGTGTTCTGATTTTGTTATTTTTATCTCTAAGGCTGCCTTGAAAACTGTAAGCCTGCTACTTTTCCCTCTCTTTCTCTCTCCACAGAAAGCACATCTTTGCTTAGAATGTCTCTTTTTTTTCTGAAAAGATTTTGGCCTGGAAAATGATGAATAAAAATGCAATTTTCACAAGCTTGATTGCATTTGTCTTTCCTCTACATATCTTCTTACCTCCAGATTATCTTCCTTGCTTTTGTGTACTTGTTGACCGCTTTTGACAGTTACAGCTTGGTTGACATTGTTTTGTTGACAGGTTTGTACTTGTGACTTAGTTTGCCCCTTTGACAAATTGGTTTGCCTAGTTTGATAATGTGATTCAGTTTGAACTTTGTAATTGTTTGGCATATTCAATTTGTCCATGTGCAGTTTGTTTGAATTTGTGCACCTTTGTATTTGATTAATTCATATGCTTGTAAATAATTTGCTTTCCTCTTTGTGAACCAAGAAGATGCATCTTCTTGCGATTTGCAGAGAGGACGAACAAACTAATTCCGGCCAAAACCTTTAATGATGAGTTTTTATGATTAACTGTCTGAAAATGCCTTTTTAAATTTCAACTGTATTGACTTCTTCCTTTTGTCTTTGCAGATAAATATCAGTTGAGCAATGGGGAGCAGCAGTAGAAGATGAAGACTTAGGATAGATTTAATTTATTTTTAATCATTTTAATAACATTATTGTAAACACTGTAAATAAATTTACAGTGTTCAAATAATATTTGTAACAAACAATTAAAAATGAATAAAAATCTTTCTTTGTAAGATATCTCTTTTAATTCTTCTGCAATTACTTATTTAATTATTTAAATTTCTTAAGTCATAATAATTGGAAGTTATCCCAATAATCTTAACTTTAGAAATTATAAATAATCAATAAACACTGTAGTCTTGCAACTTCGCATTAACCAACAATACGCCCGAAATTCCAAATAAACATATGTATTGCACAGTCAAACAAAACAGATGTCCATACGTCTTTCATTTCACTGATTAAACCAACACTTCAAACACCCAATCAGAAGCCTCAACCCATATCCCAGATGTTTAGACTTTGAGAAACAAACAGAAATCTTGAACAAACGTCCAAACCATGTGGCAGTCAATTAAGACAAAGTGGATTCAAATTCTTCTGAGAATGCGCGTGCAAACCCTAATTCTTGATTTAATGTTAAAGAAGCGTCTGCTTGATTAAACCCTGAGCCAAACTCAAACAAATCAAAATAAACCCTAAATTTGTCTGACTAATGAAAAACCCTAATTTCGTCTGACTGATGAGAAAAGTCTGTTTGACCGATTCTTAAACCAATCTGAAAAATCAGGAAAAGCCTGAAGCTGTGATTTCTTGTGAAAAAGAGAGAGGGCAAATTTTGGGGTACAACAAGTGTCAACAAAGGAAAGTGATCTTATATATGTTGTTGCAACAGAAGTTGTCATTCATCCCCATCCTATGGGAAAATTTTCAAATCGAGAGATACTTTATGGGTCTCACCAAGAACTTCGTGTTCTTGGATTTTCTTTCTAGCAGCCAGTTTCTGGTCTCTGAGTGAACCCATGAGGCAAAGCTTATCAGCAAAGATAGGAGAAACTTGAGAAGCATGTTGATATAATTTATATACCTTGCATCCAGTTACTTCCTCGTGTGTTGGAAGCTCATTTAATTAAGCTTTGTGCTTTGGATCATCCTCCCACAAATTTATCTCATGATTTCGATGCATATGCTAGATTTGTCTCCCATTCTAGGGAACCTGGTTATGATATTGAATATTGCAAGGGGTTGAAGTATGAAGTCCAGAACTTGTATAACTTATTTTCCAAGGTTCAGTCCATGTTTTGCAAACCGTTTCAGACTCTTTCTCCTCAGCTGAATGCTTCTTCTGTGTAGTGGAAGATGGTTGGCATTTCTTCTATGTGGTATAAGATACTTGGTGATGCAGTTTATGCAAGTTAGCTTGATAAAGCATTCATCACATCTGTTGAGGGAATCCAATGTGATTGCCATGTTGGGACCCCTGGCCATTCAACTGAAGGTTGTAAACCATTCAGAGATGAAGTTCAAGACTTGCTTGATGCAAAAGTCATCAATTTTGATGGTGAAGAATCCCAGAGCATTGTCTGAAGCAGCAAGTCCATACGGAGACGAGTCTCCTCGACATGGAAATTTCAATTTGCATTTGCATTCTCATTTGTAATCCTTCTTGTTTGGTTCAGCACTTTCTTGTATGCAAAACTTGCTTATTTTCGAATATTAATCATAATGCATTAAATATGTTTGCCTTGAATTAATCCATTTGTATTCACTCATTAATGTTTTTCTTTTCTTTTTGATACTTAATTGTTAAAAAAAGCAAAATGCCTCTAGAGGGAGGATGGTCAGAAATATACCAAAAATCTTAAGCGGTATGCTTTTAAGTAAAACCCTGCTGACGATGTACAGGCCTTGTTTCAATTCCTACACAACAGAGATATAAGGGAGATAGAACCTCGTTAACCCCTATGATCCTTGAAGTAGGATTTTCTTTTCTTGTCAGAAAAAACCCTCACATTTAACCTGTGGCAGAGTAGATTTCAGTTAATCTGATCGAGTGCTTGGAACTTATCAAGAGTGCGTATTTAAAGATACAACAATGGTTATCAATCAAAAGGCTGAGGAAAGTTAAAACTGCAATGGTTAACCTTCATCTATCAGCAACATGCACAAAGAGAACAATATCTCAATGGGTATCTCTTGCATGTCAGGAGGTCAACAGATGACGATACACATAATGGTTATCCCTCATCTACCAAGGATTCAGGCAGTCACAATCACTTCCAACAAATCAAAGATGACATGAATATCAATGACTTGTTCAAGAGGAAAGGATGAGATAAAGAGAAAAAAATCCCCGCTAAGTCGAACCTTGAAAAACAAGTCTCTTATGCAAAAGACAGGGTATCTCGCTGGACTTTAGAGTCAAATTCAAAAGGAATTTGTCCAGGAAAAATTTAGGGAAAGAGAAAAGCACGAAAAGCAAAAATGGATTACCAAATTAAAATCCTCAGCAAAGAACTAAGTTGTTTGATCTAACACCAAGAATGAAAGAGGTGAGTGATTGTCGTGTCCAAAAAACCTAGTTTGACTCCTTAACCATTCCAAACTTATTTTGGGAGATGAGTGTTCGTATCGAGTTAACTGAACATAGGAATGGAGAACATCACGGAGAATAGGTGGGAACCAAGTACTTTTGAGCCTTAAATCCTTTTTTCTAACATTGTGAACCAGGCCACCTTACAACCCTTAAATGTCCTAAATGAAGCATGAGTTAATTCGAAAGTGCACTATAACGAGAATACGGTAGTCTGACTCCTAGGAGGCTGGCTAAAACATTTGAGTTGGTATCACTCCATATCTTTACTTTCTTTTGTACAAGAAAATTTGATGTTTCAATATCTTTTCAATAAAAGTTTTTAAACTTCAAGACAAATATGAGCTTTGCATTAGAATTATCATTCTTAGAATAAACATTCTTTGCATACGAACAAGTGCATAAACATCAAGTGCGCTTGCGTGAGGGACAAATTTCTTCAGGATACCGTTGAAAGGTAAATCATTTTGAAAAATGACCTTAATCTGAAGAAGACCTTCTATTGACTCTGTTGAGTAAAAGAATATCGGTTTGAGAAATGATCTAAAGCAGATTTCCTGGAAGTCTCTATCCAGCAATGGTGTATCACTTTCAGTTTGGTCCCGAGGGACATATTTTTTCAAGTATCCGATTGGAGAAAGAAGTAGTTTATGTTTAAAAGTATGGTTGTGAAGTAGCTTATTTTCAAGACGTAAGCCAACCACCCTAAGATTGTGTTGTCTTCATAACTCCGCAAGCTTCTCATTTCTCCAGGAGCATGAGATGAAGAGAAGGTTTATCTATACCTTTTTGAGACAGGGAAAGCATGTTGAATACTCTATTGAATAAGTGTTCAGCCAATCTAAGGCATTCAGGTCGGGATTTGATCCCTCAAAGTGCAGTCAAACTGGGGCAGTTATGCCGAGATTTAAAAAAAATTCTCCGAGAATCTGTTGATTAGAGGAGAATCTCTTCATAATTTGAAGATGCATGGGCATTCACTCAAGCATGGTTAAAACTGCTTCCAACACTGGTCAGTCATGGGAAGTGTTCTGAAGTTCGTAACACTGGGGCCGCTTATATTGATGGTACAGATCTTAGAAAGTCCTCTCGAGGCAAGGTTTTTTAAAAGCCACACAGACTAGGCAAGGCATTATGAAGGGCCATTTTCTCCTCTTCAAGGGTTGATCAGATTAAGTCCAGGCGCGGGATAAAAAATTTGTGAATTTAAAAAGCATTCCGAGAAGTCAGGATCATTATCCTCGACTCATCAGAGACTTAAGTCCATTTATTGATGTTCCTCCATCAGAAGTTAGAATCATTATCTCTAATTGAAGTTTGTACTAGTATCCTCAGCAGGATACGAGCAGGAACGCAAAAAGCGTGTGAGTTTGTTACCCATATAAGATTCGTGATGGAAATGTTATTTCCTAGGAGAACTCCTTTCCCTAGTAATGGATCTATTTCTACTTGACAAAGGTTTGTCTGCTAAGGGATTTCTCTTTAGAGATCATTATTCCCCGGAGAAGCATTCCTCATTTCTCTCAGGAGGAGAATGGATCCCCCCCCCCATAAATTTAGGAGCTGTTTGAAGTCAAGATGATTTCTTCTTAATGGACTATAATTTATTTTTGCAGTATCCTTTCTAAAGTCCACTTTTCAGTGGCATTCCTCCTTGGAGTTGACATGATGAAGTTGCAATCTTACATCGTATATTTTTACTCAGTGGTCGGTAGTTCAAACTTTTTTTTCCTCAACAGAGGTTGCCATTCCACACATGGGGCATATTGCCACAATTTCTCTGTTTGCAAGTATTGTTGGTCTTTTATGACAAGAAGCATACCAGCAAATTAATCAAGAAGGGTCAGTATGCGACCAACATGAGGATTTTTGTAGAATAGGATCCAATTTCCCCAGTGAATGCTCACATCTACTCAAGGCACAATTATGTATCCCCAGTGAAGGAGTACTCTCTCCTAGAAAGAACTCCTTATCTCCAGTGAAAGTATACCCATGTGTGATCCCCACTGAAGTCGATACTCTTGATAATATTTTATCCCTTCCAGAGGACTTATCTCCAAAGAAGTTCATTTCATCAAGATTATGTACAATCTTCTTCTTTAGCACAGTCTACTATGTTTTAAAGAATCAGGGAAGGATATTTTTGTTGGGTTGGATACCTTTGTTATATACCTTTGAAGTCGATACCCTGTATCTTCGTGGTTGGTATTTATATCCCTAGTGAGGTTGTCGTTCGTCACCCCCATGAAGTTCATATCTTTTCTACCCATGGAAGTTTTCCCCTGTCAGGTTTTCTTGAAGAGATGTCTGATCAGCATGTTTATTATGCCCCAGTGGAGCAAGTCTCCTATTTTTCTGGAGCGGTGTGCATAAACGAATGTCGTTTAGGGATCTTTTATCGCCAGTGATAGAGTATTGCTGAAATATTTTCTTAGTGGAGTTCTGAACCTCAAGCTTATGGTTCGACGATGCCCTACTCTTCCCCAAGTGAATATTTTTACCCTCATCGGTAGTATCCCCAATATTGTCTGGGTAGAATTTTTTTATTTAAAAAATTATATGATTCCCCACTCGAAGTCACTTTTATTGAGGACTTACATTAAAAGGTCCCAATTCCCATCAAGGTTCTCTTTATCCCTGGAAAAAGATGTTGGATTTTACCCTAGGAAGTTGGGAGTTTGATCAGAGTTCAAAATTTTCTCTGAACTGCAATTTATTTTTTTGTATTATTTTTCCAAGTGAAGGATTACTCTCGTCCAATTATAATTCCTCCTTCCCAGTGTAGTTTGTTTCTTTCCAGGTTTTCTAGAAAGAATCGTTTTATTTACCAAATGAGGATTCTTGATATACTCCCCTTGAAGTCAACATTCTACGGCTTCCCCAGTGAGGTTCACACTCATTCTCCCCATGAAGCATGTATTCTCCTCCTCAGTGAGGGGTGCACCCTCTCTTTTCAGTGCGGCTTGCCTATATCAGAGTTTCTTGAAGAGACTCATGTTTACCTATGGTAGATTCTGGTTTGGTATCCCCATGAAGACGGCCATCATCTCCAATGAAGTGATTTCTACTCCCCAATACAAAAATCATTATCGGCTTGAATCTTGTTGATATGGATACACCCAGTGCAATAGGCATTGTTGATGTTACCATCTAAATTTTTTGGCTCCCCAGTGTAAGAGGTAGTCTTTATGCCTAGTCGAAGTCGAATTTCAAGGACCTGCCGGAGTAACTAATATATCATTCCCTAGTTGAGAAGGTTCTCTATCCCTAGTGGAGCAGGTGTCCTGTCTCCCCAATTTGGTGTACATGAGAGTGCCAGTCATAACTCTTTCACCCCTGGTGATAGAAGATTTTTGTTGAGATATCCCCAGTGGAGTTTCTGTCCCAGGATGTTTGTTTCTTCCCCAAGTGAAGATTTCCCCCTCTGGCGGTGTTATCCCTACCGTGTTCTGGGTAGATTTATTTTTATTTAAAAATTTCAATACTCCCCAGTAGATGTTATCTTCGTCAAGAAATTCTACGCGAGAAAGTTTCCATCCCCAACGAAGGACTCCTCTTTCTAACAGATGATAAAGAATTTGTTCCCCCAGGAAATTGGGAGTTTGATAAAAATTCAAGATTGTCTCTAAACTACAATTTTTTTTTTGCAGTATTGCTCTCAAGGAAGTTACTTCCTCGGTGATATCATTCTTTAGAGGTTAGTGGTTCTGAATCTCAGCTCCCCATTGAAGTTTAGATTTCCTTTTCTCTATAGAAGATCATACGTGTAAGAATAATCGTTCATAAGCTCCTGGTCATCTCAGCATCCTATTATTGATGTGCTTTCCCCAATGCATTTCTAAACATGCACCATTACATTGCATCTACCAAAACGCGTAGCATCTCCATTGTATAAAGCATTAATCTATATAAAAAATTCAAACCTACATTGAGGTATAAGCCAATTATGTTGAGTGCGCAAATAACATGATCGTTATGTTCTCATATTTGAATTATCTCCACAGCAAACCCAGGTTGATCCTATCATGTTTCCCCAATGGAGTCTATTTAGTTTACCACCAATTGGGTCTTTGGTATCTTCCATTTCCCCAGTAGGTTGTGGTTTTTTGTTGCCTTTGCAAGCTCTTGATTATTTTATCCGTGTTTTCTTTACCGTCAGAGTGCGAATAAGAGTCGGTGTATAATCTTTCTTATTTCTCAAGTATCCATACTTGGTGTATGGTAATTCAGATAGTTTCCACTCTTGAAGAATTACACCCCAGCTTTGGTCTAAGAGATTTTGTAATTCTTGTGTACTTGCAACCACTTAAAAGTCCAATATTATTTAGCAATCCTTGTCAGAGTACCCCTCGGCTGGTCTCTTTCTCCTATAAAGTTCGACTTTGATTTGACGTTCTCTTTGGATTTACTTTGGTCAGAATTCTCGTCCAGTTTCCTTAGCAGAATCTGTCACTTTGTATCCCTAGTAAGTCCGCCTTTGGTCAGTGTTCTCTCTCCAAAAGTATATCTTTGGCTAGTTTTATTTTCATGAATGGGTCTGCCTTTGATTGTTGTATTTATGATGGGATTCTGCTTTGGTCTGGCTCTTTTTCAAATATTCAACATTTTTTATCAGGTTATGTTTTGATCATTTCCTTCCCTTATTTAGGTTCTGTTTTGATCAGTTCCTTTTTTCTGGTTTATCCGTTTGGATCGGTTTTACCTTATGTTATCTTAGCTAACATTTTCATATAGGTTATGTTTTGATCATTTCCTTCCCTTATTTAGGTTCTATTATGATCAGTTCCTTTTTTCTGGCTTATCTGTTTGGATCAGATTTATCTTCTGTTATCTTAGCTAGCATTTCCGGTTAGTTTGTGTTTTAATCATTTCTTTCCCTTGGTTAGGTTCTGTATTGATCAGTTCCTTTTCGTTGGTTTATCTGTTTGGATTGGGTTTACCTTCTGTTAGCTTAGCTAGCATTTCCGGTCAGGTTATGTTTTGATCATTTTCTTCCCTTGTTTAGGATCTGTTTTGATCAGTTCATTTTCTCTGGTTTATCCATTTGGATCGGGTTTACCTTTTGTTAGTTTAGCTAACATTTCCGGCTAAGTTAAGTTTTGTTCAATTCCTTCCCTTGGTTTAGGTTCTATTTTAATCAGTTCCTTTTCTATGGTTTATCCGTTTGGATCGGGTTTACCTTTTGTTAACTTTGCTAACATTTATGTTTATGTTATGTTTGATCATTTCCTTCCCTTGGTTAGGTTATGTTTTGATCATTTCCTTTTCTCCGATTTATCTGTTTGGATCGGGCTTACCTTCTTTTAGGTTATCTAACATTTCCAGTTAGGTTATGTTTTGATCATTTCCTTCCCTTGTTTAGGTTCTGTTTTGATCAGTTCCTTTTCTCTGGTTTATCTATTTGGATCGTGTTTACTTTTAGTTAGCGTAGCTAACATTTCTGGTTAAGTTATGTTTTGATCATTTTCTTCCCTTGTTTAGTTTCTGTTTTGATCAGTTCCTTTTCTATGGTTTATCCGTTTGGATCGGGTTTAACTTATGTTAGCTTAGCTAACATGTTCGAATAGGTTATGTTTTGATCATTTCCTTCCCTTGTTTAGGTTCTGTTTTGATCAGTTCCTTTTCTCTAGTTTATCCATTTGGATCAGGTTTACTTTTTGTTATCTTGGCTAACATTTCCAGTTAGATTATATTTGATAATTTCCTTCCCTTGTTTAGGTTCTGTTTTAATCAATTCCTTTTCTCTGGTTTATCCGTTTGGATCAGGTTTACCTTTTGTTAGCTTAGCTAACATTTCCTCTTAGGTTATGTTTTGATCATTTCCTTCCCTTGTTTAGGTCATGTTTTTATCAGTTCCTTTTCTCTGGTTTATTCGTTTGGATCGGGTTTATATTCTGTTAGCTTAGCTAACATTTTAGGTTAGGTTATGTTTTGATCATTTTCTTCCATTATTTAGGTTATGTTTTGATCATTTCCTTTTCTCTGGTTTATCCGTTTGGGTCGTGTTTACCTTCTGTTAGCTTAGCTAACATTTTAGATTGGGTTATGTTTTGATCATCTTGTTTCACTGTCAGAGTTTGTTTTGAACGGTATCTCCCTGGCATGTACCTAATATCTTCCTTATGTCCGCTACCAACTCCGAGCATGTTTATTCAATATCTGACATATGCGTCCTTTTCTCCAGACATATATTTACAATATCTTTGGTTAGATACCTTTCTTCCAGCCTCTTTCCTACTACATGTCCTTTCCTCCGGACATGTATTTTTGATATCTACTATAAAGTCCTTTCTTCAACTATGTTTCGTACTTGTTCTTTCTTCTGAACATGTGCTTGTGATATCTTTGGTGAGAGCCCTCTCCTCTGGATTCTTTCTTGTCGTGTGTCCTGTCCTCCGGACATGTATCTTTCGTGTATGTCCTTTCATCCAGACATATCTGGTTGATATCTATGTTAGAGTCCTTTCTTCTAGTCTCTTCTTGATATATGTCCATTACCAGCTCTGAACCCATGTCTACAGAAACACAACTCCTTTTCTGTGTCCCACCCTAACCGGGCATGCATTTATCCTAGGTAACCGCTATTTTTTTGAAGAAGGCAATAGAAAATGCAGGAAAAAACACAACTGAAAATTAAATGATACCCGACTGGCTTCAGAGTAAAAATTTTATGATTCTATTAAGTATTCAATCCCCTTTTACACTAATTTTCGAAAGGCCATGGCTAATCCCACTCTCTGATTAAAGAAGATTGAATAGGGGCAGTTGTTGCACCCAAAAATTTGCCCTCTCCATTATGATCCTAATTGGCTTTTATTTCATTATCATGTGCATACATACATTTCATGGGATCAAGGTATTTATCAAATTGGTTTTTATGTAAAAAGAATCATCTTGATGTGTGGTCTATCTAATACATTTGGACCGACATCCAATACCTCAAGGAAAGTCTCTAAATGTGCGAATCTTCTGAAGGTATGCAAGTGAAAATATTGTCGAAAAAGTGTGTTGAAGGTGCAATTTTTGGACACTAAAAATTAATAACTCAAAGCTTGTTCTTTTTTTTGAACCTGTTCCGGTGGGTTAAATTCCATCTTGAAGTCCTCTACATTTTGTTTTTTAAGGCCGAAAGTCAATTCTATCCAGAAGGTATCCAAAAATGTGGATTTATCAAGTATTTTCACACAGGAAAATTGTGACAAATGTTCACCGGCTTCATCTTCAGAAAATCATAACTCGGTCGATTTTTATCGTATCGAGCTGGTTCTGGTGGCATTAGTTCACCAATTGAGTTGGTTAAATATTGGTCTCATTTTTCCTATTCAAATGGTATTCCAAAGACTTTTGCTTTTGGTTTATTTTGCAAAACGGAAGGGTCGAAATAGAGAAAATAACTTGACAGCGTCTCACTAGAAAATTCATATCTCGGTTAATTTTTATCTGATGGAGCTAATTTTTGGATACGACGCCTCTGACTTAGAGATCTAAATATTCACAGTTGAGGTCGGCATGATATTGGAATTTTAGACACATGACCTTGTCGCTTTTTTGAGGAGCGGACGTCAAACAAGCTGTTTTTTGACTTATTTTATTTTGGAAATGACATATGATCACTTAACTGTGTCGAACGAGCTCTCTTTTCATCGTATGACGCCCGTTCTTTTTGTGTTACGTTTGTAACTCAGTCACGGGGGATTTGAATGATGTTCCGTGTCAAATTTTTATCATGCACTGTACCATTTCATTTAAGCCATGAATAAGTGGTTTTTAGTCTTTTTCACTAAACTATATAACCATTTTCCCACCATTGTTTAGAGAGGACCTCATTTTTCATAAAAAATCGAATTTTCTCTCTCAGTTTTTCCTCTCAATTCTCTTATTCCCAACTTCATCTTCACTAATTCCTAACAAACTTTTCTCTTCAATTCCCAAACTGCATAACCAAAAACTTTCAAAAATTCATCAATTCTTCACAAAATCTTCAACAAATTCTCAAGAGAACTCCAAAACTCAAATTTTCTCTCTCATTTTTTCCCTCAGCCAATCCTCTTCATCTTTGTTACATTATCATCATCATCATCATCCATCTTTAATTCTTCTTCAATTCTCCTTTTAATCTTTGAGGTAACATACTCTTTTCATAGTTTTGTTATATAATTGTGAGAATTGGACACAATTGTGATGAATTGGTGATTGTGTTAGCATAGAATTGTTAGGTTGTAGTTATTGTTAACATAAATCTAAGCTTAGCTTATTAATTTTGGTTAGAATTTAATTTAGAATTTATATATAAATCTTAGCGTAAACCTTGCACACTAGGCGTTTTCTCAATTTCCTCTTAAATCTAACATAGAGTAGAAATTAACATAGAACATGTGATTGTGCTAGTTTTGTGTTGATTCTTGACTTTGATCATGGCTAGAGTAGGAATTGATTGAATTGACATATTATTGTGGTTCTAATTTCCTAGTTTGTTTACTAAGCACTTGTGTTGTTGTTGTGTGTGCAACTTTTGCCAACTCTGATAACGTATCGAGATTTATTGTTGAAGCTTTGTTGCTTGTATGCTCACTAACTCTTAGCTTGTTATTTCAATGTTGGTGCACTAACCTTACTAACACTTTGTGTTGATTGATAATTGTTGTTGATTTAATTCAAGGTAGCATACTAGCATAATGCTTGCAATTCACCATTCCTATGCTAACAATTGGTGCCAATTAGATATATGTGTTAACATTTGTTCAAGTTACTAACACTTTTCTCTCTTTTTACATAATGATTGAATCTTACTATTTGATGTGAATTCTTGTGTTTGACAATTTCCATGAGTTGAGATAGTTTCCAATATACTCAAGAATCATAACAAAACATGTTTGACACAACATGGCTTGAGTTTAGTGAAAATTTGTTCAACACTTGAAAATTGGTCAAAATCAACATAATCGGTGTTTTTGTCGTAAATTTTGATCCGTGATGATTTTTTATAGTTTTCTTAATGAAAACCGATTTTCTCGAACCATCCCAAGCTCTCCATGCAAACGATTTTGCAATTCAGACAATTTATGCCCGATTTTACTATTACTTGAATTGTTTAAAAAAATTGCATTTTCGGGTGAAATTTGACGGAACTGACCGCATTTTTGAAATCGCTTGTGTGTGTATATGTTCCTTTAATTTTCATAATTCATTATGGGCAATTTTTGAGGTTGTGCCGATGTTCCGGGTTCTCTTTTACAACATGTACATGTTATGTTTTTTGTACTCAAAATGTGTTGTTTTACACTAATTCTTATTTGTGATAACACCATTTCTCTTAGCTTGTGTAACTTCTAGCTTGTGGTAATACTACTAACTTGTAATTTTTTCTGTAATACAAATTTTCTTACATAACCTTTGTCGTGACACTAACATTGTTGCTACTTTCACTTTGTCCATATTCTTTCAATTTCAACTTTATGTGCAATTTCAAAGTGTGTAGAATTTGTTGACTCTTGCTAGCAATACTTGTTTTTTTGAGTTGTGGAATATTCCAATTAGCTCAAGGAAATTTACAAGACCATTTCCAAGTACCAAAACTTGAGCCAATTGGAAAATGACACAAACGCTCAAATTTTCTAACTTTTGTAACATAATCTCCATTTTGTAATAACTTTTGAAACGTGTTGAGTTTTTTCGATTTCTATTAATTAAAACCATGTTTTTCGATGCTTATGGAGCTGTTCACGTGTTTACTTTTTTATTTTGGGAATTTTTTATCACTTTTTTGCTATTGTACAGAATTGTTAAATAGCCTAAAAGTCTTATCTCTGGACTGAATTAATTAAAACATGATTTTTTAGTACGTTGGGGCGTCTCCAGTCAACCATGCAATTTTCATTTAAATCTGAACAACTAAGTTTTGACACTTATTTTCCATTTTCGGTGTTTTATCGGTCCGATTGACATCTACTTTGTACATTTGACTTGTATGTGATATATTTGTACTTATCTATCCTAGTATGTACTATTGTATTTGTATTTGCATAGTTTCTAACTCTTTAGAGCTTACTTTGTAAAATTGAGATGACACTTTTTACCATTTTAAGACTTTTCCAAATTTTCATGTTTCGAGCTAGTTTTGCAACTCTAAGTTGATTTCTTGTTATCTCTAACTTATTTGCTGAGTTTGTACAAGGATTCCATAGATATATCTCGACGATGCTTGCTTGCTTGGTATTCCACTTTATTTGTAGGGATACCGCATTTTACATATGTCGATGCTACGGTGTTCCGCTTTACTTGTGGCATAACAAATCTACATTATGTTGTCCCTCACTCGAGGTGTATATTTGTATATACTATCTTGTTTACACTGTTTGGTTTCTTGCAGGATACTTGCACGATTGTGATTTACTTTCGCAAACAGCAAAATTGACTTCGTATTTGATTCCTTGCACATATTCTGATATTGTGTGTTGTTGATGCTTAGCTTGTACGAGGACTTATGGGTTTCTTAGTTGTTTTTTTGTTATATACGGATTTCTATATGTGTGACATATTTCTACTAACCGATTTATCTTTTTTTGCACCTTATTGCTTTCTTAGGAATAAAGATGTATGATGAGGATCTCAGTTGTTGATCATGTCAGGAACCCCTCTGGTTTATTTAAAGACCCGTTTAGGGCAATTCTGCATTATGTGCATTTGTTGCTACTTGTGTTTGTGGTTTGTTTAAAATCCTGCCTTTGGAGTAGGTATTTCACATGTGTGTTTACATTTGTGCTAAATACCTCAAAAGAGGCAGCCCATTCCCATTCCTTATTGAAGTCCTCAAAAGCAGACGAGCGGAAATGGTTAGTAATCCACCCCCGCACATTCTAATTCGTGTCATCCTTAGCTCGCATTGTACGCTGATGCTTTGGAGTTGTTCCTACTCTTGTTATCGAGCCGTCAAGTGGAAAGGGGTTTTGTAATCAAACTCCCATACCTTTCCAGGAGTTTGCATTAGCTGATGCTGACACTTTGTGATTGTTCATAGTGTCTTCTATCTCCTACCTCGATTTTCTATATCGTGGTTAGGGGTTTAGTCGCTTTGGACATCACGTTTTTCTTTGTTTTTTTCCTATCTCTTTCCCTCTTGTTTTCCTCGGTTGATATGACCCCTTGGCTAAAGCTTCCCGCTTCATCCCCTTTCCTACTTGTTTGCCTCGTTTGATATGACCCCTTGGCTAAATCATCCCTAATGTATTTTGTGCCTACCTTGATCATTTATATCTTGGTTAGGCATTTACCCAAGTTAGTATGCACTACTCGTGGCATGTGTATGATCTCTTGAGCTTGTTTGTTACTTGCTTTCCATCCTTGCGTATAAGTTTTAAGAGGTTGTGATCCTTTGGCATGTTCCCTTAGGAACTCTTGATTCACCCTTTGGTGGTGATTCGAGATAGATGTAGGTTTAGGTTGTGAACCTTTTATATGTTCCTTTAGGGGTTCTTGATTCCTCCTTTGATGATGAGTCGAGATAGACGTTAGGATTGTGATCCATGCATGCTAACATAGGATGGAGATTTCCCTTTCAAAACTCAACCTTAGGATCAATCATTGCATTATAACATTATGGATAAAACTAGATATTCTCCGTTAGATGTTTTTCTTTATTTTGTATCCTTGCATTAAAACTAAAACTCTTTTTCTTTGCAAATCATAAAATATCTAATAATTTTCAACTCCTTCTTTAAGGTAAAAAATATCAACAAATGCAAACTCTTTTTCGCCTTCGAGATCCTTTTTTCTTCTTTCAAACTTTTCAAAAGAACATGTTAATTCACTTATGTACTGACGCGTGAGTCTCCAAAGGTCGAGTTGCGGTATAGGGTGAAATTAATATTTGTTCATTAAAAAAACATAAAACAAAACAAAACATGTGAGCCGAACTATGGTAACTCTGATTCCTCAAAAAGGATACGTAGGCATTGGGGTAGGGCCCAAGCGATAACAACTTTATTTTGCCTACATTATTTTCTCTTTTCTTTTGCTTGCATTCCCTCTTTGCATTTTCTTTTAGCTCTTAAGCTTAGATTTGAAACACACCCATTAGATAAACAACAAGAGTGGATACCATAGAGTACTACAGACATGTGGGGTGCTAATACCTTCCCCTTGTGTAACAAACTCCCTTACCCAATCTCCCGGTTGTTTGACCTTGATTTCACCCTTCTCGGGTTTACTCGATGTTTACCTTTCCCTTCCCGTGGGATAAAAAAAGTTCGATGAAGACTTCATTGATTTCATCTTAATGATTTGTTCAGTCGGTTGTTTCAACTGTATGATACTCAAGGAATTCTTAGCAGTTAATAAGGGGGAGTCCTTAATCTGAAGCTAGAAGTTCTTGAAGAACTGTCAGACATAATGTCTTGACATCCTTGGATTGAGAATTTATTTTTCTCAATATGACTGATGTTATTTCTCTTTAATAGGGTAGAGGTTGTTTCCTCTAACTTGATATCTCTTTTCAAGCCTATGAGAGCATTGAACTCTTATTTTATTATAGTGAAAAGGTCATCCAAGGGTTGTGTGCAATATCGATCGAAATTATATGGTTGATTATTGTCTGCACAATGGAGAGTCATCTGAATCACCTAGGATGAGCATCTCAGTTATCTAAAGCAAGGAAGAGTTATTATTTGTGGAGCCAAAGGATTATGGTTCCCTTTTATCTACTTGAGAAGTTCCTCTCTCTGCTTGGGTTCAATTATATGGTTTCCTCACATGATAAAATATTGGTATTTTCAAGGATTAAAGGGGATCCTTGTGTATTGAAAGAAGTAGACTCAGTCTAAACAGTCTATTTGTGTTGTTTGAAGATCATTCATGGCCATCGTTATTGATGTTTGCTTTACATACCTGTTAGAGGGAATCTCCTCTATAGGTTTAGATAGATGGAATCAATCACCTCAAAGTCAAACACGAACTCTGAATTTTATGATCAGAAGAAGAAGATTCTTGAGGTGTACATGCTCAACATGTATGGATGATCTAGGTTGAAGGTTGATCAACTACTGACGGTTAATACTCTTGTTCCCCATGCAAGAGTTATGGAGTACTATGGTGTCTCCAAACCATAGTTAAGGATCCATGTGTTTCAGATTGATGTCGGATCCAATGTTGGAACATCATCTCAAGGTGTGAAACTTCCTCACCCACAGAAATATTTCCAGAGAGAAGCATAAGGTCAAGCCGTTGACCTATTCTAGATTGTTTTGTGAATCAGCTGGTACCAAATGTAGGCAGAAGAAGATTTTCAGTTCAACTTATCTACCTTATGTGAGAAGGTAATCTTTATCTGACAAATGATAAATACTTTGATGGGAGCTGAGTATTTGTCTACCCTCTGTAGAAGTTATTCATAAGACTATTTTATGAGTACTTTGACGGGAGACTGAGTATTTGTCTAAAGAATTATGCAATTCTGCATTCTGAACATTATGGTTCAGAGGGTATGTGATAGTTTATTCCTCTCCATAGCACTCAGGTGCTTGGAAAAACCTGAAGGTGGTGCACTAGTTGTGTTCGTTTGGGAGCTTCTTGATGGATTTCTTGCATAATGAGTCCTTTGGTTTATATTTTTAAAACCTTTCATCTTGGGTTTTAATATTCTGAAGTCGATGTCCCACATGATGTCTTAACATGATGATTATTGATGGATGTGTTTTTTGCTTGGTATTGTGCAGTTGGATGCTTAGGCATTATTATTAGAAGTGGCATTTCTGACTATATGGATTAAAATATGGAGATCATGGTCCTGTCTACAGTAGCATGTTTGATGAATGCATGACTACTTGGTTGAAGACCCTACTAGTGGATAGAAGAGTAAAAGAATATTGCCAGGTACTGAGGTCTGATAAGTTCTTTTCCGGTTTCCCTCAAGAACTCAAGAAGAGAATTTCTAGGAGGCGTTTGTTTTCTTCTATTGTAAGTCACTTCAGAAAATGTAATGATTTGGATCTTAGTAGAAGCTTTTAATAAAACTAAGAATTTTTGGAGTTTTTGAGTGAATTTATACCTAGTATGCATGACATCTTTCCTATTCAAAAGGTCATGATATTGTGTGTGGAACTGCAAGGAGTTAGAGGGCTTAGTTATATTTTCAAGGAGTGAGGATATCTGATTCAGAATCAACTCTACTGAGGGAGTTGATGTTCATCAAGTAGAAGCGTTGGTCTTCATCATGAAGGCATGAAGTCTTTCATGAGTATTCATCGGGTGCTCAAGTTTTCATCTTCAACTGAAGCATTGTTTATCTATGAATTGTTGCTGCAATGGTGCAAATACTGGAGAGTTGTTCAAACTTGTGAAGATCTTATGCCTCTTATGAGGTTATGATGTAAAACAACATGTTGTGACATTATTATATTATCAGTGATCTTTACAAGGCATGATTGGTGCTAGCCATATGAAGTTCGACGAGTTATAAGTTCACATATCTCTCTGGTAATTATCGGTAATGTCTGGGAGAATTTATTTTTCACTACAGATGTCAAAAAGACTCTTCAGGTCTTTATTTTTTGAGAGATGTCACAAATGTGATATTCTGATATCTTAGTGTGTGTCACTAAGACAAAGTGTAAGGAGAACACTTAGAATCCAGTGAAAGACAGCATGGGTGAAGATGTGTTGGTCAAAGATCTTAAATGAAGACAAATGTCTGACTAAATGTCAGAATATTATTCAGGACATGTTTCCTGTGAGACCAACAAGGAAGTAGTACGACATTTTGATCAAACACGTGTCAGAATGTGTGTTTGACTATGCATGTGCATGTATTGGGACTGGTTCTTTTCAGGATAAACAGTCTAGGGATATTAAAGAAGTTCAAGGATATTTTTGAACGATGCACATTGATTTAGGTGGCAGTTTTTCCCTCAATTAACGACTTCTTTGACCAAGAATGCTTATGCTCTCAATGATAGTAATTTCCTAAGAAACTTCTCATCTACTTATAGATGGTTCTCCTATCCTCTATCACCATGTGAATTTTTTTATAGTTTTTATCATCACTATTGGGTTTGTTCGGGTATATGTATATTGTGCCTGGGTCTGGTTATGTGAAGGCCTCATTTGTCAATTTTTAGGGAAAAGGGGGAGAAGTAGTGTACCCAGATGGTCAATCTGAACTCTGTATTTCCAGATGTTGCATTCAAATGTCGGACAAGTTATCTTATCTCATGGATGTGGCTTGTTTTGGTTTTGTAACTTGTGATATGAGTTTCAAACACAGTGATGACCTGTGTTCTGAGTTACCAGGTGTGGTGGTTGTTCTGTCTAGGTACACTAGAGGTTGCTGATCAAGGAATGGTTGAGATTCATCTTTTGCCACCATTGTTCTCCTATGACAAAAGAAGAATACCTAGTTTGATGGGGAGTGCCAGCTACCTTCTTCCTTATGTACACCAAAATGGCTTTAGGACTTTATACTACTACTCGTTATGGTTCTGAACGTTGGTAATGGGTTTGGTACTGCAATGGAGCTTATTCAAAATGTTGGAAAGAAGATGTCTAACAAAGATGTCCTGACATCTTATCTGAAGACTACCTCCATGTTGTTGTACTGCTGAGCTGAAAAGTTGCTCAAGACTACTGTTGATGGATGTTTTTGTTATTGTTGTAATATTGGGTTGTATTTTTATTTATTTGTTTTAGCCAAAATTTTCCAAAGGGAGAGATTGTAAGTTCTCTATTTTAGGATTGGCATTAATTTTTGTACAATAAATAAAGCAACAATATGTTAGATAGGATATATTAATTTGCTAACAGGAACAGGTTGAGCCAGAAGTCTAATCTTATGTTTGGGACATGTTATGTTGAAGTGTTTCAACATCTGGAACAACATGTCGAATAAGATGTTCTATGAAGGAGTATAGGATATCGTGCCTGAGCTAAAGTAATTATGTTAAATATGTTATGATTTAACAAGTGTAGAATATTCAGAGAATATTATGCAATCATATGTGGGGCTGAATTAAAGGTCAAAAGAATCAAGTCAGAATATTTGAAGATTATACAGTTTCTAAATATGAATATTATTTAGGAAACTAATGATTGAAGACCTTGTTTGTAGCAGAAGTTACTATTGGTTTGTAACAGGTGATTTGTTATTTTAGAAAGCCCAAATCCATTTGGGAATAGGTTATAAATAGTAGGATTTGTGACCTAGTTTGGCACGAGTTCAAGATGTAGAAGTCTAGGGCTTTATTAAGGTGAACCACTCGGGTTGTGGGATAGTCACTATGTTCTCACTCAGAAACCTGTAGGTAATGAGTTGAGTATTGTTCTTGGAGGAGGCTTTGAATCAACTCCAATTTGTTGTTCTTGGTTAGGAGAAATGTTGTAAACGTGGGAGTTTAACCTTGAGTCTTAGCTAGGTATGGTCATGGAAGTGTGTCTTCCGGGTTTGTTCAGAATTGTGTTGATTCAATCACTTTATATAATTGATGAGGGATTGAGGAGGGCCTCATATCTAGGTGAGTCTTTGATAGAAATATAGCGAGGGTAGTGATTAAGTGATAAGTTATAAATGGGGGAGTTTAGCTTTGAATTAATATTTTTTATTGGATATTTCCCTAGCTTGGTATTCCCCCATAGTAGGAAGGTTATTTTGAACTGAGTATACAATTATGTGTGTTGTTATTACTTTTTAGTACTGTTTTTAATGTTTATACCTTACATGTGTTTCTTGGGTCAGATCAGATGTCTCAACATCCTCTTAGGACATCTGAGTTCTGTCATACCAGAATTTTAGAAAGCCCTCTATTAAAAGAGTTGATCACACTCATGGGCAAATATCTTCAAGACCGAGTAAACCGTTCAAAGGATCAGTTAATCAGGGGGAATTCATTTCAAAGTTCCATGCATTGGGGTATGCTTCCATCTCAAGATCATCAGTTTGTTTCTAAACTCTTGTTGAATCAGATTTCTTCAAAGACCCAACAATCTGGGGAATTTAAGGCTAAGACTCTCCATACTTTCAAGATGCTTAGAAGCAGATCTTGTCATATCATCGATAATTATCGAGCTCAAAGGGTGTCGGGAAATCATGCTTGCAATATCCAACCAGAGGATCATGTCCAATAAACAAATCCTCATGGCCCTTAGCCTTTTTCATTTTTAACCATCGGTGACCCTCTATAGGGGCACTTGATGAAACATTCAGACCATAATTCTCAATCTTATTTACATGCATTCATCAATCATGCATCAAACGACGCATATCATTCATGGGGAATTCACCCATTGCATGAACACTCAAAAAGCTCAAATCTTTGCTTGGCCTTTTCCACTGAAAACCAAGCTCATACTTACCCAAAAAGATCCAATTCCCTTTGGCCACGTCCAAAAAACCAGTACACTATGCATTGATCACTCATCACATACATCATTTCATATGCGTCAATACGCTCAAAAGAAAAAAAAAGAACATTTCATGTATCGGCACAAAGCATGCATGGATTCGGTAACCACTCATGGAAGACTGTATTAATCCCTAACTGGTCAATTTGAGATCATTCCTTTCTTATTAACTTTTTTCAGCCCATTGGTCGAAGTTAATATTTTGTATTCCTTTTGACTTTCATCAATACATTAGTTGGTGTTAGTTGTCCTTATTTGTTTTTCTTCATCACTACACTAGTTGATGCTTGTCATTTCTTGTCTTCCCTCATCATTACATTAGCTGGTATAGTATTTTCATTGTCATGCTCATTAGTACATTAGTTGATGTAGGCCTTCCATTGTCTTCCTCATTGGTACATTAGCTGATGTATGCATTTCATTGTCTTACTCATCAGTACATTAGCTGATGTAGGCCTTTCATTGACTTCATCATTAGTACATTAGCTGATGTAGGTATTTCATTGTCTTCCTCATCAATGCATTAGCTTACATAGGCCTTTCATTGTCTTCCTCATCAGTACATTAGTTGATGAAGGTCGTACGTTGTCTTCCTCATCAGTACATTAGCTGATATATGCCTTTCATTGTCTTACTCATAAGTACATTAGTTGATGTAGGCCTTTCATTGTCTTCCTCATCGATACATTAGTTGATGAATGCCTTTCATTGTCTTCCTTATCAGTACATTAGCTGATGTAGGCCTTTCATTGTCTTCCTCATCAGTACATTAGCCGATGTAGGCCTTTCATTGTCTTCCTCATCAGTATATTAGCCGATGCAGGCCTTTCATTATCTTCCTCATTAGTACATTAGCTTATGTAGGTCTTTAATTGTCTTCCTCATAAGTACATTAGCTGATGTAGGCCTTTCATTGTCTCCCTCATCAGTATATTAGTTGATGTAGGTCTTTCGTTGTCTCCTTATCATTACATTAGATAAAACTAAGGCAAGAACCATCATAAAAAATCCAAAAATGTTTATCCTTTCTTTCTTTTCTCCTTATTCTCTTTTACTTAGAAGATCACAATCTTTCACACTAACACACGAACATAATGTAACTAAATGGGTACCATCGAGTACGATGGATGTGAGGGTTGTTAGTACCTTCCCCTTGCATAACCGACTCTCAAACCCTTTCTTTGGTATCGACGACCATTCCATTTCATTTATGGGTTTTATTTAATATTTTTCCTTTCCTTTTAGGAATAAATAAATATTTGTGGCAACTTCATTGATCCAATATTTTTCGAGGCACTACACAGAGATTTCAGAAAAGCTACCATTATGACTTTCCACCAGTCATAGTTTAAACCATTTAACATAGGGGGTCTGTTGTTATATCTTCCTTCTTTCTCCATACTGCTAGAAAATATATCCCTAAATTTCACCCAGTAAACAGAATAGGTTGCTTGCTCTTGCTGCCAATTGAAATTTTGGCACACACAATATCAGAAGTCAAGACTGATATCTTGACAACACAAAATGTCACAACAAATGTTATAATATCTATGACAGAAAACATACATTAAAAAATAGAAAGATTATGCAGAAACATAAATTGCAGAAACTAAAGAACATAATTAATTATTAATCTAGTTTAGTGCAAACTCACACACTCTTGGGGCTACCAAGCCAGTAAGGAAATCCATTATCAGTGGTATTAATTTGAAGCTAAACAATCACATTTACACTTCTCACTTAATCCCTACCTAATGCAACTTTTACCTAGGCACCTCTTAGATAAGAGAACTCATCTCACTCCCAATCACCGCGGTGATAAAAGACCAATCCCAATCCCAAGGAGTGTCTCAAGAAAGAAAAAAGGAAGAACAAACTTCCAAATTACAAATTCTTAGTTTGCTTAAAAGCTTCACTAATAACAATAATCAACTATTTCCTTAAAAGCTTAAAGGGGAACAATAACTTGATAAACAAGCAACAATCAGTTAACTCTAATGCATCAAAAGATACATTTGGATGTATAAATAACACACAGAGAACCTAAGGATTTATCAAACTCTAAACCCTTTTTTTCCATAAGGTCTTACAATAAAACTATGCTTCTTAAGAAACTGGGTCTTGGATGACTCCTTATATAGACTTCTGCAGGTTTCCTTGGACTCTTCAATCAAATATAATCTCCAGCTCTAAATCCATGCATAATCATCTCTATGAAAATAGAAGGAAAAAAACAAATCTTTCAAATCTTTCCTAAAAAGTCTCAAAGATCCTTTTTATGAAATAAATCAAATATGTAATTATTCCTAACAATCCTTGATTGGTTGCGCCTGTTATGAGTACTACAAACCTCCATAATCTCATATGTTTCAATCAAATCTTCAAGGATAAATACCCATATGTACTGATATGATGTTCTGTTGCAACATGTTACAACATCTGATAGAACATCTGTCAAATAAGTACCAGCAAACCCTATTGTACCAGCTAGTCAAGATGTTATGACATCTTGCTTAACATTAGGTTGTAATACATGTTTTTCCCAATGAAACACATTTTGATAGAATTGTTGTCAACTACTTGTTTTATCAAAATTGTTGCCAACCATAAAATCATAGACCTAATAGAATCCTTACTTTTTCAAGTGAAACAAAGGTGAAAAGGTTTGAGTCTTGCCGCTTAAATTCGAGATGAACCTTCTTATGAAATTAATCTTGGTTGATGGCACTTTCTCTTCCATGATGGCCTTTTTCTTATTTTGATTTATTTCGATCCCTTTTCTGTTGACCATGAAGCTCGAAAAATCCCCTGCTTGCACACAAAAAGCACATTTAAGAGGATTCATCTTCAGACCATGTTTTCTCGTCCTTTTGAAGAATTGTCGAAGATGGTCTATGTGACTTTTCCCTGATACAGACTTAACAACAATGTGTTACCTTGAAAAATCTTAAGGTATTCAAGCACATGTATTAAATGAGGATATTCTCATAAGCTAAGGGTCATCCTCTAAAGTAGGGTTTTTTGGGAAATTGGAGCCAAAGTGTTTGAAAACATGGTTATTTAAACTAGATTTAATGTTTAAAGGGAATGTCACGCCAAACTATCGAAACTGAGCCAGGTCGACCGAAAGGAAATAAAAGAATATATGTTAAGAAATGATCAAAATTGGTTTAGTCGATCAAAGAGTGAAAGACAAGGAAAATAGTCAAAATTGGTTTCTGTCAACCAAAAGGGTTTTTGGACTTAGAGGAATTGTTATTGATTTTTAACTCTTGCCAAAGGGAAAGTGTCGAAGCGAGTTAGAAGCGGTTTACCTTCATAAGCTAGGAACTGGGAGATTTAAATTTCAAAGTCATCAACAGTTGCCAGCGGTTTACAATTTGTTTAAGTGCCAAATTGGTGGCAAAATCCAGTGAAGTGGTTGTCTCAAGATTTTAATATTGTCCGTAGATTTCATCTAGGCAGTTACATTGTAAACATTATAAATAAGAAGATTTAGTGTAGTTTTTGGGGTGTTCACTTGTATGCTCAAATCACTTGTCAAAACTCTGTCATTCATAGCGTTAGGAAACATAGAGTGAAGAAGTTCTTGATGTACGTGAATCACCACTTTTATTTCAATGTAAATCCTTAATTTTGCAATTATCTCTTTTGAATACTTTATTTACTTTCTATGTACTGTCGAACAAAGTATTTATGTTATTTTCTACTTTGCGTAAACAATTCAATGCTCTTTGTTGGTCACGAGTCATCAATCAGTCGATCGATTCATAGTGTGGAAAGCCATTATACTTGTTCCCTTAGTCACTGAAAACCGTTTCCCTTGATAAGAATTTCGATAGAATAAGTATAATAATAAAACTCTTAGCACATGTTTTAAGATCAACTGGTCGATCTTCCGAGTTACCCTTAGTTTTAGGACTTTGGGAGGACCAGCGGTTGTTTACCATTTTCCACAATAAACAAATTGGCACACCTAGTGGGACGCAGTGCTAAGAATTTGTCTTAAGTGTATGCAGCTTAGAAATGGACAGTTAACCAAAGAGTATAATAAACCATCATCTAGGAAGCATATATCAAGAATGACAATTCCTGATAATCCAAACATAGACAAAATACCATCACGAACTTTAACTACTACTGAGCCAGTAGTTTCTTAAGTTGCACCTTTTCCTCCAGTCGGGTCAACTGCAGCAGGTTCCGCACAAATTTCTCAGGCTCCACCGGGAAGCCCAAGGCCTGTAATGACTACGACCACCATACCTAATACGCCTCATTTTGGTAATGTGGATCATGTTTATGGAATGTTGTATTCCATGATGCTAGGATACTAGTCAACGTCAAATGCAGCTGTGATGTCAGATAAAGTTCAAAATTTGAACTCCCCTTTACAAGGAACTGCACCAGGAGGAAATAATAGAGGCAGCCAAATTAGAGGAATGCCTTCTCAACCAATAGTACCGCCTCTCACTAACACTTCAGTAGCAGTGTTAAGGAAACAAATAGATGATAGTAACCATGAGTTGGTTAATATGTTAACTAACAAAATGGGTAATGTATTTAATCCTATAGTACAAGAGTCGGCTGAGACTAATAGGAAGTTCGCTGAAACAAATTGACAAGTGATTGCGCAATTAACACATTTGTGTAATTTTTTAGGTGCTCCCGTAGCACCTATTCGACAGGCGCCACTTGTTCGACTAGATACCCCTGGTCAAATGGACATGGGAGAAATACATGATGAAACTGTCCATCAGGGACAAGTGCTAGTACCTCCAAGGAATTTGATTTTCTATCCACCTAGGGCATTAGTACATCGACATCAAGAGGCTAATCAAATTGTTGAACAAATTCGACAAGAGGATTTAGCCGTAGAAAATAATCTAACCACCATTGTTGAAAGAATTATAGCTAGGAATGGTATGAATACCAAACTTCAGAGGCCAACATATTCTTCCCCTTTGTCTGAATATATCTTAAAAACTGAAAACCCTAGAGGATGGAAAATTCTTAAGTATACAAAATTCAGGGGAGAATCTAGAGAGTCGACAGTGGAACATATTGCTAGGTATTTGACTGAATCTGGGGATATGTCGAATAATGAAAACTTAAGGGTAAAACATTTTTCCTTCTTCCCTTACTAAGGCAGCTTTCATGTGGTTTACCACTTTGCCTCCAAATTCGATTGAATCATGGACTAAGTTGGAAAAACTTTTCCATGAACAGTTTTATGAGGGTCATTCAAAAATTAGTTTGGTTGAATTGTCAAACATTAAAAGAAGGTTTTCTGAAACCATTGATGATTATCTAAATAGATTTAGGTCATTGAAAGCAAGATGCTTTACTCAAGTACCAGAACATGAGCTTGTTTAAATGGATGTTGGAGGTTTAGATTATTCCATTAGGAAGAAAATAGATCCGACCTTTGTGAAGAGTATGTCACAGCTAGCTGATAGAGTTCGACATCTAGAACGTCTGCGACTAGAAAAGGTCAGACATACTAATGCTAGGACCAAGAAAGAAAAAGTAGCCTTCATAGATTATGATGACACAGATCCCATTTGTGAGGCCGACTATACCTCACCAACAGAGGCAGAGGTCGACGTGGCTGAAATGAAGCCACGGCCAGCATATGAATATAAATCACTATTTCCTACTAAAGGAAAAAATACGGTCGAAAACAATCCAAAATTTCCAGCGAAAACTTATACATTTAATGTCACTAAATGTGAAGAAATTTTTGATTTGTTAATTAAAAATGGTCAAATTTTAGTACCCCCGGGTGCTAAGTTACCACCATTAGAACAACAACAGAAGAGAGGTTTTTGTAAATTTCATGATTATCTTGGTCACACAACCTCTCAATGTTATCTTTTCAGGGATCTCATACAAAAATCGCTGCAGGAGGGTAGGCTGAAATTCGTTGCACAGAAAATGAAGATTGATAGTGATCCTCTTAGGAAAGATGAGGCTTTGTTTCTTTACACTGTTGACATCAACATGGTAGAAACTACTGAGTTTCCTGATGATGATATGGTCAAGAGGGTACTGGAGAAAGTCCTGATGTCAACTTAGCTAATGTGTACCCAAGGCTTGAGGAGGACTTGCTAGACTTCCTTTACCGCTGTAAGAACAAAGGTTCGCAAGCTTTCTTGTGTCCTAGGTGTGGCGCCTTGACTGATAAAATAGCTGCTAAAAATTTCCAGAAGCTGCAGTTAGAAAAGAACAAGGGGAGGCCATACAATCAAAGGTTCCCTACACCAAGGGACCCAAGAAGGACTATGGGAAACTCCCATACTAAACCAAGAAGTTACATTCCTTCAGCAAAAGCTCCTAACGATACTTGGATTAAGCCTCAAGGTAGAAGGGGGCACCAATTGATGATGCTATTGCTAGAGACCCAAACAAAGGAAAGTCAGCTATTAATTACTGACACGAGTTTAAGTCTGAGAGGAAAAGTCATATTTCTGAAAATTACATGGGGAAGAATCTCATGACTTAAACCCAATGGAGACGCTTCCAGCATCGAAAGCAGGCTGAGAAGAAAGCATCTGCTAGCTAGATTGCTGCAAACAAATCTGGCAATCAGAAGTAGTATAAAGTGAAGGTCGGTTCCTCTTCAAAAGAACGAATCAAAGATTTCGTGAGTCGACCAGTTGTTAAGTGTTCTGAAGAAGCTACTAACAATTTTGAGTCCGAGTATGAAGAGTGTTTGAATACCTTAGTCAATATGGTATCAATTCTGCCAGCAGAATATGATTTCTTAACCGAAGTGGAAGATACAGCAGATATTGATGCTGGGGAAATGGCTTTACACAAGCTAACATGTTACTTTGTGATGAATAATGGTTCGATTGAGAACCAAGATGTGTTCTTTGAAAGACTAGATATGGCCATGAGGAGCCATTTGAAGCCTCTTTTAATAAGGGCTAAACTTGAAGGGTTGGCTATCAACAAGGTGTTGGTAGACTGTGGTGCTCCTGTAAACATTATGCCACACCACCTATTGCATAAAATTGGTAAATATGACACCGATGTTAAATCTCATAACATGGTCTTAACAGACTACGAAGGAAGGACTAGAAACATTATGCGTGTGATCCAAGTTGATATTATTGTCGACTCTGTTACTAGGCCGACTATATTCATGGTGATTCAAGGCAAGCCAAGTTACAACCCCTTAGTAGGGAGGGAATGGTTGCACGGTGTAGGGGCTATGCCATCTTCTATGCACCAGCGTTTGGTGATTTGGAGGGAAGATGGTATTGTCGAGAACATTGAAGTTGATCAAGGATATTTCAGGGAAGACGTGAACAATGTCGGTAAGAAGAAATTTGACAGGAAATTAGCTAATATTTCCCTATGTCAACCTGCTGAAGATGTGTATGCCAACCTCGATGAGGCATTTGTTTCGTTGAATTTACATGAGACCCATGGTTTTATATGGGATGTGGAACGTCTTGAGGATCCATACTGTGACAACCGGCCGACCGGCTGGGGAGACATTAGTGATGATGTCTGAGCTAGATGCTCTGAAAAGGATTTTGGTGTATATTGCTGAAAATAAAATAAATTTGGCGCTAGAGGCTGGAGAAAATATGGCTGTTGAAGCCAATAAGACACAAATTCTGAATGAAGGAGCTACTTTGGCTATTGAGCCAAAGCCACCAGATAAAAAAGAAGTGGTCGAAGAAAACATTGATAAGTAGCGTCTGGACTGCATATTTGACGAAGAACCCTTAGGCTTCAAAAAGGATCTGATGGCACTAGAAAGAATGCATCCACAAGACCCTTTAGAAGAAATAGATATTGGAATGAAAGGGGATAAAATACCAACTTATATCAGCACCAACATCGACCAAAAGTTAAAGTTTGAGGTAATATCTTTATTAAAAGAATTTAAAGATTGTTTTGCTTGGGACTATAACAAAATTCCAGGTTTAAGAAGGGATTTGGTCGAACTAAAGTGACCAATAAAAGCTGGAAAGAAACCAGTGAAGCAGACTCCCAGACGCTTCGCTCCAGCAATAATGTCGAAAATCAAAGAGGAGATAGAAAGACTCCTCAAAAGAAGATTCATAAGAACTGCAAGGTATGTCGACTGGTTGGCAAACATAGTTCCAGTAATTAAGAAAATGGAAAATTAAGAGTTGTGATACGGTGGCAGAACCAGACTATTTTGAGAAGATGGTGGTTTGCGTTTTGCGTTTGTGTTCGCAAAATGTCGCGGTAAGCAAGAGTCGCCATCGACTTTTATTTTATCCAACTGGAAAGGACAAAAGCACAGAAAAATTCCTTTTTCGAGATTTTGAGTACGGGGGGTAGATTATAGAAAGGGAAGGTATTAGCACCCTTTCTATCCGTGGTTTTCCACGGGCTCTTAGGTACTAGCTCATCTTTTGAAAATTGCTTCCGTGTTTGTGTGTTTTGAAAAGTTTTTGTTTTACTTCGCTTTAACCCCTGTATCAGTCCTCAAGAGTGTTACGAAGTGTTTTTGAAAACTTTGTTTGAAAAGAGTATAAGTGTGAAAAAGTTTGGTTTGAGCAAGTACCTACTAGCATCTACCTACTCGAAAAAAGAATGTTTCTGTTTTTGTTTCCTTTAGACAATGCTATGCTACTATTGAGAAATAAGTAGCACCATCGTTGGAGTTGTAAGGGTCAATTCGAAAGGGACGTACGATCACTAAAGCAATGTTAAGACGTCTTAGTAATAACCCTAATGTCTTAAGATCATATTCGAGGCAACATTTCCGAAGCAACCTTTCCGAGGCAACATTCCCGAACGGGACTTTTGATCTTTGTTTAGACAGGAGGGCAACCACTAAAACACCCTATACTTAATGACCGTTTACCGAAGGCAACCGAAGTGAGAGTGTACCCTAGGAGTGCGCATCTGCGAGTGATTTGATTTCAATTATTATCTTTTCACATTAGGGTTTGCTAGCCATTTTAAATTAACATACAGTTTTGTCATACAATCCTATTGTCATACAGCTAACAGATAATATTTGGCAAGAATTAAAATGCGAGAAATAAAAACTACGCTATTACAAGGCTTCGGGGTAGGGCATTAAATACATAGCCAAAAACCCGTAAAACGATAAATAAAAGAAAATCCTAATTAAACTATTACATACTGTAAGCAGTTAGATTAATATTGCAAAAAATAATAAATGCGCGAGATGAATCGAGAACGAGAGAAATTAAGGTTTTGACCCCGTCTAAACCTAATTGAAAGAAAAATCATTTTTTGTTGTTTTTGATTATTTTGAGAAAATAAGGTTTTAATTGAATAAATACAAACCTAATTACTAATTAATTCAAATTAAGAAAGATAATTAATTTGACATCCTTTTGTATTTTTGTTTTATGAAAAGAAAATAAAAATTAAATTACATGCTAAACCTAATTTTTTATATTTGATTTTAGATATATGAAAAAGTTAGAATTAATCTTAAATTAAATTAAAACTAATGCTTAATTAAATTTGATAAGATAAATAAAAACTTAATTCTAAATTTATGAAATTGATTTTATGATTTTTTGTAAAACAAAATAATAATTTCTGGTTAGAAAATAAATTAAACAAATTAAATAAAAGAAATAATTAGGAAAGAAAAAGCAAAAGGTCTGATGTAAATAGCAAAAGGAGGGGGTGTTAATGGTAGATCTGAGCCCAAAAAGTGTCTGGCCCGTTTGACTTTCCAGATCTTGTGTGGGCATTTGACTCATGCCTATGGTGGACCTCTAAGGGATGGCCCTCGGATCTAGCTTGTTGATGATCTGGATGATGAGATATTGATGATGCATGGCAGGCTCATTGTATGCACGTGTACCTGATTACACAAGGAAAAAATATAGAAAGCAAGGTTGGGGACCTTGGGATCGAACCCAGGCCCTTTGGCATTTTACCCTGCGCGCTTACCAGCTGGGCTGGCTTGATTAGTTGTACAATGAACAACAAACAACTATTATATGGAAAAGACAAAATAATATATTAATAACGCGCGAAATTTTGAATGGGCAAATCAGGGAGTGCCATGCTACCCTTCTTCTTCCTCCCACCGTTGATAAAAGTTCTGTGACTTTTACCTACGGTCACCTGGGTGTAGGTATAAGCCTGTGTTTCTCCAAAATTCTATGCAAGCATGATAAATGCACAACAATGGTACCAATCAACTCGTGGCAACCTCACAAGCATCATGGTAACCTTATCCATGGCCAATTGTACCTGTATAGAGAATCCCTAAAAATGAAGCATAAACCCTAGCCATAGCATCTTTGTATACAATCAATAAAAACACAATTAAACATAACCATTAGCTTGCAAATGATTCAAGGATTAAGAATATGCAAATAAATCATGCTAAAAGTGCCAGAATTGTTGAATTCGATTTTAAGAAGATGTGAAAACCGTGGGGTACTTATAGTGTAATTCTGGATGTTTGGAGGCTTGTTAATGATTGCAACACGTTCCTGGGATGTCCAGCAAACGTTTGGGATGATTAGAACGCTTTGAATTGGTCTACAACTTAGAAATCAGTGTGCCACTTTTTTCCAATTTTTTGAAACTTGCTCTCTTGTTTTCACGCCTCCAATCTCCTTGTTTTTTATCTGAATATGTTCCTTATGTACCCTAGAATAAATTAGGGTTGCAATTTGATTTCAAATCTTCTCCTATAATGATCATTGATTCATGATTTGATTCTTAGTGCAAATCTTTCCAAATTGAGAAAATACAATCTTTTTGTGTCTATTTGAGGCTTGCACGATTTGATTCCATCTATATCTGTATAATAGACCTAAACATGCACAAAATCTCAAGCTTTGATTAGTTTTTGATATTTTCATGATTTTATTTTGATTTTATTTGATTTAATTAAAATAAAATCAAAATAAATGAAAAAATAAAAGAATGGAAAATGGGAAGGATCATGGGTCGTGGGTCATGTTACAAACTCAATGCAAGCATAAAAAGTTGGGCCCATTTGACAAAAATTGCAATTTTGGGCACATTTGACTTTTGGCAATTTTGCAAAAAGGGTCAACTTTGCCAATACATAACTCCCTCAATTTTGACCCTAGAGATGTGTTCTTGGACTTTTTAGAAAGCTTAAGATGTCCTATAAACTACCATTTTTGTCTCATCTCAATTGAGTCTTCCATGTTCATGTATGAAGCTTTGGAAAAAAAGGTGTTTTTGTTGACTTTTCAAAATGACCTATAATGTCCAAATTTATATCTTCTTATGAGTGCATATTTTGAACTTGGAAGATGAGGATGAATTGTATATAATTTCAACCTATTCAAAATTCTCTTTGGATGGGTCATTTTTGATCAAGTATGAGAAAGTTATGCTTGGTCAAAGTTGAGTTGACTTTTCCTACAAAACCCTAATTTAGCACCTTTTGGGTTTTGATGAATTGTGAGCAATCCTTGAGGAATCATGATCAACCCTTTATAAAATGATGAATAATTCTTTAAAATGAGAATGTTGACCAAAAATCTTGAAGTTTGACTGCATGTGGGCCACAGTTGACCTTTGCCCTAACACAGTCGATTTTCAGACCTTTGAGCAATTGACTGAGCAAACTTCCTCTGCAAGGCTTGAAACTTGACATGCATGATCTTGAGAACATATTAGGGAAATGGTGAGCATTTTATATCCTTTGGACTCAAGTACCTTGATGCAAATTGAAACCCTAATTTCAGGTAGACTGCCTTAGGAGAGAGTTTGTATGGTCAACCCTTGGACTTCTTTGAGCAATTTGAGGACCTCACTTGAAATGCATTGAGAAATATGGGAGGGAAAATTTTGGGGTACAACAGCTGCCCCTGTTCAATCTTCTTAAACCTGAGGATGTAGATTGGCTTATCTGCCTTTCGTGATCCGAAGGTGGAAGATGATTGAACACTAGAGTGCCCAGAAATTTGCACTCGCATGAAGTGGTATTTGTTTTGTGATATCGGGAATTGGATTATAGATGCCATTTGGAGGTTGATGTCGGAAGGTGGGCTTAAAGATTCCATTAGAAGAAGTGTCGATCGCATAAGAGATTCCTTTGCGAGAGCCCGTATACCTATTGTTGAGGAGGACTATGCTAGGGAATGTTGATCTCTGTCTTGAGAGAGATAGAGTTTTAGGAACTTTCAGTTGTCCGTTACTCTAATGGGGAATCATCTCTTAGTTGAGGAGGTGAAAATGAACTACTATCTGGTCGTGCTCCAGGCTTCACAGTGATTTGCTGAGGAAAATAAGATCGACTACTATTTGGTTGTGCTCCAGGCTTCATAGCGACTTACTGGGGGGATGAGATTAAACTTGCTATCTGGTCGTTCTCTGGGATTTGCAATTTCTCACTTCTTATCTGGTCGTGCTCCAGGCTTCAGAAGGAATCAAGTTGTTATCCGATCGCATCCGGGCTTCAACTTGAATTTAAGGCACTATTAATTTCCGGTCGATTTCGGGCATCTTAGTAATTGGTCAGGTAAACTGCTATTTGGTCGAAATCCAAGCTTCGTAGTGTCTTATACTGTTATATGGTCGTGTCCCAGGCTTCAGTATCCTTTATCGCTATCTGGTCGTGATCCAGGCTTCACGGTGTCTTATACCATTATCTGGTCGAGTCCAGGCTTCACGGTATCTTGTATTGCTTTCCGGTCGATCTCCAGGCTTCACAACTTGTGTTTATGATATATCACTATCTGGTCGATTCCAGGCTTCATGGTGTTTTGGAGAAATCAAGATATTATTCGGTCGAATCTGGGCTTCATAGCTTGAATTTAAGATGTACCACTATCTAGTCAATTCCAGGCTTCATGGTGTTTTGTACTGCTATCTGGTCGATTTCTAGGCTTGACAGTAACTTGCTGGGGATTCAACTATTTTCCGGTCGATTTCCGGGCTTCATAGCTTTGAATTTAAGATATACCATTATCTGGTCGATTCCAGGCTTCATAGTATTTTGGTACTGTTATCCGGCATTCTTCGGGCTTCACAATATGATGGAGAAATCAAGATATTATTTGGTCTGATCCGGGCTTCATAGCTTGAACTAGAATAGAAATCTTAGCATCGATTTGAATGAACCAGAGAAAACTTGTGAGAATTTGATTGTATTTTTCCCTGAAAGGTAAAGAGTTAGTCATATGTAATGTCATGATGTATGACATGTATTGAGTAATGATGTTCTCAAAATAAATGAGATTGTGATGTATGATGCGTATGCGTATGCCATGATGTATGGATATGCAATGTTTTTATGATATTATCTAGCTGGGGAAAATGAATCCTGGATTGCTGTTAGAGAGTTTGAGGAGTTGAGTTATTTGCGCTCGCTGGGGATAACGACTAAATATGATTATTCGGAGACTCGCGTCCGTTCTGTTTGAGAATATTCTGCCGAGAGAGACTCTGCTGGAGAATAAATTGTTGAGAGAATGACTCTATGGGGAAGAGAGATACACTTCTAGAAGATCTACTAATTTGGAGACATAACCTCAGCTGGGGATGAATTACCGTTGCTGGTGATAATGAACCATGTCGGGGATTGAGTTTCTGCTTGTGGAAGAGATAACCTCCGCTGATGGTGAACTTCTATTGTTGGTGATAGATAAACTCTGCTTGGGGAGAATTAACACCACTGTCTTTGGGACACTTCCAACTCTGCGGGGAGCGTATGCACCTTTAGTCATATTCTCACGCTGGCTCCATCCCCGTACCTGGTGGGTAGAGCAACTGTAAGGTTTGGACATTTCTTGTTTGCCCCTGTTCCTGGAACTACAAGTAATTGTCTTTTGTTTCTCATGTAAATATTTATGAACAATAATTATTGTCAAATGCATATATCAAAAATGAACCATTGGATGTTCTTGCAAAACAAAATAGAAAAAAGAAAAACTATTTTTAAATTTATTAAAAAATGAATTTTATTGATTTTAAAGTTGGCCTGTAATAGGCGTTTTGTACAAGAGGTTGGCGTCCTAGTAAGAGAACACCGCCGAAAGACGGAAATTATACAATTTGTGAAAAAGAAAGAAAAACAGCTATGTGAACAACCCCATTGGGTTCCAACTCTGCTATTGCCCTTATATCTTTGAGCGTCTCATCACTTTGCTACTTTGTCGAAGGTAGATTATTTTGATTGGCGACGTCCGAGCTTGATAGTCGATACCGAAGTCTGGTTGCAACATGATCCAATGAGACATAGTGTTATGCTTTGATCCCTAATTTTTTCCGGAACCGCCCTATCGGGTTTTCAGTCCATCGGGATACCCTTTTTTTGCCCAAGCCGCCTTTTCAGGTTTTTGACTTATCGGCTGTACAATTTTTTTTATTTTAATCCCTTACTTTTTCCCGAACCCTTTTGGTTCGCCGGGATGCCCTTATTTTTGCCTAGGCCAGTAAACCTAGCGGGTCTTTGATTAGGCGTAGTATTTTTTCACTATGTTTGCATTGACGGGGTGAGGAAGGTCGTCACCATCCATGGAGGTTAGAATCATAGCTCCTCCCAAGAAAATGTTCTTGACCACAAATGGCCCTTCGTATGTAGGGGTCCATTTGCCCCTGGGATCACCTTGCGGTAATATGATGCGTTTGATCACCAGATCTCCGACTTGATACTCTTGTCGTGTGACTTTCTTGTTAAAAGCTTTGATTATTCATTTTTGGTACGTCTGACCATGACAAATAGTAGTAAGTCTCTTCTCATCGATTAGATCCAGCTGGTCAATTCGGGTCTGGATCCAATTGTCCTTGCTCAAACCTGCATCCTTCATGATCCGGAGAGAAGGTATTTGGACCTCAATGGGTAGGATTGCCTACATGCCATACACCAAGGAATAGGGTGTTGCCCATGTCGATGTCCTTGCCGAGGTACGGTATCCATGAAGAGTGAATGGTAACATCTCATACCAGTCTTTGTATGTCACCGTCATCTTCTGCACAATCTTCTTGATGTTCTTATTAGCCGCTTCAACAGCCCCATTCATCTTCGGTCGGTAGGGAGAAGAGTTGTGATGTTGTATCTTAAATTGTTTGTAGAGCTCGGTGATCATTGTATTGTTGAGATTTGTGCCATTTTCCGTGATGATCCTCTCTGGTACACCATATCGACAGATCAGATTGTGTCGGATAAACTGCGCCACGACGTTCTTGGTTATTGGAGCAAAGGAAGTTGCCCCAACCCACTTTGTGAAATAATCAATAGCTACCAGAATGAAACGATGCCCGTTAGACGCAGTAGGTTTGATCTCGCTAATCATGTCGATGCCCCACATTGCAAAAGGCCAAGGAGTTGTCAAAACATTCAGAGGAACTGGAGGTACATGCACCTTATCAGCATAGACTTGGCACTTATGACAGGTCCGAGAGTGCTGATAACAATCGGCTTCCATAGTGGACCAATAATATCCTGCCCGTAGAATTTTCATCGCCATGTTATGTCCACTGGAATGAGTGTCAAAGGTTCCTTCATGTAACTCTTCCATGATCCTTTCTGCCTCGCTTTTGTCCATACATCGCAGTAAGGTTGAATCATGGTTATGCTTATAGAGGATGCCATTGCAGATGAAGAACTTCGCAGCGAACCTTCTCAGAAACTTCTTGTCATTAACAGATGCACCCACGGGGTATTCTTGAGCCTCAAGATACCTCTTTACCTCATGAAACCAGGGTTTATCTGCTACCTCTTCAGTCTCGATGTCACAACAATGCGCGGGTTCATCCAACCTCTCAATGGTAATCTAGGGAGCTTCATTGTCCCACCTAACCTTGAACATATAAGACATGGTAGCTAGCACATCCGCTAACTGATTCTCCTCTCTTGGGAAGTGTTCAAAGGTTATCTCCTCGATGTGTGGGAGCAATGTCAGTACATACTCTTTGTAAGGAATAATATTTGGGTGCTTCGTATCCCACTCGCCTTTGATCTGACTGATCACTTGAGAAGAATCTCTGAATACACTCAAAAACTTGATCCTTAGGTCAATAGAAGCTCGAAGACCCATGATGCACGCTTCATACTCCGCCATATTGTTGGTGCAGTTAAATCATAATCGGGCGGTGAATGGAGTATGACAACCCTCAGGAGATATAATCACACCGCCAATGCCGTTACCCAACGCGTTTGATGCTCCATCAAAATACATAGACCATCGGGATCCTTCCTCGGGTCCTTCATCAGTCCAGGTTCTTCACAGTCGGTCACCAACATGATGTTCTCATTCGGGAACTCGAAATTCATGGATTGGTAGTCATCTACTACCTGATGCGCCAAATGATCTTCCAATACACTCCCCTTGATTTCTTTTTGGGTTGAGTATTGGATTTCATACTTAGTTAAGATCATCTGCCATCTTGCTATTTTTCCGGACAAGGAAGGCTTTTTGAAGATATACTTGATTGGATCCATCTTTGATATCAATAACGTGGTGTGAGTCAGCACATACTGTCTCAGCCGGCGAGCAGCCCATGCCAAAGTGCAGTAAGTTTTCTCAAGTAGTGAGTATCGGGTCTCACAGTCGGTAAACTTTTTGCTAAGGTAGTAAATAGCGTGCTCTTTTCGGCCAGACTCGCCATGCTGCCCCAGCACGCACCCCATTGAATTGTCCATACTGTCAAGTATAAGATCAAAGGTTTTTCTTCCACTGGAGGCATCAGAATTGGTGGCTCTTGGAGGTATTCCTTGATCCTTTCGAAAGCGGTCTGGCATTCATCATTCCATTTTACCACTTTCTCTTTCTTCAGCAGCTTGAAGATTGGCTCACAAGTAGCGGTCAGATGTGAAATGAATTGGGCAATGTAGTTCAGACGTCCCAAAAAGCCCCAAACTTCTTTTTCTGTGCGGGGAGCCGGCATCTCCTGTATAGCTTTTACTTTGGCAGGGTCCACCTGAATACCTTTATCACTAACGACGAAACCCAGCAGCTTACCAGACCTTACCCTGAAGGTGCACTTGTTCGGGTTTAACCTTTGCTTGTACATCTTCAACCTGTCAAATAGTTTCTGGAGATGGTCAAGGTTCTCTTCCTCGGTTTGGGACCTTGCGATCATGTCATCAACATAAACCTCAATCTCATGGTGAATCATGTCGTGGAACAAAGCGACCATGGGGCGCTGATAAGTTGCCCCGGCATTCTTCAACCCTAAAGGCATTACCTTGTAGTAAAAGGTGCCCCACTGCGTAACGAAGGTCGTCTTCTCCATGACTTCGGGAGCCATCTTGATCTGATTGTAACTAGAAAAACCATCCATAAAGGATAAGATCTTATGCTGCGCAGTGTTGTCGACCAGAACATCAATGTGAGGAAGTGGGAAATCATCTTTGGGGCTCGCCCTATTTAGATCTCTATATTCTACATACATCCGTACTTTACCATCCTTCTTAGGCAACGGAACAACATTGGCAACCCACTGCGGGTAAGAAGTAACAGCTAGAAATCCCGCATCAAACTATTTCATGACCTCAGCTTTGATTTTCTCAGACATCTCAGGGCGCATACGGCGAACCTTCTGTTTTACCGGAGGGCAGTCTTCTTTAGTTGGCAAGCGGTGTACCACAATATCAGTGTCTAAACCAGGCATATCTTCATAAGACCAAGCGAAGATCTCAACATAGTCGCGAAGCATCTGTATCAACCGTTGTTTGACACTAGGCTCCAGATTCTCACCTATCTTAACTTCTTTCTTGTCTTCCTCTGTACCCAAATTCACTGATTCCACTGGCTCTTCATGAGGTTGTATGGCCCTCTCTTCCTGTAGTAACAGTCTAGCAAGCTCTCCGGGCACCTCACAATCATCCTCACCTTCGTCCTCGACTTGGTTGATTGGATTTTCAAAGTCATATCTGGAAGTAGTAGAGTTGTTATCAATGGGATCCAGAGTGGATGTGGATCTGCATTATGATACGTGAGTGTGTGTAAGACAATAGCTATTTTGATAAAGTACGAGATAGAAAAGAAAAACAAGGAGCGCAAAATTTGTAATGCAAGAAAATGTCCAATGCTTTATTGATGAGATATGAAAATGACAAATAATAAGCCCTCACAAACAAAGCCAAGGTGCCTCGGGCAAGGCACCGGGCCGTAAAGTTTCAAACTGTTTATTACAACTTTCAAAAAGAAAAGACAATTACTGCGTAATAAAAGAAATAGGTACGAAGTCTTTCGCCGTCCAGTTATTCAATCCACCATTGGTTGTCGGGTAAATCCAGTTGTCGATATCTGAATCTTCTTCATTATCCTCGATTGCATTCACTCCCTGATTATTGATGTGCAGAGGAGGTCTTCCAATCCGCGCGCGCCTAACAGCCCTTTGAGCCCCTGTAGTAAAGCCCAACCCAAATTTGTCAGTTTTTTGTGTGAAATCAGGGAGCTGACCCCAATTTGCACACCCACCTTTTTCAATTATAGCCCTGGAATCCTGGAGGGAAGCCATCTTCATTGGTGGTTTGTCAGCAGCAACATCAGTTGACGCCAAAGTCTGGGGGACTTCTTCAAAGTTCTGAAAAGGGGTTTCGATGAGTTCCCCATCCATCTCCACATAGCGAAAGGAATTGAGATGACTCACCATATACTCCTCCTTACCTTGTACCGTGACAATCTTCCCTTTTACTGGATATTTCAACATCTGATGGAGTGTAGAAGTCACTGCCCCAGCCTTATGAATCCAAGGGCGACCCAACAAGCAAGAATATGATGGTCTGATATCCATCACATAGAAAGTGGATGCAAAAGTTTGGGAACCAACTTTAACAGGGACGTCCACCTCCCCGTGCACCATACTTTTTGACCCTTCGAAAGCCCTGACCACAATATTGCTCGTCTTTAGAATCAAACCTTCACAGTTCAGACGGTCTAATGCTTTCTTTGGCAGCACATTCAATGAGGACCCGATATCCACTAGTACATGGGCCATAGTAGTTCCCCTACACTCGATCGAGACGTGCAGAGCATCATTATGATTTCTTCCTTTAGTAGTTAGATCTGCATCTGAGAAACCCAACCCATTGTCGACAGTCAAACTAGCTACATAGTCTTTGAATTTATCAGTCGAAGTTTCCTGCGGCACATGCGCGGTTTTGAGGAAAGCAATTAAAGCCTTTGCATGGGCTTCCGAACATAATAACAAGGACAACATGGAGATTTTTGACAGGGTCTGCCCCAGCTGTTCGACTATGTTGTAGTCGCTCTTCTTGATAATCTTCAGAATTTCCTCTATCTCCTGCTTAGAGGTTTCTACAATGATCTTCTTAGGTGCCTCCGTCCGGGCAGGCTCACCTGTGATTTCTTTGCCCTGAGTCCTAGATGGCTCGGTGACAGGGGTGATAACTGGAATAGGGACTGGGATAGTAGCTGATGTACTAGCAGATGGAATAACAACAGGTTTGTGGACAGTCAGAGGGGAAATCTCGGGAGAAAAGAGTCTTCCACTTCTGGTGACCTTGCTAGCCCCGATAATATTGCTGACATCAGCATCAGCTTCTTGAATCTTTAAGTCTTGCTTAACTCCATGGTAATACACATCGGCCCCATAGTGCCAACGGACAGCCTTATCTGAAATGTATGGGATAGGACCAGGGGCAGTAATTATTAATGGAGCAATTCTTGGAATGGGTATAATCCTAACAGGCTTTCTCGAGGAAGACTTGGAAGGATTGGAGGAAATGGTTATAATGCCAACATCTTGAATTGGAACCAACAGAATCATAGTCTTTTCGAACATGATCTCTTTGTTATCCATCAGGCGCTGAACACTTGATTTCAATAAATGGCAACCAGCAGGCAGAATTGAACACATGTGGCAACCTTCGCCACAACCCGGAAAGAAACCGGCCAATAATAGATTCTTCTTAACTGTCATAAAAGGAGTAGAAATTTCTTCTACGGAGGTCACAAATAAATCATCGTCCACAGCATTCACTCCATGACCATGTTTGGGCATAGGAGCAGTTATGACGTTGGGCTTCTCCGGAGCGTCAAACTCAATCTCCTTGGCTTCGATCAAGTCTTGCACCTTATTCTTCAAGGCCCAACAGTTGTTTGTATCATGACCTGGGCCATCAGAGTGATAGGTGCAGCGGGCGTTCGGGTTATATAGCGAAGATGTGGTGTTGGGATTCTTCGGGGCTTCCCTCAAAGTTACCAGGTTGGTCTTCAATAACTGTGGTAGAATTTGAGACAAGGTCATATTGAGCCGAGTGTAGTGCCTCTACGGTCTTTCCACCCTTTCTTGATTGTTGCATTGTGGGGCAACTGTGGGTCTTGATATCACTACCGCATTCACAGCTTGATGGTGTTCAGGCATGCTTTGGCCCCTCGGGCCGTAGACTGCACTAACTTCCTTCTTACCGATGAAAGGCTTTTTTACTACACTTGATGAAGTATCCTTCTGTATCTTACCACTTCGGATACCAGCTTCTACTCTCTCCCCTATCAAAATCAGTTCATTAAACCCAGATGACAAACTACCGATCATATGATTAAAAATGGACCTGATAGCGTCCCTAGAAACATGTCAACCAACTCCCTATCAGACAAAGGGGGTTGGACCCTTCCAGCCAAGTCTCTCCACTTCTGAGCATAGTCCTTAAAACCTTCTCTTGCACCCATTGACATACCCTGAAGCTGAGTACGAGTGGGAGAAAGGTCGACGTTATACTGATATTGCCTGTAGAAAGCAGCAACAAGGTCCTCCCAGTTTGGGACATTATCTCCTTCCAACTGATAAAATCATTCAAGTTGAGTCCCTGATAGACTATCTTTAAAGAAGTGCACCCAAAAATTTCTATCAGTAGTGTGAGGTTGCATTTTCCTGACATACGAGCGAAGATGAAGTTTTGGACAGGATACTCCGTCGTACTTGGCAAAAACCAGAGCTTTCAACTTATGAGGGATCACCACTCCCGATACCAATCCCAGTTCTCCGAAATCCAAACCAGGGATCTTCTGAATCTTCATTGCACTCAGACGGTCTTCTAACTTCTTGTACCTATCCTCGGCAGGAGGATATTGCTCCTCATCGTAATCCGTGTCATTATTAGAAACTGCAGTACTGGGGCCCTTTTCTTCTTCTTGGTCCTCCCCTTCCTTGGATGAAAAGGACAGATCAGCTTGCTGTTTTAACCTATCCCCAAACCTTTTTCCCATACTCAGCAGAATGACCTTCTTTTTTTTCTTCTTCTTCTCTTTCTCTTTCAGGATGAGAGCTTTCAAATCCTCTTGCCCTTTAGCCAAGCTCAAGAACATCTCTTGGAATTGGGCATTTTGTGCCTGAAGATCTTTGATAGCTTGATCGGAAGACATAACTGCTGAAATAAACAGCAAAGAAGATGAGAAACCTGTAATGGTACTTGTAATGGTATGCATGATAATGGGATGCGTATGTAATGATTTCAAAGACTTTGGGAAATTTAAATTTGCAAACCAAAAATAAACAAACTTTATTAGATGAACTTGTAAAAATGGTTCAACAATGCCTTCAAGGCGTTACAAAGAAATAAATGAAAAACAAATCTAAACTAGAAAAAGCAAAATCAGAAATCCCATGGACGCTTCCCCTTGGTGCTGACGTAGTCATTGATCGTTCTTTCATTCTCGAGTTGCCTAGTGAGTTTAAGATCTTCCTTTCTTGCTCATGGTACTTTTCCCTGTAGGTATCCCTCTCCTCTTTCAGCTGAATCCAGGATCTCTTCAATGCCCCAAGATCAGTGGGCATGTAGGGATAAAGGACTGTATAAAGGATTCCCTCTTCATTGGTGGGCTCCATAATTACTGGCAACACAGCTTCATAAGGCATCCAAGCTTCTGGGCTCGAGCTCGGGCCCACTGGAGATAAGGCTGCATAGGGAGAGAAGTCCTTGGTCCTAGTTCTTGAGGGTCAGATCTATTCACCATGCCCCAAGCTCGTATAAACCTTCGGCGATGCTCGTCAATGTTCTCCTTGTAATCAAAGGCAATGTCTGTAAGAAGTTGCTCATGAGGACCGTCTCTCCGAGCACGACCAAACTGTCGCAAAGCTAGACAAGGATTGTAGGTTATTCCCCCTCTTATTCCAAGCAATGGGACATTAGGGTATCCCCCACATCGATCAATGACAGCAATGCTTTCCATAGCCTTGGAACTCCAAAGAATGTCTGTATGGGCAAGGGACATTATCCTGTAAGACCATCCTAAACCTTCTTCATTCTTCAACACAGATTTGGGGAGGTACGAAATAAACCACCTCGACAGCAGCGGCATACAACACATAAGAGTCCCTCTTCTTCACACAGTATGAGTGTAGAGGGCATGCAAGATATCACCCAATAGAGTAGGCACAGGATTGCGAGACAGGACGATCTTAACCGCATTCACATCCACAAAAGAATCCGGATTCAAGAAGAGAACCAAACCGTAGATAAGGAGAGCCAAGATGTCTTCGAAAGCCTGGAAATCCAAGTTATCCCAGAATAACTGAGCTTGATCCATTAGAAACTTGGCTAAGAAACCTTCAACCCCGCTTCGTGTCTCCCAATTGGATACTACATCATCCCGTTTCAGATGCAGAGCTGAGGCAATGTCTTATGGTCTAGGAGTCTCTTCCAAACCTGTGAAGGGCATCTGCTCAAGGATGGATATGCCCAATAAGTGAGAAAACTCTTCCAAAGTGGGAACTAGCTGATAATCTGGGAACGTGAAGCAATGATGCACAGGATCGAAGAACTGGAAAAGCACACTCATCATCTGCTCATCAAACTTTGAGGTAACAAAGCTAAGAAGCTGACCATGTCTCTTAATGAAGGAAGAAGTCTCAGAAACTCTCAAGGCTAATTCTTTGAGTTGAGCAGGTATTTGCACAAAGTTAACTCGGATGGTATTTTTGCGTATGGAAGCCATAATCTGCAAAACAGAACAAAGATAAATCCCCTCGGTCTCTGAAATGGTTAGTATAATGAAGTATGCATGCTATGTTATGATGCATGATGTTATGATAAAATAAACAACAGGTATAGCAGATAACATACAGGGTAAAGGAAAATAAGTCACACAAAAGCCCTTAATTTTAAGGCTTGCATGGGGTCAAAGGTATTACCCTCTTGAAGTTAAGTTGGTTTCAACATGTCCTAGCAAAAGTAACCGGGTTGTAGGGGTTCTCAATATCACTGACCATCCTCCATCGGTCATGGTTTAAGCTCACGCAATCTTTTCTAGCGGCCGAAACTATCTCGAGAGTATGATCTTAATGAATGTAGCATCGAGTATCAACCAGTTCTCAGCTTTACACCGAGGCCAGCTATCTCAATACTTCCTACTGGCCAAGTTGGTCGATTAAAGGTTCTAAGGTCAGTTGATGCTTAACGATACACATAGCAGCCCCGTATTCTCCTTGTTTCTCCACAAGGGATACTGGTACCAACCAATGTTCCACATCAACGTAGCTACTGCTTCAACCGTATTGGTCTACGATGTACAGTTCCCTCACAGTTTTTTGATACTTACCTAAAAGGTGTCCCCAGATCCGGGTTAGGATCTATAGTAACTCCCAAACAAAACCCTTAAAAGTAAAGCAACCAAAACAAACAAGAGAAGCAAATATGAGGAATTAGATCCTAAGGTATACCCCACTTATACTCCCCAGCAGAGTCGCCAGTTCTGTGATACGGTGGCAGAACCAGACTATTTTGAGAAGATGTTGGTTTGCGTTTTGCGTTTGTGTTTGCAAATGTCGCAGTAAGCAAGAGTCGCCACCGACTTTTATTTTATCCAACTGGAAAGGACAAAAGCACAGAAAAATTCCTTTTTCGAGATTTTGAGTACGGGGGGTAGATTAAAGAAAGGGAAGGTATTAGCACCCTTTCTATCTGTGGTTTTCCACGGGCTCTTAGGTACTAGCTCATCTTTTGAAAATTGCTTCCGTGTTTGTGTGTTTTGAAAAGTTTTTGTTTTACTTTGTTTTAACCCTTGTATCAGTCCTCAAGAGTGTTACGAATTGGTTTTGAAAACTTTGTTTGAAAAGAGTGTAAGTGTGAAAAAGTTTGGTTTGAGCAAGTACCTACTAGCATCTACCTACTCGAAAAAAGAATGTTTTTGTTTTTGTTTCCTTTAGACAATGCTATCCTACTATTGAGAAATAAGTAGCACCATCGTTGGAGTTGTAAGGGTCAATTCGAAAGGGACGTACGATCACTATAGCAATGTTAGGACGTCTTAGTAATAACCCTAATGTCTTAAGATCATATTCGAAGCAACATTTTCGAGGCAACCTTTCCGAGGCAACCTTTCTGAGGCAACATTTCCGAACGGGACTTTTGATCTTTGTTTAGACAGGAGGGAGACCACTAAAACACCCTATACTTAATGATCGTTTACTGAAGGCAACCGAAGTGAGAGTGTACCCTAGGAGTGCGCATGTGCGAGTGATTTGATTTCAATTATTATCTTTGCACATTAGGGTTTGCTAGCCATTTTAAATTAACATAAAGTCCTGTCATACAATCCTATTGTCATACAGCTAATAGTTAATATTTTGCGAGAATTAAAATGTGAGAAATAAAAACTACGCTATTACAAGGCTTCGGGGTAGGGGATTAATTACATAGCCAAAAACCCATAAAACGATAAATAAAAGAAAATCCTAATTAAACTATTACATACTGTAAGCAGTTACATTAATATTACAAAAAATAATAAATATGCGCGATGAATCGAGAACGAGAGAAATTAGGGTTTTGACCCCGTCTAAACCTAATTGAAAGAAAAATCATTTTTTGTTGTTTTTGATTATTTTGAGAAAATAAGGTTTTAATTGAATAAATACAAACCTAATTACTAATTAATTCAAATTAAGAAAAATAATTAATTTGACCTACTTTTGTATTTTTGTCTTATGAAAAGAAAATAAAAATTAAATTACATGCTAAACCTAATTTTTTCTATTTGATTTTAAATATATGAAAAAGTTAGAATTAATCTTAAATTAAATTAAAAATAATGCTTAATTAAATTTGATAAAATAAATAAAAACCTAATTCTAAATTTATGAAATTGATTTTATGATTTTTTGTAATAAAAAGAAATTAATTTGTGGTTAGAAAATAAATTAAACAAATTAAATAAAAGAAATAATTAGGAAAGAAAAAGAAAAAGGCCTGATGTAAATAGCAAAAGGAGGGGGTGCTAATGGCAGATCTAAGCCCAAAAAGTGCCTGGCCCGTTTGACTTTCCAGATCCTGTGTGGGTGTTTGACTCATGCCTATGGTGGACCTCCAAGGGATGGCCCTTGGATCTAGCCTGTTGATGATCTGGATGATGAGATATTGATGATGCATGGCAGGCTCATTGTATGCACGTGTACCTGATTACACAAGGAAAATATATATAAAGCAAGATTGGGGACCTGGGGATCAAACCCAGGCCCTTTGGCATTTTACCCTGCGCGCTTACCAGCTGGGTTGGCTTGATTAGTTGTATAATGAACAACAAACAACTATTATATGGAAAAGACAAAATATTATATTACAAATGCGCGAAATTTTGAATGGGAAAATCAGGGAGTGCCACGCTACCCTTCTTCTTCCTCCCACTATTGCTAAAAGTTTTGTGACTTTTACCTATTGTCACCTGGGTGTAGGTATAAGCATGTGTTTCTCCAAAATTCTATGCAAGCATGATAAATGCACAACAATGGTACCAATCAACTTGTGGCAACCTCACGACCATCATGGTACCCTTATCCATGCCATATTGTACCTGCATGGAGAATCCCTAAAAATGAAGCATAAACCCTAGCCATGGCATCTTTGTATACAGTCAATAAAAATGCAATTAAACATAACCATTAGCTTGCAAATGATTCAAGGATTAAGAATATGCAAATAAATCATGCTAAAAGTGCCAGAATTATTGAATTCGATTTCAAGAAGATGTGAAAATTGTGGGGTACTTACAGTGTAATTCTGGACGTTAGGAGGCTTGTTAATGATTGCAACACGTTCCTGGGATTTCCAGCAAAAGTTTGGGATGCTTAAAAGGCTTTGAATTGGTCTGCAACTTAGAAATCAGTGTGCCACTTTTTTCCAATTTTTTGAAACTTGCTCTCTTGTTTTCACGCCTCCAATCTCCTTGTTTTTTATCTGAATATGTTCCTTATGTACCCTAGAATGAATTAGGGTTGCAATTTGATTTCAAATCTTCTCCCATAATGATCATTGATTCATGATTTGATTCTTAGTGAAAATCTTTCCAAAATGAGAAAATCCAATCATTTTGTGTCCATTTGAAGCTTTCACGATTTGATTCCATCTCTAGTTGTATAATAGACCTAAACATGCACAAAATCTCAAGCTTTGATTAGTTTTTGATATTTTCATGATTTTATTTTGATTTTATTAGATTTAATTGAAATAAAATCAAAATAAATGAAAAAAATAATAGAATGGCAAATGGGAAGGATAATGGGTCGAGGGTCATGTTACAAACTCCATGCAAGCATAAAAAGTTGGGCCCATTTGACAAAAATTGCAATTTTGGGCACATTTGACTTTTGGCAATTTTGCAAAAAGGGTCAACTTTTCCAATACATAACCCCCTCAATTTTGACCCTAGAGATGTTTTCTTGGACTTTTTAGAAATTTTAAGATGTCCTCTAAGCAACCCTTTTGGTCTCATCTCAATTGATTCTTCCATGTTCATGTATGAAGCTTTGTAAAAAAAGGTGTTTTTGTTGACTTTCAAAATGACCTATAATGTCCAAATTTATATCTTCTTATGAGTGCATATTTTGAACTTTGGAGATGAATATGAATTGTAGGTAATTGCATCCTCTTAAAAATGAGATTTGGATGGGTCATTTTTTATAAAGTATGAGAAAGTTATGCTTGGTCAAAGTTGAGTTGACTTTTCCTACAAAACCCTAATTTAGCAACTTTTGGGTTTTGATGAATTGTGAGCAATCCTTAAGGAATCATGATCAACCCTTGATCAAATGATGAATAATGCTTCAAAATGAGAATGTTGACCAAAAATCTTGAAGTTTGACTGCATGTGGGCCACAGTTGACCTTTGCCCTAGCATAGTCGATTTTCAGGCCTTTGAGCAATTGACTGAGCAAACTTCCTCTGCAAGGCTTGAAACTTGACATTGATGATCTTGAGAACATATTAGGGCAATGGTGAGCATTTGAGATCCTTTGGACTCAAGTACCTTGATGCAAATTGAAACCCTAATTTCAGGAAGACTGCCTTAGGAGAGAGTTTGTATGGTCAACCCTTGGACTTCTTTGAGCAATTTGAGGACCTCACTTGAAATGTATTGAGAAATATGGGAGGGAAAATTTTGGGGTACAAAAAGTGTGCATCGATTTTAGAGATTTAAATGCTGCCACTCCTAAAGATGAATATGATATGATTATGGCAGAAATGTTGGTCGACTCTGCTGTCGGTTTTGAATATTTAAGTATGCTTGATGGTTATTCTGGTTATAACCAAATTTTGATTGCAGATGAAGATGTGTCGAAGATGGAGTTTCGCTGCCCAGGGGAACTGGGAACCTATGAATGGGTTGTCATGTCATTCGGTTTGAAAAATTCCTGAGAGACATATCAAAGGGTAATGAGTTCTATGTTCCATGATTTTATTGAAGATTTCATGCAAGTTTATATTGATCATAATATAATAAAGTTGAATATTAAATCGATTCATCTGCAACACCTTCAAAAGTCTTTTGAAAGGATGAGGAAATATGGATTGAAAATGAATTCATTAAAATGTGCTTTTTGTGTACAGGCAGGTGATTTTCTCGGCTTTGTGGTGCATAAAAAAGGCATAGAAGTGAATCAAAGCAAGACCAAAGCCATCATGGACGTCAAACCTCTGTCGACCAAAAAGGAACTTCAGTCTTTGTTGGGCAAGATAAATTTCCTAAGGAGGTTCATATCCAACTTAAGTGGAAAAACCAAAGTATTTTCACCACTACTTCGAATGAAGAATGAGGATTTCGTTTGGCAAGAGGAGCATCAAGAGGCTTTTGACAAAATCAAAGACTACTTAGTGAAGCCTCCAATATAGGAACCTCCTGATAGACATAGGCCTATGAGGTTATATATTGCAGCCTCAGATTCGACTATAGGAAGTATGTTAGTCCAACAGGACAAAAAAGGTGTCGAGAGACCTATATATTATCTTAGTTGAAGGCTTAATGATCCTAAAACTAGGTATAGTGATATAGAAAATTATACCTTTGCTTATATTTCACTTGTATTAAATTAAAGAAATATATAAACCATGTTGATGTGTATGTATCTTCTCATTTCGATATTATTAAGCACATGTTGTCCAAACCGATTTTACATAGTCGAATTGGTAAATGGGCTTTAGCATTAATAAAGTATTCTCTGACTTATGTTCCCTTAAAAGCAATGAAGGGACAAGTGGTGGCAGATTTCTTAGTCGACCATTCAATGGTTGGTACGCCTCAGAATTATGTTGATCTAGCGCCATGGAAATTATACTTTGATGGTTCTAGCCATAAAAATGGAGTTGGAATAGGAGGAATTATAATTTCCCCCAGTGGAATTCTAGTAGAGGTCAACTATATAATCGACGGTATATGTACAAATAATGAAGCAGAATATGAGTATTTAATAACAGGACTTTAACTACTGCTAGAACTGGGGGAAAGGAAGGTCGAAGTTATGGGAGACTCTAAATTAGTAATTAAACAAGTATCAAAGGAATACAGATGTGTTAAACAAAATTTAATCATGTATTTTGTGATTACTATTAGATTGTTAAAGCAATTTGAACAAGTGAGTATTCGACACATACCTCGATGAGAGAATGAAGAGGCTAATGACCTAGCACAAGAAGCTTCAGGATAAAAGAAAGACCAAAATGAAGAACTTATTCAGGTAAGAGATAAAGTTCGAGCAACTTGGTTATCTCCTTCATATTTGACAATAATAAAGTTAGGGGTTGTAGATGCCGAAAATTTTCAGATTTTAACTATTGACAATGGGAAAGAGAATGATTGGCAAAATCCATTGGCCGACTATCTGTGCATCCCTATGGGGTCGACAGATCGTAAGATCAAGTATCGTGCCCTCAGTTATGTTTTGATAGAGAGCGAATTATTTAAGAAATCTGCTAAAGGAGTATTGCTTAAATGCCTTGGAGAAAGTGAGGCATATGTAGCTGTGTCAAATGTGCATAGTGGAGCATGTGGCGCACATCAAGAAGGACACATAATGAAATGTATTTTGGTGCGTTCATGTTACTATTGGCCTTCAATGCTAAAAGATTGCATCGAATTTGCTAAAGGTTGTCAAGAATTCCAAGTGCATGGGGGCATACAACATGTTCCTGCAAGTGAATTACATGCAATTATAAAACCCTGGCCATTCAGAGGATGGGCTTTAGATGTGATTGGAGAAATTAAACCAACGTCATCAAAATAGCAAAGGTATATTTTAGTTGGTATTGATTATTTTACAAAATGGGTCGAGGCAGTAGCCTTAACAAATGCCGATCAAGAAGTTGTTATTGATTTTATACAAAATTACATCATATGTCGGTTTGGAATTCCATAAACAATTACAACTGACCAAGGATCAGTGTTTACTGGATGAAAAATGCAAGAATTTATGCAAGAAGTTGGAATTAAATTGTTAACTTCTACTCCTTACTATGCTCAGGCAACTGGCCCAGTCGAAGCTGCCAATAAAGTAATAATTAGCCTAATTAAGAAGCATATAGGAAAGAAGCCAAGGAATTCGCATAAAACACTAGAACAAGACTTGTGGGCATGTAGAACTTCCCCTAAGGAAGCTACAGGAACTACTCCATTTCGACTTGCATATGGGCATGATGCAATGTTACCAGTAGAGATACATGTTCAATCAATAAGAATCCAAAGACAGCATGAAAAACCATCTGAGGATTACTGGAATATGATGACGGACGAGCTTGTCGACTTAGATGAAGAAAGGATGTTGACCCTTGATTCGTTAATAAGACAAAAAGAAAGAGTTTCAAGAGCTTATAATAAAAAAGTAAAAGATAAAGTATTTGTTGTCGATGATTTATTATGGAAAGTAATATTACCTATGGACAAAACTGATTGAGTCTTAGGGAAATGGTCCTCATATTGGGAAGGGCCTTTTAAGGTGATGCAAGTTTTTTCAAATAATGCCTATGAACTAAAGGAGTTAGCCCCAGATCGACGGATCTTAAGGGTAAATGGTAAGTACTTAAAAAAGTATAAGCCCATTCTTCAAGAAGTTAGAATTTCGATAGAGTGAATATTCGTCGAATCGACAAGCTGGTAAAATTGTGTTTGAAACTAGCAAATTCAAAACATGCATAAAATGTGTACAATAGAAGAAGATATATATAAGACAGATAAAGAAAGGTGCCATTAACATTTAGCTTAAAGCCATAAAGAAATCACAAGATCGTTGATACAATGATTAAAAGTGTTTAAATTTGTTTTGGAATGACCTCAATTCACCATGGAGGTTTGCTGCCCGATATTCAAAATATTATGCTTGAGTCCTAAGTGTTTCAAGCTCCGTTTCAACATAAGAAATTGCTTCACTTAAAGCCACAACGTCCACGGCTATTTGGTCAGCCTTTTCTTGAGCTTGATCAATAACGTTATTAATCTCTTCCTCTTGCTCGGCAATCGATTCTAATTCCTTGTTGAGAGCAAAAATCTGGTCACGTATTTCAGCAACTCTTTTCTATTTGGGACTCAGTTCCTGTTTTTTCTTTCGAATCATTGCTAATAAATCAGTGATTTCTTCAGTGGCCTGTACCACCATATCCAAATTCTCTTTCACAAAATCTTCCTTCGACTCGACCGCTTCCTCATTTGCCCTAATACTTTCGACATTATGGAGTATAGGAATAAAGAGTTTCTCAAATGCTATTATCATAAACATGGTTGATTCTGAAGTGTTGAGCTCTTTCATTTGAGTGAGAGCGTATGAAACTTTTGGGCCAAGAGTTGGATTAGAATTAAGAAGATGAGGCAAATCAGGATTCAAAGCATGAGCCCGAATTTTAGTCATTAAATTTTTGGCTTTGAGTGCTTCAAGGCTTATCTTGTCATTGTGTGCTTGACATTAGTTAGAGTCATAAGAAAGAGTGTGAGAACTCACGAAGCGACGCAACCTAGAAATTGCTTCTAGAGCAGAATGCTTGACTCACATGTGTTTTGGTGTAGTAGGTGATTCGACCTTTGCTTTCCCAGAAGAAGTGAGAGGTGTGCCTTGTGTGCCTTCAGGATGGGGAAGGATTTGGGAGGTGGTAACATTTTTATTTGCTTATGAACCCTACAGGGAATCTGAGAGGCTAGAGTCAGAGCTAGTCGAACTATAACCCTTATGTTTGGCAGGACTAGTGACTGAGTCAGAGTCACTAAAAGTAGCCGGAATAGTCAGGTCAATAAACTCACCATCAATAATGTCGAGATTCTCATGATGATAAGGGGAAGAAGCTTCTGAAAAAGGAGTATAGTCAGGCACACTTAGTTGTTGGCCAGAGACATTAACCTAAAGAAAGCATGAAAAAATATCAGCCAAACAAATTCAGCAAACAAAAAGGGAAAAGAAACTAAAAAATAATCAGCTAGTACATGTGTCGACGGATCAAGATCGACAGACTCATCCTTAGCTGAAGCATCAACAGCGTCTCCCATTGGATTTATAGATCTATCAACTCTGGGAGCACGAGTCGGAGTGACAATGGTTGTGTAGACTACTATAGTGTCAGCACCTAAATCTAAGGTAGCTTCAGGATTTTCAGTAAAGATCACATTACATCTCCTTCTTGTGACAATAGGGACTTCGACATCATCTGGTTCCTCTATTTCATCAAAGGATTTAAGCCAACCTTTGCTTCAGCGTTTTGGGACACATGTACCTTCGTCTTCTTCTTCTCTTTCGCCACCTTGTTTTCAAAAGAAGAGTCTTTTTTCCTCTTATGGCTTTTGGATTTGTGGGAGCGTTGACGAAACTAAACATTAGGTAATGGCTTAGTATCAGAAAAAGATATAAGTCGAAGAAATTGTGTTAGCCGAGAATGGAAAGTTGAATTGACAAAATATACATCTGTCCTCTCAGAAGTATGTTTATGTCCTTCTTGGACCGTTTGGATTCATCGAAGGGAGCAGTCAAATCCGCTGAGCATTTTTTACTCTGGTAAACAAGGAAAATATTAGTACAGTTCAAGGCATAAAAGACATGGAAACAAGAAGTATATAAGTGCACCTAAAGAAGAAACCTTCTTGAGTGAAGAAGAAATGGGTTCATCGTCAGAGGGTGTATGGTCAGGGATAATCTACAAGAGATTGGCTAAGTCAGATATGCCAAATCAGGAATGATAATTGACAGAAGTTTGAGTTTAAACCTGATTTGTTAAAGGTTTTGGTTTGTCGACGAAACGGCACCCGCCTGATCTATTGGGATAGTTGTAAGGCAAGTATAAAAACAATTAAATAAGCAACCAAATCAAAATAAGCAGGGGGTATGCTTCCCAAAAATCTTTACCGATATTTGTGGTCGAAAGTACTCTAACATATCGGAGATCATAATGAAGATGCCCTGAATAGTTAGGTAGATAATACTTCATCAGTACCACTCTGTCGGCCTTTTTCTTATAGGAATTTTGCATATCCGATAAAGAGAAAAACCACCAGTCAGGAATAGGTGGACCAAAGGCCAAAGCCAAAGGGCTAGATGGCAAAGGAGGAAATTTGATGTTTCCAAAGTGAAGAGCGTAAAGATATTTGTCTTTCGCATAACCATGGATTTTAAGTGTCGAAATCCTATCGGTTACCTTCTCCTTTAATTCGACAGCGGCCTCAAAAATGGTCCGACGAATATTATTAGGTCGATACACAACTCAGAAGTAATTATGGAAAGCTCCAATTTGTTTGACGTGATTAACCTTACACTTGGTCGGTTTCTCCTGCAAATTGGAAAAAGATATGGTTAGTTCAGCCAACTTTGCATCAGGATCGCCAATGAATATAACAAAATATGACTGCCACCAAGTCTCAAATTCTTTGGTGTGGTAGAAAGATGGTTGGAAAGGAGTGAGAGTAAGTGTAGGCCTTCGTGCCGATATTGTTAGAACTTAGTTTGATTCTACAACCCTTAGTTAGATTTTTTATGATAACAAATACAAAGAACAAATATGCACCCTAAAATTATGTTATTTTGTATGTAGAAGTTCTGACCAAAGCAGCATCAGAAGTTAAGCTATAGAAGCTACACGCTGAGGTAATCCGAATTTGCGCTGAAGAATGATGATCAGAACTTGCGCTTAAGTAAAGTAAACTCTGATTATGAACAGAAGGATTATAATCTAAGTCATCAATGTTCTGAAGCATCAGCAGCAGAAAAGCATGTAAGATTCGGAAGCGTTACTATCCAATCAAGACAGCATCAGTTACAACGGCTTCATTCAGACAGGATCTTCTCAAAATGGAAATTGCGTTAATGATCATTATCACGCTTAATGATGGACAGGATTCCTTTTCCTATATAAATAAGATAAGTGATCAAATCGTTTACGATTTGCCAACGCTACTGCAATACAATTCAAAAATCCTACAAGCTTTCTCTCTTATTTTCCACGCTCTAAAATTCTGTAAACTATCACAGTTGTGATAACTGTTTTTGTAACGAAAAACAACTACACATAATTCTTGTATCTTAGATTAAGACAGTTTTTCCTTGAGATTAACCAGATTGTGGTTATACTCAAGAGGACTTTGATAGTTGTCAAAGTAGTGATTTTAATATGTTTGTGATTAGTGGATTAAGACCTCGTTGGAGAGAGGCGAAATCACCTTGACGGGTGGACTGGAGTAGTTTGAGATCAAATGAACCAGGATAAAAATATTGTGTCATTGCGCATTTGATTTCAAGTTTTTCAATTCAACCCCCCTTCTTGTGTTTTTCACTTCTTCAATTGGAATCAGAGCGCCTGGTTCTGAGTTCATACACTTAACTGTGTCAGTACAAGATCCAAGCTTCAGAAAAACACTATGGTGGGACCAAACCAAAACATCAACAATGACTATCATGAAGACAAGGACAGAATCAGTGGCAAACCTCCAGTCTTTGATGGAGAAATTTTTGACTACTGGAAAGACAGAATTGAGAGCTTCTTTATGTCCCATGATGTTGATCTATGGGATATGGTAACTGATGGATACATAGATCCATTAGATGGACGTGGTCAGAAGATAGACAGAAAAATTATGTCAGACCAGCAAAAACGTGATTTCAGAAATCATCATAAGGCCAGAACAATACTTCTCAGTGCTATCTCATACTCAGAATATGAGAAAACCTAAAACAGAGAGACAGCCAAAAAATATGTTTGACTCTCTGAGAATGACACATGAAGGCAACATTCAAGTCAAAGAAACCAAAGCCCTTGCGCTCATTCAGAAGCATGACGCATTCAAGATGGAAGATAGTGAATCCATAGAAGCAATGTTCTCAAGATTCCAGATCCTTGTTGTTGAGCTGAAGGTTCTTGACAAAGGATATTCTACTGCTGATCACGTAAAGAATATCATTAGAAGTCTACCTAAGCAATGGAGGCCAATGGTCACAGCACTTAAGCTAGCCAAATATCTCAACAAGATATCTCTGGAGGAACTTGTCAGCTCCCTCAGAAGTCACGAGATAGAGCTAGAAGAAGATGAGCCTCAAAAGCAAGGTAAGCCACTTGCTTTAAAATCTAACAGAAAATCTAATTCTAAGGTTTTGCAGGCTATAGAAGAAACCTCTGATGGATCCTCATCAGAAGAAGATGAATTGTCTCTCCTATCCAGAAGGGTGAATCAATTGTGGAAGCAGAGACAAAGGAAATTCAGAAACCCTAGAAGATCAGAGAATCAAAATGAATCCTATTCCAAATACAGAAAGTCTGAGTCTTCCTATGGACATAGAAGATCTGAAGGCTCTTCAGGACCCAGAAAGCCAAATAGAAAGGACATCATCTTCTATGAGTGCAATGAGAAAGGGCCCTACAAAAGTGATTGTCCATGGCTTCAAAAGGAGAAGCCCAAAAAGAATTTCTTCAAGGAAAAGAAGAAAAGCCTCATGGCAACATGGGACGATTCGGACACCTCTGAAGCTGACTCAGAGTCAGACGATGAAAGATAAAACATAGTTATCATGGAAAACGTGTCAGAAGACAGTGAAGCTTCTGTTTCAGACTCAGAATCAGACACTGAAGAGGTATTCCCTGACTTCACTATAAACTTTACTAAGGCTAAACTTGCAGAAAGTCTAAATGAAATTCTGGAAATGTATCAGTAAATCGGAGTCAAATTCAAGAACCTGAAAAGGGAACTTGTCTCTGAATCTGAAAAGACTGAGAGTCTTAGATTAGAAAATTGAGTTAAAAGAAAAATTTTCAAAATTAGAAAATGATTTGCAAAAATCTCAGAAGGAAATAATACCAGAGACTCCCAGTAATGCTGATGAGATCATCAAAGAGTATGATCACAACTTTCAGAAGTTTTTGGCTAAAAACATAGATAGAAGCAAGATGGCTTCAATGATCTATGGAGTTAGAAGAAATGGCAGAAAAGGGATAGGATATTAAGGTAAGGTATCTACACCTAAGAAAGCCATGGACTTAGTCATAAAACGCACACCACTTAAATCACACTTCATATATGGGCACACACACGACCTAAAATACACTAGTAATGATTATTCTGTCAAACCAAAATATAATCAGAATTTTGGTAAAACTAACAAACCAGGACCCAAGAAGATATGGGTACCTAAGGACTAAATTATATATGTAGCAGATATCTTTAGCAGCAAGGCTAAAACACCAGTCATGGTACCTGGACTCTGGCTGCTCTCGACACATGACGGGAAGAAGGCATATGTTCCAAAGCCTGGAACTTAAACCTGGAGGCTACGTGGGCTTTGGAGGCAACCAAAGAGGAAAGATCATTGGCTCTGGAACAGTAGGGAATGGAAATCTTCCCTCTATAAATAATGTGTTGTTAGTTGAGGGATTAATGCATAACCTGTTATCCATAAGTCAATTAAGTGATAACGGTTATGATATAATCTTTAATCAAAATTCATGAAAAGTTGTTAGTCAGAAATATGGAACTATCATGTTTAATGGTAAGAGGAAAAACAATATTTATAAGATAAAACTTTCTGAACTAAAGAGTCAGAATGTAAAGTGCCTTCTTTCTGTTAATAATGAGCAATGGGTCTGGCATGGAAGATTGGGGCATGTTAGTATGAGAAGAATATCTCAGATTAACAAACTCAATCTGGTCAGAGGACTTCCTAATTTGAATTTCAGCTCAGATGCTCTGTGTGAATCATGTCAGTAAGGCAAATTTGCAAAACCTGCTTTTAAATCAAAAAATGTTGTTTCCACCTCTAAGCCATTAGAACTTCTGCACATAGACTTATTTGGACTAGTAAAAATCGCATCTGTCAGTGGCAAGAAGTATGGGTTAGTGATCGTAGATGACTATAGCAGATGGACATGGGTAAAGTTCTTAAGACACAAGGACAAGTCACACTCTGTGTTCATTGCATTCTGTAACCAAGTTCATAATGAAAAGGATCTTAGAATCGTCAAAGTCAGAAGTGATCATGGTGGAGAATTTGAAAATAAATATTTTGAATCTTTTTTAACGAAAAAGGAATCTTGCATGACTTCTCTTGTCCTAGAACTCCCCAACAAAATGGAGTTGTAGAACGAAAGAACAGAACATTGCAAGAAATGGCCCGAACCATGATCAATGAGACTAACATTGCTAAGATCTTATGGGCAGAAGTAATTAACAAAGCGTGTTACATTCAGAATAGAATCTCTATAAGACCTATTCTAGAAAAGACTCCATATGAACTATGGAAGAACAGAAAGCCCAACATTTCTTATTTCCATCTGTTTGGATGCACTTGTTTCAGTATGAGTACTAAAAATTATCTGAACAAGTTTGACTCTAAAGAAAAAAAGTGTATTATGTTAGGATACTCTAAACACTCAAGAGGGTAAAGAGTATACAATATAGAAACACAAATTGTTGAAGGGTCAATCAGTGTTAGATTTGATGATAAGCTTGACCCTCAAAAGTCAAAGCAGAATGAATTCTTTGCAGATATAGAAGTTGAATTCACAGGTACTGAAGACAAATCATCAGAAGTTCTCAACAGAGACGCTCCAACAACGTCAGAAAGAAATGTTACAAGCAATCCAGCCCCTTCTATTGATCAACACTAGAAAAGGTTTTTCAGAAGCAGCATAGCTCACCCAGAAGATAAAATCCTGGGAAAGAAGGATGATCCAATCAAAACAAGATCAACATTGAAAAAATCTAAAGAATCCTTCATGGGACTGGTATCTCTGATTGAACCAACAACAATTGATGAAGCTCTTCTGGACAATGACTGGATTTTGGAAATGCGGGAGGAATTAAATCAGTTCACCAGAAATGACGTATGGGATATGGTTCCCAAATCAAAAGGATTCAATGTCATTAGAACAAAGTGGGTGTTCAGAAACAAACTGAATGAGCAAGGAGAAGTCATCAGAAATAAAGCACGATTGGTAGCACAAGGTTATAGTCAGCAAGAGGGGATAGACTATACAGAAACCTTTGCTCCGCCAGGTTAGAATCTATCATACTCTTAATCTCTTTTGTTGTAAACAATGGCATCACTCTGTATCAGATGGATGTTAAAAGTGAATTCCTAAATGGCTACATAGATGAAGAGGTATATGTGCACCAACCCCCTGGGTTTGAGAATTCCAAACACCCATAATATGTTTTCAAACTAAAGAATTCACTCTATGGTCTGAAACAAGCTCCCAGAGCTTGGTATGAAAGACTAAGTAACTTCCTGTTAGAAAAGGAATTCACCAGAGGGAAAGTGGACACAACCTTGTTTTGTAAGTCATTTAAGAATGACATTTTAGTGTGTCAGATTTATGTAGATGACATCATCTTTGGATCCACAAAACCTTCTCTAGGAAGAGAGTTTGCTAAGTGCATGCAGGCAGAGTTTGAGATGAGCTTAATGGGGGAACTCAAATTCTTTTTGGGCATTCAGATAAACCAAACTACAGAAGGAACTTACATTCATCAGAGAAAATGTGTCAGAGAACTTCTGAAGAAATTTGATCTCTCAGAATGTAAGCCCTCAAAGACTCCAATGCACCCCACGTGCATTCTGGAAAAGTAAGAGGTAAGTAAAAAGGTAGAACAGAAAGTCTACAGAGGTATGATTGGCTCTCTCCTTTATCTGATGGCTTCAAGGCCTGACATTTTATTCAGTGTTTGCTTATGTGCTAGATTCTAATCAGATCCTAGAGAATCTCACTTAACAGCAGTTAAGCGAATTTTCAAGTATCTAAAAGGTACTACTAATATGGGTTTATTTTATAGAAAATCCAATGAATACAACTTAGTAGGATACTGTGACGCTGATTTTGCTGGAGACAAAGTAGAGCGTAAAAGCACTTCTGGAAGCTGCCAGTTTTTGGGAGAGAATATGATCTCATGGACCAGCAAGAGACAGTCCATAATAGCATTGTCAACAGCAGAAGATGAAAACATAGCAGCTGCTGGATGTAGCACTCAAATGCTCTGGATGAAAAGCCAACTTGAAGACTTCAACATATTTGAGAGTAACATTTCTATCTTTTGTGATAACACTTCACCTATATATCTCAGTAAGAATCCTATTTTGCATTCTAGGGCTAAGCATATAGAAATAAAACATCATTTTATTAGGGACTATATTCAGAAAGGAATTCTTACCTTAAAATTTATTGACAGACCATCAATGGGCTGATGTACTTACAAAACCTCTTTCTGAAGATAGATTTAATTTCATTCTAAAACATCTCAGTATGAAGTTATGCCCAGAATAAAATGTTTTATTTACATATCTTAACCCTCAGAACTTTATTGTTTTCTGTGAACATCTGATCAACATGTCTTCAGAAGTTAGAAGTACAGTTGCCTCAGAGTCTATCCACAAAGATCTGAACGTTTCATTTCAAGGATAGAGGCATGCAGTTCACATCATCAAACATTTGTCATCCTCTTACAAGTCACCTTCTGAGGATGAACACGCGTTCAAATTCAGAAGTGTCCAAGGCTCTGATTGGATGCATTGAGACACTTGTCAGCGGTAACCGTTCAAATATATTTCTAAATCCCCTAATCTCAGGTTTTCATTAATGCATATAATCATTACTTATTTTCTTACTTACTGCTTACATTTTCCAAAAACCTATTTAAACTCAAATTTATTATTTCATTCATTCACTTTTACTATCTTCTCTATTCTCTCTTGTTTCAAGTTTCGTTTTCAAAAAAAAACCTTTTTCATCTTCTTCAACAAACCCGTGTGAACAATGGCTTCTTCATCAAACCTCAAAAATCTCAGTCCTCTTGAATCTTCATCAACGGAATAATATGAAGAACCTATCAGGACGCTTCTCACTCCTGCTGATAACCTGGAAGTTCTCTCTGAGTTAATCATTAATTTTGAGAGTTTACAAGAAAATGGGTTCAATCTCTTTGAAGACGTAACTGCTCAGGGTTCGAACATGTGTTTTGATCGTCTGTTGGGTCCAACGTTTCCCATTCTCGTCAAAGAGTTCTGGATTCACGCTACATCATCCAACCACCAGGTTAATTCTTATGTTATGGGAAATAAAATGGTGATAACAGAAGATCTTATTGGAAAACTCATTGGTTACAATGGTGGTGGAGTCAGATGCATAGATATGGCAGATTGATGTTCTGACCTAAAATCTATTGCCAAGGAAATTTTCACTTCTGGACAACCTTTCAGCAAGATCAGAGACTTGAAGGATCATCACAGAATCTGGGCCAAAATCATTATGGGATGTATCAATCACAGGAAGCCTACAAGCTCTCCTGATTACATCAACATTGATCAACAGTTTCTGATCTACTTTATTGCAAAGAAGACAAAGATTAATCTTCCACACTTGCTCTTCAACCATCTCAGAACAAGTGTGAAAGAGACCAGAGAAGAAGAAAGAACTAAGAGGGATTGGATTCCCTTAGGAAGACTTATATCAGATATTCTAATGGAAAACAGGCTGATAGAATATCTAAAAGAGGCTCAAGAAATAAGCACTCTGGAAGCAACTGCTGGGAAGCCTTTATACGCCAAGAATCTGAAGAAAATGAAGATCATTGAGAACATTCAGAAGGAACCAACTATTGCCTCTCATGAGACCATTACTTCTAGGAGAATCCCTCTGAAGGATTTTCCACTATTTTCTAATATAGACGCCAACCGAGAAATCATCGTTAGATACCTTGAAGCTTGCGAGGCTGATGGGACTGCTCCAGAAATAAACATTCAAGATCTGCATAGGCCAGCTCCAGAGGTTGTGCTAAAGAAATCCAAGAAGAGGAAATCAACAGGAGAATGATCCTCTCATAAGGCACCTAAAGCTGCAAAAAAGAAAGGTAACTCATCTTCTGTTTCTGTTATAGAATCAATAACTGTTACAACATCTGAAACCATTCCCCATCAACCTATAGAAAATCCTTCACCCCAAACCTTTGAAGATTTTGACATAGAATTTGATCCATATGTTACTCTAGGTAACTTTTTGAATGAACCTCACACCCCCAATCCAAATCCAAAGCATCATCAACCAAAACTTGCCAAAGTTCTATCTGACATTGAACTATTTGATTCAGACTTTCAATCTCCACTCCCAGAAAATCCAAACTCCCAACAACAACTAAAAAATCCACAACCACATTCTCCTCAACCAGAACATCTAAACCCCAACTCACCATAACCAGAACATAGACACTCTCTCTCTCCACCTTATGAAAACCCATCCTCTGATATTCCTGAACCATAAACTCAACACGCCTCCGTAAACCAATCTGAAGAATCTCCTTCAGATTCTGATACCACTATCCCAATCCCTGGAATTACAGAACCCCTTGCGGTTCGTATGCCTCTCATTATTCATGATATTCCAGAAATGCCTTCATCCCTTTAATCCACACCACCAAACACCCCTAACAAACCAATTATAATTCTTGACTCTCCCACTCCTTCACCTATCAATAATCCAGCTGACAACCTCAGAATTGCCATTGATCCACAAGTGCTGGAACGACTTGCTTCCACCTCACAAAAAATTGTCATTCCCAAACCTAAACCAAAATCAGATGTTGGTAAGAGTCTATAGATTTTTGAAATAGAAATGCAGGAATGGATCAATTCTTTGAAGCAAGCAAGCCTAAAGATTTCTAATCCTGTATCTTCTGATTCTCTGTGGGAAAGATTCAGAAAATGGCTCAACGCTGAAACTCTGAAGCTGAAGGAATTGGGTTATGAAAGGGCTCAGCAGAACTTCGGTGATCAGCTCAAAGCTTTTCAAGATCAAGATCAAGTTCCGCTAGATAATGCTCCCTGGAAAGAGCACCATCCTTCAGAAGTTGTTGAACCAGATTCAGATAGTCTCTCCCTGACTATTGCTCCAGAAGACATGGTTGTAGCAGAAGAAGTGGTTCAATCAGAAGAAGCTGCAGAATGTTTTGAACAGCATGCAACCCCTGAAGAAACACCAACTTCCTCTCTAGTCATGCAAACTCTGGAAAAGTTGAAGAAAGAGAATGCTTTAATCCATGAAAGACTGGATAAGAAAGAGGATACGAACAAAGATATCAAGGGTATTATGGATAAACAAGAAGATACTACAAAGGAAATCAAAGATATTCTGGGAAAGCTGGAAGAGTCAAGCACTCAAATGAAGATCTTGCTGGAAGCGTTGTTCACACGTCTTCCCCCTCCTTCTTAGATTTTCTTTAAAACTGTTTATCTGTAATCTTTTATCTTTACCTCCTTGTTTCTGAAACTTGTCATTGCATTCTGTTTTTAATATAATTCATCTTTTTGACTCTGATTATATTGCTTTTTAATACTTGACAAAAAGGGGGAGAAAGTAAGATATTTTCAATAACAGTATACCCGGACAAAAGTCTCAAACATTCTGAATTATTTAACCTCTACTTTCTGAAAAGTTTGAACAGGAACAAAGTTTGATAGGAGATGCAGCAAAATCTCAGAAGAGAAGGAACTTCAGGGAAGTAATCAACTCAAGGGGAGTCTCTCTTAAACTTTTTGTTCTCTACTTTTCATTGAAAATTCTAGTTTTTGTCATCATCAAAAAGATTGAGATTGTTAGAACTTAGTTTGATTCTACAACCCTTAGTTAGATTTTTTATGATAACAAATACAAAGAACAAATATGCACCCTAAAATTATGTTATTTTGTATGCAGAAGTTCTGACCCAATCAGCATCAGAAGTTAAGCTATAGAAGCTACACGCTGAGGTAATCAGAATTTACGCTGAAAAGTGATGATCAGAACTTGCGCTTAAGTGAAGTAAACTCTGATTCTGAACAGAAGGATTATAATCTAAGTCATCAATGTTCTGAAGCATCAGCATCAAGAAAGGATGTAAGATTCTGAAGCGTTACTATTCAATCAAGACAGCATCAATTACAACGGCTTCATTCAGACAGGATCTTTTCAAAATAGAAACTGCATTAATGATCATTATCACGCTTAATGATGGACAGAATTCCTTTGCCTATATAAACAAGATAAGTGATCAAATCATTTATGATTTGCCAACGCTACTGCAATACAATTCAAAATTGCTGCAAGCTTTCTCTCTTATTTTCCATGCTCTAAAATTGTGTAAACTATCATAGTTGTGATAACTGTTTTTGTAATGAAAAACAACTACACAGAATTCTTGTACCTTAGCTTAAGACAGTTTTTCCTTGAGATTAACCGGATTGTGGTTGTACTCAAGAGGACTTTGACAGTTGTCAAAGTAGTGATTGTAATCTGTTTGTGATTAGTTGATTAAGACCTCATTGGAGAGAGGCGAAATCACCTTGGCGGGTGGACTAGAGTAGTTTGAGATCAAACTAACCAGGATAAAAATATTGTGTCATTGCGCATTTTATTTCAAGTTTTTCAATTCAACCCCCCCCCCCCCCCCCTTCTTGTGTTTTTCACTTCTTCAGATATGTTTCTGATATCTTCTTTGACAATTTCGAAAGGTTTGTCAGATATGATGTCTATCAGTAGCTCGTGAGAGTTGAACAAGGACTTGGGGACAAGTTGACAGAGTCCAAATTATCGAGTCACCAAGTTAGGCTGATAAGCAACTATGCCTAGATTCACGCAGACAATCATAGAAGACAGAAATTGGGTAGTTAAGTAATGTCTCCAAAGGATTAGAGAATTTTTCCTGTCTTCTTCTCTTGCAGGTGGGAAAGCCCTAGTAAACCACTCTGGGCAATATAGTCTATCATGAAACGGGGCCATAGAGGGTGTGAAATCAACTCTTGTTAACATGATGTTGAGCAGCAGTTTGAAAACTTCAGGATTTAGGGAACCCTTGTCAATAGGAGTCAAAGGAAGAAGGCGTTCCCAAACGATATGGTTTTGAGATGGAAGGCATGCTACTTTCTATTCCTGAAGGGCTTGATCTCCTCAGAAAAAGTGGCATTCAACCATAATTGTAAGAGCCAAAAAGGACCATGGACCAAGACATTCTTTTTCTTTGGATTAGTAGGGTCGAAACGCTTGATTTGATTAGCAGCGTCAGTCAAGGATGCATAAAGAGAGGCCAAAATCAGCTGGCCTAAAGCAACATTCTCACCCATGTGCAATTGGTTAGCCAGATAAGAAAACTATTTGGCCACCTGCATCGACCTGGAGCAAAAAATAAAGCGAAACAACCATAAGGTTAAAAATGCTACATGCTCTTCGTCAGTTATGGGGCCATAAGTTTGAGCATGATGGTCGATGAAGTTGTTGTATGTTGGTTTACCAGCTTCACCAACGTCGAACTTTAGTGGCACAAGTTCAGCATCTCTATAGTTTAAAACTGTGCCAGATGGTTTTAACCCTGTGATGGCAACAGTGTCGAACAGGGTAGGAGTAACCGTACCACACTTAGTATGAAAAGTGTTGGTCGACCCTTCCCAAAAATGTATGACATCTAGGAGCATGCCACTAGAGTAAGGATGGCCACATCGAGAAAGTTCTAACAATATGTAAATGCCCATTATTTTCCATTGATCTCCTTTGTCGGTTTCTAAATGTGCCATCCAAGCACGAAACCTATGCCAATGTAAAGGTGGAGCAGTTCTAAAGTTCCTGTCAATGTACTTGAGCGAAATGGGGTTTGGAGAAGAAATTATGGGTTTGGCAACAGTGCTAGTAGGAAAAAATTCTTCCTTATCATCTACATAGATTTCGAAGGGTGCATCTGCAGGAAGTGGCCCTAAAAAAGCTAGGGGTTTTTCTTCAAGAGAAAAAGGGATAAGTACCTGAGATTGCCAGATTTTGGCTTTCTCAGCAAATGGAGGTTCCGGCACATAAGCTTTATCGTCAACGAGGCGTAGTTGAAGAGAGAATGCTGGAGAAGAAGTTTGATTATCAACATTCTCCATTGTAAGAAGTTTGAAGGAGGATGAAGATGGGGAACAGTGATGAAATTAGCAAGTTCTGTGTTTTTCTGAAGCAAGGGTGTGAAGAAGCGAAGAAAAGTAGAAACAATGAGAAATAAGGGTATTTATAGACTTTGAAAGGAAGGAAGAAATAACGGGGAAATTTTTTGTGATTTCCTAGGTTTAAATCGTGCCATTTGAGGGACACGTGCTCCAAAATCAACGTGAGTTAATGGGCTACATCTCCCACTAAAAGTGCAATGATGGCAAAAATTAAATGTCACACGTCTCGAAGCTGAAAAGCATGATACGTTACCATGATTACATGGCATCATAAAAAAAGGCGGAACAGTAACGTTCACTATTGGAGGGATGGAAACGGTTTGGTTAAATGGTAAAACCGATGCTTTAAAGATGCCATTATCTCATATGAGTCAAAATTCGAAAATGGCATCTATGGGGGGCATTTTGTTACCTTGAAAAATGTTAAGGTATTCAAGCACGTGTATTAAATGAGGATATTCTCATAAGCTAAGGGTCATCCTCTAAAGTAGGGTTTTGGGGAAATTGGAGCCAAAGTGTTTGAAAACTTGGTTTTATTAAACTAGATTTAATGTTTAAAGGGAATGTCACGCCAAACTGTCCAAACTGAGCCAGTCGACCAAAAGGAAATAAAAGAATGTATGTTAAGAAATGGTCGAAATTGGTTTAGTCGACCAAAGGGTGAAATACAAGGAAAATAGTCAAAATTGGTTTCTATCAACCAAAAGGGTTTCTGGACTTAGAGGAATTGTTGTTGATTTTTAACTCTTGCCAAAGGGAAAGTGTCGAAGCGAGCTAGAAGCGATTTACCTTCAGAAGCTAGGAGTGGGAAGATTTAAATTTCAAAGTCATCAACAGTTGCCAGCAGTTTACAATTTGTTTAAGCGCCAAATAGGTGGCGAAATCCAGTGAAGCGGTTGTCTCAAGATTTTAATATTGTCCGTAGATTTCATTTAGGCAGTTACATTGTAAACATTATAAATAAGCAGATTTAGTGTAGTTTTTAGGCTGTTCACTTGTATGCTCAAATCACTTGTCAAAACTTTGTCATTCTGAGCGTTAGGAAACAAAAAGTGAAGAAGTGCTTGATGTACATGAATCACCACTTTTATTTCAATGCAAATCCTTTATTTTTTAATTATCTCTTTTGAATACTTTATTTGCTTTCTATGTATTGTCGAATAAAGCCTTTACGTTATTTTCTACTTTGCATAAACAATTTAATGCTCTATGTCGGTCACGAGTCACTAGTCACTTAGTTTATTGAATCTTATTTTCATATGAATACCTTTTGTCGGTCACGAGTCACTAGTCAGTCGATCGATTCATAGTGTGGAAAGTCGTTATACTTGTTCCCTTAGCCACGGAAAACCGTTTCCCTTGATAAATATTTTGATAGAGTAAGTATAATAATAAAACTCTTAGCACATAAAGAACCTTGCAATAACATTGGGAGGACTAGCGGTTGTTTACCATTTTCCACAGTAAACACAATGTCATCTATATAAATATGCATGAAAATATCAATGAAATCATGGAAAATAGAATTCATTACCCTTTGATAAGTTTCCCCATTCGTAGGTACCTAGAATTATTACCACTCAATAAGCCAATTGTATGTTGGACCTTCAAGGAAGGATCCTTGTTTCCCTAAGAGGAAATTCTATGTTCGACCTTCAAGGAAAGATCATTGCTTACTTCAGAGGCTATTATATATTGGACTTTCATGAAAGGGTCATTTTCGCCTTACGAGGCAATTGTATATTGAAACTTCACAGAAGGATCCTTAAAACATTTCCCTAGAAAAATCACACATAGAGCTTTTCACCACTCTACACGAGCTAGCCTTAAACACATTCAAATACCCCCGAACACCATAAAGAACCTTGCAATAACATTGTTACCCTCATTATATTTTTTTAACAATTTTTTTCTTCTTTTATGCCCTTCAGAATTAATTACTCTATCCTTTTTTTAATCTCTCTTTTTCATATAATTAACTAAGAATACATTTGTAAAATTATTCATAATTTTTTTTATATAACATTTTTTTAATATGTGTAAAAATGTCAAAATGCAAAATTAATGTGTTGTTTTCTGATGATGTACTATAGGGATTATATTGATATAATTTAGAAAGGTGGAAGTATGAATATGTACTAGTTTTTGATGTAATATACATGTCGTGAGGGCCATCCCTCCGTGCATATCCAGATTGTCTCAAAGCTAGACAATGGTTGTAGGTAATGCCTCCTCTAATGCCAAGTAATGGAACATTAGGGAATTCTCCACAACGATCGACGGTGATGATATTTTCTCTGGACCGAGAGCACCAATGTACATCAGAGTGAGTGAGGGTCATCAACCGTTGTGACCACCTTAGGCCTTGGTCATTCTTCAAAATAGATTGTGGAAGGTGCGAAATAAACCACCTTGCAAGGAGAGGAGTACAGCACATGAGAACATCCCTCTTTCTCATTGTTCGTGTGTAAAATGAGTAAAGAATGTTCCCAAGCAATGTTGGTATTGGATTTCTGGACAAGAAGATTTTGACAGCGTTGACATCTACAAGTTGGTCAGGATTTGGGAACAAGACCAACCCATAAATGAGGAGTGCCACAATTTCTTCAAAGGCTTGTAGATCCAATGAATTCCAACACTCTTGTGCCTTCTCAAACAAGAATTTTGCCAAGAAGCCTTTGACACCGCTTCTAGTTTCCCAATGCCCCTTGATGTCAGATGGTTGCAAGTGTAGCGCTTGAGCAACATCTTCAGGCTTTGGTTCTTTTTCCGTACCGTTGTAGGGTAGTTGATTAAGAATTGGAATTCTCAAGAGTTGATAAAATTCCTCCAAAGTGGGCACCAATAGTCGGGGAAAGTGAAACAGTGGTGAAGGGGGTCAAAGAATTGGAACAACACCTTTACCATGTCCTCTTCAATGTTGGTGCTGACTAGGCTGAGCAGTCTACCATGTCTTTCACTGAAGGGAGAGCTTTCCGGAATCCTGGATGTGAGCTCCTTGAGTTGAGGAGGGATTCTCACAAGGTTGACTTGGATAGTTTTCCTGCGAAGAATTTCCATGACCTACAAAACAAGAACAAAGATGAAGATCTAAACCCTTGAAATGGTTAGTGAATGCATATGATGCTTTATGATGCTCATGATGTATGCACAAACATATGTACAAGCAATTCACACAAAACCCTAGTTTCAAGCTTGCATGGGGTTTCATAGGTAAATACCCTCTTGAGTGTAGTTGGCTTAAAAACCTGTCCTATAAATAGTAACCGGGTTCTAAGGAGCTCAATATCATTGGATTGTTTTCCATGTTCATTGTTTTGGTTTAGCCACATAACTAGCGACCAAAATATTCCAAGAAAACAACCCTCAATGAGTGTAGTATCGAGTATCTACCAACTTCGGACTGCACCAAAGCCGGTCATCTCACTACCCCTAATGAAAGGCCAAGATGGTCAAGTAAGGTTCTAGGTCATTAGTGCTTAGTGACATCACTCAGCGGCCCCGTACTCTCCTTGATTGAACTCAAGGGTTACCGGTACTCACAAATATGTCGCACTAATATAGCTATTGCTTCAACCGTGTCGGTATACCCCGCATAGTTTCCACAACGTATTGCTATCTATGAATGTTTCCCCAAATCCGGGTGTAGGATTTCAAACCCAAACAAGAGAGCCAAGATATAAAGCAATCAAAGCAAACAATTAGTCATGCAAGAGGGTGATCTGAGCCCTAAGGTTACTCCACTTTTAATATTCCCCAGCAGAGTCGCCAGTTCTGTGATACGGTGGGAGAACTGACTTGAGGTTTTGCGTTTGTTTTCGCAAATGTTTCGGTTGAGCAAGAGTCGCCACCGAATTTTTATTTTATCCTAAGGAAAGGTTAAAAAGCACCGCAAAAACCTTTGAGATGTTTTCTTGGGTTCGGGGAGTAGATTATACAAAGGGAAGGTATTAGCACCCTTTCTATCCATGGTTATCCATGGGCTCTTAGTTACTTGCTTAGATCACTTGCCTTTGATTTTCAATTGTTTGAAATGGTGCTTTGTGTGTGGGTTTGAAAATGTTTTGAAAAGAGGCCATTTGTTGTGGCAACCTTTGTAATGATCCATGTTGGGATGTATACAAAGGTGTACTTATCTTTTGAAAAGTTTTCAATGTTTTTGAAAGTTGTTTTGAAAGTGTTGTGGAGTGTGGTTTTTGAAAAGTAGGCAAGTGTTTTTGCAAGTTGATCAAGTAACTAAGAGTTTGTCTACACTATTGTACTCAAAGATTTTTCTCATGTTTTAACCCTTTTTAACAATTTTGTTCTACCATTGTATTTGGTAGACAATCTTGCGTTAGGATGTTTAACGGGACAGGCGCGGTTCATCGTTTAGACCATGATTGCAATGGTGCCAAGTGTCTTTGGGCAATTTTTCCTTTAAGGGACTTGATCATTTTTTAGGCAACTTTCGAAAGCGTCATCGAGGGACTATGATCATTTGAATTGTTTTGTTTTTGCCAAAGACACCTAACATGCAACATGGCCCATTATTGAAGGCAACAAGTGGAGTAACCCTAAGGGTGCAAGTGTGATTGGTGTTGTCCATTTTCATGCTTTTATCTTGGAATTAGGTCAAGCTATTTGTTTGGTTGATTTTTGCATACAAACCCTAAATCTATCATGGCATATTTAGAAAGCTTTTAAAGTGCGGAATTAAAAGTCCTAAATTATTACACAATGATCATGGGGAAGGGGATACAAATGTTCAAATGGGGATATTTAGCAAGAAATTAAAACCAAAGCTATTACATCCAAATTGAATATACAAATTATTGGAATTGTACAATAATTAAATAAAATACCATAAATATGCAAGATGCAAAAAATGATTTTTATATGTATGGGAAAGTATTTTTCATGTGTCAAATAAACAAAAATAAAAAGTATTAATTTTTGGGTATTTTCATGTTTAGGGCAAAAACCCTAATTTTGCTAAATAAAATGTATTAATTATTTATTATATACAATATTTATTAATTATGTACAAAAAATAAATAAAAAGGAGGTATATTGTAAAAAAAGTGATTTTTGAGGTCAAATATTAATAAAAATAAAAATGTATTATTTTTGTGTTTTTTCCCTAAATATTCTAATAAATATATAAGTATTTATATTATTTATTAAATATATTAAATATGTACAAAAATACAAATATTTATTATTTACAAAAAAAAGTATATTTTTTATAAAATGTTTTCAAAAGATAAAATAAAATAAAATCAGAAAATAAAAATGTATTGTGTATTATTTTTGTATTTTTAAATAAAAGTATATATGTATTTATTTACATATGAAACTAAATGAAACAAAATAAATACCAAATAAAATGCAAAAAATGTGAGAAAAATAATTTTAGTGTTTTTTCATGCTTGGATAAAAATATAAAATCAAAATCAAAAGGAAAAAATCAAAAATAACAAATATATCATGCAATGGGCCAGGGGGGTGTATGTGAAAAATGAAGGTGCAAAAAGAAAGAACAAGTCAGGCCCAGCCCAAGAAGGCTTGTCTTCAACCTCCAGCCAGTTTCAAACACAAAGCGCGCGTTTTCCCTTGTCAAGCATAGATCTTGATTCTTTGACTTTCATCAAAAACTTACAACAACAATGTTATAGAGCATCATGTCACGATTCTAAACATATAAAGAAATTGTTCTAACTCTCAGAAATGAGAGAGAATTTCTCCTCCCCCAATTCCTGACCTAGCTTTTTTCAAATGTTCATGTCTTAAATTCTCTCAGCATATGCAATATAAATGGAAAGTGAGGATATGGGTGGCTTCAGGGACATGAATAGAACAAAACTTCTTCACAAACCTAAGCCTAGATATGCTTGGATAGAGAGATAGAAGTCCAAAAACTTACCTGTTCAGCTTGAATCGCGTATGACAATGGAGGTACTTTCAATGCAATGTGAGGACTTGTATAGCTTGCTTGAGGTCCAGGGATGCTCCTCCAATGCTTGGTGTGCTTTGAACCTTGCTGTATCAAGCTACAAAAGTCAACCTGCAAGAGAGAAAAGTGAAAATGCCAAAACTGGTTAGAGGTGTTACAGTCTGCTTCCAAGGCTTGGGATAGTTTGTATGGATGTTATGGAAGGTGTTTGAGGTGGTTTTGTCCAAGGCGCACGAATGGATTGAGTTGTGCAACTCAATCTGCAGAGATGCCCTGTTTTGTGCAGTTCAATGGTGTTTCTGTGAATGGGGAGGTATTGAAGGTGGTTAGGTCGTGTCTTAGCTCAGTTATGATGTATGGAAAATGTTTACAAACTTTGCCTTGGCTGGTTCTTGCAGGAATGAGAGTTGTTGTTCAATATGCAAAGTTTCTTCCTATGTAAGCAAAAGTTGTCAACTTGGTTTCTAGGCTACCACAGGCCCCTCAAGTATGCTGCAAATGTTAGTCTTGATCAGTGGGATATGTCCATGCCTTTGTGCCTCAAAGATCTGCATTGTACCTCATAGATTGTAAACTTGACATAAAGTTCACCTTTTCAAAAATGGCTAAGTCACTTTTTCCAAATATGGCTTAATTCTTCATGTAATGACCAAATGCACAAAATAATGCTAGAACACAATGGATTGGCATTTAATTATTGAGTAAGAAAAGGATTAGAGGCATGTAACTAGCTTGTGCAAGCTGACTTGAAAAATTGCAAAGTGTATGAACATGAAAATGGCTCATGAACAAAGTGACTTTTGCCTATATTGACAAATTTGATTCTCCCTAACCACAAGGGTGTTTGAGAAGTTCTTGGACATTTTGGAAAGTTTGGAATGTGTAATACAATCCATATTTGTAATGCAAGTCGAGATTCCAAGTGGAAGCATATGAAAAGTGGCCATGAAGTTGGGGAAAAATCCTGCCTAGAATAGGTCAAAAATTTTCTAAGTTAAGAATGTTTTGCACCCTTGTTCCAAAAATCATAACTTGAGCTACAAGCTTCTTTTTAGGAAACTTTGTGAATCAAAGTTATAGATTTTGCAATGTACTATAACTTTCATGTTTTGAGTTTTCTTTGAATCCAAATGTATCTTGATGAAAAGATGGGACAAAGTTAGGAAAAAATTAGGAATTTTCATAACTTAGAAAATTTCTAAGTTATGAAATTTCTTCATTTCAAACCCTAATTTGTAATTTTTGATTTCTTGATGAACAAGTTTCACAATTTTACATGTCTTGATGAAAAATGAATCTTGGCACTTGATTTTGACCAAAAAGTCAAAGTTTGACTTTTCAGTATACAGTCAATTTTGGCTCAGTTGACTGGAAAATTCATCTGTCAATCTTGTGCATTTGGGATCTTTTGAACTTGTTGAATGTTTCAAGACCAAGCCATTGAGTCCTTGAGTCCATATGTGAGCTTGGTTTGCCATTGGCTAGGTCAAACAGTCAAAAATTGCCTTTGTGCAGTCAAAACCCTAAAAATGACCATTTTGCCCTTTTGGTGATCTGATCAAATTTCTTGTGGAATTGTGATCCAAACATGACCAAATGGTTCATATGAGTTGATAATGTTGATGTGGGTCAAAAAACATGAATTTTGACTATCAATTGACCACAGTTGACTTTTTCCCCAATACAGTTGATTTCTAGGTCAACTGTCCAATTGACTGGGCAAAGATTGGAATCAAGGCTTGAAACTTGGTATGGATAAACTTGTGAGTTCAACATGAAGAATGAAAGTCATCTTAGGCATTTTATGTCAAAACATCTTTATGCAAACTCAAACCCTAATTTGGGTCAACAATGTAAGGAGGAGTCTTGAGCAGAGCAAACCCTAACTGGATCTTGAGCTCCAAGGGTCTTGTGGTGAGAAAATGTTGAGGAAATGGGAGGGAAAATTTTGGGGTACAACAATATCCATACCATAAAAGTCAAAAATTAAAAAACATGGCATATCCAGAAGCTACTCATTTGTGAGTTCAAAGTCATTGACTGGATGTGTTGGTTGTGTGAAGGTGTCTAGTATAGTTTGTTGAATTGGAGGATAATTAACATATTTATGGTTTAATATAGAATTGGATTGAAATAATTAAGGGTTAAAGGTTTGTTGTTGATATTGGGGGTTTGAGTAGTCGAAGTTAGGTTGAGGAATTGAAATGTATTGTATGGGTGGTTGGAGTGAGGTTTGTTGTTGATATTATTGGTGGTAGTATTAGTTTGTTTGAGGGGTTGGAGTGTGAGGAGTTTGTTGTTGAGATGAGGTGGCATAGAATGTTAGTTTCTGTGTGGTTTGAGTGTGATGGTATGGTTTTTGGGGGAATGAAGATGTTTGGGATTGAAATTGTGATGTTTATATTTGTGGAATTTCATGACGTATGGGCGAGGTTATTTGTTGTGTTGAAGAATAGGCATGTTGACAGGGTCATTTAGAAATTGTATGTGAGCAACATGAATAAATGGGATTGATCTAAATCAATCCATATACGCTTAGCTTGGATTACACTCATAATTTACCATGTTCCCCTCCAATATCAAATGTATTTTTTCCACTCTTTATGCTCATCTTTGTTGAAGTTACGCCAATGATCACCCTATGACTGGATCATGATTATCTCGTGGTGTTCCCTTAGACATCTTAACTGAGAAGGGATTTGTTGTTCAAACCAAAACTAGAGTTTGACCTTATCCATTAGATGCATTTCAACAATATTAAAATAGATTATTTATGTCTTCACACTCCAAACCAGACTATCATTTTTATCACAAGGTGGGTATCGAAGGTATGGCCTATATAAAAATTGTTACACGAAATATAATAGTTAGAGTGAAAATACCTATCTTCGAAAACGTAGATATATTGTACAGTTACAAACTTAAATCTTTCGCCTCCATGTGATTTATTGCGGCTCGATACCCACGTAGATGAAAACGATGATTGTTTTTGTAATTCATATGTCGTTTAAGAAATTTTGCATTTTCAAATAAAGAAATGTATTAATTTTCGTAGAGTTTAATATGTGTATAATATAGTGCAATTATAAATTAAATTTACCTTAATTGACATGGATGAGATGGCACCGCATTACTCTTAGGTGCAAATAACGGTATATGTGTGAATGCCCAAATGTTAAGTAGAACAACGCATCCTCCCATTCTTTTTACTCAATTTGGGGACACTTTGCACATATCTCTATACAATGTAGCTAAACAAGAAGAACCCAAACTATGCGTTTTGCATTTATCTAGATCTCCTACTAAAGGTAACCAAGAACAATGCAACAATTATGACTTTTGTCTGGAATTAAAACTTTAGCAACGAAGAGTATAATATATTTTAGCATGAAGAATGTTATCCTCTTCGGTGGGTAAGGACTTTTGTTTTAATTCTCCTAATAAAGCTTATAGCTAGACAAATTTTATAGAAGGCCCGTTTTTATATAATTTTATAGGACCATTAATAACTTTACCATTTATACGGAGACCCAACAGCATATTGACATCGTACAATGTTATGGTACATTCACCGGTTGGTATATTAAATGTATTTGTTTCTAGTCTCTGTCTTTTTAACACACATAATGTCATGGAATTTGATCCTGAGAGATTCTATTTCATATTCCATGAAAGAATTAATCAGAACAGTGGTCAGCCAATAGGTACTTTCATCGTGGACCTCAGGAACCGGTGGTGTGACTGTGGGAAATTTTAAGTATTTGATTTAACTTTCCCTCATGTCATCACAACATGTTCTAGTATACACCAAGACTACTCCATTCACATTCCAGGCATGTTCAAAATTCTTAGCGTATGTAAAGTCTACTAGGAAAGCTTCCTTGGACTTCCACATGAAGAAAATTGACCTCAATATGAAGGATTTACTCTTTGCCACGATGAGTTTATGCAAAGGAAGAAGAAATGAATCCCAAATAGTACAATAATTAGAACTGAAATGGACATTGATGAAAAATAAAAGAGAAGGTGTGGGATTTGTTGCCAAATAGGCTATATGCGTAAAAAATGGCCAAATGCATCAGGACCATCTAGGTGATTATGTTGGGATTTTTTAGTTCATCTTTTAGTCAAGTTTTTAGATATATGATTTAATGTCTTTGTAATGTCTATGGAGATAACAGTAAAGAATATTTTTAATATTAAAAACTTGTGATTACAGAATACAGTTACATCAACAAAATATTTTTAAGAAACTAATCAACATCAACAACCAAAATGAGTGAATTTTCAATTGCTCTATTAACTTCTCCTTTGTGGGTTTCAAACATACAATAGGAATATAAATGATTTTTCATAACACTCATATAATACATGTATGTACCATCAGGGTTGACATCCATCAAGGTTATCTATGTACCTATGTATGGACAATGACACTCATCAACTAGAGATATATACATTTCTTTAATAGAATCTAAAGCACGCATAACATGATTTATCTCCTTTTCAAATTCTACAATTAAGTCTTTTTGGAGAGAAATCTTATTAAATGCATTTACAGAATCTGCATAAATATCATTAAATGCTTTTGACAATTTACTACATGAATACTCATTAACGGATTCAGAAGTATATACCTTTGATGTTTCACCTTTCTTATGTGCCATCAAACATAGGTTGGCACACTCATCATCTGAACTTCAGCAAGAATTCGAGGAAGAATTCTCATCCTCTTCTTCTCACATGATATAGGGTCTAAATACTTTGAAGCTTTTTTCCTTTTGTCTTGTATAATTCCTTGTCTTTATTTTAATGATGTTTGGTGAGACTTAAATAAGTAGTTCAAAAATATCCCGATTTTCCGCACTCTTAACACGTAATGTAACACCCTTCTAAACCCAACAGAATATTCATAATTATTTAAAATAATATCAGAGTAATACAACAAAAGGGTATCACATTTTATTCGTGAAATAATCATACGTGCTAGTCTTACTCTGTAACACGGGTTTTTAAAATTAATCATGACATATGCATTATCAGTGTTTCACATACTTGAAGTGGAATCATAGTTCAAACAAGTTTCATTAAAAACACTTCATAGTTCCCCATAATTCATGGTTCATAATTAAACATAATTTAAACTTCATAGAAACAATTTAAATGTCATAACAAAACAAGGACAAGATAGTTATTAAAACGAAATGTTACCGTCCCCGATGTTACATATCAGAGAAAGAACTTCTAGACTCAACAGAAATAAATCACACTCCAAAGCTATTCTTTCAAGCCTTTATGGACTACTCTTGATTACCTGCACGTTACCCACGTAGAGGCAACATTCAAGCAGAAAGGGTGAGTTTATCACAATCATTATATAAGGTGTAAGTAATAGACATCGCAGAGTAAGCCAAAAGTATCACAATAATCAATTCATCAATATCATCTTCCAAGTTCAACAACACAACACAATGTCACCAAAATCAAGAACCATGCAATACCACATAAGATGTAGTGCATGGATAAGACTCATGCATGTGGTAGGTACCAAATCACTTGATGGGAACTGGGCCATCACCCTCCAAAAACCCAAATCATAGGATTGATTTCCTCTTGGCACCGGAGCAAAATCATAGACATCCCAAATCCACACAATGGGATTGAGACCAAATCACTGGACCAACCTAACTCGTCAAAACGGACCAAAGTTGTCCAATTAATGAATGATGCACAACCATAACATAGACGACCATAACCAATCATACGCATCATCATTCATGTATCAATCAACATCATACATAAAACAACATCATATATACTCATATAATCAAAACAACATCATAACATCATTATATCATCGTAGTAGCAACATATCATCATAATCAAACGAGTCATCATTGCGATTCAACGCGGGAAACCTATTCCTATACTAACTTAGGTCTTGTAAAAATATTCCTAAGTATCCATTTTATCTCACCAAATTAAGGTTTACTACTGCGTTACACACTTCTTCGAATGACGCATCTATCGAACTCTTGAAACTCAAGTTATGGCATTTTAAAGAAAATCAGACAGCTATTCAATTCTACCGCCTGGCGCCACCCTAGTGTTACCTAGAGATGCGTCACTTTTGCATCACCTTTGTGTCGCACGGCACTGTCGTAGATAACACTTATCCTCCTACGATTTTCTATAATTTGAGGCCTTTCGGAACTCTGAATTCGATTCCATAAAAGTACCAGTTTCTAAATTCGAAATCCTATGCTTATACAACATTCTTAACATCCTATAACACTTATTTAAGGGTCTTAACATCACACATTCATCTAGGATTCATTCGTTCATTAATTCAACACATGGTTTTTCCTTAATTTCATCAATCTTCATCCCAAAATCATCACACAAAGACAATCTTACGATTATCTAGATCTTAGATCAAACATAATAATCAGATAAAACGCTTTACCTTATTGTTTCGAGTGATTGATTCTATTCTTCATTCCTCTTACGGTGATCTTCTCTAACTTTTGTGCCCTAGCCTATTCTCTTGCTCTTCTCCCAATATCTCGATCGTATAGCATGAATCGTATAACTCTCACTTTTTATCTGTTATCACAAAGGACCCTTAATATCTTCCTCAATTGCTCTTACTTAGCCAACCCCAAATTACCATCATGTCCTCACTCTTTCTTCTAATTACCAACACACCACTCTAATTAAAATAATCATTTAAATAATTATTCATATTATTATATTCTCAATAATAATCTAAGTAATTACTAAATAATTATTTAATTATTCTAATACTCATATTCACCATAATTCACATCATGTTGCTCCATGTCATAAACAACAACATACCAAAATGTATCATACACAATCATATAAAACATCATTATTTGTCCTTAATTCACAAATACATCTAATAATTCATTAAATAAGAAATTCTAAAAGTTGGGGTGTTACAACTCTCCCTCACTTAAATAACTTTCGCCCTCGAAAATTACCCGAGGAAAACAGAGTTGCATACGACTCTCTCATCTGAACCTCACACTCCCAAGTAAAACTTTTACCGGCTGGTCCACCCCATAACACCTTTATTAAGGCGATAAACTTACCTCGCAATTGTTTCACTTCAATACCTTCTATTCTCAATGGTAATGTTTTAACAGTCAGGTTATCTCTCACATGTACACCATCCATCTGAATCCCATGTGAATGATCCATAATGTACCTTCTCAATTGAGATACATGAAACACATCATGAAGATTCGCAAGTGATGGTGGTAAATAAATCTAATAGGTTGCCTCACATATCTTCTCAGATATCTGATATGGAGCAACGAAACTCGACGTAAGCTTCCTTGATTTCAGAGCTCTACCAACACTTGTTACCGAAGTAACTCTCAAAAACACACGGTCATCCTTCTGAAACTCCAAGGCCTTCTGTAATGCGGTGGGAGAACTGACTTGGGATGTTTTGCGTTTGATCGCAAATTTTTCAATTAGCAAGAGTTACCACTGACTTTTCTTTTACCCAAAAGGAAAGGTGGAAAGAACAAGAAAGACCTTTGAGATTATTTCTTGAGTTCGGGGGTAGATTATGAAAAGGGAAGGTGTTAGCACCCTTTTCATCCATAGTTATCTATGGACTCTTATTTGCTTGCTAGATCACTTTCTTTGTTTGAAAATGTGCTTTGTGATGGTTTTTTGAAAGTATTTTGAAAAGGCGCCTTTGTTTAGGAAAACTTTGTAATGGTTCTCGTTTTGTAAGAACGTATACAAAGTGTTAGACTTTTGAAAATATTTCATGTTTTGAAAGTGTTTGTTTTGAAAGTGTTTGGTGTTTGTAAGGATGTTGGTTTTGAAAGTGAGCAAGCAACTAAGAACGTTTCTACCTACTCAAAAGTCTTTTGTTCATTTCTTCCTTTCCTTTGATATTGCTATCTTACCATTGATTGGTAAGAAACCTTATCTTTGGATGTAAAGGGACGGGCATGGGTCATCATATAGTCATGATAGCAATATTGTGAGATATCTTAGCATTTCTCTTTGAGAGACTAAGATCATTTGAAAGGAAACATTTGAAGCGTCATCAAGGGACTATGATCTTGTGTTTTTTGATTTGTTTTTGCTAAGAAATTCCACATGCATAACATGACTATTTTTGTAAGGCAACAAGTGGAATTACCCTAAGGGTGCATGTGTGAATAGTGTGTTTGATTTGCATGCATTTAATCTTTGATTAGGGTTACCTACTTGTTTATTTTTATCTTTCCACAAAAACCTTAATTACTAGCATTTATATGAAAGCGATAAATTGTCGAAAGTAAATTTACTACGCTAATACATCATTTAGGGATGGGGTATACAAATTTATAAATGGGGATTGCAAGAAATTAAACCTAATTATCTATTACAACCATATTGAATAATGTACAAGAAATGAATAAATATAATGTGCAATGATATAAATGGAAAAGAAATGGATTTTTGTTTGATTTTGTTAAGGGTTTGGTTTTAACCTAATTATCTAACAGAAAATAATTAAGAAAATTAAGAAAATTAAACCTAAACTAATTCAGAAAAGAAAATAAATTAGAAAGCATTTTTTAGGGTTTTTTAGAAAAGGTCTTAAGTTTAATCAAAATAATATGGAAATTAATTAATTAAAAGAAACCTAAATTCTAAATTAATTTTAAATAAACAAAAAGAAAATAACTAAACCTAAATCTAATTATTAATTTGTTACGAAAAAGAAATTAAGTTTGTTTAAGAAAATATTTTTGTCTTTTTGTTTTTTAAAGGAATAAAACATGAGTGAATATAAATATATTAGATATATAAATAAATAAACTATTTTTTGGATTTTTATTAATAAAAATAATAATAATAATAATAATAATAATAAAAAATAAAAAATAATAATAATAAAATAAAATATAAAAAGAAAAGTCAGGGGGTGAAAATGGTATTTAGGATGTATGTTAGAAAAAAAAACAGTTTTGTTTGAAGCATGGCCCATTAATGTTTTTGTTTGGAAATCAGAAAAGAAATAATGGGTTGTGTTGTAACAAGCAGCCAATGGGGTGAGTTTCAGTAAAAAGACAAAGTCCAATGGCCTTAGGTCCAAGCGTTCATAGTTGGTAGCAAAAAAGAAAGAAAATGTTTGAGAAATATGAAAAAAAGGCAGCGTTGGGACCTGAACCCATGACCTTGACCATAAACGCGCGCTGTCTTTACCACTGGGGTGGTTGTACATCTGTTAACTTAAACAAAACCATAAATATATAACATAAATCAAGTCCTAGAAATGACTTCATCTTCAACCTCAACCAGGATTCCTGTAACTCACTCATTTCTCATCCATTCTCAAAACTTCCAACATCAAACTTGTTAGAAATTTTACCAGGATTCTGAATATGCAAATAACTTAAACTAATTCTCAAAGATGAGAATGAATTTCTAAAATTACCAAATCTTGACATAACTTTTTTAAGAGATTCAAACCTAAAATTCTCTAAGCTCATGCAATATAAATAAAAACTATGGACATGTACAACTTCAGGGCAATGATATCTACATTTTATCTTCACAAATCAGAATCAAATGGTGCTTGTAGGAAGAGATGGAAATTCAAAAAAATAACCTTTCAAATGGAGGTTGTGTTTTTAGTTTGAGCAAGCTTTGAGGTTTCCAAATTATTTGTTTAGCTTGCCTAGACCTCCCTGAGTGTGTTGCAAACTTTACTTTGCTTTGAAAGTCCTTGAATCTCCCTACTCAAGTCAACCTGCAAGGTTGATGTTTGAAAATGGTGAATGATGAAAATGGAGTTAAATGAGTGTAACAGGTATTGGGATAGCTTTTATATGATGTATAGAGAGTGTATGGATGATTAGATTTTAAAACTCACGAGTGGTTTTTTATTTGGGGGTTCTAAGTTCTAAATTGTCAAGTTATGGCCAGTTCTATGCAGCAAGGAGCTTGGGAGGTTTTAATAGTGCTTCAGCTCGTGTCCTTGATTGCAATAACTTATATAGTTATAAGCAAGAGGTCTTAGGGTTTGAAGTTGACAGATCAGTGAGATATAGAGTTATGGCTATGTACTTGATTTTGAAGAAAAGTGGAAAACATGGTTTCAAGGCATAGTACAAGCATGGTATCAGTTTTATTGGAGGCTCTAGACCTGTTTCTTTTATCTTTGACATTGCTTGTACTCAGATGAAATAAGTTGGGAGCTCAAGGAGTTGACTTTTCATAAAGGCTTGCTTTACTAGAATGGAAATGGTGACTTTCTCCCTAAAATGGTAAAATGCTTTGGACAATGCTTGAATCAATTGGACAATTGATCAACCAGTTGTGTAAACATTAAATTAAGGAGTTATTTTCAAGTTAGACACCTGAAAAGCAAGATTATACAACATGGCTTATGGATTTGGTCAAGTGTTCATCACAAAATTGACTTGTAATTCAAGTTTGAAACCCTAACTTCTTGCCTACGATTCTCTTAGCTAAAGTATGGTCTTGATGAGTTCTTGGACATTTTGGAAAGCTTGTAACATCCTCTACAACCATCATGCTGGACATTTTTGAAGATTAATCTTAGAACTAGGTGAAAATTTGCCATGAAGTTGGTACCAAAAATCTGCCTAACTAGGGCAAAATTTTCACTAAGTGTTTAAGTTTCATGGGCATGTCTTCACAAATTCATAACTTGAAATCCAAGCATTTATAGAAAACGTTCTGCCCTACAATGTTTTATGTCTCATTGAGATCTACAACTTTCATGTTGGATGTTTCTCTTGAATCATCTTGCATCATGGTGGAAATTTGGCACAAAGTTATGAAAAAAAGTTAATTTTCCAACACTTAGAAAAATTCTAAGTCTTGGAAATTTTGACTTTTCAAAAATGAATTTTGACTTTTTGATTTCTTGATGAACAAGTTTCATATTTTGACATGTCTTGAAGAAATATGATTTTTGAAACTTGATTTTGATCAAAAAGTTAAAGTTTGACTTTTCAGTATACAGTTAACTGAAATTCATATGTCAATCAATTGATCTTGAGAAATGTTTTTAGCCATGCAATTAGGTAAAAATGATTTATTTGAATCCTTGATATCATAACTTAAACCAATAAGTCATTTGTTAGGTCAAAAGTCAAAAATTAAACCTCCTCAGTCAAAACCCTAATTTTGACCATTTTGCCCTTTTGATGATCTGATCAAATTTCTTAAGGAATTGTGATCCAAACATGATAAAATGACATATATGAGTTCATAATATTTATATGGACCAAAAATTATGAATTTTGACTGTAAATTGACCATAGTTGACTTTTCATCCAATATAGTTGATTTTAGGTAATCTGATCAACTGACTGAGCAAAAATGTGATCCAAAGCTTGAAACATGACATGAGAAATATTGGGGATCCAAAATTATCTATATAAGTCATATGTGGCATTAAAAGTCCATTTGTCCTTGTGCCAACTCAACCCCTAATTTGAGTCATCAGTCCTTGAGGAGGTGTCTTGAGCTGATCAAACCTTGTTTAGTCTTGAATCACTAGAGATCGTATGAGAGATTTCTTGAGAAATGAGAGGGAAAATTTCGGGGTGTAACAGCTGCCCCTGTTCAATCTTCTTAAACCTGAAGAGTTAGATTGGAGGATCCTCCATTCGTGACTTGTAGGTGAAAGATGATTGAACACTAAAGTGCCAAGAAATTTTCACTCGGAGATGTATTGGAAATGGGCTTATAGATGTCATTTGGAGGAATGATGGTAAATACTGGAAGAAGTATCAACACAAATATTTGGTCGATTTATACTAAAACTTGTTATTTTACCTATGGTAAAAAGGGTTAGTTAAATGCAGATGTATGCATGACATTCTCAAGATGAATGAGATTGTGCTAAATGTGTTTCGTATGTATGTGCTATGATGTATGAGTGTGGGATGCATATTTGTCAGGGAAAATAAACCCCCGACTACTACTGAGGAGTTCTAGTAAGCTGAATCCATAATTGCTGTTAGGGATGAAGAATATACATATCTTCAAATTCTGTTGAAAGAATGCTTCCGTCAGGGATTATCTCTTGAATGTTAGTTGTTATCTGGTCGGATCTAGGCTTCACACCAACTTGTTGAGGATGAGGGAGTCAACTTCTATCTAGTCGGATTCCAGGCTTGACAGTAACTTGCTGGGGAAGAATAAATTAACTGTTATCTGGTCGGATCCAGGCTTCATGGTAATTAGTTGACGTTAAACTGCTATCTGGTCGGATTCCAGGCTTCACATATTTTTGAGGTGGATGAAATTGCTATCTGGTCGTGTCCAGGCTTCGTGATAACTTGTCTGAAAAGATGAAGTTGAACTGATATCTGGTCAGATCCAGGATTCATAGTAACTTGCTGGGGTAGAGGCAAACTCTACTGGGGAAAAGAAGTTAAACCCCTGTCTGGTTGAGTCCAGGTTCTTCAATATCTCGAAAAGTTAAACTATTATCTGGTCGGGTCCAGGCTTCATAGTACTTGGAGAAATTACGTTATTATCTGGTCGGGTCCAGGCTTCATAGTACTTAGAGAAGTTACATTATTATCTGGTCAGGTCCAGGCTTCATAGTGTCTTGAGAATTTAACTATTATCTGGTCGGGTCTAGGCTTCATAATTACTATAAGTTGTACTATTATCCGGTCGGGTCTAGGCTTCATAGCATCTGAAAAGTTACACTATCATCTGGTCGGGTCCAAGTTTCACAGTGTCTTGAGAAGTTAACTATTATCTGGTCAGGTCCAGGCTTCATATTAACTGAAAATTGTACTATTATCTGGTCGGGTCCAGGCTTCATAGTATTTGAAAAGTTACATTATCATCCGGTCGGGTCCAGGCTTTATAGTGACTAAAAGTTGTACTAATATCTGGTCGGGTCCGGGCTTCATAGTATTTGAAAAGTAGTACTATTATCTGGTCGGTCCAGGATTCATAGTGATTGAAAGTGGTACTATTATTTGGTCGGGTCCAGGCTTCATATTATTTTGAATGAATGAAGTTAACTGTTATCTGGTAAGATCCAAGCTTCACAACAACCTACTGAAGCTAAAACTGTTATCTGGTCAGATTCCAGGCCTCACAGCAACTCTTGGAGATAGCAATGACTTGATTAACGACTTTACTGGGGATTAGGAGTTGTGGCCCACTGATTTTTAATAGTCTGAGAGGAAAACTCAAGCTAGAGAGGGTTGACTCAGTTGGGGAATCTGTAGTTGGTTGGGGAAATAAACCCTGTTGGGATAATAAACCCTGTTGAGGAATACTTGACGAACTGCTGACGAGGTGAGTTCTTTTAGGAAGAGATCCATGAGGCTTCTTCTTTTAGGACCAACTTAGCTGGGGAGAGAGTTGTCAAGAGGTTGAGACTCGGGCTGGGAATCAACCTATGCAAAGAGACTTTATGGACAACTCTGTTGGAGATTGGTTTATTGTAGCCGTCTTTATAGGGATAATGCTAATGAAATAAAGCTGTGGGGATATTCTATATACATTAAAGATATGCTTGTTGCTGCTTAGCAGTAAACATGTGCCAAATAGTTTTAATCATGTTAACATGCATATGTTCATTCAATTTTAGTCATTGGACAATTTTGCATTCAAAACAAAAACAGAAAGTTTGCACTTCAAAGTATATTTGTATTGATATTTTGCCCATGAATAGGCGTTTTTGTACAAAGAGACGGAGATCCTAGTAAGAGGAAATCGTCGAAAGGAAAACAAAAATTGAAAACAAAAACAAATAGCCATGTGGAAATGATCTCATTGCATTCCAAATATACTATTGCTGTAATGTCTTCGAATGTCCCTCTTCGTTGATATAAGTTTATTGGATTGATCTTGGACCGTTTGAACTTGGACTTTAGTAATAAAGTCGAAGATAGTGATCTAGTGGGACATAGTCATAGGCTTTCAATCCTTCATTTTTGCCTGGACCGCCCTTTCGGGTTTTCAGCCCACCAGGATACCCATTTTTGCCCAAGTCGCCCTTTCAATTTTTAAACTTTCTGGGTGTACAATCATTTGCATATATCCCTAATTTTTGCCCAAACCTTTTGGTTTTCTGGGATGCCCTTATTTTTCCTAAGTGTGTCAACCTATTGGGTCTCTTATGCGTAGTATTTTTTAACTATGTTCGTGTTCACGGGATGTGGAAAGTCTTCACCGTCCGTGGTAGTCAGCATCATAGCACCACCAGAGAACACTCTCTTGACAACAAATGGCCCTTCTTAAGTGGGAGTCCATTTGCCCCTGGGGTCGCCTTGTGGAAGAATGATGCGCTTTATTACCAAGTCACCAGTTTGATATACTCGAGGCTTGATCTTCTTGTTGAAAGCCTTGATCATGCGTTTTTGGTACATCTGCGCTTCCACTGCGCCATTCATTTTAGGTCTATAAGGAGAAGAATTATGATGCTTAATTTTGAAATGAGTGCAAAGTTCCATAATTATAGCATTGTTGAGTTTAGTCTTATTGTCGGTGATGATCCTTTCGGGGATACCATAACGGCAGATGAGGTTCTGTTTGATGAACCTGGCTACCACGTTCTTGGTGACTGAGGCAAATGAGGCGACTTCGAACCATTTGGTGAAATAATTGATAGCGACAAGAATGAAGCAATGTCCATTAGAAGCAGCGGGTTTGATCTCTCCAATCATGTCAATGCACCACATTGCAAATAGCCACGGAGGGGTCATGAAGTTCAGAGGGATAAGAGGCACATGGACCTTGTCAGTATAGATTGGGAATTTGTGGCAATTTCTCGAGTGGTGATGGAAATCAGTCACTATTGTTGACCAATAGTAACTGGTTCTCAGGATTTTCTTTGCCATGGTATGTCCACTAGAGTGAGTCCCAAAGAGACCATCAGGCATGTCTTCCATAATTTCCTCTACTTCCTTCTTGTCCACACATCAGAGTAGAGTAGAGTCATGGTTGAGTTTGTACAAGATTCCATTACTTAGGAAGAATTTGGCTGAAAATCTTCGTAAGAACTTTCTGTCATTGATGGATGCTCCTTCAGGGTACTCTTGTGCTTCAAGGTATCTCTTCACGTCATGGTACCAAGGATTTTTTGTGTCAGTGTCAAGCTCACAGCAGTGCGCAGGTTCGTCGAATCTCTCAATTGTAATCATATGAGCTTTGTTGTCCCATATGACCATGAACATAGAAGACATTGTTGCCAAGGCGTCAGCCAACTGATTATCTTCCCTAGGGAAGTGTTCAAAGGTGATCTCTTCGAAGTAAGGAATCCGAGATAGCACAAGCTCCTTGTAAGGGATGAGATTAGGGTGTTTAGTGTCCCAATCTCCTTTTACTTAGATAATCACTAGAGCGGAATCCCCAAACACATTCAAATGCTTGATCCTCAAATCAATGGCAGCCTTCAGACCCAAGATGCATGCTTTGTACTCAGCCATGTTGTTCGTAAAATCGAAGCATAGTCTGGAAGTGAAAGGAGTGTGGAAACCTTTAAAGGATATGATCACAGCACCAATTTCGTTACGCAAAGCATTGGAAGCCCCATCAAAGACCATAGTCCATTGGGATCCTTGTTCAGGTCCGTCATACGATTCAGGTTTTGCGCAGTCGGTCACTAGCATGATGTTCTCATTCAAGAAGTCAAAGTTCATAGACTGATAATCATCAACAGCTTGATGGGACAAATGATCTTCTAATATACTTCCTTTGATGGCCTTTTGCGTTGTGTATTAAATATCGTACTCAGTCAAGATCATTTTCCATCTAGTTATCCGTCCGGAAAGAGCGGATTTCTCGAAGATGTACTTGATAGGGTCCATCTTAGAAATCAATATAGTGGTATGAGTCAACATATACTGTCTTAGATAGCGAGTAGCCCATGCCAGAGCACAGCAAGTTTCTTAAGAAGTGAATATCTCGTTCCACGGTCGGTAAACTTTTTGCTCAGGTAGTAAATAGCATTATCTTTTTGGCCAGACTCATCATGTTGTCCCAACACACACCCCATAGAATTCTCTAGCACTGTCAAGTACATGATCAAGGGTCTTCCTTCAACTGGAGGCATGAGAATAGGAGGTTCTTGCCGATATTTTTTGATTTTGTCGAAGGCAGCTTGGCATTCATCATTCCATCTGACTATTTGATCTTTCTTCAAGAGTTTAAAGATTAGCTCACAAGTAGTAGTTAAGTGAGATATGAAGCGGGTGTTGTAGTTAAGATGATCCAAGAATCCTCTAACTTCCTTTTCAGAGTGGGGGACTGGCATTTCTTGGATGGCCTTCACCTTGGCAGGATCAACTTCAATGCCTTTACCGCTGACAACAAAACCTAGAAGCTTTCCAGATCGTACTCCGAATATGCACTTATTAGGGTTCAACCTCAACTTGTACTTTTTCAGCCTCTCGAATAGCTTGTATAGATGATTGAGATGTTCTTCCTCAGTTTGTGATCTTGCAATCATATCATCCATATAGACCTCTATTTCATGATGAATCATGAAATGAAACAAAGCTACCATAGCCCTCTGATATGTTGCCCCTGCATTCTTTAATCCAAACGGCATGACCTTGTAACAAAAGGTGCCCCATTACGTAACGAAAGTGGTCTTCTCTGTGTCTTCGGGAGCCATCCTAATTTTATTATAGCCGGAGAAACCATCCATGAAAGAGAAGACTTTATGTTGAGCAGTTTTATCGACCAAGACATCAATATGAGGTAGGGGAAGTCATCCTTGGGACTTGCCCTATTCAGATCCTTATAATCTACGCACATATGAACTTTTCCGTCTTTCTTCGGCACTGGCACCACATTTGCAACCCATTGGGGATAAGATGTCACAGCTAGGAACCCTGCGTCAAATTGTTTCATCACTTCAGCTTTTATCCTTTCAGACATGTCAGGCCTTATGTGACGAACCTTTTATTTGACAGGAGGACAATCTTCCTTTCTCGGCAGACGGTGAACTACAATATCGGTATTCAACCCTGGCATATCTTCATACGATCAACCTTCTCTTGACACTGTCTTCTAAGTTAGTGCCAATCTTAACCTCTTTCTTGTCTGTCTCGGTACCTAGATTGATGACTTCAACTGACTCTTCGTGCGGCTGAATAGCTTTTTCCACTTGTAATAGAAGTCTGGCTAATTCTCCCGGTATTTCACAATCTTCCTCGCCTTCGTCTTCGGCTTGGTTAATTGGACGTTCGAAGTCATATTCGGCCATAGTAGAGTCATTGGCAATGAGATCCAGAGTGGATGAGGACCTGCAAGAGTGTGTGTGTGTGTGTGTGCATGTAAGACATGTGGCTATTTTGAAAAATGTATTGAAGAAAAAGAAAGACAATGAGCATAAAGATTTGAATGTAAAAGAGTCCAATGGTTTGTTGAATGATCATATGATAAGATGAACATAAATAAAACCCTTTACAAATGGACCATAGTGCCCTGGGCCAGGCACATGGCTTAAAAGTCATTGTTTAATATTACAGACAAAATATTCTTAAATTAAAAGAAAGCAATAAACAAATGATTACTCCTCAATGAAAAAGATGGGAACGAATTCCTTTTCATGCCAATTGTTGAGCTTTGTTGTAGTAGGATGTACCCATTCATCAAATGCACATTCATCATCAGAATCCCCCAAAGCGTTAACTTCATGACTTCCAATACGGGGAGGGGGCTTCCCTGCACAAGTGCACTTCACTTCCTTCTGAGCCTTGATAGTGAAACCCAAACCACATTTGTCTTCTTTGAATTGGATCTCGAGGAGTTTCCCCCAAGTATCACAGCTTCCTTCTTCGACTGCAGCACGAGCATCTTTGAATGAAACCATCTTTGGCATGACTTTAACAGATTTAGACACATCAGAGGAACATTTGGCAGTAGCAATCATTGGTGGCACAACTTCAAAATCCTGACACAGGGTTTCTATAAATTCTCCATCCATATCCACATATTTGAAATAATTGAGGTAGCTTACCATGAACTCCTCCTCACCACAGACAGTGACAATCCTTCATTTGACCGGATACTTGAGCTTTTGATAAAGGGTTGACGTTACTTCCCCTTCTCCGTGAATCTAAGGTCGACCCAACAGACAGAAGTAAGCAGGACGAATATCCATGATGTAGAGAGTAGAGTTGAAAATTTGTGAGCCCACCTTGATCGGGAGATCCACCTCTCCATGAATTGTCCTTTTGGACCCATCGAAAGCCCTCACAATAATATCACTTGGTTTTAAAACTAGTCTTTCGCAATCTAAACGGTCCAAAGCCCCCTTGGGTAGTACGTTTAAAGAAGAGCCGATGTCAACCGGAACATGTGCTAGGGTAGTCGCCTTACATTAAACAAAAACATTCAGAGCTTTGCAATGATTCTTTCCCAGTGGTGTCAGATCAGCATTCGAGAACCCTAAACTATTGTCGATCGTCAAGCTTGCCACACAATTTTCAAAATAGTATGTCGTGGTCTCACGAGGTACATGAGCCTTCTTCAATAATTTGATTAATGCCCGAGCATGAGCACCGAAACAAAGTAGAAAATATAACATGGAAATCTTGGAAGGAGTTTTCCCCAACTTCTCCATAATCTTGAAATCACTCCTTTTTATAATTTTCAAGATCTCGTCCATTTCTCGAGCGGAAGGTTCCTCAGTGGCAATGTCTTTTGTGGGTATTTCTGTCTCGACAAGCTCTACAACTTTCTCTTTGCCCCTCAGGTCAGCACTAGGCTTAGCAGTGGTGATGCGGACAGGTGCCTTTGTAACAGTTGGTGGTGAGATATTGGGTGAAAAGATTCTCCCTGTTCTGGTCACCTTACTAGAGTCAGTAATGTTACCAATGTGATCTTCTTTGCTTTCTTCAATCCAAGCGTCTTGCTTTATTCCATGGTAAAACACCTCAGCACCATAGTTTCATGGCACTGCTTTGTTGGAAGAGTACGAAATTGGCCCGGGGGAGGTAATTATCAGAGGAGAAACAATTGGCTCATTTGAAATCCTGATAGGACCCTTGGAGGAGATCCTAAGAGGCTTCTTTGAGATGGTTATGATGGATAGGTCTTCACACTTATTGGTCAAACTTTTGGTGGACGGAGTCTTCTCAAATAGGATCTCATGGCTATTCATCAAGCATTGAATGCCTTCCTTCAGCCATTTGCATCCATTGAGTTGTTTGGAACAACAATCTCAATCCTTCAAACAGCCAGGGAAAATCCCGGCTTTCAACTGATTATTTTTTATAGTGGTTAATGGAGTAGTCAATTCTTCGAAGGAGGAAACAAAAACGGTATCTTCAACAGCATTGACACCCTTGCCATGATTTGGCATAGGCACGGTGATTACATTCGAAGTTGGAGGAGGATCAAATTCAATGGTCTTGTTGTCTATTAAGTCTTGAATTTTATTCTTCAGTGCCCAGCATTGGCCAGTCTCATACCCGGGACTATTTGAGTGATATGCGCACTTGGTATTCGGATTGTATTTAGGTGAAGAGGTATCTGGATTCGCCGGAGGATCACGCAGTGTCACCAAATTTACCTTTAATAGGTGTTGTAAGGCTTGGGATAATGGCATTCCTATCCTTGTGAATTGTCTGGGTAGAGCCTGAAATCGTTGATGATTGGCAAATGGTCTTTGAGCAGGAGTTGGATTGGAAATCCGGACAGCATTAACGGACATACGATCATCCTTCTTGGTACGGGCCCTTACCCCATACACAACATTGTTTTCTTTCTTCCCGGTAAAGGTTTTCTTTACGATATTGGAAGTGGAGGCAGATGCTATGGGAATCTTCCCACTTTTGATGCCGTTTTCAACCCTTTCACCGGTTAAGATTAGCTCGTGAAACCGGATGAAGAACAACCAACCAACAAGTTGAAAAATGAACCAGATAAAGTGCCCATAAACATATCAATGTGCTCCCTATCAGTCAAAGGTGGTTGAACCCTACTGTCAAGGTCTCTCCACTTTTGGGTGTATTCTTTGAACCCTTAATTCTTCCTCATTGTCATGTCTTGCAACTGAACTCTTGTTGGCACCAAGTCGGTATTATACTGGTATTGGTGGTAGAAAGCGGTGGCTAAGTCTTCCCATGTATGGATACGGGAACCATCCAATTGGTAAAACCATTCTAGTTGCTTCCCAGCCAAGATTTCTTGAAAGAAGTGAACCCAGAGTTTCTTGTCAGCGGTGTGCGGTTGAATTTTGTGCACATAAGACTTCAGGTGAAGTTTTGGGCAGGAAACCCCATAGTATTTAGCAAAAACTGGTATCTTGAATTTGTGTGGAATGATAACCCCATATATTAAACTCAAATCATCAAAATACAAACCGGGGACAGCTTGAATCTCAATGGCCTTCAACCTGTCTTCTAACTTTTTGTACTTAACATCGGCAGGAGGATACTGCTCATCAAAATAATCCTCATCATCAGACACTTGATCATTAATACATCCAGCCTGGGTACTCCTTGCTTCTCCAATCTGATTCTCGTCTTCCTCGGATAAGTCTTCCACTACCGGTATTTGACGGACTGTCTCTCTGAATCTTCTACCCATATTGACTAAAGCTTTCCTCTTTGGTTTCTTTTTGGCTGCCAGCAACGCCATCAAATATTGTTGTGCCTTGGCTAGGGTCATAAGAGTCTCTTGAAGCTGAGAGTTTTATGCTTTTAGGTCCTTCACTGTTTTCTCGATATCCATCTTGTGGAAAACTTGTATACAAAGAATGAAAAAATGTCAAATTTCATTAATTAGTTCAAAATGACTACAACATGCCTCTTGGGCTTACAAAATGAATCTCTAAGATAAAAAGGTCGAACGCATCCTCTTTGGCCCAATTTAGGCGTTCAAGCTTTGCTCTTCATGTAGCTTCTTTATAAGCTCCAAGACACTTTTCTCACTAGCTTAGAATTGAGCTTCGAAGGTATCTCATTCTTCCTTTAGCTGAATCCAACCCCTTTGCAAGTCTTCAAGAGAAGTAGGCATGTCGGGATGGAGGATAGTGTACAGGACATCTCCTTCAACCACAGGCTCCATGATAACTGGTAACATGGAGGGATAAGGCATCACGAGCTTCTGAGCACGAGCTCGTACCCACCTAAGATAAGGTTCAAGTGGAATAGAATTCTTGTGTCTCGGCGTCTTACTATCCACTTTGTTTACCATCCTCCAAGCTCGTATAAACCTCTGACGCCAGCCTTGATTGTTGCTCTCGTAGTCGAATACCACTCCTTGTACGTGATACCTCCCTTAATGCCAAGCAAAGGGACATTAGGGAATTCCCCACAACGGTCTATGATAGTAACATTCTCCAAGGATCGAGAACACTAATGAATATCTGAATGTTCGAGCGTCATCAGCCTATGGGACCATCTCAAACCTTGCTCATTCTTCAACACAGACCAGGGAAGATGTGAAATAAACCATCTAGCCAATAGAGGAGTGTAACACATGAGGGCCCCTCTCTTCCTCATAGTGCGGAGTGGAGAGAATGTAGGATGTCTCCCAACAAAGTAGGCACCAGATTGTGAGATATGAAGATTTTGACAGCATTTACATCTATGAGTTGGTCAGGGTTTGGAAACAAAGTCATCCCATAGATGAGAAGGGACAAGATTTCTTCAAATGCTTGTAAATACAAAGAGTTCTAACAATCTTGAGCTTTCTCGAACAAGAACTTATCTAAGAACCCTTTGACACCACTCCTTGTTTCCCAATTAGTCCTGACATCATATTGTTGCAAGTGTAGTGCTCGGGCAATCTCTTCAGGTCTTGGATCTCTTTCTGTATCGTTGAAGGGTAGTTGATTGAGAATAGGAATCCTCAAGAGTTGAGATAATTATTCTATAATAGGTACAAGATGATAATCGAGAAAAGTGAAGCAATGGTGTAGGGGATCAAAGAACTAGAAAAGCACCTTCCTCGTATCTTCATCAGTGTTCGAGGTAACCAAGTTTAGGAGGCGACCATGTCTTTCGGTGAATGAAGAATTCTCAGGGACCCTTGATGCTAACTCTTTGAGTTGAGAAGGAATTCTTACGAGATTGACTTGGATAGTATTCATGTGGATGGAAGTCATGTCCTACAAAACAGAACAAAGATAAATCCCAAGAATCCTTGAAATGGTTAGTGAGAATGCTTATAATGTTATGATGTTTATGATGTTATGTACAAGTAAGCATATACACACAAGGCAAACAAGTCCTTAGGTTTAGGCTTGAATGGAGTCTCATAGGTAAGTACCCTCTTGAAGTTTAGTTGGCTCAAACCTCTCCTAGAAATAGTAACCGGGTTCTAAGGGATCTCAATATCACTGATCTTTCTTGTCGGGCATTGTTTCAGCACAAGCCTCTTTAATGGCGACCGAAATATCCCGAGAAGTTTGATCTCAATATGTGTAGTATCGAGTATTAACCAACTTCATACTACACCAAAGTCGGCTATCTCATTACTTCCTAATGGTCGAGTTGGTCAAGTAAAGGTTCTAAAGTCAATTAGTGCTTCATGACACCACACAACGGCCCCTTATTCTCCTTGATTACTCAAGGGCTACCAGTACCCAGAAATGTATCACACTAACATAGCTATTGCTTAGACCATGTCAGTATACCCCACACAGTTTCCACAATGTATTTCTACTTACCTATAAGGTATCCTAAATATGGGTAGAGGATTAAAACAAACCCAAACAAGAAACCAAAATGTAAAGCAAGCAAGTCAAATAATGAAATCAAATAAAAGTGATCTAGCCTTAAGGTAACCCCACTTTTAAGTACCCCCTAGAAGAGTCGCTAGTTCTGTAATACGGTGGAAGAACTGACTTGGGATGTTTTACGTTTGATCGCATATGTTGCGGTTAGCAAGAGTCGCCACCGACTTTTCTTTTATCCAAAAGGAAAGGTGGAAAAGAACAGGAAAGACCTTTGAGATTATTTCTTAAGTTCGGGGGGTAGATTATGAAAAGGGAAGGTGTTAGCACCCTTTTCAATTATTCTATTAACTTCTCCTCTGTGGGTTTCAAACATACAATAGAAATATAAATCATTTTTCAGAACACTCATATAATACATGTATGTACCATCAGGGCTGACATCCATCAAGGTTATGTATGTACCTATGTATGGACAATAACACTCATCAACTAGAGATATATATACATTTCTTTAATAGAATCTAAAGCACGCATAACATTATTTATCTCCTTTTCAAATTCTACAATTAAGTCTTTTTGGAGAGAAATCTTATTAAACGCATTTATATAATCTGCATAAATATCATTAAATGATTTTGACAATTTACTAAATGAATACTCATTAACGGATTCAGAAGTATATACCTTTGATGTTTCACCTTTCTTATGTGCCATCAAACATAGGTTGGAACACTCATCATCTGAACTTCAGCAAGAATTCGAGAAGGGGTTCTCATCCTCTTCTTCTCACATGATATAGGATCTACATCCTTTGAAGCTTTTTTCCTTTTGTCTTGTAGAATTCCTTGTCTTTATTTTTATGATGTTTGGTGAGACTTAAATAAGTAGTTCTAAAATATCCCGATTTTCCGCACTCTTAACATGTAATGTAACACCCTTCTAAACCCAACAGAATATTCATAATTATTTAAAATGATATCAGAGTAATACAACAAAAGGGAGTCATATTTTATTCGTGAAATAATCATATGTGCTAGTCTTACTCTGTATCACAGGTTTTTAAAATTAATCATGACATATGCATTATCATTGTTTCACATACTTGCAGCGGAATCATAGTTCAAACAAGTTTCGTTAAAAACACTTCATAGTTCCCCATGATTCATGGTTCACAATTAAACATAATTTAAACTCCATAAAAACAATTTAAATGTCATAACAAAAAAAGGACAAAATAGTAATTAAAACAAAATGTTACCGTCCCCGATATCAGAGAAAGACCTTCTAGACTCAACAGAAATATATCACACTCCAAAGCTATTCTTCCAAGCCTTTATGGACTACTCTTGATTACCTGTACGTTACCCACCTAGAGGCAACATTCAAGGAGAAAGGGTCAGTTTATCACAATCATTATATAAGGTGTAAGTAATATACATAGTAGAGTAAGCCAAAAGTATCACAATAATCAATTCATCAATATCATCTTCCAAGTTCAACAACACAATACAATGTCAGCAAAATCAAGAACCATGCAATTCCACATAAGATATAGTGCAAGGATAAGACTCGTGCATGTGGTACCAAATCACTTGATGGACACTGGGCCATCACCCTCCAAAAACCCCAATCATAGGATCGATTTCCTCTTGGAACCGGAGAAAAATCATAGACATCCCAAATCCACACAATGGGATTGAGACCAAATCATTTGACCAATGTCCTAAGTCAACAAAACAGACCAAAGTTGTCCAATTAAGGCATGGTGCACAACCACAACATAGACGACCATAACCAGTCATACGCATCATCATTCATGTATCAATCAACATCATACATAAAACAACATCATATATACTCATATAGTCAAAGCAACATCATAACATTATTATATCATCATAGTAGCAACATATCATCATAATCAAATGAGTCATCATTGCGATTCAACGCGGGAAACCTATTCCTATACTAACTTAGGTCTTGTAAAAATATTCCTAAGTATCCATTTTATCTCACCAAATTAAGGTTTATTACTTTGTTACACACTTCTTCGAATGACGCGTCTATCGAACTCATGAAACTCAAGTTATGGCATTTTAAAGAAAATTATACAGCTATTTAATTCTACAACCTGTCGCCCGGCGCCACCCTAGAGTCACCCGGAGATGTGTCACTTTTGCATCACCTTTGTGTCGCACGGCACTGCATTGCAGATAACACCTTTCCTCCTACAATTTTCCATCATTTGAGGCCTTTCGGAACTCCGAATTCGATTCCATAAAAGTACCGGTTTCTGAATTCGAAATTCTATGAATATACAACATTTTTAACATCCTATAACACTTATTTAAAAGTCTTAACATCACACATTCATCTAGGATTCATTCGTTCATTAATTCAACACATGGTTTTCCCTAATTTCATCAATCTTCATCCCAAAATCATCACACAAAGACAATATTACAATTATCTAGATCTTAGATCAAACATAATAATTATATAAAACCCCTTACCTTATTGTTTCGAGTGATTGATTATATTCTTCGTTTCTCTTACGGTGATCTTCTCTAACTTTTGTTCCCTAGCCTCTTCTCTTTCTCTTCTCCCAATATCTCGATCGTATAGAATGAATCGTATAACTCTCACTTTTTCTCTGTTATCACAAAGGACCCTTAATATCTTCCTCAATTGTTCTTACTTAGCCAACCCCAAATTACCATAATGTCCTCACTCTTTCTTCTAATTACCAACACACCACTCTAATTAAAATAATTATTTAAATAATTATTTCTATTATTATATTCTCAATAATAATCCAAGTAATTACTAAATAATTATTTAATTATTCTAATACTCCTATTCACCATAATTCACATTATGTTGCTCCATGTCATAAACAACAACATACCAACACGCATCATACACAATCATATAAAACATCATTATTCGTCCTTAATTCACAAATACATCTAATAATTCATTAAACAAGAAATTCTAAAAGTTGGGGTGTTACAACTCTCCCTCACTTAAATAACTTTCGCCCTCGAAAATTACCTGAGGAAAACAGAGTCGTATACGACTCTCTCATCTGATCCTCACGCTTCCAAGTCAAACTTTCACCGGCTGGTCCATTCTATAACACCTTCATTAAGGCAATATACTTACCTCGCAATTGCTTCAATTCAAGACCTTCTATTCTCAATGGTAATGCTTCCACAGTCAGGTTATCTCTCACATGTACATCATCCAACTGAATCACATGTGAATGATCCAGAATGCACCTTCTCAATTGAGATACATGAAACACATCATGAAGATTCGTAAGTGACGGCGGTAAAGAAATCTGATAGGCTACCTCACCTATCTTCTCAGATATCTGATATGGAGCAACGAAACGCGACGTAAGCTTCCTTGATTTCAGAGCTCTACCAACACTTGTTACTGAAGTAAATCTCAAAAACAGATGATCATACTTCTGAAACTCCAAGGCCTTCTGTAATACGGTAGGAGAACTGACTTGGGATGTTTTGAGTTTGATCGCAAATTTTGCGGTTAGCAAGAGTCTCCACCAACTTTTATTTTATCCAAAAGGAAAGGTGGAAAAGAACAGGAAGGACCTTTGAGATTATTTCTTGAGTTCGGGGGGTAGATTATGAAAAGGGAAGGTGTTATCACCCTTTTCATCCATAGTTATTTATGGGCTCTTAGTTGCTTGCTAGATCACTTGCTTTGTTTGAAAATGTGATTTGTTTGAAAATGTGCTTTGTGTTGGTTTTTTGAAGGTATTTTGAAAAGGCGCCTTTGTTTAGGAAAACTTTGTAATGGTTCTCGTTTCGTAAGAACGTATACAAAGTGTTGGACTTTTGAAAATATTTCATGTTTTGAAAGTGTTTCGTGTTTGCAATGATGTTGGTTTTGAAAGTGAGCAAGCAACTAAGAACGTTTCTACCTACTCAAAAGTCTTTTGTTCATTTCTTCCATTCCTTTTTATATTTCTATCTTACCATTGATTGGTGAGAAACCTTACCTTTGGATGTAAAGGGACGGGCATGGGTCATCGTATAGTCATGATAGCAATGTTATGAGATATCTTAGCATTTCTCTTTTAGGGACTAAGATCATTTGAAAGACAACATTTTAAGCGTCATCGAGGGACTATGATCTTGTGTTTTTGATTTGTTTTTGCTAAGACATCCCACGTGCATAACATGACCATTTTTGTAAGGCAACAAGTGGAATTACCCTAAGGGTGCATGTGTGAATAGTGTGTTTGATTTGCATGCATTTAATCTTTGATTAGGGTTATCTACTTGTTGATTTTTATCTTTCTATGCAAACCCTAATTACTAGCATTTATATGAAAGAGATAAATTGCGGAAAGTAAATTTACTACGCTATTACATCATTTGAGGATGGGTATACAAATTTACAAATGGGGATTGCAAGAAATTAAACCTAATTATCTATTACAACCATATTGAATAATGTCTAAGAAATGAATAAATATAATGTGCAAGGATATAAATGGAAAAGAAATGGATTTTTGTTTGAATTTTGTTAAGGGTTTTGTTTTAACCTAATTATCTAAAAGAAAATAATTAATTAAATTAATATAATTAAACCTAAACTAATTAAGAAAAGAAAATAAATTAGAAAGCATTTTTTAGGGTTTTTTATAAAAGGTCTTAAGTTTAATCAAAATAATATGGAAATTAATTAATTAAAAGAAACCTAAATTCTAAGTTAATTTTAAATAAATAAAAATAAAATAACTAAACCTAAATATAATTATTAATTTATTAGGAAAAAGAAATTAAGTTTGTTTAAGAAAATATTTTTCTTTTTCTTTTTTAAAAGGAATAAAATACGAGTGAATATAAATATATTAGATATATAAATAAATAACCTATTTTTTGGATTTTTATTAATAAAAATAATAATAATAATAATAATAATAATAATAATAAAGAAAAATAAAAAAAATAAAATAAAATATAAAAAGAAAAGTCAGGGGGTGAAAATGGTATTTAGGATGTATGTTAGGAAAAAAACAGTTTTGTTTGAAGCCTGGCTCATTAATGTTTTTGTTTGGAAATCAGAAAAGAAATAATGGGCTGTGTTGTAACAAGCAGGCAGGGGGGTGAGTTTCAGTAAAAGAACAAAGTCCAATGGCCTTAGGCACAAGCGTGCATAGTTGGTAACAAAAAAAGAAAGAAAATATTTGAGGAATATGAAAAAAGGTAGCGCTGGGACCTGAACCCATGACCTTGCCATAAACGCGCGCTGCCTTACCACTGGGGTGGTTGTACATCCGTTAACTTAAACAAAACCATAAATATATAACAAAAATCAAGTCCTAGAAATGACTTAATCTTCAACCTCCAGCCAGGGTTCCTGTAACTCACTCATTTCTCATCCATTCTCAAAAACTTCCAACATCAAACTTGTTAGAAATTTTACCAGGATTCTGAATATGCAAATAACTTAAACTAATTCTCAAAGATGAGCATGAATTTCTACAAGTACCAAATCTTGACCTAACTCTTTTCATAGATTCAAACCTAAAATTCTCTAAGCTCAGGCGAAATAAATGAACATCATGGACATGTACAGCTTCAGGGCAATGATATCTACATCTTATCTTCACAAATCAGAATCAAATGGTGCTTGTATGAAGCGATGAAAATTCAAAAAACTCACCTTGCAAATGGAGTTTGTGTTTTCAGTTTGAGAAATCTTTGAGGTTTCCCAATGATCTGTTTAGCTTGCCTGGACCTTCCTGAGTGTGTTGCAAACTTTACTTTGCTTTGAAAGTCCCTGAATCTCCCTACTCAAGTCAACCTGCAAGGTTGATGTTTGAAAATGGTGAATGATGAAAATGGAGTTACAGAATTGTAACATGTATTGGGATAGATTTCATATGATGTATAAAGAGTGTATGGATGATTAGATTTTAAAACGCACGAGTGGTTTTTGATTTGGGGGTTCTAAGTTCAAAACTGTCAAGTTATGGCCAGTTCTATGCAGCAAGGTGCTTGGGAGGTTTTAAGAGTGCTTCATCTCGTGTCCTTTCTTGCAAAAAAATTGTATAGTTATAAGCAAGAGGTCTTAGGGTTTGAAGTTGACAGGTCTGTGAGATATAGAGTTATGGCTATGTACTTGATTTTGAAGAAAAGTGGAAAATATGGTTTCAAGGCATAGTACAAGCATGGTATCAGTTTTATTGGAGGCTCTAGACCTGTTGCTTTTATCTTTGACATTGCTTGTACTCAGATGAAATAATTTGGGAGATCAAGAATTCGACTTTGCATAAAAGCTTGCTTTACTAGAATGGAAATTTGGCACAAAGTTATGAAAAAAAGTTAATTTTCCAACACTTAGAAAAATTCTAAGTCTTGGAAATTTTGACTTTTCAAAAATGAATTTTGACTTTTTGATTTCTTGATGAAAAATTTTCATATTTTGACATGTCTTGATGAAATATGATTTTTGAAACTTGATTTTGATCAAAAAGTCAAAGTTTGACTTTTCAGAGTATATTTGACTTTTCATCAGTTGACTGAAATTCATCTGTCAATCAATTGATCTTGAGAAATGTTTTGCGCCATGCCATTAAGTCAAAATGATGTATTTGAATCCTTGAGATCATAACTTAAACCAATAAGTCATTGTTAGGTCAAAAGTCAAAAATTGAACCTCCTCAGTCAAAACCCTAATTTTGACCATTTTGTCCTTTTGATGATCTGATCAAATTTCTTGAGGAATTGTGATCCAAACTTGATCAAATGACATATATGAGTTAATAATGTTGATATAGACCAAAAATTATGAAGTTTGACTGTAAATTGACCATATTTGAATTTTTTATCCAATACAGCTGATTTTAGGTCATCTGATCAACTAACTGAGCAAAAATGTGATCCAAAGCATGAAACTTGACATGAGAAATCTTGGGGATCCAAAATGATCCATGGAAGTCATATGGATCATTAAAAGTCCATTTGTCCTTGTGCAAACTCAAACCCTAATTTGAGTCATTAGTGTTTGAGGAGGTGTCTTGAGTTGATCAAACCTTGTGTAGTCTTGAATCAATAGAGATCTTATGAGAGATTTCTTGAGAAATGAGAGGGAAAATTTTGGGGTATAACACCTTCCTTCTCTTATCATGATAGCTTTTCTGACGACTCTGAGAAGCCTTCATCCTCTCTTGGATCATCTTAATCTTCTTAGTTGTCTCTCGCACAATCTCAGGTCTGAGTACAACACTCTCGCCCGACTCATACCAACACAATGGAGTTCTACAACTCCTACCATATAATGCTTCGTACGGGGCCATCCCAATACTTGAATGGAAACTATTATTATACATAAATTCAATCAATGGCAAGTGACTATCCCAAGATCCTTCTTGTTCTAGCACACAAGCCCTCAATAAATCTTCCAAAGACTGGATAGTCCTCTTTGTTTGAGCGTCCGTCTACATATGATATGTAGAACTCAACTTCAACTTGGTACCGAAAGCATTCTGCAAACCTTTCCAAAATTTTGATGTAAACATCGGGTCTCTATCCGACACGATACTCGAAGGTATCCCATGCAACTTTACAATCTCTTCAACATACATCTTAGCCAGCTTTTCTATAGAATTATTGATCTTCATCTGTAAGAAATGAGCCGACTTAGTCAACCTATCCACTATTACCCAAATTGAACTGTCACCTTTAACAGTCTTCGGTAACCCCAACATGAAATCCATAGAAACATTATCCCATTTCCACTCTAGAATACTCAAAGGTTGCACAATACATGCAGGCTTCTGATGTTCAATCTTCGCCTTCTGACAAGTCAAGCAAACATACACAAACTTAGCAATTTCTTTCTTCATACCTGGCCACCAAAACATTTTCTTCAAATCCTGATACATTTTCGTAGCACCTTAATGAATACTCAAATCGCTTCGATTCCCTTCCTCAAGAATGCTCTTCTTAAGTTCTGGAATATCAGGGACACATACCATATTACCAAGTCTCATCACACCACTTTCGTCCACTCGAAATTCAGCTCTTTTGCCTTGGTTAATCAACGTTAGCCGATCCATCAAACTCAAATCAGACTTCTGACCTTCTCATATCTCTTCAAGAATCCCACTAGTCAGTTTCAACATTCCCATCTTCACATTGTTGGATGTCTCTTCGCATACCAAGATCATATCTCTAAATTTCTCGATTATATCTAACTCTCGAACCATAAACATTGACATATGCAAAACTTTCCTACTCAAAGCATCAACTACTACATTTTCTTTACCAGGATGGTAACTCAAATCAAAATCATAATCCTTTAGAAACTCGAGCCATCTTCTCTGCCTCATTTTCAACTCTTTTTGATTAAACAAGTATTTTAAACTCTTATGATCACTGAACACTTCAAATTTAGATCCAAAAAGATAATGTCTCCAAATTTTCAGCATAAACACCACATCCGCCAATTCTAATTCATGCGTAGAATAATTCCTCTCATGAACTTTTAATTGTCTAGAAGCATAAGCAACAACTTGTCTGTTTTGCATTAGTACACCACCAAGACCCATCTTAGAAGCATAACAATAAACTACAAAGGATTCATTTGGATTTGGAAAAATCAACATCGGAGCAGTCGTCAATCTCTTTTTCAGCTCTACTAAAATTTCTTCACATGCAACATCCCACACATAAGCTTGACCCTTTCGAGTCAACTGAGTCAATGGTAATGCCAATTTAGAAATTCCCTCAATGAATCTTCTATAGTAAACTGTTAAACCAAGAAAACTTTGAATCTCAATTACAGACTTCAGAGTCTTCCACTGTAACACTACATCAACTTTAGAAGGATCTACCATAATTCCACCACTAGAAATCACATGGCCAAGGAAACTCACTTCCTTCAACCAAAATTCACACTTTGACAGTTTCACATATAATTACTTCTCTTTCAATATTTGTAACACAGCTCGCAAATGCTCAGCGTGTTCTTCTTCTAACTTTGAATAAATCAAAATGTTGTCGATGAAGACCACCACAAACTTGTCCAAGTACTTATGAAAGATACGATTCATATATTCCATGAAAACACCTGGCACATTTGACACACAAAACGGAATCACAATATATTCATAGTGATCATACCTTGTTCTGAAAGTTGTCTTCAAAATATCATCCGACTTGACTCGAATTTGATGATAACCCGACCTCAAATCTATCTTGCTAAAGACACTCGTTCCCACCAACTGATCCATCAAATCGTCAATCCTCGGAAGTGGATACTTATTCTTAATAGTTACTTTATTCAACAGTTTGTAGTCCACATATAACCTCATACTACCGTCTTTCTTTTTAACCAACAATACTGGAGCACCCCAGAGAGAGACGCTCAGACAGACAATCTTCTTCTCTAACAACTCTTCTAATTGTTTCTTTAATTCATTCAAATCTAGAGATGACATCCTATAAGGAGCCATCGATACTGGACTTGTACCTGGTATTAAGTCCACAGCAAATTCAACTTCTCACTCTGGAGGTAATTCACCAATGTCGTTCAGAAATACTTCTGAAAATTCACAAACAACAGGTAACTCCACATTTGTAGTTTCACGATCAACTTGTAATGACGTGAACATTGTAAACATCAAAGCTTCATCTTCCAAAAGCTCGTATACTTGATTAGAAGACAAAAACATTAGATCTCCACTATCACCAAACTTGGGGAATCTTACCGTCTTATTATAACAGTTGATATGAACATAATTGAATTCCAACCAGTTCATTCCAAGAATAACATCAATTTGGTGTAAGGGTAGACACACCAAATCCATCACAAAATTCTTGCCATAGATAGATAAAGGACACTTCAAACAAACTAGAGTAGTAGTAACGGAACCTTTAGCCGTATGTTTCACTACCATTCCCCATTCATATCAGATAATTTTAATCCCGACATAGTAGCACAATTAAGCTAAATAAATGAATGAGTAGCACCAGCATCTATAATAGCAATTAACTCAGTATTGTTAATAAAACAAGCCCCTCTGATTAGATTGTTTTTCTTGTTAACCTCAACACCATTCAAAGCAAACACTCTACCACTAGTCATAGTAGCTACATCTTTCTTGGGTTTCTAACACTGGGTACTAATGTGACCCTACTCACCATAATTGAAACAAGTCGGACCTTCATTCTTGCACTCAGAATTGCAATGACCAACCTTGCCACACTTGTAACATCTTAGAATTTCATTGGTACAAGCATTAGCACGGTGGCCTGCTTCGCCACATCGGAAGTACTTCATAGAAACGGGAGCTCCTCCCCCACTTGGCTTTTTCTCATCATTAGCTTTATTCTTCCCTTTATCATCTAGAGCACCATATGACTTACCACGATCTTGATTCTTCCCTTTTTATCATTATAATTCTTATAATAAGAAGCTTTGTCTCTACTATCTTGATAAAAAATAATGCACTTATTCACCAGCTCAGGAAATTGAAGAATCTGCAGATACCCAATACCCTGCTTGATCTCTGGGCGCAGTCCATTCTACACTTTAGTGCACTTCAACACATCAGTTTTTGGACTGTTATAGTGCAGACAGAATTTCACTAGCTCCTCAAATCTAGCTGCATACTCAATAAATGTTGAATTTCCTTGCCTCAGCTCAAGGAATTTGATTTCCTTCTTACCACGCACATGTTCTGGAAAGTACTTATCCAGAAAAGTAGCTCTGAACACAGTCCAAGTAATCTCTATTCCCATAATCTCCATCCTCTGGTACGCATTATTCCACCAGTCTTCAGCTTCTTCTTCCAGCATGTGAGTACTGAACTGCACCTTTTGGTCTTCCGTACAGATCACCACTCAAAAAGTCTTTTCAATACTCTTCATCCATTCCTGCACACCCTCAGCATTGTACCTTCCCTTATAGATCGGTGGGTTGTTCCTCTGGAATATTCCCCAAGCACAAGCCTCATCATCATTCCCTCCGTTCTGGTTCTGCTGTCCATGCTAGTTCTGCATTTCCTGGGCCATGGCTTCCAAAGCATTAGCAATCGCATTATCATTTCTTCCTCCAGCCATAACTCTGCGCATTGACAACCAACATTTAGAAACATCAACACATTGACAGTATTCAGATACTAATCGATTAACAAGGAATAGACATCATATAAATTATGCTCGGATGAACCGACCTATTCTGATACCACTACTGTAACACCCTTCTAAACCCAACGGAATATTCATGATTATTTAAAATAATATCAGAGTAATACAACAAAAGGGAGACACATTTTATTCGTGAAATGATCATACGTGCTAGTCTTACGCTGTAACACGGGTTTTCAAAATTAATCATGACGTATGCATTATCAGTGTTTCACATACTCGCAGCAGAATTATAGTTCAAACAAGTTCATAAAAAACACTACATAGTTCTCCGTGATTCATGGTTCACAATTCAACATAATTTAAACTCCATGGAAACAATTTAAATTTCATGACAAAACAAGGACAAAATAGTTTTCAAAACAAAATGTTCCCGTCCCCGATGTTACATATCAGAGTAAGACCTTCTAGACTCAACGAAAATAAATCACACTCCAAAGCTATTCTTTCAAGCCTTTAAGGACTACTCTTGATTACCTGCACGTTACCAACGTATAAGAAACATTCAAGCAGAAAGGGTGAGTTTATCACAATCAATATATAAGATGTAAGTAATACACATAGCAGAGTAAGCCAAAAGTATCACAATAATCAATTCATCCATATCATCTTCCAAGTTCAACAACACAACACAATGTCACCAAAATCAAGAACCATGTAATGCCATATAAGATGTAGTGCAAGGACAAGACTCATGTATGTCGTACCAAATCACTTGATGGACACTGGGCCATCACCCTCCAAAGACCTTAATCATAGGATTTATTCCCTCTTGAAACTGGAGCAAAATCATAAACAGCCCAAATCCACACAATGGGTTTGAGACCAAATCATTGGACTAACATCCTAACTCATCAAAACAGACCAAAGTTGTCCAATGAATGCATAATGCGCAATCACAACATAAACGACCATAACCAGTCATACGCATCATCATTCATGTATCAATCAACATCATACATAAAACATCACCATACATACTCATTTAATTAAAACATCATCATAACATCATTATATCATCATAGTAGCAACATATCATCATAATCAAACGAGTCATCATTGCGATTCAATGCGGGAAACATATTCCTACACTAACTTAGGTCTTGTAAAAATATTCCTAAGTCTCCATTTTATCTCACCAAATTAAGGTTTATTATGTTAGCTACACACTGCTTCGAACAGCGCATCAATCAGACTCCTGAAACTCAAGTTATGGTGGTATTTTAAAGAAAAATTGAAACCATTCAATTTTACCGCCCGGAGGCCAGAGCCACCCTAGTGTAGCCCGGCGATGCATCACTTTTTCATCTCCTTTGCATCGTCTGGCGCTGCGTCGCAGACAGCATTTCTCCTCCTGGGATTTTCCACCATTGAAGGCCTTTCGGAACTTCGAATTCGATTCCGTAAAAAGTACCAGTTTCAGAATTCGAAATCCTATGATTATAAAACATTCTTAACAACCTATAACACTTATTTAAATGTCCTAAAATCACACATTCATCAAGTATTTATTCGTTCAATAATTCAACACATGGTTTTTCCCTAATTTCATCAATCTTCATCCCAAAATCATCACACAAAGACAATCTTACAATTATCTAGACCTTAGATCAAACATAATAATCAGATAAAACCCCTTAACTTATTGTTTCTAGTGATTGATTCTATTCTTCGTGCCTCTTACGGTGATCTTCTCCCACTTATGTGCCCTAGCCTCTTCTCTTCCTATTCTCCCAATATCTCGATCGTACAAAATGAATCGTATAACTCTCTCTTTTTATCTATTATCACAAAGGACCCTTAAGATCTTCCTCAATTTCCCTTACTTAGCCAACCTGAAATTACCATCATGTCCTCACTCTTTCTTCTAATTACTAACACATCACTCTAATTAAAATAATCATTTAAATAATTATTCCTATTATTATATTCTCAATAATAATCTCTGTTACCACAAAGGAATCTTAATATCTTCCTCAATTGCCCTTACTTAGCCAACCTCAAATTACCATCATATCCTCACTCTTTCTTCTAATCGTAAACATAATTCACCAACATTCACATCATGTTGCTTCATATCGTAAACAAGAACATACCAACACACATCATACACAATCATATAAAACATCATTATTTGTCCTTAATTCTTAAATACATCTAATAATTCATTAAATAAGAAATTCTAAAAGTTGGGGTATTACACGTAATGTCCTAATCCTTTTTCTTGTGTTCTTTCTTAGGTGGGTTATGTAAGAACAAGATTGGTTCTACATTTGGCCTTGAGTTTTGATGATAACTTTACATGCTATCTTTGAGATCAATTGTGTAATATACTGGTTTATGTCTAGTTTATAGGTTTTTCTAAACATGTTCTGACTATGGTAGAAGGTGTGTGACATCGTCAGGTTCTGAACTCAACACTCTAGAAGAATACCTTTAGTACAAAGTTAAGTCAACATTCTGGAATGCTTCTCATGCAACGGTTATAAGGAACATTAATAGAAGAGCTTATGATCATGACTTTGCAAGAAAGCTTTGGAGACCTTCTAAAGCTTTACTTCTCTTGTCCCAAGTTATGAAGATGTTGAAGACAAGGCTCAGATGAAGAAGTCTTGAAGATTTGAAGAAATTACTTTTGAATACCAAGTGCTGAAGACTCTGAATACAAGATTCTCCTGAAAAAGTTCTGAAGACTCCAAAGACTTAGGCTAAGAAGACTCAAGTTATGATCCTTCTACAACATGCTTCATCAACATACATCGTAAGCCTCTGAAGATATAGAAGATAAAGATCAACATTGTCTTGCATGAGATGGTGAGTTTAAAAGTACAAAGAACATTGTGATATCTACTATTATATGGTGGCGTAAGGGGAAAACATCTGGTTTTATGTTTCCTATTATACTCTCCAACGGATCTCTTTTTCAGCTATAAAATGAGAACCTGAAAGAATTAGAACTTAACACTTACTGTTTTACAAAAATATGCTAAAGCACTGCACAAACTCTTTTGAGATGTTATTTGTATAGTTTTTTATTTTTAGCAAGGAGCTTTTGTTGGTATCTTGATATCAACACTTTTGTGTTACTGTACTTAAACATTGTGTAATCTTCTTACTATAAGAGTCTTTGTGTACACATCTTTGTAAATTAAAGGTTATTGATAGGTTCCTTGAGAGACTCAGTGAGTCAGGATTCTCAAAAGAACTTTGGTTGTGGTCATCGTGGATTGACAGTAAGGATCGACAAAGTTGTTGGAGTTATCAACAAGGTTGATCAGAATTATTATGGTTTTCTGTAATCAGTTGATTATAGTGGATTTGCTCCTTGTGGATAAGGAAAATCACCTTGCAGGGTGGACAAGAGTAACTTAGTTAACAGTGAACCAGGATAAAAACAATCATGTTCATTTGTTTTTATTCACTTGTTATCTTTGTGTTTCAATTGCGAAAATATTATATTTGGTGCAACCCAATTCAACCCCCTTGTCTCTTGTGTTTCTAGCACCTTCAATTGGAATTAGGGCTCCGGTTCTTGTATCAATTATTATCAAACACTTAACCATGTAAGATAAAGATCTAGATGAGTTTTAGAAACACCATGGTTGATTCTACTTTACCGCCACATGCTCCAGTTTCAAATGATAAAGATAACTACAATGATTAAGCTCCCATTTTTTATGGTGAAAATTTTGAATACTGGAAAGATAGACTAGAAAGTTTCTTTCTAGGTCATAATGTTGATCTTTGGGATATGGTAGTTGATTGCTACGATCCTCCCACAGATGCTGCTGGAATAAACCTTGAAAGGAGATCTATGACTGATCAACAGAAAAAGGATTATGAGAATCATCATAAAGCAAAAATTATCTTGTTGAATGCTATTTCTTATACTGAGTATGAGAAGATCACAAAGAGAGACTCATCTAAGTCCATACTTGACTCTCTCAGAATGATTCATGAAGGAAATGATCAAGTCAAGGAAACCAAGGCTCTGGCCTTGATTCAGAAGTATGAAGCCTTCAAGATCGAGGATGATGAAATAGGTGAGACTACGTTCTCAAGGTTTCAAACCTTAGTTGCAAGACTGCGAGTTCTGAACAAATGATATTCTATGTCAGGTCACGTGAAGAAGATTATCAGAAGCTTTCCATCTAAATATAGGCATATGGTAACTGCACTTAAGCTTGCAAAGGATCTCAAAAACATTTCGCTAGAATAATTGGTGAGTTCTTTGAGAAGTCATGAGATTGAGGTACAACAGAATGAACCTCAAAAGAGAGGTAAATCTATTGCGCTTAAATCTATCAGAAGATTTGAGAAGTCCAAAGCTCTTCAAGCTGAAGAGATTGAGGATTCAGAAGAAGATTATGATGAATTTAAATATGAGTTGTCTCTATTGTCCAGAAGGGCTAGCCGTCTTTGGAAGAGAAATCAAGGTAATAGGTTCAGAAGTACTAGAAGTACTGGTGGTCACTTCGAGTCTACTTCTGATCAAAGGAAGTCTAGTGGCAAAGAAGTCACTTGTTATGGGTGCAACGAGCCAAGACACTAAAAGTTCGATTGTTCTAAACTTCAAAAGGACAAGCCCAAGAAGAAAGAACTCAAGAGTAAAAAGAAAGGGATGATGACAACTTGGGATGATTCTTATTCTTCAGAAGACTACTCAAGAAAAACATGCTAACATGACGCTGATGGCTCATGTTAGAACTTTGATGCAAAGATCCAACTAGAAGATGAAGCACGTGTTAAAATATAGTTTGATTCTACAACCCTTGTAAGAGTTTTGATGATAAAAAACACAAAGAACAATTATGATCCCTAAATTTATATTCTATTTTATAGAGAAGTTCTTATGGAAGAAGATCAGAAGATGCGCTAAAACGTTGTTTCAACTCTGATTATAAACATCTATGAAAGAAGTTCTAACGCTGCAAATAGGACTCCGTGTTTCTGATCTACAAATTTCTGAAGCAAGCAGCAACTATTACTTTCATCTTCTGAAGCGAGCATGTTCTGAAACGTTACAAATCAATTATATCCATTTCAAGAGTAACGGCTGGAAGGAAACAAGGATCTTTATTTTTGGAAAGCACCTTAATTGTCATTGATCAACATTCCAAATGCTCCAACATGCTTCGCCTATTTAAACAAAGCTTTGAGGATAAATCGTTCACGATATTCATATGCACAATAGTGTTGCTATCACTATCTTCCTCAAAAGTACAAAATTCAAATTGTGTAAAACATCCTTGTGATACTGTTTTATTAGAAAACACTTTTGTACACATTTATTCATATATTGTTTAGAGAAATTCCTTGAGAAAAACCGGTTTGTGGTTATACTCAAGAAGACGTTTACGGTTGTCATAGTAGATTTGTAATCAAGATTGATTAGTGGATTAAAACCTCGTTGAGAGAGGCGAAATCACCTTGGAGGGTGGACTGGAGTAGTTTGAGTTCAAACGAACCAGGATAACCAACATGTTATTTACTTTAAGTTTTAAAAATCACAATTCAAACCCCCATTTCTTTTGTTTTTCCATTCTTCAATTAGCATCAGAGCGCCTGGTTCTGAGTTCAAGCACTTAACTGTGTCAGTAAAAGATCCAAGCTAAGAAAAACATTATGGTGGGGCCAAGTCAGAACATCAACAATGACTACCATGATGAGAAAGACAGAATCAGTGGAAAACCTCCAATCTCTGATGAAGAGAACTTTGATTACTGGAAAGGCAGAATCAGAAGTTTCTTTCTGGCTCATGACGCTGATCTATGGGACATGGTGATTGGTGGGTACATATATCCTATTGATAAAAGCGTTCAGAAGATTGACAGAAAAAGAATGTCAGATCATCAAAAGCGAGACATCAGAAATCATCACAAGGCCAAAACTATTCTCTTGAGTGCCATCTCATACACATTATGAGAAGATCACAAACAGAGAGTCAGCAAAGAATATGTTTGACTCCTTGAGAATGACGCATGAAGGCAACACACAAGTCAAAGAAACTAAAGCCCTTGCACTCATTCAGAAGTATGAAGCCTTCAAAATGGAAGAAGATGAAACCATTGAAACAATGTGCTCAAGATTTTAAATTCTGGTTATTGTGCTAAAAGTTCTGGATAAAGGGTACTCAACTGCTGATCATGTAAAGAAGATCATCAGAAGTTTACCAAATAAATGGAGACCCATGGTCACTGCTCTCAAACTGGAAAAAGATCTGAACAAAATCTCTCTAGAAGAACTTGTCATCTCTCTCATAATTCATGAGATAGAGTTAGAAGATGATGAGTCCCAGAAGCAAGGTAAGTCTTTAGCCCTTAAATCAAACAAAAAATATGAATCTAAAGTTTTGAAGGCAATAGAAGAAAAATCTAGTGGATCCTCATCAGAAGAAGACAAACTGTCTCTTCTCTCCAAAAGAGTCAATTAGTTGTAGAAGCACAGGCAAAGGAAGTTCAGAAATTCCAGAAGAACAGGGAATCAATATGAACCATCTTATGGATACAGAAAGTCTAAATCATCTTCTGGATACAGAAAGTATGAATCATCTTCTGGATACAGAAAGTCAAGCAACATAGACATTATCTGTTATGAGTGCAATGAACAAGGGCACTACAAAAGCGACTATCCAAAGCTTCAGAAGGAGAAACCTAAAAAGAAGTTCTTTAAGGAGAAGAAGAAAAGTCTCATGGAAACATGGGATGACTCGGACTCTTCTGAAGCAGACATAGAATCAAAAGATGAAAGAGCCAATGTTACCCTTATGGCCAATGTATCAGAAGATACTGTATCATCTGTATCAGAATTAGACTCATGGAGAAGAGGTATTTTCTAACTTTTCTAGATCACAATTAGAAGAGAGTCTGTCAAAAATTCTAGAAAGGTATCAGAAACTTCGAGTCATAAATAAGAACCTGAAAAAGGATCTAGTTTCTGACTCTGAAGAAACTAAGAAACTGAGATTGGAAAACTCTAAGTTGAAAGAAAAAATTTCAAAACTAGATAATGAATCACGAAATACTCAGAAGGAAACTATCTCAGAAGTTCCTAGTAACCCTGATAAGATTATAAAGGAATATGATCATAGCTTTCAAAAATTCCTTGCTAAAAAAATAGATAGAAGCAATATGGCTTCAATGATCTATGGAGTTAGCATAAATGGCAGAAAAGGAATATGATACAAAGGTAAAGTATCCCAACCTAAGAAAGTTAAGGATTTGGTTATTAAACGCACTCCTCTACATTCTCACTTTACCTATGGGTACACACATGATTTAAAGTACACTAGTAATGCTTTTTCTGCTAAACCAAAATTCAAACAAAATTTTGGTAACTCTAACAAACAAGGACCCAAAAAGATATGGGTACCTAAGGATAAAATTGTCTATGTTGCAGATATCTTTAACAGCAAGACTGAAACAACAATCTTGGTATGTGGACTCTAGATGCTATTGACACATGACGGGAAGAAAGCATATGTTCCAAAGCCTGGAGCTTAAATCTGGAGGCTACGTAGGTTTTGGAGGCAATCAGAAGGGGGAGATCATTGGCTCTGGAACTATTGGTAACGGTAATCTTCCCTCTATAACTAATCTTCTGTAAGTAGATGGATTAATGCATAACTTGTTATCCATAAGTCAATTAAGTGATAACGGTTATGATATAATCTTCAATCAAAAGTCCTGTAAAGTAGTTAGTCAGAAAGATGGATCTATCCTCTTTAATGGAAAGAGAAAGAACAACGTTTACAAAATAAAACTTTTTGAACTGAAAAGTCAGAAAGTAAAATGCCTATTGACTGTTAACGAAGAGCAATGGATCTGGCACAGAAGATTAGGGCATGTTAGTATGAGAAGAATATCTCAGATTAACAAACTCAATCTGGTCAGAGGACTTCCTAACCTGAAGTTCAGCTTAGATGCTCTGTGTGAAGCATGTCAAAAAGGAAAGTTTCCAAAACCCTCTTTTAAAGCAAAAAATGTTGTTTCTACCTCTAGACCATTAGAACTTCTACATATAGATCTATTTGGACAAGTGAAAATTGTATCCATTAGTGGCAAGAAGTATGGATTAGTGATCGTAGATGACTATAGTAGATGGATATGGGTAAAGTTCCTAAGACACAAGGATGACTCACACTCTATGTTCATTGCCTTCTGTAACCAAGTCCAAAATGAAAAGATCTTAGAATTGTTAAAGTCAGAAGTGATCATTATGGAGAATTTGAAAACAAAAAATTTGAACTATTTTTTAATGAGAATGGCATCTCTCATGATTTCTCTTATCCTAGAACTCCCCAACAAAATGGAGTTGTAGAACGAAAGATCAAAACTTTACAAGAAATGGCCAGAACCATGAACAACGAGACTAACATTACTAAGAACTTATGGACAGAAGCAATTAACATAGCGTGTTACATTCAGAATAGAATCTCCATAAGACTTATTCTGGATAAGACTCCATATCAATTGTGTAAGAACAAAAAGCCCAACATCTCGTATTTCCATCCATTTGGATGTATTTGTTTTATCCTTAACACTAAAGAAAATTTGAATAAGTTTGACTCTAAAGAACAAAAGTATATTATGTTAGGATACTTGAACTCTCAAGAGGCTATAGAGTATACAGCACAGAAACACGGATTGTAGAAGAGTCAATCAGTGTCAGATTTGATGATAAGCTTGGCTCTCAAAAGTCAAAGCAAGATAAATCTTTTGCAGATATAGAAGTCCAATTTACAGGTATTGAAGATATTGCATCAGAAATTTCTCACAAAGAATTACAAACAACACCAGAAGAAGATGTCAAAAATATTACAGTAACATCTGAAGAACCTCTCCAGAAAAGACAATCCAGAAGTAGCTTAGCTCATCCGAAAGACAAAATTCAGGGAAAGAAAGAAGACCCAATCAGAACAAGATCCATATTCAGAAACTCTGAAGAATTTCTCATGGGATTAGTGTCTCTGATTGAGCCAACTTCCATTGATGAAGCTCTTCTGGAAAATGATTGGATACTTGCAATGCAGGAAGAATTACACCAATTCACCAGAAATGATGTGTGGGATCTGGTTCCTACACCAAAAGGGTTCAACATCATTGGAACCAAATGGGTATTCAGAAACAAGCTTAATGAACATGGAGAAGTCATCAGAAATAAAGCACGGCTGGTGGCACAAGGTTATAGTCAGCAAGAGGGGATTGACTATACATAAACCTTTTCTCCATTCTCCAGGTTAGAATCTATCAGACTTTTAATCTATTTTGCTGTAAATAATGGCACCACTCTCTATCAGATGGATGTCAAAAGTGCATTCTTAAATGGATACATTGATGAAGAAGTTTATGTGCACCAACCCCCTGGTTTTGAAAATTCTAAACATCCAGAATATGTATTTAAACTAAAGAAATCACTATATGGTCTGAAATAAGCTCCTAGAGCTTGGTATGAAAGACTAAGTAGCTTTCTGTTAGAAAATGATTTTACCATAGGGAAGGTGGATACAACTTTATTCTGTAAGCCATTTAAAAATGACATTCTAGTTTATAAAATTTATATATGTGACATTAATTTTGGGTCTACTAAAGCCTCTCGGGGAAGAGAATTTGCTAAGTCTATGCAGGAAGAGTTTGAAATGAGCTTGATGGGAGAACTCAAGTTCTTTCTGGGAATTCAGATTAATCAAACTCCAGAAGTAACATACATACACCAAAGCAAATACGTCAAAGAACTTCTGAAGAAATTCGACCTATCAGAATGTAAGCCAGCCAAAACTCCAATGCATCCTGCATGCATTTTGGAAAAGGAAGAGGTAAGTAAAAAGGTAAAACATAAGATCTACAGAGGTGTGATTGGTTCTCTCTTATATCTTACAGCTTCAAGACCTTATATTATGTATAGTGTATGTCTATGTTCTAGATTCCAATCAGATCCTAGAGAATCTCACTTAACAGTTGTTAAGTGAATTTTCAAGTATCTAAAAGGTACTACTAATCTTGGTTTGTTTTATAGAAAAAACAAAGAATACAAATTAGTAGAGTATTATGATGATGACTTCACTAAAGATAGAGTAGAAAGAAAAAGCACTTTTGGAAGCTGCCAGTTTTTGGGAGAAAATCTGATCTTGTGGTCCAGCAAGAGGTGATCCATAATTCCATTATCAACCGATGAAGCTGAATATATGGCAGCAGCTGGATACAGCACACAGATGCTCTGGATGAAAAGTCAGCTTGAAGACTTCAATATATTTGAAAGTAACATTCCTATACTCTGTGATAATACTTCTGCCATTTGTTTATCCAATTTTACATTCTAGGGCTAAGCATATAGAAATAAAATATCACTTCATTAGGGACTATATTCAAAAAGGAATTCTTTCACTAAAATTTATTGACACAGACCATCAATAGGCTGATATCTTCACTAAACCTCTTTCTGAAGATAGGTTTAATTTCATTCTGAAACATCTCAGCATGAAATTATGTCCATAATAAGAGTTTTCTTTATGTATTCTTTAACCCTCGGAATTTTATGTTTTTTTTGTGAACATCTGATCAATAATTCTTCAGAAGTTAGAAGGACAATTGTATCAGTATCTATCTAAGAAGATCTGAATAGTTTCCAAATGGTTCATTTCAAAGATAGAAACATGCAGTTCACATCATCAACATTTGTCATCCTCTCACAAGCGTTTCATCTAAGGCTGAACACGCGTTCAACTTCTGGAGAGACTAAAGCGTGATTGGATGCATTGGGACTCATTTTGTATCGGTAATTGTTCTATATCTCCAAGCCATCTCCTATTTTCAGGAATCATTAATGCTATGTAATCATTTCTTTTCACTCTTTTCTTGCTAATTAAGTTTTCTATTTGTTTATGAATACACAGTTCACTCTCAGTTTCACTTTTTTACTCTCACTTCATCTCTCTACTATTTATGTGCAATTTTCTTTCAAAAACCTTCAAAAAGTCTGTGTGAACAATGGCTTCTTCTCAAAGCGCTCAAAGATCTCAAAGTGTTCCTAGCTCTTCTTCTTCAACATTAGAAAGGTATGAAGAACCTTCAAGAACACTCCTGACTCCCATTGATTCACTAAATGTTCTTTGTGAACTCATTGTGGACTTCGAAAGTATGAAGGAAAATGGCTACGACCTAACTCCTGATGTTGAACTTCAAGGATGGACCAAGTATTTTAATCGTCTACTGGTTCCAGTCTTTCCAAGATTAGTAAAAGAATTCTGGATTCACGCTACTGCTTCAAACCACCAAGTTACTTCGTTTGTGATGGGAAAGAAAATAGTAATTTCTGAAGACCTTATTGCACGCTTGATAGGTCATGACGGCGGAAGCATTCGTTGCAGTGACATGGCAGAAAAATGCTCTGACCTTACAACAATCTCAAAAGAGGTATTTTCTTCTGGCCAACCTTCAAACAAAATTAAAGATCTGAAAGATTACTTTAGAATTTGGTCTAAAATCATCTTGGGTTGCATTAACCACAGAAAGCCTACAAGCTCTCCAGATTATATCAACATTGACCAGCAATTTCTTCTGTACTTCATTGTAACCAAGACAAAGGTAAATCTTCCTCATCTTCTATTTAATCATCTGAAGACAAGCGTCAAAGATACTAGAGAAGAATAAAGGACTAAGAGGGAATGGATACCTCTGGGCATGCTCATATCAGATATTCTAACGGAAAACAAACTGATATAATATCTGAATGTAGCACAACAGGTCAGCACTTTGGAAGCATGTGATGGAAAACCTCTGAATGCGAAGAATCTAAAGAAAATGAAAATCCTTGACACCATAAAGAAGGATCCAACAGTAACAACAAAGGAAGTTATTACAACAAGAAGAGTTCCTCTGAAGGATTTCCCTCTTTTCTCTCAAATAGATGCTTCTCCAGAAATTATTGTCAGATATCTGGAAGCTTACAAAATGGATGGGAATAATCCAGAAGTAAACATTTGTGATCTGTGACAACAGGCTCCAGAGGTTGTTCTCAAGAAATCAAGGAAAAGGAAAGTTGCAGGAGAAGGATCTTCTCAGAAGGTTCCCAAGGCTGCTAAGAAGAAAGGTAATTCTTCTTTTATTTTTGTTGTGGAATCACTACTTTTATCAACATCTGAAACTCCCTCCTCTCAAAAATCCACAGAAGACCCTTCACCATAAACATTTGATGATTTTGATATTGAATTTGACCATTCACTCACTCTAGAAAATATTTTGGACGAACCACATTCTACTACTGCACATCTTGACCAAAATCAACCAGAACTTGCTCAAGTTCTTTCTGATATTGATCAATTTGATCTGGTGTTCCAAGCTTCCCAATTAGAAAATCCAAACTCTCAAGCTCCCCACTCTGAAAATCCAAACTTTCACGCTCCCCAACCAGAAAATCCAAATCTTAACTCTGATACCACTTCACCTATTCCTGGAATAACAGAACCTCTCATGGTCCGACAACCACTCACAATCCATGAAATTCCAAAAATTCCATCTCCCTACCATTCTACTTCACCAAACATACCTCATTCACCCATTATCATTTTTGATTCTCCCTCTCCAATCAACCCTCCAGAAAATCACCTACGTACAATAATAGACTTAGAAGCGCTGGACAATCTTGCTTCTAGCTCTCTAAAAATTGCCATCCCAAAACCAAAATCAAATATCACCAAGGCAGATGATGGTAAAAAAAATTGTTTATTTTTGAAATAGAAATAATTGAATGGGTTAACTCTCTGAAGCTAGCCTTCTTAGAAAATCTGAATCCTGCTGCTTCTGATTCACACTGGAACCAGTTCAGAAAATGGTTCAATTCTGAATCCCATAAACTCAAGAAGTTAAGTTATGAAATGGCTCAACAGAACTTCTGTGATCAGCTGAATGTTTTTAAGGATCAAGTTCTGCGCCACTGGGAAAAGAAACCTCTTCTTCTGCTGAACAATTCCCCCTGGGAAGATCAGAAGCCTTCAGAAGTTAATGAACCTTGTTCTGATACTCTGCCTCTGGTTATAGTTCAAGACAAAGGCAAGGAAATTGAAGAAGTTACTGAGTCAGAATCTTCCGCAACCTGCTCTAAAAAGGTGGCACCTTTTGCTTATATACCTTATTCATCTCTGGTTCTACAAACTCTGGAGGAGTTGAAGAAAGAAAATGCAGTGATCAAGGAGATATTAGACAAGCAAGATGACACATGCAAGGAAATCAAAGAGATGCTGGGAAAACAAGAAGAGTCAAACACTTATATTAAGAATTTGTTGGAAGCCCTTTTCACACGACTTCCTCCACCTCAGTCTTAGTTTTGAAAATTGTTTTCTTTACTGTGTCCAATTTTTTGTGTTGTTTTCTTCTGAATGTGTCATTGCAATCCTTTTTAATACAACTCGTCTTTTATTGCTTAAAAAGTTTATATTACTTTTTGATTCTTGGCAAAAAGGGGGAGAATGTAAGATATTTCTAATAACAGTATCAAGACACGGTCTCAAACAGTTTGAATATCATAACTTCTCTTTTTTCTGAAAGCAAAACAGGAACAAAACTCAGGTGAAGACAGAAGTAGATGCATCAAAAACTCTAATCAAAATAAACTTCAGGGAAGTATTTTTTCTCTATCTAAGTATTCAATTCAGGGGGAGACCTTCAAATGCTTTATTTTCTTTCTGTTTCTATTGAAATATCCTAGTTTTTGTCATCATCAAAAAGGGGGAGATTGTTAGAACATAGTTTGATTCTACACCCCTTGTAAGAGTTTTGATGATAACAAACACAAAGAATAATTATGCTCCCTAAATTTATATTCTGTTTTGCAGAGAAGTTCTGATGGAAGAAGATCATAAGATGCGCTAAAACGTTGTTTCAACTCTGATTATAAACATCTCTGAAAGAAGTTCTAAAGTTGCAAACAGGACTCCGTGTTTCTGATCTACAAAGTTCTGAAGCAAGCAGAAACGATTACTTTCATCTTATGAAGCAAGCATGTTCTGAAGCGTTACAAATCAATTATTTCCATTTCAAGGATAACGGCTGGAAGGGAACAAGGATCTTTATTTTTTGAAAGCACCTTAATTGTCATTGATCAACATTCCAAATGCTCCTACATGCTTCACCTATTTAAATAAAGCTTTGAGGATAAATCGTTCACGATTTTCACACGCACAATAACGCATCTATCACTATCTTCCTCAAACGTACAAAATTCAAATTGTGTAAAACATCATTGTGATACTATTTTATTAGAAAACACTTTTGTACACATTTATTCATATATTGTTTAGAGATATTCCTTATGCAAAACTGTCTTGTGGTTATACTTAAGAAGACTTTGACGATTGTCATAGTAGATTTGTAATCAAGATTGGTATCTTGATATCAACACTTTTGTGTTACTATACTTAATCATTGTGTAATCTTCTTACTAGAGGAGTCTTTGTGTACATATCTTTGTAAATTAAAGGTTATTGATAGGTTCCTTGAGAGACTCAGTGAGTCAGGATTCTCAAAAAGAATTTGGTTGTGGTCATCGTGGATTGACAATAAGGATCGACAAAGTTGTTGGAGTTGTCAACAAGGTTGATCAGAATTATTATGGTTTTCTGTAATTAGTTGATTATAGTGGATTGGGTCCTTGTGGATAAGGCAAATCACCTTGCAGGATGGACTAGAGTAACTTAGTTAACAGTGAACCAGGATAAAAATAATTATGTTCATTTGTTTTTATTCACTTGTTATCTTTGTGTTTGAATTGCGAAAATATTATATTTGGTGCAATCCAATTCAACCCCCTTGTTTCTTGTGTTTCTAGCACCTTCAATTGGCATTAGAGCTCTCGTTCTTGTATCGATTATTATCAAACACTTAACCATGTAAGATAAAGATCTAGATGAGTTTTAGAAACACCATGGTTGATTCTACTTTACCGCCACATGCTCCAGTTTCAAATGATAAAGATAACTACAATGATAAAGCTCCCATTTTTTATGGTGAAAATTTTGAATATTAGAAAGATAGACTAGAAAGTTTCTTTCTAGGTCATAATGTTGATCTTTGGGATATGGTAGTTGATTTCTACGATCCTCCTACAGATGCTGCTGGAATAAAGCTTGAAAGGAGATCTATGACTGATCAACAGAAAAAGGATTATGAGAATCATCATAAAGCAAAAACTATATTGCTGAATGTTATTTCTTATACTGAGTATGAGAAGATCACAAAGAGAGACTCATCTAAGTCCATATTTGACTCTCTCAGAATGACTCATGAAGGAAATGATCAAGTCAAGGAAACCAAGGCTCTGGCCTTGATTCAGAAGTATGAAGCCTTCAAGATCGAGGATGATGAAATAGGTGAGACTATGTTCTCAATGTTTCAAACTTTAGTTGCAAGACTACGAGTTCTGAACAAATGATATTCTATGTCAGATCACGTGAAGAAGATTATCAAAAGCTTGCCATCCAAATAGAGGCCTATGGTAACTGCACTTAAACTTGCAAAGGATCTCAAAAAAATTTCTCTAGAATAATTGGTGAGTTCATTGAGAAGTCATGAGATTGAGATACAACAGAATGAACCTCATAAGAGAGGCAAATCTATTGCGCCTAAATCTATCAGAAGATTTGAGAAATCCAAAGCTCTTCAACCTAGAGAGATTGAGGATTCAGAAGAAGATTATGATGAATTTAAATATGAGTTGTCTCTACAGTCCAGAAGGGCTAGCCGTCTTTGGAAGAGAAATCAAGGTAATGGGTTTAGAAGTACTAGAAGTACTTGTGGTCACTTCAAGTCTACTTCTGATCAAAGGAAGTCTAGTGGCAAAGAAGTCACTTGTTATGGGTGCAACGAGCCAGGACACTACAAGTTCGATTGTTCTAAACTTCAAAAGGACAAGCCCAAGAAGAAATAACTCAAGAGTAAAAAGAAAGGGATGATGACAACTTGGGATGATTCTTATTCTTCAGAAGACTACTCAGAAGAAAAACATGCTAACGTGACGCTGATGGCTCATGTTAGAACTTTGATCGAAAGATCCAACTAGAAGATGAAGCACATGTTAAAACATAGTTTGGTTCTACAACCCTTGTAAGAGTTTTGATGATAAAAAACACAAAGAACAATTATGCTCCCTAAATTTATATTTTATTTTATAGAGAAGTTCTAATGGAAGAAGATTAGAAGATGCGCTAAAATGCTTTTTCAACTCTGATTATAAACATCTCTGAAAGAAGCTCTAACGCTGCAAAGAGGACTCCATGTTTCTGATCTACAAATTTCTGAAGCAAGCAGCAACGGTTACTTTCATCTTCTGACGCGAGCATGTTCTGAAGCATTATAAATCAATTATTTCCATTTCAAGAGTAACGGCTGGAAGGGGACAATGATCTTTATTTTTGGAAAGCACATTAATTGTCATTGATCAACATTCCAAATGCTCCAACATGCTTCGCCTATTTAAACAAAGCTTTGAGGATAAATCATTCATGATATTCATACGCACAGTAGCGTTTCTATCACTATCTTCCTCAAACGTACAAAATTCAAATTGTGTAAAACATCCTTGTGATATTGTTTTATTAGAAAACACTTTTGTACACATTTATTCATATATTGTTTAGAGAAATTCCTTGAGAAAAACCGGTTTGTGGTTATACTCAAGAAGACTTTGACGGTGTCATAGTAGATTTGTAATCAAGATTGATTAGTAGATTAAGACCTCGTTGAGAGTGGCGAAATCACCTTGGAGGGTGGAATGGAGTAGTTTGAGTTCAAATGAACCAGAATAACCAACGTGTTCTTTACTTTAAGTTTTAAAAATATCAATTTAAACCCCCCCTTTCTTGTGTTTTTCATTCTTCAACAAGCTCTGATTCAGGCTCATAAGAAATATCCTTGGCAGCACAGGTGAAACACCAGTCTTGGTACATGGACTCTTACTGCTCGTGACCCATGATGGGAGAAGGAAAATGTTCCAAAGCCTAGAACTTAAGCCTGGAGGCGTCGTGGGTTTTGGAGGTGATCAGAAAGGAAAATCATAGCCTATGGAACAGTTGGTAATGGTTCTCTTCCCTCTATATTTAATGTTTTATTTGTTGATGGATTAATGCATAATTTATTGTCTATTAGTCAATTAAGTGACAATGGTTATGATATCATCTTTAATCAAGAATCTTGTAAATATGTTAGTCAGAAGAATGGCTATATCCTATTCGATGGAAAAATGAAGAACAACATCTATAAGATTAGACTTTCTGATCTTAAAGAGCAAAACGTAAAATATCTTATGTCTGTTAATGAAGTGCAGTGGGATTGACATAGACGATTGGGCATGTTAGCATGAGAAGGATATCTCAGCTAAACAAGCTTAATTTAGTTAAAGGCTTTTCTAATCTGGAGTTATCTTCAAAAGCTATTTGTGAAGCATGACAAAAGGGGAAGTTTTCAAAACCTCTTTTAAACAAAAAAAAATTCTACCTCCAGACCATTGGAGCTTCTGCATATTGATTTGTTTGGACCAGTGAAAACTGTGTCAATCAATGAAAAGAAGTATGGATTTGTCATTATTGATGACTATAACAGATTGACATGAGTGAATTTTCTTATACACAAGTATGAGTCACATTCCGTGTTCACCACCTTCTGTAACCAAGTGCAAAATGAGATGAATCTCAGAATTGTCAAGGTTAGAAGTGATCCTGGTGGAGAATTTAAGAACAAACACTTTGAGAAGCTGTTTGATGAGAATGGCATTTCCTATGATTTCTCCTTCCCTAGAACTCCACAGAAAAATAGATTTGTAGAGAGGAAGAACAAGACTATGTAAGAAATGGCCAAGACTGTGATCAATGAAACCAACATGGAAAAGCACTTCTGAACAGAGGTTGTAAACACAGCGTGTTACATTTAGAATAAAGTCTTCATAAGACCTATTCTGGGTAAGACTCCATATGAATTATGGAAGAACAAGAAATCCAATATTTCTTATTTTCATCATTTTGGATGCTCTTGTTTTATCTTGAATACTAAAGAGAATCTTAACAAGTTTGATTCTAAAGCTCAAAGCAGTATCATGTTAGGATATTTTGAACGCTCAAAAGGCTACAGAGTATACAACAATGTGTCATACTCCAAACTTGTCCTACCCTTTTACTTTTATTTGGCTTACGCATCTTACACTTCTCATTTCATCTTCATACCCTCCATTAGGTCATCTAACACAAATGCATCATTAATCAATAAATTTAGCATGAGATAAAAGGTGTTGAAGAATTAGGGTTTCTTTATGGCTTTGAGGCTATTATCTTCATTCAAGTTGTTTCTTTAACAATCAAGACTTCATTTGGTTTGTATCAATTTAAGGTTGGTTTCATCTAAGTTACTTGGGTTCCAAGTTGTCACCTTGGATATTTTGCATGGTGGAATTAGAGCATCATTTCACGGTTTAAAGGTCTTCTCCAAAGTCTTTCTTAAAACTTTTTGAGCTTTCATCTTTTCATTGTTGGTATTCATATAAGTGTTGCAAAAATTGAAGAAAAGTTAGAAAATTCAAATAAAACATATGGAGGAAAATGAATTTCAATCTCATTTGAAAAAAAAGAGACTTTGTTCATTACATCTTCAAAATTACAACAATTCAAGAACCATTAAGTCATTACTATTGTCATCTCAAATAAAGCATAAAATCTTATTATAAAATAAACCATTACAATTTGAAGCCAAAATGAAAAGAAACAAAAAAAAAAGTTTCAAAAACAGTCACACATAGTAGTGTCAAAAATCATTCATCCAAACACATCATATAACCAAAGTGTCAAAAACAGACACACATAGTAGTGCAATACATAAATGAATCATTTTGAACCTTTGCAACTCAATCAAGTCAGATTAGCATTGAAACTCACCATGGCCAGTACTGTCAATTTGGAAGATGACACCGTACCTGGTATTCCCGTTTTTTAATATACAGTGGAAGAATAACACAAACGACCTTCGTCCCAACCTATAAAATCAATAATTATCAGTCCATGTTGCATCTCAAAATAGAATAATGCAAGCTCAGTTCAAACATGCCGAAGCAGCTACAGGTCGACATCATATCATAACAGTTCAATGTCTTGACATTTCTAACAAGAACTAACCAATTCAATTATTAATCTCTAACATTTTACTAACTAATTTGATTTGCTGGAGTGTAACGTTACGTAACAGATTTTCAGATTTTCTAACTTTCTAACAGTTTTAATGTTGTTACTGTTGTTACTAACTTTCAATTCAGACCAACTTCACTTTTTTTTTAACATGGCATAACTCATCTTTCTAACTAACATGGAATAGAAAGAATTAACAATATCAGTTTTTTCAAACTAACTAAATCTGCAAACTTTTCGCGCCCTCTCTGCAACTTCACTACATCACCATTGTGGGTTTCTAGTGGCCATATCTAGCATCATACATGCTTAATTTGGTTTTCTAGTCAATCTAGGGTTTACTCTTTTTGGTCAGATTGGAGCTGTTTGGCGGTGTATCTGTAAAAACGACGGTAATATATGAAAAATAGAGAACTAGACGAAGCTCTGGGTGTGACAAGTTTGGATTCCGGGCTTTTGGCCGCCGTAACGCGTGCCGACGCTTCACATGAACAAAGTATACACCTCCCTGTAGGCCCGTATACCCCTTTTTTGGACATGGTGAAAGTCTAGTGCAACAAAAATAATTTCTGGACCCTGTTTGCAAAGCCCAAGCATTTCTGGAGTGTGTCTAAACCTCTTGCTAGTCCACACTCTCATGCTATCCGTGCACCCCCTGACTTCTCCATTACATTTTATATTCCTTTTTAGTTTCAATTTCATTTTTGGCAATACAAAACAGTAAGAAATATTATATATTAATTGATTTAGGTTTTTTTTAGAACTTAATTGAGTGTCTTTTCCATCATTTCCTTCTTTTCCTTATGATTTTTTTTCACAAATTTTCATGCTTTTGGTGCAATTCCTTGATACAAATCTTTTTCACAAGAGGTAAAATTGTCATTTTGATTAAAAGTCAACAAAATCAGGAGTTGATCAAATGGACTTTTGGTCAATCATCAATTCAAACATCCTCATTTCATATTTCATGGCTAATTTCATCATTGAATCAAGAGAATTGAATAAATTAGGGTTTACTTGTTCATGAAGTTATTTGAATCTTTGAAATTTTCTAAGTACCCATAGTATACAACTTTAGCCAATCACAACTTGAATTTGGTTAATCTGATTGAAGCAAATGGTACATATTCAGAAAGCTTGTGAAAAATTCTTCAACTTTGTAAATGAGTTTGGAAAGCCTAATTGTGAACCATTTAAGAGAAAAATGGCTTGGAAGTTTCATGTGCAAGGCATGAATTTTGCTAGGCAGACTTGTTTGCTACGTGCGTAATTTTGTCAAACACCTTGTGTACCATTTTCATGGCTTAATTTCTTTTGATTCAAGACCCGACTGAAAAAAGGAAAAGGAGCATTATGTTGTTTATTATGAGGGCTTTCTATTGAGCTTGGAATCACTCAAAATATCCAAGAAATGATTGAGTTATGGATTCATGAAACTGCTTGCTCAAAACTGACTTCATGTACACCATGCAAGCCAGGCACGCGCGTAAGGCACGGGCCTTCAAATAACATTTTTTTCAAACTTTAAACCATGATTTCTTTGTCATCCAGGCATCAATTTTCAAAATTTAAAACACTATGACCAAGTTCATTGAGACAGCTTTCCATAGGCCCTTCAAGCACAAAGTTTGCACGAGCCAATCGAGAGAAATTTGAGAGGAAAGTAAGCTGATCAGGATACTTGGTGTCTAGTCAGTGTGAAGGTTTGTTGAACATGTGGTACCATTTAATTTTGCAGCCAATTTCGATACCATACACTACCATATTTGTCTATTTTCTAAAATAAGGCAAACAAATCCACCTCATGCCATGCATGCATCCCTCGTCCTTTCTTTTCCAGAATTGGCAACTTCTTCCATTTTCAAATGTGTTATCCCATGTGCAAGTTCTCCACCTCATCATGTCACACAGATAGAACTTGTTTACACTCCTTTTCTCTGATCAAAACGCATGCAACATGGCTGAATCATAAGGTAAAACACAGACTGCAAGAATATGATTTCCCATTTGACAGCTTTTCCCTCATAACCCTCTAACGATCTCCATGTACTATTTACTGGTTTACCCTCACTCTTACAAGTCTATATAAGAGAACCTCACTCTCATTTGAAAGGGGGAAGCTCTGTTCATGGAAATCACTCTCTTACAAACTTCATTCTATCTTCCACAAGTCAGATTTTCTGCTTTACTTTTCTTCTCAAGTTTCTTCGTGAAAGATCATTTCCTCTTGCTTCATTCATCATTTTAAAGGACAAAGGTGGAAGATCCAGTGGATTTCTCACAAATTCAGAGGCAACAGTTGAGTTTATTTCTCAACTCAAGAGGTATTTTCAGATCTCGAATTTTTTTATTATAGCTTATTCATGCGATTCTAAGCTCTTGATCATGTTCATATGTGTTTAGATATCGATTCTAATACATGAGTTTATTCAAATTTGAAGCATGTTGCGATTTGAAAACTTCTGAAAATCGATGACAAATTGGTTTTTTGTGTTTTCGTTCCTTGATTTCTATCTCTATAGTTGATTTTTTGAGATTCCACGACTTGCATGATGTATGTGATGGATCTGACTTTGATTTAGGCTTTGAATCACTAATTTAGGTTGAGAAACGAGGTAGAAATCGTGATCTGAACATGAGGTCTTGAAGAGGGAAAATGCGCGTGTTAGGTTTTGTTACAAGGTTGAAGACGATTGCCTGGATGGATCTGATTCGTCCATTTGAATTTTAATGCAATTTCATTTTATTTCATTTAATTGATTTCTTTGATTTTATTTCTTGATCAAAACACTTTCAAAAATTATGAAAAAGTACCATAGGTAGATTTTAATTTCTAGTATTGCATTTTATTTTTTATGGAATTTTTAAAAATAGTTTGATTATTGAGAAAAATTCGTGAATTAATTAGGTTTAATTAATTGTTTTATTGTGTAATATTTTTGTTAATTTTTGTGTCTGACTGTTCCTTCACACAAAAATTATACCAAAAATATTTTAGGCACTTCAATTAGTCTATTTTGAGTTTCTGAATTTTATTCTATAATTTCACTTTTTTGGTTAATGAAAAAATTTATGACATTTAATTTCTTTTTATCCATTTTCACAATTAGTTTAATCATTTTCCTTAGTACAAAAAAATTCACAAAAAATATTTTGAGTCATTTTATTGACATATATGTGATTTCTTAATTTTATTTCACATTTTTAATATTTTTGGTTGATTAAAATAAATGTAGAAGTAAACTAGGTTTTTTAAGGATGGCCATGTTTTGATTTGATATCCTATTTTCTTTCAATTCTAAAAATCAAGAAAAATATCCTCTTACTTTTATATGTCATTTTATAGTTTTGTGAATTTTATTTCAATTTCATTTTATGTTCTTGACCTCTTTTTAAAATTGAATATTAATTGTGTGATTATGTTGACTTTTGCTTACTTAGGTTACAAGTTAGGATTCATTGACCAATCTCCCTTGACTTCTAAGTCAATTTCTGTTTAGGTTAGGATAGTATTATAACTTAGGGCCTTATAATTAATTTTTCTTAATTTTAGGATTTGATTTAATATGTTTTCCCCAATTAATCAAGCTAGGGTTTCTAATTAGATGCTTATCTAGGCTAGACTAACTTGTATGATTAAGCTTTCAACTTGAACCTTGCTATTTTTGTATTGATCTTGATGTTCCTGACCTATTGATGTCTTGGGAACCTTGAAATATTTTTGTCTTATTTTTACAAGTCTTGTTTCTATTTTTGACTCAATCATCTTTCTCATGTATGCTTTTATGTTTTTTTTAATTAGAGGTAGAGAGAATGCACTTGTGCAACCCATGATGGATCAAATATTCTTCTTTTTTTTATCATCCTCACTACTGTTTTAGAGGCTTATGTTCATCAAAGAACCATTCAAGATCTCATAACTTGTTTATTTTTTTGTTTGATACTTATTTGTGACCATGGTTTAAGAGGTAGCTTTTGTGCACCACTTTTTGTGTATCATTTGGATCCATTTTGATTTGAATATTTTGTGATTCTGACTCTTTAAGGTTTGATTATTATAATACAAAGCTCCTTTTATCCTTGATTGACATTTCATTGCTCATTCAACATGGTGACAAGATAGGAGCCACATTTCATTAGTTTTTGACCTAATTTATGTTTGTTTGCTTGGAAGGAATTTAAGTCCCACATTTCTTAATGTTTAAATTTTTATTTTACTTCTCTTCTCATCTCCAATCTCTATGCTCCTATGACCAACTTGGTTGTTATTCACTTGCTAATTCATCATGGTGACACAATGGGGGCTATACTTACCTCTTGCTTATGGTTTTGAATTTTAGTTGTTGATGTTTGTTTCTATGATTGTGAAACTTGTCCCAACTTTTTACCTTGATTTTGGTTGTTGCCCATAAAATCCAAGGACATTGAGCTTAAATTACTTTGATCATTTTGCTTATATAGCTTAAAGGACTACATTTATTCAATGTCATGACACTTAAGTGTGTTACCTTGTTAACATTTCTTAAGCTTTTAGATGCATGCTTAGTATCTTATGAGGGTTTTATCATCACCCAAGGACAAATAAGATGCTTTATTACTTTCATTTTGTCTTTATCAACTTCATTTGTTCTAAGATAAAATGCCTTTACTTTCCTTTTAGATGATTTTGCCCATCAATTAGGTGACTTTGTTCATGTGAGAAGTCTTAACTTCTACTTGGTTACTCTTGAGTCTCATCTTGAGATAACTTATTATATAAGTCACACATTCCATGATTCTAAAATCATGCACTCTTTGTTAAAAATCTATACTTTATCAATGTAAACTTGTTTTGTTTGTTTCTTTTCAACACTTCCCTTTTATGTGATGCATGTGTGACTTTTCTTACGTGGTTTATAATATTTGAATGTGATATCTATATATTGGTTTTCTACTAACTTTTATGATAGGATACTCCCCTAACCATGTTCATCCTTCATTTACTCTCTCCTCCTATCTCTTTCACTCTTATAGTTAGTTTAGGGTTGATTTTGGGCCTAGAGTTATGATTATACCTAAGATTATTCTAGTAGGTTTTTGTTGGGAATTCCATAGTTTCTTAGGGAACACTAACCTTTTGTATTTACTTATTATCTCATCATCCCATGACTTGTCTTGCCTTTATCATTTAGTCATTTACCTATGCACACTTCACTACACCATTTCGCCGGATACTAGTTCATTTGCTAGGGAAGTTGTACTACACTTTAAAATGTTTAACTGAGTGCTTTCTTAACCATTATAAATGATAAATTAATAGCATGTTTATATTCACATTTTATCCTACCTTGTTAATACTAATCATTTTTGTTGAGTTGTGCGAGGTATGTCATGGACTTTCCTTACTTTATGTTCCACTTTATTTGTGGGATACAATTGTGCGTTTAAGGCGATATATCTGGTTTCTCATATCTATGAGATATACATATATATTTTCACTATTGCATGCTTTGTCTGTTTGTATTACCTTGCAAAATATTTGTATGGTCGTGCCCGCTACACACCATTTGTGATTTATTTTCACATTGAGACTTTGATGTTTATATTTGATGATACGGCTTCTGACTTGTTTCTTTGATTGATGCTAGCTCGTTTGAAGATATCTAGGTTTCATTACTATTTAGTTTCTTATTTGCAGATTATATCCGTTTGGTACTTTCTTATTTGATTTACCCTTTTCCCGCATTTTACTGCTTACTTAGGGTTGGGAGTCTGTGCCACTTGGGAGGCAATTCTGGAAATCGTCACTAGGAGGCCATGTTTTTGTTTGTTTAATAATTGTGCCTGCATTATATTATAGATGATAAGCCCTCAAAAAGAGGCCAACAAAGAGGGTTCGTAATCAATCCCCACACATTCTAGCCCGTGTCTTTCCTATGCTCACTTTCTACAAGTAGATGTTTTGAACACGTGCTCAAGATCTGAATGAATTTAAGCCTTCAAAGGCAAGTGAAAAGGGTTCTTACAATCATATCCCCATGCTTTCTTTAGCTCATGTTGACCAACGTTGATGCTTAGTGTACGCATACACTATGTCTTTTCCCCCAGATCTTTCTTGCCTTGGTAATTGATATGACCCCTTATATTCCCATAATCTTATGGATTGGTTGACTCGAGTGATTCGCTCCCCTTGTCTATGGCTTGATCCCTGGTCTGATGCTTGGTTTCTTGTCTATGGAGGGACCTCCCCTTTTACTACTTGTCTTGCGCCGTATAGGTGTTTGATATTTGAGTGATGCTCGAGCTTTTAATCGCCACAAATGTTTTTATCATTTGTATTCCTGACTTTTGTCACATGTTCTGTGACATTTTATTTGCCATGCTCCCTTAGGATTGCTCGTCAAGGCTAGTTGTCGAGCTAGACATTAGGATAGGTACCCATGCATTCTAAAATAGGGTAGAGATTCCCCTTTCAAAACTCAACCATAGGGTCATCTTTGTATGATTACACTAGGGCTAGAGATTAGGATATTCTCCTTTAGTTATTTTCTTTTCTTTGCATATTGCATCTTAAAACAAAAAAAAATCTCTTTTTCTTGGCAAATCATAAAATATCTTTAATGAACTTAAATCCTTCTTCAAGGTAAAAAAATACAAACCAATCTCAATTTCTTGCGTGCCTTTTGGCTCTGTTTTAAACTTTGATAAGTTGACATCTTACCGTCCTTACCATGATATTTCACTATCTTTTTTTCGATGCTTTGTTATCACATATGTTTGTTATCCTACATTGATTTTCAATATCATTGTTAGGTGTGATGTTTTATCATTTAAATTCTAATGATTTTGCCATTTTTTTCCATCATATTTCACTATCTTTTTGCCGATGTTTCACCATCGCACATGTTTGTTATCCTACTTTGATTTTCAGTATCATTGTTAGGTGTGATGTTTTATCATCTAAGTTTTGATGTATTGACATCTTTTCCATGATATTTTACTATCTTTTTGTCGATGCTTCGTTATCACATATGTTTGTTATCCTACTTTGATTTTTTATCAACTTATCCGACATTTTTCTATCATGCTAATGTGTTATCATCTTATATGAGTTTGTGTTTCCATGTGATGTCTTGTCGTCCTTGTTTTGATGTTTTATCATCGTTGCTGATGTTTTGTCATTTTATCTGATGTTTTGCCATCTTGTGTATTGCCTTTTTTCTTTTTAACTAAAAAACACAAACCAACTAAAACATGTGAGCTGAACTACGGCTGCTCTAATTCCTTAACTGGGATACGTAGGCATTGGGGTAGGGCCCGAAGGAGCACAACTTTTGTTTTCCCTACATTATTTTCTCTTTTCTTTTGCATGCATTCCCTTTTCAGCTTTAAGCTTTAGACATAGTTTTTTACACACCTTTAGATTATAACAAACATGAGTAGATACCATAGAGTACTACGAGCATGTAGGGTGTTAATACCTTCCCCTCGCGTAACAGACTCCCTTACCCGATCTCTATGATCACAAGACCTTGATTTCATCCCTTCAGGTTTTTTTAATGTTTACCTTTCCCTTTCGGAGGGATAAAAGACATTCGGTGGTGACTTCATTGATTTCATTATCGGATGACTGTTCGGCTGATTGTTTCACTCGACACAAGTATTCATCACCTAATTCCCCAATAGAGTAAACTTGGGGCCCTTGAGGAGTTCTATATGGTTTAGTGCATAACCTCCACAGATGATTGTCACCTAATCTCCAACATATAAGTAATATTGGGGCAGTCTAAGAGGTCCATGTCCATCTCCTAATCCCGAAGCAGTTCAAGGTGTATTTCCCCAGCATGAAGCAGACTCGAGGCATTTGAAGAGATCCAAATGATATTCAGTGTGCAATTACTCATCATGTGCGTATCCATTCTACCATCCCTAGGCAATTCAGGATGTAGGGAAGTCAAGAAAGATCACTTCCTTCCCAATGAAGCTATAATTCAATCCCCAATAATGAGCTAAATATATTTGGTACCACAAGCTTTTCAAGCACCAATCTGTATTGGTATCTCAAGACAGCAAGCAACGGTTCCCAATAAGCCTATTCTTATCCCCAAAGTGTTTATCTCTTTGCACTTTTCATATAGTAATCATCGCTGCATCATATTGCATCCTTAAAACGCGTAGCATATCCATTGAAATGGATCATTACGCCACAAAAATTCAAACATGCATACGAAGCATAAGCCAGATTTGGTACCTTGCATGAAAGACCAATAATCATTTCTGGAAGTTCATTAAACATGATTAGAAGTAAAACCGCACAGAAATTTTTTGTTTAGAGGCCAAATCAAGGATTTTAAATTCTGAATTTAGAGAAAACTTCAGTTTCAAGGTACCATCTTTTAATCAATGGTGTGCACGATTTAGGGAACCTTAAAAACTTGATTCTTGATGCCTTGGAAAAATTAGATCACAAACTTTACAATATGCAAAGAATGGAATCAAATGGATGCTTGAGATGAAAGTTGTGATGAGTCAAAGTTGAGAAAAAGATGCTAACTTTTTGTACTTAGAAAAATTCTAAGTTTTTTCTTCAAAATGACCTATAATGTCTTGCAACGAAACATGGCCTTCCATTTAAAATTTTCTATTGACCAAAAAATATGGCATGGAGTAGATATCTTGAATGACATTTTGAGACTTGAACCATTTAAAAACTCAAAATATTGAGAAAGTTATGACTTGGTGAATTTGGTGAAAATTCATGAGATGACGTTTGCATCCTTAGGGCATCCTCCATCCATTTAAAATCTTAGCACATAAAATAAGAGTTTAAGTTCACATATTTAAGATCATTGTGGAAAGAGAGTGGGCTTAAGGAGATAAAAATTGACCAAATTATGATCTTTTGAAGTCACATAAGGGATTTTGATGGTCTATCTAGAGGACTTGTAATCTTTCTTCATCATTAGGTATCCTCCATACAAACTTTTCTTGAAAATTTTGAAGTGATTTATTGATAACCCTTTTAAGAGAAGCATGTTTTTAGAATCACTCAAAAATACCAAAATATGAGGAAGATATAGCCTTTAGAAGTTCAAAACCCGAGCTCCTAGATCAACAAAATGCCTTGGAAAACCTTTTCAATTTTAACAAACCTTATTGCAAAAATACTTTTGTCATGTAAATAGAAGTTGTTAAGGATGATAATGAGAAACCATGGAAACCATAACCACTTCCAAATATTGATAATTGAGGGATATATGCACTTGTGATCAAGAAATCAAAGACTTGTCCAATTAGGTCAAACTTCTCCAATCAACCCTTGCATCTTTGGACTATCTTTTACAACTTGAGGCATGATGGATCATAATAGACTTTGTCATGATATTACTTTAAAACATCTTCAATGATGAAGCTTGGATCACCATGAAGCTTTGTTGAAGAAGGCACGGAAATAAACTCATGAATCTGTAGATCAACTTGATGGAATGTGTTGTGATTTCACCTATAATATCAACAACTATGGCAAACATTCATTGTATTTATTAGTTAAAATTTAATCTATACAAAATATAGATGATCACAAAATACAAGTCAAGGTGCTTGGTGATTCCCCATGAGCAAAGCTAAAGATAAGGAGAAGAACCAAACTCTAGTGTGATCTTGTTGTAATTTAGTTGATATGATATGGTAGAGGAATCTTAGAGGCAAACATTCGGGTATAAAACTTCCCAAAAACCTTTTCCATATGAGTTGCCATGAATTTTCATACAAGCTTTCCAATAATTATAATTTTCTCCCATGAAAATTGGGGCTCTTTTGTAATCCCCTTTAGGTTCACAAGCCATTTTCTAAAGAGTGTTTGTTGTACCCCAAAATTTGCCCTCCTATATTCTTCAAAATTTGCCAAGATCATGCTTCAAAATCTCCCAAGGGTTGCACAGTTCAATGGCTTCCTAACAGTCAAAAACTAGGGTTTTGGTTCTGACAAACAAATTGAAGTTTCCAAGGGTCTAAACAAGTCCCACATGCCTACAAACATGGTCAAGCATCCACATGCCAAGTTTCAAGACTTACAGCACAAAATTGCAAAGTCAAAAACCCTAATTGCTCAGCAGTCAACTGCAGGGGCAAAATGGTCATTTGACAGTCAAAAGTTCAAATTTTTGGTCAACATCTTATTTTGAAGCCACAAACATCACTTGATCAATTCTTGATCATGATTCTCAAGGCATGGCTCAAAAAGTCTCAAGATGCAAAAGTTTCCATATTTGGACAGTTGAAAAAGTCAACTGTAACTTGACCAAGGCATAACTTCCACATGGTTTATCAGAAAAACTCCATCCAAAGCTCATTTTGAATAGAATGACATTTCCTACAACTCCTCTTCACACTTCAAGTCCAAGAAATGCTCTCACAAAAAGTTATCAATCTCAACATTATAGGTCATTTTCAAAAGTCAACAAAAAGGCACTTTAAGTCAAAGACCATAACTTGAGATTGGTAAATGAAAATGACATGGGACCAAAGGAATTGGTTAGAGGACTTCAAGACCTTTCCAAAATGTCCAAGAACATGATCAAAGCTTAAAAATTGAGCAAGATATGCCTTGTGGAAGGTGGGAAATTTTTGGGAATTTTGAAAAGTCAACTTTGCTTCAAATGCCTCAAAATTGCTAATGGGCCACATTTTCTTCCAAGAATCATTATCCAAAAGTTATGCACGACCCATTGACCCAAAGGGGAGTTATTTCATCATTTTTTTATTATTTATTTGAATTTTTATCACCATTAATTCATTTAATTAAATAAAATATGATAAAAATACTCTAGCATGCATTTTAAATATTTTTATGCAGCTAATAGGTCTATCATAACTCCAAGATTTCGTGCACACTCAATATGGAAAGATTTGGCCATGATTGGTATCAAAAGGGCATGAAAAATATTGAAAAAGATTCATTGAAAATCAAATATTTGATTCATGAATGCAAAGGCTTTTTGGCTTGAATTCTTACCCTAATTCATTCCTCATATAAACACAAACACAAACCTAAGCACAAAGACCTGAAAGCTGCGCCTCAAACAAAATACAAATTTTGCATTTTTGTCAAAAAAGTTCAACACTGAAAACGCACTTAGAGTTCGTTTCAAGGCAAGAGAACAATTCCATTACCTTCCTGAGACATCAAGGAAGCTTCCTGAATCAAAATCACAGCTTCTAACCTCAAGAATCGGTAGAACGAAGCCGTCATGTTCTTGATATTTTCTCATAATTGTGTTTTAATATATATGCCATATTCATGCATTCTAATGCTTGTTTTACACTAATATGGACTCACTGAAACTGATGGTATCATTGAATTGGACTAATATTGCTTGTATAGAGAATTGCCATGACTGTTTTTTAGGGTTTCAGGAACCATAAATTGGGGCTTCACGCTTGAGGAAAAATTGGCCAACCTAAATGGCACCATTGCAATCAGAAGCTCATGACGAACAGAACCATACCATCGCGCCTTTTTTATGTTGATTATACAGCTATTCGCTATTTTCATGTTTTAAGCTTGTGGGGGTTTAAAACCCCCGCTATTTAAATGCTTTTTTGTTTCAGAACAATGAAGAAGATGATGCGTGGAAGACTGTGGTTGGCTGATTCAAAGCTTGGCGCGCGTTTTTCTGCTTCAGACCACTTGCACTTACTTTTTATTATAATAATTGTGTTTCGTTATAATAACAAAGAAGATCAACAGCACAATTGGCAGGGCGTTAGCATGGTAAACATTGGGACCTGGGTTCGATTCCCAGGTCCCCCATATTCCTCTATATTTTTCATGTTTACGTGTTCAGGTGATCACCACGCATAAGGGAGCACCATAGGCCTCAATGTTTGTGCCTGCCACGCGCCAGGGAGATTCATCTAATGGTCATATCACATAGTCCACCATGCACCCTCAGTCAACCATGTGCATACAAGCCAGAAAAGTCAACGTGGCCAAGCCTCTATTGGGCCTAATCACTGCTGATCATACCTCCAAAACTGGGTCTACCACCCCTCTTGTTTGCATCTCTATCCCTTTTCTTTTCTTTTTTTTATTTATTTGTTTCAATTTAATTGTTTTATTTTAATTCCTTAAATTAATTTTAAATAATATAAAAATACAAAAAAAATCAGAAAAGTCAAAATAAATATATTTTATTATTTTCATTAATATTTCATTTTGTAAATAAATTTTGTTAACTAATTTAGTTTTAATTCTAGGTTTAATTCAATATTTTTTTAATAAACTAAAAATAAAGAGATTAGGGTTTTGATGCTTTTATTCTTTTTTCTTTTCTTTTTTACCATTATTAAATATTAATTATTTTTATAAATAAATATGCTATGTAAATAATTAATGTAAATTAGGTCAAACTTAAACTTATTTCTTTAATAATTAAAAAATACGTAGAACTAGGTTTTTAATTCCATTAATTTTCTTAATTTCATAAAGTACAAAAAATATCAAAATATAAGTCTTTTTCCTTTATTTAATTTAATTACTTTCATAATTTCAATTTAATTTCTTTAAAAGGGTCCAACGCCCTCGCTTTCGATTATAATTTCGTTTCGCGCGCTTATTTGATTTCCTTTTTTAAATTTCATGTAATTGCTAAAGCCTTGTAATAGATTAATTAGGACATTTATCTTTCCGCATTTTATTTTATTCAAATCGGGTCTTGGATTAATTTGGCGATGTAGACCCGCGCCTTTGTAATAGCGTAGGACTTTTATCTTCCCGCACCTTTTTAATTGTTAATAACTTGCATGAAAGAATGAATGTCAAAAATAAAAAACAAAGCGTAGATCACCAATGCATGAACAAGACAAACATAATTGAAAATGACACACAAATCACACACCACTCCTAGGGTACGCCTCACTGTTGCCTTGCCCCTCGAAAGGTGGTCATCGAGTATAGGACGTTTTAGTAAGTCCTTATGTCCATGAACATGGAATTAGGGTAGCTTCTAAGGTGTCCTACTATTGCTCTGGTGATCACACTGTTTCCTTGCCCCTCGAAACGTGGTCGTCGAGTATAAGATGTCTTAGTGAGTCCTTATGTTCCATTGATCTAGTTGCCTCGAACGGTTGCCTCAGAACAAGTTGCCTCGAAACAAGTTGCCTCGGAATAGTTGCCTTGGAATAAAAAGATCAATGGCATAAGGGTAGCTTCTAAGGTATCTTACTATCGCTCAGTGACCACACTGTCCCTAACCCTCGAATTGACTCGAACACCTCCAACGGTGGTGCTACCTACCTCTCAATGGTGGGATGGCACTACCTCAACGACATTTACACAGACTAATTCCTTAGGGTAGGTAGATGACTCGTAGATACTTGCTCTAATTCAAAACAAATCAAAAACTTCTTTTCACACCGACACTTTGCAAAAAGCTTTCAAAAACAACTTTTCAAACACTCTTGAGGACTGATACAAGAGTCGAACTGAAATTTTCAAAGAAACTTTTTCAAACCCACTCACCTTGAAAAGCAAACAAACAATTTTGAAAACACAAATGAGCAAGTATCTAAGAGCCCATGGATAACCATGGATAGAAAGGGTGCTAACACCTTCCCTTTCTATAAATCTACCTCCCGAACCGAGAGCAATCTCAATAAGGAATTTTTCTGTGCTTTTGTCCTTTCCATTTGGAGAAAATAAAAGACGGTGGCGACTCTTGCTTCCGCGACATTTTGCGAACCAGCATTAAACAGTCAGTTCCAGATCCACCGATCACAATGTCGAAGCCGGAATGAAACAGGCTCTTGATGCCACTTGTTAGAAGAATACAATGTATCTAGAGGGGGGCTAAATGGACACCCCTTTAAAAAATTCCAGAAAAATATGGTTTTAAAAAATTTGTTTTATCAAAGAGATTAGCATAAGCTTTTTCAAATGTCGTCTTTACGAACGTTATTGGAAGCTCAGATATCCAAATGCAAAAACAAATTCAATATGGAATAATAATAACAAATGGAATTAATATGCTTGAATCACTTTACATATTATTTAACATTTATTGCAAGTTACTAGTAAAGCTATTTCCAATGGCAATATTAAAAAGAACTAACTAAATCAGTTTATCAAACAGTTGGCGTGCAAGTGAATTTTCATAATTTTTCTTTAAGTTGTGTTGATACACAAAACCATTTATAATCAAAAGTGATTAAAAGTTATATGAACACTTGCTTTAGAATTAAAAATAGTCCAGAAAATTTCTTACAATTCAATCGATAACGCAATGCTATTTGACAAATTAATTGATAAATATCAAAGCCAGTAAAAGCGAAAATAAAAGAGACACGAGGAATTTGTTTTCACAATTCCCCACTTTTGTCCTCACATGTGGGTACGTCTGTACCTAATTCCAATGGAAATAGGAAAATTCTTACTATGCAAAAAAATTGATACAAGAGAAGTGTTCAAGAGCAACTCCATAAACTCTAATGCTTGTTGTTGATTCAACCCCTTCTCTTCTTTTGATCTTGAGAAAGACTAAGACATAATAGATGCAAATTGAATATTTGGATCTTGCTACTCCTTTGCGTAATTAATCTACAAATCTTTTGGGCACCGTCTATTTCAACTATTTCAACATAAGACTTCAATAGTAATCCTCCATTATCTCGTACTTCCTTTGTGTTCTTTATCACCAAAGGATCCCTTGCGTTCTTTATCTCCAAAGGACTTCACTTTTCCACAATTACCTCTTGAACATCTTGCATGAAAACCCCCAAATCAACCAATGATCTTCGAGGACAAACTCATAGTTTTCTAGATGAAGACCCTACAAAACTCAACCCAATACCAAATTAGACGTTATCAAACCTCGTCTAGATGACACCCCAACGGAACATCGTCATAATGTAATGTAAGTGTGTATGCATAGGTTAGAGGTTAAAGGTAAAGAGAAATTGTAGGCTAATTTTATGGTATCACCAAGTTATGTATGATGCATGAATAAGTATTTATAGTTTTGGAACTTTTAGGGAAAAAAGAAAAAATTCAGAATTAAAAAGTTTTGAAAAAAATTGACCAAACAATAAGTATGTGTCAAATTATATATCGTATGTGTAGACACATACGTAATTTTTAAGCTATATGTGTCGGCCTGTATAGGCTATGTGTCGACCGAACCAAGTCAGAGGCTATTGGGTTTAAAACGATAGTAAATGTGTCGACCTGAAAAATGGATGTGTCGACACATAAAATAAGAATTTCTGCAATTTCGGAAATGCTTTAGTATATGTCGACCTGAGCCTTCTAGAGGCTACATGCTTCAAAAATGAGTTGCATGTGTCGACCTAAAAAATGGATGTGTCGACACATGCAATAAACAATTATGCAGAAACTTGTTATTAATGACTTGGATCAATTTCAAAATGATTTTTAATGATTCCTAAGACCCCTAATGTAGAGGAGTGCCACAAGACATAAGGATACCATCCTATTTACAGAAGTGATAGCTTTTCCTAATTTTGAAATCATGCAAAACATTTGATGACAAAGTTGTACTCACAGAATAGACATCCCAAGTTAAAAAGTTCGGGTTAAAAATATTTTTTTCAGAGTTTCAAAATCAAAGTTTATTTTGATGGAGAAAGAAAATTTAGCATTAAATATTTAATGCTTATTGATTTAGAAGTTACACGAGTATACTTACAATTCCCAACACAATCAAGTGGACTATTGAATTACATCAAATATACAAACTAATCACGTTGTGAAATTGTTCAATATACATGAGAAATGTTATTGTTCAATTTCAATACACACAAGATTCTACAATCAAAGTCTTCAGGTTTAATTGACACTAAGACAATGTTGAATTTCCAATTCTAATAAAACCTACACTTACTCATTTAATCATTACCGACAACAAGATAAATCTTATCAACATGTGATTCTAGAAAGCAATAAAAATAACCTAATCATGCGATCAAATACGAAATAAAATGAGAGAGAGAGAAGAGAGAGTACACCTGAATTTATAGTGGTTTTGCATGATCTTTCTCGCTTTGTACATAATCAACTCTTCAATGGTTTCCCATTGGAAATTCATTGGTTTTTCTAGTATGATTTGTAACAATATTACACGAGTTTGTACAATCACTAGTCCAAAAATAAAAATGTTGAAATGTAAATATATTTTTTCTAGATCTTTAATTTTTACACAGCTCCACGAGCTGAACTCTATGTGAAATAATTACTCGATATCACTTCTTGAATCTTCCATCCCAACAACCTGCTCCTAAGTCTATGTCTACGGGAATTTCCACATAATTTTGCAGGTATCTCGAGTGTTGGTATATCTGAAGATTAAGAATAACGCCTAATGTAACACCGCATTTTTAATTATTCATTTTTATCATTTTATTTGTGAGTTACGTGTGATTTTGTGTGTTTTGAATTATTTATGGGTTGGTTCAATTAAAATAATTAAGTGGTGTATAAATTAGTTGGAATTATTTAGAGTTATTTTAGTGATTAATTAATATGAGTAATTATTTAATTAAATGAATATATGTTAGAATAATAAAATAATAACAATGAGTAGGGAAATTAAGGGTGAATTGGCCAATTATGAGGATAGGTTGGGGGTAGAAGAGAGTAAACAAAATTAGGAGTAATATAATTACTAGAAAAAGGAGAGAAGTGGAGAGAGTGTCAGTTTTGTACAGTACATGAAAACTCTGAAGAGAGAAAAGAAGGGCTAGGACAAGAGGAAGGAGAATAAGGGCTTAGGAGAAAAAGTTCAAGGATCTTCATCTTTGCTAGAATAATCAGGTAAATGGGAGGGGGGGAGATTATTCATCTATGGGTGATATATCTGTTTACCGTTGGTTTTGGTAAACAACCGCTGATCTCCAAAAAGGTAAGTTCTTTTTGGTTTACTTACATGATCGATCAGATTAATCCCAGGACATATGCTAATTTTTATGTAAAATGGATAAGCAGGAAGAACGCACGTTCGACCCAGAGAAAGGATGTTTAAGATTTTGGAAAAGTAAGCAGAAGTATAGAAATGCAAGTAAAAGAAGTAAAAAAGATAACTTTGCAGGATAATAGTAAAGTAATGTAAAGAACTTTCATTAAGGAAAAAAGGTGTTTCCAACGTACATTTCTCAGTCGTTATCCTTTCTCACGCAGCAGTTACTTGGATAATGTTTGAGTTACTTAGTACAATAGGTTGAACACACTTAAAAATTACACAAGTTTCTTAATTTATACTAAAAATAAGTAATCGTCGAGGGAACATTCTGCGCTAGGATGAAGAGAAGTGTCTTCTGCATGTCCCTCGACCTATGGTTTTCAGCCACGTTGCCTCTTCTTAAACGCTGGCGAAACTGCCTTTCCCTCCAATAATTCAAAATTCAAATATTCCTCGTATCATGTGTCAAAGCGAGGATACTTTCTCTTAGTCGAGTGACATAAGTCTTCTTCAGTCGAACGAACCTGAAGATGAGCCCTTGGTCGAAGATTCAAATATAACTTAGATCTTTTCCCTAAGTTATTTCATATGTCAAATCATTCTTCTTGGCTTGGTTCATTCCAGTTATTTGGTCTAAAAGACCAAATATAGTAAGTGTCGAATTTGGGAGCCAACAAATTGCCCCCCAAGAATGTCTATTTCGACGCTCAAAGAAATAGCCACTCTTTGAACTTCCCATTCGACACCTGTCTTCCCAGTTGTCCACAAGGTCTTGACGTGTGCTTTTCGCCTTCCAACAGCTGTCGCACTCGAGAAAACCATCATTACTCTTTCATCAAGATGTCTCTTCAAAATGCTGTTACCACGCTTGCCATGATGACCATATTCGTATAACCTAGGCAAGCATGTCAAAACATTTCCCAACTCCTGCACGGTAACCGTTTCACACTTCGCCATGTGTCCCACTACCTGTGAAACATTAAATGGCCTTGACGAGACATATCCCTCTTCTGAAGGCTATAAATACTTCTGAGCCTTTCTATTTGGAACTTTTACCATTTCCAGCATTTCCAAATTTCTTGCTTCCTCACAACATTGTACTGTCAACTTCGTTTTTCTCTCAAATCCTTAATAATAGCTTTCCTCTCCAATGCACCAAACAATCCTCAACCCAAAAACGCTGATGACGTCCAGAAACCACCAGAGGTCTTTTCCACTAACCCGCCTTCTTCCTCGATTGATAGGTATGTTGCTGAACCCATGACGAAAGAATGGCGAGAAGAATATGATTCTCAGCTCCTCATTCCCATTAGATACGGTGGAAACATGTATACTATGTCTGGTCCGTTATCTTCATGCATTGAAAATCCCTTGAAGAACCGCGCCTTCTTCCCTACTCACCCAAGGCTTAGACCCATAGGTTGTGCGAAGAAGCCTTGGGAGGACCCTGAAGACGCTACTCCGGCTAACCAGCAGCATCCTCAGACTACAGAGGATATCAACCTTCAGTTCATGAACAAAGGGAACCGAATCTTTCAATCAAGCTCTAACCTCTCCTCTGAGTATTCAGAATGGTTGAATAAAATGGAGAAGGCACAAGCTTCTGTCTGGAAGGAGATGGGCATTTATGACTTGGTGATATTGTCCAAGACAGGCTTGCCTTACTGCCCCCTTATACTGGTATCTTCATTGTATTTTTGGGATAGCGCACATTTCACTTTTCATCTACCTTGTGGGATGATGACCCCCACTTTATTCGACATAGCTGCAATCACTGGTCTTCGACCGACTGGTGACTATTTCGACCCTGAAGACTTGTCTGGGGATGCTATTGGATTTGCTTCTACAAAACCCACTTACACCACCTTTATTAACCACTTCCACGACAAAACCTCTAGTACTGTGTCGGAGGTGGAGCATATAGCCTTCTTGGCTATGTGGTTATCTCGATTTGTTTTTTTTACTAAGTCACTTCAGGTGACGAAAAAGATGCTGACGCTCGTGACGCAACTTCACCATAAATAACCCCTTTACCTGGTCGAATTGATTTTGGCCAACCTATATGAGTCCATCAGTAATGGTGTGACTCAACTTAAGGTTATAGGGGATAGGGGGAGCCTGCTGCTATATGGTCCTTTTTGGCTTCTCCAACTTTGGCTCAATGCCACCTTTGAATCTTTCCTTCCTCAGAAGAATAAGATTAACGAAGAGGCCCCTGAAATCCTGAACAGGAGGGTCGAAGGCACCAGGCTTGCATTTCTAACTCCCACTGATGAAGGCCAACAGTTTCAGAAGGCTTTCACAAGCTTCGTAATGATGTTTTCAGAGCGAAAATGCTTTGTTTCGACCATGGCTCCCTTTGCCAGTCGAAAACTTGGTCCAGAATGGTTCACCAGACCATATCCTTCGAATGAGGAGGATGATGTGACTGATGAGTTCGTGAGCATGTGGGAATTGTTTCTTCGCCCCAGGATCATGCCCTTGAGATTCAAGAGCTCAAAAAATAAATTGAGCTTAATTGCTTATCAACCAAATCTTGTCTCTCGACAATTTGGTATTGCTCAATCACTTCCCTCACCTATTTATCCTTGAGAGAAGCTGCTACTTTTTTACAATGCAAACTACTCAGAAGATTCCGCTACCAAGCATATTGGTAGGTACTCTGGTCGAACTATACTGACCCTATTCGACTTTAACCTTAATTTTCTGAGTTCCGTTACTTTTGAGGAGTGGTGGAAACAATATTATGACGAAGAGTTCTTCGATGAGAAGGACTTCGCCCACCACCTACGTGAGGCGTTTAAGCTGGTTCTCGACAGGGTCAAGAAAGGTATTATTCTTTTCCATCTCTTTTCCTTATATTTGTATTTCGACATTCGGTTAACTATAGCTATCTTGTCTTCTGTTTAGATATCAAGAGAACCAGCTCGAAGAATACTGCTGAGAGTACAAAAGGGGGAGATTCCACCGTCAACCCCTCTCCCAAGGTATTTACTTTTTTTCATACCCTTATTTTTTATCTGACATAGGTACTGATCCCTTCGACTTGGTTTTCTGGATATTTAGAAACCTACCCCCAAAAAACGGAAGGTTCAGGAGATCCAAATCTCTAGTGATGAAGAAGAGGAGTCTCCTCCTGTCCCTTTGCAGAGACGAAGATTGAAGAAACCAATTCCTGCCGTCGAACTCCGTCCCAAAATTAGGATTAAGACTACAACTGTGAGGCCTCCTCCTGTAGTCATCAATGAGCCTACTGAACAGGAGGTAATCGCTAGGTTAAACAATCCCAACAAAAGTGATAACTCCAGTCCTGGTGCTGAAATCCCAGTCCAGGTATTTACTTCGATTTCTCATTATTTATTCCTCCACTCCCTTTTGCTTTATGAGGATTCTGAAAGAAATGAACTCCTTTTATTTTCCAGGACACTGCTGGCACTTCCAAACAAATTCCTACTCCTGCCAAGGACTCTGTCACTTTCTTGAATAGTGAAGGGGACCCTACCTATAGGCCTTCTTCAGCGAAAGGCTCTTTCATGAGTTCAGCTGACGAAGTAAATCAGACTTTTGAACCTCAGCACGAAACCATAGAAGAAGCCGATGAAGAAGAAGTTGCAGGAAACCAAGAGGAGACTAGGGTTCCGTTGGTTGATGTGCAAGAGAATGAGGAGGAAGGTATCCCTGGCGTTAAAATTGAAACAGAGAGGGAGAATGTAGAGATCCCAGAGGCTGATGGTGAAGAAGGTTTTGCTGAAGGAAACCAAAATCCTCCAGGCACTGAAGCAATTCCGAATCAAGTGGCCAACGTGGTTGTTACTGCCAACGAAAGTATCCCTTCGACAGGATCCAGAACCAAGGAGGATTTGGCCTTGCTGAAACAACAAAATCCGTTAGATTATCTGACTGCAATTGTAGAAGGTCGAGAAAGTTCCTCTGATCACAGCGCCTCAACTGCATCTAGAATATCTACTTCGACTTCTCCTCTCGACGAGGCTCTTCAGAAAGTTAAAGCACACATCTTTAAAAGAGATTTGATGTTAACTTTAGAGGGGGAACCAACGGCTCCTTCCTTTCTGAAGACTATCCTGAGGGTTGTCGATCTCCTTGTTGCTCTTCCGGATGTGGCCAATGTAATCTTGGATTTACTCTCCATTATTGACCAGGCATCAGCAAATTATAACCGCCAGAGAACCCTCAATCGTGAGATTGAAGAAGCCAATGGACAAGTGGATGCTGCTTGGCATGCTGCTACTGAATTAGCTTCTAGGGTAAAGAATTTGTCGAAGGCCCAGGAGGCTAGACAAAAAGCGGTCGAGGAGATAAATCGAGATAATGCTCAACTAAGGGTGCAGATTGCAGAGTTGGAAGCTAAAATTACTGCCAACGACAAAAAGAAAGAGGAATTTCTTGTTGTGAACACTGAATCAGAGAGCCAAGAAGAATTGGCTAAAGGGTTAAGACATGCCGATCGAGCTCAATCTCTAGATGCTAAGCTCGAGACCCTTCATCAGTCGAAAGCTCTATGTGATCGATGGATAGAATTGCAAAGAATCAAGTATCTCCAGATTAAAGTTAATCTTCCCTTTTGAATCTTGTTTCTCTCATTTATGTAATCACTTTTTTGTAACGATTTCAGAGCCATTTTGGCACTTTTAATGAAATTTTTAAGTTTCCATTTTGGCATTCTCTATTAACAGTGACTATATATTATTTATTTTTACCTCTTGAAGCATAGGTCTATACGTTTTCAGGTATTTACCATTCACCTTCAAGAGTATTTAATCTTTGCTTAATTCTTCGATCTCATAAGCTCCACCCGAGAATGCTTGAACAATCCTAAAAGATCCTTCCCACTTAGGGGACCATTTTCCCAAATTTCTATCTCTTCGATCCATTGGGAGTATTACTTTCCAAACTAGATCTTCAGGCTGAAACGTCTTGGACTTCACCCTGAGATTGTAGGATTTCTCAACTTGCTTCTTCTGCAGTCTCAAAAGATCCAGAGCTTTCAACCTTTCTTCATCTAAGTCTACCAGTTCATCCAACATCATACTCCAATAGACTTCAGAAGGGATCTCATGATGTATTTGAATCCTTGTCGCCTGCAAGTGGATTTCCACTGGTAACACTGCATCATGACCATAGGTTAGGCGAAATGGTGTTGTTCCTGTGGCTTCTTTTGGACAAGTTTGACACGCCCACAGGACTTGATCTAGCGTCTTGTGCCAGTTTTTGGGTTTCTTTCCCACATGTTTCTTTATTAAACTGATCACTACTTTATTTGTTGCTTCGACCTGGCCATTAGCTTGCGCATAATAAGGCGTAGACGTTAACAGTTTAAACCCCATTTCTGCAACAAAGTCTTGCATATTTTGACCAGTAAAGACTAACCCTTGGTCTATAGTTATTGTTTCAGGGATTCCAAATCTATATATGATGTACCTTTGAATGAATTCAATGACATTCTCCTGGTCTACATTGACTAAAGGAATCACTTCAATCCACTTAGTAAAATAATCAATGCCCACCAATATATACTTCTGACCTTTGGAAGATGCTGGTCGAATTTCTCCAATGAGATCCAAAGCCCATCCTCTAAAAGGCCAAGGTTTCACAATCGAGTGAAGTTCATTTGCTGGCACATGTTGAATGCCTGTATGTTTTTGACATTCTTGGCATCCTTTTGTAAACTCAACACAATCCTTTAACATAGTGGGCCAATATAAGCCTTGTCGAAACAATAACCATTTCATCTTTTGGCCTACTTGGTGTGCTCCACATGCCCCAGTGTGTATGGTGGAAAGAGCTATATATGCTTCTGTTTCACTTAAGCATTTCAGAAGCACACCTTCCGGTGTTTTCTTAAATAGTTCATTTCCCATCAACACATAACTCAGTGCTCTGTACTTTATCTTTCGTTCTGTCGAAGCCGCTGGATTTTGTAAATAGTCCACTACAGGCTTTCTCCAATCTTGCTCTGTTAGATTGTCTATGAATGAAATTTCAAAATTTTCATGATCAGTGTATCCTAACGTTGTAGTCCTTAAATCCGATGGAGATAACTTAGTGGCAGTTACTCTCCCTCTAACTTCGATTGCTTGTTGTAGCCTATCTTTCGAAACTTTATACCCAGAAGCAATTTGTGTCAAGTCGTTGGCTGCTTGATTTTCAAATTTGGGTATGTGTCGAATGTTAACTGCCTCGAAGTTCTTCAACAACCGGCTGGCTATTACGAAATACATGATAAGGTTTTCTTTTATGCATTTTGATTCTTTCGTAATTTGTTTTAGGACTAACTCTGAGTCTCCCATCATTTCGAATTGAGTTGCCCCCAATTCCAACAAGATTTCAAGGCCTACGAATAACGCTTCGTATTCAGCCTCATTATTGGAGCAATCCCCGTCTATTTTGTACTTAAATGTTGTTGGAATTTTGTTTAGAGAAATAATAAGGACTCTGACTCCAACTCTATCTTTATAACTAGAGCCATCAAAGTAAAGTTTCCACGGTTCGATCTCTAAATAATTCAGTGATCTTTCTTGTATAGAATGGTCGACTATAAAATTTGCGACCACTTGACCTTTTATAGCCTTGAGAGGCATAAAGGTTAATGAGTACTCAGTTAATGCAAGTTCCCATTTGCCAATTCTACTGTGCAAGATGGGTTTCGACAACATATATTTGAAAACGTCAAAATGAGACGAAACATAAACATTAACTGGATTTATATATTGCTTAAGTTTTGTACATGAAAAATATAGACATAAACATAGTTTTTCAACCTCGTTATATCTAGTTTCTGCATCTTTTAAAACTCTACTGAGGTATTATATGGGCCTTTCGACACCATGTTCATCCTCCTGAGCCAGCATGCTCCCTAAAGTTTTATCAGACGCAACTATGTACAGTCTCATACTTCTACTTCGACAAGGAGGCACCAAAATAGGTGGTTTAATAAGGTACTCTTTGATTTTATCGAAGGCTTCTTAATGTTCTTCCCTCCATTCAAAACCTCCTTTGTTGAGTCGAAGTAATGGCGAAAAGGCTTGCGTCTTCCCACTGAGGTTGGATATAAATCTCCTTAGGAAATTTATCTTCCCAAGTAGGGATTGCAATTCGTTTTTATTAGTTGGTGCTTTGGCTTGCAAGATAGCCTTGGTCATGTTTTGGTTTATCTCAATGCCTTTTTTATGGACCACAAAACCTAAGAAATCTCCTGCTTTTACACCAAAAGCACATTTTATAGGATTCATCTTCAGGCCGTAGTGTCTCATCCTCTCAAAGGATTGTCGAAGATAATCCATGTGAGTCTTCCCTGGTCGTTCTTATAAACTTGCATCTCAGCAACCTTTAGACTTCCGTTTTGATTTTTGATAAAATCTCTGGTGCAAGTTGTCTTGGAGTCTGCTTAACGGGCTTCTTTCTAGGCTTTATTGGCAACTGTAGTTCTACCAATCTTCTGTCGAGACCAGACATCTCGTCATAGTCCTATGCAAAGCAATCCTTGAACTCTTTTAGTAATTTGATCATTTCGACCCTGAGTCCTGGATCCATTTTTGTGCTTATGTATGTGGGCTTGTTCATAGGACCTTCGCCTAGATTTACCTCTTCTAGAGGATCTTGCGCCAACATTTTGACATTGTTCGCCAGCGGGTCCTTTTCGAAACCTAGAGGTTCGTCGTCATAGATGGCGTCTAACCTCTGGTCTCGAAAGTCTTTCGTTCCTAAGTCGGGAGGCTCTGGGTCGAAATCTTTCCAGGCCCTGTCTTCGAAAGGACTTGTTCATTGGCTTCGAAAGCCACATATTTAACTTCAGCCTCTAAGGCCGCTATCATTCTGTTTTCGGCCACATACGCCGAAATCTTTTGGAGAGTTGGTGACTCAATCATCATCACCAAACTCACTTCCCCAGCCTGTTGGCCGTATATCATTAACTCCTCCAAAGTCGATGTTGGATAAGTCTTCTCTATCCCACTGAAAGCTGTAATCGGAGTGTAGGTATAGGGAGCAGAATGCATTAGGAGTTGGGGTTAAATCAAACTCACGTGGGTTACATGGCCCTATGTGAGCCAAATTTCTGTCGAAACTATTCTTTCCGACACTGTTGATTTCACCTATGTAATAACTCTGATCTGCTTCAATGTTCTCCACAATGCCGTCGGGGCGCCATATTGTGACCCTTTGGTGCATCGAAGATGGCACTGCTCCAATTCCATGTATCCACTCCCGACGAAGGAGTAGATTGTAGTTGGGTTTTACTGAAATAACCATGAACATGGTGGGTCGAAGGAATGAGCCCACTTTGAGGTCTAGTTGAATGACACCCATTGTGGTGCCAATGCTCCCTTTATAGTTGGATAAGACCGTGTTATGTGGCTTTATGTCAGCATCTCCCTTGCCTAACTTTTCCAGCATGAATTGTGGTATGATATTGATGGTTGCCCCACAATCAACCAAAATTTTGTTTATGGTTACCTCCCCTACCTTTGCTCTAATGAACAGGGGTTTCAGATGGCTCTTCATTGCCTCTGTTGGTGGTTCAAAAAATGCGTTTTGTTCTTCTACGCATCCATTGTTCATTATATAGTAACATATTGGCTTGTGTCTAGCCAGTTCTTGTTTCAACCATTAGGTCAGTTTCTTCGACTTCGACCTCAAGGTTGTATTCTTTAGGCAACACGGATATGACATTCACCATGATGTCTAAACTGTCACTAGAGTCGGAGTTGTCTTGATCATTCGACCCACATTCCTCCGCCCAGGGCATAGGATTTCTCTCCAGAGGCTTCCTTTGTTTCTTTTGCACATTAGTGCTAACTTCTGGATGAGGTCCAGCTGCCTCTTTCTCTGCCTTTCGCCGTCTTTGGAACCTTTTCCACTGCGAACAAGACATAGGATTTTTTCCTTTGTAATTGCTCGACACATGGGTCATTTTATTCGATGCAGAAGCATGGTACTCCTTTCTGTAATCTAGAGAAGAGCCTCTTGGTACGTCAAATGCCTGCCATCTCTCTTCATTTAGCCTCTTTCTTCCTATGGTGTTTAGCCAAGTATCTGTAGGCACATTAGTTGGAGGCCTAAAAGTTGGTGGCCTCCTTATCTGATTCATGGGTCTTTGTTGATGCCCCCTTCTGGGGTCAAATCGGATTTCTGAACCCATTCTTTGTTGGGCATTGGTGCCCTGTTTTGCTTTCACAATCCGCATAGCTTGTATGTGTTCAGCGGCTTTCTTATCGAAAATAGAGCTACATCTAGGGCATATCATTACTTCCTATTTCTTCTTCTGGCACCTATACAGAAAATCTACCAAATCTTCATCCTCCTTTGGGAATGCAGTTTTGTTTACTTCTTCTTGTCGAATGGCTTCCTCTAAGGCTTTGGCGCCAGAGACTTCAACCACGTTAACCTGCATGTTGCTTTTAGAAACAAGGTTCATCTTCTGCATTTTGGCCTCCAAGTCCTCTGTCGAACCCTTTGCAGCAGCCAAATAAGAACCTGTGGTGGTTCTTTTGCTGGAGCTTTCAGCAACTCCTTTGGTTTTGTTTGGGTCTTCAGTAACCCGTTTGATCAGTTTTAGGCTTCCAGCAGCCTTCTTGTTCAACCCTTGGGCAACTTCCTTTTTCAAATCCAGGCCTTCAGTGGCCTTTCTCACCCCTTCAATAGTTTTCTGGAGATGTTTCCAGTGAAACTTCCAAAGATGGGTTTTGTGATGAAATCTTCAGAAACTTCCACCATATGAATTCCAACTGGTTCGGCATAATGCGCCTCTGTCTGCAGTGGGTTTGTGTCAATTTTCATTGCTAGTTTATCAGCAAATTTCATCCTTCCTTCCTTTAGCGCCTATTGAACGAGATCCCTGAAAAGGAAACATTGTGAGGTTTTATGTCCCAAAAAATTATGGTATTTACAAAAACCTCTTTTCTTTCTCTGTTCTAAAGGAGGCAATTTTGCCCCTGGGGGCACTATCATCTGGCCATCTTTAACTAATAGATCAAATATTTCGTCACACTTAGATATGTCAAAGCTATAAGTTTTCTTAGGAAATTTATCACTGTTTTTCTCAGGTTCTACAGGAATTTTCCCATTTGATGGCACTAGCAATTTACAAGAATATGGTGGTCCTTGTTTTAATTCCGCTAAATCAATTTCGCCTTCTTCGACATCTATAGGATCTCTGAATGTTTCTGGATCGTTATCATCCATTTCGACATAAGCTACCCTTTCTCGTCGATGAGTTTTGGCAGTTTTAGCTTTTTCAGCTTTAAGGCGTTCTACTTGTTGAACTCTATCAGCAAGTTGGGCCATATCTCTTAGGTATTGTGTATCTAACTTTTTCCTAATTGAATAATCTAGGCCCCCTGCTACTATTTCGACTAATTCATGCTCAGGCACTTGGGTAAAGCATCTGGCTTTGAGTAATCGAAATATATTTAAATATTCATCAATTGGCTCTGTAAACCTTCTCTTCACACTAGCCAATTCTTTTAGACTTATCTTGGTTTGACCCATGTAAAATTGTTTATGGAACAATCTTTCCAATTGGTTCCAGTTGTGGATTGAATTGGCTGGGAGGGTAGTGAACCAAGTGAAAGCATTCTTTGTCAGGGAACTTGGGAAATATTTGATTCTAAGGTTTTCGTTGTTTGCTATTTCTCCAGCCTCTATCAAATATCCAGCCACATGTTCGACGGTCGACTCTGTCGTATCCCCTGAAAATTTAGTGAACTTTGGGACTTTTCCCCTAAGTGGTAAGTCTGTTTGCAGAATATATTCTGACAATGGGGATGTAAAGTTTGGTCTGCAAAAACCAACATTCATCCCGTTTTGAAGCATGATCCTCTCGATCATGGCGGTTAGATTATTGTCTGTCCCATAGTTTTGTTGTCGAACTTGCTGCATTAATTCGTCAGCGTTTTGGTTTCTATTAGCCATAATAACGCCTTGATCGATTTCTCGAAGGTTTCGTGGTATCTCAATCCTTGGTTGTTCTACTTTTACCCTAGGAATCTGGGGGTTTGGATTAACGGTCAAATCCTCTTCCATAATTACCCCTTGATTTACTCTTATTGGTACCCCCTGGGGTTGTCGAACAACTTCTGGTACCCCAAAGAATTCATCCATGCGCGTCATTTGCGCTGTCATTTGTTGATTCGACTGTGTAGCAATCTGAATAAGGGGATTTAGCACTGTATTTAGAGTTTGTGCTAGCATTTGTACCATTTCATGATTACTTTCGTCCATCTGTTGCCTCAAAATTGTTGTTGAAACATTTGTGAGGCTTGGTATCATGTGAGATGGTCCTCCCAAAAATTGTCTTCTACTGGCTCCAGACCCTTGTAATAGCGATGTTGCGTTCACCAAAGGTTCTGAAAAAGTAGAAGCAGCATTTATAAGGCTAGCCATTTCAGTAGTTGGCATGCCATATGGCTGTTCTCGACCCATCCAGGTTGTCGAAAAGCCTGGGGGTACAATTGATTGAGATCCTAGATTTATCCTTGGTGGAGGCGTTCCTAAAGGACTTCTTGGAACCACATATGAAAGTAAGGGTCCAGTTTGATTTGTGGTTAACGCTGGCATTGATCCAACAGAAGTTGGGATATTCCCATTGACAGTAGTAGTAACCACTATTCTTGTGATTGGTGGAGGTATTTCTCCATGGTTTGGCTCGTTAGCCATACTACTCTCTCTATTTTCCTTCCTAACAGTATATTTGTTGGTTACTCTACCACTTCTTAATAACATGCAATGTTATAACTGTACAGAAGAAAGAAAAAAAACACAATAACATAGAAAATTAGCAACGTCCCACTGGGCGTGCCAATTTGTTTACCGTTGGTTTTGGTAAACAACCGTTGATCTCCAAAAAGGTAAGTTCTTTTTGGTTTACTTACAGGATCAATCAGATTAATCCCAGGACATATGCTAATTTTTATGTAAAATGGATAAGCAGGAAGAACGCACGTTCGACCCAGAGAAAGGATGTTTAAGATTTTGGAAAAGTAAGCAGAAGTATAGAAATGCAAGTAAAAGAAGTAAAAAAGATAACTTTGCAGGATAACAGTAAGGTAATGTAAAGAACTTTCATTAAGGAAAAAAGGTGTTTCCAACGTGCATTTCTCAATCGTTATCCTTTCTTACGCAGCAGTTCTTGGATAATGTTTGAGTGACTTAGTACAATAGGTTGAACACACTTAAAAATTACACAAGTTTCTTAATTTATACAAAAAATAAGTAACCGTCGAGGGAACATTCTACGCTAGGATGAAGACAAGTGTCTTCTGCATGTCCCTCGACCTATGGCTTTCAGCCACGTTGCCTCTTCTTAAACACTGGCAAAACTGCCTTTCCCTCTAATAATTCAAAATTCAAATAGTCCTCGTATCATGTGTCAAAGCGAGGATACTTTCTCTTAGTCGAGTGACATAAGTCTTCTTCAGTCGAACGAACCTGAAGATGAGCCCTTGGTCGAAGATTCAAATATAACTTAGATATTTTCCCTAAGTTATTTCATATGTCGAATCATTCTTCTTGGCTTGGTTCATTCCAGTTATTTGGTCTAAAAGACCAAATATAGTCAGTGTCGAATTTGGGAGCCAACAATATCATGAAAGGGTAGGGAGGTGTCTTTTGGCCTCCATTAAGGCTTGTGTGTTCTTTGATTTTGATGAATTCGATGAATATGAATGATGATAAATAATGATGAATTTGTTGTTGTATGTGTTGATTCAATTGTTGTGATGTGTTGCTGGATCTGTTAATCGAATTATACATGTATGAGGTTGTTGTTGAGTTGTGTTCTTGATTTTTATGGTGAATTTGAGTTGTACCTAGATGGTGAATCTAAATGAGTAATCCATGAAAAAAATTAATATGTTTTTGACCTATATAAGAAAATAGGTGTAATAGTGCTGATAGACTATGAATTGGATTAATTTGGAAGCCTATAATTGGATCTAGTATGACACTGAGTGATTGAAAATTGGGTGTGTCAGTGTATGAAATTAAGTGATCACTTTGTTAAGTTGATGAAAATAAGATGTAATAACAATAGATAATTGACTCATAATAATAGATTTTCGAAATAAGTTGTTATAGTATGTTAGGGTGTGCTTGATGGGGTTTGGAAGGGATATAGACTACAAAAACTGAGTATTTTCGTCATTAGTTTTGTGGTTATCAATTAACACTTATTGGTAACTGATTACCAGCTTTAAATTTTTTTTTTTTAGTTTTCAGGGTCGATAACCGTTTACCATGTATTGGTAATTGATTACTATAGGATGTTAGTGAATTTTTTTTGAAGTAAAACTAAAAATGCCATAACTTTTGATCCGTAAGTACAAATGAGTTGTCGTTCAGAACGTTGGAAATATGACATGAATGCCTACTTAATGATTGTATCCTTAGGAACTGGATGTGTCTAGAAATATGTAAAAGTTAGAGTCTTATCATGGTTGTGATAGTTGTTGGTAATGAAAAACCAGCTAAATTGTTATTGATGATGGCCTATATGATGATGTGATTATGAGATGAGGCATTGTACATGTAATGATAGCATGATGAGTTGAGATGAGGCATTGTACATGTAATGATAGCATGGTTCTATGTGATATCGTTAATTTTTATGGAGTTGTTGTGATGATGTGGTCATGTAATCATGTGTCATATATTGTTGTTGTTAGTGAAAGAGGGAGGTTATGAGTCTCGGTGAGGAGAATTGTGCTTGTCCCAAGCTCGGTGTAGGGCTTGGATCTCAGTGAAGGGATCAAGGTTCGCAGTTGATTGGGACTTGGTTCGTATGTAGAACCAACTGTTGAGTCGGTACCACATGCATATGAGTCATTAATATGTTGTGAGTTGCATTACTTAAAGATATGCATATGATGGTGATGTGGGCGAGTTATGAATACTAATGAATGTGGTGCATGATTGATTTATACGTGAATCTATATGTAGTGAACTACTTTAATTATATATGCACTGTTAATCATTTGAATATATTCTCACCCCCTATTTGTGATGTTACGCCTATTTGTGGCTCTTCATCTCCCTTGATGCTTCTTCCTTCTTTCACTATTCACGACAAATCTGGAAACTCGTCCCATATTCTCCATAAACGGTGCGGCTGTACTCAAACTTCTTTGCTGTATCCTTCAATTTATTCGATGGTGCGATGCCGTTCCTTATCTCCATAGCTTTGCCGCCTACCATCCCCGATTCAACATATTGTTGTGTAACATCATTCATCCGCCTCATTTCATCTTTCTTCTTTGTTTCATATCCTTCATCGTTCCGCTCCAGTCTACATCGGAACTTCACCAAGAAATGAATCTTCGAATATTTTGTCGTAGTTCATCCGATGCGTCTTCAACGACTGTGATTAGCAGCAGAAAATCAGAGACCTTTAGGTAAAGGATTAATCTTTAATTACTTATGATATCGTCATTCTCGCATCTTCCTCTTGCTGTTGCATTTCTGAATTTTCTGTTGCATGATGTTATCATTTGGTACAGAAGTTATTGTCGCGTTGATGAAGATTGCGCATCAAAGTTACGATAACACTCACATCTTGCTAATGAAGATTGAAGCGCAGAACTAATGGAGATTGAAGAAAACCGTGAATGATGTTGATGAAGGTTATTTATGCCATACCTCGAGGAATGGAGATGATGACTATTCAAGGATATGTTGTTGCGGATTGATCCTGAGGATGAAGGTGCCGTGATTTGTTGCTTGAGATGATGATGAAGGTTCGGGAAGATTGAAGAAGTTGCAGTAGTTGTTGTAGATACATGGAGAAGAAAAAGTGCAAAGTCAAGCTTGGCGCGAGAAGATGAGAGAGCTTAGAGAGATTTTTCAGATATTTTTCTGTGGTGATTCTCCAGAGATTGAAGAATGGAGAATGAACGTAATGGTGATGAAGAGTAAAGAATGGGAGAGGAAAAAGAGAGAGTTTTGGAGAGTGATCCTTCTGTAGAATTGAAGAATGAATTGATGCAAGGTAATTTTCTGTTATTATATTTTGTTATTCTGATAGAAAAGTCAGTTACAATTTATTGAATCTAAACCTTTGAATCTGAAGTTTGTTACAAGGATTGGAGGGATGAGATTGATCTGATATGAGTTTAGATATGGTTGTATTGTTGAGCTGGAATTCTACTTTTGTTCTAGTTTTCTGATTTAGCTATTTCATGGTTTTTTTATATACTGGTATTTCTTCGGATATTTCTAATCTTTTCCATGTATTGTTGAGCTGGAATTTTGGTTTAATTCTAATTTTCTAATTTTTTGTTCTCCAATTTATGTTGGATTTTCGTCTCTTTCGCACTTAGATCGATTTATTGAATGAGTAAATTTCTTTGCGTATTATGAACTGAGCTTGCTCTTGTGTGTACATTGTAACTTATGATTTCCCCTATCTTATAAAATTGTGATAGTAACTTCTGAAATTTCTGGCCTCAATATGAACTGGTTTTCCTCCCTTGAACTGATTTTTTGTGGATAACTATTTTACTGGCTTATGTATTGCAGGGCATCTATATCGGTAGCGGGGCGGTTTATGGTAACAGTTTTGGGAGAAGCTGCAATTTTAGACTGTTCTAAATTATTGGACAGCAGCATGGTCTTAGACATAGGCTTAGGATTTGAGCTTAGAATTTAGGAACTGATTTTCATGTACTTGCAGTTTTCTTGAATGTATCTTGTAACACTTCTATGTAATGTTTCCTGAATGTAAATTTGCTTTAAGCATGACTTAATGTATCATGAATGAATTTTGAAACTTGATCTTGAAGGCACTTGAATGAATCTAGAATGAAGTAATCTGTAACTTGACATTGTATCAAGATCTTTAAAAGTATTTTGATAACCTAACGTTGATGGTAATTTGTCAAGGAAGTGAATGGAAAGGAAATCATGGATGCGATTTGATGGAACTTGAAGAAAGTTATGCTAAAAAGTTTTGATTCTATGTATGAATATTTTATAACATTGAACCTTGAATCAAGTTAAAGACTCCCATATAATTTCCAACCTATTGAATGAATATTATATGGAACCTTAACTTGTAAGCTTTCCTTCTTTAAGCTCTTGTGAATCAATTAACCTTGTATGCCACGTTTGATGCTTGACAACGCCACAACAATATATCCACAATGAATTGGATCCAAAATACATTTAAGGCCATGTTTGAACTCCTAATGAAACCTTCATTCAAGTTTGAACTTCAAATATAATAATGCCTTATAACTCATGTAACAAATGCACATTGAATTGGTGAAAGATAGATACCCAATAGATATTACCAGATAAACCAAAATCGTGATCAAAGGATGAACACCACTTGATTATAATGAAAAGAATGCCTTAGATGAAAACCAAACCAAGCCCAAACATAAAGGATTAGAAACCCTAATTCACGCTTGCATCATCAACTCCTAACATCTTGCATCTTAAGGCAAAGTTGACTGGAAAAGCATCCTTGAACTCTGATATACAGATCCCTAATTTCAAACTTCATTGCTTGAAGAAGTAATCAAAAGAATCAGAAGAAATAAGCTTTATTGAATGCAAATGTATACTATGTTAGTGACCTAATGGAATATATGCAGATGAATGCAAAAACCTAAGCCAAATAAAAGAAATTAGGAGGGAAAATTTTGGGGTGCAACAAGCTACAAGTCGTGATGAGTGGTTGTCGCATTACCGTCTTAGACATCTCAATTTTCTTGATCTCAATGTGTTGCAAAGGAATGGTATTGTTACCGGGCTGCCAAAGCTCAATATTCCAGCTGAGATATGTGATGAGTGTGTTCAAGGGAAGCAACATAAGGGTAGTTTCAGCAAAGATGCAGGCCATAGAACCAAACATCATCTTGAGGTGGTGTATTCGGATGTTTGCAGACCAATGCTAGTTGACTCGTATGGTGGAAATATGTACTTTATCACTTTCATTGATGATTTTAGTAGGAAGCTATGGATTTATCTAATCAAGAGGAAAGATGAGGTGTTTGACGTGTTCAAACGTTTTAAATCCATGGTGGAGTGGCAAAGTGGTCACAAATTGAAAATTCTTAAAACCCGTGGTGGAGGTGAATTTACCTCAAGTGATATTGGGAATCATTGTGATGTTAAGGGTATAATGCGTGAGGTTTTACCACCTTATATGCCTCAAAAAAATGGTGTTGCCGAGAGAAGATATCGTTCGATAATGAATATCGTTCATAGCATGTTGAAGGGCAAAAATCTACCGAAAGAGTTGTAGGGAGATGTTATGTCTACAACCTCCTATTTGTTGAATAGGTGCCCTAAAAAGAAGCTGGACAAAGTGACTCCAGAAGAGGTATGGTCTGGTTCTAAACCAAGTTTGAGTCATTTGAAAGTTTTCGGTTCAGTAGAATTTTGACATATTTCGGGTTAGCTTCGAAAGAAGTTAGATGACAAAGGAGAGGTAATGTTGCGAGTTGGTTATCATCCTACCGGAGGCTACAAGTTGTTTGATATGAGTAGTAACAATATTGTGATCAGTCGAGATGTGATCGTGGACGAGTTGAGGCTGTTTGACAACAGAAAAATTCACAATTCAGTAGCAAAAACTAGTTTCGCAACAGAAGGTAACCGGTTTTCTTTGCAATTTTTGCATACTAAAGCTTTGAGAATTGAATTTCTAGAAGCAAAAATCGGTTCCCCCTGTTCCTGGAAAATAGTTTCCACCAGAAAATGTAGAAAATGCAGAAAACCAGCAGCCTGTAGAACCAGTCCCGCATCCGATCGAATTTGAGAATGGTGAATTCAGTAGACGGCGAATAAGACGCAGAGGTCAACCTCAAAGGCTCCGATATTGTGAAGTGTTCCATGACAATGAGATCAACAATGATGGTGATCTTATACACTTTGTGCTTATGGCCGAAGCTGAGTCCGTGAGTCTGGAGGAGACATTAAGCGATCCAAAGTGGGTGTGTGCGGTGAAATAAGAGCTGGGAGTTGGTCGATTTAACGGAACGGAAAAAGCCAATAGGAGTGAAATGGATCTATAAAGTGAAGGCAAATCCAAAAGGCGAAATTGTCAAGCATAAGTCTCAATTAGTAGTGAAGGAATTTTTTCAAAGAGAAGGTTTATACTATGATAAGGTATTTGCTCCAATGGCTAGATTGGAGACTATACAGATGGTTGTTGGTATTGTAAATAACAATAATTGGTCAATATATCAAATGGATGTAAAATCCGCATTTTTGAATGGTCCACTTAAGGAGGAAGTCTATGTAGAGCAGCCCCATGGTTTTGTGGTGAAAAATCAAGAGGGAAGAGTCTACAAATTAAAAAAGGCACTCTATGGTTTGAAAAAAGCACCTAGAGCTTTGAACAAACGGATAGATGCTTTTCTAGTTGAGGTTGGCTTCAAAAAGTGTGTATCTGAACATGGTATTTATGTGAAGATGGATGCAAGCAAATATGTGATTATACTTTGGTTATATGTAGACGAATTATTGATTACAGAAAGAAATGAAGTGAACATTTCTAAGTTCAAGAGTGAGCTTATGGAAGAGTTTGAAATGAGTGACCTTGGAATCATGAGTTACTTTCTTGACATAGAGTTCCATAAGTAAAAAATGGCGCTGCTTATGCATCAAAGAAAGTATGCTCTTGAGATTTTGAAAAAGTGTGATATGAAGCATTATAATGCGGCCATAACACCGGTTGAAGCAAGGTTGCAGCTGTCCAAGAGTGATGATGAGAAATATGTGGATCCAACTCAATATAGGAGGTTGATTGGATCACTGCGTTAATTGTGCAACACGCAACCATATTTGGCGTTTAGTTTCGGTATTATGAGTAGATTCATGGAGAGACCAAAAGTTTCTCATTTGGTAGCAGTTAAGAGGATCCTAAGATACATCAAAAGTACTCTTGGCTGTGGAATACTCTTTCTCGCTGCAGATAAGGGCAACAAGTGTGAATTACTCGGTTACAAATATTCTAATTGATGCAGAGATAAAGATGATCGAAAGTCTATGACTGATTATGTATTTATGTTCGACGAAACTCCAATCTCTTGGTGCTCTAAAAAGAAACATTTGGTGGCACTCTCTTCTTGTAAGGCCGAGTATATCGCTGCATCGATGTCTATGTGTCAGGCTGTGTGGCTTATGAATCTGCTAAAGGAGCTGGACAACAATGAGCAAAAAAGTTGTTACGCTCTTAATTGATAATATTACAACTATTAACCTTGCAAGGAATCCCATTACACATGGGAGGAGCAAGCATATAGAGATGAGATTTCACTACTTGAGGAAGTTACTTTTTGAAGACCAACTGAAGTTAGGATAGTGTCAAAGCGAAGAATAACTTGCGGATTTGTTGACGAAAGGTGTGACAAATAATGTATTCAAGAAGCTTGTGAGGAGTTTAAGCATGAGAAATATTGAGCACTTGACTTAAGGTGGTGTATTGGATGTTATGTTTAAGTCAAATTCTGGTTGGAAGCTTTTGGAAGTTGTTTTGGGAAAACAACTTATTTGAAAAGTTGTTTTGGCCTTTATTGGAATTGGATTTTTCGAAGAGGAAACCAGTTTCCTGAAATGTGGAAACCGATTTCTGCCGCGAATTTCAGTTTTTCTATTTGTTGTTTTGTAGCAGGTTTTTTGTTGTGTGTTAATTGTTAGCACATTATAAATACTCACTCTTGTAATATGTTGTTAGTTAATGCCTATTTTAATTTTCTTCTCAATTACTTTCTCTCTCTCTTAATCTTTATCTTTCTCTTTCAACTTCATCTTTTCTAATTAACCATTTTCACCACTAATTCATCAATTTCATTTTTGTGTATATTTCAAAAAAATTACATCATACAAAAACATTATGCTGCCTGTTTAAGCCTCCCTCATTAGGGAACATTTTATCTTTGATTTCTGGAATCTTGTCTTCTATCCGAGATAATGCTTGCAATATTACATAATATCTTTGTAAGATTAAAATCTCACGAGTTACTACCTAGTGGTGTTTAAGAATATAGTTAATTGAACTGTATACTTGATTGAACTGTATACTTGAAGTGAACTGTATTGCATCATAAAAAAAACTTAAATAATTATTAAACAAAACCATTTATTTTAAATAAAATAAATTCCTTTTAAATTGTGTTCCCTTTTATAAATTAATTTAATTCTATAAATTAGTATTTGATAAAAATAATAAAAAAAAATATTTTTTGTCAATTTTTTTTTAAATTTATGAAAATAAAATAATAAGTTTATTTTAATATAAAAAAATATATTATTTTATTGAAAAAAAATTTGTTACTAAAAATAAATCAAAAAACAGAAACTTTTTTAAAAAAGTTTTTTTTCCAGAAAAAAAAGTTTGTGAAAATTAAAAAAAAAAATTTTAAGATACTTTTTTTTTTCCAGAAATACAAAATTTTCGGAAAAAAACTGAAACAATTTATTTGAACATTTTTTTTCTAGAAAAAAAATGTTTACGAAAATAAAAAAAAAACTTGAATTTTTTTCTAGAAATAAAAAAAACTGAATTTTTTTTCGGGAATTTTAAAAAAACTGAAAAATTTGGTTCAAACAAAAATTTTCTTGAAAAATATAATTTTTGAAAATAATTTTTTTTGGAACTCGTTTCCAAAAATAAAAAAAGCCAATTTTTTTTCAAAAAAATAAAGTTTCCAAAAAAAATCTTTTTTTCTAAAGAAATAATCTGAAAATAAATTTCCAGAAAATAAAAAAGTTTTATTTTAAAAAAAAATTGTTTTTCCATATAAATTTTTTTATGAAATTAAATTGGTTTTAAATGAATTGAAAACATAAAATTGATTTAAAATTGGAAACTTATTATAAACTAATTTTTATAAATATAAACTATTTCTAAATTAGTTTTAAAATAAATTTAAATTATTTTAATAATTAACTAAATTATTATTGAAGTAGTTATTAAAAACTAAATTGAATATAGTCCATAACTCATGAACACCCCTGTTACTACCAAACCCAGAATAAGAAGTTTCTCATTTATAAAGTCAAAGTGGCCATCTAAGAAATTCACATGATTTTATGTTTTAATACGAAACCCAGAATAAGAAGTTTCTCATTTATAAAGTCAAAGTGACCATCTAAGAAATTCACATGATTTTATGTTTTAATATTAAGTCTTTATAATTTGTTTCACAAGAACTATTACTCACTTACGTTAGAAAGAAAAGAGTGTTAGATGTATAATTCTTCTATAGTCGAAATGTTAATATAGTGTATGTCGAATAACTTTTATATAAGTTGTAAGTTATATTCGATAGAGTCGAATACAACAGATATAACAGTCTGTCGAATTACATTTTGAGTTTTAGTATCTTGTATAATTGGGTCTGGGCATTGTTTGTTTATATAAAGGGCTGCTGAGTTTGTAATTGATATGCAATAATATACTGAGAAATTATTCACATAAAAAACTCTCAATTCTCTCTCCTTCTTCTTCTTCTCTTTCAAAATCATCTTTGTTGAAAACCCTTTGTTCCGACAAATTGGTATAACAGAGCTCGGTTGCGATTCAGAGAGAATCTAATGACAAACAGAACAACAACTTCAACACAGTTTTCCGTGAATCTACCGGTTTTCAAAGGTGAAAACTATCAGCGATGGATTGCGCAAATGAAGGTTATTTTTAGATTTCAAGATGTTGTTGAAATCTTGAATGATAGAGTATCAGAATTAGAAGCAGATGCGACGAAAACCCAAAAAACCGCGCACAAAGATCAGAGGAAGAAAGATGGTAAAACACTTTTCTTGATTCACCAGTGTGTGGATTTTGATGCATTCGAGAAAATAATTTAAGAAGAAACAACAAAAGGAGCTTGGGAAAAGCTGGAAATTTTTTATGGCGGAGATGAGAAATTGAAGAAGGTGAAGTTGCAGACACTAAGGAAGCAATACGAGATGCTTCCGATGAAAGAAGATGAATCAATTTCTGCATATTTCTCAAGAGTTGTGACACTAACAAACCAGATGAAGGCATGTGGTGAATCGATCACGGATCTGTAAAAGATAGAAAAGGTATTGAGATCTTTAATTGCAGATTTTAACTACATTGTTGTGACAATTGAAGAGGCCAAGAATCTATCTGAGATGAAGTTGGAAGAACTTCAAGCTTTATTGGAGGCTCATGAAATGAGGTTGAAGCAGAGAAACTCAAAAAGAGAGAAGGTGGCAGAACAAGCATTGCAATCAAGATTCAGCAAGAAAGCTGGAAAGGAGAAGTCGAAGCAGCGAAAGAATCTTGTTAGTGCTGAGAAGTCAAGCAAGAATATTGATTCAATCAAGAAAGGTGTGGGCAACAAGTATTTTGGGAAGGAAGTTGACACGAAAGATGTGCAATGTTACAATTGTCAAGGTTTGGGTCACTATGCTAGAGACTGTCAAAGAAAGAAATCTGCAAGGGCGAAAGATAGTGATGAAGCTCAATATGCACGAGCTGGAGATAGTGATTCATATGATATGTTATTGATGGTGAACACTCAGTCGAACCCTGAGAAAAACAACACGTGGTATCTGGATTCAGGATGCAGCAACCACATGACTAGGAATAAAAACTGGTTTACCAAGTTAGATGATTCAGTTAAAAACGTGATAAAGTTTGTAGATGGCAGGCACATCAAACCAGGTGGTATAGAAGATATTTTGATTATCAGGAAGGATGGTCGAAAAACTACGATCGCTTAAGTATTATATGTACCTTCTATGAAAAGTAACTTGATAAGTGCAGGTCAATTACTTACAAAAGGCTTCAATACGAAGCTGGAGAAAAATCAGATGAAGATATATAAGGCTTATGGAAGGCTAATAATGAAAGCACCATTGGCGGAGAACAAAATGTTCAAAGTTGAACTCAACACATCGTATCACAAATGTATTGCTTCAACTACAGAAGAAGACAAGAACTGACTATGGCATCACATGTATGGACATATAAACTTCAAGAGTTTATGCATGCTCAATTAGAAAAGGATGGTGTTTGGATTTCCGTATGTAAAGGAACGAGAGCAGGTATGCGAGGAATGCTGCAAGGCAAAACAGGCAAGGAAAGCATTCAAACATGACTTACCCGTAAAATTAAAGAAAAAACTGGAGCTGATTCATTCGGATGTGTGTGGACCCTTTGAAGTAAAGTCGAATAGAGGTAACAGGTATTTCCTTACTTTCATTGATGAATTCACCAGACATATGTGGATTTACCTTATTGAAAAGAAGAGTGAGGTATTCACACAATTCAAGAAGTTCAAGTTGTATGCTGAGAAACAAAGTGGCTGCAAATTGAAGAAGTTAAGAACTGATAATGGTGGTGAATATACTTCTGCTGAATTTGCTAGATTCTGCAATGAGGAAGGTATAGATCATGAGGTTATTGCACCCTATACGCCTTAACACAATGGCATAACTGAGAGAAAGAATAGATGTATACTGAACATGATGAGATGTATGTTGAAAGCTAAAGATATGCCTAAAATATTTTGGGTTGAAGCAACTTCGACAGTAGTATATATTCTAAATAGATGCCCAACAAAGAAGATGGTCGAAAAGACACCACATGAGGCTTGGACAAGGTCGAAGCCAAATGTGAGTCATGTTATAGTTTTTGGATCAATGTGTTTCAGGCATGTACCTGAACAATTGAGAAAGAAGCTGTATGATCAAAGTGATGTCATGATGCTCATAGGTTATCATTCGACAGGTGCATACAAGTTGTATTCGCCAAACGAAGATAAACTAGTGACCAATCGAGATGTTCTTGGTGACGAAAGCAAAGGGTGGGACTGGAGTCAAAGTTCAGTTAGACAAGAATCAGACACGGTCACAACTGTGTTTAACGAAGATGAATAGAATGAAGCTTCGACAAGTCGAAATGAACAAGGTGATACCTTAACTAGTCAAAATGAAGAACCACTTGTGCATAATGAAAGAAGGTCGACAAGAACAAGAAATGAGTCGACCAGGCTAGTTGAATATGAAAGATTTCCATATCAAGCAGTCGATGCAGATGGTGACTTAATCGAAGAAGCCATGATGATCGCTGAAGCAGAACCAATTGACTTGGGAGAAGCCTTGAGCAATTCGAATTGGTGTGAAGCCATGAAAGAAGAACTTAGAGCTATTGAGAAGAACAAGACCTGGGATCTTGTCGAAAGAACCAACAAGAAACCAATTCATGTAAAGTGGATTTACAAGGTGAAACGAAGGCCAAATGGTGAGATTGCAAAGTATAAAGCAAGACTGGTAGCCATAGGTTTTCTACAAAAACCTGGTATTGACTTCGACGAAGTATATGTGCCTGTTGCAAGGTTAGAAACAATCAAGATTGTTGTTTCGACAGCAACATATAGAGGATGGAAAATGCATCAATTAGATGTAAAGTCATGATTTTTTAATGGACCTTTGGAAGAAGAAGTCTACGTTACTCAACCACCAGGATTCAATGTCAAAGGACAGGATTCGGTAGTATATAGATTAAAGAAGGCTCTCTATGGTTTTAAGCAAGCTCCTAGAGCTTGGAATAAGAGGATAGATAACTTCTTGATCAAAGCTGGTTTCACAAAGTGTGTCTCTGAACATGTAGTGTATGTAAATGATATCGACAATGTCAGTCGAATCATTCTATGCCTATATGTCGATGACTTACTCATTACAGGAGCAGACGAAGCTGAGATAATGAAGGTAAAGTCGAAATTAGTGCATAAATTCGAAATGTCTGACTTAGGGAATCTCTCATATTTCATAGGGATGGAATTCAAAGACACAAGAGAAGGATTTTTCTTGCATCAAACAAAGTATGCTCAAGATATCTTGAAGAGGTTTAATATGAGCAACTGTAAGGCAGCTGTTACTCTGTTAGAAATTGGATCAAAGTTGAAAAAGGAAATGGATGATGAGTTTGTAAGTTCGACCCTTTACAAACAAATCATTGGATCCTTCAGATATCTTTGCCATACTAGACCAGATATCTGCCAAAGTGTAGGATTGTTGAGTAGGTTTATGGAGAAACCACAAGAATGTCATCTCACCGCAGTAAAGAGGGTGTTGAGATACATAAAGGGAACTATTGATCATGGTGTGCGGTTACCAAATAAGTCGAAGAACAACACATATGTCGAAGTTCATAGATACACTGACTCAGATTTCAATGGAGATCAAGACAAAAAGAAAAGTACTGCAAGCTAAATTTTCATGATGGAAGGTGCTCCAATCTCTTGAAGTTCGAAGAAGCAAAGCATTGTGGCTTTGTCATCATGTGAAGCAGAATATATGGTTGCATCGTATGTTGCATGCCAAGCAGTATGGATCAAAATGCTACTTGAAAAACTCGGGATAATAGAGCCTAAGAAGTTGAAGCTGTTTGTCGATAAAAATTAGCTATAAACCTGGAGAATCACCCAGTGTGTCATGGTCGAAGTAAACACATAGAAAGAAGGTATTATTTTTTTAAGGATCAAGTCAACAAAGGGAAGCTTGAGATAAAGCATTGCAAGACAGAAGTACAATTGGCCGACCAATTTATCAAACCTCTAAATCAAATTCGACGAGATAAAGAAAAGAATTGGGATTAGAAGTCTCGAGAACAAGAATTAGGGGGTGTGTTAGATATATAATTCTTGTTCAGTCGAAATGCTAGTATGGTGTATGTCGAATAACTTTTGTATAAGTTGTAAGCTATATTCGACAGAGTCGAATACAACAGATATAACAGTCCGTCAAATTATATTTTGAGTGTTAGCGTTTTGTGTAATTGGGCCTGTGCATTATTTGCCCATATAAAGGGTTGTTGAGTTTATAATCGATATGCAATAATATAGTGAGAAATTATTCACATAACAAACTCTCAATTCTCTCTCTCTTCTCTCTCCTTCTTCTTCTTCTCTTTCAAAATCATCTTTCTTGAAAACCCTTTGTTCCAACAAAGAAATATCACTATTTTACTATTGTTCATCGACTTGCATTCTGCTCAAGTTTTCAAAGCTACTGAAAATGAAGTTATGAAATGGTTTCATCAAAATAAAGAGAAACAATTTCTCATAAGGAAACAAAGTTGATTATGGAAATTATATTGTTGAAAAAACAATTTTTTTTAGTTCACACCAATTATTTGCTGAAATGATTGTGAGAGCAATGTATAAAGAAAAAGAGAAGGAGGAACAAAATTAACATGTAGAAAGTCAACAAATTTACAGAGATTTAAAATTTCTGCAATCTAAAGAGTTTTTATGCTTTTAAGTGACATTGTATGACACGTGACGTGTCATGTAATCCTTCGTTAGTAGAAATTAACGGAAGAGATTAAATTTAAAGAAAGAAAAGTTTACGACGATTATTATTTATAAAAAATTTAAAAAATAAAAATTATTATATTTATGAAAAATCCCTGATGTATTTAATCCTTTAAAGAAAATATCAACCTAATTAGATCAAATTTCAACTTAAAACGAAAGTTTATTTTGAATTTTCCTTTTCGATTTTCTGATTTTAAACTTGTTCACACTATCCAAGTTAAATGGTTGATAAAGTGAATGACGATCCACTAAATAATGGAATAACGTGATATATTGGTGTATTTGTTGAGGGGGGAATAATATACTGAAATATATTGAAATAGTCTAGTTTTAGTAGTTTAGTCATAGTTTATTTTTTCTCTGTCTTTAGGTGGGGATTAAATAGTCTAGTTATAGTGTGACTCCGAGTAAAGTTGTCGTCATCTACATAAGTCAACATGTCGGCCGCAATATATTGATATGTACTTTTTGTCTGATTAAAATCATCCACTATAAGACCATATCGGTCTCACAAGTCACTATAAGACCATATCAATATGTACTTTTTGTCTGATTAAAATCATCCACTATAAGACCATATCTGTCTCACAAGTCGCAACAAAGTTGTGACATCTCACTGTAGAGGTTAGCGTTTTTTATTATTTGGAAGAATCTCATATGGTGTTCGGCCGCCATGTGATTTTGATTGTAAAAGCAAGAAAACATTTAGTGTTTTACGATTTATGGTTGGGATTTTAGTATGGATTTTTTTATTATGTAGTTTAGTTTAAAAACACTTAGTGTTTGTTTATTGTTTGTTGCATAAATGAGTCTCATTTATGATGTTTCATCGTTACGATATATATGGAGTTATTTTGTGGAAAGTTAATTTAGTGAAATATTGGAAATATGATAGTAGTCAATTTAAGGATAAGGAGGTCATAACTCAAAGAAATGTTACCGTAAAAAATAAGATTCTAAAGCTATAAAAGAAAGGTAAATTATAGCTGTTATAATTATTATTTTGATTGTAGCTCATATTTGTTTATGTATCAACTATGTGTATCTCTTTATTCTTAGTTTTTTTGTTTTGTTTAGAGAAAACACCAAGAACGAAGCAGACATTTGATAATGTAGGGAATATTGATGAAGGAACAATCGCAACAAATATTGAGTCAATTGTAATGGATAACCCTGAGATAGATGCAACAATTTAAGTGCTTCTTGCTACATTCAAATATGGTGATTCTATAACATCTCATATAGATACATCTGGAATAATAAATAGTGAAAATTATATACATCACCATATTACAGATACGAGTGTATACAATACATATGTCTACAACATGCATAACAAAAAGATGAAATCTGATAAGGTCTTTCTATCATATGCTCATCAACAATCTTCAATTCAGACCTCCTAGCAATTTTTCTACTTCTAACTTGTGCCTGAAAAAAGATAATATGATTGGAATAAGATTACTAAATCTCATTGAGTCTCTCTGTCTTATGAGTCCTCTCGATTCTACAGGGTACATGCATCAAAATGGGTCCACCATTGATCTGGGATTTCCTCACTGTCAATACAAGAATACACGACAACACATAGCATCACAATTAGGAGTCCCTTGACTACCCAATGCAAAAGCACCAATCAAAAATTAAATTATTCTTGAAAATCAACTTAGACGATCCAATATTTTTTTCGAATTGCATGCATCTTATAAATCATAATTCCCCCTTTAGCGTGGGGAATTTCATTCAATGCCACACATTCTTTAAAACAGTGTTCATAAATGAGTGTTGATCTGTAAAATAGCAAGTGTACTATTTTTCCTCTTGTAGTAATAACAAAAAAATTTCCTGAATGTCGATCTCAAGGACTGCGTAGAAATATCGAGTTCAATTAAATAAAAATTTAAAAACTGGGGTTTGGTTTGAAAATTATCACTTAACGATAAGTAAAAATAAGCAGAGTAATAAATTAGATTTTTGACAGATATGAGGAACATTATAGGGTAAAGTGTATGATTTGCCCCGTAACAACCTTGAATCATCATTTCTTCAACAAGTTCAAAATACTTAATTACCAGATCTTTAGTTTATTTTCCCCTAAGTCCTTGGTGGGAAAACCTTTGAACATTCAACCTAAATCCCAAGTCCTTAGAGAATTATGATGAAATCAAGCATTTGTTTTATCAAGAATTAACCAATAACTATAGCGTATCCCTAGTCCTAGGTGATATATATTATAGTTTAATCGCACAAAACTTTTAACAACAACGGTCCAGCCTAATTGTTAATTGTAACTCAATCTTTATTGGTCCGATAAAGAAAGCATTAGAAACCTTGTACAATCAAATTGAATATGAAAACAAATATATTGATGAAATTAGAAATCAAAGTTGTTTTACAGAATCTAATCAGGGACACCTCATAGCATTGAGGGGTTTAGCTACTCATACTGTTCAAAGAAAACAAAATATAAATTGTAGTCATTACAAGTATTAAGATGAGAATGGATCTTCAATCGCTTCTGCCCATGAAAATCTTCCTCTCCCCAAAACCCTTGTTTTCTCCAATATTCAATAGTGTAATTCTTCGCTTACAAAAAAATCCCCCTTTTTTTTTCGTGAAAACTCTTTTATATAATGAAAATCCATTGGGCTTGGTCATAAATATCCAAAATGCCCCTACGGGTTAACACTTAAGGAAAAATCAACAAAACAAGCAAAATCAGCGTCTGAGCCAACACGACATGTGTTGACTGACACGGGTGGCCGTGTTGACCCTCTGCTTCTTCCCCATTTATTTTCAACTCCCAAACTTGCTGACACCGCCCGTGTCAGGTGACACGGGTGGCCGTATCATCCCCCTGACTTTCCACTTTTTGAATTCTTCCCAAGACGTTCCTCCTGACACGGCCCGTGTCAGGTGACACGAGTGGACGTGTCAGACCTCCTGTAACATGATTTTTCACTTTTTATGAAACTCTGAATTTTGCATATTTTTGCACTGATTTGTCCCTATTTATTCCTCTGAGCCTACAAACAGTAAAACACACAACCAAAGCATAAAATATGAAAAAATAAAGTAAAACACTCGACAATAAAAAGAAAAGATAACTCAAATTGATGGTAAATAATGGTGTAAAAACTACTGGTCAAACTCCCCCAAACTTAGACTGTTGCTTGACCTCAAGCGATAACTAAAAGAGCTCATGAAATTCATAGCATACTAGTACTCATACTTGAGAGTTTTGTTCACATTGATCAAGAGGTAGTTCGTCCAATGTCCACATGACGCGAAGAGTTTTTTTAAGAACGTTTTAAACCCGAGTTTCCCTTTTGGATACCTCTCTAACTATGCTTTGTACTTAAGTCTTTTCCCGATTTTCCTCCTTTTTCATTCGGACAATCATATTAAGGCAATGAGAATTTTGATGATCATCACATGAATAAGACTAATCAAGAAATTTATTTTGTTTAGGTACCAAATAAGCGACTATTGCTACTTTTAATTACCGATGAAATTTTCAAAACTTTCCAGTTTATATATTTTCCTTATTTGGACGACGTTTGAGGATCATCCTCTTTTGGGCTGAATAAACGGGTGAGGGTTACCCAACTTAGCGGGCTTGTTTCCTTTTACCACCTTTTCATCATTTGGTGCCAAAATTATTTATTTCCCAACCAATCATACATGCATGTGAATCTAGATTATGCCAGATTGTCAAGATAAACTACTCAAGGAGTACTTCTCAGGATTCAAGAACTATGATACAAATCTACACGTTAGACTCGTATCACTCTTTAGGGAACCTAGGGTGTTCAAACAAACCCCTTTTTGTCACATTATTCTGAACTTCCCACTCTCAAACAATCATCCCTTTATCTTTATATATTATTCCCGATCTCTTTGAAATAAAAGCTCTTGCGCAAATAAAAAAAATTTCTGGTCAAAATTTGGAAGAACCTCAAGGTGTAGTTTTTACAACACAAATAACATAAAACAAATAAAAGTAAAACAATAAATATACCCCAAACATGAACTAAACATTGGTCTCAATATTGTTAGAACAAGAGTGAAAGGGTGGACTCACAGTGGGGTGGAGGGTACTGCAACATCATTGTTGCTGTTACCTTGGAAAATTTTAAGGTATTCAAATACGTGTAGTAAATGAATATATTCTCATAAGTTAAGAGTCACCCTCCAAAGTAATGGTTTTCTGGGAAACGAGAACCAATGTTTGAATACCTGGTTTTATTAAGTTAGAGCTAATGCTCAAAAGGAGTCACACTGAAACTATCGAAACTGAACTACGTCGACTAGGAAGAAATAAAAGAACATATGTCAAGAGGTCAAACTTGGTTTAGTCGACCAAAGGGTGAAAGACAAGGATTTGGTCGAAAACGGTTTTAGTCGACAAAAAAGGGTTTCTTAGACTTAGAGGAAGTATGATTATTCTTTTCCAGAAAGAAATTGTCGAAGCAAGGCAGAAGCATTTTATGTTCAAGAGGTTTAGAGGAGTCATGGGCAGTTACCAGCAATCCACGATGTATTTAAGCGCCAAATATGCAGAACTTCAAAATCATGAGCAGTTACCAGTAATCCACGATGTGTTTAAGCGTAAAATAGGTGGAAACATCTTGTGAAGCAGTTACCTCAAGATGTTAATATTAGCCGTAGATGTTATCTAGGTAGTTACACTGTAAACACTATAAATAAGAAGATTTGGAATAGTTTGTAGTGTGTTCACTTGTACTCTCAAATCACTTGTCAAACTCTGTCATTCTGACTGTTAGAAAATCAAGAGTAAAGAGTGCTTGATGTACGTGAATCACCATATTTATTTCAATGCAAATTGTTTATATTTCAATTATATATTTTGAGTGCTTTATCTTCTTTCTATTTACTATCAAGCAAGATCTATACGTTATCTTCTATTTCACATAAACAATTCGACACTATCTGTTGGTCACGAGTCACCAGTCAGTTAGTTTAGTAAGTTTCTCTTTCGCATGAATATCTTCTGTCAGTCACGAGCCACCTGTCAGTTGATCAAATCATAGTGTGGAAAACCATTACACCTGTTCCCTCGGTAAAAAGAAAAACATCTCCCTTGACTAATATTTCGACGGAATATGTGTGATAGTAAAGCTCTTAGCACGTGTTTCGAGATCAATTGGTCGATCTTGCAAGTTACCATCAGTTTATGACTCTGGGAGGACCAACGGTTGTTTACCATTTTCTACAATAAACAAATTGGCACACCCGGTGAGACCCAGTGCTAAGAATTTTTCTTAAGTATTTATAAGTGGATGCAACTTAGAAATGGGAAGTTAACCAAAGAGTATAATAAACCATTATCTAGGAAGCAGATATCAAGAATGACAATTCCTGATAATTCAAATGTAGACGAAATACTGTCACGAACTTTAATCACTACCGATCCAGTAGTTTCTCAAGTAGCACATTTTCCTCCAGTAGGGTCGACTGTTGCATTTTCCGTACAAATGTCTCAGGCTCCACCGAGAAGCCCAAGACAAGTAATGACTACGACTACCATACCTAATGTGCCTCATTTTGGTAATGTAGATCCGGCTTATGGAATGTCGTATTCCATGATGCCAGGATATCAGTCAACATCGAATATAACAGTAGTGTAAGATAATGTTCAAAATATGAACTCTCCGTTACAAGGATCTGTGCCAGGAGAAAATAATAGAGGCAACCAAAATAGGGTAGCGCCTTCTGAACCTATAGTACCTCCTCTTACTAATACTTCAGTAGCAGTATTAAGGAAATAAATGGATGATAGCAACCACGAGTTGGTTAATATGTTAACTAACCATATGGGTAATGTATTTAATCTTATCGTACAAGAGTCGACTAAGACTAATAGGCAGTCCGCTGGAACAAATCGACAGGTAATTGCCCAATTAACACGTTTATGTAATTTTTTAGGTGCTCCTCCAGCGCCTATTCGATAGGCACCGCCTGTTCGACTAGATGCCCCTGGTTAAAGAGACATGGGGGAAATACAGGACGAACTTGTCCATCAGGGGAAAATTCTAGTGTCTCCAAGGAATTTTATTGTCGATCCACCTAAGGTATTAGTACGTTGACATCAAGAGGCTGATCAAATTGTTGATCAAATTTGACAAGAGGATTTAGTCGTAGAAAATAATTTAACCACCATTGTCGAAAGAATTATGGCTAGAAATGGTATGAATACCACAATTCAGAGGCAAACATATTCCTCCCCCTTGTCTGAATATATTTTATAGACTGAAAACCCTAGAGGATGGAAAATCCCTAGGTACACGAAATTTGGGGGAGAATCTGGAGAGTCGACAATGGAACATATTGCTAGATATTTAACTGAATCTGGGGATATATCGAATAATGAAAACTTAAGGGTAAAGAACTTTCCTTCTTCCCTTACTAGGGAAGCTTTCACGTGGTTACCACTTTACCCCCAAATTCGATTGACTCATGGAAGAAGTTGGAGAAACTTTTCCATGAGCAGTTTTATGAGGGTCATTTGAAAATTAGTTTGGTCGAATTATCAAACATTAAATGAAGGTTTGCTGAAACCATTGATGATTATCTAAACAAATTTAGATCATTAAAAGCAAGATGCTTTACTCAAGTGCCAGAATATGAGCTTGTTCAAATGGTTGTTGGAGGTTTATATTATTCCATTAGGAAGAAAATAGATCCAACCTTTGTGAAAAGTATGTCACAGTTAGCTGATAGAGTTTAACATCTAGAGCGTCTGCGACTAGAAAAGGTCAAACACACTAAGGCTAAGACTAGAAAAGAAAAAGTAGCCTTCATAGATTATGATGACACAGATCCCATTTGTGAGGCCGACTATACCTCACCAACAGAGGCAGAGGTCGACTTGGCTGAAATGAAGCCAGGGCCAGCTTATGAGTGTAAATCATTATTTCCGGCTAAAGGAAAGAATACGGTCGAAAATAATCCAAAATTTCCAGCAAAAACTTATCGTTTGATGTCACTAAGTGTGAAGAAATTTTTGACTTACTGGTTAAAGATGGTCAAATTTTAGTACCCCAGGTGATAAATTACCACCATTAGAACAACGACAGAAAATAGGTTTTTGTAAAGTTAATAATTTTCTTGGTCATACAACCTCTCAATGTTACCTTTTCAGGGATCTCGTGCAAAAGTCATTGCAAGAGGGTAGGCTGAAATTTGCTGCAAGAAAGATGAAGATTGATACTGATCCTCTTAGGCAAGAGGAAGCTTTGTTTCTCGACCCAGTTGACATCAACATGGTGGAGATTACTGAATTCCCTAATGATAATATGGTCGAAGAGGGGACTGGAGAAAGTCCTGATGTCGGCCTAGCATATGTGTACCCAAGGCCTGAGAAGACTTGCTAGACTTCCTTTACTGCTGTAAGAATAAAGGTTCACAAGCTTGCTTGTGTTCTAGATGTGGAGCTTTGACTAACAAAATAGCTGCTGAAAATTTCCAGAAGCTACAATTAGAAAAGAACAGAGGCAAGCCATACAATCAAAGGTTCCCTACACCAAGGAACCCAAGGAGAGCTATGAGAAACTCTCATGATAAACCTAGGAGTTATATTCCCTCAGCAAAATATCCTAACGGTACTTGGATTAAACCCTAAGGGAGAAAGGGCACACCAATTGACGGGACACCAAACAAAGGGAAGTCGGCTATTGACTACCGACACGAGTTCAAGTCAGAGAAGAAAAGCCACATTTCTGAAAACTACATGGGGAAGAATCCCATGACTGAAACCCAATGGAGATCTCGTGAAAAAGTCGTTGCAAGAGGGTAGGCTGAAATTTGTTGCAAGAAAGATGAAGATTGATACTGATCCTCTTAGGCAAGAGGAAACTTTGTTTCTCGACCCAGTTGACATCAACATGGTGGAGATTACTGAATTCCCTAATGATAATATGGTCGAAGGGGGCACTGGAGAAAGTCTTGATGTCGGCCTAGCATATGTGTACCCAAGGCCTGAGAAGACTTGCTAGACTTCCTTTACCGCTGTAAATAAAGGTTCACAAGCTTGCTTGTGTTCTAGATGTGGCGCTTTGACTAACAAAATAGTTGCTGAAAATTTCCAGAAGCTACAATTAGAAAAGAACAGAGGCAAGCCATACAATCAAAGGTTCCCTACACCAAGGAACCCAAGGAGAGCTATGAGAAACTCTCATGCTAAACCTATGAGTTATATTCCCTCAGCAAAATATCCTAACGGTACCTGGATTAAACCCCAAGGGAGAAAGGGCACACCAATTGACGGGACACCAAACAAAGGGAAGTCGGCTATTGACTACCGACACGAGTTCAAGTTAGAGAAGAAAAGCCACATTTCCGAAAACTACATGGGGAAGAATCCCATGACTCAAACCCAATGGAGACGCTTCCAGCGTCGAAAGCAGGCTGAGAGGCAAGCAGCTACTAGCCAGATTACTGCAAACAAAGGTGGCAATTAGAGGTAGTACAAGGTGAAAGTCGACTCCTTTGTGAAAGAATGAATCAAAGAATTCTTGAATCGCCCAGATGCCAAGTGTTCTAAAGAAGCCACTGACGATTTTGATTCCGAATTTGAAGAGAGTTTGAATATCTTAGTCAATACAGTATCAATTCTGCCAGTAGAATATGATTGCTTGACTGAAGTAGAGGATTCGGTAGACATAGATGCTGAGGAGATGGCTTTACACAAGCCAACATGTTACTTTGTCATGAACAATGGTTCCATTGAGAACCAAGATGCTTTCTTTGAAAGACCAGATATGGCCACGAGGAGCCATTTGAAGCCTCTTTTAATAAGGGCTAGGGTTGAAGGGGTGGCTATCAACAAGGTGTTGGTAGACTATGGTGCTACGGTGAACATTATACCACACCACCTATTGCAGAAAATTGGTAAATATGACACCGATGTTAGATCTCATAACATGGTGTTATCATACTACGATGGAAGAAATATAAACACCATAGGTGTGATCCAAGTGGACATTACTGTCGGCTCAGTTACTTGGCCGATTATTTTCATGGTGATTCAAGGTAAAATGAGTTACAACCTCTTAGTAGGGAGAGAGTGGCTACACGGAGTAGGGGTTGTGCCATCCTTTATGCACCAGAGTTTGGTGATCTGGAGGGAAGATGGCATAGTCGAGAATATTGAAGCTGATCAAGGGTATTTTATGGCAGACGTGAACAATGTCGGAAAGAAGCAGTTCGACAGGAAATTAGCTAATATTTCCCCATGTTAACCTGCTGAAGATATATATGCCAACCTTGATGAAGCATTTGTTTCATTGAAGTTACATGAAACCCATGGTTTTATATGGGATGTGGAACCTCTTGAGGATCCATACTGTACCAACCGGCCGACGGGCTGGGGAGACATCAGTGATGATGTCTGAGCTAGATGCTCTAAACAGGATTTCAGCATATATTGCCGAAAGTAAAATAAATTTGGCACTGGAAGATGAAGAAATATGGCTGTCGAAGCCAATAAAACAAAAGTTCTAGATGAAGGAGATACTTTGGCTATTTAGGCAAAGCCACCAGATATAATAGAGACAGTCGAAGAAAACATCGATAAGCAGCGTCTGGACTACTTATATGACGAAGAACCCTTAGGCTTCGAAAAGGATCCAATGGCACCAGAAAAGATGCAGCCACAAGACCCTTTAGAAGAAATAGATCTTGGCGAAAAGGGGGAATAAAAGACCAACTTATATCAGCACCAATATCGACCCAAAGTTGAAATCTGAGGTAATATCTTTATTAAAAGAATTTAAAGATTGTTTTGCTTGGGACTATAATGAAATACCAGGTTTAAGCAGGGACTTGGTAGAACTAAAATTACCAATAAAAGCTAGAAAGAAACCAGTAAAGCACACTCCTAGACGTTTCGCTCCATCCATAATGTCAAAAATCAAAGAGGAGGTAGAAAGACTCCTCAAAAGCAGATTCATAAGAACTGCAAGGTATGTCGACTGGTTGGCAAACATAGTGCCAGTAATTAAGAAAAATGGAAAATTAAGGGTATGCATAGATTTTAGAGATTTAAATGCTGCCACCCCAAAAGATGAGTATGCTATGCCTGTGGCAGAAATGTTGGTCGACTCGGCTGCTGGTTTTGAATATCTAAGTATGCTTGATGGTTATTCTAATTATAACCAAATTTTTATTACAGACGAAGATGTGTCGAAGACGATGTTTCACTGCCCTGGTGCACTGGGAACCTATGAATGGGCTGTCATGCCATTCGGTTTAAAAAATGCCAGAGCAACATATCAAAGGGTAATGAATTCTATGTTCCATGATTTTAATGAAGATTTCATGCAGGTTTACATTGATGATATTGTAATAAAGTCGAACAGCAAACCAACTCATCTGTAACACCTTCTAAAGTCTTTTGAAAGGATAAGAAAACATGGATTAAAGATGAATCCATTAAAATATGCTTTTTGTGTGCAGGCAGGTGATTTTATTGGCTTTGTGGTGCATAAAAAGGCATAGAAGTAAATCAAAGTAAAACCAAAGCCATCATGGACATCAAACCACCGTCGACCAAAAAAGAACTTCAGTCTTTGTTGGGCAAGATAAATTTCCTAAGGAGGTTCATATCCAACTTAAGTGGAAAAACCAAAGTATTTTCACCACTACTTCGACTAAAAAATGATGATTTCGTTTGGCAAGAGGAGCATCAAGAGGCTTTCGACAAAATCAAAGACTACTTAGTGAAGGCTCCGATATTGGAACCTCCTGTTAGACATAGGCCTATGAGGTTATATATTAAAGCCTCAGATGCGACTATAGGCACTATGTTAGTCCAACAGGACGAAAAGGGTGTCGAGAGACCTGTGTATTATCTTAGTCGAATGCTAAATATTCTTGAGACTAGGTATAATGATATAGAAAAACTATGCCTTTGCTTGTATTTCTCTTGTATTAAACTAAAGCAATATATAAAGCCTGTTGATGTGTATGTATCTTCTCATTTTGATATTATTAAGCACATGTTATCCAAACCAATTTTACATAGTCGAATTGGTAAATGGGCTTTAGCATTAACAGAGTATTCTTTGATTTACATGCCCTTAAAAGCAATGAAAGGACAAGTAATGACAGATTTTTTGGTCGACCATTCAATGGTTGGTATACCTAAAAATTATGTAGATATTCTATCTGTTACATTCTCCTTTAATTTGACAGCGGCCTCATAGATGGTTCGATGAAGATTATTAGGTCGATACATAATTCGGAAGTAGTTCTGGAAAGCTCGAATTTGTTTAATATGAGTAATCTTACACTTGGTCGCTTTTGCCTGCAAATTTGAGAAAGTTGTAGTTAGTTCAGTCAGCTTGGCATTAGAATCACCAATAAATGTAACAAAATATGACTGCCACCAAGTTTCAAATTCTTTGGTGCAGTAGAAAGACGGTTGGAAAGGAGAGAGAGTGAGTGTGGGTCTTCGTGCCCATATATTCCCTATATAATCCTTGATCATTTCGAAGGGTTGGTAAGTTATGAAGTCTACCAGCAGCTCGTGAGAATTGAACAAATACTTAGGAACAAGTTGATAGAGTCCAAATTGTCGAGCCACCAAGTTAGGCTGATAAGCGACCAAACCCGGGTTCACACCGACAATCACAATAGACAGGAATTGGGGAGTTAAGTAACGACTTCAGAGGATTAAGGAATTTTTCTTGTCCTATTCTCTTGCAGGTGGAAAAGCCCTAGTAAACCACTCTGGGCCATCTTGTCTATCATGAAATGGGGCCATAAAGGGTGTGAAATCGACTATTGTCAACATAATGGTAAACATCAGTCTGAAGACTTCAGGATTTAGGGAGCCCTTGTCGATATGAATCAGAGGGAGAAGGAGTTTCCAAACGATATGACTTTGAGATGGAGGGCATGCTACCTTTCTATTTCTAAAGGGCTTAATCTCCTCAGAGAAGGTGACACTCAAGCATAGCTGCAAGAGCCAAAAAGGACCATGGACTAAGACGTTCTTTTTCTTTGGATTATTAGGGTCAAAACGCTTTATTTGGTTAGCAGCATCAGTCAAAGCTGCATAAAGAGAGGCCAAAATCAGTTGGCCTAAAGCAACATTCCCACCCGTATGCAATTGGGTAGCCAGATAATAAAATTGTTTGGCCACCTGCATCGACCTGGAACAAAAAATAAAGCAAGAAAACCATAAGGTTAGAAACGCCACATGCTCTTCATCAGTTACAAGACCAGAGGTTTGAGCATGATGGTTGATGAAATTATTATATGTTGGTTTTCCAGCTTCACCCACATTGAACCTTAGTGGCACAGGTTCATCATCTCTATAGTTGAAAACTGTGGCAAATGGTTTTAGCCCTATGATGGCAACAACGTCGAACATGGTAGGAGTGATCATACCATATTTAGTATGAAAGGTGTTGGTCGATCCCATACAAAAATGTATGGCAGCTAGGAGTATGCCACTAGAATAAGGTTGACCACATCGAGAAAGTTCTATCAGGGTATAAATACCCATATGAAATAACCGGCCGAACCGTTATCTGATATAAAAATCAATGAAGTCGCCACCAGACGTCTTTTACCCCGTCGAGAGGGGAAAGGTAAACATCGAGAAAACCTGAAGAGGGTGAAATCATGGTCTTGCGGACGAGAGATCAGGTAAGGGAGTCTCTTACGCGAGGGGAATGTATTAGCACCCCACACGCCCATAGTAATTTACGGTATCCACTCTTGTTGTCTAATCTAATGGGTGTGTAAAAATCTATATCTAAGCTGTATAGGGAATGCATGCAAAAGAAATGAGAAATGAATGTAGGGAAAATAAAAGTTGTGCTCGCATGGGCCCTACCCTAATGCCTACATATCCCTTTTAAGGAATCAGAGCAGCCGTAGTTTGGCTCATATATTTTGGTTGGTTTGTGTTTTTTAGTTAAGAAAGACAAAGGAAATAGTCAAGATGGAAAAATATAAGATAAAACAACAAACAAATGCGATGGAGAAACATCGGCAAAATGATAACAAAGTAACATGGAAAAGATAATGAAACATCAACAAACCAGATGACAAAACATCACACCTAATAATGATATGGAGAATCAAAGTAGGATAGTAAACATGTGCGATGGCAGAATATCGGCTAAAAGAATGTGCGATGGCGAAACATCGGCTTAAAAGAATATGCGATGGTGAAACATCGGCTAAAAGATAGGAAGATAACATGGAAAAGATGGTGAAACATCAATAAACCAGATGATAAAACATCACACCTAACAATGATATCGAGAATCAAAGTAGGATAACAAACATGTGCGATGGCGAAACACCGGCTAAAAGAATGTGCGATGGCGAAACATTGGATAAAAGAATAGCAAGATAGCATAGTGAAGAAGGTAAGACATAAAAAAATTAGATGAAAAAACACTACACCTAACAATGATATCGAGAATCAAAGTAGGATAACAAACATGTGCAATGGCGAAACATCGGCTAAAAGAATGTGCAATGGCGAAACATCGGCTAAAAGAATGTGTGATGGCGAATAATCGGCTAAAAGAATATGTGATGGCGAAACATCAACTAAAAGATAGGAAGATAACATAGCAAAGATGGTGAAACATAAATAAACCAAATAATAAAACAAAACCAAGAGGTGCACAAACAAATAAGATTGGTTTGTATTGTTTACCTTAAAGAACGGTTTAAGTTCATTAGAGGTATTTTATTATTTGCCAAGAAGAAGTTTTAGTTTTAAGATGCAAGAATGCAAAGGAAAAAGAAAACAATTAAGGGATACTATCCTAATCTCTAGCCCTAATATTATCATACAATGATTGGCCTTAAGGTTGAGGATGAAAAATGGAAGCTTCTACCCTATGTTAGCATACATAGATTCATATCCTAAGGTCTAGCTCGAGGACTAACCCTACATGAGCAATCCTAAGGGAGCATGGTAAAAACCAAACAAGTAAACAAACAAGTGTTTAAACATGAGTATCAAGGTACCTATGCAGAATTTCCTTAAACATGTCTTTAAATAAACCAGAGGGACTTCTGACATATATCAACAACAGAGATCCCATCATGCAATAGAAAGCAATAAGGAGTGGAAACAGTAAAAGGAAAAATAGTGCAATACCAAAGGATAACTATCCGTAGCAAATGAGCAAGCAAAAAGTAACCCATAGAACTTCAAGCAAGCTCTTAAGATAACTAAACTTCAAGTGTATTAAGTCTTCACAAAAATTGGGCAGAGTAACGGTTGTATACGGGTGAATTCCAGATCACAAACAAAGTATGTAATCACAATAACCTGCTCACAAAACAAACAAACAACCCAATGTCTTGAGGTAAACCTCAAGAACTCCAGACAAAATATAAATTAAGGTCACAAGGTCTCCAATATAGGCCAATGTTTCTATTCCCATGTCCAAGAAGTCCAATACTCCATAATGCCAAGGCTAGTAACCAAATAGTCCAAGTATCATTAATGTTTTTTATGGTTTATGTTGATTATTAAGTATCTTCAAAAAGAAAAGCTCAAGTGAGCAAAATAAAAATGACATAACAGTAAATGTTCAAGTGAGCAAAGATGAAAATAGCATGAAATATAAATGCTAAAGTAAATAGTACATAAAGTAAAAGCATAAAAGCAAAAGCATAAAGTAAAGTCAATTTGTTAAGAATTAGTGGTTAGTTGGATGACCACCTCGAAACTTGCATTTGGAACTTATTAGAGGATTGGTAGAACCAAAGCCTCTCAATAATAAGTTGCATTTGCTTTTGTGTCAAGTATATCATCCATTTAAGAATTCTCAAGGCAACATTTAATGATCAACGATGTTTAAGTGATCCGCGTTGACCAAAATTTATGAAGATCCATTAGAGGATTGGTAGAACCAAAGCCTCCACACAGTGAATCTCAAGGTTATTGGATCAAAGGGATCAAATTAACATACTTGGGCTTGCAAACATAGGTTTGGGCCATGAATGATTATTTATTCGAATCGGGACAAAATTTAGCGCTATGTTAAGCAATCGTAAGTGGACTTATGTAGAAGTCGCACCTATTTTGAGGCTGGTCAATAGAAATCTATATATTTCATGTTTGGATAAATGATATAGAGATCATTATCCCATAACATGTAATACAATAAGAAAGGGGAATAAGACGAAGAGGGAAGGGATTAGAGTTTCAAATATCATCAACATCATTCGTCCATTTTAATGGATTTGGTTTATGAATCTATCAACACCCAAGACCCAATGATATTGAATAATTTGTCTCAATATATGCTCCAAGTCAGTACCACATGCTATCTCAAGGATCAAACAAGAATCATGTACACAAGTTTTCAATTACAAGCATTAATCAAAGGTAAAACCCAAAATGCAATCCTAAGTCAAAAATAGTTTTAAAATATGAAAATGACTTGAAAAATTATTAAATTAAAACCCTAACTTCCTAAAGTCCTATAAAATTCATAAATAAAAAATTTGGAGTCCCTGGATTGAGGTGGAAATTTTCTTTAGAAATGCAAACTTGGAAACTAGCAAGTTTAAGCCTTAAACTAGATGGTTTTGGAAAATAATTTGTGAAAAATATGAAATCAAATTGTAAAATTCCAGAAAAATGATTTTTATGGCCTCAATATATTCAAGCACTCCAAACAACTTCATTCCTGATTTTATAGGCATGGGAAGTTAGAACTTTAAATCAATTAATGTGCATGATCAAGCAAAAACACTAAAAAAGGAAATTAAGTTCACAAATTAATCAATTAGATCCAAAGGTCAAATAAATTTGATGTAAAATAACCTAAATGTCAAGAAAATTAAAAGGATCAAAAAGCATATTTTTCTTGAATTTTATATCAAAAGGAAAAAAAGAAATAGAAAAATTATTTACACAAACTAACAAAATAAATGCAAATAAAAGATATTGTGTCCAAATGATTTTTAAAATGTAACAATTTTTTTTATAAAATTTAACAAAAAATATTTTCAAGTAATAAACTTAGGGTGGAGTCCAAAAATATTTTTTATGGATTTGTTTACTTAATATAAATAGGAAAATAAAATTCAAGATTTAAAAGAAATATTAAAACCCTAATTATTTACATGATTTTATTTAATCAAGAAAAATAATAAAAAAATGAAATAAAAATCAAAATATGAAAATATATTGAAAAATAAGTCTAAAATAATTTTTTCATAATTTTTGAAGTGAAGGAAATATTAAAATAAAATTTGAGAAAACAAAAGAAAAATTAATATTCAAAGGCTATTACATCTGTTTTTGCCAAAATGCGCTATAAAAAGAACTGAAGCCATGTTCAATTAAAATATGGCACATCATCATCCCTACCAAGCAACCATAATACTCACATTTTCCAGCTTTGACACACCATTTTCAAATCACCATAACTTACTCATTTCTTGATGAAATCCAAAAATTCCAACACCAAAGTTCAAGATTGAAATTAGTAGAGCATGTTAGGATCAAAAATTTATGAAATGATGCATGGATGATTGAGAAAATCACACGTGAAGAATGCTGCATGAACACTTTTTTGATTTACACATTTCAACAAACTGTTTTGAAACTTGATTTTCTCCCTCAAGTTTCCACCAATTTAAACGATCCAAAAATGAAAATTGATCATAAAAATGCAAGGATTAAGAATATGCTATTGGATTTTTCAAAAGGTTCATGGACTTAAAAAGAAAATGCAAGTTGCAGTAGATGGAGAAAATGAATTATCTACCTTTAAAGTGAAATTGATGGTGCTTGGGCTCACACAAAGAGCAATGAATGGAGAAGAAGCTTGCTTGAATGTGCAGAGATAATGAGTAGAGAGGGAGATGTGAAAAAACTTGTTTGCTTAACAATGGTAGCTTGCTTGAAAATGGAGGAAAGAGAGAGAAGAAGAACTTCTTACTTGTAAAGAAGAGAGCTGAGAGAGAGAGAGAGAGTGAGAGAGAGAGAGAGAGAGAGAGAGAGAGAGAGAGAGAGAGAGAGAGAGAAATAAGAGCTTGCTTGCTTTCTAATTGCTATTTTTTAACCCTTTGAATGTTGAGTGCAATGATTTATATAGAGTGAAGAAAGAGAGAAATGGAAAGTGAGAGAAATGGAAAGAATGAGAAAGGGAGTGATGTGCTGCGTTTTTGTGTGCAAATGAGGGTGCAAATCACGTGCTTGAGTAAGTGAACAAAGGCTGGGGTGATGAGCTGGCAATTGGTCTTGGTTGGTCACAAAAAAAATTCATGCATGCCCATGCATATTTTCTATTTCATGAACATCTCTTTTCTCCCTTATCTCTCTCTCTCTCTCTCTCTCTCTCTCTCTCTCTCTCTCTATGGTGCATGAAACATCACAAACTTTGAATAAAAAATGGAGAGGACACTTCATACTCCAACTTTCATGTTCAAAATTTTTCAAAATGAGGCTTGAATCAATGGGATATTTATCCTTGAACACGTGATTACAAACTGTTTGACAAAATGCCTTGCCTTCCTAGGCTTGCTGCGCGCGTGACCTTTTGGCTGGGCAGAAAATTCAGCATGCATGGTGCCTACTTCTCACAATTATATCTCTAAATGTAGGAAGAATTTGAAGAAACTTTCTGAAGCAAAGTTGTTCCTCACATTCAGGGCTTGAACTTTGATGTTGGACATTTTTCAAAATAATGAATATTTCACATAGAAAAGTGATAATGAATGCGCGCCCACAACATGTTTGATGAAATGACGGCCTAGCGTGCGTGCCTTGCCTTGTACTGGACAAAAATTCAGTTTTCAGCTCAAAATCCTAATCATCATATCTTTCTCTACACTTAACCATTTGAGATGATTCATGAATGAAAAATGAAGAGAAAAGTAAAATCTACAACTTTCATGTTGCTAACTTTTTTATTTGAGTTCAAATGGTCATTCAAAAATGGATATGAAGAAGTCAAATTTTTGCATTTTTAACCAAAATTTCACAAAGTGTCAAAATCTTCCAAGCTTCATAACTTTTTTTCCTTTCATTTTTTGGACTTGTGGCCACTCCTACAAAGTTGGATAATTTTTCATCCTCTTTCTAGGCATATAAAGTTTGCACATTTTTAATAAAAATTGATAAAGTTGTAGCTTGTCAAAGTTCATCCCTATGGACACTTAGAAAAATTTTAAAACTTCAAAAAACTTCCTTGACAAGTTAACTCCAATTCACACTTTCTCTTGATATTTTTGCAGTATTGACCATGAAATATAAGAATAGGGATACTGAATTGATGGTTAACCAAAAGTCCACTTGGTCAACAACTAATTTTGACCGTCTTTTGTCAAAATGACCATTTTACCCCTTTTCATCAATTGAACCCTTTCAAGTCAAAGTTGATGATCAAACTTCCAATGATAAATGCTCATGAATATGTAGAGAAGTATGGGATCAAGAATTGCCAAAAAATCCAAAGTTCTCCTGATTAAAACTCAAACCCTAGCTTTGACTGATGAATCAAAAAGAAGTGATTCTTCTTATAAACAACATGATACTCAATCTTCTGATGATCCAATGAGGTTGATAAGATATCTTGAGATATGTGGTACCTTTGGGCTTGAAAGATCCAGAGGTTTAGATGATAGGGACCTCCTTGAGTAACTTGTCAATACATTTAATCTTCCAAAACTTGAGGGAGACTTGATAACCAAAACACTTTGATCCTTGCTAAATGTATGAATGCAATGCAAAATGATGATTATGATGGTACATAAGCCTAAATCTAGAGGGTAAATTTTGGGGTGCAACGCTGCCCCTATTCAATTATCTTTAAGTGGATAAGCGAGAAAAGTGACAACTTTCGAGCGTTCAGAGTTGAAGATGATTAAATACAAAAGAACCCAAAAATTTACACTCTTGAAGAAAAAGTAGAAGCCCCAAAGACAAAGAAAACAAGCAAGCACGGGATTAAGAAGATACCAAACAAAATTAGATTTAGCAAACAAGGTGTTTAATGAACATTTGACCTCCCAAGACACGCATCAGAATGAAGTTGTGACATAGATTTTTAATAAAGTTGAAACAGAGCTAAAACTTAGAAAATTAAACGAAACTAAAGTTCAGAATAAATGTGCCGGGGAAAAGCTGGGCTTCAAACCACAGAGAATAGGCAAAACTAGAATCTGGAAAAGAAAAAGTACGCGGGGCAAAGTGACTAGAGTGTATGATTCTAAGAGCACCTGCAAATCTCAACCTAAGATAGACAGTTTGAAGGAACTGAAAGAATCCCAGGAGTGAGGAACAAAATGAGACGAAACTCGACCCAAAAACTAGTTAGGAGAAACTAAACTAGATGAGTACCGGGATGAAACTAGATTTCACGCATGAGTAACGAGTCGAAACTCGACCCATATCAAGAGTGGTAAGAGTGCATGTTTTCAAAGCACTTGCTGGTCTCAGATTAATGGATAATAGTGACGAAGACTGATAGAAGAATCCAAGGAACAAAAGAGACTGATTTCAACCAGGGACACATCACGAACACTGCACTCGGTAAACGAACACCGTCAAAGGGTCCAAGGTATGAAAACAAAAACGAGACGAAACTCGACTCAATAACTAGTTAGGCGAAACTAAACTAGATGAGTACCTGTGAAGGGGTGAAAAACACAAGAAGGGGGGGTTGAATTGTAAAACTGAAATCTAAAGCAATTGACAAGATATTTTTATCCTGGTTCGTTTGATCTCAAACTACTCCAGTCCACCCGTCAAGGTGATTTCGCCTCTCTCCAACGAGGTCTTAATTCACTATATTCAACTGAATATTACAGACTGCTTTAACAACTGCTAAAGCCTTCTTGATTCAAACCATAACCCGGTTTGTCAAGGCAACACTTTCTTACAAAGGTATAAAACAATGTGTGTGGATGTTTTCTACAAAACTTTATCACAACTGTGATGTATACACAAATTAAGCTTAGAAACTAGATTGCTAAACAATAATGGAATATCAGAGTTTGTGGTTTAGCAAAACTGGTAGAATGAAGATTATGGTTCAGCTTTGTGCGTGTGGAGATTTGGAGAGCATTAGCCATTATAATCTTCGAAGCCTTGTTTATATAGCACTTGAGAAGATGAACATTGAATGCAATATTCTTGATTCAATGCTAATAACAAGCTTTCCTTTTTGAGCAGATCCTGTCTAGAGTGAGGCCGTTGGAATTTAATTAGCTTTCAATGCACAGTACCGTTGCTTCTTCAATGCACGTTCTGGCTTGGCTCATTCTGATTCTGCTTCGCTGCTGATGAACTATTGTGTTTCTGTATCAGAGTGTTTGAGCGCAGTCTTGTTCATCAAGCTTCAACATGTGCGTGAGTTGATCATCTGATCTTGACATTCTGATGTAGCAACTTCTGATGCTGGTGTATGAAATCAAATTCTGATGCTGAATAAACGTGATCTTGCTTATATCAATCAGAGTATCTGCAAGTCAGAGCATAATAATTTTAGGCAGCAGATAGTTCAAACATGAAACATTTAAATACTATATCTTTTCACTTTGTTATCATCAAAACTTAAATATAGGGTAGTAGATTAAAACATTGTTCTAACAATCTCCCCCTTTTTGATGATGACAAAAACTAGATATTTTAAATGAAAAATAACGTGAAAAGGTATCTGGAAAATGTATCAGAGTAAGAAGTACGGAGAAGTCATAGTTAAGAGATACTCCCCCTGAGTTTATTACTTCCCTTTGATATACGTGTTCTTCAGGATCAGATCTTTTTCTTTCTTTGAACATCAGATTATCAGAGTCTTTGACTTATCAGAGAGCAGAGCTTCAGAGCTTTTCTTGTCAGAGCTTTGCTTTGGATCAGAGTATTAGGACGATCAGAACTTCATAACATTGATCAGAGCTTCTACATTTTGATCAGAGCTTCTAGTCTTTAGAGTGTCCAGGAGCTTCCTTGTGCCTGTAGACTTTAAACAAAACAGAAAAACATTTCAAGTAATAGAGTTAGAATGTTTGAGAGTTTCTGTCTAGTTAGCCCGTTATTGATTTAAATATCATTCTTGTTCTCCCCCCTTTTGTCAGCAATCAAAAAGTGTTGGTGATGTGCTAAAACAATTTGATCAGAAAAACTAATCATATTAAGATAGTTCAGAATCAGAGCAAGAAAATATTACAAAAACTTAATCAAAACAGTACATCAGAAAATGAAGAAAACATGAAAAATGTCATGCATGAAAGAGATTTAAGGTTGAGGAGGCATGCGTGAGAACAGGCTCTCCAGCATCGCTTGAATCTTTTCAGAAGTTTCATTCTGCTTCTGAACCATGTTGACAACAGTGTCAATCTTGCTGTCCTGCACATCCATTCTTGCTTTCATCTTCTGATTGCCTGCAGAAATGCTGGAGGATGCCATTGTTCACACTAAAAAAGCTTTGAGAATGAATTGAGAGAAAAAGGTTTGCAAGGGATGAACTCAGAAATATGCAGAAAATGCTTGAGTGATTGTGAGAAAGCGTAAAGAATAAATGAGAGATTAATGTGCTTAAATAGAGTTTTCAAAGTTATTTTGAAAAGTTAAACGTTTTTAAGAGAGAGAAAAAAAATCATGATTGCCATTTAAAAGAATGATTACTTTTCATTAAATGCTTGCTGATTTTGGGGGATTTGAGAAAGATACTTAAAAACGGTTACCAGACATGTGTCTCAATGCACCCAATCAGCGCTTTGCCTTCTCAGAAGCGTGCACGCGTTCTGCTTCAGAGATATGCTGATGATTGGATGACACTTGTTTGATGTAGTGATCAGCACGTCTGTCTTTGAGATTAGACTCTCAGATCTTTAGACTTGCATCTGATACAATCTGCATGTTCTATCTTTCTGAAAGGAGATTGATCAGAAGTTCACAGTAAAATAATTACATTCTGAAGATAAATATATGGAATTAAAACCTTTTCACTCTGGGCATACTTTCATGCTGAGATGTTTCAGAATGAAATTAAACCTATCTTCTGAAAGGGGTTTAGTAAAGATATCAGCCCATTGATGGTCTGTATCTATAAATTTTAAGTTCAAAATGCCTTTCTGAATATAGTCCCTAATGAAGTGATGTTTTATTTCTATATGCTTAGCTCTAGAATGTAAAATGGGATTCTTACTTAAGCAAATAGCAGAAGTATTATCACAAAGTATAGGAATGTTACTCTCAAAAATCTGGAAGTCTTCAAGCTGACTTTTCATCAAGAGCATTTGTGTGCTACATCCTGCTGCTGCTATGTACTCAGCTTCTGCTGTTGACAGAGCAATTGTTGATTGCCTTTTGCTGGACCACGAGATCAGATTTTCTCCCAGAAACTGGCAGCTTCCAGAAGTACTTTTACGTTCCACTCTGTCTCCAGCAAAATCAGCATCGCAGTAGCCTACTAAGCTGTAATCACTAGATTTTCTATAAAACAAACCCAGATTAGTAGTACCTTTCAGATACTTGAAAATTCGCTTAACAGCTGTTAAGTGAGATTCTCTAGGATCTGATTGGAATCTAGCACAGATGCAAACACTGAATAATATGTCAGGTCTTGAAGCAGTCAGATAGAGGAGAGAACCAATCATACCTCTGTAGACTTTCTGTTCTACACTTTTGCTTACCTCTTCTCTTTCCAGAATGCACGTGGGATGCATTGGAATCTTTGATGGCTTACATTCTGAGAGGTCAAATTTCTTCAGAAGATCTCTGATATATTTGCTCTGATGAATGTAAGTACCTTCTGGAGTTTGATTGATCTGAATTCCTAGAAAGAATTTCAGTTCCCCCATGAGGCTCATCTCAAATTCTGCCTGCATACACTTAGCAAATTTTCTTCCAAGAGAAGGATTAGTAGAACCAAAAATGATATCATCAACATAAATTTGACAGACTAAGATGTCACTCTTAACTGTTTTACAGAATAGAGTAGTGTCCACTTTCCCTCTGGTGAATTCATTTTCAAGCAGAAAGTTACTTAGCCTTTCATACCAAGCTCTGGGAGCTTGTTTCAGACCATACAGTGACTTCTTTAGTTTGAAAACATGTTCTGGATGTTTTGTATTTTCAAAACCTGGGGGTTGGTGAACATAAACTTCTTCTTCTATATAACCATTTAAGAATGCACTTTTGACATCCATCTGATACAGAGTGATGCCTCTATTAACAGCAAATGAAATTAAAAGTCTGATAGATTCTAACCTGGCGACTGGGGCAAAGGTTTCTGTATAGTCTATCCCTTCTTGCTGACTATAACCTTGTGCAACCAGTCGTGCCTTGTTTCTGATGACTTCACCTTGCTCATTAAGCTTGTTTCTGAACACCCATCTTGTTCCAATGACGTTGAATCCTTTTGGTCTGGGAACGAGATCCCATACGTCGTTTCTGGTGAATTGATTCAGCTCTTCTTGCATTGCCAGAATCCAGTCATTATCCAGAAGTGCTTCATCAATAGAAGAAGGTTCAATCAGAGACACAAGTCCCATAAGAGTTTCTTCAGAGTTTCTGAAGCTTGCTCTCGTTCTGATTGGATCTTCCTTTCTTCCTAGGATGGTCTCTTCTGGGTGATCCAAGCTGCTTCTGGGTACTCTCTTCTGAAGTTGATCAGCAGCTGTTGTAGGATTTCTAGCAGTGCTCCTTTCAGACGTTGAAGGAATGTCTGTGTTGAGAGCTTCTGATGACTTGTCTTCAGAACCTGCAAATTCAATTTCTATACCTGCAAAAGTTTCATTCTGCTTTGACTTTTCAGAGTCAAGCTTATCATCAAAACGAACACTGATCGATTCTTCCACAATCTGTGTTTCTGTATTGTATACTCTGTACCCTCTTGAGCGTTCAGAGTATCCTAACATAATACACTTCTGTGCCTTAGAGTCAAACTTGTTCAAATAATTCTTTGTATTTAATATAAAGCAAGTACATCCAAATGGATGAAAATATGAAATGTTGGGCTTTCTGTTCTTCCACAATTCATATGGAGTCTTTTCCAGAATAGGTCTTATTGAGATTCTATTCTGAATGTAGCACGCTGTGTTTATTGCCTCTGCCCAGAAAGTCTTAGCAACGTTTGTCTCATTGATCATGGTTCTGGCCATTTCTTGCAATGTTCTGTTCTTTCGTTCTACAACTCCATTTTGTTGGGGAGTTCTAGGACAAGAGAAATCATGCAGAATGCCTTTGTCATTAAAGAATGACTCAAAATCTTTATTTTCAAATTCTCCACCATGATCACTTCTGACTTTAACGATTCTAAGATCTTTTTCATTCTGAACTTGGTTACAGAAGGTAACAAACACAGAGTGTGACTCGTCCTTGTGTCTTAAGAACTTTACCCATGTCCATCTGCTATAGTCATCTACGATTACTAACCCATACTTCTTACCACTGACTGAAGCAGTTTTAACTGGTCCAAATAAGTCAATGTGCAGAAGTTCTAATGGCTTAGAGGTGGAAACAACATTTTTGGATTTAAAAGAAGGTTTTGCAAATTTGCCTTTCTGACATGCTTCACACAGAGCATATGAATTGAACTTCAAATTTGGAAGTCCTCTGACCAGATTGAGTTTGTTAATCTGAGATATTCTTCTCATACTAACATGCCCCAATCTTCTGTGCCAGATCCACTGCTCGTTGTTAACAGACAGAAGACATTTTACATTCTGACTCTTTAGTTCAGAAAGTTTGATTTTGTAAATGTTGTTTTTCCTCTTACCATTAAACAGGATAGTCCCATCTTTCTGACTAACAGCTTTACATGATTTTTGATTAAAGATTATATCATAACCGTTATCACTTAATTGACTTATGGATAACAGATTATGCATCAATCCATCTACTAGCAGAACATTATTAATAGAGGGAAGATTTCCATTACCTACAGTTCCAGAGCCAATTATCTTTCCCCTCTGATTGCCTCCATAGCCAACGTGGCCTCCAGGCTTAAGTTCCAGGCTTTGGAACATATGCCTTCTTCCCGTCATGTGTCGTGAGCAGCCAGAGTCCAGGTACCATGACTGGTGTTTCTGACTTGCTGCTAAAGATATCTGCAACATGTATTATTTTATCCTTAGGTACCCAGATTTTCTTGGGTCCTGACTTGTTAGTTTTACCAAAACTCTGGTTGAATTTTGGTTTCACAGAGTGCTTACTGCTAGTATATTTGATATCATGTGTGTGACCATACACAAAGTGTGAATTTAGAGGAGTGTGTTTAATGGTCAAGTCCATGACATTCTTTGGTGTAGAAACCTTACCTTGGTATCCTATACCTTTCCTGCCGTTTCTGCTAACTCCATAGATCATTGAAGCCATTCTGCTTCTATCTATGCTTTTAGCTAGGAACTTCTGGAAACTGTGATCATATTCCTTGATGATCTCATCAGCGTTGCTGGGAGTTTCAGAAATTGGTTCCTTCTGAGAGTTTTGTAAAGTGTTTTCTAATTTTGAAATTTTATCTCTCAGCTCAGAATTTTCCAATTTGAGACTCTCAGACTTATTAGAGTCAGATTCAAGATTCCTTTTCAGGTCTCTGAATTTAGCTCTAATCTGCTGATAACGTTCCAGAATCTCATTAAGGCTTTCAGCAAGTTCAGCCTTTGTAAAGTTAACAGCGAAGTTAGGAAATACCTCTTCTGTGTCTGATTCTGAGTCTGATTCAGAAGCTTCACTATCTTCTGAAATGTTTGCCATGAGAGCTATGTTTGCCCTTTCATCATCTGATTCTGAGTCAGCTTCAGACGAGTCAGAGTCATCCCATGTAGCCATGAGACTTTTCTTCTTCTCTCTTCCAAACTTCTTTTTGGGCTTTTCCCTCTGAAGCTTTGGGCAGTCACTCTTGTAGTGTCCTTGCTCATTGCACTCATAGCAGATGATGTCTTTTGTGTTTGGCTTCTTGCTACTGGAGGAGCCTTCAGATCTTCTGTATCCAGAGGAAGAATCTGTCCTTCTGTATCTGGAAGAAGACTCGTTCTGATCAGATCTTCTGGGATTCCTGAACTTCCTTTGTCTTTGCTTGCACAGTTGATTTACTCTTCTGGAGAGAAGGGAAAGTTCGTCTTCTTCTGATGAGGATCCATCAGATGTTTCTTCAACTGCCTGCAAAACTTTAGACTCAGATTTTCTGTTAGATTTTAAAGCTAAAGGCTTACCATGCTTCTGAGGCTCGTCAGCTTCTAGCTCTATCTCATGACTTCCGAGGGAGCTTATAAGTTCCTCCAGAGTGATCTTGTTGAGATCTTTAGCTAGCTTCAGAGCAGTAACCATAGGCCTCCACTGCTTGGGTAAACTTCTGATAATTTTCTTGACGTGGTCAGCAGTAGAGTATCCTTTGTCCAGAACTTTGAGACCAGCTACCAGAATCTAGAATCTAGAGAACATAGTTTCAATGGATTCAGATTCTTCCATTTTGAACGCCTCATACTTCTGAATGAGCTCCAGAGCTTTTGTTTCTTTGACTTGAACGTTGCCCTCATGCGTCATTCTGAGAGAATCAAAGATGTTCTTTGCTGTGTCTCTGTTGGAGATCTTTTCATACTCAGTATAGGAGATGGCACTGAGGAGGATGGTTCTAGCCTTGTGGTGATTCTTGAAGTCACGCTTTTGTTGATCAGTCATTGATTTTCTATCAATCTTCTGACCACTTGCATTCACAGGGTGCGTGTATCCATCTGTCACCATATCCCACAGATCAGCATCATGTGCTAGAAAGAAGCTTTCAATTCTGTCTTTCCAGTAATCAAAGTTTTCTCCATCAAAGACTGGAGGTTTGCCACTGAATCTGTCTCTGTCCTCGTTATTGTCATTGCTGAAGTGAGAATTGTTTCCTGCCATTGTGTTTTTCTGACGCTGGATCTTGTACTGACACGGTTAAGTGTTTTAGCTCAGAACCAGGCGCTCTGATGCCAATTGAAGGGGTGAAAAACACAAGAAGGGGGGTTGAATTGTAAAACTGAAATCTAAAGCAATTGACAAGATATTTTTATCTTGGTTCGTTTGATCTCAAACTACTCCAGTCCACTCGTCAAGGTGATTTTGCCTCTCTCCAACGAGGTCTTAATTCACTATATTCAACTGAATATTACAGACTGCTTTAACAACTGCTAAAGCCTTCTTGATTCAAACCACAACCCGGTTTGTCAAGGCAAAACTTTCTTACAAAGGTATAAAACAATGTGTGTGGATGTTTTCTACAAAACTTTATCACAACTGTGATGTATACACAAATTAAGCTTAGAAACTAGATTGCTAAACAATAATGGAATATCAGAGTTTGTGGTTTAGCAAAACTGGTAGAATGAAGATTATGGTTCAGCTTTGTGCGTGTGGAGATTTGGAGAGCATTAGCCATTATAATCTTCGAAGCCTTGTTTATATAGCACTTGAGAAGATGAACGTTGAATGCAATATTCTTGATTCAATGCTAATAACAAGCTTTCCTTTTTGAGCAGATCCTGTCTAGAGTGAGGCCGTTGGAATTTAATTAGCTTTCAATGCACAGTACCGTTGCTTCTTCAATGCACGTTCTGGCTTGGCTCATTCTGATTCTGCTTCGCTGCTGATGAACTATTGTGTTTCTGTATCAGTGTGTTTGAGCGCAGTCTTGTTCATCAAGCTTCAGCATGTGCGTGAGTTGATCATCTGATCTTGACGTTCTGATGTAGCAACTTCTGATGCTGGTGTATGAAATCAAATTCTGATGCTGAATAAACGTGATCTTGCTTATATCAATCAGAGTATCTGCAAGTCAGAGCATAATAATTTTAGGCAGCAGATAGTTCAAACATGAAACATTTAAATACTATATCTTTTCACTTTGTTATCATCAAAACTTAAATATAGGGTAGTAGATTCAAACATTGTTCTAACAACCTGGACGAAACTGGATTTCATGCGCGGGTGAGGAGATGAAACTCTGAGCTTGACCCAAAGCAAGGAGATTAGGGCATACACCTAAAAACCTGCTGAAAGTGAATAACCAGGGCGAAACCGATATTCAAAAGGTATATCAATAGACATTGAAATGAATCGATGAAGGTAGTGAAGACCCGAGAAGACTGTTCCAGGGCAAAATTGAACTACAATCAAGAGTTGACACTCAACTAGTCAAATGATTAACATCAACAGGATATTTGTATGGGGTGAAACTGAGATAATAAGGGTGAAGACCTCGCTGGGGATATAACCTGAAGAATTAGAAAATTCACTAGGGAAAACAAACAGTAGTGGCTTATGTTCCGATGCATGTATGAAATTTTTTTTATATAACTTAATGCTCCATATAATGGAAATGCTACACGTTTTGGTAGAGGCAATGTAATGATGCATGTTTAAGCGTTTCACTGGGGAATGGCCAAACGAGAATCCAACAACCAAGAAGTCAGAATCTGACAAGACTTGCAAAAATAAATTGCAAAATCTGCTGTAGAAAAGAAGATATAAGGAACCTCCGAGGAGGAAACCATTGAAGAGCTGGAACTTCATGGGGAGAATACTGCAACCAATAGAAACAGGCCGCAAACACCGAGAGGAGTTGCAAAAATAAATTGCAAACTCTGCTAGAGAAGACCAGGTCAAAACTGATCAACTTCAAGAAGGAATGCCAAATAAAGATTGGGCGTTTGGGGGAGAAGATCAGGGTGAGACTGCAGCTTCTGAAGGAGAATGCCAAATAGAAATCAGCTGGTGTTGGAGAAGATCATGGTAAGACTGTAATCTCTGGAAAAGACGGCATGCAGCCGTGTTGAGGATGTTACCAAGATAACGAACCGAATGTGATAATCAAAACCCTCGTTGGGGAAAGATACTTTGAAAAGTCCTTTACTGTTTGCCGAAGATTAATAAAATCTCAACTAATCGACCAACACGACTACACTAAGGGTAAGGAAAAATCCTTAAATAAGGATGCCCCAAGCAACAAATTAACTGGGAAATGAGAGATCAGGACAAGGAATCCCTGATTGGCAACTCTGCTAGGGAATTGAAACTTCTTCAGAATGTGAGTTCCTCTTTAAACAACTCCACTGAGGATATACGTTATTTTCAAACTTGGAGTCTCAGAACGGAGCCCTTCTCTTGAAAAAGATTTATGCGGCAATAAAACTCTGCTGAGGAAGCAAAACTTCACTGGGGATACCAAACTCTGTCGGGGAGTATTTTGTTGGGGATAAGAGATACAAAACTCTAAAAGTGGCAACCCCTGCTGGGAGTGCTTCTGCCATGGATTTCCCCACAAAGAACCCGAATGCCATGTTTTAAATGAACCTTGGATGTGCATTCATAAAATAGACCATGAAGATAGTCAAACAATATTGACTTTACTGGGGATAAGGAAAGATCCTAACATCAACCCTACTGATGATAACAAATTCTTTTGATAAAGAAATGCCCCAAGTCACAACTCAGATGGGAAAAAGAGAACTTTTGAATGCGAACTTCAATGATAATTCAAATCGAAAGATAAACTCCGATGGGAATAGTCTCTGTTAAGGAACGAGATAATGCTCATCCATACTTGGTTGCGGAATGAAGGTATCCAAAAAAACCTTAACCGCCTCAAGAATCCCTCACATGACAATGTTGAGGAGAAACAACCCTGTGGGGAATCCCTTATTCCAACATTCAACAGTTAGAGGTAAGACTTGCATAGGTGCTGATAAGCTTTAACTTAAAGAGTGAACAACAATTCCTTGAGAGGACTTCATGGGATTCATAATATCATTTATATTCTTCCCCAAAGTAGTGGAACTTTGACAAATCAATCCTCCATTTAACTGCCCCAGATTGGTGAAACGAAAAGACCAATAACCAACAGGCCGAACCCTGATAAGACTTGCAAAAATAAATTGCAAATTCTTCTAGAGAAGATCATATCAAAACAGACTTTTGTTTGATAACTTGTCAATTTATCACTAGGGATTATTTCCTGGGGAGAAAACTGCAAAAATAAATTGTAGTGCAGAAGAAATATTGACCTATGTTACTCCTCTCAACATTATGAGAAAAGATCCAATATCTCCTTCCATGGATAAAGAGATCATTGCTGGGAGTCGTTGTTCATCACTGGAGATGCCAATACATATCGGTGTCAGAAACTCGCAGTACCAAAGATTTCTAGGGATACCAATAAAAATTTGCATCGGGGAGCTCGTGATACCAAAGATTATCGATGACTCTATTGAAAATTGAATTTCTGATGAAGCGAGTTTACAGGTACGCCACTGGATTCTGAATTGTATTGCTGGGGAAGAGATAATATTGCCAGACTTCCATACATCATGAGAGGATTATAGAACGGAATATGCCAAATAATGGACACCAAACACCATGTGAATTTCTTCGAATACATGTCCCAAGTTTATGCCACACTGGGGAATCATCTCTTGAATCACTTGGGGATGAAAGATGGGTATGGAAACCTGTGCATGCCCCGGTTTAGCTCTGCGAATGCCCTAGTTTATCTTCCCTGGGGGTGTACTTGATTAACTCCACTGGGGATGCACTAGCATGTGCCAAGGTAAACGATGACTCCAAACTTCCTGAATTCACTCGGGGAATTAGGTTTGAAGTTGTCTGTAGCAGATGAAGGAAACTTCATGTACTGGTTAGGTCAGGGCGACCGTTTTGACTCTCTTATATTGATTATAGTCATCTCGTACAACACAATTGGCTTAAGAAGCTTTGCTAGTACAGTTGAGGAATGCCCCTGTCTGGAGGATTTCTGAGAGAATCTGTGCCGAATAGAAGATTAGAATATTCGTGCCACAATACGATATGAGGTGGCCTGCCCCCGTGTCTTGAGTCACGAAATAAACTGCTCTTGATTACAGATTTCTTTGAGATATTTGTCCAATCTCGACTTAACTGCCCCAGGTTGAATGAATTCGGAATAGATCTCGATGCGATAGCCTTTGATCGACGACAACTTGAAGAAATTTATCGACGTGATAGCCTCTGATTGATAGCTTGAAAAGACTCATCAGCGTGATGGCCTCTGATTGATAGCTTTGAGGGAATGCCCTATATTTGGTTGAGTGTGGAGAGATCGAATCTCGACTTGTTTGCCCCAGATTAGCAGAATCTTGGTAAACCATTTCCTTAGCTCATGCTCCCAGAGGAATGAGAAGTTCACGGAGATGGGAAGCTGACACCTCCTCAAGATAATTGACTTACGTCTTCAAAACAAGACAATACACAATCATACTTTTCAACTCGAACTGCTTCGCGTACAAGCAGATGCTTGAAGAAAGTTGTCCTTCGGGACCAACTGGAAGCGATACACTATTGCTCAAAAGAGATTTGGGGGAAGACTAAACTTTCGCACAATCATTAAACAAATAATTCTTGATCAATCTCTTAAATTAGTCTTCTTCAATTCAAAGGAGTAGATAGAAAGCATGCCCCCAGATTAAGATTATTCTTTTCAATAGATCCCTGAAGCAATTCTTCCCTCGGGATAATCAAACTCTTCATCTGATGCTCATTATGCAAGCTCGCTTGATGTTTAAGCACCTTTTCATATGTAAATAATGTTTTATCCTATGAATGATAAATCTAATGCAAATCCTATGTTTGTCTTGAAGTTAGAAAACTTTTATTGAAAAGATGTTGAAACATCGAAATTTTCTGTACAAAGAAAATAAAAAGGGAGTGATACCAACTCAATTTTTTTTAGCAAGTCTCCTAGGAGTCAAGTTACCATACTCTCGTAACAGTTTTGCTTTCGAATTAACCCATGCTTCAATTAGGACTTTTAAGGATTATAATGTGGCCTGGTTCACGGTTATTTAGAAAAAAGGATTTAAGGTTCAAATTTTTTGGTGCCCACCCATTATCCATGATGTTATCCATTCATATGTTCAGTTAATTCGACATGAGCATTCATCTCTCAAAAGAGTTTATGATGGTCGAGGAACCACAACAATTTTTTTTGGATACGACAATCACTTAACCTATGGTTTTTGGGTGTTCGATCACACGACTTTTCTTTTGATGAGGATTTTTATTGGATAATCCTTTTATGGCTTTCGAGGTTTTCAAATTCTTTTTCGCTTTCCCTAACTTTTTCCTGGACAAATTCTTTTGAATTTCAATTTGGGAGTCCAGTGGGATGCCCTAACTTTTGCCTAAGCGACTCATTTTCAAGTTTCGACTTAGCGGGGCTCTTTTGTTTCTTTATTATTCATACTTTCCCTTTTGAACAATTCATGTGACCCTAAGTCTTTTAACTTTAGGAGGAAAGTGACTGCCTCATTCCTCGGCCGACGAGGGATAACCATTATTGTATCGATTCGATCTCGACCTCAGAATTTTTTTGTTATTTTTCTACTGGGGAAATAACTATTGTTGTTTTGATATTTTCCCGACCTCATAATGCTAGGGATAAAAGGTGGTGATCCCTAAATGGGACACTCCTTCTAAAATTTGAATGCTCGATCAAATTATCTGAACATCTACCCATTTCAGCTCAAAATCCTAATCATCACATCATTCTCTAAACTTAACCATTTGAGATGATTCTGAATGAAAAATGAAGAGAAAAATCTAATCTACGACTTTCATGTTTCCAACTTTTTGATTTGAGTTCAAATGTCCATTCAAAAATAAATATGAAGAAGTCAAATTTTTGCTTTTTTAACCAAAATTTCACTAAGTGTCAAAATCTTCCAAGCTTCATAACTTTTTTCCCTTTCATTTTTTGGACTTGTGGCTACTCCTACAAAGTTGGATAATTTTTTATCCTCTTTCTAGGCATATAAAGTTTGCACATTTTAATAAAAATTGAGAAAGTTGTAGCCAGTCAAAGTTCAGCGCTATGGATGCTTAGAAAAATTTCAAAACTTCAAATAACTTTCTTGACAAGTTAACTCCAATTCACACTTCCTCTTGATATTTTTGCACTATTGACCATGAAATATGAGAATAGGGATATTGAATTGATGGTTGAACAAAATTCCACTTGGTCAACAACTGATTTTGACTGTCTTTTGATAAAATAACCATTTTACCCATTTTCATCAATTAAATCCTTTCAAGCCAAAGTTGATGATCAAAATTTCAATGATAGATGCTCATGGCTATGTAGAGAATTATGGGATCAAGAATTTCCCAAAAATCCAAAGGTCTCCTGATTAAAACTCAAACCCTAGCTTTGACTGATGAATCAAAAGGAAGTGATTCTCCTTATAAACAACACAATACTCAATCTTCTGATGATCCAATGAGGTGGATAAGATATATTGAGATATGTGGTACCTTTGGGCTTGAAAGATCCAGAGGTTTAGATAATAGGCCCCTCCCTGAGAAATTTGTCAATATAATCAATCTTCCAAAGCTTAAGGGAGACTTGATAACCAAAATACTTTGATCCTTGCACAATGTATGAATGCAATGCAAAATGATAATTTTGATGGTACATAATCCTAAATCAAGAGGGTAAATTTTGGGGTGCAACACCATCCTTTTCCATTGGTCTCCTTTGGCAGTTTCTAAATGTGCCATCCAAGCACGAATTTAGGGCAATGTAGAGGTGGAGCGATTCTAAAGTTCCTGTCAATATATTTAAGCGATATAGGGTTTGGAGAAGAAATGATGGGTCTAGTAGTAGTACTAGTAGTAAAAAATGCCTCCTTATCATGTACATAGATTTCAGAGGGTGCATCAGCAGGAAGTGGCCCTAAAAAGGCTAGGGGTTTCTCTTCAAGAGAGAAAGTGATGAGTACCTGAGATTGCCAGATTTTGGTTTTCTCCTCAGCAAATGGAGGTTCCAGCACATAAGCTTTGCCGTCGACAAGGCACAGTTGAAGAGCGATTATTGGAGAGGAAGTTTGACTTTTAACATTCTCCATTGGGAAAGGTTTGAAGGAGGATGAAGATGAAGAACAATGATGAAGTGTGTAGTTTCTGGGTTTTTTCTAAAAGCAAGGGTTGAAGAAGTGAAGAGAAATAGAAAAAAAAAGAGAAATAAGGGTATTTATAGACCCTGAGGAAGAAGGAAATATTGGGAAAAATCTTTTGTGATTTCCCAAGTTCAAATCACGTTAGTTTGTGGGACGCGTGCTGCAAGATCAACATGAGTTAATGGGCCATGTTTCCCACTAAAAGTGCAATGATGGCAAAAATTAATGTCACACGTCTTGAAACTGAAAAGCATGATACGCTACCATGATTACATGACGTCACGGAAAAGACAGAACAATAATATTCACGTTTAGGGAAATGGAAACAATTTGGTCGAATGGTGAAATTGATGCTTCAGAGATGCCATTATCTCATATTAGTCGAAATTTGAAAATGGCATCTCTGGGGGGCATTTTGTTACCTTGGAAAATCTTAAGGTATTCAAGTACGTGTAGTAAATGAAGATATTCTCATAAGCTAAGAGTCAACCTCCAAATTAAGGGTTTTCTGGGAAACGGGAGCCAGTGTTTGAAAAGATGGTTTTATTGAGTTAAAGTTAATGCTTAAAAGGAGTCACACTGAAACAGTCAAAACTGAACTACGTCGACTAGAAAGAAATAAAAGAACATATGTCAAGAGGTTAAAATTAGTTTGGTTGACCAAATGGTGAAAGACAAGGATTTGGTCGAAAACGGTTTTAGTCAACAAAAAAGGGTTTCTTGGACTTAGAGGAAGTATGGTTATTCTTTTCCAGAAAGAAAGTGTCAAAGCAAGGAAGAAGCAATTTACGCTCAAGAGGTTTAGAGGAATCATGGGCGGTTACAAGCAATCCACGATGTATTTAAGCGCCAAATATGTGGAACTTCAAAATCATGAGCAGTTACCAGCAATCCACGATGTGTTTGAGCGCCAAATAGGTGGCAACATCTAGTGAAGCAGTTACCTCAAGACGTTAATATTATCCGTAGATGTTATCTAGGTAGTTACACTGTAAACACTATAAATAAGAAGAATTAGTATAGTTTGTAGTGTGTTCACTTGTACTCTCAAATCACTTGTCAAACTCTGTCATTCCGAGTGTCAGGAAATCAAGAGTGAAGAGTGCTTGATGTACGTGAATCACCTTTTTTATTTCAATGCAAATCCTTTATCTTTCAATTATATCTTTTGAGTGCTTTATCTGCTTTCTATTTACTATCGAACAAGATCTATATGTTATCTTCTATTTCACATAAACAATTCGACACTATTTGTTGGCCACGAGTCACCAGTCAGTTAGTTTAGTAAGTCTCGCTTTCGCATGAATATTTTCTGTCGGTCACGAGTCACCAGTCAGTTGATCAAATCATAGTGTGGAAAACCATTACACCTGTTCCCCCAGTCAAAAGAAAACCATCTCCCTTGACTAATATATCAACAGAATAGGTGTGATAGTAAATCTCTTAGCACATGTCTCAAGATGAACTGGTCGATCTCACAAGTTACCCCCAGTTTAGGACTATGGGAGGACCAGTGGTTGTTTACCATTTTCCACAGTAGACAGCTGCCCCATAGCTAGCACTTGTAAGACCATGCTTATTACTTGAAAACGAAATAAAAAAACCAAAAAAAGAAACTGCTTAGTCATTAACAGCATGGGTTTCGTCCTATAAAGCACTTCGTTTAATGCCGCATGGCTCGAAGATGCATTCCCTTTTATGATGGGGGATACTTTCTCTTCCAAACCTTGTTGCTTGTCCTTTCCGAAACAAAGAACTCATCTAGTTAAAAATCATGGACCACTTTGTGCTTTAAGTCACTCCCAACTTTCATCTCCTCACCTTGATGTTCCTTTTTCTTTCTCTTCCTGACTTCTTGAATTAACTTAGGAATTTTTATAGATGCTTGAGATGATGCCACTTGAGATATTATGCTTGAGACTTTTTATGGGAGTGGTTTTGAAATTTTGATTTATCCTGCTAGTTTGATCATACCAACTGAAGATTGATTATTTCCACCTATACCTTTCTTCTTGATCTCCAACACTTTCAAAGTTATCTCCTCATCAAATGATTTTAACGTCAGAGTACCTTTCTCAATATCAAAGTTGCATCGACTAGTAAGAAAAAATGGTCAACCAAGAATGATATGAGTCTTTTCATCTTCAAGAATGTCCATAATCTGAAAATTAACTGGAAAGAAATTTTTTTCAATTTCCACCAGTACATCTTCAGCCACCCCATATGCCTCCTTGATGGTGTGATCAGAAAATTTTACCTTTGTCCCTATCTCACTTACCTTTCTAATACCAAGCTTTTTGAAGATAGATAATGGCATTAAACTCACACTAGCACCTGAATCAATCAGAACTTTCTTAAGAGTTCTATCTTTTATAATCCAAGGTATTGCAACCAATCCAAGATCCTTCTGCTTGGGTGGATTTTCCTCTCTGGCGAGATTACACATAATTTCTCATTACTGGTTCCCGATCCATCTCCTAGTAGTCTCTTTTTAGACAATACCTCCTTCATGAATTTTTGGTACATATGCATTTTCTGGAGAGCTTCAAAAAAAGGCATGTTTATCTATAAATTTTTGAACATTGTGACAAATTTCTCAAAACTTTCTCTTTTGAGTCCTTCTTTGCTACTCGAGAGGGATACGACAACTTAATCACCGGTTTAGTCTCCTTTGCACTCTTTTCTTCAGTTGGCTTCACAAGTGGTATAACTTTTTCCGGTTTTTTCTTATTTTCTCTCACTTCCAGATCTACATCTATGACATAGTCATCCTTTGACACCTTCTCTTCTTCCTCTTCTGACCCATTTCGACTTCCTGTTGTGACAACATTAACATTCTCATGGCTTTTCTTATTTCCTTGTGCTTGTAGATATAATTGTTGTGCTATTTGTCCCACTTGAACTTCTAATTTTTTGATTGAATTTGTGGTGTTCTTGTGGTTTCTCCTTGTCTCTTCTTGGAAATGAGAATTGTGGGAAACCATCCTTTCAATAGCTACCCCCCACTCTGCCTTCTGTGGAGCATGTTGTTGATTTTGAACATTTCCTTGCTGATCTTTCTAGGAGAAATTTGGATGATTCTTCCACACTAGATTGTACGTATTTGAGAAAGGATTATTCTGCCTCAAAATTTTAATCTCTTCAACTTGTTGTGGAGTTTCAAGACAGTGTACAATCATGTGTGGTCCACTATAAATTTCACAACCCACCTTTTATGCCAGCTGAACCTGAGCTACCTGTTGAGTGCCTACTTTCAATGCATTCATCTTTTTCTCCACTTCTACAACAACCATTTCTTCAATTCTGAGTTGTTTATTAGCTTCCAACTTCAAATCAATCACCCCATCTGGTTTGCTTGGAACCCTGTCATACAACTCCAAATGCTCATTTGCAGCAATTGCTTTAATTATCTTCTTAATATCAGTGGCTGTAGAAAAATTAGATGAGCCACCAGATGATGTGTCAATTAGCTGCTTTGTATTGATTCTAAGACCATTTACAAACATCTGCTTCTACTCAGTCTGGTCCAAATTATGAGTAGGACAAGCCACTGGGAATCTTTTGAATCTTTTATAAGCATCTTCTAATGAATCACCCTCTTTCTGCTTGAAGTTGAGGATATCATATATTTTTCTCATGAACACTGTGTTAGAACATAATTTGGTTCTACATCCCAGTAATAGTTTTAATGATAACAAACACATGATATAAAGAACAAATATGCTCGCTAATAAAAGTATCTTTACATACAGGAAGTTCCGATGTGAAAAAGATGTTCTGATGTAACTGGAAGTTCTGCCAGAACATCACTATAAGTTCTTATTATGCAAGCATAGAAGTTGAGAGTACCACAATAGATTCAGACGCATCAAATCTATGTGACACACTTATATGAAGAAGTTCTATTACAACTTCTGAATGCACCAGCGCTGTGAAGCAGGATCTCTGATACTCTGATTTTCAAAGTTCTGATACAAGTTGTAAAGGACTCTCAACAGTAATATTCATCCTCTGATGTGAGAAGTTCTAAAGTGTTACAATTCTACCAATGCAATATCATAAAGTAACTGCTACAAACAGACAAGGATCTCCTGGTTTGGAAAGTTCATTAACTTGTGTTATGGACATACCAAATGTATCTTCTTATGTCACTATTGCATGGCCTATATAAAGTAGAAAAAAAGAAGATCTCATGTGATGAACTACTGCGCACAAAAAGAAGAATTCACGTGAAAGTTCAGTAACGCAACAATCATATTTCGTCCTCAAACACTCATACTTAAACTGTGTAAAACATCACTATTAGTGATAATGTTTTAGTAGAAAAATTATTGTACACATTTATTCAATTACTATTTAGACATTTCCTTGAGAAAACCGGGTTGTGGTTTTGGACTCAAGAAGACTTTGACTGTTGTCAAAGTAGATTTGTAATCAAGATTGATTAGTGAATTAAGACCTCGTTGGAGAGAGGTGAAATCACCTTGGCGAGTGGATGGAGTAGTTTGAGTTCAAATTAACCAGGATAAAAATCAAAGTGTTCTTTCCATGGTATTTCATGATTCCAAATCACCCATCTTCTTGTGTTTTTCACTTCTTCAATTGGTATCAAAGCACCTGGATCTGGGTGCAAACACTTAACCGTGTCAGAAAAAGATCCAAGGAGGAAAAACACTATGATGGGAACAAGTCAGAACATCAGCATCAACCCTCCAATATTTGACCGTGAAAATTTTGATTACTGGAAAGATATGATAAGAAGTTTCTTCCTAGCATATGACGCCGACCTTTGGGATATGGTGACTGATGGATACATACATCCTGTTGATGAAAGCGGTCAGAAGATGGACAAAAAAAGAATGTTAGATCATCAAAAGAAAGACTTCAGAAATCATCACAAGGCCAGAACTATTCTCCTAAGTGCCATCTCATATTCATAGTATGAGAAGATCACAAACAGAGAGACAATAAAGCACATGTTTGATTCTCTGAGAATTACGCATGAAGGAAACACACAAGTAAAAGAAACCAAAGCCCTTGCGCTCATTCAGAAGTATGAAGCCTTCAAAATGGAAGAAGATGAAACCATTGAAACAATGTTCTCTAAGTTTTAAATTCTAGTGGCTGGGCTAAAGGTGCTGGACAAAGGGTACTCAACTGCTGATCATGTAAAGAAGATCATCAGAAGTTTACCAAAGCAATGGAGACCCATGGTCACTGCTCTCAAACTGGTAAAAGATTTGAACAAAATATCTCTAGAAGAACTTGTCAGCTCTCTCAGAAGCCATGAGATAGAGTTAGAAGACGATGAGCCTTAGAAGCAAGGTAAGTCTCTCGCTCTGAAATCTAATAAATATGAAACCAAATTTTTTCAGGAAAAAGTAGAAGCAGAAAACTCTGGAGAATCCTTGTCAGAAGAAGATGAAATATTCTTTCTATCCAGAAGAATCAATCAGCTGTGGAAGCACATGCAGAAGAATTTTAGAAACTCCAGAAGAACAGAAAATGACTCTGAGCAATCTTCTGGATACAGAAAATCCAATAACAGAAACATTACCTGCTATGAATGCAATAAACAAGGTCACTACAAAAGTGGCTGTCCAAGGCTTCAGAAGGAGAAACCTAAAAGGAAGTTCGTTAAGGAGAAGAAGAAAAGTCTTATGGAAACGTGGGATGACTCTGAATCTTCTGAAGACGAAACAAAATCAGAAGATGAACAAGCCAATATAGCTTAAACAGACAACTTATCTGATGTCTCTGAATCCTTTGAATCATAATCAAAATTAGACTCAGAGTCAGAAGAGGTATTTTCTAACTTTTCTAGATCTCAATTAGAGGAGAGTCTGTCAGAAATTCTAGAAAGGTATCAGAAGCTTCGAGTCATAAACAAGAACCTAAAAAAGGATCTAGTTTCTGACTCTGAAGAAACTATGAATCTGAGACTAGAAAACTATGAGTTGAAAAGAAAAATTTTAAAACTTGAAAATGATTTACAAAATACTCCGAAGGAAACTGTCTCAGAAGTTCCTAGTAACCCTGATACAATCATAAAGGAATATGATCACAACTTTCAAAAATTCCTCACTAAAAAAATAGATAGAAGCAAGATGGCTTCAATGATCTATGGAGTTAGCAGAAATGGAAAAAAAGGTATACGATACAAAGGTAAAGTATCCCAACCTAAGAAAGTTAAGGATCTGGTTATCAAACGCACTCCTCTTTATTCTCACTTCACTACTGGGCAAACACATGATATAAAACATACTGGTAAGGAATATTATGCTAAACCAAAATTCAAACAAAATTTTGGAAACTCTAACAGTCATGGACCCAAAAAGATATGGGTACCAAAAGACAAAATCATCTATGTTGCAGATATTTTTAACAGTAAGGTTGAAACACCAGTATTAACACCTAAACTCTGGATGCTCTCTACACATGGAAGAAAGAAAGCATATGTTCCAAAGCCTGGAATTTAAAAGATACGCAGGTTTCAGAGGAAATCAGAAACAAAAGGTTATTGGCTCTGAAACTATTGGAAACTAGAATGAAAATACAACATCAGAAGCTCTCTAAAGAATCTCAGATGTATCCAGAATAGGATGTCACACCCTTTTCAAGCAACTTCTGTCAGAGCAAGCCAAATAAAGTCTTTACCACTTTTTGATTCTTGACAAAAAGGGGGAGAATGAATAATGTTTTGACTCCTATCAGAAGCCATATCAGAAGATCTTCATGGAAGTATTTTATTTTTTTGTTATCTGAGTATTCTACTCAGGGGGAGCCTTTTAATTTTTGTTCTTTATATTCCATCAAAATATACAAGTTTTTTCCATCATAAAAAAGGGGGAGATTGTTAGAACATAATTTGGTTCTACATCCCAGTAAGAGTTTTGATGATAACAAAGACATGATATAAAGAACAAATATGCTTGCTAATAAAAGTATCATACATGGAGGAAGTTCTGATGTGAAAAAGATGTTCTGATGTAACTAGAACTTCTTCCAGAACATCAGTATAAGTTCTTATTATGCAAGCATAGAAGTTGAGAGTACCATGATAGATTCATACGCATCAAATCTGTGTGACACGCTTATATGAAGAAGTTCTATTACAACTTATGAATGCACCAGCACTGTGAAACAGGATCTCTGATACTCTGATTTGCAAAGTTCTGATACAAGCTGTAAAGGACTCTTAACGGTAATATTCATACTTTGATGTGAGAAGTTCTGAAGTGTTACAAGTCTATCAATGAAATATCATAAAGTAACGGCTACAAACAGACAAGGATCTCCTAGTTTAGAAAGTTCATGAACCCGTGTTATGGACATACCAAAAGTATCTTCTTATGTCACTATTGCATGGCCTATATAAAGTAGACAAAAAGAAGATCTCATGTGATGAACTACTACGCACAAAAAGAAGAATTCATGTGAAAGTTCAGTAACACAACAATCATCTTTCATCCTCAAACACTCACACTTAAACCCTGTAAAACATCACTGTTAGTGATACTGTTTTAGTAGAAACATTATTGTACACATTATTGGCATATTCACCAGTTGGTTTACAATTGTCAATCGACCAACCAGTGCATTTGTCCCACCATAATCACCAAGGAGCCTCTCAGGTGCCGATGGATTTTCTCCCATTGGTATTTCCTCTTCTGATTCCGACTTTGATTCAGTATGAACTGAATGTTCTTCGTCGGAGGCCGGTATGGAAAATCGAGCTTGTCTATGCCTTGCATGAAAAGTTATTTCGATTTCTTCATCAAAAGGAAAATTAACTGAGGATTCTCCTCGCATAAAAATATCAAACGCAAATTAGTAGGAATATAACACAAATAATAACAATAAACCTGAAAATAAAATTTTAGTATTTGAGCAACAAAATTTCAATTGAACTACAATTAAACTCTATAATTTGACAGATATGAGGAACATTCTAGGGTAAAGTGTATGATTTTCCTTGTAACAACCTTATATCTCGATTTCTTCAACAAGTTCAAAATACTCAATTATCAGATCTTTATATTATTTCCCCTAAGTCCTTAATGAGAAAACCTTTGAACATTCATCTTAAATCCTAGGTCCTTAGAGAATTATGATGAAATCAAGCTTTTGTTTTATCAAGAATTAATCGATAACTATAGGGTAATTGTTAACTATAACTCAATCTTTATTGGTCCGATAAAGAAAGCATTAGAAACCTTGTACAATCAAATTAAATATGAAAACAAATATATTGATGAAATTAGAAATCAAAGTTTTACAGAATTAAATCAGAGACACCCCATAGCATTGGGGGGTTTAGCTACTCATGCTGTTCAAAGAAAACAAAATATAAATTATAGACATTGCAAGTATTGAGATGAGAATTGATCTTTAATTTCTCCCACCCATGAAAATCTGCCTCTCCCCAAAACCCTTATTTTCTCCAATCTTCAATAGTGTAATTATTTGCTTGCCAAAGAGTCTCACTTACTTTCGTGAAAAATCTTTTATATAGTGAAAATTCATTGGTCTCGGTCGGAAATGCCCAAAACACCCCTACAGGTCAACACTGAGTGAAAATCAACAAAACAAGCAAAATCAATGTCCGAGCCAACATGGCCCGTGTCAGCTGACACGGGTGGACGTGTTGGCCCTTGGCTTCTTCCCGATTTCGTTTTAACTCATAGACTTGCTGACACGGGTGGCTGTGTCATCCCTCTAACTTTCCACTTTTTGAATTCTTCCCAAGACGTTCCTCCTAACACAACCCGTGTCAGGTGACAGGGGTGGCCGTGCCAGGCCTCCTATAACATATTTTTTCACTTCCCCGAATCTCCAAATTTTGCACTTTTTTGCACTGATTTGTCTCAATTTATTCCTATGAGCATACAAACAGTAAAACACACATCCAACACATGAAATATGGATAAATAAAGTAAAACGCTCAACAATAAAAAGAAAAGATAACTCAAATCGATGATAAAAAATGGTGTAAAAACCACTAGTCAAGTGCCAGTCTGGATCTTTCACACAAATCTTGATGTTTGAAAAATAAACTAGAAAAGAAGAGGAAATCAAATTTTGTGTGAAAGACTCAAACTGGAATCCATTCATCAACATTACTTTTAAGAATTTGGGTTTGAATCAAATCCTATAGACTAAAGAGGAAATCATGGTTTACAAGAGGCATGCAATTAGAAAAACATTGGATCTTTTAGGTTGTTTTTCAAGAATAATTTAATTTTTCTGATTATTATCTCAAAACTCTATTTGAATAGTTGTATATTGTTAATGAGGGGCAGCGAAAACAAGCAATCCCATATTTTATAATAAACTCTTACATATACAACAATGGTCAGAACTTATTACCGTGGTGAAATATTATTTTTTATGCGCTTTAATTTTGCTAGTAGCTGGGTATCAAACCCATGAAACTATATTTTATGATAACGGTTGTTTACGTTAATCATTGTGATAAATAGTTTACTACAACGGTCATTGGACTATGATTGTAAGTAACACATATATAACTACACGCTACATAACAACACCTGGTCATGCATGATTATATATTTTTTCCAACCGTTGTTGTATGGCTTTTCCGTAGTAGTGTACATCTGAACATTCAACTGGAACAAACCAAAATAAGAAAGGAAAATGATCACATTATATCATTCATCAACATAGTACATTACCTTAAGCACACATATATGAGAGGCATAAAAAGTGATCACATCAAGCCATTAATCAACTCCCAATACATCACATTAGTCATAAAAGACAAACGAGGTGTTCGATTCATAACACCGAATGAAACTGCACTCAAGGGAATAAAATTATAAAATTTTGTTCAAGGAGGTTCGCTAAGCGAGACCTAGCAAAGTCCTGTGAAGCCTGGAAAAAGTGAACTTTCTCCCAATTCAGGCATGTTCTCTAAGCGAGGTATGTGGCGGTGAAAAGTTGAGATTAATCTATTGATTAACTTAAATCACAAAGTGAAAGTCACCACTGCACTTTATTGTTTCCAAAGGAATGAGAAAAGAGTGAATAAAACCCAAAGAAGTTTTTAAAGAAAAAAACTAATAAAACTGAGATCTAGGTAAGGGGGTTGGTTATGCAAAGGGAAGGTGTTAGCACCCTAAACGTCTACGGTACTCCACATGAACCTCTTTGAAAATCTGTGTATTTAAGCTAAAAAGGTCTTCACAAAAAGTTTGTGGAGATGAGAAAAGAATTGTTTTTTAAGGCTTTTTTATTTGGCAAGACTTCGAGAGCCTCGTGCCTACGTACCAGCAAAGTGAAATGATGAAATCAGAACCACGTAGTTCTTCTAAAAAAGAACAAAAATTATTTGTTAGTTGATTTTAAGAGAAGAGATATTTTGCCATCTTATGGAGAATACTCAACCAAATATCCATAAAGTGGCAAAAAGTTTGAAGTGAGGTTTTGTGTTTCTTAGTCTTAGAGGAAAAAGGTTCTACTTTTATTACATGGATTAAATTTTTATTAATAAAAAATATTTTGAAAATGCACTTGACAAAGTCAAGGTTTTTAGTGAAAGTGGTTTAAGTTTGAAAACAAAGATGGTTTTGAAAAGGAGGGAAAAGATTTGAAAATTAAAGAAGATGTGAAAGAGATAAAGGGACTATCCTAAAGCATAAAGTAAAAGTTAAGGTAGGAAAGATCTAACCAAACAAGAGAAATCATCTTGACACAAGTCAAACAGTGCATCCCATTCCTTTGAATTAAAGCTGCACAATGAAGTAATAAGCATCAGATGAATAACAGCGCCTCCAGTGCAAGCTTTGTATCAGATTAATTAAAAAAGGTACAAATAACTTGGCATGTATCAAATGAATTTGGTGTCTCAGATGAATTATTCTTGCATAAGATGAATTTCAAAGTAACACATACACACATAAAAGTTCTCAATACAGAAAAAATAACAACAGAGATCTCAAGGTCCAAAGGTCTCAAAGTCTCAAGGTCATATCCTAAGTCCAAAGGTCTAAATACTCCAATATGCAAAGGGATAATAGCCATAGTCCAAAGAGAGCCTTAAGTCTTTTAATGTTCAAGTTGATTGTTAATTTCTTTAAAAGAAAAAGAAAGGTCAAGCGAGCAAACGAGAAATAACATAAAGATAAAATGCTCACGTTAGCAAAGGGGAAATGACATAAAGATAAAATGTTCAAGTAAGAAAAGGAAAAATGACATAAAGTAAAGAGAAAAAAAGATAAATTACATGAATGATAAAGATGCTAACTTTAAATGACAAATTGCGGGAAATTTAAATTACATGAAAGTAAAAGTTAGTACAATAAATGTTAGAGTTAGTTTGTTAGTTTTCTGATTTGGGACGAATTTAGCGCTATGTTAAGCAATCGCAGACGGACTTATGTAGAAGTCAATACTACACGAGTCCGGTCAATAAAAATGTATGTACCATGAATGTTAGAGATATGGTAGAAAACATACTCCTAAAATACGTAGCATAAGTAAAAACAAAGGTGGATCAAGACCTAAGTCAAAAAGATGAGATCATTACATAAATCTTCATGATACCTTAGGACATAGTTTCACTAATCCAAAGTACCTTGTATGATCAATTGATCACTTAGAGGTAGATTTGAAATGATGAAATTTCATCAAGTACCAGATCAAATTCAACTGAACAAAGATGAATCAATCATCATCCAATTGATATAAAAAGAAGAAAAAAAAGAAACATATGGAGAAGAGATAAAGTAAACAAGACAAAATATAAATTCAAATTGGATCAAGGTCTTGATCAAGTAATAATCAACATCATTCAACCATTTTGGTGGATTAGGGTTTTCACCCCATCAACACCCAAGATCCAATGAGGTTGATGAAACTTGTGATCAAAGAGACCATGAACCAAGGCCAGCGAGTCAACAAAGTCAAATAATATTAAAATATAATTAAAAAACTAATAAATGAATTTTAAAATTGATTTTAAATGTAAATAAAAGGGAAAATACCAAAGTCTAATCAAAACAACAAATAAAAATGAAGTGAGACCATAGAAAAATCAGAAAAAGCCTATAATATTTTTAGAAAATAGTTTCACATTTTTGAAAATCAGAAACTAATTTTAAAACACTTAATATCAAACCAAATAATCAAAAATAGATGAAAAATAGTAAGACTAAAAAAAATCACCATAATGTTGCGTCTGGGATTTTCATCAAAGCACGAACGGAGGCGAAAGACAGAAGAGTCGCCATCAATATTATTTATCCCAATAGAGGGAAAGGAAACACTGAGTAAACCTAAAAAAATGAAAGGAGTATGGTCTCACGACCAAAAGAAAATGGTAAGGAAGTCTATTACACAAGGGGAAGGTATTAACACCCCTCACGTCTATGGTACTCTACAGGATCCACTCAAGTTTATTATAATCTACGGGTGTATAAAAATCTAAGTCTAAAGCTTAATGCAAAAAGGGAATACATGCAAATTATATACAAAAAGAAAGTTTTGATTAGTCGTGTCCGCCGCTGTTGCGAACCTTTAGTTCCTACATATCCCCTTCGTGCAATAGCGGATCAGGGCACTCGTAGTTCACCTTAAAAGTTTTGTGAGTTGTGTGTTCTTTATGAACGATGTAGCGAAGCATGTCCTTTTTGAAAAGGTTTCAAAAAAACTATGAAGACAAAAAGTTTTGTATTGGTTGGTATTTTTTTTGTCAATAATAACTATTTGACCTCAAGAGAGAGATATTAGCCATTTCTCCACTTATTAATGAAAAGAGTCTTTGAGATTTTGAACCACACAAAAGACTAAGAATGAAAGAACGATAAGATTAAGAAGAAACCCACTTATCATCTCCATTGATTAGTAGAAGTATGATTCTCATCATTTATTTATTAAGTTCTTTGAAGATTGAAAGAAAAAGAGAGTTTTTTGTTTTAACATGGATGCAAAAGAAAAAGATTAACAAAAGGGGATCTTAACCCTATAAGTTGTCATGCTTGTGTACCTAAAGTTGGGATAATAGGGAGATCTGCCTAATGTTGTCATGTATGGATAGAAAACCTAAGGTCTATTTAGTTTAAACTTAGAGAAGAATGAACTAAAGATCCTATGGGGAACATGGTAATCTCATAAAAGAGAAGAAGAGGAAGAAGAAATAAGCAATCACACCTAGATAAGAGAGAAAACAAGTATCACATAAACACACATGTAATCAGGTAGCAACCTAAGTACTAAAAAAGAATAGAAGAAGAGATGGTAGAGCATCAACACCCAATACTGATATCAAGTGAACAAAGTGGGATAGAAAAGAGATGAGAGATGATAAAACATCAAATAAAGATGATAAAACATCAAGTGTTTAAATTAAAGGAATAAATGGTAAAACATCAAGCATGCATGCATTAAGATGACAAATCATCAAGTCTTAAAGAATAGAGAAGGATGATAAAACATCATTGAACATATAAGTCCATGTGGTAAAACACAAAATAGATGAATATTTCACAAACATACTTGAAGAAGTGAATAAGGGGAATAAGAGAGCAAGGATAAGAAATCAAAAGAACATGGCATAAAAACAAATAAAAGTAGGGTGTTAGTTATGTTCCTAACATAATATACACCTTAGACTATCCTAAGCATGGCAACAAAGGTCAAAAAAATGAACTATTACCTAACTAGGCAAGTGGAAGGGCAAGTGTGAAATTTAGAAGACAAAACTTCAAAACATGACAAAACATGCAAGCAAGTAGACAACAAGAGGTTGACAACTAAGTATAAACATGGTTTAAGACCTTTATAACCTAAAGTATCACTACTTAAACATATTCACAAGTTAAGGCAAAACTAGGTCAAAACCAAACCCTAACATATTCCTAAAGGTGGGGTGAAGCATAAGAAAGGGATAAATGAAGAGAGAACATGTTTAGAAGGAGTAAAAGCATACAAGTAAGTATAAAATGATATCTAATTTCACATATTTAAACATCATAAGTATGGGGAAAAGAATGCATTCAAAGAACACAAAGGAAATGGCCAAAGGAGGCAAGCAAGCAATGTACAATTTAACAAGTAATTATCAAAAGAAGAGAATAATTGAATAATTATGTGATGTGTGACTTGTATAGTAAGTTAACTCAAGATGAGACTCAAGCATAACCAAGTAAGAAGATGAAACTTCATACACAAGAAAAGTCACCTAATTGATGAATAACATCATCTAAGATGGATAATACTTGTCATAAATATAAAATATTGATGAAGATCAAGTAAGAGTGCAAGGATATCTTACATTTAATAAGGTAATGGTGAAACCCTCACAAGATATCAATCATGAACTTAAAGCCTCAAGAAATGTCAACAAGATAACATACTCAAGTATCATGATATATTGTCAAGGTATAGTCCCTTGATGCATACAAGTATTATGATTTAATTAAATCAAATTCAATGTTATTAGATGTTATGGGAAGTAGCCAACATCAAGATAAATTCACGGAACATGGAACATAAGCTCATGAGGATTGATTAGACAATGATACTCAAAACACAAGTAGACAAGAGAATATAACTTATTATGTATCACTATGTTGGTTAGTAAATGAGTACTTAACCAAGGAATAAAGAAGCGTGAGAAATGATATGAGAAGAGGGGTTAAGATCAATACTTAAACACAAAGATTTTAGACATTAGTCCTGTAGAGAATTAAAAACATCATCACAAACGAACTAGGTTAAAACAAGGATATGACTCCCAATTGTCACCATGCTGGACTTGTAATTGAGTGAAAGCCATAGAACCATGGGAGCTATGCCTTAAAGGAATTATGACCTGATAAGCTAGTAGAATAAACATAAAGCTTCACCCATTATGGATCAAAGGTATTTGACAAAGGAATGCATCAAAAATAAACTCCTAACCTTGATCTCATTTGGTGAATTTAAGTACATAAACAAATACAAGTTAGGATGCTTAAATAGTTAAAAGTATTTAAACTTAAGACCCTAAACAAGTTTTGAGAATAATTTAAAGAGAAGGAAGTTTATTCCTTATATATTGCCCAAGTGCATTCATGTTATCTCACATAATCAACAAGGAAGCATAAACAAGGATCAATCTCAAAATGAAGTGTGAAATGATCAAAGGGAGATAAAATGTCTCTCAAGCCTTTATAAGGAAATCATTGAGTTTATCATATATCTAAACCTAAATAAATCACAATCATGGCAAGAATTTTCTCAAAGGATTTACCAAAAGTAACAAACTAGGTTTAACATTTGCACAATTTTGAATTCAAAACCAAACGATCATCAATAGCTAAAAGGGATCAATTAGATTGTTCCAAGCTAATGTGATAATAATAGAATCCAGGGACTACCATGTGTATAAAACTCAGACCCAAAATAGTTCAACAAGCTAGACAATTGAAAGCAAGAAGTTCAAGCAAGTCTCAATGGATAGTTTCAATTAAAAGTTAGGTTAAAAATAGAAAGAGGAATTTTAAATTTAAACCAAATTATTTCTAACTTCCTTACGGTCTCTTAATGTCAGAAGCAAAGGTCAAAGTTCTTGGATCAACATGAAAATTATAAAAACATTTGAAATCATCAAGACTAGTTAGCAAAGCTCTCAAACTAGACATGTTTAACAAAACATTTTGTATAAAATATAAGATCAAGTTTTAAAATTCAACAAAAATTATTTTCATGATCCTAACTCATCCAGGAATCTTAAACAAATTTTCTTTGAATTTTATAAGAGAAGGAGATCAGAGAATCATTTCAATCTCTAATTCTATGCAAGAAAAATGTCCAAAAACAACAATAAACTTCAACAATTTTTAGATTCAAGCGAAATTAATTATAAATCAGATTAAAAATCATGGAAAATTAGTTTAATCTCTAGGAAATACTAAGAGTATTTTTTCGGAATTTTATCATAAAGGAAAAATTAAAAGAAAAATCAAAACAAAGTATAACAAAATTGAAAGAAAAATGACACTACAAATCAATTGATTTAATTAAAGTGCCAAGATATTTTTTAAAATAAAATAAAAATTATTTTCATAAAATAGACTCAAAGATCTAACTGACCATATTTGTTTATAATTTTTTTACCAATAAAAATATTTAAAATAAGTTTGTGAAATCAATAGAAATAAATAATAAAATAAACAAAATTATATGAAATAAAATAAAAGCTTGGTCACAAATTCAACATGGAATTCAGCGCAGGCCCCACCAAAACAAATGGACCTCTTAGTAAACATGCCAATGATTGGCCATATAAGACAAAATAGGGAACAGACAAACCAGCGCCTTGGAATTCGTGCATAAAAAATGTCACAAAATTGTGAAAAAACATGAAACACCCAGCTTCATTCAAATCTAAATATCTCTCTCATTTCTCAACGAAATTGAAAAGTTTAAACTCTAAAGTTTTAGATCTCGGAATGATCTACAACTTTGATTCAAGAAGTTTTTGAAATGGTTGGGAGATGAGGGAGAAGTCGGCGAAAAGTTGACTAAAAAATCAAAAATCATTCATATCATCAAGAATGTATGCTAACTTTAATCCCATATTTATCTCTCAATTCTTGATGAAATTAAAAATTGTAAACACCAAAGTTGTAGATCTCCGCAAGATCTACAACTTTGCTTCAAGAAAGTTATGAAAAAATTGAGAGATGAGGGAGAGATCTGAACGAGAAGTGAGCATAAAATCAATATTCACACATGTTTTTCAGATCTAAAATCATAACATGAAGCAAAAAGTAATCAAATTTCCTTTAATAGAGGGACTCGGAGGATCAATAAGATAATTAATAAGCACAAGCATGAACTAAGAATGCATAGTTTCAGAGAAAAAAAGGACTTACCTAGTGGAAAAATTCCACTACCATGGTCAGCTTTGAAAATTGCACCGTATCACCTTTTAATAATTAAAAACAACTAAAATTTTGGCGCGTTGGATGAAGTCTGACTAATGGAAGTAATCAGATCGAAGGGCTCTCAAAGCGTGTATATGATAAAGCAAGCACACTGGACATGATTAAAAAAAATTACATGTCACGCTATCATTGGCTGAAGCACGACACGTATGCCCTCTTCAACCTCTAGACACCCTAGATTGAGGTTCCTCAAACTGTAAAATTAGAGGACCAGGCTGGTACCATTAGATTCTTCTCTTCAATATGATTCTAATGGTACCCTCCCACAAAATTTATATAAACTAAGCAAGGCTCGAATTGAGAAAAAGCATAAATAATAGCGAGTACGAAATTCTAGAATATATCACTCAAATCTCAATAAAATCACAAATTGTAAGAAACATGAGAATCGGAAGGATGATGAGAGTAGATTAGTCTTTTATTTGGATTGATTTGACTAAGAGATCTACCTAAACGAAGTAGAAAAAAGTTGCTCTGAAACTGGACTGCAGTAGCTCAATATAGGTCACGATTCTTGAAGGTAAGAGTATGATTAGCTTCAGAGAAGTTTAATGGAGCTAGCTGAATGAAGCTTTTGGTGTTTTGGAGTTGGAAAGAAAGAAATCATAAATTAAAATTCAGAGTTTGTATAGGTGTAATGTGCATCTTATTTATAGGAGAGGATGAGGCAATGCTTAAGCGTGCGAATGAGAGGGTAAGTGAGTGAATTCGTGTGAATTTGAAGCATGGGTAACGTGTGACTTCCTTAGCATCAAAACTCAGCCAAATCATGCATTTTATGATGCTAAATGCTTTTTGAAAGTTGCTAAACATGATTAGAAGCAAAAACACATGAAAAATTTGTTTTTAGAGGGCACAATATGGATTTTAAATTCCGACTTGAAAGAAAAACTCAACTTCAAGTAGCTGACTTTGAATTCATAGTGTGCACAATTTAGGGAGCCATAAGACATGATTCTTGATGCATTTGAAATATAAGTTCACCATCTTTGCAATGTCCCAAGAGTGAGATCAAATGTATGCTTGAGCTAAGAGTTGTGATGAGTCTAAGTTGAAAAAAAGATGCTGACTTTTTGTACTTAAAAAAATTCTAAGTTTTTCTTCAAAAGTGACCTATAATGTTTTGATTCCAAACAAGGCCTTCCTCTAAAATCTTGTTTTGATAAATGATGCTAGCTTGAAGTGGACTTCCAAAATAGCATTGTGAAACTTGAATCACTCAAAAATACCAAATATTGAAAAGTTATGGCCTTGTGAAGTTGATGAAAATCCATGAGGTGACCTATAATCTTTTGAACTCTTAGGGAATCTTCTAACCATTTTCAAGTTATGTACATAAAAGAAGAGTTGAAGTTCACACTATTAGGATCATTATGGAAAAGTAATGGGCTCAAGGAGATAAAAATTGATCAAGTTATGACCCTTTGAAGTCACATAAGGGAATTTGATGGCCTATCTAGAGGACTTTTAATCTTTCTCAATAATTAGTGATCTTTCAGACAAAATTTGCTTGAAGCTTTTAAAGTGATTTGTTGATAACCCTTTAAAGAGAAGTGTAGCTTTAGAATCACTCAAAAATCTCAAAAGATGAATAATATATAACCTTTGGAAGTTCAAAACCCTAACTCCTAAAGCACCAAAATGACTTGGAAACTCATGAACCTATGAATCCACCTGATGAAATGTGTTACACCCTCACCTATAGTATCATTAATTAAAGCAAACATTTATTGTATTTATTAGTTAAAAGTTAACAGATACACGACATATATGGTCATAATGCACAACTCAAAGTGCTTGGTGATCCCTCATGAGCAAACATAGAGATATGAAGGAGAACCAATCCCTATTGTGATCTTGATATGATTGATTTGATGTGATATTATAGAGGAATCTTAGGGGAAAAATTGGGGTACAACAGTTGACTTTATTTAAGCGTCTTCTATGCAAAAGATAAAAAGGTTAAAATCTTCGTGTCGACGCGATTGAAAATACTTAAATATAAAACAAGCCCTATTTTTGGCCCTAAGATGCCATGCAATGCTTATGCTTGTGCATGCAAACAAACAAATCCAAAGGTGACATGGGACACCACTGGGGAAATAGAAAATAAAGGACCAAAAGAAAGTCTGACCAGGAAAATAAATCACTGGTGAACAAAAGACTAGACTCTATTGGGGTAAAGCCCAAAGAGGAGGTAAAGAAACATAAACTCAATGTTGAGGAGCAAAGTAAATGATAACAACAATTGATGAATAACTGAAAACTATCCACTCACTGAGAAGATAGCAAAAAAGTAACGTCGACTCACAGGGGAAAGAAATGGTAGGATAATGCCAGTAAATACCAATATTAGAGTAGGCAACACATGATTAACATAAGTACTTATGACTGGAAACAAATGAACTTCTTTAGAACAAAGTAAATCTCAATGATGAATTATCTCCCATAATGACGAGACTAACATTCATCGGAGTAACAAATGTCAACAACAAACTATCTCCCATACTGACGAGACTACCATTCATTGGAGTAACAAATCTTAACAACGAACTATCTCCCATAATGACGAGACTACCATCCATTGGAGTAAACAAATCTCAACAATGAACTATCTCCCATAATGATGAGACTACCATTCATTGGAGTAACAAATATTAACAACGAACTATCTCTCATAATGACGAGACTACCATTCATTGGAGTAACAAATCTCAACAAAGAACTATCTCCCATAATGACGAGACTACCATCCATTGGAGTAAACAAATCTTAACAACAAACTATCTCCCATAATGACGAGACTACCATTTATTGGAGTAACAAATGAATCTTGTCTAGGAACTAACAGACTTACTGGGGAAGTACAGGTTACTCAAATAAAGAGACCTGCCATTTTCCGTTATAAGAAATTTATTGGGAAAAGAAATATGACTTCTCTAGGGACATGCCAATATATTCCTACTGAGGAGATAAAGTCTTCTCGTGCTAAAATAAATTCACACTCTCAAACTCGGGCTCAAAGCCTGCAAGAATCAGAATAATAATGTTGGTGGGAACCATATATTCAAACCAAAAATAAAACAGAGTGAAAGAGTCATCCAAGATAGCACCTATGAGAAATAAACTCAAAAGGGATCATATTCCATCCAGATAATGAGCTGAATAAGAAGGCTAAAGCAATATTCTTCCACGAGGGAGAACTTAGTGGGAAAATTGAAAGAATATACACTTTCTGCTTAAGGTTGTCATTCTATTAGAGAGAGGGTAACATAACTCTACAAAATAGGGTAATATGCCAACAAAATCATTAATGAATGCAAATGAGAAATGAATTTTAAATTCATCTATGCATGATGTATGTATGAATGTATGAATATTATTATGTATATGCTGGTAACACAAACATACAACACTTAGGAATAACCAAACAAAACCAGCTTGGGTAAAGCCAACACTCGGCTAAATCACATCCAGGATGCAAATTTCATAATAAAGTAAGCACCATCTAAGGAAAAAAAATTCATTTTTCACAGCTTAACTCCTCTGGGAAGAAATATAATCCGAAAATTATCAAGTCGAAACAGTGAATCAAAACAGATACAGGGATATAACATCCTTTTCCAGACTTTATCGGGGGACATCACACAGACTTCAATGGGGAAAACAATGTTTCAACATCTAGATTTCCACTGGAGATGATAATACTGACTTCTTTAGGGGAGGAGAAAACCACATCATTGAGATATCAATTGGGGATCTCATGCTGACTTCATTGTGGAGGACAATACTACATTGTTGAGGGGAGACCAAAATACATTCTTCAATACCAAGAGAGATGATTACACAAACCTCCCTGGGGAGAAATCATGAAACCACACGGGGATAACAACTTTCAGAGAGAAACATTATCCCAACTTTACTTGGGGATTTAAGAAGTTAAACAATACAGCAAGAAATCAAAATTATGGGGATTTTAAAGTCAAACCCAGCACTTGGCAGGAGAAAACCCAAAAAGTTGATAACTGTTTCAACACTTCTTAGAAAAGATGTTGCCCTTGTCTAGTTTTCTGGGAAACAAACAACAACAATAATGCCATTACTGTAAAAGGGCGATGTTTTTCAAATGATTCTTCCTTAGCACACAAATGGAGAAGAAACTTTCGTCATATGCGCGAAGACCTTACTGAGGAATTCGCGATAGGGGCTTCAGACCATGCAAAATCCAAAATCAAAATAATCAACCCGGAGAAGAGCTAAATCAAGACTAGACTGAGGAAAATGGGATTACAAATCCAACACCGCACCATACATAAATTGGTATCATCTACAACTATTTGAGAAACACAAAGATATCATGCGCAAATCAGCAAGAGTGACATGAGAGAAGTTTCTTGGGGAATATATACTTCCAAAGTTTCAGAGGTCGTCCATCCTCAGAATCACTATTTTTGTTTTTCTTGAGTCACAATCTTTGTAATTTGTTATTTGTTTTCAATTTTTTTTAATGATTAAGTCTCTTTGTTTTGAAAATTACTATGAATAATAAATGGATTCTTTGTAAGCAAAATAAAATAAGAATTACAAAAAATTGGATAAAAGCTCAAACTTTATTAATATAATGGTAGTCTATGAATGGCGAGATGCCATAAATGATTACAAAGTTTGGAAAATGGTAATATATTGGAAAAGATACATTGAAATATAATGACCACTATTTCCCCTAACAACTTTGAGTTCGTGAGCAGCGACTTCTGTTGAAGTGTGGTGAGAACCCGAGAAGATTGTTGCTTCAATGATCGAGTCCCGCCTGACACAGTTACTTGCCAAGAAATCTCTATCTTTTTCCTAGGTTTCCCTTGCGGGTTTTCAACCTAGCAGGAAGGTTTATTCTCTTTGTGTCTCTTATTTTTGCCTAGACCGCCCTTTCGGGTTTTCAGCCTACCGAGACGCTCTTTTTTGCCTAAGCCTCCCTTTCGATTTAGTGAGCTGTTATTGTTTCTTTAGGCAAAGTATTTCTTGACTGCGTCAGCATTCATAGGACGTGAGAACTCATTGCCATCCATAGTTTCAAAAATTAATGCATCGCCAGAGAAGGATTTCTTGACAACATATGGGCCTTCAAAATTGGGAGTCCACTTGCCCCTAGAATCAGCGTTAGAAGACATGATCTTTCTAAGCACGAGTTTTCCTTCTCTGAATTCACGAGGCTTTACCTTATTATCAAAATCTTTCTTCATTCTCTTCAGGTATAACTGACCATGAAACAAGGCCATTATTCTCTTTTCTTCAGTCAAATTCAATTGGTCAAACTTGTTCTGGACTCATTCAACCTCTGACAATTTAGTTTCCATTATCACACGTAAAGAGGGATTCTCAACCTCAACGGGGAGCACTACTTCTATACCATACACAAGAGAGAATGGGGTTGCCCCTGTTGAAGTGCAGACGGATGTACGATACTTGTAGCATTATAAATGTTGAGACTAAGCCATTAGATTGACTTAACTCGCACATATCAAAATAAGAATCGCCATCGTGCTTTATTGTTACCAAAGGAATGGATAAAAAGAGAATAACCCAAAAAAGGGGGGAAAGAATCTAGGTAAGGGGGTTGGTTATGCAAAGGGAAGGTATTAGCACCTTAAACATCGACGGTACTCGGCAGGAACCTCTTTGAAAATTTGTATATTTTGGCTATAAAAATATTGTATAAAAATAGAAGGTGGAGATAAGGAAAGAAATGTTTTTATAATTTTTACACCCGCCGCGGTTGCAAACCTTTAGTGCCTACGTACCACCTTCAGTGCAATAGGGGATCAGGGTACTCGTAGTTCACCTTTAAAAATTTAAAACAAAAGTGGGTTGGTAAATTTTAGGAGATAAGACATCATTGTCATTGTCCGAGTGGAAAACATACTTACTACCCACAATTATGAGGAAGGAGAATTTTCATCATCTCAAAATGGAGGATATAGCTTGGATTTTAAAATCAACAAAGATTCACTTAACACCCAAGTGGAAAATGTCTCACTTCACTACATATTATAGAAGTATAGTTGTTTGCATCACTATAAGGATAGTCAAGAATCTAATCTTTTGAGAAAATTTTAAAGATAAAAGCCGAATTGGCAAAAATAGTTTGAATGAGATTGATTGACTTTTAGTCTTTCCACAAAAAATGTCAAGGTATTATTGAATTGATTAAAGATTAATTAAGAAAATATTTTGAAAATGCATGGACCTAAATCCAAATTTATTATGAAAGTGGTTCAAGTTTAAAACAAGAAGGATTTCAAAATAAGGGAGAAGATTTTTTAAATTAAAGAAGATGGGATGAGATGAAGGGACTATCCTAAAGCAAAAGATAAAAGCTTGTGAAAAGAACCGTCTAACCAACAAGAAGCCAACACTTGACATAATGAATCAATGTAGAATTCAATCCTTTGGATTTGAAACCAAACAAAGAAAGATAATAAACCTCTTAAGAGAACCAAACTTCAATTGCATTAAGTCTTCACAAAAATTGGGCAGAGTAACAGTTGTATACAAATGAATTCCAGATCACAGGCAAATCATGTAACCATAATAACCTGCTCACAAATCAAACAAACAACTCAATGTATTGGGGTAAACCCCAAGAACTCTAGACAAAATAGCAATTGAGTTCACAAGGTCTCCAACATAGGTCAAGGTCCCTAATCCTAAGTCCAAGAAATCCATGTCTCCAAAATGCCAATGATAGTAACCAAGTACTCCAAGTAACATTAAATTTTTTTTATGGTTCAAGTTGATTATTAAGTATCTTTAAAAAGAAATGAAAAGCTCAAGTGAGAAAAAAAAAAGAAAAATAACATAAAAGTAAATGCTCAAGTGAGCAAAGATGAAAATTGCATGAAATGTAAATGCTAAAATAAATGTGCTTAAAGTAAAGGCATAAAGTAAAAACATAAAATAAAGTCAATTGTTAGCAATTAGTGGTTAGTTGAATGACCATATTGAAACTTGCATTTGGAACTCATTAGAGGATTGGTAGAACCAAAGCCTTTCAATAACAAGTTGCATTTTCTTTTTTGTCAAGTATATCATCCATTTAAGAATTCTTAAGGCAACATTAAATGATCAATGATGTTTAAGTGATCCACTTTGACCAAAATTGATGAAGATTCATTAGAGGATTAGTAGAACCAAAGCCTCCTAACAATGAATCTAAAGGTTATTGGATCAAAGGGTTCAAATCAACATACTTGGGCTTGCAAACATGGGTTTGGGCCACAAATGATCATTTTTCGAATCAGGACAGAATTTAGCGCTATGTTAAGCAATCGTAAGTGGACTTATATATAAGTCACACCTATTTTGAGGCCGATCAATAGCAATCTATGTACCATATATTTTGAGACATGATATCAGAATCATTCTCCAATAACATTTAGTATAATAAGAATGAGATAAGATGAAGAGGAATGAGGTAAAAAAATAAACCACGTTTGAATTAAAAATTTAATCAAACTATTATTAAAATCATTCATCCATTTTTATGGAGTTAGACTCAACACCATGGATCCAATGATGTTAATAAAGTTCATGATCAAAATTTCATAGTCCAAGATTAGCCTGAATATGTACAAAAAATAAAATAATATTTAAAATAAAAGAAAAAGGTTTTAAATGATTTTTAAAATTGGAAATAAGGGAAAAATAGCAATTATATTTAAAACACTCAAGAAAAATTAAGTGAGGCCATAGAAAAATCAGAAATGAACTCAAATATTTTTTATGAAATTTTTACTGATTTTTTAAAGTCAGGAACTATTTTTAAACTAATTTAAATTTCCATAAAAAACAAAAAAATATCAAAAATAGTAAAAAAAATAAGAAAATTCCACAAAAAATCCAGAAAGTCAGAAATGATGAAAATGATTTTTATAAAAAATTTCAGAATTTAAAAATGCCAATTTTTTTTTATAAAATAATTAAAATAAATCCAACAAAGAAAAAATTATGAAAAATATCAAACATCAAAATAAAAATATGAAAAAATATTCACAAAGTCAGAAATAATTCACGGTATTTTTGTATTTTTATATTTATATTTTTGGATAAAAATAAAAGAGTTATGAATTTTTGAAAATTAAAATAATTAAAATATAAAATCAAAAAATAAAAATAAAACTAAATATATGTGGACCATCAAATCATAGTCAAAATGCGTTGGTAAGCTGATCAAGTGGACTAGACGCGTTTTGCTTGATATGAAACTTATTTAAAAACACACTGGATCAATAAAACACCAACCAATAAAAATAAAAGAATTTGCATATTATTATTGGTTGAGACGAGGCATATCATTGTCTTTAACCTCCTGACACGTTGCAAATAGGGCAAACCTCAAGTCATTAAATCTGTGAATTTAGGCACTCATAGTGGTACCAATAGACGCGTCTCTTCAAGACGATCACAACCATATCCTCATGCTAAATTTATATAAAACACAACATAGTCGATTTGGAAAAAACCAGAGATGTTCAAAAATGTCAAAATCAAAACTCAGAAGTATCAAATGCATTGTTTCTCCAAAATTAAGTTAATAGTAAGCATCAATGAACAACATAGACCATTCCGGTAATTTGAGTTAGAAGGTTTGGTGCCTTAAACTACATGAACAAAGTTAGATGAAGTTTCTCTACAAATGAACTTGGCTAGCACGATTCCGGGCACCTCAAGGCTTGATTCTTCTTCTGTTAGCTTTAGGGAAGCTCAAGGATTAAGGATCAACGAAGAAATTAGGTTGAAAAGTGGTAGAAAGAAGAATTCTAAATCTCAGAAAAGAGTGTTATGGAGAGAGTTTGACAGAGTGATTTTGGCTCTTCAAGCTTGAGAAAATGAAAGAGGGATGCTCCTCTATTTATAAGGAACTGAATGGAATGCTCAAGCGTGTGAAATGATGAAGTTTGGAGGGAAATTGTGTGAAGTTGCAAAAAAGAAAAGTGTGACTTGTAATTTGATCAAAACTCATCCAATTCTTGTGTTTTATCATGCTAATCACTTCTGGAGGTTCACTAAACGCGATTAGAAGCAAAAATGCGTAGTAATTTTATGTTTAGAAGCCAAAACAAGGATTTCAAATTCTGACTTTTGGATAAATTTTAGTTTCAAGTTACCAAATTAAAATCAATGGCATTCTCAACTCAAGGGGTCTTAAGACATGATTCTTGAAGCTTCAGAGAGACGAGGTGTAGCAGTAGAAATATTTAAGACTAAGCTATTGGATTGACTAGACTTATACAGATCAAAAAATTAAAATAAAAATCTCCACCGCGCTTTATTGTTTCCAAAGGAATGGGAAAAGAGCGAATAACCCAAAAGAGGGGGAAAGATTCAAGGTAAGGAAGTTGGTTATGCAAAGGGAATGTATTAGCACCCTAAACATCTACGGTACTCCCATGAACCTCTTTGTAAAAATCTGTATAATTTGGCTATAAAATGTTTGTATGAAAATAGATTGTAGTGGTGAGGAAAGAAGGATATTTTTTTGAGTTTTGCACCCTCCGCAGTTACGAACCTCTAGTGCCTACGTACCACCTTTCGTGCAATAGGGGATCAGGATACACGTAGTTCCTATTTAAAAATTTAAAACATAAGTGTGCTGGTTAATTTTATGAGATAAAACATCATCGTCATTGTCTGTGTGGAAAACATACTTACTATCCACAATCATGAGAAAAGAGAATTTGCATCATCTCAAAGTGGAGGATATGGCTTGGATTTTAAAATCAACAAAACCTCACTCAACTCCCAAATGGAAAATATCTCTCTTCACTACATATTGTAGAAGTATAGTTGTTTGCATCACTACAAGGATTGAAAAGAGTCCAATCTTTTGAGAAAAGTTTTTAAAGTAAAAACCAAAGTGGCAAAGATGGTTTGAATGAGATTGATTGGATTTTAGTCTTGTCACAAAAATGTTCAAGTATTGTTAAATTGATTAATGTTTGATTTAGAAAATATTTTGAAAATGCATGGACCTAAGTCCAATTTTATAATGAAAGTGGTTCAAGTTTAAGAACAAGAAGCGTTTTCAAAAGGAGGGAGAAGATTTTTTAAATTAAAGAAGATGGAAGAAGATGAAGAGACTATCCTAAAGCATAAGGTAAAAGCTAGGGAAAAGAACCATCTAACCAAACAAGAAGCCAACACTTGAAATTATGAGTTAAGATAGAATTCCCATTTTTGGATTTGAAACCAAGAAAACAAATAGTAAATCCCTTAAGACTACCAAACTTCAATTGTATTAAGTTTTCACAGAAATTAGGCAGAGTGACGACTGTATGCAGATGAATTCCATATCACAGACAAAGCATGTAGTCACAATAACCTACACACAAAACAAACAAACAACCCAATGTCTTGAGGTAAACCCCAAGAACTCCAGAAAAAATATCAATCAAGGTCATAAGGTCTTCAACATAGGTCAAGGTTTCTACTCCTAAGTCCAAGAAGTCCATAACTCCACAATGCCAAGGATAGTAACCAAGTAGTCCAAGTACCATTAAAGTTTTTTTATGATTCAAGTTGATTATTAGGTATCTTCAAAAAGAAATGAAAATCTCAAGTGAGCAAAAATGAACAAGACATAAAAGATAAAGGCTCAAGTGAGCAAAGATGAAAATAACATGAAATGTAAATGTCAAAGTAAATGGTACATAAAGTAAAAGCATAAAATAAAAACATAAAATAAAGTCAATTGTTAGAAGTTAATGGTTAGTTGGATGACCATCTTGAAACTTGCATTTGGAACTCATTAGAGGATTGGTAGAACCAAATCCTTTCAACAACAAGTTGCATTTGCTTTTTGTCAAGTATATCATCCATTTTAAGAATCTCAAAGTAACTTAATGATTAATGATATTTAAGTGATCCACTTTGACCAAAATTGATGAAGTTCCATTAGAGGATTGGTAGAACCAAAGCCTCCTAACAATGGATCTCAAGGTTATTGGATTATAGGGTTCAAATTTATATACTTGGGCTTGCAAACATAAGTTTGGGCCCCAAATGATTATTTTCTCAAATCGGGACAAAATTTAGCGCTATGTTAAGCAATCGTAAGTGGACTTATATAGAAGTCGCACCTATTTTGAGGCCGATCAATAGCAATCTATGCACCATTTATTTTGAGACATGATATAGAAATCCTACTCCAATAACACTTGGTGGAATAAGAAGGGGATGAGATGAAGAGGGAAAAGAAAAATAAATAAACCACATTTGAATCAAAATTTTAATCAAACTATTATTAAAATCATTCATCCATTTTTATGGAGTTAGACTCAACACCATGGATCCAATGATGTTAACAAAGTTCTTGATGAAAATTTCAACCCAAGATCAGCCAGAAAATATACAAAAATAAAATTGTATTAAAAATTAAAGAATAAGGATTTTAAAAATGATTATCATATGGAAATAATAGAGGAAAAATAACAACTATATTCAAATTAAACTAGAAAAAATAAGTAAGGCCATTTAAAAATCAGAAATGAACTCAAATATTTTTATAAACTTTTTGGCAATTTTTTAAAGTCAGAAACTATTTTTAAAATTAAAATAAATAGGTAAAATAAATAAAAAATGATAAAAAATAATAAAGTCAGAAATAAAAAAAATATGAGGTCACCACTATTTATCACAATGTCATTGGATCCTTCCCTATTTTTTTCTTCAGAATTTAAAAATGCATAAAAGTATTTTTAAACATTTAAAATAATTCAAATAAAGTGAAAAATTATAAAAAAGATCAAAACACAAAATAAAAAAATCAGGAAGAGAAAAATCAAAAGTATTTTCCATAGTTTTTTTCAGATTTTTTTGAGTTAAAATGAATTTCCTATGAATTTTTGAAGTTTAAATTAAATATAAAAATCAGAAATAAAAATAAAGTCAAAAAAAGTGGACCAATGGATGAGAGTCAAAACGCGTTAGTAAGCTAATCCAATGGATCAGACCCGCTGTGCATATCATGGTCTTTAATAAATATCACACTGGATCAAATATTTTTAAAATAAAACAACTTAAAATGTGGCGCATTGGATGTAGTCTGACTCACAAAAGTAATAAGATCCAAGGGCTCTTGAGGCACGCACATGGTAAGGCAAGCATATTATATCCGGTTCAAAAAAATAACATGGCTTCGTGTCATTGGTTGAAGACGGACATGTCATCTTCTTTAACCTCCAGCTATCCCAAAATTGAATCATTCAAACTGTAAAATTAGCAAGTCATACCTGTACCATTAGATTCGTCTCTTCAAGACGATTCTAATGGTACCATCGCGCCAAATTTATATAAATTGTTCAAGGCTGTGTTTGAAGAAAACCAGAAAAAGTAGCGAGCACGGAAATCTGGGATATCTCACTCAATTCTCAATGAAATTGCAAATTATAAAGAGCACGAGGATCAAAAGAATACAAGGAGTGGATTAGTCTTTTATTTGAATCAGTTTGGCCAAGAAATCTACCCGAATGAATTAGTGAGAAGTTTCTCTGAAACTGGACTACTATACATCAATATAGGTCACAATTCTTAAAAGTAACCGTATGGTTAGCTTCAGAGAAGTTCAATGAAGCTAACTGAATGGAGCTTTTGGTGTTTGAAGGTGAGAATGTAAGAAATCAGAAATTCAAATTCATAGTTCGTGTGGGATTTGAATAGGGGTCAATTGGCTATCAAAAGCTTGAGAAAATGAGTAAGGGATGATGCTTATTTATAGCTGATCATGATGCAAGGCTCAAGCGTGTGAATTGGAGGCAAAATCAGTGAAATCATGTGGACCTGCTAAGTGTGAAAAGTGTGACTTCACATGGCTTAAAACGCAACAAAATGAATGGTTTAAGGGTCGTTTCTTGTTATGGAAAGTTCCTAAACATGATTAGACGCAAAATTGATCCTTAAACAAGCTTGTAATTGGATTTAAACTAATTTTCAACCCTGACTGAACTTGAAATTTCCATTTCATGATGCTACCTTCATAACCATGGTACCAACAATGTAGCGTATCATATGATGTGATTTTTGAAGCACTTGAAAGATAAAGTCACAAGCTTTACAATATGCAAGGAGTGAGATCAATTGGATGTTTCATAAATAATTTGTGTTGAGTCAAAGTTGGAATAAAAGGGATGACTTTTCATACTTAGAAAATTTCTAAGTTTTTTCTTCCAAAATGACTTATAATGTCTTGTATCCAAACATGGTCTTCCACTTGGAATTTGTTCTTGATCAAAAGAGATGACATGAATTAGATCTATTTAATTTAATTTTGAGACCCGAACCATTTAAAATCTCCAAAAATTGAGAGATTTATGACTTGTTGAAGTTGGCAAAAATTCATTAAATGACCTATAATATTTTGCATGCTTAGGGCATCTTCTTTCTATTTTCACACTTTGGACATAAAATAAAGGTTGAAGCTAACATCTTCAAGATCACCATGGAAAAATAATGAGATCAAGGTGATAAAAATTGATCAAGTTATGATCATTTGAAGTCACATGAAGGGATTTGAGGGTTCATTTGGAGGACTTGTAATATTTCTTCATCATCAAGTTTCTTACACACAAAATTCCTTGAGACCTTTGAAGTGATTTGTTAATAACCCTTTTAAAGAGAAGGATGTCTTTGGAATCACTCAAAAATACTAAAAGATGATCATGATATACCCCTTTGAATTTCAAAACCCTAGCTCATAGAGCAATAAAATACCTTGGGAGAACTTTGCAATTTTTGATCAACCTTCTCGCACCAATAATTTTATCTTGAAAATAGAGGTTCTTGGGGATGATAATGAGAAGTCATAGCAACCAACATCACTTCCAAATCTTAAGAACTGAAGGAGATATGCACTTGTGATCAATGGAGACAAAGACTTGTCCAATTGAGTCAAACTTCTTTAGTCAACCCTTGTACTCTTGAGATAACTTTAACAACTTGAGGCATAATTAATCATGGAAGAATTTTTAATGATCTTACTTAAAAATATCTTTCATAGAGACTTGAATCTCAATGAAGCTTTTGTTGAGGAAGGCACAAAGAATGAACTTATGCATCCAAAATATAACTTTGATGGAATGCATTGTGCTTTCACCTACATCATCAACAACTAGGATACATATAAATTGTATTTGTTATTTAAACATAGATGATCACAAAATACAAGTCAAGGTGCTTGGTGATTCCCCATTGAGTAAGACTAAAGATAGGGAGAAGAAACAAACCCTAGTGTGTGACTTTGTTGTGATTGAATTGATATAATATGATGGAGGGATCTTAGGGGAAAAAATTAGGTTACAACATGAGGTTATAAGCTTTATAATCTGCAAAGAATGGGATCAAATGGATGCTTGAACTGAAAGTTACAATGAGTCAAAGTTGAGAAAAAGAGGTTGACTTTCTATACTTAGAAAATTTCTAAGTTTTTCTTCAAAAATGACTTATAATCTCTTGTATCTAAACATGGCATTCCACTTGAAATTTTCTCTTTACCAAAACAAATGGCCTGAATTAGATCTCTTGAATGACACTTTGAGATTTGGACCATTCAAAATCTCAAAAAATTGAGAAAGTTATGACTTGTTGAAGTTGGCAAAAATTTATGTAATGACCTATAATCTTTTGCATCCTTAGGGAATCTTGCATCCATTTTTACACTTTTCACTTAAAAGATGGGTTGAATTTCACATATTTAAGATTATTTTGGAAAAATAATGGGTTTAAGGTGATAAAAATTGGCCAAGTTATGATCATTTGAAATCACCTAATGGAATTTGAGGGTTCATCTGGAGGACTTGTAATCTTTCTTCATCATCAAGTTTCCACCACACAAAATTTACTTGAAACTTTTTAAGTGATTTTCTAATAAGCATTTGATGAGAAGCATGTCTTTGGAATCACTCAAAAATACCAAAATATGAGTAAGATATACCCATTTGAAGTTCAAAACCCTAGCTCCTAGAGCAAGAAAATGCCTTGGGAAACCTTTGCAATTTTTACTTATCTCCTTAGACAAATACTTTTGTAACATGAATATTATTTTTTGAGGATGATAAGGCGAAACCATAGCAACAAACACCACTTTCAAATCATGATAATTGAAGGAGATGTTCACTTGTGATAAATGAATCAAGGGTTTTCCCAGTTGAGTCAAACTTCTTCAATCAATCCTTGTACCTTTGAACGATCTTTGACAAATTGAAGTATGATGAATCATAATAGACTTTGGAGTGATATTTCTTAAAAGTATATTAAATGTTGAGTATTGAGTCCCAAAGAAGCTTTTTTGAGGAAGGCATATAAATGAACTCATGAACTCCATAAATCAATCTTGATGGAATGTGTTGTGCTTACTTCTATAATCATCATCAATTGGGGAAAACACTTATTGTATTTATTATTTAAAAGATAATCAAAACATAAATTATCAACAAAATACAAGTCAAGGTTCTTGGTAATTCCTCATAGAGCAAAGCTATAGATAGGGAGAAGAACCAAACCCTAGTGTGTGGTCTTGTTGTGATTAAATTGATATGATGTGATTGAGGGATCTTAGGGTCAAAATTGGGGTACTACAGTTGCCATTATTTAAGTGTCTTCTATCAAGAGATGCGAAGGTTAAAAATCTTTGTGTCGACGCTATCGAAGATAATTAAATATAAAACAAGCCCTATTTTTAGCCCTAAATTGCCATGCAATGCTTATGATTATGAATGCAGATGAACAAATCTAAAAATGGCGAAAAACTCCACTAAGGATGTAGCACATAAAATAGGGATCAAAAGAGAAACCTGACCAGGAAAATAAATCAATGGGGAACAAAAGACAAAACACTGTTGGGGTAGAGCCTCAAGAAGAGATAAATCGTCATCAACTCAAAGATTGAGGAGAGAAGGTGATGGATAATGGTGACCAACAAATGATTATAAACCATCCACTCACTAAGGAGATAGAAAAAAAAGTGACTTCGACCCACCATGGAAAGAAATTGTAAGATAACACCAGTAAATTTCAATAAGCAGTCAATACTCATAACCGAAAATAAATAAACTTCTTCGAAGCAATATAATCTTAACAACGAACTACCTTCCATATTGACAAGGCTACCATTTATTAGAGTAACAAATCTCAACAACAAACTACATTCCATAACGACAAGGCTTCCATTCATTGGAGTAACAAATCTCAACAACAAACTACCTTCCATAATGACAAGGCTACCATTCATTGGAGTAACAAATCTCAACAACAAACTACCTTCCATAATGACAAGGCTACCATTTATTGGAGTAACAAATCTCAAAAAAACTACCTTCCATAATGACAAGGCTACCATTCATTGGAGTAACAAATCTCAACAACAAACTACCTTCCATAATGACAAGTTTACCATTCATTGAAGTAAAAAATCTCAACAACAAACTACCTTCCATAATGACAAGGATACCATTCATTGGAGTAATAAATCTCAACAACACACTACCTTCCATAATAACAAGGCTCCCATTCATTGGAGTAACAAATCTCAACAACAAACTACCTTTCATAATGACAAGGCTACCATTCATTGGAGTAACAAACCTCAATAACGAACTACCTTCCATAATGACAAGGCTACCATTCATTGGAGTAACAAATATCAACAAAAAACTACATTCCATAATGACAAGGCTACCATTCATTGGAGTAACAAATCTCAATAACAAACTACCTTCCATAATGACAAGGATACCATTCATTAGAGTAACAAATCTGAATCTTCTCTGGGAATTATTAGATTCATTGGAAACACAGGTTGCTCAAACAAAGAGACTTGCTATTTGCTATTATGAGTAGGAATTGCAATAATGATTCCCTGGGAAAAAATATGGCTTCCCGGGGAAATGCCAATATATTCCTGTTGAGGAAATAAAATCTTCTTTATGCAAAATAAATGCACATTCACAACTAGGGATTAAAACTTGCAGAAATCAAAATAATAATATTGCTGGAGACCATAGATTTAAACCAGAAATAAACCGGAATGAATCAATCAACTGAAATAACACTTCATGAGAAATAAACTCAAGAGGGAGCCACTTTCTATCCAGACAAAGAGCTGTATAGGAAGGCTAAAGCAAAAATATTCCACGAGGGATGAGTCAATGGGGAAATTGAAAGAATATACACTTTCTTCTTAAGGTTGACATTCAATTGGAGAGAAGATAACATAACTCTGCAAATAGGGTAATATGTCAACAAAATAACAATGAATGCAAATGACCAATTAATTGCTAAATTCAACTATGCATGATGTATGTATGAATGTATAAATGTTATCATGTATATGCTGACAAAAAAACATATAACAATGGGGATAACCAGATAAAACCAACTTGGGTAAAGTTAATACTCGGTTAAATCACATCTGGAAGGAAAATTTAAGAGAGGAAGCACCAACTGAGGAAACAAATTCCTACTTCACGGCTTAACTTCATTGGGATGAAAAATAATCCGAAAGTAATCAAATCATAGCAATAAATCAGCACAGATACATGGGTATAACATCCTCCTTCAGGCTTCACCGGGGAATATCACACATACTTCAATGGGGAAAACAAAAGTTCCAAGGTCTGTACTTCTACTGGGGATCACAATGCTGATTTCAATAGGGTAGATGGAAACCACATCGTCGATATATTAACTGGGGATTTCGCACTGACTTCATCGGGGAGGGAAACACCATATTATCGAAGGGAACCCAAGATAAATTCTTTAATACTGAGAGTGAGGATTGCACCAACTTCTCTGGGATAAATTACGAAACTTTACAGGATAGCTATAGCTAGGGATTTAAGAAGTCAAACATTACAACGAGAAATCAAACTTATGGGGATTTTAAATCAAATCCATCACTTGGCGGGAGAAAACCCAAGAAGTTGACAACTATTTCACCATTACTTAGAAAATACATTTCCCTTGTCTGGTTGCCTCATTGGAGAAAATGGGATAAAGACCTCAGACCCTATAAACCAGCAAAAGTGCCTTAGGAGGATTTTCTTGGGGAAATAAAACTTTCAAAAATTTCTGAATTTTCCCGTCACTAGAGTCACTATTTTTTGTTCTCCTTGAGTCACAAAATCTAAAGAAATATGTAATTTGTAAATTCTTTTCAAAAAATAATTTTGTTATTTAATCTGTTTGCTTTGATCATTACAATCAATAATAACTAAAGCCTTTGTAAGCTGAATAAATTAAGAATTGCAAAGCATTGGATAAAAGCTCAAACTTTATTAATAGGATGGTAGTCTACGAATGGCGAGACTCCATTGACGATTACAAAGTTTGGAAAATGGTAATACACATTGGAAAAGATAGATTGAGCTACAATGACCAATATTCTCCTTAACAACTTTGAATTCCTGAGCAGAGATTTTGGTTGACCAGTAATGAAAATCCAAGAATATTTTTGCTTCAATGATCAAGTATTGTCTAATGTAGTTACTCGCCAAGAAATTCCTAACTTTTTCCTAGGTTGCCCTTACGGGTTTCAACCTACCGAGAAAAAATTATTCTATTTTATGTCCCTAATTTTTGCCTAGACCACCCTTTCGGGTTTTCGGCCTACCGAGACACTCCTTTTTTTCCTAAGCCGCCCTTTCGGGTTTTCGACTTAGCGAGCTATTCTTTTATTTCTTTAGGAGAAGTATTTCTTGACTGCATCAGCATTCACAGGACGTGGGAACTCCTCGCCATCAATAGTTTCAAGATACAATGCACCGCCAGAGAAGGCTTTCTTGACAACACATGTGACTTTAAAATTAGGAGTCCACTTGCCCCTAAAATCATCGTTAAACGACATGATCTTCGTGAGCACGAGGTCGTCTTCTCTGAGTTCACGAGGTTTGACCTTCTTATCATAAACTCTTTTCATTCTCTTCTGGTATCACTTACCATGACACAAAGCCGTCATTCTCTTTTCTTCAGTTAGATTCAGCTGGTCAAACCGGTTCTGGACCCATTCAACCTCTGACAACTTGGCTTCCATTATCACGTGCAAATAGGGAATCTCAACCTCAATGGGGAGCACTGCTTCCATTCCATACACAAGAGAGAACGTGGTTGCCCCTGTTGAAGTGCGTACGGATGTTCGATACCCATGCAGAGCAAAAGGGACCATCTCATGCCAATCTTTATAAATAACAACCATTTTCTGGATGATCTTCTTGATGTTCTTATTAGCGGCTTCAACAACCCCATTCATCTTTGGCCTGTAGGGAGATAAATCGTGATGGACAATCTTGAACTCTTCACAAAGTTCTGTCATCATCTTGTTATTCAAGTTTGAGCCGTTGTCGGTGATAATTCTACTGGGCACACCATACCGACAAATTAAATTATTCTTTATAAAACGCACTACCACCTGCTTAGTGATATTAGCATATGAAGCTGCATCCACCCATTTGGTGAAGTAATCAATTGCGACCAAGATAAAATGATGTCTATTCGATGCCTTTGGTTCAATCATTCCAATCATGTCAATACCCACATATATAAAGGCCATGAGGAAGAAATAACATTGAGAAGTGTCAGAGGCACATGAATTTTGTCGGCATAAATCTGATATTTATGGCACTTCTTTACAAATTTATAACAGTCGGATTCCATTGTCAATCAATAATAACCTTCCCTAAGCAACTTCTTTTCCATCGAATGTCCATTGGCATGAGTACCAAATGAACCTTCATGGACTTCATGCATCAGAATGTCTGCTTTGTGTCTATCCACGCATCTAAGCAAGACCATGTAATAATTTCTTTTGTATAGCACATCTTCGTTGAAGAAAAAGCTACCTGCTAACCTTCTCAATTTCTTTCTATTGTTATTTGATACACCAGCTGGGTATTCCTGGGTCTGAAGAAAATGCTTGATATCATAATACCAAGGTCTTTCATCTGACACTTCCTCTGTTGGAAACACATGAGCCGGTCTATCCAAATGTCACACTATAATACGAGGCACATCTTTCGAAGTATTCACTTGATACATAGAAGCAAGAGTTGCCAAAGCATCTGCCATCTGATTTTCATCTCTGGGAATATGATGGAATTCAAATTTGTTAAAGAAAGGTAGTAATCTTCTAGTATAATCTTTGTAAGGGGTCAAGTAAGGGTGACGAGTATCCCATTCTTCTTTAATTTGGTTAACTACCAAAGCTGAATCACCATATACATCTAAAACTTTTGTTCTGAGATCAATGGCTTCCTCGAGACCCATGATACAAGCCTCACACTCCTCCATATTATTGGTACAGTCAAATGTCAGCCTTGCCGTAAAAGGAATGTGTGATCCCTGAGTAGTGATAATCACATCACCAATTCCTTTTCTGTAAGCATTCACAGCTCCATCAAATACCATACCCCACCTGGATTGAGGATCAGGACCTTCCTCAGGTAAAGGTTAATCACGATCTTTTGCTTTCCAAAACATAATGCCCTTATCAGGGAAATCATATTTAACAGACTGATAATCATCAACCGGTTGGTGAGCAAGATAATCCGCCAACACACTGCTTTTTATAGCCTTCTGAGTGCAGTATTCAATATCATATTCTGACAACATCATCTTCCAATGGGAAATTCTCCCAGTAAGAGCAGGCATCTCAAAAATATACTTAATTGGATCCATTTTGGAAATCAACCAAGTAGTATGATTCAACATATATTGCCGCAACCTCTTTTCCGCCCAGTCCAGAGCACAACATGTATTTTCCAGCATAGAATACCGCGACTCACATTCAATAAACTTCTTGCTGAGATAATAAATGGAATATTCTTTCTTTCCTGTTTCATCTTGTTGTCCTAAAATAAAGCCCGTAGAATTATCTAACACTGTCAGATACATGATTAATGGTCTTCCTTCCATGAGAGGGAGCAAGATGGGAGGTTCAAGAAGATATTATTTGATACTTTTAAATACCCTTTGGATATCATCTGCCCATACACAACTATGATCTTTCTTTATTAACTTAAAGATCGGTTCACACGTTGCAGTCATGTGGGAAATGAATCTGGAAATGTAATTTAACCGTCCAAGGAAGCCTCTAACTTGCTTTTTGGTTGTTGATGCATGAATTTATTGAATTGCATTGACTTTATCAGGATCCACTTAAATCCCTTTTTGGCTGGCAATGGAACCTAACAACTTCACTTATCAAAAACCGAAGGTGCATTTATTTGGATTCAAGCGGAGACGATAATTCCTCAAATGTTGAAACAATTTCAACAAATCTTCTATATGCCCTTCTTCAGTCTATGATTTGGCAATCATGTCATCAACATATACCTCAATTGCCTTGTGCATCAGATCATGGAATAGGGTTGTCATATCCCTCTGGTATGTTGCACCAGCGTTCTTCAACCCGAAGGGTATCACTCTGTAAGAGAATGTTCCCTAGGGTGTGATAAACGTTGTTTTTTCCATGTCCTCAGGAGCCATTCTGATTTGATTATATCTGGAAAATACGTCCATGACGAGATTACTTTGAATTTTGCAGTGCTATCAACCAACATATAAATGTGCAGCAATGGAAAATCATCTTTTAGATTAGCTTTATTTAGATCTCTATAACCTACACACATGCGAACTTTTCCATCTTTCTTTGGCACATGGACTATATTGGAAATCCACTGAGGATACACTGATGTCACCAGAAAACCAACATTTATCTTATTTAACACTTCTTCTTTAATTTTTACTACCATATCAGGGTGAGTTCTTCTTAACTTTTGCTTGACCGACGGGCACTCTGGCTTCTAAGGAAAATGATGTTCCACAATATAAATATCTAGACCAGGCATATCTTGGTACGACCAAGCAAAGATGTCTACATACTCTTTCCATAGTTCAGTCAACCTGCTCTTTACATCAGGATGCAACAATGCTCTAATTTTGACTTCCTTTGGATCCTCTTATGAACCCAAATTGATGGTCTCCAATGACTCTTTATACGACTGAATGGAATTTTCCTCACGCTCGAGCAATCGTGAAACTTCTTCTGGAATCTCATCATATTCTTCTTCTTTCGTCCCAAACACAGGGTATTCAAGGTTGGGAGAGGGTGCAGGGTCATTGTATTCAACGAGTTTATTAGTTAATCTACACATGTGATTTATGATTGATTTTTAGAAACTGAGACATATATCAAGTGATTATGCATATTTGTTTACAATTATTATTTATTCCAAAAAAAGTTTTTTCTTATTACCATTTTCAAGAAAAAGCAAAAAATAAAGACACAATTTGGGAAATCAAAGACAAATTTTATTTGTGATTTTAATTAGCAAAGCAAGCAGATAAGCCCGTACAATATTAAGTTTCAACTTGGGCAGAGTGAAAGCTTTTTGCAAAGATAAATAAAAATAAATTACTTTGAGATATGGATGCAAGTGGGAACATCAATAGTGACCCAGTTCTGGACTCTGACTCTTGGCGTCACATAATTTGGCATCTCTTGTTCTTCTTCATTCTCCACAATAGCATTAAATCCAGTAACAATTGGGTGAAGGTAGCCTCCATTTCGAAAAATATGCTGATAGCTGCTCACAATAGAGTTTGATTTCAAGCTCTCAATTTTGCCATTATTTGTAGTGAATCCTAAACCAGCCCTGTTCTTGTATACTAGAGGATCAATAATCTGCCCCCATACCAGATGACCTAACGGCATATCATATTCCATGAAGGCTTGGTCCAACACCTACATTAAAGATTCCTTGCAGCAAACCCGACAAGATCCATAGTGATGCTCAACCTGACCAGCCATGTGGCAGAAAGTAGCATGCAATTGTACGAGATCATCATTCATATGGTCCACATCAAAGATCCTGAACTCTCCAGGACATCCAAAGACCATGTTCACCTCCTCCTCATATTCTACCATAGGCCTGATTATATGGATGAGGCCCTCATCCATCATCTCATACAAATCAACCTTTATCTTATCATAACCTTATTTATTAGTGCTACAAATACCACAACCAACATGGTCATGAGTATAGTAACTAAACTCGCAAAGGTCTGCATACATCTTTACCAATTTTCCTCTGACAAAATTAATATCATAAATGCGGAAGTCCCATGGATAACCAACAACCATGTTGACAACATTCATTCCTCCATGCTTTGGCAGAGGATTATCTTTTACATTAGGACTGAAATCTTTGAAGGACAAAATGCTAGATCTAAACGTTTTATGTACCTCAGATTTCAGAGGATAACATTTGTCCACATTATGCCCTGGTGCACCCTGATGGAAAGCGCAAGTCTGATCTGCCTTATAGTACCAAGGCAAAGGGGATGGTATAGTAGGGGGTGGCCTAGTTTGGACCAACTTTTTATCGATCAATGTTGGGAGTAGCTCTGCATAACTCATAGGGATGACGTCAAAAGGTTCTCTTCTCTAATTCTTCACTTGACTTCCTTGAGGGGATGGTCATTGATAAGCGACTATAGTCGGAGCAACATTTACAATCGGAGTCACCGATGCAACCTGTTGATGGTGCTGATGACTTCTTCTAGGAAGATTAAACCTTCTTTCTTGAATAAATACATTTTTTTCTCCTTCCTTCTTCTTAACAAATCCAAATGATGGTTTTTTCGTATTGCAAAAATTTTCACTCTTTGTCAGACGACCTTCTCTTGCAGCTTCTTCTAAACGGACGCCCATTACCACCATTTCGATAAAATCACTGGGTGCAATCGCCACGATTCTTTCATAATAGAATGCACCTAGTGTCTTCAGAAAAATATTTGTTATCTTTTTTCTTCCATTGAAAGAATCATCTGGGAAACTACTTCACGCCATCTCTGTACATATTCTTTAAATTACTCCTGGTATTTCTAGACCATGGCCCTGAGTTAATCACGGCCAGGTGCCATGTTCATATTGTATTTGTATTGTCTGATAAACACTTCACCCAAGTCATTGAAAGAATGAATATTGGCACTGTCCAGGCTCATGTACCATTTCAACACTGCACCGGTCAAACTGTCTTGAAAGAAATGAATTAACAGGCGTTGATCATCTGTATGGATAGACATTCTCCTTACCTACATTACTAAGTGAGCACGAGGGCAAGTGTTGCCCTTGTAATTTTCAAACTCCGGCACTTTAAACTTTGTAGGTATCTTCAAATTTGGCACCAAACACATATCATTCACATTCTGCCCAAACAACTCTTTTCCTCTGATGGCCTTCAACTCTTTATGCATCTTATCAAATTGGTCCTAAAAACCACCCATTCGATCATAGAAACCCAAAATTTCACTTGGTGGAGGAATAGGGCGATACAATTCATTATTAACAAACAGGATCACATTCACCGAGGGAGGTGCAACATAATGAATCTCATTTCTAGCAGCAGGGGTAACATGCACCACAGGAGGTGTAGGAAAAACAATAGTTTGAACAAGTGTAGAAACTTGAGCATCTTAATTATAACCTTCTGGTATAAAGTTCTCTGGCATTCCCCAATGGTATCCTGGAGGCATACAATTCTGAACAATAGCAGGTAGAGTAGCAGAAATAGGAAAAGTCGGAGCTTTGGTAGTGACCATTGTCTGTTGTGGTTGAGCAATTGATGGCTGATTCTGAGCAGCCACCAAAGATTCCATTGGACAAATCGGCCTTCATATTAGAAACTTCCTCGCGCAACTCGCAATTCTCTTGTTCTAGATTATCCATCTTTCTTCTGATATTAGCTTGAGTATTATATTGTTGAGACAACTTGTTGAACGAAGTAAAGAAGCTCAGTAAGACACCTGGATATGTACAAAAAATGAAAGAAGTATGTGAAATATGATGCATGATATGCAATGCACATGATTTATTAATATTTCAAGGGACTCAAATATTTATAGATAATTTGCAAATATCAAATAAATAACACATTTGAAATACTGAAAATATCATTATAATAACTTCAAAACGGGTTACAACTTTTAGTACAAGTTTCAATAATCACAAGTACAAGATGAAAATAAAGTCTAAAACCCTATAAAAGCAAATCTGATGGAGGTCACTCTACACGCTGACGCTTACCTATGAGCTTGGAAATCTGAGTCTTCAACCTTTGGTTTTCTTCCGCATACTTGGTGGTGACCTCTTTCTAATCATCAGAGTCAGGAAGTGAATAACTAGGTCTTGATTGAGTCTTAGAGGAAAAGAAATCCTCTTGCCTCTCCATAGTCTCTACAAAACGGCTTTCCAGAATCTCGATCAAGTCGTCTCTCTCCTTCAGGTCTTCCCGATAGGATACCTCTAAAGTCTAGCACTTATTCTTCCAAGAATCCTCTTCTTGCTATATCCTGACTAAAGCGAGCCGAAGTTCTTCCATGTTATCTAATAGGGGAGGAGTGGTCTTTACAAACATGCCAGACATGGGTGCTTCTTGGGAATACGACATCTTCAACTGGATGGCTCTTGCTTGTATCCACTGAAGATAAGGTTCCAAAGAAATGGCCCCTATAGGTCCCAAGTCCTTCATACTCTTCCTGTGAATGTGGCGCCAAGCCTTCGTAGTCTGCTCCTTAGCTTCCTTATGAATTTATTTTTATTTTAGGAAGAAACTACTCAAATGAATACTATTTGTCTTATCCCTCATCAGATATCCAAGCTGTCGTCGTGCAACAACAGGGGATGTAGTTAATTCCTCCCTTTGTACCAAGAAGATGTACATTGGGGAAACTACCACAACCATAAACAATCTCTACATCATAGTATGCATGATGATACCAAATAATATCTGAATGACTGTCATCCCAGAAAGCATCGAATCAAGGTAAGTGAGAAATAAACCACTGATACAACAAAGGCGTGCAGCAATTGATCATCCCTCCATGGTAAGAATATCGAAGATGAATGGAGTAACAAGCATCACCCAATAATGCAGGGACTGGGTTCCCAATCATAAAGATCTTGATGGCATTGATATCCACAAATATGTCGACATTGGGAAATATGAACAATCCATAAGCAAGTAGAGAAAAGATGGCCTCAAAAGTAACCGTACTCTTCATCCTAGCGAAGTAGAAAACTTTATCCAATAAGAACTAAGCTGGTAATCCTCTAATACCTCCTTTAATAGTCATGTGGGCTTCAACCTTATAGTTTCCCAGATGGATCAAAGCAGCAATCTCATGAGATTTTGGCTCACCCTTCAAACCAGTAAAAGGAACATGATCGGTAATAGGTAAATCCAGCAGATAAGAATACTCCTCTAATGTAGGCATCAACTGATAACCAAGGAAATTAAAGCATCAGTACATCGGATCATAGAACTGTACCAAAGTCGAGAGAATACCCTCCTTTATCCTGAGCTTCATAAGAGAAACGATGGACCCATACTTACTCGAAAATCTGTAGGACTCTCGATCTCGGGAATCAGACTCATAAACTCATCTATCTTGGAATATTTGAAACTGTATTTTCCAGTCTTTTTGTTTCCGGAATCCATGGTCAAAAAGTACTTGAGATATTCACAAAGAGTCAACTTTTAAGCCCCTTAAAACAAAAAGTATTTAGAAGATGCTCATGGGTGCATGAATGCATGATGCAACAATCACACACAAGATCACATACATATGGTTCATAGGTTCAATGTCACGAGCATGAGGTCAAAGGTACTACCCACAAGGTATGATCTAAAAGTTATCACCTACCGAAAAAGGTTCTAAAAGGTTCCCATTGTCTACATCCTTCCTTCGGATATTACCAACATCTCGATTGACTCAGTAATTAGCAATATTATCGGAAAAACTCGTTCGAGCGTAGTATCGCGTGACAACCATTTCCGGATTACTCCGTCATAGCTTCCGCACTACACCTAAAAGGCCAAGATGGGTTAAAGGTTCTACGATCCTCAGTTTCAGCAGGCTCCCAGGTCGAAAGCATTATGTCTTCCCGATTACTTGGTAAATGACACTACAATCAAAGGGGCCTCCACTGAGTGGGAGATTTCATGTCTCCTTTTTTGGGATTACTCCCTCAAAGTTAACATGACTATACTTCCCGTCCTATCTTAAGTTTTCCAAAGTCCAGGTGTAGGACTTATGAGAAATCACCAAGCACCCTGAAAACCCGGAAAATATAGATAAACATATATACAACATATAAGATACAACACATAATAGCACATATACAGATATAAACAAAGATAGGCTCAACCCACTTAGGGATGGACCAATAATAGGTTGATCTGTCCCCAATGAAGTTGCCATTTTTTCAATAGCGGTAGAAATGTTGAGACTAAGCCATTAAATTGACTTAACTCGCACATATCAAAATAAGAATCTCCACCGCGCTTTATTGTTTCTAAAGGAATGGGAAAAGAGCGAATAAACAAAAAAAGGGGGGAAAGAATCTAGGTAAGGGGGTTGGTTATGCAAAGGGAACGTATTAGAACCCTAAACATCTACAGTACTCCGTAGGAACCTCTTTGAAAATATGTATATTTTTGCGATAAAAATGTTATATAAAAATAGATGGTGGAGATAAGGAAAGAAATGTTTTTATAATTTTTACACCTTCCACAATTGCGAACCTTTAGTGCCTACGTACCACCTTCCCTATAATAGGGGATCGAGGTACTTGTAGTTCACCTTTAAAAAATTTAAAACAAAAGTGTGTTGGTTAATTTTAGGAGATAAGACATCATTGCCATTTTCCGAGTGGATAGCATACTTACTACCCACAATTATGAGGAAGGAGAATTTGCATCATCTCAAAGTTGAGGATATAACTTGGATTTTAAAATCAACAAAGCTTCACTCAACACCAAAGTGGAAAATGTATTACTTCACTATATATTATAGAAGTATAGTTCTTTTCGTCACTACAAGGATTGACAAGAGTCTAATCTTTTGAGAAAATTTTAAAGATAAAAGCCAAAATGGAAAAAATAGTTTGAATGAGATTGATTGACTTTTAGTCTTTCCACAAAAAATGTCAAGGTATTATTGAATTGATTAAAGTTTGATTAAGAAAATATTTTGAAAATGCATGAACCTAAATCCAAGTTTATTATGAAAGTGGCTCAAGTTTAAAACAAGAAGTATTTTAAAAAGGAGGGAGAAGATTTTTGAAATTAAAGAAGTTGGGATGAGATGAAGGGACTATCCTAAAGCATATGATAAAAGCTAGAGAAAAGAACCGTGTAACCAATAAGAAGCCAACAGTTGACATAATGAGTCAATGTAGAATTCCACCTTTGGATTTGAAACAAAAAAAAACAAAGATAATAAACCTCTTAAGAGAATCAATCCTCAATTGCATTAAGTCTTCATAAAAATTGGGCAGAGTAACAGCTGTATATAGATAAATTCCAGATCACAGAAAAAGTATGTAACCACAATAACCTGCTCACAAATCAAACAAACAACCCAATGTCTTGGGTTAAACCCCATGAACTCTAGACAAAATAGAAATTGGAGTCACAAGGTCTTCAACATAGGTCAAGGTTCCTAATCCTAAGTCAAAGAAGTCCATGTCTCCAAAATGCGAAGGATAGTAACCAAGTAGTCCAAGTAACATTAAATTTTTTTGTATGGTTCAAGTTGATTATTAAGTATCTTCAAAAAGAAATGAAAAGCTCAAGTGAGCAAAAATAAAAAATGACATAAAAGTAAATGGTCAAGTGAGCAAAGATGAAAATAGAATGAAATGTAAATGCTAAAATAAATGTGCTTAAAGTAAAGGCATAAAATAAAAAGCATTAATTAAACTAAAAATTTAATCAAACTACTATTAAAATCATTTATACATTTTTATGGAGTTAGACTCAACACCATAGATCCAATGATGTTAATAAAGTTCAAGATTATCCAGAATATGTACAAAAAATAAAATAATATTTAAAATAAAAAAAAGGTTTTAAATGATTTTTAAATTTGGAAATAAGGAATAAATAACAATTATATTCAAAGCACTCAAGAAAATTTAAGTGAGACCATAGAAAAATCAGAAATGAAGTCAAATATTTTTTATGAAATTTTTGGTAATTTTTTAAAGTCAGGAACTATTTTTAAACTAATTTAAATTGCCTTAATAAATAAAAAAAGATAAAAAATATTAAAAGATAAGATAAAATTCCACAAAAAATTCAGAAAGTAAGAAATGATGAAAATGATTTTTATAAAAAATTTCAGAATTTAAAAATGTCAAAAAGTATTTTATAAACAATTAAAATAAATCCAACAAAGAAAAAATTATGAAAAATATCAAACATCAAAATAAAAATATGAAAAAATATTCACAAAGTCAGAAATAATTCAAGGCATTTTTTAAAATATTTTTTGGATAAAAAATAAAAGAGTTATGAATTTTTGAAATTTAAAACAATTAAAATTTAAAATCAAAAAATAAAAATAAAACTAAAATGATGTGGACCATTAGTTCATAGTGAAAACGCGTTAGTAAGCTGATCAAGTGGACCAGACGCGCTGTGCTTGATATGGACCTTATTTAAAATCACACTGGATAAATAAAATACCAACCCATAAAAATAAAACAATTGGCGTGTTATCATTGGCGGAGACGAGACATGTCATCGTCTTCAACCTCCAGACATGCTGCAAATAGGGCAATCCTTAAGTCATTGAATCTGTAAATTTAGGCGCTCATAGTGGTACCAATAGACGCGTCTCTTTAAGACGATCACAACCATATCCTCGCGCCAAATTTATGTAAAATACAACATAGTCAATTTGGAAAAAACCAGGGATGTTTAGAAATGTCAAAATCGAAAATCAGAAGTATCAAATGGATTATTTCTCCAAAATTTAGTTAATAGCAAGCATCCGTGAACATCATAGACCATTCCATTAATTTGAGTTAGAAGATTTGCTGCCTTAAACTAACCGAATAAAGTCAGATGAAGTTTCTCTATAAATAAACTTGGCTAGCACGATTTCGGGCACCTCAAGGCTTGATTCTTCTTCTGTTAGCTTGAGGGAAGTTCAAAGATGAAGGATCAAGGAAGAAATTGGATTGAAAAAGGGTAGAAATAAGAATTCAAAATCTCAGAAAAGGGTGTTATGTAGAGAGTTTGACAGAGTGATTTTGGCTCTTCAAGCTTGAGAAAATGAATGAGGGATGATCCTCTATTTGTAGGGAAGTGAATGGAATTCTCAAGCATGTGAAATTATGAAGTTTAAAGGGAAATCGTGTGAAGTTGCAAATAAGAAAAGTGTGACTTGTAATTTGATAAAAACTCATCCAATTATTGTATTTTATCATGCTAATCACTTCTGGAGGTTCACTAAACGTGATCAGAAGCAAAGACACGTAGCAATTTTGTGTTTAGAAGCCAAAACAAGGATTTCAAATTCTGACTTTTGGATAAATTTCAGTTTTAAGTTACCAAATTTAAATCAATGGCATTCTCAACTCAAGGGGTCTTAAGACATGATTCTTGAAGCTTTAGAAAGATGAGGTTACAAGCTTTATAATTTGCAAAGAATGGGATCAAATGGATGCTTGAGCTGAAAGTTACAATGAGTCAAAGTTGAGAAAAAGAGGTTGACTTTCTATACTTAGAAAATTTCTAAGTTTTTCTTCAAAAATGACTTATAATCTCTTGCATCCAAGCATGGCCTTCCACTTGAAATTTTCTCTTGACCAAAAAAGATGGCCTGAATTAGAGATCTTGAATGACATTTTTATATTTGAACCATTCAAATTCTCCAAAAATTGTGAATGTTATGACTTGTTGAAGTTGGAAAAATTCATGAAATGACCTATAATCTTTTGCATCCTTAGGGCATCTTCCATCCATTTTTGCACTTTGCACTTAAAATATGGGTTAAAGTTCACATATTTAAGATCAGTGTGGAAAAAGAATTGGTTCAAGGTGATAAAAATTGGCCAAGTTATGATCATTTTAAATCACCTAATTAAATTTGAGGGTTCATGTGCAGGACTTGTAATATTTCTTCATCGTTAAGTTTCATCCACACAAAATTTACTTGAAACTTTTGAAGTGATTTTTTAATAACCATTTGAAGAGAATAATTTATTTTGAATCACTCAAAAATAACAAAAGATGAGTAAGATATACCCCTTTGATGTTCAGAACCCTAGCTCCTAGAGCAAGAAAATGCCTTGGGAAACCTTTGCAATTTTGACCTATCTCCTTAGAGAAATACTTTTGTGATGTGAATATGAGTCATTGAGGATGATAAGGAGAAACCATAGAAACCAAAACCACTTTCAAATCTTGAGAATTGAAGGATATGTGCACTTGTGATCAATGAATTAATGGTTTGCCAAACTGAGTCATACTTTTCAATCAATCCTTTTACCTTTGAACCATCTTTGACAACTTGAAGTGTGATGAATAATAATATACTTTGTCATGATATTTATTCAAAGTATCTTCAATGTTGAGGCTTGAGTCTCAAAGAAGCTTTGTTGAGGAAGGCATATAAATGAACTCATGAATCCATAGATTAATCATGATGGAATGTGTTGTGCTTCCTCCTATAATCATCATCAATTGGGGAAAAACTTATTGTATTTATTAGTTAAATAATAATCAAAACATATATGATCAACAAAATACAAGTCAGTGTGCTTGGTAATTCCCCATAGAGCAAAGCTAAAGATTAGGAGAAGAACCAAACCCTAGTGTGTGATCTGGTTGTGATTAAATTGATATGATGTGATAGAGGGATCTTAGGGTCAAAATTTAGGGTACAACAATACCCATGCAAAGAAAAAGGGAGTATCACATGCCAATCTTTATAAGTAACAACCTATTTATAGATGATCTTCTTGATGTTTTTATTAGAGACTTCAACAACCCCGATATATAAGATTGTTCTTGATAAAGCGTACTACCACCTGCTTAGTAACAATTGCATATAAATCTGCTTCCACCCATTTGGTGAAGTAGTCTATTGCCACCAAGATGAAATGATGTCCATTTAACGCATTGGGTTTAATCATTTCGATCAGGTTAATACCCCACATAGAGAAAGGCCATAGAGAAGAGATAACATTGAGGAGCGTCGGAGGCACATGAATTTTGTTATCATAAATATGGCACTTATGGCACTTCTTTGCAAATTTATAACAGTCAGATTCTATTGTTAACCAATAGTAACCTAGCTTAAGCATCTTCTTTTCCATTGAATTTCCATTGGCACGAGTACCAAAGGAACCTTCATGGATTTCATGCATCAACATGTATGCTTCGTGTCTATCCACGCATCTGAGTAAGACCATGTTATAATTTCTTTTGTATAGCACATCTTCATTGAGGAAAAAGCTACCTGCCAACCTTTTCAATGTCTTTCTATATTTGTTGGATGCACTGGCCAAATATTCCCGAGTCTGTAGAAAATGCTAGATATCATAATACCAAGGTTTTTCGTCTGAAGTTCCCTCTATTGTAAACACATGAGCTGGTCTATCCAAACGTCAAACTGTGATACGAGGCACATTGTTCTAAGTATTTACTTAATACATAAAAGCCAAAGTGGCTAAAGAATCTTCCATCTGATTCTCATCTCTGGGAATATGATGGAATTCAACTTTACTAATAAGGGTAATAATCTTCTAGCGTAGTCTTTGTAGGGAATCAAGACAACATGAAGAGTATCCCATTCTCCTTTAATCTGATTTATTACAAAGCTGAATCACCATATACATCTAGAATTTTAATTCTGAGATCTATAGCCTCTTCGAGACCCATGATACAAGCTTCATACTCTGCCATATTATTGGTACAATCAAACGTCAATCTTTTAGTAAAAGGGATATGTGACCCACAAGGAGTGATAATCACGACACCAATTTCTTTCCCATAAGCATTTACAGCTCCATCAAACACCATACCCCAACGGGATTCAGGATCAGGACCTTCCCCAAGAAAAGGTTCATCACAATCTTTTATTTTCAAAAACATCACATCCTCATCTTGGAAATCATATTTAACAAATTGATAATTATCAACTGGTTGGTGAGCAAGATGATTTTCCAACACACTGCTTTTTATAGCCTTTTGAGTACGGTATTCAATATCATATTCAGACAACAACATTTGCCAACAAGCAATTCTTCCAGTAAGAACAGGCTTTTCAAAAATATAAATAAAATCCATTTTGGAAATAAACCAAGTAGTATGATTCAACATATATTGCCACAACCGTTTTTCCGCCCAGGCTAAAGCACAAAAAGTTTTTTCCAGCATAGAATACCGAGACTCACAGTCAGTAAACTTCTTGCTGAGACATTCTGATTTGATTATATCCGGAAAATCTATCCATGAAGGATAATACTTTGAATTTTGTTGTACTGTCAACCAACATATCAATATGTGGCAATGGAAAGTCATCTTTTGGACTAGCTTTGATTAAATCTCTATAATCAATGCACATGCAAACTTTTTCATCTTTCTTTGGTACTGGGACAATATTGAAAATCCACTGAGGGTACACTAATGTCACAAGAAAACCGATTTTAATCTTATTTAAAACATCTTCTTTAATTTTTACTGCCATATCAGGGTGATTTCTTTACAACTTCTTCTTGATTGGCGGACATTCTGGCTTTAGCGACAAATGATATTCCTTAATATCAGTATCCAACCCCGGCGTGTCTTGGTAAGACCAAGAAAAAATATCCACATATTCTTTCAACAATTAAACCAACCTGTTCTTTCATCATATTCTTCTTCTTCGGCCACATACGCAAGATTTTCAAAGTTAGGAGAGGGTGCAGGGTCATTGTGGTCAACGAGTTTTTTAATTTATCTGCACATATGATTTATGATTGATTTTAGAAACCAGTACATATAGAAAGTGATTATGAAGATTCATTTACAGTTATAATTTATTTTAAAATGTTTTTTCTGATTACTATTTTCCAAGAAAAAACAGAGAATAAAGACACAACTTGGGAGTCAAAAACAACTTTTATTAATGATTTTAAAGATCGAAACAACAAATATGCCCATATAATATCAATACTTTCACCTTGGGCAGAGTGAAATATTTTTGAAAAGATTAACAAAAACAAATTAATTTGAAATATGAATGCAAGAGGGAACATCAATAGTGATCCAACTTTAGACTCTGACTCCACGCGTCACATAGTTCGGCATCTCTTGCTCTGATTCACTTTCCAGAATAGCATTGATCCTAAGAACAGTTGGATGAAGATAACCCCCATTGTGAAAAATGTCTTGATATTTTCCTAAAGCAGACATCATCTTCATAATCTCACCATTATTTTTCTTCACGGAGAAACCCAAACCAGCTCTATACTTATTCACAGGTGGATCAACAATCTGTCCCTACGCCTTTCTAGGGCCATTATGCACTACCTGTTGAGCATCCTTAAACGAGGCTATAAAATCCTCATTTTTCCTCACATTATCAATGGATAAAGCTTGGAACTGAGTTCTAACAGCAGCTTCATCTGCTTTCACAACACTGAAAAAGGATAAATGAGATATTAACAAAGCTTGCTCTCCATTTATGATGATAACCTTTCCTTCACGAACAAACTTCATCTTTTGGTGCAAAGTTGAAGTAACAGCCCCTGCCTCATGGATCCACGGTCGTCCCAATAAACAGCTGTAAGCGGGAACAATATCCATAACCTGGAAAGTAATCTGAAATAAGTGCGGGCCTATGTGAATAGGCAAATCTATTTCTCCGATGACAGACTTCCTCGAACCATCAAAAGCTTTCACGATTATTCCACTCGGGCACATGGGAGTTCCATGATACTTCATCTTCATCATCGTGCTCCTCGATATAACATTAAAAGCAGACCCATTATCAATCAATACATTAGATAATGAGTCATTCTTATAATTCATGGAGATATGAAGAGACAAGTTATGATTCCTTCCTTCATCGGGCAATTCATCATCACAGAAACTCAGGTTATTACAGGATGTAATATTCCATACGACACTGTTGAATTGGTCCAGAGGCATATCACTTTCCACAAAAGCTTGATTCAATACTCTCATCAAAGATTCCCTATGGGAAGAATGGTTCATTAGCAAGGCTAGAATATATATCTTAGATGGAGTCTGCAACCACTGATCTACAATCTTGTAGTCACTCGTCTTGATAATCTTCAATATATCGTCCACATCTTTTTCCAGAGTAGTATCACTAGATCCCCCAACTTCTTTGTTAGGTTCAGTACCTTCAACAACCTTTTTATCAGCATTAACATTTCCTCAAATGACAAGTGCGAAAACACGGCCACTACGGGTCACTCAGTTGGCTTCAGCAATATTCTTGACATCATAAAAAGGTTAGATGGGAACTTCCACACCATCCTCCAAGATTTTCACATTGTATTTATATGGCACGTCCTTATCTGATTTATAAGGAACATGACCCGGCAAGCAAATAACCACTGGAGCAACAACTGGCTTGCTATGGTACTCAATCTCTATAGGGGCGGGAACACCAAAACAAGGCACAAAAAAATTCACCCCTTCTTCAGAATACTTAGACATCACATAATCATTGTTGGAGAATAAGTCTTCATTAGAAGAAAATAACGCATCTGCAGAAACATACTCATCATCTCACACAGTTTTGGTCGAACAATCTTTAATCAAGTTAATTCCGTTGTAATCATCTCTATTACCCGAGACTTTGATGGTACCATTGTCTAACAACAACTGAACACCCCTTCTCATAATGGAACAACCGCGAGGATCTCTGTTGCACGCAAAATTTTGCCCTCCTAATTTCTTATATTTGGCTTAGGCTTAGCATTACATTCATATCTTTTCATTATGTCATTAACATACATTTGCATTCAATAAAGCGCTTGAGGTTCAAACTTCATTGGCTGTGCGATATTAAGGTTTTGCAACGGTTAAGGCGTTTGTGTCCAAAAAAGGCTGATTTCTTATTCAGGCAGTAAGTGGTAGAATTAGGGTTGTAATCTGTACCACTGAGAATTTCTATCTTTGTTAAGCTACAAAGCTATCAGAGTCTATTTTCCTATGTGGGATCAAAGCCAGGTTTTTGACAATTATGCTCTAATCGAGTTCTTCTCCAAGGATTATGGTTTAAGGTTACCACTTATGGCTATCTGGAGTCTCCTTCCTTCAGAATTAAGGACCTCCATCTGTCACCACTCCTTGGATTTTCTTATTAAGAATGGACTTTCATCTGAAGCTTTCTCTTAAGTGACGAGTATTTGGTTCTATCCTAAAAAGTTTGAACTTTAGCATAAACATTTGTGTGAATCATCTGCTCCTATTTTATGGGATAAAGGTTTCGTTGAGAGTATTTATGCCATTGGGATCTTCTTAGGATTATCTTTCAGAATCCAAAGGTACATTCGTTGTTGAAGCTCCTAGAGGTTGATTATGCATTGATACGGTGGAATAGTCTATTCCCTATTTCACCAATTAGGAATCTGCATATCAGGGTTCAAGGGTGTTTTTCCTATCAACTTTGCCTTAAGGTGCAAGATTTTAGGGGTACGTGATGCAAGTGTGGATTAGGGTTTCTAATCCTGTGTGTTCATATTTGATTTGATTTTCATTTGAGGCGTTCTCTTCATTGTAATCAAGTCATGGCCATCTTGGTCATATTTCTTTCTGTATTCCCATGTTCATTTCCAAGTTGTTCTACGAGGTCATCTAAGGGCTACTAAATCAGGCATTTATTATCTCCTTGTGTTCAACATCATCCATTGATTATAGTTTATTTCTCTAAATCATGTACCATTCAAGAGAGGTTTCTCTGGGAAGTTGTGATTATCTGGCAAGGCTATAATCAAGGGATATCGTCCATGAACAATCATAGTTTCAATTGATATATATTTGGAAAATAAGAAGTAAATCATTGCTTAAATCTCTAGTCATGTGGGAAATAACTCTATTTTAGAAAAGAAGATTCAGTTGGACCTTCTTCACGAATTAGGGTTTGTATGTCTTATAATGCAAAGCTCTTCATCTGGTAGATTGGCTGGCTTGTGATATAATCTATTTTCTTCGAATTTCATTTCAGTGCTTTGAGATTAAAATCTAAAAGATTTGTGAGGAAGTTCAGGATTTACATCCTATCATACTTGCATTTATCAAAATCTTCAATGGAGGTTCATGGGATGATAAGGCATGATATAAGGAGGGTGTTGTGAATTCATTATGATCAAGGGCATTATCGTTCTCAATTGTTTAATCGCTTGTATTGCAAGTTAGCTTGGAGGTGGGAAGTAAAATTAAAGTTTTCTTCAAGACATGGTACTTTGTGAGATCACTGGTTATCGAGTCAAAGGCCTATAGATTGAATTTCAAAATATTAAATCATGATTCAAAGAACAATTTTGGTGGGTTCATTGTTATGCTTGTTGCTCGCAAGGCAAACAGTTACTAATTGATTGGTTTTGTTAATTGAAGATTGGTTTAGAATTGTTCATCCAAGTTTCATTTGTGTTCCAAGTTAAGATTCAAAGGGAATTCATATGGAATACAAATCGCAAGTTGCAAAAACACCATGGTTCCTTTAGGTTACATCTGAAGACATCTATAACATGGAGATCCGTTCAACATGATTGAAACAAAGGAGATTGGAACTTCAAATTCAATTCAGGAGACTTACGAGATCGTCATAGAATTGTAAATTCACCACAAAGTGCACCTATGCCATTCAAAGCTATTAAGTCACTACGGCCTCATTCAAATGTTACAACACACGTTCATTACCAGAAAATGACATTTCAATTTCATCCATTACAAAAAACTAAATACACATCAAAATTCACATTGAAATACTCAAAGTCTACATATCCTAAATCTAAGGCTCTAAGCTTTACATTTTTCCAATCTTCATAACCATTCACATGTTATTCATGATTAATCTTCACGCCTCATCCAAGTTCACGGCTAACCATCTCATCTTTGCTCCAGCCAGTTCATTCCTGCCATAACACAATCCAACAAAAGGAAAAGCTAGCATCAGCCCATACAAGTTCAAGAATATATGTAGATTCAAACAAAGGAAGAAAGGCCATTTTTACTGTCAGCAAATAGCTTAAGCCACTAACCTTTGTTTTAATTGACCAAAAACCAAAACAAAATGGCAAACAACAGCCCTGTAAAACTCCTAACTATCATTCTAATTGGATTTTCTAGCTCATGTAACATAATCACCAAACATAATTTCCAACTAACTGTCATAACAACAAAACCAAAACAGAATTATCTAACGGTTTTTCAAAACAGAAGCATAATAGAACTAGCAGGAACCCCTAACAGAAAATCAAAACTAACCCTCAACTGTGAAAACCAACTTCCTAACAGAATTCCCAAACCTCTAACCAACTCCAACTAAGTTTCCTAACTCCATAACCAACTGTAAATGAATTTCTAGCTACCTAACTAACCCCTATAAAACAGAAATTAGCTAACCAACTCTGGGGGATTAACAACAGAAGAGATCGATAACAGAAAAATATATACATGGATAATTATTCAACACAAAAAAACTCACCAAGAAGAATCACAAGAAGAGCTCCAATAAATTCCTCTGCACTCTCACCGTATCTCCTTCAAGCTTCGATGCTTCAATTGACACCACGCTTCAGTACTATTCAACAACCTATATCATCATCATCACCGATCCACCGTCAAAGTCACAACATAAGATCAGAAGTGAAACAAAAAAAGGCAGAAGGAGAAGAGATTCAAACTGTAAATCTCATCCTCCGCATTTTGTCAACATGTACGAACTCTGGTTTTTGTGTGTTAGGGCACATTATCATGAAGGTTGAGTCATGGACCTTAATCGCGACTGAAGCTTTGAAATCAGAGGTTTCTTGAAATAAGACAGTGCCGTGTCTGACATAATCACGAATCTGTGAAGGAGATAAAGGTGATGAGAGCGATGGGAAGGAAGAATCAAAGGAGAAGATCGGAGAACTATGACAAGGCGGCGACGCTTTAATTTTGGTCGGAGGCAGTGGTGTTGCGCCGCTGTAGGTGAAGTGAAGAGATAAGAGTTGAGTTTGAAAACAGATGAAGAAACACAACTCAACTCTTACCCTAATTGCATGTTCATTCCCTTTTCAATTTTCCTTTTGTTTTCTTCTTCTTTTATTTCAGATAAATAATTTGAGTGATAACAAAAAAACTGGATTATTGTGTGTTGTTGGACCGATACCTCCCTCCTAAGCCCATTGCAGCATTTTTTAGAGAAGGCAGAAGTTTGTGCAAAAAAAGGTCCATGATGGACTTGACCTGGATGGGCCTTGTGTTTTTCCTGGAAGAACACCTGAACCAAGCTTCACACCTCCCTCTATTTCAATGTCTTGTTTACCTTTTACTAATGGCTTTTACCAATTTTTTCTCTCTCTTTTGGTAGTAATTATTTCACATGTAAAAAGGTACAAAAATAATAGAATATTTTAGAATTTTTTTTAGATTTTCTATTTAGAATTTTATTAGAGTTTTCTATTATTTTATGTTTAATAATCATTTTTATTGTCACTTTTAGCCGAGATTTTATGACAGTATTGAGGAAACTTTCGTAATGTGGAATGCTTGGAGGCTAATTATTTGATCACTCGCGTGGAGCAGTTTCTGTAGAGTTTTATTGTCGCTTGCGTGGCTTTAAAGAGGCAACGGACCTTCTCCGTTCGGTACCATAGTGACTTTATTTTATTCCTCATTCACGCACTTCATTGCTTTCTAGAAATCATGAGAAACAGGGCTTTACTGCAAGCTATGCATGCTAACATTAGGTAGAAATTCCCCCTTTCATCCAAATCTTCAGACCACCATTGCATAATAACATTAAGTGTAGAAATAGGCTAGTCTCCCTTTAACTTTTCTTTCCCTTTATACATATGCGTTTAAAACTAACACTTTTTTCCTTTTCAAACTTCAAAATACTTAAAAATTATTGACGAGAATCATGCCTTTGTTAAACATGGGAAATGATAAGCAGCTCTCTTCTCGATCTTATCATTTTTCCATTCTAAGCATTGGCATGGTTCAAGTCTCAAAGAATCGTTTCATGAATAAGTGGAGAAATGACTAAAATCTCTCTCTTGAGATTAACTAGCTATTATCCACAAGCAAAAACACCAAACAATTCAAACCTTTTTGTGCGCCCAGGCACATTTTCTCCAAACATTTTCAAAAGAGCATGTTAATTCACTTCTGTGCTGACGCGTAAGTCTCTAAAGGTCGAGTTGCGACAGAAGGTGAAATTAATACTATTCATTAAAAAATACAAACCAACAAAAACATATGAGCAGAACTACGGCTGCTCTGATTCCTTAAAAGGGATACGTAGGCATCGGGGTAAGGCCCGAACGAGCACAACTTTTATTTTCCCTACATTCTTTTCTCATTTCTTTTGCATGAATTCTCCCTTCAGTAGTATAGTAAACAGTAAGCATAGATTGAACAAACCCATAAGATAAATAACAAGAGTGGATACCGTAGAGTACTACGGGCGTGTGGGGTGCTAATACCTTCCCCTTGCGTAACAGACTCCCTTACCCTTATCTCTCGGTCGCAAGACTGTGACTTCTCCCTTCTCAGGTTTTCTCGATGTTTACCTTTCCCTTACTGTGGGATAAAAGACGTTCGATGGCGACTTCATTATTTGATGATTTTCAGCCGGTTGTTTCAATCTCTACAGCAGATCTGGCAAGACCCATAATGGTGTTCTTCTTGGCCATCCATGTGGCAGAAGGTAGCGCGCATCTGCACCAAATCACCATTCATATACTTTACGTAAAAAATCCAGAATTATCCAAGACATCCATATACCATATTCTCATATTCTCCATACTCTTCCCTTGGCCTAATTATATGAACGAGGCCTTCGTCCATCATTTCCTGAAGATGAACTTTTATCTTATCACATCCCTGGATATCTCCCTGGATATCTGTACTGCAAATACTACAACCAATATGGTCGTGCGTATAATATCTGAATTCATAGAGGTCAGCATGAATCTTCACCATGTCCCCTCTAACCAGGTTGATATCAAATATTCGAAAGTCCCAAGGACAACCAACAACCATATTTACAGCATTTTCTCCTCCATGTTTAGGCCTAACATCTGTAAAGGATAGGAGGCCAAATCTCACCATCTTTTGTACTTTAGATTTCAAAGGATAACAGTTCTGGATGTTGTGCCCTGGGGCTCCTTGATAAAAAGTGCACGTTTGATCTGCATTATAATACCAGGGTAAAGTGAAGGTATAGAAGGGGGTGGCCTGGTCTGAACCAACTTCTTCTAAATTAAAGTCGAGAATAACTCTACATAGCTCATTGGAATAGAGTCAAAAGCTTCTCTCTTTTGACTTTTCCCTTGATTTCCATGATTAGATGGTATTTGATAGGAAATAGTGGTTGGAGCTACATTGACAACTGGAGTCACAGAAGTAACCTGTTTAATCTTCATTTCCCCAATAACAACATGCATTTCACTTTCTTTCTTACGAGAGAATCCATATGATGACTTCTTCGTCCCTTCATCTTTTGTCAAGCCCCCTTCTCTGACAGCTTCTTATAGACAAACACACATGGTCACCATCTTAGTGAAATCAATCGGCACACTGGAAACCATATTTTCATAATAGAATGATCCAAGGGTTTTCAGGAAGACCTTGGTCATTTCTTGTTCTCCCATAGGTTACACCACCTGGGCAGCTATCTCGCACCAACGCTAAGCATATTCTTTGAATGACTCCTTATCTCTCTGAGCCATCGCCCTCAACTGGTCACAGTCAGGCGCCATGAACATATTATACTTATATTGCTTGATGAAGGCTTTACCTAGGTCATTGAAGGTGTGGATACTACTACTGTCCAAACTCATATACCACTTTAGAGCGGTGCCAATCAAACTATCTTGGAAGAAATGAATAAGCAAATGATGATCATTAGTGTGGGTGGACATTTTTCTGATATACATCACAAGGTGGTCACGAGGACAAGAGTTACCCTTATACCTCTCAAATTCCAGTACTTTAAACTTCGCAGGCACCTTTACGTTGGGAACTACGAAGAGTTCACTGACATTCTATCCAAATAATTATTTTCCTCGAAGAGCTTTCATTTCCTTCTGCATCTCATTGAATTGATCTTGAAAATCATCCAGTCGGTCATAGAAACCCATTCTTTCACTCGATGGAGGAACAAAATGATAAACTTCATCATTAACAAACGACATAGCATTCACCGAAGGAGGTGCAATATAATGGATCTCATTTCTAGCAGCAGGAGTAACATGCACCACAAGAGGTGCATGAGTAGCATCAGCTTGAGCAACTGGAGCAACTTGAGCATCAATATTGTAACCTTCTGGCATGGAATTTTAAGGCATTCCCTATGGGTAACCCTGAGGCATACGATTATATGCAGTAGTAACTAGAGTAACAGAAATAGGAACTGATGGACCTTCAGAAGCAACCGTTGTTTGTTGTGGTTGAGCAGAACAAGGAAAAAGTGGTGGCTGATTCTGAGCATCCACCAATGATTCCAGATAAATTGGCCATACCTACCTTCAAAGCAGTAACCTCTTCGCGTAGCTCGCGATTCTCTTGTTCAAGATTCTCCATTTTCTTTCTGGAATTAGCCCGAGTATTATACCAGTGAGACAACTTACTTTTGAACGAAGTCAGAGAAACACAATAAGACATCTGGGTATGAATAGAAATGCAAGAAATATGTGCAAGATTATGCATGATATGCAATGCACATGATTTATTTATCATTATTAATTTTTCAATGGACTCAAAGAATTATAGACGATTTTGCAAATATTAAATTATTTTCAAATACTGAAAATCTCATTATAATAAATTCAAAATGGACTACAACTTTTAGTACAAGTTTCAATAATCCTAACTACAATAGAATATATAACCTAAAATCCTAAGAAGGTAAAGCTAATGAAGATCTCTCCAACCACTGACGCTTTCCCATGAGTCTTGTAATATGAGCCTTCAACTGCTTGTTCTCTTCTATATACCTGTCAGCGACCCCTTTCCAATAACTAGAGTCAGGAAATGAGTAACTAAGTCCTGATTGAGCTCTAGAGGAAAGTAAATCCTCTTGCCTCTCCATCATCTCCATGTCACGACTCTCAAGAATTTCTATCAAATCATCCTTCTCTTTCAGGTCTTCTCGGTAGGACATTTCTAAAATCTGACACTTGTTCTTTTAGTCCTCCTTCTCCTACTGCATCCTGACTAGCGAAAGCTGAAGCTCTTCCACATCATCTAAAAGGGGAGGAGTGGTCTTTACAAATATATCAGGCATAGGTTCTTCACGGGAATATGGCATCTTCAACTGCATTTCCCTTGCTTGTACTCACTGGAGATAAGGCTCTAAAGAAACAATTCCTCTAGGTCCCAAATCCTTTCTACTCTTCCTGTGAACATGGCGCCAAGCCTTTGAAATTTCCTCCTTAGCTTCCTTATGATCCTCTCCTTCTTTAATAAAGAAACCGCTCAGATGAATACTATTTGGCTTGTCTCTCATTGGATATCCAAGCTGACATTGTGCAAGAACAGGATTGTAGTTAATTCCTCCCTTTGTACCAAGAAGAGTTACATTGGGGAAACTACCACAACTATCAACAATGTCCACATCACAGTAAGCCTGATGATACCAAACAATGTCGGAATGAGTGAGAGCCATAATCTTCGTAGCCCAACGAGATTCCTTAGTGCTATCCCAAAAAGAATCGGATCGAGGTAAGTGAGAAATAAACCATTGATACAACAAAGGAATGAAACAAATGATCATCCCTCCATGATAAGAATCCCGAAGATGAATGGAGTAATAAGCATCTCCTAATAATGTAGGAACTAGATTCCCAATCAAAAAGATCCCGATGGCGTTGACATCCACAGATTTGTCGACGTTAGGAAATAAGAATAACCCATAGGCAAGTAGAGCAAAGATAGCCTCAAAAGCAATCGTACTCTTCATCCTAGAAAAGTAGCAAGCTTGGTCTAATAAAAACTGAGCGGGTAATCCTATGATTCCTCCTTTGGTAGTCATGTTGGCCTCAATCTCAGACTTCCCCAAATGAATCATAGCATCAATCTCATGAGGCTTGGGCTCTCCCTCCAAACTGGTGAACAGAACACGATCGGTAATAGGTAAACCCAGTAGGTAAGAATACTCCTCCAATGTAGGAATCAACCGATAATATGGGAAAGTAAAACATCGATACATTGGATCATAGAACTGGGCCAAAGTTGAGAGAATACCCTCCTTCATCCTGAGCTTCATAAGAGACACGATGGATCCATATTTATTTCTAAAATTAGTAGAACTCTCAATTTTAGGAATCAGACTCATCAAATTATCTATATTAGGATCCTTGAAACTATATTTCCGAGTCTTTCTTTTTCAAGAATCCATGGTCAAAAGTACCTGAGATATTCGCAAAAAATCAACTTTAAGTCTCTTGAAACAAGTGTTTTAAAGGATGCTCATGGGTGCATGAATGCATGATGCAACAATCACACACAAGATAACAAACATGGGGGGGGGGGGGGTTCATAGGTTCGACGTCACGAGCATGAAGTCAAAGGTACTACCCATAAGGTATGGTCTAATAGTTTATCACCTATCGAACAAGGTTCTAAGAGGTTCCCAGAGTCTACATCCTTCCTTCAGATATTACCAACATCCCGATTAAGTTGGTAATTTGTAATATTCTTAGGAAAAACTCGTCTGAGTGTAGTATCATGTGACAACCATTTCCGAATTACTCCGTCATAGTTTCCGCACTACACCTAAAAGGCCAAGATGGGTTAAAGGTTCTACGGTCCTCAGTTTCAGCATGCTCCCAGGTTGAAAGCAGCACATCTTCCAAATTACTCGATAAACGACACTACAATCAAAGGGGCCTCCACTGAGTAGGGGATCTCATGTCTCATTTTTTGGGATTACTCCCTTAAAGTTAACATGACTATACCGCTCATCCTATCTTAAGTGTTCCCAAGTCCGGGTATAGGACTTATGAGAAATCACCAGGCACCCAGAAAACCAGGAAATCTAGACAAACATATACAACATATAATATAAAATAAATAATAGCACATACACAGATAAACAAAGATAGGCTCAACCCACTTAGAGATAGACCAACAATTGGCCGATCTGTCCTCCCAGTAAAGTCGCCATTTTTTTTGTAGCGATAGAAATGTTGAGACTAAACCATTGGATTGACTTAACTCGCACAGATCAAATAAAAATTTCCACCGCGCTTTATTATTTCCAAAGGAATGGGAAAAGAGCGAATACTCCAATAAGAGGGGGAGAGAATCTAAGTTCGGGGGTTGGTTATGCAAAGGGAAGGTATTAGCACCCTAAATATCTATTGTACTCCGCAAGAACCTCTTTGAAAATCTGTGTATTTTGGCTATAAGAGTTATATAAAAAAATAGATGGTGGAGATGATAAAAAGAAATATTTTTTGCAATTTTTGCACCTGTCGCGGTTGCAAACCTTTAATGCCAACGTACCACCTTCCGTGCAATAGGGGATTAGGGTACTCGTAGTTCACCTTTAGAATTTTAAAACACAAGTGTGTTGGTTAATTTTAAGAGACGAGACATCATCGTCGTATCCGAGTGGAAAACATACTTAGTACCCACGATTATGAGAAAGGTGAATTTGAATCACCTCAAAGTTGAGGATATAGCTTGGGTTTTAAAATCAATAAGGCCTCACTCAACACCCAAGTGGAAAATATCTCACTTCACTACATATTTTAGAAGTATAGTAGCTCACATCACTATGAGTCTAATGTTTTGAGAAAGTTTTAAGGTAAAAAGCCAAAATGGAAAAATGGTTTGAATGAGATTGATTGACTTTTAGTCTTCTCACAAAAAATGTCGAAGTATTATTAAGTTGGTTAAAATTTGATTAAGAAAATAGTTTTGAAAATGCATGGACCTAAGTCCAAGTTTATTGTGAAAGCAGTTCAAGTTTAAAAACAAGAAGAGTTTTCAAAATGAGGGAAATTATTTTTGAAATTAAAGAAGATGGGAGGAGATGAAGGGACTATCCTAAAGCACAATGTAGAATTCTCATCCTTTGGATTGAAACCAAACGAGCAAAGATAATAAAACTCTTGAGAATACCAAACTTCGAATGCATTAAGTCTTCTCAAAAATTGGATAGAGTAACAGTTGTATACAGATGAATTCCCAATCACGGATAAAATAATAACAGAAGTCACAAGGTCCCAAGGGTAGTCAAAGTATCTAATCCTAAGTCCAAGAAGTATATAAATCCATAATGCCAAGTGTTGTACCCCAATTTCCCCCCCTAAGATCTCTTCATTATACCATGTTGATTCAATCACAACAAAATCACATTAGGGCTTTTGGTTTTTTCCCCTATCTTTAGTTTTTCTCTTTGAGGAATCACCAATAACCTTGACTTGTTTTATTTTATGATCATGAATATTTTGTCTTATTTTTTTCCTTTGAATTAATAAAATGCAATGTTTGTTTGTCTTTCTTGTTACTAATGTAGGTAAAGACAATGAGGCTTAGCAAGTTGCTCCATGGGTTCATGAGTTTATTTCCATGCCCTAGCAAATAAAGCTTGAGAAGTTCAAACCTCACCATTGGGGTTGTTTTGGAAGAAATGGCATGGCAAGGTTATTTTGGTTCACCATATTTCAAGATTATCAAATTTGGTTCAAAAGCACAAGGGGTTGATTGGAGAAGTTGTCATGCTTGGACAAGGCTTTGTTCCCATTGGTCAGAAGTGCATATTTCTCTCAATTTTCAAGATATGGAAGAGGTTTTTGTGACTATGAGTTCTAATTTTCATCCTCAACAACTTCTATTTACAAAGCATTTGTGTTGGTACAAGAAGTTTGTATTTCTCTTCAAAGGGTTATCAATAAATCACTTCAAAAGTTACAAGTCCTCCAGATGAACCCCCAATTTCTCATGTGTGACTTCAAATGATCATAACTTGGTCAATTTTTATCACCTTGATCCCACTATTTTTCACCAATGATTTTAAAGATGTGAGATTTATGCCTTCTTTTATATGAAAAGTGAGAAAATGGATGAAAGATTCCTTAAGTATACAAAAGATTATAGGTCATTTCATGATTTTTTGCCAACTTCAACAAATCATAACTCTCTCAATTTTTGGAGATTTTAAATGGTTCAAGTTTCAAAATGTCATTAAAAGGGTCTATTTCATGCCATATGTTTTGATCAAGAGCCAATTCCAAGTGGAAGGCCATGTTTGGATGCAAAACATTATATGTCACTTTTGAAAAAAAATTGAAATATTTCTAAGTATGGAAAGTCAACCCTTTTTCTCCAACTTTGACTCTATGCAACTTATTGATCAAACATCCATTTGATCTCATTCCTTGCACATTGAAAAGCTTATGACTTCATCTTTCAAATGCTTCAAGAATCACATCATAAGGTGCCCTACATTGTTGGCACCATGGTTATGAAAGTGGCATCATGAAATGGAAATTCCAATTTTAGTCAGATATGAAAATTAGTTTAAATCCAATTACAAGTCTGTTTAAGGATCAATTTCGTGTCTAATCATGTTTAGGAACTTGCCATAACAAGAAACGACCCTTAAACCATCCAATTTGCTGCGTTTTGAGCCAGGTGAAGTCACACTTTTCACATTTAGTAGGTCCACACGATTTCACTCATTGTGCCTCCAATTAAAACGCTTGAACCTTGTATCATAATCAACTATAAATAAGGATCATCTCTCTCTCTTTTTTTCAAGCTTTTGATAGACAATTGACCCCTGCTCAGATCCCACACGAACTCTGAATTTGAAATTCTGATTTCTTACATTCTAACCTTAAAACACCAAAAGCTTCATTCAGTTAGCTTCATTGAACTTCTCTGAAGCTAACCATACGATTACTTTCAAGAATTGTGACCAATATTGATATGTGGAAGCTCAGTTTCATAGAAATTTCTCACTACTTTGTTCAGGTATATTTCTTGGCCAAATTGATTCAAATAAAAGACCAACCCACTCCTTGTGTTCTTTTGATCCTCGTGATCTTTATAGTTTGCAATTTCATTGAGAATTGAGCAAGATATCCCAGATTTTCGTGCTCGTTATTTTTTCTGGTTTTTTTCAAACACAGCCTTGCATAATTTATATAAATTTGGCGTGATGGTACCATTAGAATCGTCTTGAAGAGACGAATATAATGGTACCAGCCTGGTTTGCTAATTTTACAATTTGGAAGATTCAATTTGGGGATGGCTGGAGGTTGAAGACGATGACATGTCCGTCTTCAACCAATGAAATGAAGCCACATTATTTTTTTGAAATAGATACAATGTGCTTGCCTTACAATGTGCGTGTCTCAGGAACCCTTGGATCTGATTACTTTTGTGAGTCAGACTCTATCCAAAGCGCGATATTTTAAGTTGTTTTATTTTTAAAATGTTGGATCCGATGTAATATTTAGTAATGACCATGATATGCACAACGCGTCAGATCCCTTGGATCTGATTACTAACGCGTTTTGACTCTCATCCATTGGTCCACATCTTTTTGATTTTTATTTTCTTTTCTGATTTTTATATTTAATTGTTTTAAATTTCAAAAAATCATAGAAAATTCATTTTTAGTCCAAAAAATCTGAAAACAATCTGAAAAATATTTTTGATTATTCTCTTTCTGATTTTTAATTTTTCACAATTTAATTTTGTGTTTTGGTAATTTTCATAAATTTTCACTTTATTTGAATTGTTTTAAATGTTTAAAAATACTTTTATACATTTTTAAATTCTGAAAAAATTATGGAATGATCCAATGACATTGTGTCAAATATCAGTGACCTCATTTTATTTTTGTTTCTGACTTTGTTATTTTTTTATCATTTTTGGTTTATTTTACTCATTTCTTTTAATTTTAAAAATAGTTTTCGACTTTAAAATATTTTTATCCCTTATTTCTAATTTAAAATATTTTAAAACTCTTTAAATATATATATATATATATATATATATATATATATATATATATATATATATATATATATATATATATATATATATATATATATATATATATATATATATATATATTAAATGCAATATTATTTTGTGATTATTTTCTGGTTGATCTTGGGTTAAATTTTTTGATCATGGACTTTATAAAAATTTAATTAAAATGTGGTTTGTATATTCTTCCCCACCACTCTCCATCTCATCCCTTTCTTATTGCACTAAGTGTTATTGGAGCATGATCTCTATATCATGTCTCAAAACAAATGGTGCATATATTTCTATTAACCGACCTCAAAATAGGTACGACTTCTATATAAGTCCACTTACGATTGCTTAACATAGCGCTAAATTTTGTTCCGATTCGAATAAATGATCATTTGTGTCCCAAACCTATGTTTGCAAGCCCAAGTATGTTAATTTGATCTCTTCGATCCAATAACCTTGAGATTAATTGTGTGGAGTCTTTGGTTCTACCAATCCTCTAATGGATCTACAACACTTTTGGTCGACTCAAATCACTTAAACATCGTTGATCATTAAATGGAACTTGTGAGGATTCCAAATGGGTGATATACTTGACAAAAAGCAAATGCAACTTGTTATATGGAGGCTTTGGTTCTACCAATCCTCTAATGAGTTCCAAATGCAAGTTTCAAGATGATCATCCAACTAACCACTAATCACTAATAATTTACTTTATCTTTTGTTTTTACTTTATGCCCTTTTATTTTTTATACTTTATGCACCATTTACTTTTAGCATTTACATCTCATGCTATCTTCATATTTGCTCACTTGAGCCTTTTATTTTCTCTTCTAAGACACCTAATAATCAATATAAACCATAAAAAAACTTTAATGGTACTTGGACTATTTGATTTCTATCCTTGGCATTATGGAGTATTGGACTTCTTGGACTTAAGATTAGAAACCTTGGCCTATATTGGAGACCTTGTGACCTTAATTGGTATTTTTTCTGGAGCTCTTGAGGTTTACCTCAAGACACTGGTTTGTTTGTTTGTCTTGTGTGCAGGTTATTATGATTACATTCTTTGTTTGTAATCTGGAATTCACCCGTATGCAGCCGTTACTTTGCCCAATTTTTTATGAAGACTTAATACACTTGAAGTTTGGTTCTCACAAGAGGTCTAGTATCCTTTCTTGCTTGGTTTAAATCCAAAGAATGGGAATTCTATCTTGGCTCATAATGTCAAGTATTGGCTTTTTGTCGGTTAGATAGTTCTTATCCCTAGCTTTTATCTTATGCCTTTAGGATAGTCTCTTCTTCTTCTCCCATCTTCTTTAATTTCAAAAATCTCCTTCCTCCTTTTGAAAAATATTCTTGTTTTTAACTTGAACCACTTTCATAATGAACTTGAACTCATGTCCATGCATTTTCAAAACACTTTCATAAATAAAATTCAATCAACTTAATAATACCTTGACGTTTTTTTTGTGAGAAGAATAAAAGTCAATCAATCACATTACAAACCATTTTGCCACTTTGGATTTTTACTTTAAAACATTTCTCAAAATATTAGACTCTTGTCAATCCTTGTAGTGATGCAAACAACTATACTTCTATAATATGTAGTAAAGAGGGATATTTTCCACTTGGGTGTTGAGTGAGGCATTCTTGATTTTAAAATCCAATCTATATCCTCCACTTTGAGATGATGCAAATTCTCCTTTCACATGATTGTGGGTAGTAAGTATGTTTTCCACACGGACAATGACAATGATGTCTTATCTCATAAAATAAACCAACACATTTTTATTTTAAAATTTTTAAAGAGAAACTATGTGTACCCTGATCCCCTATTGCACGGAAGGTGGTATGTAGGCACTAAAGGTTCGCAACTGCGAAGGGTGCAAAAATCATAAAAAAATATATCTCTTTTCTCACCTCCACCATCTATTTTTATACAACATGTTTATAGCCAAAATATACAGATTTTACAAAGAGGTTCATGCGGAGTACCGTAGATGTTTAGGGTTCTAATACCTTCCCTTGGCATAACCAACCCCCTTACCTTGAATCTTTCCCCCTATTTTTTGGGTTATTCGCTCTTTTCCCGTTCCTTTAGAAACGATAAAGTACGGTGGTAATTTTTATTTTTATCTGTATAAGTCTAGTCAATCCAATGGCTTAGTCTTAAACATTTCTACTGCTACAGAAAAATGGCGACTTCACTGGGGAAAGATTGACCTCTTTCTTTTCCATCACTAAGTGGGTTGAGCCTATCTTTGTTTATATTTGTGTATATGCTATTGTTGTTTATGTGTTATATGTTGTATATATGTTTTCCTTGATTTTCCTGGTTTTCAGGGTGCTTGGTGATTACTCATAAGTCCTATACCCAGACTTGGGCAAACTTTAAGATAGGACGGGCGATATAGTCATGTTAACTTTAAGGGAGTAATCCCAAAAAAGGAGGCGTGAGATCCCCCACTCAGTGGAGGCCCCTTTGATTGTAGTGTTGTTTACCAAGTAATCAGAAGACGTACTGCTTTCGACCTGGGAGCCTGCTGAAGCTGAGGACCGTAGAATACCTAACCCATCTTGGCCTTTTAGGTGTAGTGCGGAAGCTATGACGGAGTAATCAGGAAATAGTTATGACGCGATACTACACTCGGACGAGTTTTTCCTGAGAATATTACTAATTACCGAGTTAATCGGGAAATTGGTAATATCCGAAGGAAGGATGTAGACTATGGGAACCTCTAGAACCTTGTTCGGCAGGTGATAACTTTTAGACCAATGCCTTATGGGTAGTACCTTCGACCTCATGCTCGTGACGTTGAACCTATGAACCCTATATATTTGTGATATTGTGTGTGATTGTTGCATCATGCATCCATGCCCTCATAAGCATATTTTGAAGAAATCTTATTTCAAGGGATTTAAAAGTTGACCATTTGTGAATGTCTCAGGTAACCATGGATTCTGGGAAAAGAAAGACCGAGAAATACAGTTTCAAGGATCCCAAGGTAGATGAGTTAATCAGTCTAGTTCCCGAAATCGAGTGTTCTGCATATTTTAGGAAGAAGTATGGATCCGTCATTCCTCTCATGAAGCTTAGGATGAAGGAGGGTTTTCTCTCGACTTTGGTCTAGTTCTATGATCCGTTGTATCATTGCTTTACTTTTCCCGACTATCAGTTGATGCCTACACTGGAAGAGTATTTTTATCTATTGGATTTACCTGTTACCGATTTTGTTTCTTTTACTGGCTTGGAGGATGAGCCAAAATCACATGAGATTTCTGCTTTGATCCATCTGGGGAAGTATGAGGTTGAAGCCCATATGACTACTAAAGGAGGGATTAGAGGATTACCAGCTCAGTTCTTATTGGAGAAAGCTCGTTACTTTTCCAGGATGAAGAGTACAATCGCTTTTGAGGCCATATTTTCTCTACTTGCTTACAAGTTGTTCTTATTTCCTAATATGCACAGGTTTGTTGACAATAATGCTATCAGGATCTTCATGATTGGAAACCCAGTTCCTAAATTTTTCGGAGATACCTATTACTCTATTCATCTTTGGAATTCTTACCATAGGGGGATAATTATCTGTTGCACGCCTCTATTGTATTGGTAGTTTCTCTCTCATATACCTCAGATTGATGCTTTTTGGGATGTCAAGAAGGAACCCCGTTGGGCTCCTAAGATCATGGCACTTAATCACTCTGATATTGATTGGTATCATCGAGCTTACCAGGATATAGAGATTGTTGACAGTTGTGGTAGTTTCCTCAATGTACCTCTTCTTGGTACAAAGGGAGGAATTAACTATAACCATATTCTTGCACGACGACAACTTGGTTATCCGATGAGGGATAAACCAAATAGTATTCATTTGAGTAGTTTCTTTTTGAAGGAGGGAGAAGACCATAGGGAATCTAGGGAGCAGATTACGAAGGCCTGGCGTCACATTCATAAGAAGAGTAGGAAAGACTTGGGACCTAGGGGTGTTGTTTTGTTGGAGCCATATCTTCAGTGGGTCCAAACCAGAGTTATTCAGTTAAAGATGTTGTATTCCCAAGAAACACCTATGCCTGATTTATTTGTGAAGACTACTCCTCCCCTATTAGATGATCTATAAGAGCTGCAGATTTCTTTGGTCAGGATGCAATAGGAAAAGGACGCTTGAAAGAATAAGTGCCAAACTCTAGAGATTTCCTATAGAGCAGATTTGAAGGAGAAAGACGAATTTATTGAGATCATTGAGAGTAGGGCTGTAGAGACCATGGAGAGAAAATGGGATTTATTTTCTCCTAAGCCTCAGTCAGATGCTATTTACTCACTCCCTAATTCAGGTGATTGGAAGGAGGTTGCCACCAGATATGCAGAAGAAAACCAGAGGTTGAAGACTTAGATTTCCAGGATCACAGGGAAGTGCCAGCGTATAGAGTGATATCCATCAGCTTCGCTTTTCAGGGTTTTAGATTTTATTTTCATCTTGTACTTGGGATCATTAAAACTTGTAATCCATTTTGAAGTTGTTATAATAAAATTTCCAGTATTTTTAAATGCATTATTACTTTGATATTTGCAATATGTCTATAAATTTTAAATCCCTTGAAATATTAAATAACAAAATAAAATCATGTGCATTGCACATCATGCATCATATTGCACATATTTCTTGCATTTGTTATGCATATCCAGGTGTCTTACCAAGCTTCTTTACTTTGTTCAGCAAGCTAACTCATCACTACAACACCCGAGATAATCTCAGAAAGAAGATGGACAACTTAGAATAAGAGAATCGCAAGCTGCGCGAGGAGGTTTCTGCTTTGAAGGCCGACATGGCCAATCTTACTGCTCTGATGGAATCTCTGGTGGCTTCTCAGAATTAGCCACCGAGTGTTTAACCTCAACTAACAAGGGTTACTACTGAAGCTCTGACTGTTCCTATGTCTGCTACTCCACCTGTTGTTCAGAACCACATGCCTCAAGGTTACCCATGGGGAATTCCAGATAATTTTGTGCCTGAAGGTTTCAACCTTGGTCATCAGGATACTCTAATTATTTAGACTATTGTTACTCCTGCACCTCCTGTGGTGCATGCTCCTCCTGCTGTACCTCCTTCAGTGAATATGGTTCCGTTTGTTAATGATGATTTATGTCATCCTTTCCCTCCACCAAGTGAGGACTTGGGTCATTATGACAGAATGGATGATTTTCAAGAGCAGTTTGACAAGATGCAGATGGAGATGAAGGCCCTCAGGGGAAAAGATTTATTTGGGAAAAATGTGAATGAATTATGCTTGGTCCCGAATGTTAAGATACCTGCAAAGTTTAAAGTCCTAGAGTTCGAGAAATACAAGGGCAACACTTGCCCTCGTGCTCATCTGGTGATGTATGTAAGGAGAATATCTACCCATACTGATGATCAGCATCTGCTGATTCACTTTTTGCAGGATAGTTTGACTGGTGCTGCACTGAAGTGGTATATGAGTTTGGACAGTGTCAACATCCATACTTTCAATGACTTGGGAGAAGCGTTTATAAAAAATACAAATACAACGTGGACATGGCGCCTGACCAGGATCAAATCAGGGCCATAGTTCAGAAAGACAGGGAATCATTCAAAGAATATGTACAAAGATGGCATGAGGTAGCCGCCCAAGTGATTCCTCCTATGGAACAGAAGGAGATGACTAAGATTTTCTTGAAGACTCTGGGTGCTTTCTACTACGAGAGGATGGTAGCGAATGCGCCAAATGACTTTACTGAAATGGTAGGCATGGGTATCCTCTTAGAAGAGGCTGTAAGAGAGGGCCGCTTAACAAAAAGTGAAGGATCTGGAGGTGTGAAGAAGCCATCTTATATGTTTACCAAGAAGAAGGAAGGGGATGAACATGCTGTCATGCAAGAGAGGGGGGTTAACACTCCTAGAAGGAATTCTCAGCGTCATCAGCAAGTCGCCTCAGTTACTCCAGTTGTGGGTATAGCTCCAACCATCGTTGCTTATCAGAGACCATCCCAGCAAGGGTATCAAGGGTATGATCATTGAAGGGAGAGTTATTACCCTATTCCTATGAGCTATATGAAATTACTATCGGAATTGATTCAGAATAAGTTGGTTCAGACCCGACCACCTCCCGCTGTACCATCACCGTTGCCGTGGTATTACAAAGCAGACCAAACATGTGCTTTTCATTAGGGAGCACCAGGGAATAATGTTGAGAATTGTTATCCTTTGAAGACTGAGGTGCAGAAATTGGTGAAGTTCGGTATTCTATATTTCATGGATGTGGGTGCTAATGTGAAAGACAATCCTCTACCCAATCATGGAGGAGTAAATGCTATGAATATGGTGTCCAGTTGTCCAGGCGACTTCCGGATTTTTGACATTCATCTAGTTAGAGTGGATTTGGTGAAAATGCATGCAGACCTCTGTGAATTTAGCTACTATACGCATGACCATTCCGGTTGTGCTATTTGCAGTACAAACATACAAGGTTACGACAAGATAAAGGCTGATTTGTAGGAGATGATGGATGATGGCCTCATGCACATAATCAGGCCTAGGGCAGAGTATGAAGAAGAAGTAAACATGGTTTCTGGATGTCCTGGAGAGTTCAAAATCTTTGATGTGGAACATATGAATGGGGATCTTGTACAATTGCATGCTACTTTCTTCCACTTGGTTGGTCAGGTGGAACACCAGTATGGATCTTGCCGAATTTGCTATCGAGATTCCCCAGGATGTTCAATTTTGAAGAAAGGTGTTCAGTTGTTGTTGGACAATGGAACCATCAAGATTACATGTCAAAGGGATGATTACCATAAAGTTAATATGGTTAAGGTTTGTCTGGCTGAACAAGAGTCGGATGAAGATTATGCCTTTGCAAATGAATATTTCTCCTCATATGAGGATTTATTTTCCAGAAATGACTCAATAATGACTGATTGTGTTGAAGAAGTGGTAAACGTCATTGTGCCGTGTCTTAATGCACCCGCCCATTTTGAAGTTGAATATTATATCAAGCCAGCTGTTATCCCATTGGTGATTAGTTTGGCAGGTCCTGTTCCCTACAAGTCAGATAAGGCTGTACCCTACCGTTGTACCCCAAAATTTACCCTCCCATATTTCTCAATACATTTCAATTGAGGTCCTCAAATTGCTCAAGGAAGTCCAAGGGTTGACCATACAAACTCTCTCCTAAGGCAGTCTACCTCAAATTAGGGTTTCATTTTGCACCAAGGTACTTGAGTCCAAAGGATCCCAAATGCTCACCATTGCCCTAATATGTTCACAATATCATTCATGTCAAGTTTTAAGCCTTGCAGAGGAAGTTTGCTCAGTCAATTGCTCAAAGGCATGCAAATCGACTGTGCTAGAGCAAAACTCAACTATGGCCTACATACAGTCAAAATTCAAGATTTTTGGTCAACATTCTCATTTTGAAGTATTATTCATCATTTCAACAAGGTTTGATCATGATTCCTCAAGGATTTCTCACAATTCATCAAAACCCCAAAGTTGCTAAATTAGGGTTTTGTAGGAAAAGTCAACTCAACTTTGACCAAGCATCACTTTCTCATAATTTATCAAAAATGTCCCATCCAAAGCTCATTTTGAAGAGAATGCAATTACCTACAATCCATCTTCAGCTCCCAAGTTCAAAATATGCACTCACAAGAAGATATGAATTTGGACATGAACACGGAAGACTCAATTGAGATGAGACCAAAAGGGTTGTTTAGAGGACATCTTAAGCTTTCTAAAAAGTCCAAAAACACATCTCTAGGATCAAAATTGGGGGAGTTTTGCATTGATAAAGTTGACCCTTTTTGCAAAATTGCCAAATGTCAAATGTGTCGAAAATTGCATTTTTTGCTAAATGGGCCCAACTTTTTATGCTTGCACTGAGTTTGTAATGTGAACCACGACCCATGATCCCTTCCATTTGTCATTCTTTTATTTTTGTCATTTATTTTTATTTTATTTTAATTAAATCAAATAAAATCAAAATAAAATCATGAAAATATCAAAAACTAATCAAAGCTTGAGATTTTGTGCATGTTTAGGTTCATTACACAGCTGGAATTGAGATCCAATCGTGCAAGGTTCAAATGGACACAAAAATATTGCATTTTGCTTGATTTGGAAATATTTGCACAAAGGATCAAATCATGAATCAATGATCATAATTGGAAAAGATTTGATACAAGTTTGCAACCCTAATTCGTTCTAGGGTACATAAGGAACATTTGCAGATCAAAACAAGGGGATTGGAAGCATGTAAAAGAGAAAGCAAGTTTCAAAACAATTCAAGAAAAGTGGCAAACTGATTTCCACATTTCAGATTAATTCAAAGCATTCTAGTCATCCCAATCGTTTGCTGGAGATCCAAGGATCAAGATTCAATCATTAACAAGCTTCCTCACACCCAGAATCACACTGTAAGTGTCACACGGTTTCCATACATTTTTGAAATCGAATACGATCATTCTGGCATCTTTAACATAATTTATTAGTATATTCTTAATCCTTGAGTTATTTTCAAGATAATGGTTACGATTAATTGCATTTTTGTTGACTATACATCAAGATGCCATAGTTAGGGTTCTTGCTTCATTTTTAGGGTTTTTCTGTACAGGGACAATTGGCCATGGATAGTGGTACCATGATACTCGTGAGGTTGCAACGAGTTGGTTGGTACCACTGGTTATGATTTATCATGCAGGGACAAGGTTTTGGAGTGGACAAGGGTTGTACCTACACCCAATGTCCGTAGGTAAAGGGTTTTATCTAAAACGACAGAGCCATGGAAGAAGAAGGATAACGTGGCATTCCCTGACTCGCTTATTCAAATTTCACGCGTTTAGGAATTGATATTTTGTTTTTTCCATATAATGTTTGTTTGTTGTTCTTTGTACAACTAACAAAGCTGGCTCAGCAGGTAAGCGCGCAGGGTAAAAATGCCAAAGGGCCTGCGTTCGATCCCCAGGTCCCAACGTTATTTCATATTATTTTGTCTTGCATAATCAGGTGTACAGGTGTCCCATAAGTCCACCATATGCCCTCAATATCCAACCATTCCATCCATCATTACTCCAGATCCAGGGTCATCCCTTGAAGGTCCACTATACGCCCAGTCAAGCAAGCAGCATGGGATTGGAAAAGTCAAATAGGACCAGAACTTGTTGGGCTTGATATTTGCAATCAGCACCCCCCTTCTTCAAAGACAACAGGCCCATTCTTGTTTCTTTCTTTTTTATTTTATTTAATTTAATTTCTTTAATTTATTTTCTAACAAAATAATTTCTTTTTTCACAAAAAAATCATAAAATCAATTTTCACAAAATTTAGAATTAAATTTTTATTTTATCAATTTAACTTAATATTTAATTTAGGGTAATTCTAACTTTTTGTATATAATTAAAATCAATTAGTAAATTAGGGTTATCATGTGATTTAATTTTTATTTCTTTTCTCAATAAAACAAAAATACGAAAATAGGTTAATTTATTTATTTTTATTAATTTAAATTAATTAGTAATTAGGTTTTTTTATTTATTCAAATTAAACCTTGTTTTCTCAAAATAATCAAAAACAACAAAAAAATGATTTTCTCTCTCAAATTGAAATTAGGCTTAGGTGGGTTCAAAACCCTGATTCTCTCGTTCTTGTTTCATCGCACACGTTTATTATTTTTTCAAATATTAATGTAACTGCTCATGGTATGTAATAGCTTACTTAGTATTTTCTTTTACTTATCGTTTTACGGGTTTTTGGATATGTAATTAATCCCCCTCCCCGAAGCTTTGTAATAGCGTAGTTTTATTTTCCGCATTTTATTTCTTGCAAATATTAACTGTTAGATGTATGTTAATAGGATTGTATGACAAGATTGCATGTTAATTTAAAATGGCTAGAAAACCCTAATGTGCAAAGATAATAACTGAAATCAAATCACTCGCACATGCGCACTCCTAGGGTATACTCTCACTTCGGTTTCCTTCGGTAAACGATCATTAAGTATAAGGTGTCTTAGTAGTTGCCCTCCCGTCTAAACAAAGATCAAATGTCCCGTTCGAAAAAGTTGCCTAGGAAAGGTCGCCTCAGAAATATTTCCTCGAATTTGATCTTAAGACATTAGGGTTATTACTAAGACGTCCTAACATTTCTTTAGTGATCGTACATCCCTTTCGAATTGACCCTTACAACTCCAACGACGGTGCTTCCTACTCCTTAATAGTAGGATAACATTGTTTAAAGGAAACAAGAATAGAAACAAACTTTTTTCCGAGTAGGTAGATGCTAGTAGGTACTTGCTCAAATCAAACTTTTCACACTTACACTTTTTTAAAACAAAGTTTTCAAAAACAACTTCGTAACACTCTTGAGGACTGATGCAAGGGTTAAAACGAAGTAAAACAAAAACTTTTCAAAACACAAACACACAAGCAAATTTAAAGATGAGAAAGTACCTAAGAGCCCGTGGAAAACCACAGATAGAAAGGGTGCTAATACCTTCCCTTTCTATAATCTAACCCCTGTACTCAAAATCTAGAAAAAGGAGTTTTTCTGTGCTTTTTTCCTTTCCAGTTGGATAAAATAAAAGTCGGTGGCGACTCTTGCTTACCGCGACATTTTGCAAACACAAACGCAAAACACAAACCAGCATTTTCCAAAACAGTTGGTTCTGCCACCGTATCACACCTACAAATACAATGCTACAATCTTAGAGGATGGAGTGGAATTTCCCATCCTGCCTATTCCTGATGTTGGAAATATTGCTGAGAATAGTAGATTGACTCATAGCGGTCGTGTGTTTGGACCATTATTCATGGAGATATTAGTGCTGGAAAGAAAATTGCGGAGAACATTGAACCCAAGAAGGCTACGGGTGAATCTAGTGAAGCTACGTTAGAGAAAGAAGTGCATGATATTATGAAGATAATAAATATGAGCGACTAAAGAATTCTAGATCAGCTACTGCAGACTCCTTCAAAAATATCTATCTTAGCTTTATTGATGAACTCATCTGCTCATAGAGAATCCTTGATGAGGGTATTGGACCAAACTTTTGTGAAGAGTGATATGCCAGTAGACCAATTCAGTAGTGTAGTAGGGAACATTATGCCATGTAATAACCTGAGTTTCTGCGATGCTGAATTGCCATATGAAGGAAGGAATCACAACCTAGCCCTCCACATCTCTATGAATTACAAGAATGATTCACTATCCAATGTGATGATTGATAATGGATCCGCTTTGAATGTTATACCAAGGAGAATTGTTATGAAGTTGAAATATCAAGGAACGCCTATGCGCCCGAGAGGCATCGTTGTGAAAGCGTTTTATGGATCAAGGAAATTTGTTATTGGTGAAGTGGAGTTGCCTATTCATATAGGACCACATTTGTTTCATATACCTTTCCAGTTCATGGACATTATACCCACTTATAGCTTTTTGTTGGGACGGTCGTGGATTCATGAGGCATGGGCTATCACTTCAACTTTACACCAGAAAATGAAGTTTGTACGTGAAGGGAAAGTAGTGATCATAAATGGGGAACATGCATTATTGATATCACATTTGTCCTCTTTCAGCATTGTGGAGGTAGATGAAGCTTCTATTGGAACCCAGTTCCAAGCTTAATCTATTGACAACATAAGAGGAAATGAGAATTCCATGGTTTCTCTTAAGGATGGGCAGCAGGTTCTGCGTAAGGGTCATAGTCAAGTATGGGGACAGATTATGGATCCACCTGTAAACAAGAACAAAGTCGGCTTAGGGTTCTCTTTGAAGAATGATAAAGGTAAGAGCATGAAGCCGAAGTCTGCTGTAGGAAAGTATCAAGACATCTTCCATAGTGGGGGTTATCTTCATCCAACTGTATCCGAGATTAATTCCATTGTGGAAGATGAAGCAGAGCAGGAAATTCCAAATTACGTGACGCACAAAGTTAAGGTTCAGAACTGGATCACCATTGATGTTCCCTTTTGCATACATGTTTCAAAGTAATTTGATTTGTTAATCTTTTTGAAAAGCTTTCACTCTGCCCAAGGTGGAAGTATTAATGTTGTATGGCTTTTCTGTTTGTTGTGACTTTTAAAATCAATAATAAAAGTTGTCTTTGTTTCCCAACATTGTGTCTTTATTTTCTGCTTTTTCTTGGAAAATGGTAATAAAAAACAATCTGCAAGATCACTTATTATATGTGTCAGTTTCTAAATACAATCATAAATCATATGTGTAGATTAATTAAACAACGTGTTGAACACAATGACCCTGCACCCTCTCCCAACTTTGAATGTCCAGTGTATGGGGCTGAAGAAGAAGGCTATGATGAGATTCTAGAAGAGGTCTCACGGCTACTTAAGCACGAGGAAAATGCCATTCATCCATATAAAGAGCCATTGGAAGTAATCAATTTGGGTTCAGAAGAAGATCCGAAAGAGTTCAAGATCGGAGCATTGTTGCATCCTGATGTGAAGAGCAGGTTGATTGAGTTGTTGAAAGAGTATGTGGATATTTTTGCTTGGTCTTATCAATATATGCCTGGTCTAGATACAAATATTGAAGAGCACCATTTGCCGTTGAAGCCAGAGTGTCCACCAATCAAATAGAAGTTGAGAAGAACACACCCAGATATGGAAGTGAAGATCTAAGAGGAGGTTCTAAAGCAGATTAATCTCGGTTTTCTTGTGACGTCAGTGTATCCTCAATGGATTTCCAATATTGTCCCAGTACCGAAAAATGATGGAAAAGTTCTCATGTGTGTAGATTACAGAGATCTAAATAAAGCTAGACCAAAAGATGATTTTCCATTGCCACACATTGATATGTTAGTGGATAGCACATCAAAATTCAAAGTTTTCTCGTTCAAGGACGGATTTTACGGTTATAATAAAATAAGAATGGCTCTAGAGGACATGGAAAAAACAACGTTCATCACACCCTGGGGAACATTTTTTTTACAGAGTGATGCCCTTCGGGTTGAAGAACGCTGGTGCAACGTACAAGAGGGCTACGAAAACCCTACTCCATGATATGATACACAAGGAAATCGAAGTATATGTTGATGATATGATTGCTAAATCCAAGACTGAAGAAGGGCATATCGAAGATTTGTTGAAGTTGTTTCAGCGTTTGAGGAAGTATCGTCTCCGCTTGAATCCAAATAAATGCACCTCCAGTGTTCGATCAGGAAAATTTTTGGGTTTCATTGTTAGCCAGAAAGGAATTAAAGTTAACCCAGATGAAGTCAAAGCAACTCAAGAGATGCCAGCACCAAGAACTGAAAAGCAAGTCAGAGGTTTCCTCGGGCGTTTGAATTATATTTCTAGATTCATTTCCCACATGACTGCAACATGTGAACCAATCTTTAAGTTGTTAAAGAAAGATCAAGGTTGTGTATGGACGAATGTCTGCCAAATGACTTTTAAAGTATTAAAGAATATCTGCTTGAATCTCCTATCTTTCTCCCTCCCGTTGAAGGAAGACCGTTGATTATGTATCTGGCAGTGTTAGATAATTCCATGGACTGTATTCTGGGACAACAAGATGAAACAGGGAAGAAAGAGTATGCCATTTATTATCTCAGTAAAAAGTTTACTGATTGTGAGTCGCGGTATTCCATGCTGGAAGAGACATGTTATGCTCTATCCTGGGCGGAAAAACATTTACGGTAGTATATGTTGAATCACACCACTTGGTTGATCTCCAAAATGGATCCAATCAAGTACATTTTTGAAAAGCCTGCTCTTACCGGGAGAATTGCCTGCTGGCAGATGTTGTTATGTGAATATGACATCGAATACTGCACTTAAAAAGCTATTAAAATCAGCATGTTGGCAGATTATCTTGCTCACCAACCAGTTGAGGATCATCCGTCTGTGGAGTATGAATTCCCCGATGAGGATGTGATGTTCTTGAAAGTGAAAGTTTGTGATGAACCAATTCCTGAGGAAGGTCCTGACCCTGAATCTCATTGGAGTATGATATTTGATAGATCTGTGAATTCTTACGGTAAAGGAATTGGTGCTCTGATCGTCACTCCACATGGATCACACATTCCTTTTACTGCGAGGTTAAGATTTGATTGTACTAATAAATGGCAGAATATGAGGCTTGCATCATCGGTATAGAGGAAGCTATTGATATCAGAATTAAAATTCTTAATGTGTACAGCGATTCAGCTTTGGTAATTAATCATATTAATGGTGAACGGGATACTCGTCACTCCAGCTTGATCCCTTAAAAAGATTATGCTAGAAGATTGTTACCCTTCTTTAACAAAGTTGAATTCCATCATATTCCAAGAGATGAAAATTAGATGGAAGATGCTTTGGAAACTCTAGCTTCTATGTATCAAGTGAATACTTGGAACGATATACCTCGAATTATAATCCACCGGCTGGATAAGCCCGCTCATGTGTTTACAACAGAAGAAGTAGTAGATGAGAAACCTTGGTATTATGATATCAAGCATTTTCTCCGAACTCAGGAATACCCAATTGGTGCTTCGAAGAAAGATAGAAAGACATTGAGAAGATTGGCTGGCAGTTTCTTCCTCAGTGAAAATGTGTTGTATAAGAGAAATTATGACATGGTCTTGCTCGCATGCATGGATAGACACGAAGCATACATGTTGATGTATGAGATTCATGAAGGTTCATTTGGCACTCATTCCAATGGAAATTCGATGGCTAAAAAGATGCTAAGGGAAGGTTACTATTGGCTGACAATGGAATCTGATTGTTACGAATTTGCAAAGAAGTGTCATAAATGCCAGATTTATGCAGACAAGGTTCATGTGCCTCCTACACTTCTCAATGTGATTTCCTCCCCGCAGCCTTTCTATATGTGGGGTATTGATATGATTGGGATGATAGAACCCAAAGCTTCGAATGGACACCATTTTATATTGGTAGCAATTGATTACTTCACCAAGTGGGTGGAGGCTGCTTCGTGTGCTAATGTCACTAAGCAGGTGGTTGTGTGCTTCATAAAGAATAATATTATATGTCAGTATGGTGTGCCAAGCAGAATTATCATTGACAATGGTTCGAATCTGAACAATAAGATGATGACAGAACTGTGTGAAGAATTCAAGATTGTCCATCACAACTCATCTCCGTACAGGCCAAAGATAAATGGGGTTGTTGAAGCTGCTAATAAGAATATCAAGAAGATTATATAGAAAATGTTGGTTACTGATAGATCAAGCTCAGCTATTCTGGGATAGTTTGGACTTTTAGGCTTTCAAAGATATCTTGGCTCTCCTTATCTACGGTTTGGTTCTCTTCCCGAATCTAGATTCCTTTATAGATGTGAATGCGGTTAAGATCTTCCTGTCTCGCAATCCTGTGCCTACTCTACTGGGTGATATCTTGCATGCCCTCTACTCTCGTACTGTGTGTAGAAGAGGGAATCTTATGTGTTTCATGCCATTGTTGTTGAGGTGGTTTATTTTGCACCTCCCTAAGTTTGTGCTGAAGAATGAAGAAGGTTTGGGTTGGTCCTACAGGATAATGTCACTAGCCCATACAGACATTCTTTGGAGTTCTAGGGTTATGGAAAGCACTATTGTCATTGATCGTTGTGGGGGATACCCTAATGTCCCTTTGCTTGGAATTAAAGGGGGGTATAACCTACAATCCATGTCTAGCTTTGCGACAATTTGGTCATGCTCGGAGAGACGTTCCCCATGAGCTACTTCTTAAAGATATCGCATTTGACTACAAGGAAGACGTTGACGAGCATCGCCGGATGTTTATACAAGCTTCGGGTATGGTGAACAGATCTGACCCCCAAGAGCTAGGACCAAGGACTTCCCTTCTTATGCAGCCTTACCTCCAATGGGTCCGAGCTCATGCCCAGAAGCTTGGGATGCCCTATGAAGCAGTACTGCCAGTAATTGTGGAGCCCACCAATGAAGAAGGAATTCCTTACACAGTTCTATATCCTTACATGCCCACTGATCCTGGGGCATTGCAGAGGTCTTAGATTCAGCTGAAAGAGGACAGGGATACTTATCGGGACAAGTACCATGAGCAAGAAAGGAAGATTTTGAAGCTCACCAGGCAGCTCGAGGAAGAAAGAACGATCAATGATTATGTCAGCACAAAGAGGAAGCGTCCATGGGATTTTTGATTTTTCTTTTCTAGTTTAGATTTGTTTTCCATTTATTTCTTTGTAATGCCTCAAAGGCATTGTTAAACCTTTTTAAAAGTTAATCTAATAAAGTTTGTTTATTTTTGGTTTTCAAATTTAAATCTCCCAAAGTCTTTGAAATCATTACATACGCATCCCATTATCATGCACACCATTACAGGTACCCTTACAGGTTTCTCATCTCCTTCGCTGTTTATTTCAGCAGAATGTCTTCTGATCAAGCCATCAAAGATCTTCAGGCACAGGACGCCCAATTCCAAGAGATGTTCTTGAGTTTGGCTAAAGGACAAGAGGATCTAAAAGCTCTCATTCTAAAAGTGAAGAAGAAGAAGAATAAGAAGGTCGTTCTTCTGAGTATGGGCAAAAGGTTTGGGGATAGGTTGAAACAGCAAGCTGATCTGTCCTCTTCATCCAGGGAAGGGGAGAACCAAGAAGAAGAAAAAGGCCTCAGTCCTGCAATATTTGATAATGATACTGATTTTGATGATGAGCAATATCCTCCTGCTGAGGATAGGTACAAGCAGTTAGAAGACCGTCTGAGTGCCATGGAGATTCAGAAGATCCCTGGGTTAGATTTTGTAGAACTAGGATTGGTGTCGAGAGTGGTGATCCCTCATAAGTTAAAAGCTCCTGTTTTTGCCAAGTACGATGGAGTATCCTGTCCAAAACTCCATCTCCGCTCGTACGTCAGAAAAATCCAACCCCACACTGCTGATAGAAATTTGTGGGTGCATTTCATTCAAGATAGTCTGTCAGGGACTCAGCTTGAATGGTTTTATCAGTTGGAAGGAGCCAATGTCAGAAACTGGGAGGACCTTGCTGCTGCTTTCTACAGGAAGTATCAGTATAACGCTGACCTTGCTCCCACTCGTACTCAACTTCAGGGTATGTCAATGGGTGCAAGTGAAGGTTTTAAGGACTATGCTCAAAAGTGGAGAGATTTGGCTGGAAAAATCCAACCCCCTTTGTCTGATAGGGAGTGGGTTGACATGTTTCTAGGGACACTATCTGGTCCATTTTTCAACAATCTGATCGGCAGCTCGTCATCTGGGTTTACTGAGTTGATTTTGACTGGAGAGAGAGTAGAAGCTGGTATCTGAAGTGGTAAGATACAAATGGATAGTTCATCAATTGCAGTAAAGAAGCCTTTCACCGGTAAGAAAGAAGCTAGTGCAGTCTACGTCCCGAGGGGCCAAAGCAGACCTGAACACCGTCAAGCAGTAAATGCAGTAGTGATATCAAGACCCACAACTACTCCACAATGCAATAATCAACAAAGGGTGGAAAGACCATAGAGGCAGTACACTCGGCTCAATATGACTTTGTCTCAAATTCTACCACAATTAGTGAAGACCAATCTGGTAACTCTGAGGGAGGCCCCGAGGAAACCCAACACCACTTCTCCTCACTATAACCTGAATGCCCGCTGTGTCTATCACTCCGACAGTCCAGGTCATGATACAAACAACTGTTGGGCCTTGAAAAACAAAGTGAAAGACCTGATCGAAGTCAAAGAGATTAAGTTTGACGCTCTGGAGAAGCCCAACGTCATAACTGCTCCCATGCCCAAACATGGTCATGGAGTAAATGTTGTGGATGATGATTTTTTTGTGACCTCCGTGGAAGAAATTTATACTCCTTTGATGACGGTTAAGAAGAATTTGTTGTTGGCAGATTTATTTCTGGGCTGTGGTGAAAGTTGCCATATATGTTCAATTCTGCCAGCTGGTTGCCACTTACTGAAATTAGGTGTTCAGCGCTGATGGATAACAAAGAAATCCTGTTCGAAAAGAATATGATTCCGTTTGTTCCAACTGAAGATGTTGCCATCATAACCATTTCCGCCAATCCTTCCAAGGTTTCCTCAAGAAAACCTGTTAGGATTACATCCGTCCCAAGAATTGCTCCGTTAACAATTACTGTCCCTTGTCCTATCCCATACACTTCGGATAATGCTGTCCCTTGGCAGTATGGTGCTGATGTATATTATCATGGAGTTAAGCAAGACTTAAAGAATGAAGAAGATGATGCTGATATCAACAATAATGTCGGGGCTAGAAAGGTCACCAGAAGTGGAAGACTCTTCTCTCCTGAGATTTCCCCTCCGACTGTTCACAAACCTGTTGTCATTCCATCTGCTAGTACATCAGCTACTATCCCGGTTCCTATTCCAGTTATCAGCCTTGTCGCCGAGCCATCTGGGACTCGAGGTAAAGAAATCACAGGTGAGCCTTCTCGGATGGAGGCACCTAAAAAGATCATTGTAGAAACCTCGAAACAAGAGATAGAAGAAATTATGAAGATTATCAAGAAGAGCGACTACAACGTAGTCGAGCAGCTGGGGCAGACCTCGTCAAAAATCTCTATGTTGTCCTTGTTATTGTGTTCTGAAGCCCATGCAAAGGCTCTAATTGCTTTCCATAAGACTGCACATGTGCCGCAGGAAATTTTCAGCCGATCAATTCAAAGACTGCGTAGCTAGTTTGACTGCCGACAATGGGTTGGGTTTCTTAGACGCAGATCTGACTATTAAAGGAAGAAATCACAATGATGCTCTTCACGTCTCGATCGAGTGCAGGGGCACTACTATGGACCATGTATTAGTGGATACCGGGTCCTCATTAAATGTTTTGCCAAAGAAAGCGTTAGACCTTCTGGACCGTGAAGGTTTGATTCTAAAGCCGAGCAATATTGTGGTCAGGGCTTTCGACGGGTCAAAGAGGATGGTGCACGGGGAGGTGGACATCCCTGTTAAAGTTGGCTCTCAAACTTTTGCATCCAACTTTTACGTGATGGATATCAGACCATCATATTCTTGCTTGCTGGGTCGCCCTTGGATTCATAAGGCTGGGGCAGTGACTTCTACGCTCCATCAAATGTTGAAATATCAGGTAAAGGGGAAGATTGTCACGGTACGGGGTGAAGAAGAGTACATGGTGAGTCATCTCAGTTCCTTTCGCTACATGGAGATGAATGGGGAATTCATCGAAACTCCTTTTCAGAACTTTGAAGAGGTCCCCCAGACCTTGGCGTTAACTGAAGTCGCTACTGACAAACCTCCGATGAAGATGGCTTCTCTCAAGGATGCTAGGACTTTAATTGAAGAAGTTGGGTGTACAGATTGGGGTCAGCTCCCTGATTTCACGCACAAAACTGAAAAATTTGGTTTGGGCTTTACTATAGGGGCTCAAAGGGCTGTTAGGCACGCACGGATTGGAAGACCTCCTCTGCATATTAGCAATCAAGCAGTTAATGCGGTGGAAGACAATGAAGAAGATTCAGATATCGACAGCTGGATCTACCCGACAACCAATGGTGGACTGAACAACTGGACGGCGAAAGACTTCATACCTATTTCTTTTATTCCACAGTAATTGACTTTTGTTTTGAGAGTTATAATAAACAGTTTGAAACTTTACGACCTGGTGCCTTGGCCGAGACACTTTGGCTTTGCTTGTGAGGGCTTATTATGTCATTTCATATATCATCAATAAAACATTGGACGTTTCTTGCATTACAAATTTTGCGCTCCTTGTTTTTCTTTTTTGTCTCTTACTTTATCAAAAACAGCTATTCTCTTACACACACTCACATATCATGATGCAGATCCTTATCCATTCTGGATCCCATTGATAATGACTTTGCTACTGCTAGTTATGACTTTGAAAATCCGATCAACCAAGTCGAGGACGAAGGTGAGGATGATTGTGAGGTGCCTGGAGAACTTGCTAGACTGTTACTACGGGAAGAAAGGGCCATACAACCTCATGAAGAGCCAGTGGAGTCAGTGAATTTGGGTACAGAGGAAGACAGGAAAGAGGTTAAGATAGGTGCGAATCTAGAACCTAGTGTCAAACAACGATTGATACAGATGCTATGCGACTATGTTGAGATTTTCGCTTGGTCCTATGAAGATATGCCTGGTTTAGACACCGATATTGTGGTTCATCGCTTGCCAACTAAAGAAGACTGTCCTCCGGTAAAGTAGAAGGTTCGTCATATGCGCCCTGAGATGTCTGAGAAAATCAAAGATAAGGTCATGAAATAGTTCGACGCGGGATTTTTAGTTGTCACTTCTTATCCAAAGTGGGTTGCCAACGTTGTTCCGCTACCTAAGAAGGATGGTAAGGTACGGATGTGTGTGGACTATGGATATCTGAACAGGGCAAGCCCCAAGGATGACTTCCCACTTCCTCACATCAATGTTCTGGTCGACAACACCGTGCAACATAAGATCTTCTCCTTTATGGATGGTTTTTCCGGTCACAATAAAATCAAGATGGCTCCTGAGGACATGGAGAAGACAACCTTCGTTACACAGTGGGGCACCTTTTGCTACAAGGTAATGCCTTTTGGGTTAAAGAATGCTGGGGCAACTTATCAGCGCACCATGGTTGCTTTGTTCCACGACATGATTCACCATGATATTAAGGTTTATGTCGATGACATGATCGCAAGGTCCCAGACTGAGGAAGAACATCTTTACCATCTCCAGAAATTGTTTGACAGGTTGAAGACATACAAGCTAAGGTTAAACCCGAACAAGTGCATCTTCAGGGTAAGGTCTGGTAACCTGTTGGGTTTCGTTGTCAGTGATAAAGGTATTCAGTTGGACCCTGCCAAGGTAAAGGCTATACAGGAGATTCCGGCTCCCCGCACAGAAAAGGAAGTTAGAGGCTTTTTGGGACGCCTGAACTACATCGCCCGATTCATTTCATATCTGACTGCTACTTGTGAGCCAATCTTCAAGTTGCTGAAGAAAGATCAAGTGGTAAGATGGAATGATGAATGTAAGACCGCTTTCGAGAGGATCAAAGAATATCTTCAAGAACCACCAATTCTGATGCCTCCAATTGAACGAAGACCTTTGATCTTATACTTGACAGGACTGGATAATTCGATGGGGTGCATGATGGGGCAGCATGAAGAGTCTGGCTGAAAAGAGCATGCTATTTACAACCTTAGCAAAAAGTTTACCAACTTTGAGACCTGATACTCATTTCTCGAGAAAACTTGCTGCGCTTTAGCATGTGCTGCTTGCCGGCTGAGACAATATATGTTGACTCACACTACCCTATGGATATCAAATATGGATCCAATCAAGTACATCTTCGAAAAGCCTGCCTTGTCCAGAAGAATAGCGAGATGGCAGATGATCTTAACCGAGTATGACATCCAATATACAACCCAAAAAGTAATCAAGGGGAGTGTATTGGTATATCATTTGGCGCATCAGGCAGTGGATGACTACCAATCCATGAATTTCGAGTTCCCGGATGAGAACGTCATGTTGGTGATCGACTGTGAAGAACTTGGACCGGATGAAGGACCTGAGGAAGGATCCCGATGGTCTATATACTTTTATGGAGCCTCAAACGCATTAGATAATGGCATTGGCACTGTGATCATATCTCCTGAGGTCTGTCATACTCCATTCACCGCCCGGTTATGTTTTAACTGCACCAACAATATGGCGGAGTATGAAGCATGCATCATGGGCCTTCGAGCAGCTATTGACCTGAGGATTAAGTTCTTGAGTGTATTCGGAGATTCTTCTATAGTGATCATTCAGATCAAAGGCGAGTGGGATACAAAGCACCCAAATCTTATTCCTTACAAAGAGTATGTATTGACGTTGCTCCCACACTTTGAGGAGATAACCTTTGAACACTTCCCAAGAGAGGAGAACCAGTTAGCGTGCGCGCTAGCTACCATGTCTTCTATGTCCAAAGTCAGGTGGGATAATGAAGCTCCCCAGATTACCATTGAGAGGTTGGATGAACCCTCACATTGTTGTGAGATCGACACCAAAGAGGTAGCAGATAAACCGTGGTTTCACGAGGTAAGGAGGTATCTTAAGGCTCAAGAATACCCCGAGGGGGCATCTGTTAATGATAAGAAGTTTCTAAGAAGGCTCGCTATGAAATTCTTCATCAGTAATGGGATCCACTATAAGCATAACCATAATTCAACCTTACTGCGATGTATGGACAAAAGTGAAGCAGAAAGGATCATGGCAGAGTTACATGAAGGTACCTTCAGAACTTATTCCAGTGGACATACCATGGCAAAGAAGATCTTACGGGCTGGATATTATTAGTCCACTATGGGAGCCGATTGTAGTCAACACTCTCGGACCTATCATAAGTGCCAAGTCTATGCTGATAAGGTGCATGTACCTCCAGTTCCTTTGAATGTTTTGGCAGCTCCTTGGCCTTTGGCAATGTTGGGCATCAATATGATAGGTGAGATCAGACCTACTGCGTCCAACGGGCATCGCTTCATTCTGGTAGCTATTGATTACTTTACGAAGTGGGTTGAGGAAACTTCCTTCGCTACAGTAACCAAGAATGTCGTAGAGAGGTTTATCCGACACAATATGATCTGTCAATATGGTGTATCAGAGAGAATCATTACGAACAATGGTATAAATCTCAACAATACAATAATCACCGAGCTCTGCAAACATTTCAAGATTCAGCACCACAACTCTTCACCCTACCGACCGAAGATGAATGGGGCTGTTGAAGCGGCTAATAAGAACATCAAGAAGATTGTGTAGAAGATGACGATGACGTACAAAGACTAGCATGAAATGTTACCATTCGCTCTTCATTGTTACCGTACCTCAACACAGACTTCAACAGGGGCAACACCCTACTCTTTGGTGTATGACATAGAGGTAGTCCTACCCATCGAAGTCCAAATACACTCTCTCCGGATTATGAAGGATGCAAGTTTGAGCAAAGATGACTGGATCCAGACCCGGATTGATCAACATAACATAATCGATGAAAAGAGACTTACTGCTATTTGTCATGGTCAGACGTATCAAAAGCGAATGATCAAGGCTTTTAACAAGAAAGTCAGACGTCAAGAATATCAAGTCGGGGATCTGGTGATCAAACACATCATACTACCACAAGGTGATCCTAGGGGCAAATGGAACCCCACTTACAAAGGGCCATTTATGGTTAAAAACATGTTCTCGGGAGGAGCTATGATTCTAACCACCATGGATGGTGACGAACTTCCTCACCCGGTCAATGAAGACATAGTGAAAAATACTACACCTAATCAAAGACCCACTAGGTTGACTGGCCTAGGAAAAAATAAGGGCTTCTCAGAGAAATAAAAAGGGTTCGACAAAAAGTAAGGGATGAAAATGAAAAAAACTGTACACCTAGCAAGTCGAAAACCTAAAAAGGTGGCTTCGGAAAAAAAGGGTATCCCGGTGGACTGAAAACCCGAAAGGGCGGTCCAGGCAAAAATTAGGGATCAAAGCATAACACTATGTCTCATTGGATGATCTTGCGGCCAGACTTCGGTATCGACTATCAAGCTCGAACGACGCCAATCAATCTGATCTACCTTCGACCAAGTAGCAAAGTGATGAGATGCTCGAAGATATAAAGGCAATAGAAGAGTTGGAACCAAGTGGGATTGTTCATATAGCTATTTTTCTTTTTCACAAATTGTATCATTTCTATCCTAGGGCGGCGTTCTCTTACTAGGACGTCAGCCTCTTGCACAAAAATGCCTATTACAGGCCAACTTCAAAAATCAATACAATTCATTTTCACAAGAAATTTCAACTTGTTTTTTCTTTTTTGTGTTTTATTTTGCAAGAACGTCCAATGATTCATTTTTGATATATGCATTTGAAAATAATTATTGCTCATAAACATGTACATAAGAAACAAAAGACGATTACTCGTAATTCCAGGAACAGGGGCAAATAAGAAATGCCCAAACCTTACAGTTGCTCTACCCACCAGGTACGGGGACATAGCCAACTTAACAATATGACTAAAGGTACATATATTCCCCGCAGAGCAGGAAGTACCCGAAGGCAGTGGTGTTAGCTCTACCCAGCAGAGGTTCATAATCGTGAATGTGTCAGCAAAATTCTCCCCAAGCAGAATTTATTTATCACCAGCAAAGATAATTCATCCCCAGCAGAGTGGTTTCTCCAAAGCAGCAGATCATCCATCAGAGTATCTCGCTTCCCCATAGAGTCATTCTCACATAGGGTTATTCTCAAACAGAGTTTCTCCCGGTGGAATATTCTCAAGCAGAACAGACGCAAGTCTCCAGCTAACCAACTTCGGTCACTATCCCTAGCAAGAGCGAAGAATTCAACCCCTTATACTCTCTAACAGCAGTCCAGGATTCATTCTCCCCTAACGGAGAATATCACAAAAACATTGCATATCCATACATCGTGGCATACGCATGTGCATCATACAACACAACCTCATTTATTTTGAGAACATCATTACTCAATACATTTCATACATCATGAGATTACATACGACTAACTCTTTACCTTTTAGGGAAAGATACAAACAAGTTCTCACAAGTTTCCTCTGGTTCAGTCAAATCGATACTAAGATTTCTATTCCAGTTCAAGTTATGAAACCCGGAAATCGACCAGATAATATCTTGATCTCTCCAAAATACTATTAAGCCTGGAATAGACCAAATTGTGGTATATCTTAAGTACAAGCTATGAAGCCCTGGAATCGATCGAAAAATATCTTAACCCTCAGCAAGTTATTGTGAAGCCTGGAAATCGACCAGATATCAATAAAAGATACCATGAAGCCTGGAGATCGACCATATAATGGTATAAGACACCGTGAAGCCTGGATCACGACCAGATCGCGACAAAGGATACTGAATCCTGGGACACGACTAGATAACAATATCAGGTACTGCGAAGCTTGGAATTCGACCAAATAGCAGTTTACTCAGCTAATTACTATGAAGCTCGGAAATCGACCGAATATTAGTACACCTTAAATTCAAGTTGGAAGCCCGGATGCGACCGAATAACAACTTGATTCCTTCTGAAGCCTGGAGCACGACCAGATAAGAATTGAGAAATTGAAAAGCCTGGAGAACGACCAGATAGAAAGTTTAATCTCATCTCCCCAGTAAGTCACTGTAAAGCCTGGAGCACAACCAGATAGCAGTTGGTCTTATTTTCCTCAGCAAATCACTGTGAAGCCTGGAGCACGACCAGATAGCATTTCATTTTCACCTCCTCGAATAAGAGATGATTCCCTAGTAGAATAACGGACGAATGAAACTCCTAAAATTCTATTTCTCCCAAGACAGAGAACAACATTCCCTAGCGTAGTCCTCCTCAACAACAAGTGTACAGGAACTCGCAAAGGAATCTCTTATGCGATCGACACTTCTTATGATGGCATCTTTAAGCCCATCTTCCGCCATTGACTTCCAAATGGAATCTATAAGCCCATTCTCGACATTGCAATACCAGTACCACTTTATGCGAGTGAGAATTTATGGGAACTCTAGTGTTCAATCATCTTCCACCTTCGGATCACGAAAGGCAGACAAGCCAATCTACATCCTCAGGTTTAAGAAGATTGAACAGGGGCAGCTGTTGTACCCCAAAATTTGCTCTCCCATATTTCTCAATAGATTTCAAGTGAGGTCCTCAAATTGCTCAAGGAAGTCCAAGGGTTGACCAAACAAACTCTCTCCTAAGGCAGTCTACCTCAAATTAGGGTTTCATTTTGCACCAAGGTACTTGAGTCCAAAGGATCCCAAATGCTCACCATTGCCCTAATATGTTCACAAGATCATTCATGTCAAGTTTTAAGCCTTGCAAAGGATGTTTGCTCAGTCAATTGCTAAAAGGCCTAAAAATCGACTATGCTAGAGCAAAAGTTAATTGTGGCCTACATACAGTCAAACTTCAAGATTTTTGGTCAAAATTCTCATTTTGAAGTATTATTCATCATTTGAACAAGGGTTGATCATTATTCCTCAAGGATTTCTCACAATTCATCAAAACCCAAAAGTTGCTAAATTAGGGTTTTACAGGAAAAGTCAACTCAACTTTGACCAAGCATAACTTTCTCATTCTTTATCAAAAATGACCCATCCAAAGCTCATTTTGAAGAGGATGCAACTCCCTACAATCCATCTTCAACTCACAATTTCAAAATATGCACTCACAAGAAGATATGAATTTGGACATTATAGGTCATTTTGGAAAGTCAACAAAAACACCTTTTGGGTCAAAGCTTCATACATGAACATGGAAAACACAATTGAGATGATACCAAAAGGGTTGTTTAGAGGACATCTTAATATTTCTATAAAGTCCAAAAACACATCTCTAGGATCAAAATGGAGGGAGTTGTGCATTGATAAAGTTGACCCTTTTTGCCAAATTGTCAAAAGTCAAATGTGTCAAAAATTGCATTTTTTGCTAAATGGGCCCAACTTTTTATGCTTGCACTGACTTTGTAATGTGACCCACGACCCATGAACCCTTCCATTTGTCATTATTTTATTTTTGTGATTTATTTTGATTTTATTTCAATTAAATCAAATAAAATCAAAATAAAATCAAAATAAAATCATGAAAATATCAAAAACTAATCAAAGCTTGAGATTTTGTGCATGTTTAGGTTCATTACACAACTGGAATTGAGATCAAATCGTGCAAAGTTCAAATGGACACAAAAACATTGCATTTTGCTTGATTTGGGAAGATTTGCACAAAGGATCAAATCATGAGTCAATGATCATAATTGGAAAAGATTTGATACAAATTTGCAACCCTAATTCGTTCTAGGGTACATAAGGAACATTTGCATATCAAAAACAAGGGGATTGGAGGCGTGTAAAAGAGAAAGCAAGTTTCAAAAAAATTCAAGAAAAGTGGCAAACTGATTTCCATGCTTCAGATTAATTTAAAGCATTCTAGTCATCCCAATCGCTTGTTGGACATCCAAGGATCAAGATTCAATCATTAACAAGCTTCCTCACGCCCAGAACCGCATTGTAAGTGTCACACGATTCCCATACTTTTTTGAAATCGAATACGATCATTCTGGCATCTTTAACATAATTTATTAGTATATTCTTAATCCTTGAGTTATTTGCAAGCTAATGGTTATGATTAATTGCATTTTTGTTGAATATACAAAAAGATGCCATAGTTAGGGTTCTTACTTCGTTTTTGGGGTTTTTCTGTACAGGGACAATTGGCCATGGATAGTGGTACCATGATACTCGTGAGGTTGCAACGAATTGGTTGGTACCACTGGTTATGATTTATCATTCAGGGACAAGGTTTTGGAGTGGACAAGGGTTGTACCTACGCCCAGTGTCCGTAGGTAAAGGGTTTTATCTAAAACGACAGAGTCAAGGAAGAAGAAGGATAAAGTGGCATTCCCTGACTCGCTCATTCAAATTTCGCGCGTTTAGGAATTGATATTTTGTTTTTTCCATATAATGTTTGTTTGTTGTTCTTTGTACAACTAACAAAGCTGGCTCAGCTGGTAATTGCTCAGGGTAAAAATGCCAAAGGGCCTGGGTTCGATCCCCAGGTCCCAATGTTATTTCATATTATTTTGTCTTGCATAATCAGGTGTACAAGTGTCCCATAAGTCCACCATACGCCCTCAGTATCCAACCATTCCATCCATCAACACTCCAGATCCAGGGCCATCCCTTGAAGGTCCACCATATTCCCAGTTAAGCAAGCAGCATCGGATTGGAAAAGTCAAACAGGGCCAGAGCTTGTTGGGCTTGATATTTGCAATCAGCACCCCCCTTCTTCAAAGACACCAGGCCCATTCTTGTTTCTTTCTTTTTTCTTTTATTTAATTTAATTTGTTTAATTTATTTTCTAACAAAATAATTTCTTTTTTCACAAAAAAATCATAAAATCAATTTTCACAAAATTTAGAATTAGATTTTTATTTTATCAAATTAACTTAATATTTAATTTAGGGCAATTCTATCTTTTTGTATATAATTAAAATCAATTAGCAAATTAGGGTTATCATGTGATTTAATTTTTATTTCTTTTCTCAATAAAACAAAAATACTAAAATAGGTTAATTTATTTATTTTTCTTAATTTAAATTAATTAGTAATTAGGTTTTTTATTTATTCAAATTAAACCTTGTTTTCTCAAATTAAACAAAAACAACACAAAAATGATTTTCTCTCTCAAATTGCAATTAGGCTTAGGTGGGGTCAAAACCCTAATTCTCTCGTTCTCGATTCATTGCGTGCATTTATTATTTCTGCAAATATTAATGTAACTACTCATGGTATGTAATAGCTTAATTAGGATTTTATTTTACTTATCGTTTTACGGGTTTTTGGCTATGTAATTAATCCCCCTCCCCGAAGCTTTGTGATAGCGTAGTTTTATTTTCCGCATTTTATTTCTTGCAAATATTAACAGTTAGATGTATGTTAATAGGATTGTATGACAAGATTTCATGTTAATTTAAAATGGCTAGCAAACCCTAATGTGCAAAGATAATAACTGAAATCAAATCACTCACACAAGCGCACTCCTAGGGTATACTCTCACTTCAGTTGCCTTCGGTAAACGATCATTAAGTATAAGGTGTCTTAGTGGTTGCCCTCCCGTCTAAACAAAGATCAAATGTCCCGTTCAGAAAAGTTGCCTCGGAAAGGTCGCCTCGGAAATATTGCCCCGAATATGATCTTAAGACATTAGGGTTATTACTAAGACGTCCTAACATTGCTTTAGTGATCGTACGTCCCATTCGAATTGACCCTTACAACTCCAACGATGGTGCTTCCTACTCCTTAATAGTAGGATATCATTGTCTAAAGGAAACAAGAACAAAAAAATTCTTTTTTTTCGAGAAGGTAGATACTAGTAGGTACTTGCTCAAATCAAACTTTTCACACTTACACTTTTTTCAAACAAAGTTTTCAAAAACAACTTCGTAACACTCTTGAGGACTGATGCAATGGTTAAAACAAAGTAAAACAAAACTTTTCAAAACACAAACACACAAGCAAATTTAAAGATGAGCAAGTACCTAAGAGCCCGTGGAAAACCACGGATAGAAAGGGTGCTAATACCTCCCCTTTATATAATCTACCCCCCGTACTCAAAATCTCGAAAAAGGAATTTTTCTGTGCTTCTTTCCTTTCCAGTTGGATAAAATAAAAGTCGGTGGCGACTCTTGCTTACCACAACATTTTGCAAACACAAACGCTAAACAAAAACAAGCATTTTCCAAAATAGTCAGTTCTGCCACCGTATCACACCTACAAATACAATGCTACAATCTTAGAGGATGAAGTGCAAGTTCTCATCCAGCAAATGGCTGATGTTGGAAATATTTCTGAGAATAGTAGAGTGACCCGCAGCGGTCGTGTGTTTGGACCAGTTGTTCGAGGAGATGTTAGTGCTGGAAAGAAAATTGTTGAGAACGTTGAACCCAAGAAGGCTACGGGTGAATCTAGTGGAGCTACGTTAGAGAAAGAAGTTCATGATATTTTGAAGATAATAAAGATGAGCGACTAAAGAATTGTAGATCAGCTACTGCAGACTCCTTCAAAAATATCTATCTTGGCTTTATTGATGAACTCATCTGCTCACAGAGAATCCTTGATGAGGGTATTGGACTAAACTTTTGTGGAGAGTGATATGCCAGTAGACTAATTAAGCAGTGTAGTAGCGAACATTACGCCATGTAATAACTTGAGTTTCTGCGATGATGAATTTCCAGATGAAGGAAGGAATCACAACCTGGCCCTCCACATCTCTATGAATTTCAAGAATGATTCACTATCCAATGTGCTGATTGATAATGGACCCGCTTTGAACGTTATACCAAGGAGCACTCTTATGAAGTTGAAATATCAAGGAACGCCTATGCGCCTGAGAGGCATCATTGTGAAAGCGTTTTATGGATCAAGGAAATTTGTTATTGGTGAAGTGGACTTGCCTATTCATATAGGACCAAATTTGTTTCAGATTACTTTCCGTTCATGGACATCATACCCGCTTATAGCTTTTTGTTGGGACGACCGTGGATTCATGAGGCAGGGGGTTTCACTTCAACTTTACACCAGAAACTGAAGTTTGTACGTGAAGGGAAAGTAGTGATCAGAAATGGGGAACAGGCATTATTGATATCTCATTTGTCCTCTTTCAGCATTGTGGAGGTAGATGAAGCTTTTCTTTGAACCCAATTCCAAGCTTAATCTATTGACAACATAAGAGGAAATGAGAATTCCATGGTTTCGCTTAAGGATGGACAGCAAGTTGTGCGTAAGGGTCATAGTGAAGTATGGGGACATATTGTGGATCCACTTGTAAATAAGAACAAAGCCGACGTAAGGTTCTCTTTGAGGAATGATAAAGGTAAGAGCATGAAGCTGAAGTCTGCTGCAGACAAATATCAAGACATATTCCATAGTGTGGGTTATCTTCATCTAACTGTATCCAAGATTAATGCCATTGTGGAAGATGAAGACAGCAGGAAATGCCAAATTACGTGACGCACAGAGTTAGGGTTCAGAACTGGATCACCGTTGATATTCCCTTTTGCATACATGTTTCAAAGTAATTTGATTTTTTAATCTTTTTGAAAAGATTTCACTCTGCCTAAGGTGGAAGTATTAATGTTGTATGGCTTTTCTGTTTGCTGTGACTTTTAAAATCAATAATAAAAGTTGTCTTTGTTTCCCAACATTGTGTCTTTATTTTCTGCTTTTTCTTGGAAAATGGTAATAAAAAAACCGTTTCAAAATAAATAATAACTGAAAACCAATCTGCAAGATCACTTGTTATATGTGTCAGTTTCTAAATACAATCATAAATCATATGTGCAGATTAATTAAAAAACGCGTTGAGCACAATAACCCTGCACCCTCTCCCAACTTTGAATGTCTTGTGTATGGGGCCGAAGAAGAAGGCTATGATGAGATTCCAGAAGAGGTCTCACGGCTGCTTGAGCGCGAGGAAAATGCCATTCAGACATTTAAAGAGCCATTGGAAGTAATCAATTTGGGTTCAGAAGAAGATCCGAAAAAGGTCAAGATCGGAGCATTGTTGCATCCTGATGTGAAGAGCAGGTTGATTGAGTTCTTGAAAGAGTATGTGGATATTTTTGCTTGGTCTTAACAATATATGCCTGGTCTAGATACAGATATTGTAGAGCACCATTTGCCGTTGAAGCCAGAGTGTCAACCAATCAAATAGAAGTTAAGAAGAACACACCCAAATATGGAAGTGAAGATCAAATAGGAGGTTCTAAAGCAGATTAATCTTGGTTTTCTTGTGACGTCATTGTATCCTCAATGGATTTCCCATATTTTCCCAGTACCGAAAAAAGATGGAAAAGTTCGCATGTGCGTAGATTACAAAGATCTAAATAAAGCTAGTCCAAAAGATGATTTTCCATTGCCACACATTGATATGTTAGTGGATAGCACAAAAAAATTCATTGTTTTTTCGTTCATGGACGAATTTTACGGTTATAACAAAATAAGAATGGCTCTAGAGGACATGGAAAAAACAACGTTCATCACACCCTGGGGAACATTCTGTTACAGAGTGATGCCCTTCGGGTTGAAGAACGCTAGTGCAACGTACAAGAGGGCTACGATAACCCTACTCCATGATATGATGCACAAGGAAATCGAAGTATATGTTGATGATATGATTGTTAATTCCCAGAATAAAGAAGGGAATATCGAAGATTTGTTGAAGTTGTTTTAGCGTTTGAGGAAGTATCGTCTCCGCTTGAATCCAAATAAATGCACCTTCGGTGTTTGATCAGGAAAATTGTTGGGTTTCATTGTTAGCCAGAAAGGAATTAAAGTTGACCCAGATAAAGTCAAAGAAACTCAATAGATTCCAGCTCCAAGAACTGAAAAGCAAGTCCGAGGTTTCCTCGGGCGTTTGAATTATATTTCCAGATTCATTTCCCACATGACTGCAACATGTGAATCGATCTTTAAGTTTCTAAAGAAAGATCAAGGTTGTGTATGGACGAATGAATGCCAAAGGGAATTTTAAAGTATTAAAGAATATCTGCTTGAATCTTCTATCTTTCTCCCTCCTGTCAAGGAAGACCGTTGATTATGTATCTGGCAATGTTAGATAATTCCATGGACTGTATTCTAGGACAACAAGATGAAACAGGGAAGAAAGAGTATGCCATTTATTATCTCAGTGAAATTTTTACTGATTGTGAGTCGCGGTATTCCATGCTGGAAAAGACATGTTATGCTCTATCCTAGGCGGAAAAACGTTTACGGCAGTATATGTTGAATCACACCACTTGGTTGATCTCCAAAATGGATCCAATCAAGTACATTTTTGAAAAGTCTGCTCTTACCGGGAGAATTGCCCGCTGGAAGATTATCTTGCTCACCAACCAGTTGAGGATCATCAGTCTGTGGAGTATGAATTCCCCAGTGAGATTGTAATGTTCTTGAAAGTGAAAGTTTGTGATGAACCAATTCCTGAGGAAAGACTTGACCCTGAATCTCGTTGGAGTATGATATTTGGTAGAGCTGTGAATGCTTACGGTAAAGGAATTGGTGCTCTGATCGCCACTCCACATGGATCACACATTCCTTTTACTGCGAGGTTAAGATTTGACTGTACTAATAATATGGCAGAATATGAGGCTTGCATCATGGATCTAGAGGAAGCTATTGATATCAGAATTAAAATTCTTAATGTTTATGGCGATTCAACTTTGGTAATTAATCAGATTAAAGGAGAATGGGATACTCGTCACCCCAACTTGATCCCTTACAAAGATTATGCTAGAAGATTGTTACCCTTCTTTAACAAAGTTGAATTCCATCATATTCCAAGAGATGAAAATTAGATGGAAGATGCTTTGGCAACTCTAGCTTCTATGTATCAAGTGAATACTTGGAACGATATACCTCGAATTATAGTCCACCGGCTGGATAAGCCCGCTCATGTGTTTACAACAAAAGAAGTAGTAGATGAGAAACCTTGGTATTATGATATCAAGCATTTTCTCCGGACTCAGGAATATCCAATTGGTGCTTCGAAGAAAGAAAGAAACACATTGAGAAGATTGGCTGGCAGTTTCTTCCTCAGTGAAAATGTGTTGTATAAGAGAAATTATGACATGGTCTTGCTCGGATGCATGGATAGACACGAAGCAGACATGTTGATGTACGAGATTCATGAAGGTTCATTTGGCACTCATTCCAATGGACATTCGATGGCTAAAAAGATGCTAAGGGAAGTTTACTATTGGCTGACAATGGAATCTGATTGTTACGAATTTGCAAAGAAGTGCCATAAATGCCAGATTTATGCGGACAAGGTTCATGTGCCTCCTACAATTCTCAATGTGATTTCCTCCCCGCAGCCTTTCTATATGTGGGGTATTGATATGATTAGGATGATAGAACCCAAAGCTTCGAATGGACACCATTTTATCTTGGTAGCAATTGATTACTTCACCAAGTGGGTGGAGGTTGCTTCGTATGCTAATGTCACTACGCAGGTGGTTATGTGCTTCATAAAGAATAATCTTATATGTCGGTATGGTGTGCCGAGCAGAATTATCACCGAAAATGGTTTGAATCTGAACAATAAGATGATGACAGAACTGTGTGAAGAATTCAAGATTGTCCATCACAACTCATCTCCGTACAAGCCAAAGATGAATGGGTTTGTTGAAGCTGCTAATAAGAATATCAAGAAGATTATCCAAAAAATGGTGGTTACTTATAAGGATTGGCATGAAATTCTCACTTTTGCTTTGCATGGATATCAAACATATGTCCACATTTCAACAGGAGCAACCCCCTTCTTCCTTGTGTATGGAATGGAAGCTGTACTCCCAGTCAAGGTTGAGATTCCCTCTTTGCTTGTGATAATGGAAACCAAGTTAACAGAGGCTGAATGGATCCATAACCGGTTTGACCAATTGAATTTGATCAAAGAGAAGAGAATTACGGCTTTGTGTCATGGACAATTATATCAGAAGAGAATGAAGAAATTTTTTGATAAAAAGGTCAAACCTCGTGAATTCAGAGAAGGCGACCTCGTGCTCAGGAAGATCATGTCTTTTAATGCTGATTCTAGGGGCAAGTGGACTCCCAATTTTGAAGGCCCGTATGTTGTCAAGAAAGCCTTCTCTGGAGGTGCATTAATTATTGAAACTATGGATGGCGAGGAGTTCCCACGTCCCATGAATGCTGATGCAGTCAAGAAATACTTCGCCTAAAGAAATAAAAGAACAGCTCGCTAAGTTGAAAACCCGAAAGGGAGGCTTAGGCAAAAAAAAGCGTCTCGGTAGGCCGAAAACCCAAAAGGGAGGTCTAAGCAAAAATTAGAGACATAAACAGAATAAATTTCCCGCTAAGATGAAAACCCGCAAGGGCAGCTTAGGCAAAAGTTAGGGACTTTCTTGGCAAGTAACTACATCAGACAAGACTTGATCATTGAAGCAACAATCTTCTCAGATCCTCATCATACTTCAAACAAAACCTGTTGCTTGGGATTTCAAAAGTTGTTAGAGGGGATAGTTGTTATTATATCTCAATGTATGTTTTCCACTATATATTACCATTTTCCGAACTTTGTAATCATCCATGGAGTCTCGCCATTCGCAGACTACCATTCTATTAATGAAATTTGAGCTTTTACCCAATTCTTTGTATTTCTTATTTTATTTAGCTTGCAAAGACTCCATTTATTATTGATAATAACTTTCAAAGCGAAAAGATTAAATAACAAAATTTATTTTCAAAAAGAATTTACAATTTGCTTTTACTTTAAAATTTGTGACGCAAGAGAAAACAACAAAAATGGTGATCCCAGGGATGGACAAACTCCAGTTGTTTTGAGAAGTTTTTTATTTCCCCCGGGAAGGCTTACTCGGGATGTTTTTGATGTTTTGGGTTTATGACTCCAGTGTCCCTGGTCTAGTTTTGATTCATTTCTCCTATTTTCTGAGTTTGCATGATATGAATATTCAATCCGAGATTTCTCTATTGAAGTTTACGTTTGTTTAATAGAGGTTCTTTCTTCCCAGAGAAGTTGGTACAATAATCACTCTTGAAGAACACAGGTCTCTGGTTTCTCTAGTGAAGAATGTATATTGGTTTTCCCTTTGAGGATGTGGTGTTAACCTCTCCAGTGAAGTCAACACGAAATCCCCTATTAATATCTTGATGATGGGACATTATATGCCTTAACGAAGTTTATGTGTTTCCTCTTTCAAAATGGGCCTGAATTCCCCAGTGAATGTTTTGATGATTTGGTGTCCATCTTCTTTACCTGAAATTAATTTTTCAATCCCCAGTAGAAGTGTTACTTTTGAAAACATTTGTTTCCCCGTTGAAGTCTGAGCGCTATTCCCTGGAGAATCCTGGAGAAGGATGTTATATCCCTGTATCTGTACTATTTTTGTCACTTGGATTTGTTTACTTCCGGATTACGTTTCTCCCCGGTGAAGTTAAACCAGGAGGTAGGTTTTGTTTCCTCAATTGGCGCTTACTTTTTCTTGGATTGTTCACCTTGGATGTGATTTAGCCGAGTGTTGATTGTGCCCGAGTTGGTTTTGTCCTGGTTACTCCTAGTGTTATATGTCTGTTTTGTCAGCATATACATGATAACACTCATTCATTCATACATACATCATGCATAGTTAATTTTAGCAAATCATTGCCCATTCACATTCATTAATACTTTTGTTAACATACTACCCTATTTTTCAGAGTTATGTTGTTCTCCCTCCAATAGAGTGTTGGCCTTTAGCGGAAAGTGTATATTCTTTTCATTTCCCCACTGAGTTACCCCTCGTAGAAGATTTTTGCTTTAGCCTTCCGGTGCGGCTCTTTGGCTGGATAGATTGGGTTTCCCTCTTGAGTTTATTTTTCAAAAGATGTATTTTGGTTGACTGTTTCGCTCTAGTTTTTTTCTGGTTTGAATCTTTGTTTCCCAACATCATTATCAGTGTGGATTTCTGCGAGCTTTGAGCATTGGTTTAGGAAATGTGCATTTATTTTGGCACGAGAAAACTTTTGTCTCCTCAGCAAGAATATGTTGGCATTTCCCCAGGAAGTCATATTTCATTCCCCAGGAAGCTGTATTGCTTTCCCCAGGAAGTCATTTCTACAAATCTTCCTATAACAGGAAGTAACAGGTCTCTTTATTTGAGCAACTCATGCTTCTCTGTAAAAGTCGACATTACTTTTTTTTTGTTATCTTCTCTATGAGTGGATAGTTTGTAGTTCATTGTCAAATTACTCTAGTGGATGACAAGTCTTTCAATATCACAGAGACAGTTCGTTGTGAAATCTTTGCAAGTGGAAGTCTCTTTATTTGAGGCGACTTATATTTTACGCTTTCTAGGCGGAGTTCCCCGGTTAAAGAAGAAGTTGAGACCTATTCTAGGTGAAATGCCAAAATTTTGGGGAAAACTTGTTATCTTTTTTCTACCCTCAGTGAACGTTGGTGGTTCGTCATCAGTGAACGACATGGCTACGATATATTTTCTCTTTACCTTCAGTGAAAGTTGGTAGGTCACCATTTGTGAAAGTTGGTGATTATTATCTTTTTGCTACCCTCAATGAATGTTGGTAGTTCATCATCAGTGAACGGCTGTGCTATAATATATTTTCTCTCTACCTTCAGTGAAAGTTGGTAGGTCACCATCAGTGAAAGTTGGTGATTATTATCTTTTTGTTACCCTCAGTGAACGTTGGTAGTTCATCGTCAGTGAACTACGGTGCTATGATATATTTTATCTCTACCTTCAATTAAAGTTGGTAGGTCACCATCAATGAAAGTTGGTGATTATTATCTTTTTGCTACCCTCAGTGAGCGTTGGTAGTTCATTGTCAATGAATGGAGGTGCTATGATATATTTTCTCTCTACCTTCAGTGAAAGTTGGTAGGTCACCATAAGTGAAAATTGGTGATTATTATCTTTTTGCTACCCTCAGTGAACGTTGGTAGTTCATCGTCAGTGAACGATGATGATATGATATCATCTCTTCCTTCTACCTTCAATAAACGTTGGTAGCTCACCTTTAGGGAACATTAGTGTTGTCATTTCTTTTCTCTTTCTGCCTGCAGTGAACGTTGGTAGCTTCGCCTTCAGTAGAAGTTGGTGTATCCTTGGACCATTTTACCAACTTCTCTGATTCAGGTCTTTTTGATCCACCAGTGATTTATTTTCCTGGTTAAGTTACTCTCTTATATCTTTATTTTGTTACATCCCCAGTGGTGTTTTGTGTCCCTTTGAAGTTGTCCATATGCACTCATATTCATAAGCATTGCATGTCATCTTAGGGCCAAAAATAGGGTTTGTTTTATATTTAAGTATCTTCGATCGTGTTGACACAAAGATTTCTCACCTTCGTATCTTCGGATAGAAGAAACTTAAATAAGGGCAGCTGTTGTACCCTAATTTTTGCCCCTAAGATCCCTTCATCATACCATGTTGATTCAATCACAACAAAATCACATTAGTGCTTTTGGTTTTTCTCCCTATCTTTTAGTTTTGCTCTTTGAGGAATCACCAAGAACCTTGACTTTTTTCTTTTGTGATCATGAATATTTTGTATTATTTTTTTCCTTTGAATTAATAATATGCAATGTTGGTTTGTCTTTCTTTTTACTAATGTAGGTAAAGAAAATGAGGCTTAAAAAGTTGCTCCATGGGTTCATGAGTTTATTTCCATTCCCTAGTCAATAAAGCTTGAGAAGTTCGAACCTCACCATTGGGGTTGTTTTGGAAGAAATGGAATGGCAAGGTTATTTTGGTTCACCACATTTCTAGATTATCAAATTTGGTTCAAAAGTACAAGGGGTTGATTGGAGAAGTTGTCATGCTTGGACAAGGCTTTGTTCCCATTGGTCACAAGTGCATATTTCTCTCAATTCTCAACATATGTAAGTGGTTTTGGTGACTATTAGTTCTCATTTTCATCCTCAATAACTTCTATTTACAAAGCATTTGTGTTGGTATAAGAAGTTTGTTCAAAATTATCAAAGTTCCTCAAGGAATTTTCTTGATCTAGGAGCTAGGGTTTTGAACTTTAAAGAAGCATATATTACTCATCTTTGAATATTTTTGAGTGATTCCATATGCATCCTTCTATTTAAAGGGTTATCAACAAATCACTTCAAAAGTTTCAAGGAGTTTTCATGTGGAAGAAGCTTGATGATGAAGAAATATTACAAGTCCTCTAGATGAACTCCCAATTTCTCATGTGTGACTTCAAATGATCATAACTTGGTCAATTTTTATCACCTTGAGCCCAATATTTTTCCATAATGATTTTGTAGATGTGAGCATTATGCCTTATTTTATATTCAAAGTGAGAAAATGGATGGAAGATGCCTTAAGGATACAAAAGATTATAGGTTATTTGATGATTTTTTTCCAAATTCAACAAATTATAACTCTCTCAATTTTTGGAGATTTTGAATGGTTAAAGTTTCAAAATGTCACTCAAAGGGTCTATTTCATGCCATCTTTTTTGGCCAAGAGCAAATTCCAAGTCGAAGGCCATGTTTGGATGCAAAACATTATAGGTCACTTTTGAAGAAAAGTTTGAAATATTTCTAAGTATGGAAAGTCAATCCTTTTTCTGCAACTTTGACTCAATGCAACTTCTTGCTCAAACATCCATTTGATCTCATTCCTTACACATTGAAAAGCTTGTGACTTAATATTTCAAATGCTTCAAGAATCACATCATAAGGTGCCCTACATTGTTGGCAGCATGGTTATGAAAGTTACATCATGAAATGGAAATTCCAAGTTCAGTCAGATTTGAAAATTAGTTTAAATCCAATTACAAGCCTGTTTAAGGATCAATTTCGTGTCTAATTCATGTTTACGAACTTGCCATAATAAGAAACGACCCTTAAACCATCCAATTTTCCGTGTTTTAAGCCAGGTGAAGTCACACTTTTCACTTTTAGCAGGTCCACACGATTTCACTCATTTTGCCTCCAATTCACACGCTTGAACCTTGCATCATAATCAGCTATAAATAAGGATCATTCCTCTGTCTTTTTTTCAAGCTTTTGATAGCCAGTTAATCCCTGTTCAGATCCCACACAAACTCTGAATTTGAAATTCTGATTTCTTACAATCTCACCTTAAAACACCAAAAGCTCCATTTAGTTAGCTTCATTTAATTTCTCTGAAGCTAACCATACAGTTACTTTCAATAATTTTGACCAATATTTATCTGTGGAAGCTCAGTTTCAGAGCAATTTCTCATTACTTCGTTTAGGTAGATTTCTTGGCCAAATTGATTCAAATCAAAGACTAACCCACTCCTTGTGTTCTTCTGATCCTCGTGCTCTTTATATTTTGCAATTTCATTGAGAATTGAGAAAGATATCCCAGATTTTCATGCTCGTTATTTTTTCTGGTTTTTTTCAAACACAGCCTTGCATAATTTATATAAATTTGGCGCGATGGTATCATTAGAATCGTCTTGAAGAGACGAATCTAATGGTACCAGTCTGGTTTGCTAATTTTACAATTTGGAAGATTCAATTTGGGGATGGCTGGAGGATCAAGATGATGACATGTCCGTCTTCAACCAATGACATGAAGCCATGTTATTTATTTGAAATGGATACAATGTGCTTTCCTTATAATGTGCGTGTCTTAGGAACCATTAGATCTGATTACTTTTGTGAGTCAAACTCCATCCAACGTGCGATATTTTAAGTTGTTTTATTTTTAAAATGTTGGATCCGGTGTAATATTTAGTAATGACCATGATATGCACAATGCGTCAAATCCCTTGGATCTGATTACTAACGTGTTTTGACTCTCATCCACTGGTCCACATCTTTTTGGTTTTTATTTTCTTTTCTGATTTTTATATTTAATTGTTTTAAATTTCAAAAAATCATAGAAAATTCATTTTTAGTCCAAAAAATCTGAAAAATATTTTTGATTATTCTCTTTCTGATTTTTATTTTTTCACAATTTAATTTTGTGTTTTGGTATTTTTTAGAAATTTTCACTCTTATTGAATTGTTTTAAATGTTTAAAAATACTTTTATACATTTTTAAATTATGAAAAAATTATGGAATGATCCAATGACATTATAACAAATATTGGTGACCTCATTTTATTTTTGTTTCTGACTTTGTTATTTTTTTTTATCATTTTGGGTTAATTTTACTCATTTCTTTTAATTTTAAAAATAGTTTCTGACTTTAAAAAATTACCAAAATTTTCATAAAAATATTTGAGTCCTTTTCTGATTTTTCTATGGTCTTACTTTTTAATTCTTGATTAATTTGAACATAGTTGATATTTTTATCCCTTATTTCTATTTTAAAAAAATTTTAAAACCTTTAAATATATATATATATATATATATATATATATATATATATATATATATATATATATATATATATATATATATATATATATATATATATATATATATATATATATATATATATATATATATATATATATTAAATGCAATATTATTTTGTAATTATTTTCTAGTTGATCTTGAGTTAAATTTTTTGATCATGGACTTTATTAACCTCATTGGATCCATGGTGTTGGGTCTAACTCCAAAAAAATGGGTGAATGATTTTAATAATAGTTTGATCAAAATTTAATTTAAATATGGTTTGTATATTCTTCCCCATCCCTCTCCATCTCATCATTTTCTTAATCTACTAAGTGTTATTGGAGCATGATCTCTACATCATGTCTCAAAACAAATGGTGCATAGATTTCTATTGACCGATCTCAAAATAGGTGCGACTTCTATATAAGACCACATACGATTGCTTAACACAACGCTAAATTTTGTCCCAATTATAATAAATGATCATTCGTGGCCCAAACCTATGTTTGCATGCCCAAGTATGTTTGATCTCTTTGATCCAATAACCTTGAGATTCATTGTGCGAAGGCTTTGGTTCTACCAATCCTCTAATGGATTTACAAAACTTTTGGTCAACGCGGATCACTTAAACATCGTTGATCATTAAATTGCACTTGTGAGGATTCCAAATGGGTGATATACTTGACAAAAAGAAAATTCAACTTGTTGTGTGGTGGATTTGGTTCTACCAATCCTCTAATGAGTTCCAAATGCAAGTTTCAAGATGATTATCCAACTATCCACTAATCATTAATAATTTAATTTATCTTTTATTTTTTACTTTATGCCCTTTTATTTTTTATGCTTTATGTACCATTTACTTTTATCATTTACATTTCATGCTATCTTCATCTTTGCTCACTTGAGCCTTTTCTTTTCTCTTCTAAGACACCTAATAATCAACATAAACCATAAAAAACATTAATGGAACTTGGACTATTTGGTTACTATCCTTGGCATTATGGATTATTGGACTTCTTGGACTTAAGATTAGAAACCTTGGCCTATGTTGGAGACCTTGTGACCTTAATTGATATTTTGTCTGGAGATCTTGAGGTTTACCTCAAGACATTGGGTTGTTTGTTTATCTTGTGTGCAGGTTATTGTGGTTACATTCTTTGTTTGTAATCTGGAATTCACCCGTATGCAGCCATTACTCTGCCCCATTTTTTATGAAGACTTAATACACTTGAAGTTTGGTTCTCACAAGAGGTCTAGTATCTTTGCTTGCTTGGTTTTAATCTAAAGAATGAGAATTCTATCTTGGCTCATAATGTCAAGTATTGGCTTTTTGTCGGTTAGATAGTTCTTATCCCTAACTTTTATCTTATTCCTTTAGAATAGTCTCTTCTTCTTCTCCCGTGTTCTTTAATTTCAAAAATCTCCTTCCTCCATTTGAAAACTCTACTTGTTTTTAACTTGAACCACTTTCATTATGAACTTGTACTCGTGTCCATGCATTTTCAAAACATTTTCATAAATAAACTTCAATCAACTTAATAATACCTTGACATTTTTTGTGAGAATACTAAAAGTCAATCAATCTCATTACAAACCATTTTGTCACTTTGGCTTTTTACTTTAAAACTTTCTCAAAAGATTAGATTCTTGTCAATCCTTGTAGTGATGAAAACAACTATACTTATACAATATATAGTAAAGAGGGATATTTTCCACTTGAGTTTTGAGTGAGGCATTGTTGATTTTAAAATCCAAGCCATATCCTCCACTTTGAGATGATGCAAATTCTCCTTTCTCATGATTGTAGGTTGTAAGTATGTTTTCCAGACGAACAATGACAATGATATCTTATCTCATAAAATCAACCAACACACTTTTATTTTAAATTTTTTAAAGAGGAACTAAGTGTACCCTGATCCCCTATTACACAGAAGGTGGTACATAGGCACTAAAGGTTCGCAACCGTGACGGGTGCAAAAATCATAAAAAATATATCTCTTTTCTCACCTCCACCATCTATTTTTATATAATATTTTTATAGCCAAAATATACAGATTTTACAAAGAGGTTCATGGGGAGTACCGTAGATGTTTAGGGTGCTAATACCTTCCCTTGGCATAACCAACCCTGTTACCTTGAATCTTTCCCCCTATTTTTTGGGTTATTCACTATTTTCCCATTCCTTTGGAAATAATAAAGCGTGGTGGCGATTTTTATTTTGATATGTATAAGTCTAGTCAATCCAATGACTTAGTTTTAAATATTTCTACCATTACACCAAGGATAGTAACCAAATAGTCCAAGTAACATAAAAGTTTTTTATTGTTCAAGTTTGTTATTAGGCATCTTCAAAAAGAAAATGAAAAGCTCAAGTGAGCAAAATAAAAATGATATAAAAATAAATGCTTAAGTTAGCAAAGATGAAAGTAGCATGAAATGTAAATGCTAAAATAAATGGAGCGTAAAAGTAAAGGCGTAAAGTAAAATCATAAAAATAAAAGTCAATTGTTAATAGGTTAGAAATTCGAGGATAGTTGAATGACTATATTAAAACTTGCATTTGAAAACTCATTAGAAGATTGATAAAATCAAAGACAATCAACAACAAGTTTCATTTTCTTTTTGTCAAGTATATCATTCATTTCAAATTCTCAAGGAAAAACAAATGGTCAACAATGTTTAAATGATTCACTTAGACCAAAGTTTATGAAGGTTCATTAGAGGATTGATAATACCAAAGCCTTCTAACAATGAACCTCAAGGTTATTGGATCAAAGGTTTCAAATTAAACATACTTTGGCTTGACAACAAGGGTTTGGGCCACAAATGATCATTTCTTGAATCAAGACAAAATTTAGCACTATGTTAAGCAATCGTAAGTTGAATTATATAGAAGTCGCACCTATTTTAAGGCCGATTATGTTACGGTGGAAGAACCGACTGTTAATACTGGTTTTGCGTTTGTGTTGCAAATGTTGCAGTAAGCAAGAGTCGCCACCGACTTTTCTTTTATCCAAATTAAGGAAAGGGTGAAAAGAACAAAAAAAGACCTTTTCGAGAATTTTCTGAGTAAGGGGGGTAGATTTTGGAAAGGGAAGGTGTTATCACCATTTCCATCCATATTTATCTATGGGCTCTTAGAGGTTTGCTCATTTTAAAATACCTTTTTGCTTTATGTGTTTGAAAATGTTTTGAGAATGCCTTAGTACGACGATTTGCTTTGCGTTTAACTCTTGTATCAGTCCTCAAGTGTGTTAACAAAGAAAATGTTTTTGAAAATTGTTTTTGAAAAGTAGTATTTGTGTAAGTGATAAATGTTTTTGAGTAAACTTCTAAAAGCTATCTACTTTGTACTCGAAAAGGTAGTTCTTTTCCTCCTATCCTTTAGATGGTGCTATCCAACTATTAGTGAGTAGGTAGCCCAATCATTGGATGTATGAGGGACATTCGAAGGGACGTTAAAGTCACGAAGGCGACTTGCGGAGACACTTTAGCAATTTTTCTTAGGGACTAGATCATTTACCAGGAAGGCAACTGTAGGATCATCGAGGGACTATGATCTTTTTGATTTATAGGTCTTTGCTAAAGCGTCCCCATTTCCAGGGACATGACTGCGTTATTTCCGAAGGCAAATAAAGTGGGGTACCCTAGAGGTGTTTATGTGTGAATGTGTTAGGTTAAGTCATTTTTGTCTTTTGTGTTAGATTTGCTAACGTTTGGTTATTAGTCTTTCCATACATGCCTAGGTACTAGCAATTAATATGTAGATAATATAAAGTGTAGAAGTATAAACCTACACTATTACATGGCTTCGGGGAGGGGATTTACAATGTACAAAAAAATTGGGGAGTGTAGAAATTAAAAGCAGAAAATAAAACTTAATTACTATTACATCTTATAAGCAGTTACATCATTATATAAAAAAAATGTGAGAATAAAATAAATGCGCGCGAAGATAAAGACGTCTAATAAATCCTAAGAATTTAGCTAAATAAAAAAAAAATTTGGTTTTTGTTTATTTTAAGAAAATAATTAAACTACCTTAAATCTAATTTTAATTTAAAAAGATAATTGTGAAATAAATTTAAAGCCTAATTCTAATATTTTTTGTATTTTGATTTGAGAAAATATTTGAATTAAAAAACCTATGTCTAATTGATTTTATGTTAATTAAAACAATTCAAAATAATTAAGTTGATTAATTTACAAAAACTAAAATAAAAATTAATTTAGAAAATCCTAAGTCTATTATTGTTATTTTTTTATTTTTTCAATAAAAAAAATGATTTAAAAGAAAATAAGCAATAAAATAAATAACATAACAAAAGCATATTGGGCCTGATGTCTAAAAGCAAATAGGGGGTGCGTTTTTGGAATTTATAGGCCCATGTGGATTTAATGTTGTTGTTCCTTTGAAGGTCTATCATGAGCGTCTGGATTTGTAACGTATGATCTGATGCTATGATGCTTTGATGGTGGTGATTTGAGGACACAGGGTGTGTGCGCTGGAGGTGAAAGTGCTTGATCTGAAAGAGAATGTTAAAAAAATAAAATATGCAAGAGGCAGGGTTCGAACCCCTGCCCTTACATATAACAAAGCCTTAAACTTGCTTCTTCTACCGTTGGGACGATGATACTTCCATTAGTATACATCAAATGATTATGATATATTGTAAAATGAGTCATAACACAGAGCTGTCACATGCGCACAAGTCTAGTAGGGTCTAACCATTTGAATGAACCAATAAAATCATTCCCTTCTGCCACGCTTTAGTCAGTGACAGTCAAACTACCAGAGGTGGTGGCTCCGGTCATCTCTTCCGATCACTCCAAATTTCCAACTTGCAAAATTTAAACATAACAAGAACAAAAATGACCATACCCCCCTAATTTGGGGTCTATAAATTCAATGGTGATGTTTATTTATTCTGAAAGCTCCTGGATTATGAGATTCGAAACTTTTCAGTTTGTGATGCCTTAACAATGGCATCACACCATTCAGGCCTTAAAGTTTTCATGCTACACGTCCCACATGTTATAATGGACCTCCTGATCACAAATCACACCATCAAAAACATCAACAACACATGAATCTAAAATTTCAAATATGACAAACCTGGATCGACTGGTGACATATGATATTGCAATTTGAAAGTGCTATGGTCTTTGAAAATGGATGGAAGTGACTGCTGGCACCTTCAGGAACATGATGGAGTCTTTCGTTTGGACTGAGGGAGGCTGGATTAGTGTTTTCGATTTGGACAACTTTAAGAAATTTTTGCAATTTGTTAGTGTTCTCCCTAGGCTGTGTAGGTGTGTAACTGTGTATTTGGCTTGCAAGCACGCTTCTTATATAGAGTAGAAGGGAGGGGACAAGAAGGTAATGGTTTATACAAACTTGATCATGTGTTTGAAAGCCATGAATGAAGATTTGTAACGTTGGCAAAAAACATGGAATCTTGTCCCTTTTTTGAAATTTGAATGTATGTGGAAATTTTGGCTTCTTCGAATGCCTCCAATTCCTGCTCTTCTATTGGACTTCTTGTATAGCCTTCGAATGGGTCCTTTGAATGGACCATTTGTGTACCCTTCAAATGGGCCTTTGGTTTCCTCCTCGAATGGACCATTTGTGCACCTGTTGGCTGGCTCGTGTTCTCATCACTGGGGCGTCTTCGTTTGAACCCTTATTCAGCTAGCCCAAACAAAAATTCTTCTTAGTCAATCGAAGCTTCTTTTGGCATGAATGTGCTTGTGCACATTGCTTGAAATTGGCAGTACATTAGCTTTTTGGCCAGCAGGCCTCTTTGAATATTTTTCTTTTGTTTTGGCTAGAAATATCCTTCGTTTTGAACTAACATGCATGCTCTCTTGAAGGGAACCCATCCATCATTTGTATTCATCAATTGCCATTCTTTCGAATGGGCCAATAAAGTAAGTCCTTCGAATGGAACACCCACGTATTCCCCTTTAAATCCATCAACACATGTCTTTTAAATGGGGCAAATATATGTCCTTCGAATGGACCATGTGCCTGTCCTTCAAATGCGCCCGTACTAGGTGTCAAAAATGTGGAAAAACTGTGTGTTGAATATTTTAGAGGTGGAGTCAAGGCTATCATAAGGGAAACCAAGTGCTTAATTAATCGAAGCACATATGAAAGAAAACCACTACTTTATGGGTGTTGGCATGATGGGAAACCATTGCTTTGCGCATAGGAGGCAAGCTCAGAGGAAGTCATTTTCTTGTGGTTCGAAAGCAAACACAGAGGCAAGTTGAAGGGTCCTTGGCCTTGTAGATTGAAGGAAAGTCTGAGGCCTTTTCCTTGTTTGTTGAAGGCATGCTGATGGGTTTGTGCCTTGTGAAACCAAGGCAAGCATGAAGAGGCATATGTGCGCTGGTGACAAGATGAGGGGCCTTTTGCCCAGAGGGAGCTTTGTGAATCGAAGGTCAGTCAAAAGTAGCCTTTTGCCTTGTGTATCGAAGGCCTGTCTGAAGAAGTTTTTTTTTGCCATTGTGAATCCAAAGCAAGCATGAAGAAGCCTTTTTCCTTGAATGAATCTGGCATGCAGGAACCCACTGCTTTGTGGATCGAAGGGAGCTTACAGGGGATTCTTACTTTGTGCGCTGAAGGCATGCACAGAGGGAGAATTTTCCTAGTCGAAGCAGGAATCAAGCTTTCTCTAAGGAAAACAAATGTCCAATCGAAGCAACAATTAAGCTTACTCCAAAGAGATCAAATTCCCAAATGAAGCAGGAATCCATCTTGCATACAAGTACTCATTGCATTTGTGAATCCATCCAGCATGCAAAGCTAATGGTGCAATCGAAGGAGCACTAACAAGAGGCCCTTCCTCTTTGGATTGAAGGAGATTGTTTCAAAGGAAACACATGGCCAGTTGAAGCTTGTGTACAACAAATAAGCAGAAGGTCAAGGCTTAAATCGAAGCTTGGAAATTTGAGGCAAGCTTGGAGGAGGTTAGGCGCTCAATCGAAGCCTGCCAAAATTCCAATCGAAAGACACCCTGTTCATCTTCAAAAAAATTATTTTTCTTTAATCAAGTGTTTGTAATCACCTATGTAAGAGAAAAATCATGGGAAAATATGAGAGGGTAAATTTTGGGGTACAACAGTTGCCCCTGTTCAATCTTCTTAAACCTAAGGATTTAGATTGAACACTAAAGTGTCCTGAAGTTTGCACTCGCATGAAATAACACTTATGATTGCTGATGTAAGGAATAGGATTACAAATTCCATTTGGAGGAGATGACAAAGAGTCGTCAGAGATGGGCTTAAAGATGCCATCCAAAGTAGATGCTGATTTCACACAAGGTCGCTTTGGGGGTTCCTTCTCCTGCTGTCTGAGGAGGAGTCTGTTGGGGAATGTGGGTTTTTCTTGTTTTTCTGTTTGAGCAAAACTCTATGGGGAATATAGTCTAGGAACTTCAGTTGTCCAAGGCTTTGCTGAATAGTTATCTCTGGAGAGATGATAGTTTGATGTATTCTATTTGAAGTCCAGGTTTCCAGTGATTTGCTGGGGATAATGGAATTGATCGTTATTTGGAAATGTATTAGAAGAAGCCTGTGTAGGGTTGTTTCATGATGAGTCTATGTTGGTCTGCACCCAAAGATATATGAGAAGGAACACATGTAAGATTTCTTTGTTTGGTCATGTATATAGCTTTCCTATCTGGTTTTAGGTGTTAATCTACAATCAGCTTGTTCACATATAGTTGTCCCGTCTGGTTTCAGGTATTAATCTGGAATTTGAAAATTGTCGACCGCCGAGATAGTTGTTCTGGCTTGTTACAAGTATTAATCTCTGACCTGAGAAAGAAATATAGTTTTCTCATCTTGTTACAGGTATTAATCTTCAATCTCTTCATGTAAATAGTTCTCCTGGCTTGTTATAGGTATTAATCCATAGTCGATCGTCCATAAATAGTTCTCCTGGCTTGTTACTTGTATTAATTTGAAACTTGTTTTGCTGGTCACATAGATAGTTTCCCCGTTTGGTATCAGGCATTAATCCATGGCCTGATATATTTATTGGTAAAACTGTCTTGTTTCAGGAATTCATACCACTTAGTCATGTAGATAGTTTCCCTGTCTGGTTTCGTGCATTAATCTTTGACCTGCTGTAAAAGTTAATAGTGTTTGTCTGTCTACTAATTTAACCTGAAAAGGTAAAATCAGTTTCGTGTGATGTCATTATGTATGAATTGCATGATGATCCCAAAATAAATGAGATAATGATACATGTATTTGTATGCACATGCCATGATGTATGAACATGTAATGCTATTGCACAATATCTTCGTCTAGGAAAATTAATCCCTGACTGCTGCTGAAGAGCATTGGGAAGCTGAATCCTGGACTGTTGTTGGTGAGTGAAGAAAGTGATTCTTCAATTTCTGCTGGGGATGATGAATGGATATAGTTTTGTTGGAGATTACCTTTCTCTGTCGAGGATCTTCGACTTCCGTTTGAGAATGATTTTGCCGAGGGGAAGAGTTCTGTTGGAAGATTTCACTACTTAGGAGAAAAAAACTCCGCTGGGGGATGAACTTCCGTAGCTAGAGAAATAAACTCTATTGGGGATAAGTATTTATAAACTACTTGATATTTATAAAACTTTGTTGCGGAAGGTGAACTCCATAAACTTCTTAGGAATTTTATTGGAATCCTGTTGGGGGATCTTGAGAAGCTTGGCGACTTCACTGGGGGAATTCAGAGTTGTAATTGGAGATTTTTGCTCTGCCGGGGATGTGAGAACAACTGACATCAATAGGTTACATGCTGAGAATATGGCAGTGACCTTGTAGTAGAATGCCCTTACCTCTGTACTTGTTGGAGAAGGTATCTTCTGGGGAAGACATCTGCGGGGATCTTGTGGATGGCCCTTAGATATTGTCCTGGTTCTTAAAGTCATTAGCGACCGTCTTTATGTTTTTAGGTGTATATTTATAAGCAGTAATCATATTCAAATGCATATGTTCAAGAATAATCACTGGACGTTTTTGCACACAAAACAAAAAAATAAAAATTGAAGTTTTGCACTTTCAAAGGAATAGTTTTTTATTAACTTGAAGTAAGCGTTTTTGTACAAGTAGACAGACATCCTAGTAAGATAATATTGTCGTAAGAATGGAATATATACAAAAATAATATACAAAGAAAGACAGCTATGTGAAATAATCGCATTGGGTTCCCATTCTGCCATTGCCTTTATGTCCTTGAGTGTCTCGTCCCTTTCGCTACTTGTTTGAAGCTGATTGGATTGATTAGTTCGGCTTTGAGCTTGATAGTTGATACTGAAGATTGGATGTAAGGTGATCCAATGGCACATATTTATACACTTTAAATCCCTAACTTTTGCTTGGATCGCCCTTTCGGATTTTCAGTCCACCGGGATACCCTTTTTACCCTTTTTTTATGTATATCCCTAATTTTTGCTCAAGCCATTTTGGTTCATTGGGATGCCCTAATTTTTGCCTAGTCCAGTCGACCTAGTGGGTCTTTATTTATGCGTAGTATATTTTAACTATGTCCGTCTTTACAGGGCGTGGAAGGTCGTCACCATCCATAGTGGTTAAGATCATAGCTCCACCAGAAAATATGTTCTTGATCACAAATGACTTTTTGTATGTGGGAGTCCATTTTCCCCTGGGATCACCTTGTGGCAGTATAATACGCTTGATTACCAAATCACCAGCCTGATATACATGACGTCTGACCTTCTTGTTAAATGCTTTGATCATACGTTTTTGGTACATCAGACCATGGCAGACAGTCGCGAGCCTCTTCTCATCAATCAAGTTTAATTGATCAAGTCGAGTTTGAACCCATTCATCTTCACTCAACCCTGCATCCTTCATGATTCTCAGGGAAGGGATCTGGACTTTAATGGGCAGGACAACTTTCATACTGTATACCAAATATAAAGGGGTTTCCCCTGTTGATGTGCGCATTGTGGTACGGTAACCATGAAGAGAAAATGGTAACATCTCGTGCCGGTCTTTATATGTCACCGTCATCTTCAGTATGATTCTCTTGATGTTTTTGTTAGAAGCTTCTACAATGCCATTCATCTTTGGCCAGTAGGGAGAAGAGTTATGATGCTGAATCTTGAATTGCATGCAAATCTCAGTGATCATAGTGTTATTGAGATTGGTACCATTATCTGTAATGATTCTTTCTGGAATACCATACCGACAGATATGGTGGTATTTGATGAACCGTGCCACAATGATCTTGGTAACTGAAGCGAATGAAGTAGCCTCGACCCACTTCGTGAAGTAATCAATGGCAACCAAGATGAAGCGATGTCCATTAGAAGCCATAGGTCTGATTTCTCCAATCATGTCGATGCCCCACATTACAAAGGGCCAAGGAGAAGTCAAGACATTCAAGGGAACCAGACGAACATGTACTTTATCAGCATAGATCTGGCACATATGACAAGTCCGCGAATGCTGATAACAGTCTATTTCAATGGTGGACCAGTAGTATCCTACCCGTCTGATCTTTTAAGCCATTGAGTGCCCACTGGAATGAGTGTCAAAGGTACATTAATGAAAATCAGCCATAATCTATTCTGCTTCACTCTTGTCTACACATTGAAGTAAGGTAGAATCATGATTGCACTTTTAGAGGATCCAATTATTGAGAAATAACTTAGCATAGAACCTTCTTAGGAACTTCTTATCATTGACTAAAGCTCCGTCAGGATAGTCTTGGGCTTCGGGATATCTTTTGACTTCATGGAACCAAGGCTTGTCCACTACTTCTTCAGTATCTATCTCATGACAATATGTTGGCTCGTCCATCCTCTCAATGGTGATCTGAGGAGCCTCATCATCCCACCTGACCTTGAACATAGATGACATCGTAGCTAGCCCGTCCACTAGTTGATTTTCCTCTCGTGGAAAATGCTCAAAGGTAAGTTTTTCAAAGTATGGGATTAGTGTCAACACATGATCTTTGTATAGGATGAGATTAGAGTGCTTCGTGTCCCATTCTCCTTTGATCTGGATGATTACCAAGTCTGAGTCTCCAAACACACTTAAGAACTTGATCCTTAAATCGATTGCAGCTTTGAGACCCATTCTACATGCTTCATACTCAGCCATATTGTTGGTACAGTTGAAACATAGCCTGGAAGTGAAAGGAGTATGAAAGCCTTCAAGAGATATGATCACAACGCCGATGCCATTTCCAAGAGCATTGGAAGCTCCGTCAAAAACCATAGTCCATCAGGATCCTTTTTCATGTCCTTCATCCGGTCTAGGTTCTTCACAATGAGTTACTAACATGATGTTCTCATCTGGGAACTAAAAATTCATGGATTGGTAGTCATCTACAGCCTGGTGATCCAAATGATCAGCTAGTACACTTCCCTTAATTTCTTTATGGGTTGTGTATTGGATATATAATTCGGTCTGGATCATTTTCTATCTTGCTATTCTTCTAGAGAGAGTAGGCTTCTCAAAAATGTACTTGATAGGATCCATTTTAGATATCAACAAGGTAGTGTGAGTCAACATATACTGTCTTAGTAGGCGAGCAGCCCATGCCAAAGCACAACAAGTTTTCTCGAGCAGTGAGTATCTTATTTCACAGTCGGCAAACTTTTTGCTAAGGTAGTATATTGCATGCTCTTTTCAACCAGACTCGTCATACTGCCCCAACACACACCCCATTCAATTATCTAATACTGTTAAGTACATTATCAAAGGTCTTCCTTCAACCGGAGGCATCATAATTGGAGGCTTTTGGAGATATTCCTTGATTTTGTCAAAGGCATATTGGCAATCGTCATTCCACTTCACTGCTTGATCTTTCTTCAGTAATTTGAAGATTGGCTCACAAGTAGCGATCAGATGTGAAATGAATCTGGCTATGTAGTTTAAGCGTCCCAAGAATCCTCTAACTTCCTTCTTAGTGCGAGGAGTTGGCATTTCTTCTATAGCTTTGACCTTTGCAGGATCCACTTTAATGCCTATGCTGCTAACAACGAAACCTAAGAGCTTACCTGATCTTACTCCAAAGGTGGACTTATTCGGATTCAGCCTCAGTTTATATTTCTTCAGTCTGTCAAATAGTTTCTACAGGTGATCAAGGTGTTCCTCTTCAGTCTGAGACCTGGCTATCATATCATCCACATAGACCTCTATCTCGTGATGGATCATATCATGAAACAAAGCTACCATGGGTTGTTGATAGGTTACCCCAGCGTTCTTCATCCAAAATGGCATAACCTTGTAACAAAAAGTGTCCCACTGTGTGACAAAGGTTGTCTTCTCCATGTCCTCAAGTTCCATCTTGATCTGATTATACCCGGAGAAACCATCCATGAAGGAGAATACCTTATGTTGTGCGGTGTTGTCAACCAGAACACCAATGTGGGAAAGCGGAAAGTCATCCTTGGGGCTTGCCCTGTTTAGGTCTCTATAATCCACACACATACGTACCTTACCGTCCTTCTTACGTACTGGAACAACATTAGCGACCCTTTGCAGATAGGATGTGACAACTAAGAAACCGACGTTGAACTGTTTCATGACTTCAGCCTTGATCTTTTCTGACATATTCGGCCGCATACGATGAACCTTCAGTTTCACTTGTGGGAAATCCTATTTTGTAGTTAGGAGATGAACCACAATATCAGTGTTAAGTCCTTGCATGTCTTCATATGACCAGGAAAAAACCTCAACATAATCTAGTAGCATCTGTATGAATCGCTGTTTGACACTGGCTTCCAAGTTAGCACCTATCTTGACTTCTTTATTATCATGTTCAGTACCCAAGTTCACTGTCTCAACTGGCTCCTCATGAGGCTGTATTTCCCTTTCTTCGTGTTGTAATAGTCTGGCAAGCTCTCTTGGTACCTCACAATCTTCCTCACCTTCGTCCTCGACTTGGTATATAGGATTTTCAAAGTCATAATGAGAAATAGCAGAACCGTTATCAATGGGATCCAAAGTGGATGTGGATCTGCAATTTGATATGTGAGTGTGTGTAAGAGCATAACTATTTTGATAGAGTAAAAAGTAGAAAAGAAAGTCAGAGAGCACAAAATTTGTATGTAAAATTGTCCAATGCTTTATTAATGACATAAGAAAATGAAACATGATAACCCTCACAACTAAACCATTGCGCCTCGGGTAAGACACAAGGTCTTAGAGTTTATATTATTCATTTATTACATATCCAAAAACAAAAAAGGACAATTACTCCTGAATAAAAATAATCGGCACAAAGTCTTTAGTCTTCCAGTTGGTGAGTCCTCCACCGACAGTTGGGAAGATCCATTGGTCTATGTCACAGTCACTATCACAGTCCTCCAAAGCATTAACCCCATGATTGCTGATTCGTAGAGGTGGTCCTCTGGCACGAGCACGACGAACAACCCTTTGAGCTCCTGATGTAAAACCCAAACCAAAATTTTCAGATTTGTAGGGAATATCCGGAAGTTGGCCCCAAATTATACACCCACCTTCTTCAACAGTTTCCTTGGAATATTTTAGAGAAGCCATCTTCAGTGAAGGCCTAGTAGTCTTTGGAACACTGGTAGTGGCCTTGGCTGCAACAACGATATGTTGAACTTCCTCAAAGTTTTGACTGGGTGCTTCAACATCTGATGTAGTATGGAAGTCGCAGCGCCATCCCCATGGATCCAGGGTTGATCCAATAAACAAGAATAAGATGGGCAGATGTCCATTACATAGAAAGTGGAATTAAATGTCTGAGTACCCACTTTGATAGGGATGTCCACCTCCCCATGCACCATTCTTTTAGAACCGTCGAAGGCTCTCACCACAATGTTACTAGGCTTCAGAGTCAATCCTTTGCAATCTAACCTATCAAGGGCCTTCTTGGGCATAACATTCAGTGATGAACTTGTATCCACCAAAACATGGGCCAAAGTAGTTACCCTACACTCGATAGAAACGTGTAGGGAATCATTATGTTTCCTTCCTCTGGGAGTCAGATCAGCATAAGAAAAGCCTAGCCCATTGTCAGCAGTCAAAATGGCCACACAGTCTTCAAATTGATCAACGGAGGTTTCTTGAGGCACGAGAGCAGTCTTGAGGAATTTCACTAAAGCCTTGGCATGGGCTTCAGAGCAAAATAACAGGGCCAACATTGATATTTCGAAAGGGGTCTTCCCCAGTTGTTCAACCACATTGTAGTCACTCTTCTTTATAATTTTCAATATCTCTTCCATCTCCTTTTAAGAATCCTCAAGAATGGCTTCTGGATGTGCCTTCGTCTGGACAGGCTCAACCAATACCTCTTTTCCCCGAGTCCCGACCGAGTCGGTAGTAGGGATAACAATGATACTAACAGCAGGAGTAGCTATGGGAATATTGACAGGAGCAACAAGGATAATCACAGGAGTAGAAACAGTTTAGGAGGAGAGATCTCGAGAGAGAAAACTCTTCTTCTTCTTGTTATCTTACTGGTCTCGATGATATTACTAATGTCAGGATCAGAGTCTTCGACATCTTTATCTTTAACATCCAGCAAATCTTGCTTGACGCCATGGTAATAGACGTCAGCCCCATAGTTCTAGGGAAAAAGTTTATCCGAGGAATATGGTATAGGTCCCGGGAAAGTAATTATCAATGGAGAAACTTTTTGAACAGATGCAATCCTGACAGGTCTTTTGGAGGATACATAGGAAGGATTGGCGGAAATGGTAATGATAGAAACATCTTCACAAGGAGTACTTGTAATTGGAGTCTTGTCAAACATGATTTCTTTATCATCCATCCGGCACTACACGCCTTACTTCAACAAATTATAACCATTAGGTAAGGACAAACATAAGTGGCAACCTTCACTACAACCCGGAAATAAACCAGCCTGAAAGAGATTCTTCTTAATAGTCAGGAGTGGAGTAGCCAGTTCATTAATAGAACAACAAACATGTCATCATCAATAGCATTAACACCACAACCATGCTTGGGCATAGGGGCAATTATAACATTAAGGGTCTTAGGAGTATCAAATTCAATCTCCTTTGCTTCAATCAAATCCTTCACCTTGTTCTTCAAAGCCCAACAGTCGTTGGTATCATGACCTGGACTTTCAGAATGGTAAGCACACCGAGCATTTGCATTGTAGTGAGGAGATGTAGTGTTGGGATTTTTGGGGACCTCCTTTAGGGTAACCCAATTGGATTTCAACATGTGTGGTAAAACCTGGGATATGGTGATGTTGATCTGGTAAATTGTCTCCTTGGCTTATCTATTCTGGACTGATTATTCTATTGCTGGTTTGATGCAGGATTGGAAATTATAACAACCCCTATTATCGGACGACGCTCAGTTTTGTTAAGATTTTTTTGGCCATAAGCATCAATGACCTCCTTCTTCCTTGTGAATGGTTTCTTTGCAGTGCTGGAGGATGTATCTCTCTATATATTACCATTTTTAATACTAGCCTCTACTCGTTCACCCGTCAAGATCAATTTCGTAAACCAAGCAGAAGAACTTCCAATCAGGTGGTTAAAGAATGGCCCGGATAATGTGCCCAAGAACAAGTCCACCAGCTCCCTATCAGACAACAGAGGCTGGACTCTTCCCGCAAGGTCTCTCCATTTTTGGGCATTGTACTTAAAACCCTCGCCAGAACCTATAAACATACTTTGCAATTGTGTACGAGTCGGGGAGAGGTCAACGTTATATTGGTATTGCTTGTAGAAAGCAGCAGCCATATCTTCCCAATTACGCACATTGGTTCTTTATAGTTGATAGAACCATTCCAGCTGAGTTCCCGCAAACTTTCCTAGAAGAAGTGTACCCACAGATCCCTATCAGTAGTGTGGGGTTAAATGAAGCTTAGGACAGGAGACACCATCATATTTAGCAAATGTAGGGACCTTGAACTTCCGCGAGATGACCACCCCTGAGAACAGTCCTAGCTCTTCAAAATCCAACTCGGGTACGCTTTGGATCTCCATGGCATTGAGGTGATCCTCCAATTGTTTGTATTTATCATCAAGAGGAGGATACTGCTCCTCAGAATAGTCAGGTTCATCTTGTTCAGACTCCCTTGTATTGTGGTCTTCTTCTCTTGGCTCTCCTTCCTGATTGTCTATTTTCTTGACGTAGTTGCAAGCTCTGAAACTTTCTTCACTGGTCTTTTAAACCTTATTCCCAAATTCAGAACACCCAGTGGCCTCTTTTTCTTCTTCTTGTCCTTAAGAATCATAGCTTTCAAATCATCTTCTCCCTTAACTAGATTAAGGAACATTTCTTGGAATTGGGTATTTTGTGCCTGAATCTTCTTAACTGTTTGTTCAAGAGCCATTGCTGAAATAAACAATGGAGATGATAAGAAACCTTTCTTGGAAACTTGTTTATGCAATGATATGTATGATATATGTATGCAATGTTTTCAAGGGCCTCATAGGATTTAAACTCTTTTAACCAAAACAGAAACAAATACTTTTTATTAGTAATCTTAAATGAAATCAAAGTTTACAAAGGAATAACAAATAAGAAACTTCTAAAATTTCTAATTCTTCCAAGGACGCTTCCTTTTGGTGCTAATGTAGGCATTGATATTCTGCTCTTCATGAAGCTGTCTGGTCAGTTCCAACACTTTTTTCTCACTGGCATAGAATTGGGAGTCAAAGGTATCTCATTCTTCTTTGAGCTGTATCCAAGATGAAGAATGATGCGAGACGCGACCCATTGAACAATAGCCTCTGAAGTCACTAGTAATATAGCAGCATACGACATCATGAGATTTTGATAATGAGTTCGCACCCATTTGAGGTATGGCTCCAAAGGGATGGAGTTCTTGTTCCCTAGAGTCCTGCTATCAATCTTTTTAACCATTCCCCAAGTGCGGATGAACCTCTGATGATATCCTTGCATATCATTTGAATAGTCGAACACAATATCTTGAATGAGCATATCATCAGGACCATCCCTCCGAGCGTAACCGAACTGACGTAAAGCTAAAGAAGGGTTGAAGGTGATGCCTCCTTTAATGCCAAGCAGTGGCACATTAGGGAATTCTCTGCAGTAACCAATAAAAGAGATGTCTTCTTGGGAGAGAGGGAACCAATAGATGTCAGAGTGAGAAAGAGACATTAATCTCTGGTTCCATCTTAAACCTAATTCATTCTTCATTACTGATCGAGGAAGGTGCTAAATAAACCACCTATATAGTAGAGGTATACAACACATAAGAGTCCATATTTTCTTCATGGTACGTGTATGGAGTGAGTGCAGAATATCCCCGAGCAATGTAGTCACTGAATTGTGACCAATGAAAGTGTTGATGGCACTGGCATCCATAAACTAGTCTGAATTGGGGAACAAAACCAATTCGTAGACCAAAAGAGCTAAAACATCTTAAAAGGCATGGTAACTCAAAGTGTCTAGGAATACTTGGGATTTCTTCATCAGGAAACTTTTGAGGATACCCTTAACTCCACTCCTCCTTTCCCAATTGGACTCAATGTCAGATGGCTTCAAATGCAAAGCTATGGCAAGATCTTCAGCAATTGGATCTTGTTCTAAACCGGGAAAGCGTATCTTCTCCAATATAGGCAAATAGATTATTTTGGAGAATTCTTCTAACGTGGGCACCAACTGATAATCTGGATATGTGAAGGAGTGGTGCTTAGGGTCGAAGAACTGGAATAAGGCACTCATCAAACCTTCGTCAAAACTGGTAGCAACCAAACTGAGCAAGTAGCCATATCTCTTTTTGAATGAGGAACTCTCAAGAACCGTTGAAACCAATTCTTTGAGTTTGGGAGGGATCTCTACAAAATTGATTCAGATTGTTTTTCTGCGAGCTGAATCCATGACCTACAAAACAGATAAGAGGTAAATCCACAGGCCCTTGAAATGGTTAGTGTACATGACATGTTATGCTGTTTATGATGTTATGGTTACACTTTGAAATCACAAGTATATCAAACACAAACAAGTCACACAGAGACCTTAGGTTTAAAGGCTTGCATGAGTTTTAAAGGTAAGTACACTCTTGAAGTTTCAGTTGGCTCAACCTATCCTATTAATAGTAACCGGGTTCTAAGGAGTCTCATATCACTGAAATTTGTTTTAGGCATTGTTCTAGCTCAAGCACCAAAGTATTGCGGCCATAATATCCCAAAAGTCTAGTCTCAATGAGTTTAGTATCGAGTATCAACCAATCTTCCGTCGGAACCAAAGCCGACCATTTCACTACTTTCTAATGGCCTAGGATGAGTCAATTAAAGGTTCTAAAGTTTAGTTAGCGCTTAATGAAACTAAGGAAGCCTAATTTTATCCTTGACTGACTCAAGGAACATTAGTACAAAACTAAAGTATCACGCTAACGTAGCTATCACTTCGTCCATATCGGTCTACACCGTTCAACTTCCATGATTTTTTTCTACTTACCTAAATAAGCCCTCAAAAGTAAAGCATAAAAACACACAATGAAAGCAATTTTAAAATGAACTAAGACCTAAGGTAACACCACTTTTTACTTATCCCCAGCAGAGTCGCCAGTTCTATAATACGGTGGCAGAACCGACTATTAATAGTGGTTTTGCGTTTGTGTTTGCAAATGTTACGGTAAGCAAGAGTCGCCACCGACTTTTCTTTTATCCAAATTAAGGAAAGGGTGAAAAGAACAGAAAAAGACCTTTTCGAGAATTTCCTGAGTAAGGGGGGTAGATTATGGAAAGGGAAGGTGTTAGCACCCTTTCCATCTGTAGTTATCTACGGGCTCTTAGAAGTTTGCTCATTTTAAAATACCTTTGTGCTTTGTGTGTTTAAAAATGTTTTGAGAATGCCTTAGTACAACGATTTGCTTTGCGTTTAACTCTTGTATCAGTCTTCAAGAGTGGTAACAAAGAAAATGTTTTTGAAAATTGTTTTTGAAAAGTAGTATTTGTGTAAGTGCAAAATGTTTTTAAGCAAACTTCTAACAACTATCTACTTTGTACTCGAAAAGGTGGTTCTTTTCCTCCTATGCTTTAGACAGTGCTATCCTACTATTAGTGAGTAGGTAGCCCTATCGTTGGATGTATGAGGGACATTAAAAGGGACGTTAGAGTCACGAAGGCAACTTGTGGAGACGCTTTAGCAATTTTGCTTAGGGACTAGATCATTTATCGAGAAAGAAACTGTAGGGTCATCGAGGGACTACGATATTTTTGATTTACGGTTCTTTGCTAAAGCGTCCCCGTTTCGAGGGACATGACTGCTTTATTTCGGAAGGCAACCAAAGTGGGGTATCCTAGAGGTGTATATGTGCGAGTGTATTATGTTCAGTTATTTTTGTCTTTTGTGTTAGATTTGCTAACTTTTGGTTATTAGTCTTTCCATACATGCCTAGTTACTAGCAATTAATATGTACATAATATAAAATGCGGAAGTATAAACCTACACTATTACATGGCTTCGGGGAGGGGATTCACAATGTACAAAAAATTTTGAGAGTGCAGAAATTAAAAGCAGAAAATAAAACCTAATTACTATTACATCCTATAAGCAGTTACATCATTATATAAAAAAACGTGAGAATAAAATAAATGCACGCGAAGATAAAGACGTCTAATAAATCCTAAGAATTTAGCTAAATAAATAAAAAAATATTTTTGGTTTTTGTTTATTTTAAGAAAATAATTAAACTACCTTAAATCTAATTTTAATTTAAAAAGATAATTGCTAAATATATTTAAAGCCTAATTCTAATATTTTTTGTATTTTTATTTAAGAAAATATTTGAATTAAAAAACCTATGTCTAATTGATTTTAAGTTAATTAAAACAAGTTAAAATAATTAAGTTGATTAATTTACAAAAATTAAAATTAAAATTAATTTAGAAAATCCTAAGTCTATTATTGTTATTTTTTGATTTTTTTAATAAAAAAATGATTTAAAAGAAAATAAGCAATAAAATAAATAACATAAAAAAAAAGCAAATTGGGCCTGATGTCTAAAAGAAAATAGGGGGTGCGTTTATGGAATTGCTAGGCCCATTTGGATTCAATGGTGTTGTTCTAGTGAAGGTCTATCATGAGCGCCTGGATCTGGAACGTCTGATCTGATGCTATGATGCTTTGATGGTGGTGATTTGAAGACATAAGGTGTGCGTGCTGGAGGTGAAAGTGCTAGGTCTTCAAGAGAATGTTAAAAAATATATGCAAGGGGCAGGGTTCGAACCCCTTCCCTTACATATAACAAAGTCTTTAACACGCTGATTCTACCGTTGGGACGGAGATACTTCCATTAGTATACATCAAACGATTATGATATATTGTAAAATGAGTCATAGCGCTGAGCTGTCACATGCGCGCAAGTCTAGTAGGGTCCAACCATTTGAATGAACCAATCAAATCTTTCCCTTCTGCCACGCCTTAGTCAGTGCCGGTTAAACCACCAGAGGTGGTGGCTCCGGTCATCTCTTCCGATCACTTCAAATTTCTGACCTGCGAAATTTAAACATAATAAGAACAAAAATGACCCTACCCCCCTAATTTGGGGTCTACAAATTCAGTGGTGATGTTTATTTAGTATGAAAACTCCTGGATTATGAGATTCGAAAATTTTAAGTTTGTGATGCCTTATTAATGGCATCACACGATTCAGGCCTTAAAGTTTTCATGCTACACGTCCCACATGTTCTAATGGACCTCCTAATCATAAATCACACCATCAAAAACGTCAACAACACATGAATCTAAAATTTCAAATATGACAAACCTTGTTCGACCGGTGACACACGATCTTGCAATTTGAAAGTGCTATGGTCTTTGAAAATTTATGGAAGTGACTGTTGGCACCTTCAGGAATATGATGGAGTCTTTCGTTTGGACTGAGGGAGGCTGGATTAGTGTTTTCGATTTGGACAACTTTAAGAAATTTTTGCAACTTGGTAGTGTTCTCCATAGGCTGTGTAGGCGTGTAACTGTGTATTTGGCTTGCAAGCATGCTGCTTATATAGAGTAGAAGGGAGGGGACAAGAAGGAAATGGTTTAAACAACCATGGTCATGTGTTTGAAATCCATGAATGAAGATTTGTAATGTTGGCTAAAAACATGGAGTCTTGTCCCTTTTTTGAAATTTGAATGTATGTGGACATTTTGGCCGTGAATCTTCTGCTTCATACATTAAGGTATTCTTCTTCTTCCATCTTCTTGTTACATAATTTCCCATTATCTCGTTTGTTGCATGTTGTTTTTGTTGATTATTCTCATTTTTTTCATATTCGTCTTTACTACCTTAACAAAGACCATACTTTGGCTATGGTACATGTTTTTTATGTAGATATGGAAAAATTACAAGAAACATGAAGCTATTATGGAAACTTCATCCACCTTGTACTTATTCTTCATAGCTTTACAAACAATATGTTTTTCACACTCTGTTAACAAATAAGTTTGTTGTTACACATGTTGATAACTTTCATGGTTATTGTAGGACTCAATAAGAACAAAACATTTTAGTAAATGAAGAAACAATAGGGGCAGCAAACTTCATCTAGTTTGAGATACAATGAGAGGAAATATAGGAAGTATGAAGTTGTTGTGTAAGCTTCTTCCTCCTTATATTTATTTTTCCATGCTTCACAAACTAGATGAAATTCATAATTCATTCCTGTTCCATGATTAGTTTCAATAAAAGGCGTGTCTTGGAAATTTATAATATATCTTTTTTATTGCTCACAAATTTATAATATCTGGTTCTATTGTATGATGTTGCTTGAGTTTATTATATTCTATGTAGATTGATTGTTTCACTAACCCATACTTAAAATAAATTCATTTAATTTGACATAGATACTTATAATCTGTTGTTGTACCCCAAAATTTGCCCTCTCATTTCTCAAGATTTTTCTCACAAATTTTTTACTAGTTCAAGTTTGCACAACTACAATCAGATCATATTGTATTCTCAAGCATCAAGTCAAAGAGGAAACTATTGAAAGAGCAAAACAGATAAATTTGATTTTTTTTTTGACAAAATTAAAGAAAAACAGATTACTCTGATCCAGAGATTTCGATTGGGAATCTGGCCTCCTTAAAACTTACTTCAAATTCCCAAGCTTCGATTGAGGCATTGGCCTTTTGCTTGCTTGTATTATACAAGTTTCGACTGGGCATTTGTTTCCCTTTGAAATAGCCTCCTTCGATTCAAAAGGGAAGGGCCTCCTGTTGGTGTCCTTCGATTGAGAAATTAGTGGCTTCTTACTGGTTTCTTTCGATTAAGAAGGCAATGACCTTCTGAAAGCTTCCTTTGATTCACAAAGCTAGGACCTCCTCCATACATCCTTCGACTGCACCATTTTCATCCTACATGTTTGCTTTTATACACAAAGTAAGTACCTCTTGCATGCATCTTTCGTTTGGGCATGTGGCGTTCTCCGAATGCAAGCTTAGCTTACATCCTTCATTTGGGCATGCGGTCCCCTTCTATGCAACATTTGGCTTACATCCTTCGTTTGGGAATGTGGTCCCCTTCTATGCAAGCTTTGGTTTACATATTTTTTTTGGGCTTATGGCCTCCTTCTAATGCAAGTCTGGGTTACATCGTTTGTTTGGCCATGTGACCTCTTGCAGGCAAGTTTCGATTGGACAATGGCTCTTCATGCAAGATTTCGTTTGAACAAAGGCATCTTGCATGCTATCTTGGAGTCACAAAGTAGTGACCTCCTGCAGGAAAGTTGTAAGTGGACAAGGATTACCTCCTCACAAAGCTTTGATTCCACCATTGGCCTCCTGTTTGGTTTACTTTCAATTTATAAGGCAGGAACTCCCTTCATGATTGCTTCGATTCCACCTTTGAAAACCTTCAACACACATAGTTTTTACACTATGACATACGTGGGTGTTCCATTCGAAGGATATACCTTGTTGGCCCATTACAAGGGATGCATGTGGTCCCTTCAAAAGAACACACACATTGGTTCAAAACGAAGGATACACAAAGGGCCCATTCAAAGGACACTCTGTTTGGACATAAATATTATTGTCTAAAGAGATGATTTGGTCGAAGGTTGGACTTATGAAGTCAAAACGAATGGTTGAAATATTCAAAGATGCTTGCTTGCCAAAGTCCTATGTGCCGCCAAGTCCAAGCCGACTACACTGGCTACAATGCTCCAAAACTCTTGCACAACAGTCCTTCCATGTTGCTCCTATATTTGCACCAATTTGGCATACAAAAACTGCACCTCAAAGGCTACAAAAACAACATACCCAATTTGTTGAAATCTCTTTTGTTTTCCCCCTCAATCCCAACCAACTTCATCTATAAATAAGATGTTCCACAACACATCTTAGGGGCCTTTGGTAGCGGAAGAAACTCTGGTTGTAAGAAAATTTTGAAATTCTCAAAACTCTCAAACACTCTCAAACACTCTCAAACACTCTCAAACACTCTCAAATATTCGCAAACATTCAAACTCTAAAACTTTCGCAAATATCTCAGATACCTTCATGCATTAGTGAATCCTTCGATTTACTTCCTAACTGCAAGATAACCAACCTTCGATTCATTACCTAACAGCAACATAATAGTCTTTCAATTCACTCCCTAGACTGTTATATAATAACCTTCGATTCACCTACCATTATCACACATCCACCTTCAATTCAGTGACTGCCCAAACAAAGCAGCAACTGAACTAGCTTCAAGAAAGTTCCAGCGAAGCTTCATCCACCACCAAGGAAGTCACATACAGCTCCTTCGATTGGAATTTCAAGAGGTAAGTTCCCTCTAAACTTATAACTTTCCATTTAAATATCATTTGTATATATAAATAAAAGCAAAATGTAGATATCCCATCTAGGAAGTTGACCATGCCTTAACTTTCGATTCTCACTGCCTATATGTTAAAAATCTCAACCTGACTAGTTAGACTTTGGATTTTGGTGCCTAATAAACTTGTGCCAACCCCTGGCCTATAGCTTTCGAAAGTTACCTTTGTTAGATTCATTTTCAAACTTTAGACAGTTTTTCTGTATCCTTCAATTGGATGAACATTGAAGCCTTTTGAATCTCAAATTGGGAGATTTTCATTCCTGCAATCGAAGGAGGTAGTTGGGCACTTCAAACATTCAGAAACAAGTTCATCTTGTACCCAATCGAAAGAAGCAGAAAAAGGGTGTATCAAAAAGTTCATCTAACACTGACTTCCAGGCCCAAATCAAAAGAGGCAAGAAAGGGCAGAATCAAAGGATGCATACTGCCTGGATCGAAGAACCTGTTTCTCTTCTTTTATTTTGTTTTGTTTTTTTATACATTTTATTGTTGTTCAATATGGTTGTAATAGAATAGGACCTTATTTTTCACATTTTTACCGCTTTATATAAAATGTTAGCAATTAGGGTGTGTATGAAAAGATAAAAACAATACTTAGACCACCCTAAATTCAAGACAAAAATGCATGCAATCAAACACACCATTCACACATGAACCTCTAGGGTAATCTCATTTGTTGCCTCGGAAAATAGTCATGTCCCTCGAATATGGGCATTTTAGCAAAGACCCTCGATAAAAGACCGTAGTCCCTCGATGTCCCTCGATGTTTCCTTCGGTAAAACGATCTAGTCCCTATATGAAATTGCTAAAACGTCCCATAGGTTTCCTTCTATGACTATACAAATGACCCACGTTGGTCCCTTCACATCCAACGATGGGGCTTCTTATCAATCAATGGTAAGATAACAACATCTAAAGGAGGAGGAAAAGAACAAAGACTTTTTGAGTAGGTAGGACGCTCGTAGTTGCTTGCTTATTCACAACAAAGAAAACCATTTTTATACCAACACTCTCAATTAAAATATTTTCTAAAGTTAAAACACTTTGTACGCATTCTTATAGAGACGAGAATCATTACAAAGACACTTTTCAAAATCACTTTAAAAAAAACATGTTCCACAACACCTCTTGGAACTATTTTAAAAACTAACACTTTGTATGCATTCTTATAGAGACGAGAAACATTACAAAGACGTTTTCAAAATATTTTCAAACCCACACCACAAAGCACATTTTCAAACAAAGCAAGTGATCTAGCAAGAAACTAAGAGATCGTAGATAACTACGGATAAAAAAGGTGATAACACCTTCCCTTTTCATAACCTACCCCCCGAACTCAAGAAAATATCTCAAAGGTCTTTCCGGTTCTTTTCACCCTTTCCTTTATTGGATAAAAGAAAAGTCGGTGGCGACTCTTGCTATCCGTAACAATTGCGATAAAACGCAAAACACCCAAGTCAGTTCTCCCACCGTATTACAGAACTGGCGACTCTGCTGGGGAGTTTTAAAAGTGGGGTTATCTTAGGGCTAGATCATCTTTACTCGCTTTCTTTGTTTGACTTGCTTGCTTTATGTTATGGTTCCTTGTTTGGGTTTGTTTTCACTCTCTACCCAGATCTGGGGCACCTTTTAGGTAATTAGCAATAGATTGTGGAAACTGTGCTGGGTATACCGACATGGTTGAAGCGATAGCTACATTAGTGTGACACATTTGTTGGTACCGGTAGCCCTTGAGTAGTCAAGTAGAATACGGGGCCTCTGTGTGGTGTCAAGAAGCACTAACTGACCTTAGAATCTTAATTGAACAACTTGGCCATTAGGAAGTAGTGAGATATCCGGCTTTTGTGCAGTCCGAAGTTGGTTGATACTCGATACTACGCTCATTAAGATCGACTTTCGAGATATTACAGTCACCAATAAAGAGGCTTTCTCTGAAACAATGCCCAATGAAGAAAGATCAGTGATATTGAGATCCTCTATAACCCGTTTACTTTCTAGGACATGTTGAACCAACTAAACTTTAAAAGGGTACTTACCTATGAACCTCATGCAAGCCTAACCCTAAGGACTTGCTTTATTTTCCTGTGTATATACTTGTACATAACATCATGATATCATAACATAGCATTTTTACACTAACCATTTTAAGTATTTCGAGATTCATCTTTGTTCTATTTTATAGGACATGACTCCCACTCGCAGGAATACTATCCAAGTCAACCTTGTACGAGTACCTTTTCAACTCAATGAATTAGCATCAAGGATTCCTGATAATTCTCTATTCAGTAAAAGAGATTGACACCTTATCAATCTGGTTAACTTAAGCTTTGATGAAGACATGATGAATGTGTTTTTCCAGTTCTTCGACCCTTTACACCATTGCTTTACCTTCCCCGATTACCAACTTGTGCCTACTATGGAAGAATTCTCTCAACTCTTGGGAATTCCTATTCTCGATCAATTACCTTTCAACGGTATAGAAACATACCCGAGCTCAAGGAGATTGCTCGAACTTTACATTTGCAACAATCTGACATCATGGCTAATTGGGAAACAAGAAGTGGTGTCAAAGGGGTTTTAGCCAACTTCTTGTTGGAAAAGGCTCAAGACTATTGGAATACTCTGGATTTACAAGCCTTTGAAGAAGTATTGGCTCTTCTCATCTATAGGATGATACTATTTCCTAATCCTGACCAAGTTATAGATGTGAACGCAATTAAAATTTTTATATCTCCCAATCTGGTGCCTACTTTGCTGGGAGACATCTTGCATTATCTTCACTCTCGCACCATGAAGAGAAGGGGGACCCTAATGTGTTGCACTCCTCTATTGGATAGGTGGTTTTTTTCGCACCTACCCTAATCTATTGTGAAGAACGAGCAAGGCTTGAGATGGTCCAATAGGTTAATGTCACTCAGACATTCAAATATTCACTAGTGTTCTTGATCCTTGGAGGACATTAATATCATCGAACATTGTAGGTTATTCCCTAATGTCCCACTTCTTGGAATTAGGGGAGGTATTACTTACAACCCTTTCTTGGCTTTACGACATTTTTGGTATGCATGAAGAGATGGTCCCCATAACGCGCTCATCCAAGGTGTGGTATTGGACTACGAGGATGGTGACCAAAGCTATCGTCAAAGTTTCATAGGAGCTTAGAGAATGGAAAACAAGGTGGATAGTAAGACATTAGGACACAAAAGTTATATTCCCCTTGAGCCTTACCTTAAGTGGGTATGAACTCATGCTCAAAGTCTCGTAATTCCTTACCCCTCCATCCTATCTATCATCATGGAGCCTGTTGCTGAAGGAGATGTTCCATATATTGTCCTTTATCCTAACATGCCTACCTCTCTTGAATATTTGCAAAAGTATTGGACTCAGCTAAAGGAAGAGTGAGACACCTTCGAAGCCCAGTTCCACGTGAGTGAAAAGAAATTTTTGTAGCTTACGAGACAACTTCATGATGACTGAAGTTTGAACGCCTACATTGCGCCAAAAATGATGCGCTCGACCTTTTTGTCTTAGGAGTTTATTTTATGTTTATTTCCTCCATTGTAAGCCCAAGAGGCATGTGGTAATCAACTTGGACTTATTAATACAATGTGTGTTTCCTTTTGTCTAAACAAATTTAAATCTCCTAGTTTCCTTGAAATCATTTGCATATGCATTTTCATTCATCATAACACAAACAGGTTTTTCACAACAGGCTTCCTTATCTCTCTACTATTTATTTCAGTGAGATATATGTTGAATAGAAATTAAAGGATCTTGATCGGGACTTTATAAGTCTGGTCGGGATACTAACTGCAAGTATACAGTTTAGTCGTTCTAGTTTTAAATGATTATCGAACCCACATAGACTGAGGATCAATCGCATACGATCTAATGCTACAGTTTGTTTAACTAAGCGATGAATATTCGATTTTTGGGGGAAACAGTTTAATTAAAAATAATAGTAATAGTTATACCGGTATGTGATAATCGAACTTCGGGAATTCGGTGAAATAAGTTATGCTACTAAACCTAGTGGATGCACTTTAAATTTAATAACACTTTTTGAAATCAATTTGAGTTTAATTAATTTATTAAAACACTCTCGTGTATTTAAAAATTAATGTTTCGTTACCACTATCTGGGTTGAACCCCAACTCTCGCATGCAGGTTCTTGCCTTAATTAATTTCCCACTCTCGTGGCAAAATCGTGTTAATTAACCTCTCACTCTCGTGACAATGATAGTTAAATTAATCTTGGAAATTGGAAACCAGAAATTGTTTTATAAATGTTTTTGGCCAAGGTATCACTGAATTCTTTCAGTTCTTATGAGTCACATACCGGTATTAATAGTTTAGCCGGACATAATAAATTTAACAGCAATGCAATTCAAAATATAATTCATAACAATAATTGGCATAATAAAAAAAACGAATAAATATTAATTGCAATAAAAAAAACCTGGAATCAAAGTTGCTATGGTAATCTTGAAGTATTACAATAATCCTTGAGCTTACTTGCAGTAAATAAATCGTGTTAATTCTTGAATGAAGAATTAACACCTAAAACTAAAAACTAAAGCTTGGAATGAAAATTACAGCAACGTAGAAAAACTCAAGAAAATAAGAAAATAGAAACAATTGCAAAAGAATAATAAATTTGCTCTGAGAATATTCCTTCGACCCCTGGTACGTTGCACTTGCACACATATATATAGCAGAGGAAAAAATAGCAGTTGCCAAGTCTTGAGGAAAGGTTGAATGGAGAAAATATAGGGAACACTATTAGTGGGTGGAGGAAAAATAGCAGAACGAGTCTGCCCTTGCGTTGCCCATGTCTCCACACTTTACAACGTCCATCTTCACGCACGTGACGGTCGTCACAGGTGGGTGACGGTCGTAACGCGCTTAAGTAGCGCATTACGCTCGTCAGTGATGTGTGACGAGCGTTACTCCATGTCGGGGGGCGTTACGCCCGTCACAAGGGTGTGACGACCGTCACTGCTCCAAAAATCCAAACTTTGTATTTTTTAGTTCTTTTTCTCTTTGTTTATTGTCTAGCCTTCTTCATGTTGTCCTTTTCCATTGGTTTGAGTTGACAAATGTTATACCTGTAAAAAGACAAATAATCTCAGAATAATCGGAGGTTAGACGACTTAATGAAATATAAAATCGGTAAAAAGCATGGTAATTATATGATATGTTTTCTCGTTATCAAATTCCCCCATACTTAAATCTTTGCTTGTCCTCAAGCAAATAGTCATTCGAAAGGTCGGACAAGTTTTGTCAAGCGCATAAGCATGACATACCTTGGATGTTTAAAGTAATTTCGGGAAATCCTCGTCGGTTCGGCCAATACTTGAGTAAAACGCTAAAGATACGCTAATGACACAAGCAATAAGCTTAGTCGTAGGCTTCCATTTCAAACGAGCTATCCAATGGTTCTGTTATAATTCTGCCCGGAGTTCCTCGTATCTATTTCACCCGGTTTCATTTTGGCGCAATCACATTAAGCCCTTTGTCTTAGCACGCACGTAGTGGAGTAACCGGTTAGTGACTTTGATCCTTTTAGCACAGGGTCTGGTACATGAATGTGGAAACCCTACATATGTTATCCAAATTGGAGGTTGTGGGGGATCGGGCCGTAGCACGCCCTACCGAGTTCAGAACCAGATACCTCTGAACCAACCAACACTGGATTCCTTCATTATTTGCTCAACTCTTATATGTGCCTGTATATTTTGGTACACAAATTTTCTTTTCTTTTAGAAGTGAGATAGAAAGGATATTTTTAGAATCAGGCATCAAACACTTATATTCATCGATTCTCCACGTGGTTTATGTCAAGACGGTGCTGACTGCTAGTATAAACTACTAGGGGTTGCTTCTAGAACTTGAAACTCCAGATATCGGTATAATGGTTATTGAAACGGATCGCGTAAGTAGGAAGTCTACGGTGTCATAATCGTATCGATCTTGTTATGTCGTTTTCGGCTTCCTCGACTGGGATTTTGTTAAAATAGGTATGTCGGGCTAATGCGAAGATAAAAAAAATTTCAGTATGGCTAAATAAAGCGAAGAATTTCAATCGAGACATATCGTAAGAATTTACTAGTTTATAAAAGATTGAAAGGTACCTCTCCCACACAAAATCCGACATTGTCCTCAACGTTGCGGTATACAGGCGGGGATGTACAATTACAAAAACAAACGGAAAAGAAATGAAACAGAAAAATAATAAATTACATAGAAATTAAAGAAAGACTACTGGTGACCACGTCCTCTACTCCTGGTGCGAGAGCGTATGGTAGGAGTGGCTTCAGTGTCAGTGTCTTGGAAACCAAGGGTGCTGACGTCCATCCTTAAGGTGTTAAGCTCTGACAGGGCCTCATCTAACCTCTCATTCATGTTGCGCTGCCCAGTCAAGATCTGAGTGTTTTGAGCGCACAAAGACTCAAATTGTTCATGTTGCCTTCTTTCAAGTGCCGCGTTCATTTGGTTCTGCATATGGAGGGTGCGGAGGATGTCTTCAAGATTAATAGGAGGAGGTGCAGATGAGGATCCTGGAATGTCGTGGACTGGAGGAGCACTATCCAGCTCTTCTTGCATTTCGTCTGCGGGGGCTGCAGGTTGGTCTTCATGAGCAGGTGCACGCTCTGCGGGAACTTCAGGTTCGAACAACCAGTTTACTCGGTTACTTGGATTGATTCGGTCCTTGTAAGGCAAAATGATGTTCTGATAGATAGTGTTCCTGATTACAGGGTCGAATCTGCCATCTTCCCGCTCGTAAATGAGATGTGCGGCTTTGCAGTGATCCAAAGTTAGCAAAGTCGATGCCATAGAAGGCAAGGTTGCGAGAGCAACACCGTAGTTCAGACCTATGGCAAGTGAAGTGACCAGCCCTCCGAAATAAAATGGCTTTCCGCCTCTAGCACAAATAGAGTGGATGTGAGCGAGTAAGAACGGGGCGGCATTGATCTTTTGCCCAGTGAACGCGCAATGCAAAAAGAAGAGCTCCTTGGAGTTGAGCTTATGGTTACTGTCGCGGGCGAAGATTGTGTTGCTAAGGATGCGATGGAAATAGCGAATGGCCGGATTATGAATGTGGGTGGCATTCAGGTGGTCGTAGGATACGGCACGGATATTCGTCAAATTGTGCCACAAGTTGAAAGCTTCCTCACCGAAATTATCCGGCACCCGAAGATGAGCACCTTCGTCCGAACAAAATCCTAAAAGTCGCGCGATGTCGGATTGATGCAACTCGTGCTCTATGCCAAACATGCGGAATTTGGCCAGCCCCGACAGTTGGTTCGTGGCACCTGGCGGAGTGATGTAAACAAATGAACTCAAGAACTCAAGAGTAAGAGTTTCATAGACCGGTCTTGGTTCGCGGCACAAGTTCCACAAATCCACACTTTGCAATAATCGGCAGACACTGTCAAGTAGTCCCAAACTCCTCAGGCACTCGATGTCAACGTACCTTGTGGGTTGGAGACCTCGACATTGAAATTTCTGAAACTTTGCCCGTTGATTTTCTCCTTGTTTGCCGATTCTGAAAGTGAGGGCGGGAGCTTGTGGGTTGTTGGCCATGGTGTAGGTAGAATTTGATTTTGGTTTTGGAATATGAAATTGGGGTACTGTGTGGATGGTAATTTGGTGTTGGGAGTTTAGAAGTTAGAAGAAAGATGGAGTGGAGTGGGTAGTTTTTCGTGTGATGTGGTAACAATGAAGGAAATGGGTTTATGAAGGGAATGGTTGGAAGTTGGAACGGTTCTGTAATAGCCGTTCTGATACATTATATGCGTGACGGTCATTACGAGGGTGTGAAAATATTGCGGTAAACATAAACAGTAAATAAAAAGAAATAAATAGTAAGCTGGAAATGAAAAGATATGAAAATAAATGAACTTGGTACTTTAAATAATTGAATAAATTCATAAGAAATTGTTTCGAAATAACTAAGGATAAAAATGATAAAATGCTGAAATAATAACTAGAATCCCTCCCACACTAAAACTAAACAGTGTCCCCACTGTATGTACAAATGCGAGAGAGAAGAATAGGATAACAATGGCAACTCTAGCCATGGGGAGGCGGAAACATATGCTGGTGCATGTACTCCAACTGATCGGTCACCAAATCCATGAAGGCTATGAAGTCCACCCAGAGAGATGTCAGCTCGCCCCGCATGTCGGTAATTGCTTCATGCAAAGAGTGCAGGGTAACAGTAAGTGAAGGTGGTGTGATCTCTGGGGCCTGGGTGGTGGTCTCAGCGGAAGTAGCCTGCTGTTCCCAAGGATCGGGGAACTCATGGTATCCTGGTGCTGTGGCAGGATCTTCATCAGCATTAGTAGTGTTGGGGACATCGTAAATGTCAACAGTAGATGGTGAGGAGGGCAGTGTAGCAGGATGGTGAAGGTCAAAAAGCCAGTTATCTCTGTTATGCACACTGGTGATAGGGTCCGGAAGCTTAAACTGGTGGACGATCTGATGATTAACTAACAGCTCAAATTGATCTGGTCCAAGGTTCCCGATAATGCTAGTGTTGAAGCAGAATGCAATGTCCATCGGCATTATTCCATAAAGCGGGGCTGATCCTAGCATAGGCCTGCGGAGTCCAATTGCATTTGATAGCATGGTAACTAAACCACCCAACAAGATTGGTGCATTTGGAGTCTGAATGATACGCTCCATATTAGCGAGCATATAAGCGGCACCGTTTACCGGACGGCTTTGGGATGCACAATACATAATGAATAGCTCATCGCGGGATACAGATGTGACATTCTGCTGTTTTCCAAAGATGGTGTGGGCGATGATCTTGTGAAAATACATGATAGTCGGGTTATGGATGCATTCAGAATAAAGATCACACGGCTCAGGATGGTTATTACCAGCGATGCTTCCCCAGAAAAAATCAAGATCAGATTCAGGCAAGAGGTCCTCCTGGGTCATAGTGATAACATCAGGACCGAAAGGGAACCCAAGCAGGTGGCTAAACTCTCAGAGGTTATAAGTGTAGTCCATGTTAAACATCCTGAAAGTCATCAACCCACGGTTGAATCCTATCCCATGATTTGGAATGAAGCTCAGGGTGCTCAGGAACTCAAGGGTCAGCTTCTTGTAAGTACCGAACCGTCTTCGGATAGGAGCAGTGTCCCAGCCAATCTGATACAGCAAGTACATGACACTCTCACGAATGCCAAGAGCGGTCATAGCATGGTCATCTGCGTAAATAGTAGGGCACATTTCCCGCTCAGCCAGGTCCTCAAATCGTCTTCTTTGGTGTCTGCTTCTCAATTTGACATTCATGAAGTTTACACGGGCCATAGCGCTAAATATGAAAGCAAAAGAATTACCCCCCTGAAAATATTTAATAAATGTTTGGAAAAAAAAGGACAAACTAAGTTAGTATTTTCGGGTTAAGAAATTGCCAAAGTTAAATCAAAAATAAAAAGAAAGTTTAAAGGGAAAATAAAAACATAAGAAAAAAATAGAAAGGAGTAAGAGATGCAATCATGAAAATGTTTTAAAGATTAAGAAAAAGAAAAGAAAAATAAAAACATGTTAAAGCAGTAAAAATAATTAAAGTAAAACATGGGTTGCCTCCCAAGAAGCGCCTTTATTTTATGTCGACGGCTCGTCAGTTAATACCTATTCAGTTAGGTATCGGGGTAGGCAGCTCACTTAACTGAAGATAAGCCGAATAGTTGATATTTCCGACGTTAAAGTAGTGCTTTAGGCGCTGGCCATTGGCTATGAATGGTTCGATAGAACTGCCTTTAATTTCTATCGCACCACTTGGGAAAACTTTGTTAATTTCGAATGGTCCGGACCATCTAGAACGTAATTTTCCTGGGAAAAGTTTCAGTCTAGAGTTGAATAGGAGTACGATATCTCCTTCCTTAAATTCTTTTCGCGAGATACGCTTATCGTGCCATTTTTTTGTTCTTTCTTTATAGATTCTAGCATTTTCATAAGCGTCTAAACGCAATTCTTCTAATTCATGGATATCTAACACTCGTTTCTCGCCAGCAGTCTTGTAATTTAAGTTAAGGGTTTTTATGGCCCAATACGCTTTATGTTCTAATTCTATTAGCAAATGAGAAGATTTTCCATAAACTAATTTGAACGGTGTTGTTCCGGTAGGGGTTTTAAAAGCTTTCTGATATGCCCAAAGAGCATCATTTAGCTTGGAGGACCAGTCTTTTCTGGATGAGGTTACGGTTTTCTCAAGGATTTATTTTATCTCCCTATTTGACACTTCCACTTGTCCGCTCGTTTGAGGATGATATGGTGTGGCTATGCGATGTTTAACGCCATATTTTGAAAGTAACTTTTCGAAGATCCTAGAGATAAAATGGGACCCACCATCACTGATTACTAGTCTTGGTACACCGAATCGTGGGAAGATAACATGCTTGAATAGTTTAAGTACTACTCGTGTATCGTTTGTGGGTGCGGCGATGGCTTCAATCCATTTTGATACGTAGTCAACGGCTACCAAATTATTCTTATTTCCAAAAGATGCGGGGAATGGTCCCATGAAATCAATTCCCCATACATCAAAAATTTCTACTTCGAGGATTCCTTTTTGCGGCATTTCGTCGCGTCTAGATATATTTCCTGAGCGTTGACATCTATCGCAGTTCATAATTGCTACGTGGACGTCTTTCCATAAGGTAGGCCAAAAGAAGCCAGCTTGAAGTATTTTTGCACGGGTTTTCGACGTACTAGCGTGTCCACCATAAGGGGCGGAATGGAAATGGGAAATGACGTCATCTATTTAATCGTTAGGGACGCAGCGACGGTAGATACCATTGGTGCCTCTTTTAAAGAGTAATGGTTCATCCCAAAAGTAGTGTTTAAGATCATGGAAAAATTTCTTCCGCTGTTGGTACGTTAAATCAGGTGGTAAAACACCGCAGTTAAATAGTTGACGAAGTCAGCGTACCATGGTAATGTGGTGTTAGTACAAATGGATTTTACTACCGCAGTTGTTAAAGGTTCATTGTGTTGATCTAAATTGTCGGTAGGGTTTATCTCTAGCTTAGCAACAAGGCGTTCATAAGGGAAGTCTTCGTTTATGGGAACACTCTCGGTTTGGATTCCATCTAATCTCGATAAATGGTCAGCTACCACGTTTTCAGTTCCTCTCTTGTCTTTTATTTCTAAGTCAAACTCTTGTAGGAGTAAGATCCATCTGAGTAGTCGTGGTTTGGTGTCTTTCTTGCTTAGTAAGTATCAGATCGCAGCATGATCCGTGTAAATAATGATTTTGGCACCTACTAAGTAGGAACGAAATTTATCCAATGTGAATACCACAGCTAAGAGTTCCTTCTCTGAAGTGGCATAATTCATTTGTGCGGGATCGAGTGTTCTGCTTGCGTAGTAGATAGCATGAAGCTTTTTTCCTTTGCATTGTTCTAGGACCGCGCCTACAGCATAATCGCTCGCATCGCACGTTATATCAAATGGTAGGTTCCAATCAGGAGGTTGCATAATAGGTGTTGAGATTAAGGCTTCTTTAAGCGTCTCAAATGCGTTCAAGCATTTATCGTCGAAAATAAACTCAGCCTCTTTCATTAATAATTCAGTTAGTGGCTTGGTGATTTTAGAGAAATCTTTTATAAAACGTCGGTAAAAACCCGCGTGTCCTAGAAAGCTTCTTATTTCTCTAACTATTTTGGGTGGTTGAAGGTTTTTGATAATTTCGATCTTTGCTTTGTCGACTTCAATCCCTCTGTTTGATACAATGTGACCCAACATAATTCCTTGTCTCACCATGAAGTGATATTTTTCCCAGTTGAGCACTAGGTTGACATTGACATAGCGTTTCAGTACTAATTCAAGATTTGATAAACATCTGTCGAAACTCTCTCCACAGAGAGAGAAATCGTCCATGAATACTTCCATAATTCCGTCTAAAAAATCTACGAAAATCGCCATCATGCATCGTTGGAAAGTTGCAGGTGCGTTACATAGTCCAAATGGCATTCTTCAGTATGCAAAGGTACCATAGGGACATATGAACGTGGTTTTCTCTTGATCATCAGGATGAATGGGAATTTGAAAGAATCCTGAGTACCCGTCAAGATAGCAGAAATGGGAATGTTTGGCTAAACGCTCGAGCATTTGGTCAATGAATGGTAATGGGAAATGGTCCTTGCGCGTAGCTTTGTTTAGTTTTCTATAATCTATACACATTCTCTATCCTGTTTCGGTATGTTGTACTACCGATTCGCCTTTTGTGTTCGTTATAACTGTAACACCTCCTTTCTTAGGCACCACGTGAACTGGACTTACCCAGTTGCTATCTGATATTGGGTATATGATGCCTGCCTCTAGTAGTTTATGCACTTCCTTCTTATTGACTTCACTTAGGATAGGGTTTATTTGTCTTTGATGTTCTCTAGAAGTCTTGCAGTCCTCCTCCAGCATAATGCGGTGCATATAGAGAGAAGGGCTTATTCCTTTTGGATATGATATATTATACTCTAATGCGGCTGGATATTTCCTTAACAAACTAAGAAGTTTTTTGGTTTCGATCTCTCCTAATTTGGCATTGACTATAACTGGTCGTTCGAGTTCTTTATCTAAGAATTCATACCTAAGATCTTCAGGTAATGTTTTAAGTTCTATACCAGGTTTCTTATTAGTTGGGGCATGATCGGTAGTTAAGGCTAAACATTTGCTTAGGTTGGCATCTAAGCATTCTTATTTCCAGTCCTCATTCTTAAGGATAGTTGGTGTCTGAATTTTCAGCATCGCAGAATAGGTGTCCTCTTGGCATTCAAGTTCTTTGACATATTCATCAATAATATCTAGGAGACAACATGAGTCATCTATAGCAGGGGCTTTAAAGAATTGGGAAAGAATGAATTCTACTTTTTCTTCTCCTACCTCGATGGCTCATGCAGTAGCTAAAAATGGTCTTCCTAGTATGATGGGAATGTTTGAATCTTCCTTGATGTCCATTATTATAAAGTCAGTCGATATGTAAAATTGTCCTATTCGAACAGGAATGTTTTCTAGCATACCAATAGGAAATTTGACTGATCTGTCGGCTAATTGTAGGGACATCTTGGTAGGCCTCATGTTGCCTAATTTGAGCTTCTCGCAACTAGATAAGGGCATTAGACTGACACTAGCTCCTAAATCGCATAGAGCTTTGTCTATGACAGATTTTCCAATTACACATGGTATGGAGAAACTACCAGGATCTTTTAGCTTTGGGGGCATGTTATTTTGAATTATGGCACTACATTCGGTAGTTAGCATAACAGTTTTGTTTTCAATGATTTTTTTCTTATTAGACAATATTTCTTTTAGGAATTTAGCATATGACGGCATTTGGGTTATAGCTTCTGTAAACGGAATAGTAACGTTTAATTGTTTCAGAAGTTCTACAAATTTCTTGAATTGTCCCTCGTTCTTGGTTTTTGCAAGTCTTTGGGGGTATGGAATTGGTGGTTTATATGGTGGTGGAGGCACATAAGGTTTTTCTGAAGCCTCTCTGTTCTAATTCGCGTTTTCCTCTAGATTTTCAGATTGATCTTTCGACTTCTCTATTTCTTTTTCAGGTTTTTGATACATGGTCGGGTTTTGGAGTCTAGGATCTACCGGTCCATCACGGGCTGTCCCACTTCATAATGTGATAGCATTTGCATGTCCTTTAGGATTGGGCTATGGCTGTCCAGGAAATGTACCAGCAGGTGCGGCAGAACTAGCTTGATGTTGTGCTACTTGGGAGATTTGGGTTTCTAACATTTTATTGTGAGTTGCTAGGGAATCTACCTTGTTTGCTAATAGCTTCAACTGTTCACCGGTGTGAACATTTTGATTGAGGATTTCTTTGTTTTGTTAGGATTTCAAGGTTAGATTTCTTAGGAATGTTAGGAAAATTACCAGCGGGTTTTTGATACCCTGGAGGTACAACAGGTTCTTGGCCAGGTGCATATAAAGCGTTATTGCTCTTGTACGAGAAGTTAGGATGGTTCTTCCAACCAGGATTATAGGTATTGGCATAAGGATTACCTTGAGAGTAATTTACCTGATCAGCTAATATTCCTGCTAAGATTTGACATTCGGTTCCAACATGACCAGGAACTCCACAAACTTCGCAGCTTGGGGTAACTGCAGCCACGGTAGCTGCAGGAGGTAAGGTCAAGCATTCTATCTTTTGGGTAAGAGCATCTACCTTAGCATTAACTTTATCTAGGCTACTAATCTCGTACATCCCACCTTTGGTTTGAGTTTTCTCCACAAATGTTCTTTCTCCTCCCCACTGATAGTGGTTTTGAGCCATGTTTTCAATGAGTTGGTTAGCTTCGTCATAAGGCTTGTCCATTAGTGTACCACCTACGGCGGCATCTATAGAGAGTCTTGTGTTGTACAAGAGTCCATTATAAAATGTGTGGATTATCAGCCATTTTTCTAATCCGTGATGTGGGCACATTCGCATCATATCTTTGTAGCGCTCCCATGCATCGAATAGAGATTCAGTATCCTTCTGCCTAAATCCGTTGATTTGGTCTCTTAGTGCAGCGCTCTTGCTTGGGGGAAAGTATCGTTCTAAGAATACAATCTTCAGTCCTTCCCACGTAGTGACAGAATTTGATGGCAATGATTGCAACCAAGCCCAAGCTCTATCTCTTAGTGAGAAAGGGAAAAGACGTAATCTTATCGCATCTTTACTAACACCATTTGCTATAACTGTGTCGGCAAATTGAACGAATTTTGTAAGATGTTCATTCGGATCCTCAGAAGGATCTCCAGAGAATTGGCGTTGTTGGATAGCTGATATCAATGACGATTTCTACTCGAAATCGTTTCAGTTTATTGTTGGAGCAGCAATGTTGTTGTGGGGTTCTTGTTGTGATGGAGCTGCGTACTCCTTCAGTGGACGGGTCCTTTGTTCTTCGGCCATGTCTAATTCTGGGTTGGTTTCGGTTTCAGAGGAAGAATTAGAATTTGTTTCAGAATCAATCTTGATTTCGGGTTTGGGTAAAGGAATAGCGTGATTTAAACAGTAATCACTGACTGCACGTCTTATGGAAAGAATGCGTTCAGGTTCATCCGTCGATTTGTCAAGTGGTTCGCCTTGTGAGTGAGTCCTTGGCATACAAATCGAAAAAGGGTATCTGTTGCCTAGTCTAAACGCGCAATAGAAGAATCGTAATTAATTGACTACCAGTCCCCGGCAACAGCGCCAAAAACTTGATCGGGACTTTATAAGTCTGGTCGGGATACTAACTGCAAGTATACAGTTTACTCATTCTAGTTTTAAAAGATTATCGAACCCACAAAGACTGAGGATCAATCGCATACGATCTAATGCTACAGTTTGTTTACCTAAGCGATGAATATTCGATTTTTGGGGGAAACAGTTTAATTAAAAATAATAGTAATAGTTATACCGGTATGTGATAATCGGACTTAGGGAATTCGGTGAATCGCTTGGCCTATAAAGTATTTCGGTAAAAGCTAATTGTTTAAAAACCTGAGACATACACTCTCATGTTCATGAAATAAGTTATGCTACTAAACCTATTGGATGCACTTTTAATTTAATAACACTTTTTGAAAACAATTTGAGTTTAATTAATTTATTAAAACACTCTCGTGTATTTAAAAATTAATGGTTCATTACCACTATCTGGGTTGAACCCCAGCTCTTGCATGCAGGTTCTTGCCTTAATTAATTTCCCACTCTCGTGGCAAAATCGTGTTAATTAACCTCTCACTCTCGTGACAAGGGTAGTTAAATTAATCTTGGAAATTGGAAATTGGAAACCAGAAATTGTTTTATAAATGTTTTTGGCCAAGGTATCACTGAATTCTTTCAGTTCTTATGAGTCACATACCGGTATTAATAGTTTATCCAGACATAATAAATTTAACAGCAATGCAATTCAAAATATAATTCATAACAATGATTGGCATAATAAAAAAAACGAATAAATATTAATTGCAATAAAAAAAACCTGGAATCAAAGTTGCTATGGTAATATTGAAGTATTACAATAATCCTTGAGCTTGATTGCAGTAAATAAATCGTGTTAATTCTTGAATGAAGAATCAACACCTAAAACTAAAAACTAAAGCTTGGAATGGAAATTACAGCAACGTAGAAAAACTCAAGAAAATAAGAAAATAGAAACAATTGCAAAAGAATAATAAATTTTCTCTGAGAAAATTCCTTCGACCCCTGCTACGTTGCACTTGCACGCATATATATAACAGAGGAAAAATAGCAGTTGCCAAGTCTTGAGGAAAGGTTGAATGGAGAAAATATAGGGAGCACTATTAGTGGGTGGAGGAAAAATAGCAGAACGAGTCTGCCCTTGCATTGCCCACGTCTCCACTCTTTACAACGTCCATCTTCACGCGCGTGACGGTCGTCACAGGTGGGTGACAGTCGTAAAGCGCTTAAGTAGCGCATTATGCTCGTCAGTGATGTGTGACGAGCGTTACTCCAAGTTGGGGGGTGTTACGCCCGTCACAAGGGTGTGACGACCGTCACTGCTCCAAAAATCCAAACTTTGTATTTTTTAGTTCTTTTTCTCTTTGTTTATTGTCTAGCCTTCTTCATGTTGTCCTTTTCCATTGGTTTGAGTTAACAAATGTTATACCTGTAAAAAGACAAATAATCTCGGAATAATCGGGGGTTAGACGACTTAATGAAATATAAAATCGGTAAAAAGCGTGGTAATTATATGATATGTTTTCTCGTTATCAGATCTTCAAGCACAAAATGAAATTCCAACAGATGTTCCCGGCTCTGGCTAAAGGACAAGAGGACCTGAAGGCTCTTATGATAAAAGACAAGAAGAAGAAGATGAAGAAAACAGTGGGTGTACTGAATATGGGAAGAAGGTTCAGAGAACTAGCAAAGCGAGCTCTAGAATTTGAAACTCCGTCAAATGAGAGAGAAAATCAAGAGGAGAAGGCAAAGGAAGAAGACCACAATCTAGGATCTGATGAAGAGGGGACTGACTATGCTGAAAAAACAATATCCTCCTACTGATGACAAATTTAAACTGTTGGAGGATCGTCTCAATGCCATGGAAATTCTGAAAGTACATGGTCTGGATTTTGAAGAACTAAGTTTGGTCCCTAGGGTGGTCATTCCACCAAAGTTCAAAGTTCCCACATTTTCTAAATATGACGGTGCCTCATGTCCTAAGTTGCACTTAACGTCTCACGTCAGGAAAATTCAACCCCATAATGCTGATCAGAACCTATGGGTACATTTCTTCCAAGAAAGTTTGTCAGGGACGAAGTTGAATTGGTTCTGTCAGATGGAAGGAACCAACATTCGCAATTGGGAAGATCTGGTTGCTACTTTTTACAAGCAATACCAGTATAATGCTAACCTCTCTCTAACTCGTACACAACTGCAAAGTATGTCTATGGGTTCTGGCAAAGGTTTCAAAAATTATGCCCAAAAATGTAGGGATCTTGCGGGAAGAGTCCAGCCCCATCTGATTTGAGGCTCTTAAGCTAGGTTTACTGAGATGATCTTAACAGGTGAGCGGGTATAAGCTGGTATTAAGAGTGGAAAGATTCAGAGGGATGCATCCTCAAGTACGATGAAGAAACCCTTCACTGGAAAGAAGGAGGTCAGTGCTGCTTATGGCCAGAGAAATCAAAACAAAACTGAAAATCGTCTGATGGTAGGAGTTGTTATGATCTCCAATCCTGCATCAAACCAACAATGAAACAGTCAGCGCATGCCGGATGAGTCCATAAGACGGTTCACCCAGATTAACATGACCTTATCCTAGGTTTTTCCACACCTGTTGAAGTCCAATCTGGTGACTCTAAAGGAAGCTCCCAAGAATCCCAATACTTCTTCTCCCCGCTACAACCCAAACGCTCGATGTGCCTATCACTCCGAGAGTCCGGGGCATGATACAAACGATTGTTGGGCTCTAAAAAATAAGGTGCAAGATCTTATCGAGGTGAAAGAGATTGAGTTAGACCTTCCAGAGACGCCTAATGTAATAACTACGCCAATGCCCAAACATGTTCAGGGTTTCAATACCGTTGAAGATGACCTATTTGTTTCCTCTATGGATGAATTAGCCACTCCTCTTCTGATTGTTAAAGAAAATCTGTTGCGAGCCAGTTTATTTCCGGGTTATGGTGAAGGTTTCCACTTATGTATGTCTCTACCAGATGGTTTTTTATCGTTAAAAATGGGTGTCCAACGCCTGGTGATTAATAAAGAAATTATGTTTGAGAAAGTTCCCCGTGCAAGAAATTTGTGTGAAGATGTCTCAATAATTACCATTTCCAACAATCCTCTCAGGGTCTCCCCCAAAAGACTCATCAGGATTACACCCGTTCCCATGTTTGCTCCTCTAATTATCACTCTTCCCGAGCCGATACCATATTCATCTGATAAAGATATTCCCTGGAATTATTGGGCTGACATCTACTACCACGGCGTCAAGCAAGACCTGTTGACTGTTGAAGATAAAGTTGACAAAGATATTGATCCTAACATCGACAACATCACCGAACCAGTTAAATTACGAGAAGCGAGAGGGTTTTTTCTCCCAAAATCTCTCCGAAGACCATTTCTATTCCTTTGATTATTCTTGCTGCTACTCCTGTTAGTCCTTCCATTTCTACTCCTACTGTAATCCCTGCTATTGTCCCTGCTACTGAGTCAACCGAGACTCGGGGCAAAGAGGTACTGGTTAAGCCTGTCCAGACGAAGGCGCACAAAGAATTCATTCCTGAGGCTTCTAAAAATGAAATGGAAGAAATACTAAAAATCATAAGAAAAGTGATTACAACATTGTGGAGCAGTTGGGACAGACCCCTTCGAAAATCTCAATGCTGGCCTTACTCTTATGCTCTGAAGCCCATGTTAAGGCTTTGGTAAATTTCCTGAAGTATGCCCATGTGCCTCAACAGACCTCCGTTGATCAATTCGAGAATTGCATGGCCAGCCCGACTGCTGATAATGGACTGGGTTTTTCTGATGTTGATCTAACTCCCAAGGGAACGATACACAATGATGCCATGCATGTCTTCATTGAGTGCAGGGGCACTACCCTAGCTCACGTTCTGGTGGATACAGGTTGGTCGATGAATGTCTTTCCTAAGAATGCTCTGGACAGGTTAGATTACGAAGGACTCACGTTAAATCCCAGTAAAATTCTGGTGAGGGCCTTCGATGGTTCCAAAAGAATGGTGCACGGGGAGGTGGACATCCCTATTAAAGTTGGTACTCGGACTTTTGACTCAACTTTCTATGTGATGGACATCTGCTTGTCTTATTCCTGTTTATTGGGTAGACCGTGGATCCATGGGGCTGGTGCTGTTACTTCTAACCTACATCAGATGTTGAAGTATCCAGTCAATGGAATGATTATCACAGTCTATGGTGAGGAGGAATACATGCTGAGCCACCTGAACTCTTTCAGGTATGTTGAAATGGACGGAGAATTCATTGAAACCCCCTGTCAGAACTTTGAGGAGGTTCCACAGACAATTGTTGTAACCAATACTGCTACTAAGGTTCTGAAGATTATCAGACCTCCGTTGAAGATGAATTATCTGAAGGATGCTAAAGCAGTAACTGAAGAAGGTGGATGTACCATTTGGGATCAACTTCCGGATATTCCCTACAAATCTAACAAGTTTGTTTTGGGTTTCACTTTAGAGGCCCAAAGAGCTGTTCGTCGTGCTCGCGCTGGGGGACCTCCACTACGCATTAGCAACCATGGAGTCAATGTGTTGGAGGACAATGATAGTGACTGTGACATTGACAAGTGGATCTTCCCAACTATTAGTGGTGGACTCAACAATTGGGAAGCCCAAGATTTTGTTCCTATTAATTTTATTCAAGAGTAATTGTCTTTTAATTTTTGGATATGCAATATTTAAACAATTGAAACTCTCAAACCTTATGTCTTACCCGAGGCACAATGGTCTATCTGTGAGGGTTATTACTTCATCTTCATATGTCATTAATAAATCATTAGACGTTTTGCATGCAAATTTTATGCTCTTTGTTTTTCTTTTCTACTTTTTACTTTATCAAAAATAGGTATGCTCTTCCACACACTCACATATCAAAATGAAGATCCACACCCACTCTGGATCCCATTGGTAACGGTTTGGCTATTGCCAATTATGACTTTGAAAATCCGATCTACCAAGTCGAGCACGAAGGTGAGGAAGATTGTGAAGTACCAGGGGAACATGCTAGACTATTACAACAAGAAGAAAGGGAAATACAGCCCCATAAAGAGCTAGTTGGGACTATAAACTTGGGTTCTGGAGAGGACAAGAAGGAAGTCAAGATAGGTGCCAAACTGGAGCATAATATCAAGAAGCGTTTAATTTAGATGCTACATGACTATGTTAAGGTCTTTGCATGGTAATACAAAGACATGCCAGGACTCGACACTAATATCGTGGTCCATCATCTACCGATGAAAGCAGACTTCCCCCAGTAAAATAGAAGGTTCGTCGTATGCGGCCAGAGATTTTGGAAAAGATCAAGGCTGAAGTCATGAAGCAGTTTAACACCGGTTTCTTTGTTGTTACCTCTTGTCCACAATGGGTTGCCAATGTTGCTCCGGTACCTAAGAAGGAAGATAAGGTACGTATGTGTGTGAATTATAGAGACCTGAATAGGGCGAGCCCCAAGGATGACTTTTCGCTTCCCCATATTGATGTTCTGGTTGACAACACCGCACAACAAAAGATATTTTCCTTCATGGATGGTTTTGTCGGGTACAATCAGATCAAAATGGCACCTGAGGACATGGAGAAAACGACCTTCGTCACGCAGTGGGGCACTTTCTGCTACAAAGATATGCCATTTGGGTTAAAGAATGTCGGGGAAACCTATCAGCGTGCCAGGGTAACTTTGTTTCACAATATGATCCATGACGAGATAGAGGTCTATATTGATGATATGATAGCCAGATCTAAAACTGAAGAGGAACACCTTGACCACCTGCAGAAGTTGTTTGAAAGACTGAAGAAATACAAACTAAGGTTGAACCCGAATAAGTGCACCTTTGGAGTATGATCCGGTAAACTCTTAGGCTTCGTTGTCAGTGGTAAAGGTATTGAAGTAGACCCTGCAATGGTAAAAGCCTTACAATAAATGCAAAATCCTCGCATTGAGAAGGAGGTTAGGGAATTCTTGGGACGTCTAACCTACATCGCCAGATTCATTTTCCATCTAACCGCTACTTGTGAGCCAATCTTCAAATTATTGAAGAAGGATCAAGCAGTGATATGGAATGACAATTCCCAGACCGCCTTTGACAAAATAAAATAATATCTTCAAGAGCCTCCAATATTGATGCCTCCGGTTGAATGGAGACCTCTGATCATGTACTTAACGGTACTAGAGAATTCAATGGGGTGTGTGCTGGGGAAGCATGACGAGTCTTGTCGAAAAGAGCACACAATATACTACCTGAGAAAAAAGTTTACCGACTGCGAAACCAGATATTCACTGCTCGAGAAAACTTGATGCACTCTGGCATGGGCTGCTCGCCAACTAAGACAATATATGCTGGCTCACACTACCTTATTGATATCTAAAATGGATCCTATCAAATACATATTCGAGAATCCCGCTCTCCATGGAAGAATAACAAGATGGAAAATGGTCCTAACCGAATACGACATTCAATACACTCCCCAAAAAGAAATAAAAGGAAGTGTACTAGCTGATCATTTGGCTCATTAGGCTGTGGATGACTATCAATTCATGAATTTTGAATTCCCGGACGAGGACATCATGTTAGTGAATGATTGTGAAGAATTTAGAACGTATGACGGAGCTGAACAAGGATCCCAATGGACTATGGTTTTTGACGGAGCTTCCAACGCACTCGGTGAAATTCAGGCTGCAGATACTCAATGTCACGTTCAATGTTATGACACCGTATCTGACTTTCTATAAGACAGTAAATACAAAAATAGTAAAGAACACAGTCAATTATTTACCCAGTTCAGTGTGGAACAACACCTACTCTGGGGGCTACCAAGCCAGGGAGGAAATCCACTATAAGAGATATTAATTCAGAAATAAACCAACCAGTTTATCTCCTTCACTTAAGACCTACCCAATGCAACTTCAATCTAAGTACAACTTAAACCTGAGTTCCTGCTCACTCCCCCTCAATCACAGCAGTGATACTTAAAACAATTTGACTAATGAATTGATGAAGACACTCTTCAAAACATACACTTGACTATGCTTCACAGCTTTTTAATCAAGCAACACAAACACTCTTACTTCACAGCTTTGAGTGATACATAAACCTAACTTGACTTTGCTTCAAAGCTTTAGTCAAGAGACACAAAAACACTCTTGCTTCAAAGCTTTGAGTGGTACACAACCCTTACAATTAAAACCTATTCCAAGTCACTTATCACAATGATACTTGCTTGGATTACAATAGTTAAAACTATACAGCTTCTAAATGATCTTCTGTCAGAAAGGGGTTGATTCTAAACAGCAGCCCTGTTGAATATATAGCAGCTGCATCTTCAGTTAGGGTTTCCACAAAAAGCTAGGGTTAATTCTGTTTGACCTTAAGACTTGGTCACTGGACTTTATCAACCAGGTTAGGGTTGAGCTAGGTTAACCCCAAGTCCATGAGATTTTCTGTTCTGGAAAGACTGAGTCATTTTCCTGAAAAAACTCAGAATTACCCAAACTGCATAACTGTTAGTTCAGAATAGGATGTCTTAACATTTGTTATGACATCTGAAATCCTGTCTACTGATTTTGGTAAATGTGATCTTTTTGCAAAATGCTCAGATACACACTCATGAACAGCAGCACCTGTATGACAATATTTTTCTGCAAAGGTACCTAATGAATCAGTACCTAATAAACTAGAATGTTATGACATCAGTCATGACATTCACACACCTGGTTTTACCAAAAATGCATGCCAATAACTAAACAACTACAAACTCCCCCTTTGGCAGATTTTTGGCTAAAGACCCTAAGCAATCAGAGATAGATAGCAGCAGAATAAATATGACTGCAGAAAAATAGAATGTCTAATAAAGTCTACCAAAATATATCTCCCCCTCTTTAGCCACAAATGGGCCAAAGATACATGTTCTTAAAAGTTATACAGTCATCCCAAAAGAAAAAGCAACAAAACAAAAAGGCTGAACACACTTTGCAAACTCCACCAGGAAACAGCAACTCCACCAACCAGCAACTCCACCAACCTTTAAGCACTGTCATCAGACTCAGAAGGTTCGGGCTTCTTCCTTTTCTTGTGAGCAATGTCAGCATTCTTCTCTTTGTCTGATGTCTCAACATCCTTAGAGACATCTGGATTTGTTTCAGCATTTGAACTTTCTTGATTTAAAGGAACAGAAATGCCAGGAACTAAGTGGTTCTCGTTCATAATTCTTGTAACAATTTTAGCTATTGCTTGACGAACATAGGCTGATCCTTCCCTATTTGCAATTTCAGAGGGAACAGAAGAAGAAGGATGAGAAGGATTACCAGAGGCAGTAGCTTGGGACCTTCCTGCATGCCTTGTTCTCAGCTCTTTGACCTTGGTGGGGTTAGTTTCCACTTCTCTAAGAGGAGCGATCTCCAGGACTTCAGAATCCAGGAAAGATGAGATTGCCCTAGAATCTTGATCAGAGGAAGAGGACGAAATAGTCGTATTGGATGATGATGGTGTTTGAGACATTTTGATAGTCTTAGAAGACCAATAGCAACTGGAGAGAAAATTCTGATTGAGAGATTGGGTTTTGATGCGGAGACGAGAGAGGAAGGAAGAAAAGGAGTGTCTATTCAACTTCTTAAAAGAATTGAAGGAAATGGGAAAATATAAGTTTAACCCAATCAGAACAGACTTAACAAGCATAACTCCTTTAACCCTTGTTTTAAGCAAAATTAATTGCTAAAATTCCTCATGTTGGCAAATACCCAACTTACCCCTCAAGTTTTCAAATTGATTTGCATCTAGTGCCTTGGTAAAAATGTCAGCCAGTTGTAGCTCAGTGGCAACATGTTCCAATTTGATTGTCTTCTCTTCTACAAGGTCTCTGATAAGGTGATGTCTTATGTCAATATGTTTGGTCCTACTATGCTGAATGGGATTCTTGGAAATGTTTATTGTACTCAGATTGTCACAGTACAATGTCATAACATCTTGTGTGACATTATACTCAGTAAGCATCTGTTTCATCCAGATCATTTAAGAACAGCTACTACCAGCTGCATTGTATTCAGCTTCAGCAGTAGAGAGAGACACAAATTCTGTTTCTTGCTGAACCAGGAAACCAGATTATTTCCCAAGAAGAAACATCCTCCAGAGGTGCTTTTTCTATCATCAACACTACCAGCCCAATCAGCATCACAGTAACCACTCAGAGTTGGTTCACAGCCATGAGAATATAGCAACCCATAGTTGTAAGTTCCACTCACATACTTCAAAATTCTCTTCACTTGATTGATGTGACTGACTTTGGGATCAACTTTGTATCTTGCACAAACTCTAACTGCAAAAGCAATGTCAGGTCTGCTGGCTGTTAAGTACAACAAGCTTCCTATCATGCTTCTGTACAGACTTTGATCCACCTTAACCCCACTTGAATCTTTGGAAAGCTTTAAATGAGTAGGAGCAGGAGTCCTTTTGTGACTGGCATTCTCCATACCAAACTTCTTTACAATGATCCTAGCATACTTGCTTTGAGATAAGAAGATTGAGTCCTCCATCTGTGAGACTTGCAATCCAAGAAAATAAGTTAGTTCTCCCATGAGACTCATTTCGAATTCAGCCTGCATCTGGTCAGCAAAATGTTTAACCATAGGTTCTGACATTCCTCCAAACACTATGTCATCAACATATATTTGGGCAACCATCAACTTCCCTCCTTCAGTTTTGACAAAGAGTGTTTTGTCCAAGCCTCCTTTTCTGTATCCTTTGTCTGAGAGAAATTTTGTTAACCTGTCATACCATGCTCTAGGAGCTTGTTTCAGGCCATATAGAGATTTTCTCAATTTGTAGACATGATCAGGGTGGTTTGGATCCACAAAGCCTTTAGGCTATTCCACATAAGCTTCCTCATTCAAGTACCCATTTAGAAAGGCACTTTTCACATCCATCTGAAATAACTTGAACTTCAGAAGACAAGCAATTGACAATAGGAGTCTGATTGATTCCAGCCTGGCTACAGGTGCAAAGGTTTCATCAAAATCAACCCCTTCAACCTGAGTGTATCCTTGAGCAACAAGCCTTGCCTTATTCCTGGTGACAACTCCTTCAGCATCTGATTTGTTCTTGAAAATCCATTTTGTGCCAATGATGTTAGTTCCTTCAGGTCTAGGAACCAGTTCCCAAACTTCATGTTGCTTGAATTGGTTCAGTTCATCTTGCATTGCTCCAATCCAGTATTCATCAGTTAAAGCTTCCTTGACATTTCTTGGTTCCATTTTGGACACAAAACAAGAGTTTGAGATGATTTCTCTAGATCTTGTAATGACTCCACTGTTGGGATCTCCTATGATGAGCTCTTTTGGATGATCCTTCTGAATTCTGATGGAAGGGATCTTGCTAGCTTCCTTTGATTCAGATTCTGTTGTGGTGGTGTTGGGTAGATCATTCTGTTGGGTTGAAGTCTCAAAGAATGTCTCAACATTACAAGGGACATCTATTTCCTCATGATAATCATCAATTATGACATTTATTGATTCCATCATGGCTTTGGTCCTGGAATTGAATACTCTATAAGCTCTGCTATTTGAGGAGTATCCTAGAAATATGCCTTCATCACTTTTTTTAGGGTCCAGTTTTCTTCTTTGTTCACGATCTGCCAGAATATAGCATTTGCTGCCAAACAAATGGAAGTACTTCACAGTTGGTTTTCTTCCTTTCCAGAGTTCATATATGGTGGATGAGGTTCCCTTTCTCAAGGTGACCCTGTTATGGACATAGCAGGCTGTATTCATAGCTTCAGCCCAAAAATACATAGGAAGTCTTTTGGCATGTATCATTGCTCTGGCAGATTCCTGTATGGTTCTGTTTTTTCTTTCCACAACTCCATTTTGCTGAGGAGTTATAGGAGAAGAAAATTCATGACTAATTCCTTCTGAGGAACAGAAATCATCAAACTTGCTGTTTTCAAATTCCTTGCCATGATCACTTCTGATTCTGACAATACACCCTTCCCTTTCTCTTTGAATTCTTTTGCACAATTCTTTAAAAACTTCAAATACATCAGATTTTTCCCTAATGAAGTTAATCCAGGTGAATCTGGAAAAATCATCCACAACCACATAGGCATATCTTTTTCCACCAAGACTCTCCACCTGCATTGGTCCCATCAGATCCATATGAAGAAGTTCTAGAACCTTAGAGGTGGTCAGATGTCTTGACTTTAGATGTGACATCCTAGTCTGCTTACCAACCTGACATTCACCACAGACTCTTCCTTCATCAATTTGCAGTCTTGGAATCCCTCTGACTGCCTCCATGGAGATAATCCTTTTCATACCTCTTAGATGAAGATGGCCAAGTTTTTGGTGCCACAGTTTCACCTCTTTTTCTTGTTTTGCAATGGAACACACAGAGGAGAAATTAGTGTTCTCAGGTTCCCACAAGTAACAGTTGTCTTTAGATCTGACTCCTTTCATTACAATTTCTTGTTTTTCATTAATTACAAGACATTCAGATTTTGAGAAATTGACCTTGAATCCTAGATCACACAATTGAATAATACTAATGAGATTAGCAGTCAGCCCTTTTACCAGCAGTACTTCATTCAGACTTGGAACTCCAGGGCAGTCCAAATTACCAACTCCTTTGATTTCACCTTTAGCACCATCTCCAAAGGTCACAAAACTGGTGGTGTGAGGTTTAACATTATTGAGGAGGTTCTTGATTCCAGTCATGTGTCTGGAATACCCACTGTCAAAGTACCAGTCTTCCTTTGCAGAGACCCTCAGGGAAGTGTGGGCTATCAGGGCAGTAGCCTTTTTCTTCCATTTAGGAGTATGTGGTACCTTTTTAGACTTAGGTTTGACACCTGAGTTCTGATTAGGGTATCCATGCAATCTGAAGCAGAAAGGCTTTATGTGGCCATACCTCCCACAAGGATGACATCTCCATCTTTGGTACCTTTTCTTCATATGTCTCTGTTCCTGATGTTGAGAGTTGTGTTGAGACATCTGTTTTGACATTTGCTTATCAGGCCTGATCTTCTTGTCTGTACCAGATTTCTTTGCTTCCACAAATCCTAGACCAGATTTGTTTCCCACATTTTGTCCAACCTGAAGGATCTCTTCCAATTTGTCTGTTCCATTAGTTAGCATCTTGACAGATTTGGTCATTTGATTCAGTTGTGAGTTCAGCAATTGAACTTCTCCTTCTAGATGACTTATAGTTTCAAGGTCTGCCCTTTTTTCAGCCTCCAGCTTTATGATGAGTTTTGCTTGTTTCTCATTCTGCACACAGACTTCAGCACTTCTGATACACAATTTCTTGTAAGTATCAACCAGTTCTTCAAATGTCACTTCTTCATCACTAGTGTCACTTTCAGAGGTACAAACACCAGTTAGAGCAGTAACTAGTTTGGCAGATTCTTCTTCAGAATTACTTTCTGAATCACAGTCAGACCAGGTAACAGTCATTCCTTTCTTTTGTTTCTTAAGAAAGGTAGGACATTCAGCTCGAATATGCCCATATCCTTCACAACCATGGCATTGAATTCCTCTGCCTTGATTTCCCTTCTCTTCTGACCTTGGTCTTCTGCTGGAACTGTCAATGTCAGAGGGAATGTTATGAACATTAGACCTTGACTTTGGATCTATTCTTTTGATGAGTTTGTTGAACTGTCTTCCAAGCATGGCTAGAGCTTCTGAAATATTTTCTTCTTCATCCTCCTTGTTTTCAACATCAGTGTTGGATGCAAGTGCTATGCTCTTGTTCTTCTTGTCACCATTTTCAGTGTTCCCCATCTCAAAAGTCTGAAGAGACCCAATAAGTTCATCCACTTTCAACTTGCTGATGTCCTGGGCTTCCTCTATGGCAGTTACCTTCATTGCAAATCTTTTAGGCAAGGATCTGAGAATCTTTCTCACCAATTTTTCTTCTGACATCTTTTCTCCCAGTGCTCCTGAGGTGTTGGCAATCTCCAAGATGTTCATGTGAAACTCATGAATGGTTTCATCTTCCATCATTTTTAGATTCTCAAACTTGGTAGTCAACATCTGAAGCCTTGACATTTTTACTTTGGAAGTGCCCTCATGGGTAGTTTTGAGAGTGTCCCAAACTTCCTTGGCCAGTTCATATTGATGTACTAGTATGAAAATGTTTCTATCAATTCCATTGAACAAGGCATTTAAAGCTTTGGAATTTCCCAGGGCTAACTCATCTTCTTCTTTACTCCAATCTTCCTCAGGCTTCAGACTGATTGTCCCATCTTTCTCAGTTATGGTGGGATGGTTCCATCCTTTGTCAGCAGCTCTCCAAGCCTTTTTGTCCAGAGATTTTAAGAAGGCAATCATACGAGGTTTCCAATAGTCATAATTTGTTCCATCCAGAATGGGTGGTCTATTTCCAAAAACTCCTTCTTTGTCCATAGTTCCAGAAAGTGATATCCCTAGATCTCACCCAGTAATACAGGCAGGGTGCCTGCTCTGATGCCAATTGAAATTATGGCTGCAGATACTCAATGTCACGTTCAATGTTATGACACCGTATCTGACTTTCTATAAGACAGTAAATACAAAAATAGTAAAGAACACAGTCAATTGTTTACCCAGTTCAGTGTGCAACAACACCTACTCTGGGGGATACCAAGCCAGGGAGGAAATCCACTATAAGAGATATTAATTCAGGAATAAACCAACCAGTTTATCTCCTTCACTTAAGACCTACCCAATGCAACTTCAATCTAAGTACAACTTAAACCTGAGTTCCTGCTCACTCCCCCTCAATCACAGCAGTGATACTTAAAACAATTTGACTAATGAATTGATGAAGACACTCTTCAAAACATACACTTGACTATGCTTCACAGCTTTTTAATCAAGCAACACAAACACTCTTACTTCACAGCTTTGAGTGATATATAAACCTAACTTGACTTTGCTTCAAAGCTTTAGTCAAGAGACACAAAAACACTCTTACTTCAAAGCTTTGAGTGGTACACAACCCTTACAATTAAAACCTATTCCAAGTCACTTATCACAATGATACTTGCTTGGATTACAATAGTTAAAACTATACAGCTTCTAAATGATCTTCTGTCAGAAAGGGGTTGATTCCAAACAGCAGCCCTGTTGAATATATAGCAGCTGCATCTTCAGTTAGGGTTTCCACAAAAAGCTAGGGTTAATTCCGTTTGACCTTAAGACTTGGTCATAAGACTTTATCAACCAGGTTAGGGTTGAGCTAGGTTAACCCCAAGTCCACGAGATTTTCTGTTCTGGAAAGACTGAGTCATTTTCCTGAAAAAACTCAGAATTACCCAAACTGCATAACTGTTAGTTCAGAACAGGATGTCTTAACATTTGTTATGACATCTGAAATCCTGTCTACTGATTTTGGTAAATGTGATCTTTTTGCAAAATGCTCAGATACACACTCATGAACAGCAGCACCTGTATGACAATATTTTTCTGCAAAGGTACCTAATGAATCAGTACCTAATAAACTAGAATGTTATGACATCAGTCATGACATTCAAACACCTGGTTTTACCAAAAATGCATGCCAATAACTAAACAACTACACTCGGCAATGGCATCGATGTTGTGATCATATCTCCCGAAGACTATCATACTCCTTTCACTGCCAGGTTGTGTTCCAATTGTACGAACAATATGGCTGAATATGAAGCATGCATTATGGGTCTGAAAGCTGCTATAGACTTGAGGATCAAATCCTTGAGTGTATTTGGAGACTCAGCCTTAGTAATTAGTCAAATTAAAGGAGAATGGGACACGAAGCATCCTAATCTCATCCCTTACAAAGAGCATGTGTTGACATTGATTCCACATTTTGAAGAAATTACCTTTGAGCATTTTCCACGAGAGGAAAATCAACTAGCAGACGCGCTAGCTACTATGTCATCCATGTTCAAAATCAGGTGGGATAATGAGGCTCTTTAGATCACTATTGAGAGGATGGTCGAACCAACATACTGTCATGAGATTGATATTGAATAAGTAGTGGACAAACCTTGGTTCCATGAAGTTAAAATATATCTCGAAGCCCAAGGACATCCAGAGGGAGCTTCAGTCAATAATAAGAAGTTCCTAAGAAGGTTCTCTTCTAAGTTCTTCCTCAGTAACAGAATCCTCTATAAGCACAACCAGGACTCTACCTTGCTTCGATGCAAAGACAAGAGTGAGGTAGAAAAGATTATGGTTGATTTGCACGAAGGTACCTTTGACACCCACTCTAGTGGGCACACGATGGCTATAAAGATCCTACGGGCAGGATACCATTGGTCCACTATGGAAGCAGACTGTTATCAGCATTCGCGAACTTGTCACTAATGCCAGATCTATGCTGATAAAGTACATGTGCCTTCGGTTCCTTTAAATGTTTTGACGGCTCCCTGGCCATTTGCAATGTGGGGCATCGATATGATTGGAGAGATCAAACCCACAACTTCTAATGGGCACCGTTTCATCCTTGTCGCCATCGATTACTTCACAAAATGGGTCGAGGTGGCTTCATTTGCTTCTGTTACCAAGAACGTTATGGCCCGATTCATCAGACATAACCTTATTTGTTGGTATGGTATTCCAAAAAGAATCATTACAGATAATGGTACCAATCTCAATAATACTATGTTCACCGGACTATGCGTGCAATTCAAAATCCAGCATCATAACTCTTACCCTTACTGACCGAAGATGAATGGTGTTGTGAAGGTCGTTAATAAAAACATCAAAAATATCATACAGAAGATGACAGTGACCTATAAAGACTGGCATGAGATGAAACTCCTTTCTCTTTGGTATACAGTATGAAAGTTGTCCTACCTATTAAAGTCTAGATACCTTCATTGAGAATCATGAAAGATGCAAGTTTGAACAAAGACGAATGGATTTAGACTCTGTTGTACCCCAATTTTTGCCCCTAAGATCCCTTCATCATACCATATTGTTTCAAACACCACAAAATCACCTTAGGGATTTTGGTTCTTCTCCCTATCTTTAGCTTTGCTCTTTGAGGAGTTACCAAGCACCTTGACTTGTTTTCTTTTGTGATCATAGATATTGTACTTTGATTTTTCTCTCTAATTAACGAAATTAAATATTGGTTTTTCTTACTTGGTGATAATGTAGATAAAGGCAATGAGGTTTATCAAGTTTCTTCATGGGTTCATGAGTTTATTTCCATGACCTAGTCAAAAGCTTGAGAGATTCAAAGCTCACCATTGAAGTTGTTTTGAAGTTGGTATGAAATTAGTTTTGGTGGCCATAGGTCCTCATCCTCATCCTCAACAATTTCTATTCACAAAGGAAGAATATTGGCACAAAAAGTTTGTTCAAACTTGGTAAAGTTCCACCAAGCATTCTCTTGATCTAGAGGCTAGGGTTTTGGACTTCAAAGGGGCATATCTTGCTCATCTTGTGGTATTTTTGAGTGATTCCAAAAACATTATTCTCTTCAATGAGTTACCAATAAATCACTTCAATATTTCCAAGGAGTTTTCATGTGGAAAGAACTTGGTGAAGAAGAAAGATTACAAGTCATCCAGATGAATCCCTAATTTTCCATATGTGACTTCAAATGGTCATAACATGGTCAATTTTTATCACCTTGAGCCCATTCTTTTCCCATGATGATCTTAATGGTGTGTAATCCATGCCTTCTTTTATGTGCAAAGTAAGAAAATGGATGGAAGTTTCCTTAAGAATGCAAAAGATTATAGGTCATTTCATGATTTTGGCCAACTTCAACAAGTCATAACTTGCTCAATTTTTGGATATTTTGAGTGGTTCAAATTGTAAAATGTCATTCAAGAGATCTAATTCTTTCCATACTTTTTGGTCAAGAGCAAATTCTAAGTGGAAAGCCATGTTTGGATACAAGAGATTATAGGTCATTTTTAAAGAAGAATTTGAAATATTTCTATGGAAAGTCAACTCTTTTTTCTTCAACTTTGACTCCATGTAATTTTCAGCTCAAGCCTCCATTTGATTCCATTATTTTTTCATTGCAAAGATTGTTACCTCATCTTTCCAAAGAATCAAGAATTTTGCCCTAAGACTCCCTGAGGTGGAAATGCCATTGGATTGAACTTGGTAAATTGAAACTGAAGTTTCTCCATAAGTCAGAATTTGAAATCCATGTTTTGGCCTTTAAACATAAAATTAGCACGCGTTTGTGATCTAAACATGTTTAACCAAGTTGCCAAAGTGGATTAGAGCCTTGAAACACAAGGATTAGATGAGTTTTGATGCAAATCAGATCACACTTTGCTCGTGTATCAGGTTCACACGATTTCCCTCCAATTTGCATCATTCCACACGCTTGAGCATCCCATTTGATTCCCTATAAATAGAGGGTTATCCCCCATTCAATTTCCCAAGCATAGATAGCCTGAATCACCCAGCCAAACTTGCTTCACAACTCAGAATTCAGCTACTTCGAATCCTATTCTCAAGCCTTTTTCAATCCATTTTCTTCATCAATTCACCTTCCTTTATCTTCCCTGAAGCTAACCATATAATCACATTCAAGAATCATGCCCTATATTGCTCCATAGAAGTCTAGTTTCAGAGCTCTGCAACTCATCTTCAATAGGTAGATTCCTTCATCAATTCTTCAAAACTTTGGTATCATTGTGCCGCTCTCATTGCCCTAATTCTAGTCGCAACACTTACTTTTATCTGGAAGCACGTTTTGACCATGAATTTTCAAATCCCTTTTCAAAACTTTCTTTCCAAATTGCTTGAGTTATAGTTTATATATATATGGCGCGAGGGTATGGTTGTCTTTGTCTTGAAGAGACGAAGCAAATGTCATAGTTCTAAGCTTCTGATTTTACAGTTTGAGAGACCTGTAATTCGTGAGGGTTGGAGGTTGAAGATGACCAACGTGTCACTTTCTAACCAATGAAAGCGTGCCATTTATTTTTTTCAAAAATCTGATTTATTAATGATAATGTACATTATTCACTAAAGACCATGATATGCACAGCGCGCCAGATCCTTTGGATTTTATTACTAACGCGTTTTGACTCTCATCCAATGGTCCACATCTTTTTCTTTTATTTTCTTTTTCTGATTTTTATATTTTAATTGTTTTAAATTTCAAAAAATCATAGAAAATTCATTTTTAGTCCAAAAAATCCAAAAAAATTAGGAAAAATATTTTTGATTATTCTCTTTTTGATTTTTATTTTATCACAATTTAATTTTATGTTTTGGTATTTTTTATGAATTTTACACTTATTTGATTTATTTAAAATGTTAAAAAATACTTTTACACATTTTTAAATTCTGAAAAAATTATGGAATGATCCAATGATATTGTGACAAATATTGGTGACCTTATTTTAATTTTTGTTTCTGACTTTACTATTTTTTCCTATTTTTGTTTATTTTACCCATTTATTTTAATTTTTAAAAATAGTTTCTGATTTTTAAAAATTCCCAAAAAAATTGTATAATTACTTGACCTATTTTCTGATTTTTCTATGGTCTTATCTTTCATTCCTTGATTAATTTGAATATAATTGACATTTTCCTGATTATTTTTCCATATTTTAAACCATTTTTAAACCCTTTAATGCATATATTAAATATATTATTATTTTTTGAATATTTTCTGGCTGTCTTGGGTTGATTTTTTGATCATGGCTTTATTAGCATCATTGGATCCATGGTGTTGAGTTTAACTCCACAAAAGATGGATGAATGATTTTAATAATAGTTTGATTAAATATTTAATTCAAATGTGGTTTTTTTTCTTTTTACCCTAATTCCTCTTCATCGCATCCCCTTCTCATTGCACTAAATGTTGTTGGAGCATGATCTCTATATCATGTCTCAAAACAAATGGTGCATAGATTGCTATTGACCGGCCTCAAAATAGGTGTGACTTCTATATAAGTCCATTTACGATTGCTTAACATAGCGCTAAATTTTGTCCCGATTCGAATAAATGATCATCAGTGGCCCAAACTTATGATTGTAAGCCCAAGTATATTAATTTGATGTCTTTGATCTAATAACCTTGAGATTCATTGTGTGGAGGCTTTGGTTCTACCAATCCTCTAATGGATCTACAACACCTTTGGTCAACGTGGATCACTTAAACATTGTTGATTATTAAATGGTACTTGTGAGAATTTCAAATGGATGATATACTTGACAAAAAGCAAATGCAACTGGTTGTGTGGAGGCTTTGGTTCTACCAATCCTCTAATGAGGTCCAAATGCAAGTTTCAAGATGGTCATCCAACTAACCACTAATTATTGACTTGTTTATTTTATGCTTTATTCTTTTTATGCTTTATGTACTATTTATTCTTTTTAGCATTTTACATTTCATGCCATTTTTGTCTTTGCTCATTTGAGCATTTATTTATTCTTGTCATTTTTACTTTGCTCACTTGAGCTTTTCTTTTCTTTTCTTTTCCTAAGACACTTAATAATCAACATGAACCCTAAAAAAATCTTAATGATACTTGAACTATTTGGTTACTATCCTTCGCATTATGGAGCAGTGGGCCTTTTTTTTTTGGACTTAGGATTAGAAACCTTTGCCTATCTTGGAGACCCTGTGATCTTATCTGATTATTTTGTCTGGAGTTCTTGAGGTTTGCCTCAAGACATTGGGTTGATTGATTCTACAAATGATATCTAATCATATTTTGATGATTTCGGAACATAGACATCCACACCAAACGACTTCAACATCCTTTGAAATTGATTCTACAAAGGATACCTAATCATATTTTGATGATTACGGTCCTTAAATTTACTTAGTAAACCAATATGAGTCAACTCTAGATTACAATATAAAGCTTTGACGTGATGTGGATTGAATTTATTGTTCAATACAATGAACTTCAACAAACTGTAATTGGCGAAGGATTGAATAAATTTTACTTTTAAATTAGATTTAACACGCTTGTCGATTAAGGACTTTGACTCAGTCGGCTTGTTCAAGAATTTTTTTACAAGCATATTTAGACTCTCTTTAGGTAGTAGATGACTATCCTTATGTTAGATGGTTGAAAGGGTCTGATTGTGAGCAGCTGACCTCTTGCAAGAAATGTGAGCATCACAAGTTCCTTTATTATGCTTGCACCTTCGTTCGAGGCTTCTTTGGACAAGGAATGATAGGAGATATAGAACATGCAACTTTCTTACCTTTGTCGGATGGAATGATCTTCATGATTGATGGAAGTGATGATACCAAACGATAATTAATGTGAATGGAGAGGCTGGAGCCAAAGGTTTATGAGGATGATGATGATGCTGACAACGATAAATGATGATGATGATGATTGATGATAATGTGAGAATGATTGATGATGAAATGAGATGTATTTCGAATTCAAAATGGGTTTTGCTTCAGGAAAATTTGACAATGAGTGGAAATGAGAAAATGGTGACTTTAGATTTCATGATTTGAATCATGTTAAAAGTGTGATTCGAATCATGAGTTAAAAATTTCAAGAGAATAAATTGAGATTTGAATCATGAAGAAAAATTTTGAAATAATTTTTTAATGCATGAGAAAAGAATTTTAATGAAACGAAAAAGTTTAAATGACGATTTAAAATTTTTTTAATGCTAGAAATAGAAGAAAATGCATGAATGTATGAATAATGTGAATGTGAATTTTATTTCCTGATGAAGTAACAATTAAATCAATGCATGAGACAATTGAATGAAAAAAATATGAAATGCACAAACATAGCACATACACATATTTCAGACAAACAATGCACTTACGCACATCCATAATTACAAACATGCATATAACGAAAATAATAAAGGAGGGTCAGAATAATCATACCAATTTTGACGATCTAGGCTTAATTTGTTGTACATGAAACAATTAGTAATCAACAATAAGAATAACATAAGCTAAAGAATGATAAATCATAAAAAAAGAATGGGATACAATCGTGGAACCTTGTTTTGCAGGTAACATGTATTGTTTTGATGATGACAATTGTAGAAAGATTATAAAGTTTATTCAGCATATTAAATATGTAAAAGCAGACCAATACAATGAGATATCACAATATACAATCATCATGATAGAGATGCAATATGATGAATAATGTGGAAGAGCAATGAAAGTACACTCATCGTAGTAAAAGATGCAACCTTTTTATAAAGTTAACCAATAAGAGAAATAAAATAACATTCAATGTAGCATAAGATACAACATGAGGAATAAAAGAGCAGATTAGATGATACTCAATATAACAAAGATGCAATAGTTGAGAAAGTCAAGTAAAGCACTTAAACGGTTAATGCAAGACATGAGTTTGATAATAAAGACTCGGATAAGGATAAAGGAAATCAAAAGCATCGGGTCATCTCAAAAGCAAAAGAGAAACATATGGAATACATCTGACATAAGACCTAAGTTGACCATCCTAAAATAGCAATTGAGTGAATCAATATAAGCAAAAGTTCTTTTCTCATTGAAGTAATTCTCTATAAACACACACACACCCACATACACTTAAAACCTTTTTATAAAATGTTTTTGAAAATAAAATGTCTTGAAGAAATATGTAGGAATTGTCAAGAAAGAAATGATAACACTCAAAAAGCCAAACAATATATTTTGACTAGATTTAATTGATTAGCCCAATCGATTAGTTGGCTCGTTTTTGAAGATAAATGAAATTTGAATGTACCCAATCGATTGTTAACGACTACAAATTACTTCTTGCCTATTTTAGATAACTTAGTCGTTACTCTTTAATGATTTAATTAATTATGTCAATCAATTAGCAATAGTCAAAAATAATTAAATGTTATTTCCTCTTTTGGACTATTTGAACACTATAAATGGAGGATATGCAAATGGAGATCTAATATCAGTAAAAGAAACAAATGAAAGGTAAAAATATTGATTTTGTTAGACGATATGCAATGATCTAGAAGGGCGGGTGACTGGATCGCTAGTGAAATTTTCTTGTTTAAAAATTGTTTAACTATGGCAAGCAGAAGTAATTTTGGATCAACAATCGTCTATCTCGAAATGTTATCGAAAGGATCAGATATGTGTTAAACTGAATCAAAAAGGAATTCAAATGATGAGATAACTAATCAATATATTCTCAAATATATCATTTGAATAAAATCACACAATGATAATCAATTTCCAATATAATATTAAACAAAAAACCGACTTAAGCAATTTGTCGAACACTTGGTGTGCAATCTATTCTAATCATATTTTTCTTTGGTTTTATTGATATGAAAATCCAATTTAAATATTATAGAATGCAACCAACTCAACAAAAAAAAATTGAAATATTATTAACAAAGAATTTATCTAAGTTTATTGATTGCACAATACACGAATTCACAATTTGCAATGAAAGTAAAAGAGAGAGAGAGAGAGAGAGAGAGAGAGAGAGAGAGAGAGAGAGAGAGAGAGAGAGAGAGAGAGAGAGAGAGAGAGAGAGAGAGAGAGAGAGAGAGAGAGAGAGAGAGAGAGAGATGGGGAGATAGGGAGATAGATAGAGAGAGAGAGAAGGATTTGTTTAGGCAGCTCCCCAATCGACCTCGTTATGGGTACGTCTGTCCCCAATTCCTAATGGAATTAAGATAATGAAAATTAACCTTTGTAAATGTTGTTTACAAAAGAAAAAGTAGAAATTAAATCCTCCAAACCTTAGGTTTGATGTTGATCATATCTTCTTCTCTTCCCTTGATCTTGAGATCAATCAAGTAATCCAATAGTTCCAATTTGATCCCCTGGTTACCATTACTCCTTTGACAGAAACTTCGTTCTTCAAAGCTTTCACTCGACTGAATCCAAATTGAGAACTATTGTGACCCAATATTACCAAATTAATCCTTCGGTTATCGTTACTCCTTTGACAGAAACGTATTTCTTAAAAGCTTTCTCTTGGCTGAATCGAATTTGTGAAATCTTGTGAAAAACTCCTAAATCAACCTTGATCTTGGAAGAAAACCCAAACTGGATTTATCTTGAAACCCCCAAAGAATTTCTAACCCAAATGATTAAAACCAACCTAATTAGACCTTATCAAACTATCTCTAGATCATACAACAAAAATGATTATGTGTAGTTGTTGTATGAATGTAATGAGAGAGGATGAACACGAAGAAAAATTATTTGTATGTTTTTGGTTTCAATCACTTTGAAATAATGCATGGATTCCTTTATATGTTTGTTTGTGTGTGTAAAAGGAGTAACAGAAAAAAAAATCATATTTGCAAAATTTCAATTTTTGTCATTTTGAGTCAGTGGGAGTCGACTCATAGGAATTAGGGAGTCGACCCATGTTGTCTGGGAGTTGACTCCATGAGGCCAAAAAAAATATGGAAGAAAAATCTTCACGAGGAGTCAACCTGTAGTGGTAGAAATGTTTAAGTCTAAGCCATTGGATTGACTAGACTTATACAGATCAAAAATAAAAATCACCACCGTGCTTTATTGTTTTCAAAGAAATGGGAAAAGAGCGAGTAACCCAAAAAGAGGGGGGAAAGATTCAAGATAAGGAGGTTGATTATGTAAAGGGAAGGTATTAGCACCCTAAACATCTACGGTACTCCGCATGAACCTCTTTCTAAAATCTGTATATTTTGGCTATAAAATATTATATAAAAATGGATGGTGGAGGTGAGAAAAGAAATATATTTTTATAGTTTTTGCACCCGCTGCGGTTGCGAACCTTTAGTGCCTACGTACCACCTTTCATGCAATAGAGGATCAGGGTACACGTAGTTCCTCTTTTAAAGATTTTTAAACACAAGTGTGTTGGTTAATTTTATGAGATAAGACATCATCGTCATTGTCCCTGTGGAAAATATACTTACTACCCACAATCATGAGAAAGGAGAATTTGCATCATCTCAAAGTGGAGGATATGGCTTGGATATTAAAATCAACAATGCCTCACTCAACACCCAAGTGGAAAATATCTCACTTCACTATATATTGTAGAAGTATAATTGTTTGCATCACTACAAGGATTGACAAGAGTCCAATCTTTTGAGAAAAGTTTTAAAGTAAAAAGCCAAAGTGGAAAAATGGTTTGAAATGAGATTGATTGACTTTTAGTCTTCTCAAAAAAAATGTCAAGGTATTATTAAATTGATTAGAGTTTATTTATGAAAATGTTTTGAAAATGCATGGACCTAATTCCAAGTTTATTATTAAATTGGTTCAAGTTTCAAAACAAGAAGAGTTTTCAAAAGGAGGAAGAAGATTTTTGAAATTAAAGAAAATGGGAGGAGAAGAAGGGACTACCCTAAAGCACAAGGTAAAAGTTAGGGATAAGAACCATCTAACCAACAAGAAGCTAATACTTTACATTATGAGTCAAGATAGAATCCATATTCTTTGGATTGAAACCAAACAACCAAAAATACTAGATCTCTTTAGAGAACCAAGCTTCAAGTGTATTAAGTCTTCATAAAAATTGGGCAGAGTAACGGCTGTATACGGGTGAATTCCAGATTACAAACAAAGAATGTAATCATAATAACCTGCACACAAAACAAACAAACAACCCAATGTCTTGAGGTAAACCTCAAGAACTCCAGACAAAATATCAAATAAGGTCACAAGGTCTCCAATATAGGCAAAGGTTTCTAATCCTAAGTCCAAGAAGTCCAATGCTCCATAATGCCAAGGATAATATCCAAATAGTCCAAGTATTTTAAAGGTTTTTATGGTTCATGTTGGTTATTAGGTGTCTTAGAAGAGGAAAGAAAAGGCTCAAGTGAGCAAAATAAAAATGACATGAAATGTAATGCTTAAAGTAAATGGTACATAAAGCATAAAAAATAAAAGGGCATAAAGTAAAAACAATTTAATAATTAGTGGTTAGTTGGATGACCATCTTGAAACTTGCATTTGGAACTCATTAGAGGATTGGTAGAACCAAATCCTCCACACAACAAGTTGCATTTGCTTTTTGTCAATTATATCATCCATTTGGAATCCTCAAAAGTACCATTTAATGATCAACGATGTTTAAGTGATCCGCGTTGACCAAAAGTGTTGTAGATCCATTAGAGGATTGGTAGAACCAAAGCCTTCACACAATGAATCTCAAAGTTATTGGATCAAAGGGATCAAATTAACATACTTGGGCTTGCAAACATAGGTTTGGGCCACGAATGATCATTTATTCGAATCGGGACAAAATTTAGCATTATGTTAAGCAATCGTATGTGGACTTATATAGAAGTCGCACATACTTTGAGGCCGGTCAATAGCAATCTATGCACCATTTGTTTTGAGACATGATATAGAGATCATGCTCCAACAACACTTGGTGCAATAAGAAAGGGACAAGATGAAGAGAGGTGGGAAAAAATATACAAACCATATTTGAATTAAACTTAAATCAAAGTATTATAAAAATCATTCATCCATTCTTATGGAGTTAGACTCAACACCATAGATCCAATGATGTTAATAAAGTTTATGATCGAAATTCAACCCAAGCTCAGCCAGAAAATAATCACAAAATAATATTGCATTTAATATATACATTAAAAAAAGGTTTTAAAAATGTTTTAAAATGGAAATAAGAAATAAAAATAGCAACTATATTCAAATTAATCAAGAAAAATTAAGTAAGACCATAGAAAAATCAGAAAAGTACTCAAATATTTTTATAAAATTTTTGGCAATTTTTAAAAGTCAGAAACTATTTTAAAACTAATTAAAATTGTTCAAACAAATAGAAAATAGATCAAAAATAGTAAACATCAATATAAAATTCCATAAAATTTTCAAAAAGTCAAAAATATGCAAAATGATATTTTATGAATTTTTTTAGAATTAAGAAATGCCAGAAAGTATTTTTTAGATAATTAAAACAAAGCAAACAATGCAAATAATATGAAAAAATATCAATTTTGAAAATAAAAATATGAAAAAATATTCATGAGATCATAAATAATTCAAAATATTTTTGTGAATTTTTTCATAATTTTTGGATAAAAAATAAAAGAGTTATGAATTTTTTAAAATTAAATCAATTAAAATATAAAATCAGAAAATAAAATAAAACGAAAAAGATATGGGCCATCAGATCATAGTCAAAACACGTTAGTAAGCCAATCCAATGGACCAGACGCGCTATTCTTGATATGGACCTTAGTAAGATGCGCAGGGAATTAGAAAAAAAGCAACCAATGAAATTAAAACGTTTGGCACGCTATCATTGGCTGAGACGAGACATGTCATTGTCTTCAACCTCCAGCCACCCTGCAATGGAGATTTTGTGAGATCTTTCAAACGCTAAAATAGGATCTCAGACCAGTATCATTGGAATCGTCTCTTCAAGACGATCCTAACACCACCATCGCGCCAAATTTTATAAAGTATACAAAGAGATATGAATCAAAAACCCAAAAAATAGTGAGCACCTTCAATTTGAGATTTCTCTCTCAATTCTCAATGGATTTAAAAATTGTAAGAGGCAATAGAATCAGGAGAAGGAGTAGAACAAGTTAGTGCTTTATTTGGATCCAAATGATGGAGAATTCTACCTTTTCGAAGTTCAAGAAAGAAGCTCTAAAACTAGACTTCTATAGCTTGAATTATAGCTCGTTTTGCTTGGTTTAAGTGCTGGAGAGTTTGTATGATGCTTAAGGAAGATGAATGTGCAAAGAATTTTGGAAGAAACAGCTGGAATCTCATAAACTGATTTCAAAATTTTGAAGTTCGTGTGAGGTTTTGACAGAGTGTTTTTCGCTCTCAAAGCTTGAGGAAATGAATGGGGGATGACCCTCTATTTATAGGGAATCAAATGGAATGTTCAAGCGTGTGAAATGATGAAGTTTCGAGGGAAATCGTGTGAACCTGATGGACGAGCAAAGTTTGGTCTGATTTCCATCAAAACTTATCCAATCCATGTGTATTAAAGCTCTAATCCATTTTGGCAACTTGGTTAAACATGTTTAGATCACAAACGCGTGCTAATTTGATGTTTAAAGGCCAAAACATGAATTTCAAATTCTGACTTATGAAGAAACTTTAGTTCCAAGTTACCAAGTTCAATCCAATGGCATTCTCAGCTCAAGGGTTCTTAAGGCATGATTCTTGGTGCTTTAGAAAGACGAGGTTACAATATTTGCAATGGAAAAAGAATGGAATCGAATGGATACTTTAGCTGAAAGTTGCATTGAGTCAAAGTTGGGGAAAAATGTTGACTTTCCATACTTAGAAATATTTCAAATTTTTCTTCAAAAGTGACTTATAATGTTTTGCATCCAAACATGGCCTTCCACTTGGAATTTTCTCTTGACCAAAAAAGATGGAATTAAATAGACCTCTTGAATGACATTTTGAAATTTGAACCATTCAAAATATCCAAAAATTGAGAGAGTTATGAATTTTTGAAGTTGGCAAAAAATCATGAAATGACCTATAATCTTTTGTATCCTTAGGGAATCTTCCATCCATTTTATCAATTTGCACATAAAATAAGGCATAAAGTTCACGCCCTCAAGATCATTATGGAAAATGAGTGGGATCAAGGTGATAAAAATTGACCAAGTTATGATCATTTGAAATCACACATGAGAAATTGGGGGTTAATCTGTAGGACTTGTAATCTTTCTTCATCATCAAGTTTATTCCACATGAAAACTCCTTGAAACTTTTGAAGTGATTTGTTAATAACCCTTTGAAGAGAAGTATGTCTTTGGAATCGTTCAAAAATATCAAAACATGAGCAAGATATACTTCTTTGAAGTTCAAAACCCTAGCTCATAGGTCAAGAAAATGCTTTGAGGAACCTTGACAAATTTGAATCAACTTCTTGTACCAACACCCTTGCTTTGTAAATAGAAGTTGTTGAGGATGAAAATGAGAACTCATAGCTACCAAAACCACTTCCATATCTTGAGAATTGAGAGAAATATATACTTGTGATCAATGGGAACAAGACCTTGTCCAACCATGACAACTTCTCCAATCAATCCCTTGCACTTTTAAATCAATTTTGAAATCTTGGAAATGTAGTGAACCAAAATAACCTTGCCATTCCATCCCTTCCAAAACAACTTCAATGGTGAGGTTTGGACTTCTCAAGCTTTATTGCCTAGGGCATGGAAATAAACTCATGAACCCATGGAGCAACTTGCTAAATCTCATTGCCTTTACCTACATTAGTAACAAGCAAGACAAACCAACATTGCATTTTATTAATTGAAATAAAAATCAAGACAAAATATTCATGGTCACAAAAGAAAACAAGTAAAGGTGCTTGGTGATTCCTCAAAGAGAAAAGCTAAAGGTAGGGAGGAGAACCAAGAACCCTAATGTTATCTTGTTGTGATTGAATTAATATGGTATGATGAAGGGATCTTATGGGAAAAAATTAGGGTACAACAGCTTCCCTTATTTAAGTTTATTCTATCCAGAGATACAAAGGTTAAAAATCTTCGTGTCGACGCGATCGAAGATACTTAAATATAAAACAAACCATATTTTTGGCCCTAAGATGCCATGCAATGCTTATGAATATGAGTGCACGTGGACAACTTCAAAGAGACGCAAAACACCACTGGGGATGTAGCAAAACAAAGAAATAAGAGAGAAACCCGACCAGGAAAATAAATCACTGGTGGATCAAAAGACCTGACTCATAAAGGTTGACAAAAAGTCAAAGGATACACCAACTCCTACTGAAGGCGAAACTACCAACATTCACTGGAGGTAGAAAGGGAGAAGAAAAACAATACCGACGTTTACTTGACGGAGAGTTACCAACATTCACTGAAGGTAGAGAGAAGAAATCATCGACGTTCACTGCCGATGACCTACCAACTATCACTAAAGGTAGAGAGAAAATATAAGTTTCCCCAAAATTCTGGCGTTTCACCTGGAACGGGTCTCAACTTCTTCTTTAACCAAGGCACTCCGCTTGGAAAGGGTGATATATAAGCTGTCTCAAATAAAGAGACTACCATTTGCAAAGATTTCACAGTGAACTGTCTCTGCGATATTGAAAGTCTTGCCATCCACTGGAGTAATTTGACAATGGACTGCAAACTATCCACTCATAGAGAAGATATCAAGAAAGTTACGTCGACTTTTATAGGGGAGTACAAGTTGCTCAAATAAAGAGACCTGCTACTTGTTGTTATAGGAAGAATTGTAAAAAAAATGATTTTTGGGGAAAGCAATATGACTTCCTGGGGAATGAATCATGACTTCTTGGGGAAATGCCAACATATTCCTGCTGAGGAGATAAAGGTCTTCTTGTGCAAAATAAATGCACATTCTCCAATCAAAAATCGAAGCTTGCGAAAATCCAAAGTAATAATATTGTTGGGCAACAAAGATTTAATCCAGAAATAAATAGGAGTAAAACAGTCTACCAAAATACATTCTTTGAGAAATAAACTCAAGAGGGAAACCCAATCTATCCAGACAAAGAGCTGTACAAGAAGGCTAAAGTAAAAAACTTCCACGAGGGATAACTCAGTGGGGAAATTGAAAGAATATACGCTTTCTGCTTAAGGCCGACACTCTATTGGAGAGAGGATAACACAACTCTACAAAATAGGGTAATATGTCAAAAAAATATTAACGAATGTGAATGAGCAATGATTTGCCCATTTTAGCTATGCATGATGTATGTATCAATGTATGAGTGTTATCGTGCATATGCTGAAAAAACAAACATATAACACTGGGAGTAACCAGGAAAAACATCTCAGGCACAATCAACACTCGGCTAAATCACATCCAAGATGAACATTCCATACGAAAAAAGTAGGCGCCGACTGAGGAAATAAAACCTACAGCCTGGCTTAACTTTACTGGGGAGAAATGTAATTCGGTAGTAAACAAAACACAACGACCAAATAATACAGATACAGAGATACAACATCCTCTCCCAGGCTTTACCAGGGAATAGCACTCAGACTTCAATGGGGAATCAAATGTTTTCAAAAGTAACGCTTCTACTGGGGATTGCAAAATAAATTTCAAGTAGAGCAGACGGACATCAAATCATCAAAACATTCACTTGGGAATTCGTGCTGACTTCGTTGGGGAGGTCAAAACCACATTCACAAAGGGAAAACTAGTATACATCCTTCAATGGAGAAACCAGAGATATGTGTTCTTCGAGAGTAATTATTGCACCAACTTCTCTAGGAAGAAAGGACTTCTATTAAACCAACAAAACCTTCACTGGAAAATCATGGATTGAACCTTCGTATCATGCAACCTCAGAAAAGAGGAGAAACGAACCAAAACTTGACTGGGGACACTGGAGTCACAAACCCAATACAGCGAAAACATCTTGAGAAAAACTTAACCGAGAAACAAAAGTTCTTAAAACAACTGGAGTTCGTCCATTCCTGGGATCACCACTTTTGTTTTTTTCTCTTGCGTCATAAATTTTAAAGTAAAAGCAAATTGTAAATTCTTTTTGAAAGTCAATTTTGTTATTTAATCTTTTCTCTTTGAAATTTATTATCAATAATAAATGGAGTCTTTGCAAGCTAAATAAAATAAGAAATACAAACAATTGGGTAAAAGCTCAAATTTCATTAATAGAATGGTAGTCTGCGAATGTCAAGACTCCATGGATGATCACAAAGTTCAGAAAATGGTAATATATAATGGAAACAATACATTGAGATACGGTGACCACTATCCCCTCTAACAACTCTTTAAATCCTGAGCAGCAGCTTCTGTTGAAGTATGATGAGGATCCGAGAAGATTGTTGCTCCAACGATCAAGTCTTGTCTGGTGTAGTTACTTGCCAAGAAAGTCCCTAACTTTTGCCTAAGCTGTCCTTGAGGGTTTTCAACTTAGTGGGAAATTCTATTCTGTTTATGTCTCTAATTTTTGCCTAGACCGCCCTTTCAGGTTTTCGGCCTACCGAGACGCTATTTTTTGCCTAAGCCGCCCTTTCGAGTTTTCAACTTAGCGAGCTGTTCTTTTATTTCTTTAGGCGAAGTATTTCTTGACTGCATTAACATTCACGGGATGTGGGAACTCCTCGCCATCCATAGTTTCAAGAATTAAAGCACCTCCAGAGAAGGCTTTCTTGACAACATATGGGCCTTCAAATTTGGGAATCCACTTGCCCTTAGAATCAGCGTTAAAAGACATGATCTTCCTGAGCACGAGGTCGCCTTCTCTGAATTCACGAGGTTTGACCTTCTTATAAAAAGCTTTCTTCATTCTCTTCTTATATAACTGTCCATGATACAAAGTTGTCATTCTCTTCTCTTTGATCAAATTCAATTGGTCAAACCTGTTTTAGACCCATTCAGCCTCTGACAACTTGGTTTCCATTATCACACGCAAAAAGGGAATCTCAACCTCAATTGGGAGCACCACTTCCATTCCATACACAAGGGAGAATGGGGTTGCTCCTGTTGAAGTGCAGACAGATGTTTGATATCCATGCAAAGCAAAAGGGATCATTTCATGCCAATCCTTATAAGTAACAACCATCTTCTGGATAATCTTCTTGATATTCTTATTAGCAGCTTCAACAGTCCCATTCATCTTTGGCATGTACGAAGATGAATTGTGATGGACAATCTTGAATTCTTCACACAATTCTATCATCATCTTGTTGTTCAGATTCGAGCCATTGTCGGTGATAATTCTGCTCGGCACACCATACTGACATATAAGATTATTCTTAATGAAGTGCACAACCACCTGCTTAGTAACATTAGCATATGAAGCAGCTTCTGCCCACTTGGCGAAGTAATCAATTGCTACCAAGATAAAATAGTGTCAATTCGAAGCTTTAGGTTCTATCATTCCAATCATGTCAATACCCCACATAGAGAAAGGCCATGGGGAAGAAATAACGTTGATAATTGTTGGAGGTACATGAATCTTGTCCGCATAAATCTGGCATTTATGTCACTTCTTTGCAAATCTTTAACAATCAGATTTCATTGTCAGCCAATAGTAACCTTCCCTTAGCATCTTTTAAGCCATCGAATATCCATTGACATGAGTGCCAAATGAGCCTTCATGAACCTCATGCATCAATATGTCTGCTTCATGTCTATCCACGCATCTGAGCAAGACCATGTCATAATTTCTCTTGTACAACACATTTTCACTGAGGAAGAAACTGCCAGCCAATCTTCTCAATGTCCTTCTATCTTTACTCGATGCACCAATCGGGTATTCCTGAGTTTGGAGAATATGCTTGATATCATGATACCAAGGTTTCTCATCCACTACCTCTTCTGTTGTAAACATATGAGCGGGCCTATCCAGTCGCCGAACCATAATTCAAGGTATATCATTCCAAGTATTCACTTGATACATAGAAGCCAGAGATTCCAGAGCATCCGCCATTTGATTTTCATCACTAGGAATATGATGGAATTCAACTTTATTAAAGAAGGGTAACAATCTTCTAGCATAATCTTTATAAGGGATCAAGTCGGGGTGACGAGTATCCCATTCTCCTTTAATTTGATTTATTACTAAAGCTGAATCACCGTACACATCTAGAATTTTAATTCTGAGATCAATAGCTTCCTCGAGACCCATGATGCAAGCCTTATATTATGCCATATTATTACTACAATCAAATGTCAACCTTGCAGTGAAAGGAATGTGCGATCCATGTGGAGTGACAATCACAACACCAATTCCTTTACCATAAGCATTCATAGCTCCATCAAATATCATACTCCAACGAGATTCAGGATCAGGACCTTCCTCAGGAAATGGTTCATCACAATCTTTCACTTTCATAAACATCACATCCTCATCAGGAAATTCATACTTCACAGACTGATGATCATCAACTGGTTGGTGAGCAAGATAATCTGCCAACACGCTGATCTTAATAGCCTTTTGAGTGTGGTATTTGATGTCATATTCAGATAACAACCTCTACCAGCGGGAAATTCTCCCAGTAACATCAGGCTTTTCAAAAATGTACTTGATTGGATCCATTTTGGAGATCAACCAAGTGGTGTGATTTAACATATACTGCCGCAAACATTTTGCCGCCCAGGCCATAGCACAACATGTCTTTTCCAGCATGGAATACCGCGACTCACAATCAGTAAACTTTTTAATGATATGATAAATGGCATACTCTTTCTTCCCTGTTTCATCTTGTTGTCCCAGAATACAACTCATGGAATTATCTAACACTGTCAGATAAATAATCAATGGTTATCCTTCAACATGAGGGAGCAAGATAGGAGGTTCAAGCATATATTCTTTAATACTTTTAAATTCCCTTTGGCAGCCATCTTTCCACACACAACCTTGATCTTTCTTTAACAACTTAATGCTCAGTTCACACGGTTCAGTCATGTGAGAAATGAATCTGGAAATATAATTCAAACGCCCGAGGAACCCTATGACTTACTTTTCAGTTCTTGGCGCTGGAATCTCTTGAATTGCTTTGACTTTATGAGGGTAAACTTCAATCCCTTTCTTTCTATTAGTTAAACCCAACAACTTCCCTGATTAAACACCGAAGGTACACTTATTTGGATTCAAGCGGAGACGATACTTCCTCAAACGCTAAAACAACTTCAACAAATCTTCTACATGCCCTTCTTCAGTTTGGGATTTAGCAATCTTATCATCAACATATACCTCGATTTCCTTGTGCATCAGATCATGGAATAGGGTTGTCATAGTCCTCTGGTACGTTGCACCAGCGTTCTTCAACCCGAAGGGCATCACTCTGTAAAAGAATGTTCCCTAGGGTGTGATAAACATTGTTTTTCCATGTCCTCTGGAGCCATTCTTATTTGATTATACCTGGAAATTCTGTCCATGAACGAGAATACTTTGAATTTTGATGTGCTATCCACTAACATATCAATGTGTGGCAATGGAAAATTATCTTTTGGACTAGCTTTATTTAGATCTCTGAAATCTACGCACATGCGAACTTTTCCATATTTTTCGGTACTGGGACAATATTGGCAATCCACTGAGGGTACACTGACGTCACAAGAAAACCAGCATTAATCTGCTTTAAAACCTCCTCTTTGATCTTTACTTCCATATCTGGGTGAGTTCTTCTCAACTTCTGTTTGGATGGCCGACACTCTGGCTTCAATGGAAAATGCTGCTCCACAATATCTGTATCTAGACCAGGCATATCTTGATAAGACCAAGCAAAAATATCCACATACTCTTTCAACAACTCAATCAACTTGCTCTTCGCATCAGGATGCAGCAACGCTCCGATCTTGAATTCTTTTGGATCTTCTTCCGAACCCAAATTGATTACATCCAATGGCTCTTTATATGGCTGAATGGCATTTTCCTCGCGCTCAAGAAACCGTGATACCTCTTCTGGACTCTCATCTTAGTGTTCTTCTTCGGCCCCATACACAGGACATTCAAAGTTGGGAGAGGGTGCAGATTCATTGTATTCAACGGGTTTTTTAGGCATTTTCCTCGCGCTCAAGAAACCGTGAGACCTCTTCTGGACTCTCATCTTAGTCTTCTTCTTCGGCCCCATACACAGGACATTCAAAGTTGGGAGAGGGTGCAGATTCATTGTATTCAACGGGTTTTTTAATTAATCTTCACATATGATTTATGATTACATTTAGAAATTGCCACATATAACAAGTGATCATGCAAATTGAATTTCGGTTATTATTTATTTTGAAAGGTTTTTTTTATTACCATTTTCCAAGAAAAAGCAGAAAATAAAGACACAATTTGGGGAACAAAGACAACTATTATTATTGATTTTAAAAGTCACAACAAACAAATAAGCCCATACAATATTAATACTTCCACCTTGGGCAGAGTGAAAGCTTTTCAAAAAGATTAACAAAACAAATTACTTTGAAACATGTATGCAAGAGGGAACATCAATGGTGATCCAGTTCTGAACCCTAATTCTGTGCGTCACGTAATTTGGCATTTCCTGCTCTGTTTCATCTTCCACAATGGCATTAATCCCGAAGACATTTGGATGAAGATAACCCCTGCTACGGAAGATGTCTTGATACTTGCCTGCAACAGACTTCAGCTTTATGCTCTTACCTTTGTCATTCTTCAGAGAGAACCCCAAGCCAGCTCTGTTCTTGTTTACAGGTGGATCCACAATCTGTCCCCATACTTCACTATGACCCTTACGCACAACTTGCTGAGCATCCTTAAGCGAGACCATAAAATTTTCATTTCCTCTTATATTATCAATAGATAAGGCTAGGAACTGGATTCCAACAGCAACTTCATCCACCTCCACAATGCTGAAAGAGGACAAATGAGATGTCAACAATGCTTGTTCTCCATTTATGATTACCACTTTTCCTTCACGTACAAACTTCAGTTTCTAGTGTAAAGTTGAAGTGACAGCCCCTGCCTCATGTATCCACGGCCGTCCTAGCAAACAACTATAAGCGGGCACAATATCCATGACCTGGAAAGTAATCTGAAACAAATGTGAGCCTATGTGAATAGGCAAGTCCACTTCACCAATAACAGATTTCCTTGATCCATCAAACGCTTTCACAATAATGCCACTTGGGCGCATGGGCGTTCCCTGATGTTTCAATTTCATAAGCGTGCTCCTCAGTATAGCGTTCAATGCAGATCCATTATCAATCAGCACATTGGACAGTGAATCATTCTTGCAATTTATAGAAATATGGAGGGCCAGGTTGTGATTCCTTCCTTCATCTGGCAATTCATCATTGCAGAAACTCAGGTTATTACATGACGTAATGTTCCCTACTACACTACTGAATTGGTCTATAGGCATATCGCTTTCCACAAAAGCTTGGTCCAATACTCTCATCAAATATTCTCTATGAGCAAAGGAGTTCATCAATAAAGCCAAGATAGATATTTTTGAAGGAGTCTGCAGTAGATGATCTACAATTTTGTAGTCGCTCATCTTGATTATCTTCAAAATATCATCCACTTCTTTCTCTAACATAGCTCCACTAGTTTCACCCATGACCTTCTTGGGTTCAACATTCTCAGGAATTTTCTTTCCAGCGCTAACATCTCCATGAACAACTGGTGCAAATACACGACCGTTGCGGGTCACTCTGCTAGTTTCAGTGATATTTCCAACATCAGGCATTGGCTGGATGGGAACTTCCACACCATCCTCTAAGATTGTAGCATTATATTTGTAAGGTACAACCTTATCTGACTTGTAGGGGACAAGACCCGACAAACTGATCACCAATTGAGTAATAGCCAGCTTGCTATGATACTCGACTTCAAAATGGGCAGGTGCACCAAAACAAGGCACAATAACGTTTACTCCCTCTTCAACATAATCAGTAATTATTGAGTTATCTCTAGAAAATAAATCCTCATATGAGGAGAAATACTCATCTGCCGAGGCATACTCATCATTCGACTCTTCTTCATCCAAACAAAACTCAATCATATCAACTTCATGGTAATCATCCCTTTGACATGTAACTTTGATAGTTCCATTATCCAACAACAACTAAACACCTTTCCTCATAATAGAACATCCTTGGGAGTCTCGACAACAAATTCGGCAAGATCCATATTGATGTTTGTGATACGGTGGGAATAACTGACTGTTTTTGGGATGTTGGTTTGCATTTTACGTTTATGTTCGCAAAATGTCACGGTAAGCAAGAGTCGCCACCGACTTTTATTTTATCCAACAAGGAAAGAAAAAAAGCACAGAAAATATCCTTTTTTGAGATATTTCTGAGTACGGGGGGTAGATTATAGAAAGGGAAGGTATTAGCACCCTTTCTATCCATAGTTATCTACGGGCTCTTAGGTGCTTGCTCATTGTTTTCAAAATTGTTTTCTTTGTGTTTGTGGGTTTTGAAAAGGTTGTTTTAACTTCGATTTAACTCTTGCTTCTGTCTTCAAGAGTGTAATGAAGTGTTTTTGAAACTTTATTTTATAAAGTAGTGTAAATGTAGAAAAAGGTTTTGTTTTGTTTGAGCAAGTACTTAAGAGCTAATCTATTTACTAGAAAAAAGAATCGTTCTGTATTCGTTTCCTTTAAATAATGCTATCCCACTATTAGTGAGTAGGTAGCATCGTCGTTGGAGTTTGAGGGTCAATTCGAAAGGGACATACAGTAACTAAAGCAATTTTAGGACGTCTTAGTGGTAACCCTAATATCTTAGATCATTTATCCGAGGCAACGATATCCGAGGAAACTTATGATCTTTTAGACAAGAGGGCGACCTCTAAAAAAACCTATACTCAATGACCGTTTTAACGAAGGCAACCAAGTGGGAGTGTACCCTAGGAGTGCGCATGTGCGAGTGTGTTGATTTCAGTTTTTTTATCTTTGCACATTTGAGGTGATCTAACTGTTTAAAATTAGTCATACATTCTTCTCATGCAAACCCTAATTATTCACATATCTAGCAGTTAAATAATTTGCGGAATTTAAAATGCGGAATTTAAACTAAGCTATTACAAGGCTTCGGGTATTTACATCGCCAAAAACAACCCTTTGAAAATAAAATAAAAGCGGTAAAAGTAAATGTCCTAATTAAATATTACAAACCGGGAGCAAATACAATAATTGAATAAAGAAAAATAAATCGTGCGAGAAAATTGGATCGAATGCGAAACTAGGGTTTTGACCCTCTTAATTAAAAAAATGTTTTGTTTTTATTATTTTTAAAGAAAAGAAATTAAATCCTAAAATTAAATGCTAAATTAATTATTAAATAAATAAATTAATGAAAAATATTAAATGACATATTTTTGGAGTTTTTTTTATTTTAGGAAAGAAAATAAAATAATTAAATTAATGTTGAAACCTAATTATTCTAATTGATTTTTAATGTTTGCAAAATAAATTAAAGTTATCTAATTAATCTACCTAATTAAATTAATTAATATTTATTAATGAAAAATAAAGTTCTGAAATTTAATTGGACATAAAATATTTTTTTGATAAAAAGAAATTAATTTTGGTTAGTAATTAAATTAAATGAAATAAAATAATTAAATTAAATGTTGGAGGCAGGGATCGAACCCCTGACCTCCAGCCTCTAATGCCTTGAAATCCTACGTGGCAACCACTAGGTTGTGTTGTTCTTGTTGTTATTATAATGCAAAGTAATAATAATATATAAAAACAAAAGTTAGTGGATAGAAATCCAAAAAATGCGCGCTCGTTTGAATGGACGAATGGAGGAGTGACACGCCTGCTTCTTCTTCCTCTCTCCTTGGCTAAAACCAGAAGCACCTATACCCACGGACAAAGGTTCGTCACTACAACCCTTACCACCCTCAAAATCTCGTACAGGCCATGTAAATGAATTCTTAGACCATGGTTGAGGTCGTCTCATCCTCCTGATTGCAACCATGCCCATTATGAAGGCTAATTATTCCTGAAACAAAAAGCCCTAAACCAAAGCTTGAAAACCTAACAATGGTGAGTTTCGATTCAGTCCATATAAATGAAATTGGCTATTGTAAAAAGTTTGCAAACATCATGGTGATCAAGAATATGCAATTATTTGACACTATGGATGCAAGAATGAAGCTTTTCGAATTCAAGAAAAGGGTGATATCGTGACGGCCTTACAGCGCCCTAGAGGGCTTGAAAACGATTGGTCTCGATTGCTTTAGGTTATGGAGACTGTCAGGAAACGATCGGGAGAGGTATCGAGCCTTGAGGAAGCCTCTAAGTGGGATTTTGATCTCACACTTTTTGCTTCTTTTTTCCAATTTTGTTCTTGCTCCAGCGCGCCTCTCTAACCCTGATTTTGATCTGCACACAACCATTATGTAACAAAGAATGAATCCAAGTCCATAATTGATCCAAATCTCCCTTCTTTAATCCTTTTTGATTTGATTTGATTTGCTTCTTTAAAGCTTTCCAAAATTGGTCCAAATCCAATATCTTTGTACACATATGGCTTGATGCAAATTTGATGATGGCTAGCTGTGATTTAAGACCTGAAATCATCACAAAATCTCTTGTTATCAATGTTTTGGATTTTTATTTGATTTATTTTGATTTAAATCAAATTAATTCAAATAAAAATAAAAATAATTAATAAAAATATGATATGGACAAGTGGCAAGGACTAGAGAACGTGGGCTATGATGCCAACTCAAAACAAGTGAAAAAGAATGGGCCCATTTGGCAAAATTTGAAGTTTTGGGGATAGTTGACTTTTAGCTATTTTGCAAAAAAGGTCAACTTCAACAATGCATAACTTCCTCAATTTTGACTCTTTGGAGGTGTTCTTGGACTTTTTAGAAAGCTTGAGATGTCCTATAATCAACCATTTTGGTCTAATCTCAATTTGATATTCCATGCTCATGTATGAAGCTTTGACAAAAAAGGTGTTTTTGTTGACTTTTCAAAATGACCTATAATGTCCAAATTCATAACTTCTTGTGAGTGCATATTTTGGACTTTCTAGCTTAAGATGAATCATGATAAAACCTTGATCAAATGATGAAATATACTTCAAAATGAGGATGTTGAAAAAATCTTGAAGTTTTATTGTATGTAGGTCACAGTTGACTTTTGCCCTAGCAAAGTCGATTTTTGGACCTTTGAGCAATTGACTGAGCAAACTTCCTCTGCAAGGCTTGAAACTTGACATGGATGATCTTTAGAACATATTAGGACAATGTTTAGCATTTGGGGCCACTTGGACTCAAGGATATTGATGCAACACGAAACCCTTATTTGGGGTAGACTGCCTTAGGAGAGAGCTTGTCTGACCAACTCTTGGACTACCCTGAGCAACTTGGGGATATTTCTTGAAATGTTTTGAGAAATATGGGAGGGAAAATTTTGGGGTACAACAGCTTCCCCTGTTCAATCTTCTTAAACCCGAGGATATAGATTAGATTTCGTGTCTTTCGTGATCCGAAGGTGAAAGATGATTAAACACTAGAGTGCCCAGAAATTTAGACTCGCATGAAGTGGTAATTGTCTTGTGATGTCGGGAATGGGCTTACAGATGCCATTTGGAGATTGCTGACGGAGGGAAGATGGGCTTAAAGATGCCATCCTTTGATACGGTGGGAGAACTGACTTGGGATTTTGCGTTTGTGTTCGCAAATGTTGCGGTTTAGCAAGAGTCGCCACTGACTTTTTATTTTATCCTAAGGAAAGGTCAAAAAGCACAGGAAAGACCTTTGAGATGTTTTCTTGGGTTCAGGGAGTAGATTATAGAAAGGGAAGGTATTAGCACCATTTCTATCCATGGTTATCCATGGGCTCTTAGTTACTTGTTAGATCACTTGCTTTGCTTTTGCAATTGTTTGAAAATGATGCTTTGTGTGTGTGTGGTTTTGAAAATGCTTTGAAAAAGATTCCTTGTATAGGCAACCTTTGTAATGATTCTTGTTTGAATATATACAAAGGTGTGAGTCTTTTTGAAAAGATAATTCAATGTTTTTGGAAGTTGTTTGGAAATTGTTTTTGAAATTGTGTTTGGAAAAATGGCAAGGACGTTTTGCAAGATTTTTTATCAAGTAACTAAGAGTTTATCTACCCTATTTTACTCAAAGATCTTTCTTATGTTTTTAACCCTTTTAACATTGTTGTTTCACCATTGCATTTGGTGAACAACCTTGTGTTAGGATGTGAAGGGACGAGCGTTGGGTTATCGTATGACCATGATATCAATGTTGTGAAATGACTTAGCACTTTTATTTAGGGACTAAGATCATTTTGAAAGGCAACTTTGATAGCATCATCGAGGGACTGTGATCTTTTTTCAATTCGTTTGTGCTAAGACATCCCACATGCATAACATGGCCATTTTTATAAGGCAACAAGTGGAATTTCCTTAAGGGTGCATGTGTGCAAGTGTGTTTGATTACATACATTTTGTCTTTGATTTTTGGGTTGTCTACTTGTTTATTTTATCTTGCCATACATACCTATTTACTAGCATTTGTATAAAGCAATAAAAATGTAGCAAATAAATATCCTACACTATTACAACCATATTGAAGTGCAGAAGAATATAAAGGAAAAAATAAGATAAAAAGAAGAAAAAATGAGCTCCTTCGATTTGGGCAGGAGCAGCCTTCGATTGGGAGTTCGCACCAGTGAGGTCATGACCTTCGATTGGGCTTTGGCACCAGTCAGGTCATGTACTTCGATTGGAGGCTGGCACCAGCATGGGAGTGCCTTTCGTATGAGCCTGGACTTAGTGCAAGTGTGCCTCTGGCTGGGCCTTTCTGTCTTGTTGCCTTCTTCGATTGGGCCAGTGAAATCAGTGTGAGTGTGTCTCTGGCTGGGCCTGGAAGTCAGTGTGGAAATCAAAGGCTTCATTTCATACTCCTGTCTCCTGTTTCTTTCATTTGAACTTTTTGAACAGCAACATGGCATAAGGCTATGCTAGTATTTCCTTACAATCAGTTAATACTTAATACATATTTAAGTAAACAAGCAGCAAAATGAAAGGGGTTAGCTCTGAAAACATATTAAGTAGGTGGAAACGAAAAGAACCAAAGTGTTATGTACATGTTTTGAAATGAAAGGGAAGATTATTCACATACTATGCCATGAAACGAAAGGTTCAAGGGTAAGAGTGACTTACCTTGCTTCAGGCCTTGAATGGATGTGGGATTCAAACTTGAACTTCTACCTGGATGTTTCTGGAATTCAAAGAGTAGTCACAGGGGGTTTTCTTTTGGTTTGAAGAGTTATCACACAAGGTTGTCTTTGAGTTTGAACAAACTTCTATGTGTGGGATGTTCTTCAGAATCGAAAGAGGTGAGTTTTTGGGATTTTGGGTTTTTTTATTTCTCAAGTGTTGAAGTGTTTGAGAATTTTATGGTGTGTGAGAATTTGAAGATACGTTCCTCCTCTTTCTTCCTCTTTCTCTTTTTTTTGTGCAAATGAACTCTCTATTTATAGAGAAAGGCTTGGGGAGCAAAAATAATAAAATAAGGCTTAGTCTAGAAAGTAAGTGCCCACTTGTGCCATAAAAGTAAAATGAATGGTTCAGATGGGGTTGCTTCCTTCTGAAGGAAAACAGGCGCAGGGCTCAAGACAAACCTTTCTAAAAGGTAGTATTATATTGTTAAGTGCAAGTGGTCTTGGACAACAAATGGGTAAATGCCTATTTTAGCTTGCATAAACAAATAAGTATAGGGTGAGTCATAGGTTTGAGGCCTGAAAAGGGAAAACACGTGGCCTAGCCTATGGGTCTAAATGTTTAACTTGACCTTTTGAGTCAAATCCCCCATATATCTACACCTTTCGACCAGACTAGAACAACATAACATTCGTTTTCACCAGTTGTGTATCCTTCGAATGAACCAACTGTGTGTTCTTTGAATGGCCCTTTTCAGAAGGTTATTAACTTCTTAATCGAAGGAAGCTTTCAGAAGATTATTGACTTTTTGAATTGAAGAAAACCAAAAGGAGGCCTTTACTTCCTGAGTCGAAGGACACTATTTCAAATGGAAAAAAACTCAATTGAAGCTTGCATGGAGATCATTTCCTTCTGAATCGAAGGAAGCTTCAATACCCAAATGAGAGATGTAACCCAAGTGGCATGAAGGCCTTGCTCAACTGAAGCTTGCATGCAGGCATGAGATCAAAGCGCACTTGTTCGAAGGAAACCTTTGCCTCAATCGAAGCTTGTGAGAGGTAAAGTCTGCAAGAGGCCCTTGGTGCAAGTGGATTTGAAGGAGGTTTCAAATCCAAACGAAGGATGTACCTAAACTTGCATTCGAAGGATGTTTCAAATCTAAACTTGCATTCGAAGGAGGCTTAGAATCAGTCGAAGGGTGCTAAATCGAAGGAGACATGTTTTCCTCCAAATTTGTCAAAATGTTATTTTTATCTGTTTTCTCCCTTTTTGACAGTCTCCTTTTAATTTTGGTATTGGAAAATTCCAAAGTACTTGTGCAAGCTTGAACCTTGAGAATCCTTGTGAGAAAGGCCTTGAAGAATGAGAGGGAAAATTTTGGGGTACAACTCATCCGAAGGAGTGTCGATCGCGTAAGAGATTCCTTAGCGAGAGCTTGTATACCTACCATTGAGGAAGATTCCGCTGGGGAAGGCTGATCTTTGTTGAGAGAAGTATAAATTTAGGAGCTTCCTCGTCCGTTATCCTGCTGGTGAGTCGTCTCTGTTGATATTTAGCAGCTTCGATCGTCCATACTCAACTGAGCAAATATCTCTGCTGATATTTAGGAACTTCGATCGTCCGTACTCAATGGAGGAAACATTTTTGCTGAGATTTAGGAACTTGTCCGTAATTCAACTGAGGTGTCGAGATTTAGGAACTCGTCCGTAATTCAACAGAGGTGTCGAGATTTAGGAACTTGTTCGTAATTCAACTGAGGTATCGAGATTTAGGAACTCGTCCGTAATTCAACCGAGGTGTCGAGATTTAGGAACTCATCCGTAATTCAACTGAGGTGTCGAGATTTAGGAACTCGTCCGTAATTCAACAGAGGTGTCGAGATTTAGGAACTCGTCTGTAATTCAACTGAGGTGTCGAGATTTAGGAACTCGTCCGTAATTCAACTGAGGTGTCGAGATTTAGGAACTCGTCCGTAATTCAACTGAGGTGTCGAGATTTAGGAACTCGTCCGTAATTTAACTGAGGTGTCGAGATTTAGGAACTTGCCTGTAATTCAACTGAGGTGTCGAGATTTAGGAACTCATTCGTAATTCAACTAAGGTGTCGATATTTAGGAACTCGTTCGTAATTCAACTACTTTACTGAGATTTAAGAACTCATCCATAATTCAACTACTTTGCTGAGATTTAGGAACTTGTCCGTAATTCAACCGAGGTGTCGAGATTTAGGAACCCGTCCGTAATTCAACTGCGGTGTCGAGATTTAGTAACTTGCCCGTAATTCAACTACTTTGCTGAGATTTCAGAACTTGTCTGTAATTCAACTACTTTGCTGAGATTTAGTAAATTGTCCATAATTCAACTACTTTGCTGAGATTTAGGAACTCGTCTGTAATTCAACTGCTTTGCTGAGATTTAGGAACTCGTCCGTAATTCAACTACCTTGCTGAGATTTAGGAACTCTTCTGTAATTCAACTACTTTGCTGAGATTTAGGAACCCGTCTGTAATTCAACTGCTTTTCTGAGATTTAGGAACCCGTCCATAATTCAACAACTTTGCTGAGATTTAGGAACTCGTCCGTAATTCAACAACTTTGCTGAGATTTAGGAACTTTTCCGTAATTCAACTGAGAAAATATCTTTGTCAAGATTTAGGAGCCCGTCCGTAATTCGACTGAGGTAGAAGCTTCATAGCTTGAACTTTGTGAGAATTTAACTGTATCCTTCCTGAAAGATAAAGGTTAGTTGTATGTAATGCATGATATGTATCAAGCAATGATGTTCTCAAAATAAATGAGATTGTGTTGTATGATGTGTATATGCATGTGTCATGATGTATGGAAATGTAATGTTTTTAGCTGGGGAAAATAAATCCAGGATTGCTGCTGGAGAACAGACATGAATTCTTCGTTTCCGCTGGAGATAGTGGATGAAGATGATTGTGAGAATAAACATGCAGGACAGGATAACTCCATTGGGGAATAAACTGATGAGGAGATTACTCTGTGGGGAAGAGATGATCTGCTGAGGAATTCGCTGATAAATTCAGTTGGGAATAAATTATCGTTGCTGGTGATAATGAAACATGTTGGGGATTGAATTTATGTTCGTGAAGGGAAAGAACACCGCTGGGGATGATTTTCCAATAGCGACCTTACTGAGGATAACCCTTTTAGACTTTACTGGGGATGATCTTCTGGAGTCTACTGTGGATGATTTTTCAAACTCCACTGGGGATATTTTTATACTCCGCTGGGGATGATAAGACTCTTTAGCGCTGATGGTAGATAAACTCTGCTTCGGGAGTATATTGCCGACTCATTATTGGTTGTGAGCCTCAGCTAGGGAGAGTTAACACCACTGTCATTTTCTTACTCTACGGGGAGTGGATGTTACTGGGGCGCATGCCGAGGATATGACAATGGCTTTGCATCGAGACTTTTCTGCCCATGTTTCTGCGGAAGAAGGTGCCTGCGGAGGCCTTGTGGATCGAGTATTATCCCAACCTATGAGGTGCTTGGTAATTGCCGATTGAAGTGACAAGTCTTCTTCTGGTAGGCTAGTGACAAGATGATGGGACATAGTCGTACTCTTTGATCCCTAATTTTTTCCTGGACCGCCCTTTCGGGTTTTCAGTCCACCAGGATACCCTTTTTTGCCCAAGCTTCCCTTTCGGGTTTTCGAATTGCCGGGTGTACATATCTTTTTTGTTTTTTATCCCTAATTTTTGCTCAAACCCTTTTGGTTCGCCGGGATGCCCTTATTTTTGCATAGGCCAGTCGACCTAGCGGGTCTTTGATTATGCGTATTATTTTCTGATTATGTCCACGCTCTCAAGGTCTAGGGAGTTGTCACTGTCGGTAGTGTTGTGTTTCCATAATACCAGAAGATGTTCGTTTGATCATGCAAGATTCATTGCTGGAATTTATGTCCAATGCCCCGAGTGATTCAGATGAAAATTTGCCCCTGGCTATTTGGCATCTTTGAGAGATTCCTTGAATCTTGAATTGACTGCCCCAGATGAAGGACAATGATCATGTCTTCCCCTTGGTTTGAAGTGCTTTTTTCCACTTGAGGTGACCCTTTTTATTGAAAAGGTTTTTATTCACTAAATATTCGTCGTGCGAATTTCTCTACTGTTGAACAAATAATCATATGCAAATAATGTTATTTTAAGAATGCAAAGCTTATGTCTGTTTTAAAGTTCTTTAAAATGCAGTTTTCAATAAAACAAGCGAATTTTTGTAAAATGTGATGTCAACTCAGGATGTACAGCAAGTCCTACAGGAGTCAGGATACCTTTTGTAATAGTATGCTTCCGAACTAACCCATGCTTCAGCTAGGACTTTTAAGGGTTATAACGTGGCCTGGTTCACGGTTCAAGAAACAAAGGATAAAGGCTCAAAATTTATTTGTACCCACCCGCTCTTCGTGATGTTCTTCAATCCTAAACTCAACTGATTGTGCATTTAGATCTCATTTGAGTCTGGAATATTGTCCTTGATGTTCCAGTGATGGTTTGGATACTGACAGTTTATAGGCAATCACTTTGTTGAGATTTTGCAGGATCTCTTTCCTTTTGATTTTTATTATCCCTGTCTTTTGCCTGAACTGTTTGTTTTTGTGACTACAGCCAGCGGGATGCCCTAGTTTTTTTTAAGTCTCCTTCAAAGGTTTTGACTTAATGGGCTTTTATTTCGAGAGATAGTGACTGCCTATCTTGATGATTATAAGGAACCATCACCGTCTCTTGTTTTGGAAGGACCTCTTTGATGCCATTCATTGTGCACCTGGATTAACTGAGAAAACTACCCTGCCCTAGGTTGTGATTAAGGGTTTTAATTTGTGTGAAAATAAAAACTCCTACTTCTTTGGCTCAAAGGGGTTGACGAGGGATTATCTTCCTTATAACTCCACTATTTAGGATTTGAAACAATGCCTGTACATCGTCAGCGGGGTCTGTTCAAAAGCATATTGTAGAGATTTTGGTATCATTTTTGTCATCCTCCCTCTAAAGGCTTTGAGTGTTTTAATCGAGAGTTGAACATCACAAAAAATAAAAGCAATTTGAATATATGAATACGAATGGATTGATTCAAAATAGACATATGCAATGCATTGATAAAGTAACAAAGTTTGACATGAATAAATGTTTGAACAATCAAAAGAAAATTACAAATTGAAAATTCTAATGAACAAAAAGTCTTCTCGTCTCAGGACTTGTCACTTCAAATGGTGAGCCTTGGAGGGATGGTAGAAGAACTCAGTCTGACCATCTTGTGTGAATTCCAATGCTCCTTCATCAATCAGGTTTTGAATTTTGTACTTCAACTTCCAACAGTCGTCAGTATCATGCCTCAGGCTGTCAGAATGGTATGCACACCTTGTATCAGGATTGTAGTTGGGTGAAGAAGTCTTTGGATTCAGATGAGGTCCTACCAATGTCACCAGATTCAATCTCAACAGGTGTTGCAAAGCTTGGAACAGCGGCATGTTGAGCTTGATAAACTGCCTTTGATTAGCCCGTTGTTTATGGCAAGGTTGTTGTTGGACCCGTGAGGTAGTAGCAACTTGGAGAGGTCCATTCTTCACCAAGCCAAACCCTTGTATTCTTGGAGGATGATCAACGACTTGGTCCCCGGCCCCGACTGTTTGCTTCATACTGTTGTATTTGTCTTGATGAAGCTGGATGATAATGGTTCTCATCTCTTCTTGTTCCCAGGCTAAGCTTTGGATAAGGGCCATCTGCCCCAACATTTGGGTTCTTATTGCATCTATCTTAGCTTGCAGTTGTTCCAGTCGTTCGTCCTTATTGTCTTCAGGACTTTTCTTGACCAGGTTCCCGATGAAGAGCGTTTTCAACTCTTCCTGCCCCTTTGATAGGTTTAGGAATACGCCCATGAACTGAGTTTCTTGAAGATCTATGTTGTCTTGTTGGAGAGCCATTGCTGAAATAAACAGCAAGAACATGAGAGACCTATTTTGGGAGACCTGTTATGCAATGATATGTATGATATATGTATGCAATGTTTTTAAGGATCTCGCAGGGTAAACAAGAAAATGTTAGAATTTGTTTGAAGAAACTTCATGTTGTTAAGAGTCCTTCTTCAAGAGTCAAGCTCACCATATCGAGTGGGTCATAGCCCCCGACTCAAGTCATCATGTTTTGATCTCTAGACGACATTGGCTAGAGGAAAATAAATCCCCTTTGCCCCTTGCTAGATGTTAATTTACCATAACCTGTATCACTAACCCTTGAGATCCTTGAAATGGTTAAGGAAATGCTATGGTATGATGTTATGATGTGTATGCTATGCTCTTAAGAAAAGGTGTGAGGTGATGTAAGTAAATCCTGCAATAAATCCAAATTATTGAAAAAGGACCGTACATAAAACCTGCAAGGAACTCATGTTGTCAGATAACAAGAATGTGCAAGTAGTTCAAGTTTGAAGGCACACAAGTCACACAAACAACCTTAAGTTTAGGCTTGCAAGGGGTCTAGGTATTACCCTCTTTCAGTTTAGTTGGTTCAACCTGTTCTAGTAATAGTAACCGAGTTCTAGAGGATCTCAATATCACTGACCACCCTCGATCGGTCATAATTCCAGTTTGGCAACCTTTTCTTGCAGCCAGAATCATCGCGAGAATTTGGTCTCAATGAGTGTAGCATATTGCTACTTTTCTATGGCCAAGTTGGTCAATTATAGGTTCTAAGGTCAGTTGGTGCTTAATGACCCCTTAGCAGCCCCATATTCTCCTTGTTCCACCACAAGGGATATCGGCACAAACTAAATTGCCACACCAACGTAGCTACTGCTTCAACCGTATCGGTCTACGCTGTACAGTTCCCTCACAGTCTATTGCTACTTACCTAAAAGGTATCCCTAGATCCGGGTTAGGATCTATAGTAACTCTGATTCAAGCCCACAAATATAAAGCAAACATATCAAACAATAGAAAACAAATATGAACTAATCCTAAGGTACACCCACTTATTAAATCCCCAGCAGAGTCGCCAGTTCTGTGATAAGGTGGGAAGAACTGACTGTTTTTAGGATGCTGGTTTGCGTTTTGCGTTTGTGTTTGCAAAATGTCGCGGTAAGCAAGAGTCGCCACCGAATTTTATTTTATCCAACAAGGAAAGGAAAAAAGCACAGAAAAATTCCTTTTTCGAGATATTTCTGAGTACGGAGGGTAGATTATAGAAAGGGAAGGTATTAGCACCCTTTCTATCTGTAGTTATCTACGGGCTCTTAGGTACTTGCTTATTGTTTTCAAAATTGTTTTCTTTGTGTTTGTGGGTTTTGAAAAGTTTGTTTTAACTTCAATTTAACTCTTGCTTCTGTCTTCAAGAGTGTAATGAAGTGTTTTTGAAACTTTATTTTGTAAAGTAGTGTAAATGTAGAAAAAGGTTTTGTTTTGTTTGAGCAAGTACTTAAGAGCTAATCTATTTACTCGAAAAAAGAATCTTTCTGTATTCGTTTCCTTTAAACAATGCTATCCCACTATTAGTGAGTAGGTAGCATCGTCGTTCGAGTTTGAGGGTCAATTCGAAAAGGACATACAGTCACTAAAGCAACGTTAGGACGTCTTAGTGGTAACCCTAATGTCTTAGATCATTTATCCGAGGCAACGATATCCGAGGCAACCTTTCCGAGGCAACTTATGATCTTTTAGACAAAAGGGCAACCTCTAAAACAACCTATAATCAATAACCGTTTTAATGAAGGCAACCAAGTGGGAGTGTACCCTAGGAGTGCGCATGTGCGAGTGTGTTGATTTTAGTTTTTTTATCTTTGCACATTTGAGGTGATCTAACTGTTTAAAATTAGTCATACATTCTTCTCATGCAAACCCTAATTATTCACATATCTAGCAGTTAAATAATTTGCGGAATTTAAAATGCGGAATTTAAACTAAGCTATTACAAAGCTTCGGGTATTTACATCGCCAAAAACAACCCTTTGAAAATAAAATAAAAGCGGTAAAAGTAAATGTCCTAATTAAATATTACAAACCGGGAGCAGATACAATAATTGAATAAAGAAAAATAAATCGCGCAAGAAAATTGGATCGAATGCGAAACTAGGGTTTTGACCCTCTTAATTAAAAAAATGTTTTGTTGTTTTTATTATTTTTAAAGAAAAGAAATTAAATCCTAAAAGTAAATGCTAAATTAACTATTAAATAAATAAATTAATGAAAAATATTAAATGACATATTTTTGGAGTTTTTGTTATTTTAGGAAAGAAAATAAAATAATTAAATTAATGTTGAAACCTAATTATTCTAATTGATTTTTAATGTTTGTAAAATAAATTAAAGTTACCTAATTAATCCACCTAATTAAATTAATTAATATTTATTAATGAAAAATAAAGTTCTGAAATTTAATTGGACATAAAATATTTTTTTGTGATTTTTTTGATAAAAAGAAATTAATTTTGGTTAGTAATTAAATTAAATGAAATAAAATAATTAAATTAAATATAGAAAAGAAAATATAAAGAAAGAGATTGGGCCTGATTTTCAAGGGTGTGCATAGCAATTTTCTGGCCCAATGACATGAGATCCGTTTGACTTTTGTAATCCTGTGCGCTGGTGTTGACTTGGTCCTTTGGTGCACCTTCAATGATGGCCACCAGATTTGGTCATCTGGCCATCTAGCGCGTGGATGATGAATGTTCATGGTGGATGCTTGGCTTGAGCGCACACTGAATCACCTGAAATAAATTGGAAAAATTACAAATGTTGGAGGCAGGGATCGAACCCCTGACCTCCAGCCTCTAATGCCTTGAAATCCTACGTGGCAACCACTAGGTTGTGTTGTTCTTGTTGTTATTATAATGCAAAGTAATAATAATATATAAAAACAAAAGTTAGTGGATAGAAATCCAAAAAATGCGCGCTCGTTTGAATGGACGAATGGAGGAGTGACACGCCTGCTTCTTCTTCCTCTCTCTGTGGCTGAAACCATAAGCACCTATACCCACAGACAAAGGTTCGTCATACAACCCTGTCCACCCTCAAAATCTCGTACAGGCCATGTAAATGAATTCTAAGACCATGGTTGAGGTCGTCTCATCCTCCTGATTGCAACCATGCCCATTATGAAGGCTAATCATTCCTGAAACAAAAAGCCCTAAACCAAAGCTTGAAAACCTAACAATGGTGAGTTTCGATTCAGTCCATATAAATGAAATTGGCTATTGTAAAAAGTTTGCAAACATCATGGTGATCAAGAATATGCAATTATTTTACACTATGGATGCAAGAATGAAGCTTTTCGAATTCAAGAAAAGGGTGATACCGTGACGACCTTACAGCGCGCTAGAAGGCTTGAAAATGATTGGTCTCGATTGCTTTAGGTTGTGGAGACTGCCAGGAAACGATTGGGAGAGGTATCGAGCCTTGAGGACGCCTCTAAGTGGGATTTTGATCTCACACTTTTTGCTTCTTTTTTCCAATTATGTTCTTGCTCCAGTGCGCTTCTCTAACCCTGATTTTGATCTGCACACAACCCTTATGTAACAAAGAATGAATCCAAGTCCACAATTGATCCAAATCTCCCTCCTTTAATCCTTTTTGATTTGATTTGATTTGCTTCTTTAAAGCTTTCCAAAATTGGTCCAAATCCAATATCTTTGTACACATATGGCTTGATGCGAATTTGATGATGGCTAGCTGTGATTTAAGACCTGAAATCATCACAAAATCTCTTGTTATCAATGTTTTGGATTTTTATTTGATTTATTTTGATTTAAATCAAATTAATTTAAATAAAAATCAAAATAATTAATAAAAATATGATATGTACAAGTGGCAATGACTAGAGCACGTGGGCTATGGTGCCAACTCAAAACAAGTGAAAAAGAATGGGCCCATTTGGCAAAATTTGATGTTTTGGGGATAGTTCACTTTTGGCAATTTTGAAAAAAAGGTCAACTTCAACAATGCATAAATTCTTCAATTTTGACTCTTTAGAGGATTTCTTTGACTTTTTAGAAAGCTTGAGATGTCCTATTATCAACCCTTTTGGTCTCATCTCAATTTGATATTCCATGCTCATGTATGAAGTGTTGAAAAAAAAGTTGTTTTTGTTTACTTTTCAAAATGACCTATAATGTCCAAATTCATAACTTCTTGTGAGTGCATATTTTGGACGTGGGAGATGAAGATGGATTGTAGGGAATTGCATCCTCTTCAAAATGAGCTTTGGATGGGTAATTTCTAATAAAGTATGAGAAAGTTATGCTTGGTCAAAGTTGAGTTGACTTTTCCTGTAAAACCCTAATTTAGCAACTTTTGAGTCTTGATGAATTATGAGAAATCCTTGATGAATCATGATCAACCCTTGATCAAATGATGAAATATACTTCAAAATGATGATGTTGAAAAAAAATCTTGAAGTTTGACTGTATGTAGGTCATTGTTGACTTTTGCCCTAGCACATTCGATTTTTGGACCTTTGAGCAATTGACTGAGCAAACTTCCTCTGCAAGGCTTGAAACTTGACATGGATGATCTTGAGAACATATTAGGACAAACTTGAGCATTTGGGACCACTTGGAATCAAGAATCTTGATGCAACATGAAACCCTAATTTGGGGTAGACTGCCTTAGGAGAGAGCTTGTCTGACCAACTCTTGGACTACCCTGAGCAACTTGGGGATCTTTCTTGAAATGTTTTGAGAAATATGGGAGGGCAAATTTTGGGGTACAACAATGTTCCACCTGACCAGCCAAGTGGCAGAAAGTAGCATGCAATTGCACAAGGTCTTCATTCATATACTCCACATCAAAAATTCTGAACTCTCGAGGACATCCATAAACCATATTCACCTCCTCTTCATACTCTGTGTTGTACCCCAAAATTTTCCCTCCCATATTTATCAATACATGTCAAGTGAGGTCCTCAAATTGCTCAAGGAAGTCCAAGGGTTGACCAGACAAACTCTCTCCTAAAGCAGTCTACTTCAAATTAGGATTTCATTTTTCATCAAAATGCTTGAGTCCAAAGGATACCAAAGCTCACAATTGTCATAATATGTTGTCAAGATCATCCATGCCAAGTTTCAAGCCTTGCAGAGGAAGTTTGCTCAGTCAATTGCTCAAAGGGGCTGAAAATCGACCATGCAAAGTCAAAAGTCAATTGTGGCCCACATGCAGTCAAACTTCAAGATTTTTGGTCAACATCCTTATTTTGAAGTATCATTCATCATTTTATCAAGTTTTGATCATGATTCATCAAGGATTGCTCACAATTCATCAAAACCCAAAAGTTACTAAATTAGGGTTTTATAGGAAAAGTCAACTCAACTTTGACCTAGCATAACTTTCTCATGCTTTATTAGAAATGACCCATCCAATTCTAATTTTGAAGAGGATGCAATTCCATACAATTCATCTTCATCCCCCAAGTTCAAAATATGCACTCACAAACAGATATGAATTTTTACATTATAGGTCCTTTTGAAAAGTCAACAAAAACACCTTTTGGGTCAAAGCTTCATACATAAACATGGAAGACTCAATTGAGATAAGACCAAAAGGGTTGCTTATAGGACATATTAAGATTTCTAAAAAGTCCAAGAACACCCTACTAGGATCAAAATTAAGGGAGATATGCATTGTCAAAGTTGACATTTTTTGCAAAATTGCCAAAAGTCAAATGTGCTCAAATTTGCATTTTTTTGCTAAATGGGCCCAACTTTTTATGCTTGCACCTCAATTATAATGTGGTCCACGATTCAAATGCTTAACCATCATTTATTTTCTTCATTTTTCTATTTATTTTGATTTTTCATTAATTAAAAATTGAATTAAATCAAATAAATGATGAAAGTTATCAAAGATTTGATTTGATTGTTTTTTTTTTTGACAGATTAGCAACCAAGATTTGATGAGCTTGCAAGATAAAATAGAATCAACGGTAATTGGAACAAAAAGAGCATGATTAGGCCAAATTTGGAAGGTTTACATATACCATGAAAACAAAACCAAATCTTGAAAAAATTCCAAAGATGTGATCAGTTTTACAACCCTAATGCATTCTCTAATATATATTGAACATCTCCAAAGCAAGCATAAGGGTTAAGCAGTCGTACAGAGCAAGAACACAACTCAAAAAAACTCAAGAAAAGTGTTGATCCAATTTCCATACTAGAGACCAAATCGTGCCATCTTTCCTTTGCCAATCGATTGCTGGAGGTCCCAGGAACATATTCCAATCAATAGCAAGTTGTTTCATGCCTGGAATTGTAAGTTATAGGTATCACGACTTGCTTCCAAATTCAAATTCGATTTTATTGATTTACTCATCCATTGAATATTTTGAGGATATATTTGTGTTTGTCATTGAGTTTGTAAACTATTGTTACCATTTAATTTAATTTCTAACACTTGTACAGGAAGTCGCCATAGCTAGGGTTTTGTGTTCTTGATTAGGGCTTTGCAGGATAGGAAAAATTGGGCGTTGATTCTGCTACCATGAGACTCGTGAGGATGAAACAAGTTGAATGGTACCAACCATGGCCATTTATCTTGAGCGCACACGATTTTGAGATGGACATGGATATACCTACAACCAGTGTTTGTAGGTAAAAGTTTGTTTACCGAAAACGACGATTGGGAGGTTGATGATGATGCGTGTCATCCTTTGGTTGGGCCATTTGAATTTAGCACGCTTTTCATTGTTATCCATATATTATCTTTTTTTTATCATATATACAAATAACACATGCAACACAGATGGTAAGCGTGCCTTGGAAAATTCCTAAGGACCTGGGTTCGATCCCCAGGTCCCAACCTTTATTTCATAATATTTTTCCACAGGCAATCCAGCGCTTTGCAAACCAAGAGGTTCATCATACACCATCAGGATCTGGCCATCCAATCCACCATGCGCCCCAGATCAACATACCACAATTGGAGGACCACCATGCGCCTTAGTCAAACGTGCACACCAGATCAGGCAAAGTCAAAAGGGCCAGGATCTTTTGGGCTCAAAATTCCACAACTCACCCCCCCCCCCCCCCCAATTGCTAATACAGGCCCATTTACTAACTTTTCTTGATTTCTTTTTCTCTTATTTTTTATTCTTTATTTTCCATTATTTATTTAATTAGAAAATTAATTTATTTTTTCACAAAAAAACATAAAATCAATAATTCACAAAATTAAGATTAGTTTTTATTTATTTATCAAAATTAATTTAATTTAGGTTTCAACTTAGAGAAATTGTAATTTGTTTTTTTCCATAAATAAAATTAAAGTAGAAATTAGGTTAACTTTTAATTTATTTTACTCTTTTTCTCAAATAAATAAAAATACAAAAAAAAAAGGTTTAGAATAAACTAATTTATTTTTCTTAGATTAAAATTAATTAGAATTAGGCCTTTCTTTTTTTAATGTAATAATTTCTATATTTTCTTAAAAATAGCAAAACATGACCAAAACTTTTTTTTTACCAATCTCGATTAGGCTTAGGCAAGGGTCAAAACCCTGGTTCTCTCGTATTCAGTTCATCGCGCGCGTGTTATTATTTTGACGATATTGTTGTAACTGTTCATGGTTTGTAATAGTTTAATCTAGGGCTTTTATTTATCGCTTTCTTTTCCCGGGTTTTTTTGGCTATGTAAATTAATTCCCCTCCCCGAAGCCTTGTAATAGCGTAGATTTACTTTCTCGTATTTTAATTCTCGTAAATATTTGACTGTTTATATGTATGCTAATAGGATTGTATGACAAGAATGCATGACAAATTAACACAGTTAGAAAATCCTAATGTGAAAAGACTAAATAATTGAAAACAGATCACTCGCACATATCACTCTTAGGGTATACTCACACTTCAGTTGCCTTTGGTAAACGGTCATTGAGTATAGGGTGTCTTAGGGGTTACCCTCCTGTCTAAAAAGATCAAATGTTGCCTCAGAAATGTTGCCTCGGAAATGTTGCCTCGAATATGATCTTAAGACTCTAGGGTTATTACTAAGGTGTCCTAACATTGCTTTAGTGATCTTACGTCCCTTTCGAATTGACCCTTACAACTCCAACAATGGTGCTACTTATTTCTCAATAGTAGGATAACGCTGTCTAAAGGAACGAGAATAGAAACAATCTTTTTTCGAGTAAGTAGATGCTAGTAGGTACTTGCTCAAATCAAAACTCTTCACACTTATACATTTCAAAACAAATTTTAAAACAACTTAGTCACACATTTAAGGACTGATACAAGGGTTATCACGAAGTCAAAACTTTTCAAAAACAAATCACACATACACAAGAAATTTTAAAAAGATGAGCAAGTACCTAAGAGCCCATGGAAAACCATGGATAGAAAGGGTTCTAACACCTCCCCTCTCTATAATCTACCCCCCGTATTCAAAATCTCGAAGAAGGATTTTTTTCTGTACTTTTTTCCTTTCCCGTTGGATGAAATAAAATTCGATGGCGACTCTTGCTTACCGCGACATTTTGCAAACACAAAAATGCAAAATGAAAACCAGCATTCAAAATAGTCGGTTCTGCCACCGTATCACAGAACTGGAGACTCTGCTGGGGAAATAATAAGTGGGGTATACCTTAGGATCTAGTTCATCATATTTGCTTCTCTTGTTTGTTTTGTTTGCTTTACTATTAAGGGTTTTTACTTGGGGTTACTATAGATCCTAACTCGGATCTGGGGGATACCTTTTAGGTAAGTAGAAATAGACTGTGAGGGAACTGTACGACGTAGACCTATACGGTTGAAGCAGTAGCTACATTGGTGTGGCACTTTGGTTGGTACTGATATCCCTTGTGGAGAAACGAGGAGAATACGGGGTCGCCGCGTGGTGTCGTTAAGCATCAAATGACCTTAGAACCTTTAATCGCCCAACTTGGCCATTAGAAAGTAGTGAGATAGTCGGCCTCAGTCTAAAGCTGAGAACTGGTTAATACTCGATGCTACACTCATTGAGACCATACTCTCGAGATAGTTCAGTCCTTCGATCCCGAGCATCACTGTTTCACCTTTCCAGATTATCAGTTGGTACCCACCTTGGAGGAGTTCTCTCATCTATTGGGCATATCCATTCTTGAACAGGTACCATTCACAGGTATGGAAGAAGTTCCTAAGCCAAAAGTCATTGCCTCAACTTTGCATTTGAAATGAGCCGATGTGGTATCCAATTGGGAAACTCGAAGTGGAGTCGAGGGTTTTCTAGCCAAATTTCTGATAGACCAAGCTCAGCTATTCTGGGATAATTTGGATTTTCAGGCTTTCGAGGATGTCTTGGCTCTTCTTATCTATGGTTTGGTTCTCTTCCCTAATCCAGATTCCTTTGTAGATGTGAATGCTATCAAGATTTTCCTTTCTCGTAATCCTGTGCCTACCTTGCTTGGAGATATTTTGCACGCTCTCTATACTCGTACCACGAGGAGGAGAGGGAATCTTATGTGCTGCATGTTGTAGCGGTAGAAATGTGCAAGACTAAGCCATTGGATTGACTAGACTTTATACAAATCAAAATAAAAATCACCATCGCGCTTTGTTATTTCCAAAGGAATGGGAAAAGAGCGAATAACCAAAAAAGAGGGGGAAAGATTCAAGGTAAGGGGGTTGGTTATGCAAAGGGAAGGTATTAGCACCCTAAACATCTACGGTACTCCGCATGAACCTCTTTGTAAAATCTGTATATTTTGGCTATAAAAATGTGTTATATAAAAAATGGATGATGGAGGCGAGAAGAGAAATTTTTTTTTAATGATTTTTGCACCCGCCGCGGTTGCGAACCTTTAGTGCCTACGTACCACCTTTCATGCAATAGGGGATCAGGGTACACGTAGTTCATCTAGAAAAGACTTGTTTGTTGATTGTTTTTAAACAAGGAGACAAGTCGTCATTGTTAGGAGAGAAATCTCGACTAACGCCCACAAGGTGTAAGAAAGATGGACCCTGCGTCAACAAGAGTGAGGGTTTGAGAACGCCTCTAGTACTCAAGTGGAAAAGTAGACACCTTTATAACCATAGGGATAGGATAATGTTTCTCGACTATCAATGAATCATGTCTCACCTTGAAAAAAATGTTTTGAATGGAAAAGGTGCTCGGGCGCACAAAAGAGTTTGAATGTGTTGAATTGTTTTGTTAATTTTGAAAGATGTCAAAGTATGATTAAATGAATTGAAGTTTGTTTAAGGAAAATAAGTTTCAAAAGAAAAGGCACTCGACAAAGTCGAGGTTTATTATGAAAGCAGTTCGAGTTTAAAAATAAAGAAGATTTTGAAAGAAGATGAGAAGGTTTTTAAAATTAAAGAAGATGGGAGGAGATGAAGGGACTATCCTAAAGCATAAGGTAAAAGCTAAGGAAGAGAACCGTATAACCAACATGAAGCTGATACATGACATTATAAGCCAATGTAGAATTCCCATTCTTTGGATTGAAACCAAGCAAGCAAAGATACTAGACCTCTTGAGAGAACCAAACTACAAGTGGTTTAAGTCTTCGCAAAAATTGGGCAGAGTAACGGCTGTATACGGGTGAATTCCAGATTACAAACAAAGATCGTAATCTCAATAGCCTGCACACAAAACAAACAAACAACCCAATGTCTTGAGGTAAACCTCAAGAACTCCAGACAAAATATCAAATAAAGTCACAAAGTCTCCAAGATAGGCCAAGGTCTCTAATCCTAAGTCCAAGAAGTCCATAACTCCATAATGCAAAGGATAGTAACCATGTAGTCCAAGTATCATTAATGATTTTTAAGGTTCATGTTTATTATTAGGTGTATTTAAAAAGAAATAAAAGCTCAAGTGAGCAAAATAAAAATGACATAAAAGTAAATGCTCAAGTGAGCAAAGATGAAAATAGCATGAAATGTAAAATGCTAAAAGTAAATGGTACATAAAGCATGAAAATAAAAGTGTAAAGTAAAGTTAATTGTTAGTAATTAGTGGTTAGTTGGATGACCATCTTGAGACTTGCATTTGGAACTCATTAGAGGATTGGTAGAACCAAAGCCTCCACACAACAAGTTGCATTTGCTTTTTTTCAAGTATATCATCCATTTTGGAATTCTCACAAGGCAACAAGTAATGATCAATAATGTTTAAGTGATCCGCGTTGACCAAAGGTGTTGTAGATCCATTAGAGGATTGGTAGAACCAAAGCCTCCACACAATGAGTCTCAAGGTTATTGGATCAAAGAGATCAAATTAACATACTTTGGCTTGAAATCATAAGTTTGGGCCACAGATGATCATTTATTCGAATCGGGACAAAATTTAGCGCTATGTTAAGCAATCGTAAGTGGACTTATGTAGAAGTCGCACCTATTTTGAGGCCGGTTAATAGCAATCTATGTACTTCATGTTTGGATAAATGATATAGAGATCACAATCCATTAACATGTAGCACAATTAAAAAAAGAAAGGGATAAGATGAAGAGGGAGGGAAATGATAAGCTAATTTGGACCACCATTTCAAAATTCTTTCATCTTTAAATTCAACCACTCCTCTAAATGGATTAAAGCACTAAACATATCATTAATCCAAAGCACCAAAAATGAATTAAATAATTCACTCTTAGGTAGATTTGAATTGATGAACATTTATCCAACTTCATCTACATCACAAAGTCCATTAAGTTTAAAGACAAATTGGACATTTAAAATTGCAATCCAAACCAACAATCAAAAAGGAGTGAGTAGAAAAGCATTTTGGATCAAAGCTTCCCCAAAACAAGGCAAAAAAGTGCATTCTGTCCTTGTGTAAATCGATTGCACTATTGTGTAAATCGATTTACACAGTACAGTTTTCTAAAAAATGTGCAAAAGTGCTTCTGTGCAATCGATTGCACTACAGTGCAAATCGATTGCACACAGTTACAGTAGCAAAAACAACATTTTAAAAGGGTAATTTCTTATTCAAACTTTCCATCAAACACCTTATGATCATGGATCCAATTGAGCATGAAAATTCCATCAAATTATGAGAAAATAACACCAATGGAATCACAAAATAATGCTCAAAGAATCAAACCCAAAGATCAACAAGAGATCACATTGTGAAAGATGAATTATCTAACTTACCAAAGGTAGATCTAGAGAATTATCAAAACAACTTCAAGAATTTGCTTCAATTCAACCACAAGAATCAATTGACCAAGCTTGGATGTAGAGAATTGATGAAGAAAAAGTGTTTGGATGAAGGTTTAGCTCAAAGATTAGTAAGCTTCAATGCAAAGCTTACTAACTTTTTGAAAATGGAGCTTTGAGTGAATTTGGTAGATGGAGAGAATTGAGAGATTTTTTAGCAAGGTGGATTTGGCTATCAAAAGCTTGAAATTTGAATGAAATGAGGGCTCTATTTATAGAGTTTGGGATTGGGATTAATGGTAATTTGGCAATTGATTCTTGGAGCCAAAATTTGAATTAATGATAACTCTTTCAAAAATTAGAGCCAAAATTTGAATTAATGATAATTCTTTTTAAAAAAGAAAGATTGGCACTAAAATTTGAATTAATGATACATCTTTCAAAAATGAAGGAAAATTGGAGCCAAAAATTTGACAAGCTTGAAATGCTGATTTTTTTTTTTCAAATTTTCACGCTGTGCAATCGATTGTACAGTGAAAAAAAAATGAAATTTTTTAATTCTTTTTCTTTGCAAATAGAGATTTTAGGGAAATAATACCGGAAAACCTTATTTGCCATATGCTTCGACTCAGTACCTACAAAACACAAATATTCAAAGACAAAGACATATATTTTTTGTATTTTGATTAGAAGTTAGTCAACAACACAAGAACAAACTTAAAGATAGGATGCAAATGTGATGAATGAAGCTATTTATTAATGGTTGTGACTGGATGATAAAATATGGTATGAAAGTGCGGCTGAAAAAGTTAGGGGAAAAATTTTGGGTACAACAGCTGCCCCTATTTAATTATCTTTTAGCCAGATAGGCGGAAAGTAATTAAATACAAACAAACCTGAATTTTGTCCCTGATATGATGAGATGATAGCATATGTTATGAATGAATGCATGGACTCTTTTTTTTTACATATTTATTTTTTGAATGATGTATGAGATGAGACAGACTATGTGGGAATGTGGAAAGACTTGAAACTGGAAACTTATGGTAGTTCAGATGAAATGACGTGGAAAGACACGTCGGGGAACAACAAGATACATCTGGATATCTGTCAGGGTGACAAGGATTAACCAGCAATACTTGGAAAAAAGAGATAAAACTCGAGAAGGCAAGCAGCGACATTCGAGAATGGCATTGAATGAGGCGAACAACTCTCTGGAAAAGGCAATCAGAAACATCTAGAAGAACATTAGATGTGGGATGAAACCAAATCTGAAGCTACATCAGAGTCGTCCAGGAAAGACGCTGGACGGAAAAGAAACACGACATCCAATACTGGCTTTGAATGAAGGGAAAACTCAACGTCTAATAATGGCTTTAGACGAGAGAAACGATCACAATATCCAATACTGGCTTTGAATGAGTGAAAGAGATCTTGACATTCAATACTGGCTTTGAATGAAGGGAAAAACGAGAGAAAAGATCACAACATCCAATACTGGCTTTGAATGAGTGAAAGAGATCTTGACATTCAATACTGGCTTTGAATGAAGGGAAAACTCAACATCTAATACTGGCTTTAGATGAGAGAAACGATCACAATATCCAATACTGGCTTTGAATGAGTGAAAGAGATCTTGACATTCAATATTGGCTTTGAATGAAGGGAAAACTCAACGTCTAATACTAGCTTTAGACGAGAGAAAAGATCACAACATCCAATAATGGCTTTGAATGAGTGAAAGAGATCTTGACATTCAATATTGGCTTTGAATGAAGGGAAAACTCAACGTCTAATAATGGCTTTAGACGAGAGAAACAATCACAATATCCAATACTGGCTTTGAATGAGTGAAATAGATCTTGACATTCAATACTGGCTTTGAATGAAGAAAAAGGTAACAACATCCAATACTGGCTTTGGATGAAAAAAGAGAAACAACTTAAACTGATGTTTGCTTTGGTAGGTGCCAAGTAAGTTGGACTTTGATCTCAAGGTGACATGTCAACTGCAACAAGACCTCGAAAAATGCAAATGAGGATGAAACACTCTTGTTATGCATTATGTGTGTTGTACCCCAAAATTTTCCCTCCCATATTCTTCAAGATTTGCTAAGAGCATGCTTCAAAATCTCCCAAGGGTTGCACAACCCAATGGCCTCCTAACAGTCAAAAATTAGGGTTTTGGTTCTGGAAAAGAAATTGAAGCTTCCAAGGGTCCAAACAAGTCCCACATGCCTATAAACATTGTCAAGCATCCATATATCAAGTTTCAAGACTCACAACACCAAATTGCACAGTCAAAAACCCTAATTGCTCAACAGTCAACTGCAGGGGCAAAATGGTCATTTGACAGTCAAAAGTCAAAAAATTTGATCAACATCTTATTTTGAAGCCACAAACATCATTTGATCAATTCTTGATCATGATTCTCAAGGCATGGCTCAAAAAGTCTCAAGATGCAAAAGTTTCTATTTTTGGACACTTGAAAAAGTCAACTGCAAATTGACCAAGGCATAACTTCCACATGGTTTATCAGAAAAATTCCATCCAAAGCTAATTTTGAAGAGAATGACATTTCCTACAACTCATCTTCACACCTCAAGTCCAAGAAATGCTCTCACAAAAAGTTATCAATCTCAACATTATAGGTCATTTTCAAAAGTCAACAAAAAGGCACTTTAAGTCAAAGACCATAACTTGAGATTGATAAATCAAAATTACATGGGACCAAAGGCATTGGTTAGAGGACTTCAAGACCTTTCCAAAATGTCCAAGAACATGATCAAAGCTTAAAAATTGAGCAAGATATGCCTTGTGGAAGTTGGGAAATTTTTGGGAATTTTGAAAAGTCAACTTTGCTTCAAATGCCTCAAAATTGCTAATGGGCCACAATTTCTTCCATGAAACATTACCCAAAGGCTATGCACGACCCATTGACATCCAAGGGAGTTATTTTATCATTTTTGATTAATTATTTGAATTATTATTATTATTAATTCACTTAATTAAAATTAAATATGACAAAAATAGAAAATCACACCTTTCAAATCTTTTTATGCAGCATTTTCATCCATCATGACCTCAAGATTTCGTGCACACTCAATAAGGAAAGATTCTATGCAATTGGCAATGGTTTGATGGCAAAAAAGATTGAAAAAGATCATGAAAATCAAATATTCAAAATCATTGAATACAAGGCTTTGGGCTTGATCTTTCTGACCTAATTCCTTCCACATATATGCACAATCATAACCTAATGCATAACAACAAGAAAGCTGCGCTGAGAAAAAAGAACAACATTGCATTTTTCACCAAAAAATCTCAAAACAGTTTTCATAGTTGTTGTGCGTTTCAAGGCCAAAAAGCCATTCCAAAAGCTTGCTTACACATCCAGGAAGGGATTGCAATCAAAAAACACAGCCCCTAACCTCAAGAATTGGTAGAATGAAGTCTCCCTGTTCATAACTTTTTTCACATTCGTGTTTGAATTTGCATACATTTTCCATACGTTTTAAGCATTGATTTATACTAATGCGCACTTTCTGAAGCTAATGACATAACTCAATTGAGTTATTAGGCCCTGTATCAAAAATTGCCATGGAAGCGTTTTGGGGTTTCAGAGCTCCAGATTTGGGGATTCCTTCATAAGGCAAAATTGGACTATCAAATTAATACAGGCAAACTCGTCAGAACAAGACGAAACGATTGATGTCATCGCGCCCTTTTTATGCTTGCTTAAATTCTATTCGCTATTTTCAGGTTTGAGTTTAGTGGGGGTTTAAAACCCCCGCTATTTGATGTTATTTGCAGAAAAAGAGATGAAGACGATGCTAACGTGGCTTGGTACTACTGGACAGTTTAAACATTGGCGCATCTTTTTGTTTAGTCCAGCGTGATATTGATATTTCTATTATATTATTCATTGCCCACTAAATTAACAAAGAAACGCACTAGCTCCATTGGTAGATGCGTTGTCATGCAGGCAATGGGACCTGGGTTCGATTCCCAAGTCCCCCCCACTTATTCATATATTTTTTCTTAACGTGCTTCTGTGCAGCCTTCATTCCAAGGACCATCATGAAGCCTCACCATCTAGCGTGCCACGCGCCCAGAAGCCTTAATCTGATGGCCATCACAAGCAGTCCACCATGGACACCAGTCAACCACTCCTCACACGCACCAGAAAAGTCAAAAGGGCCTGATTCTAGTGGGCCAAAAATGCTTCAATACACCTCCAAAAAGGGCCTGATACCCCTCCTATGGTTTGCATATTTCTTTTTATTTTAATTCTTTTTTTTCTTTTATTTGATTAATTGCTCTTATTTAATTCCATAAAATTAATTTTCATAATACAAAAATACAAATAAAAATCAGAAATCAAAAAGAATAAAAATATGTTTTATTTAATGTTTAAGTCACTAATTTTTGTAAATAAATCTTTTAATAAATCAATTTAGTAAAATTAGGTTTTATTTTAATCTTTTTTTCTTAATTAAACTAAAATACATAAAAATTAGGTTTTAGTATTTTTATTCTTTTTCTTAATAAATAACCTTTTTTATTCTTATCATTATTAATTATTAATTATCTTGTAAATAAACTTGTAATTAATTAATTAGGGTTAAATTAGGTTAAACTTAAACAATTTTTTTTTATAATTAAAAACAAATTTAGAATTAGGGTTTTATTTAACTTTTAATTTTAATTAATTTTCTTTATTTTCATTAAATACCAAAAAACCAAAAAAATAACTTCTTTTCTCGTTAAATAATTAATTCACTTCCAATTTCAATTTAATTTCTTTAAAGGGTACAACGCCCTCGCACCTTCGATTATAATTTCTTTTCGCGCGTTTGCTTCTATTTTTCATTTTAAATATTATGTATTTGCCCCAAAGCTTCGTAATAATAATTAGGACATTTACTTTCCGCACTTTTATTCAAAATCGGGTCTTTGTTAATTTGGCGATGTATAGACCCGCGCCTTGTAATAGCGTAGGACCTTTATTTTTCCGCATTTTAATTTCCGCACCTTTTAACTGCTAATCACATGAAAGAATGAATGGCCCAAATAAAATCAAAGCGTAGCTCACCCAATGCATGACAAGATAAAATATAACTGAAAATGACACACAATTCACACACCACTCGTAGGGTACGCCTCATTGTTGCCTTGCCCCTCGAAACGTGGTCGTCGAGTATAGGACATCTTAGTGAGTCCTTATGTCCATTGATCTAGTTGCCTCAAACAAGTTGCCTCGGAACGGTTGCCTCGAACAAGTTGCCTCGGAATAGTCGCCTCGGAATAAAAAGATCAATGGCATAAGGGTAGCTTCTAAGGTGTCCTACTGTTGCTCGGTGACCACACTGTCCCTACAAACGAATTGACCCAAACACCTCCAACAGTGGTGTTACCTACCTCTCGATGGTGGGATGGCACTACCTTAAGGACATTTACACAGCCTAATTCCTTAGGGTAGGTAGATAACTCATAGATACTTGCTCTATTTCAAAAAACAAATCAAAAACTCTTTTCACACCGACATTTTCAAAAAGCTTTCAAAACAATTTTTCAAACACTCTTGAGGACTGATACAATAGTCGATCTGAAATCTTTCAACGATACTTTTACAAACCCACTCACACTTTGAAAAGCAAACAAACATTTTGAAAACATAATGAGCAAGTATCTAAGAGCCCATGGATAACCATGGATAGAAAGGGTGCTAACACCTTCCCTTTCTATAAATCGACCTCCCGAACCGAGAGATAATCTCATAAGGAGTTTTTCTGTGCTTTTGTCCTTTCCTTGTTGGAGAAAATAAAAGACGGTGGCGACTCTTGCTTACCGCGACATTTCGCGAACCAGCTTTAAACAGCCAGTTCCAGATCCACCGATCACAGAACTGGCGACTCTGCTGGGGATATACTTAAGGTGAGGTGTAGCTTAGGATAGTTCATAACTGTGTTTTCAATCGCTTTGACTTGTTTGCTTTATTATTGTGGGACTGTCTTGGGAGTTCTATAGATCTTAACCCGGATCTAGGGATACCTTCTTAGAAAGTAGCAACAAGGCTGTGAGGGAACTGTGCGGGGTATACCGACATGGTTGAAACAGTCTGCTACGTTGATGTGGCACTTTGGTGTGTACCGGTAACCCTTGAGTTCAGTCAAGGAGAGTACGGGGCCTCCGCGTGGTGTCGTGAAGCATCAACTGACCTTAGGAACCTTAATTGAACTATCTTGGCCTCTTTAGGGTAGTGAGATAACTGACTTTGGTGCAGTCCGAGGTTGGTTGATACTCGATACTACACTCAATTGAGGGTTGCTTTCCTGGAATATTTCGGTCGCCAGTTCAGTGGCTAAATCGAAACGATGAACAATGAAAGCAATCCAGTGATATTGGGACCCTTAGGACCCAGTTACTTCTGATAGGACAGGTTGAGCCCACCAACTTCAAGAGGGTAATACTCAGACCCCATGCTGGCCTAAACTCTAAGGGCTTGTCTTGTGTGACTTGTGTGCCTTATCATGTTTGCCTTTGTAAATATTTGTGGTGTGTTTAATCATAGCATCATGACATCATACAGCATCATATGCATTGACTAACCATTTCAGGGGTTCGAATCTTCATCTTTGTTCTTGTTTTGAAGGACATGGAAACTGTTCGCAGAAAGACAATTCAGATCAGCCTTGTAAGGATCCCTCCTCAGCTTAAGGAGCTTATATCCAGGATTCCCGAGAGCTCTTCATTCAGTGAAAGACATGGAAGACTCATCAGCTTGGTCAACACCAACATTGAGGAGGATATGGTAAAGGTCCTGTTCCAGTTCTTTGACCCTCTGCATCACTGTTTCACTTTCCTGGATTATCAACTGGTGCCTACATTGGAAGAGTTCTCCCGACTTTTGAAGATCCCTATCCTTGATCAACTACCCTACAACGGTACGGAAAAGGAACCCAAGCTTGAAGAGATTGCTAAAGCCTTACACCTACAACCATCTGACCTCAAGGGACATTGGGAAGTTAAAAGTGGTATCAAAGGGTTCTTAGCCAGGTTTCTGTTTGAGAAGGCCCAAGAATGTTGGAACTCCCTTGACCTACAGGCCTTTGAAGAAGTTGTGGCCCTCCTTGTCTATGGTTTGGTGTTGTTCCCTAATCCATATCAGCTTATAGATATCAGTGTTGTCCAGATCTTCATGTCCAGGAATCCTATACCTACGTTGCTTGGGGACATCCTTCACTCATGTTACACTCGAACCATGAGAAAAAGAGGTGTTCTTATGTGCTGCACTCCTCTCTTGGGAAGGTGGTTTATTTCGCACCTTTCGCAATCAGTTTTGAAGAATGAGCGGGGTTTGAGATGGTCACAATGATTGATGACTCTTACACATGCTGATATACATTGGTGCTCTCGGTCCAGAGAGGATGTCACTATCATTGATCGTTGCGGGGAGTACCCTAATGTTCCTTTACTTGGAATCAGAGGAGGTATTACTTACAACCCATGCTTGGCTTGGAGACAGTTTGGTTATGCTCGGAGGGATGGCCCTCATGACATATTAATTCCTGACATAGTTTTTGACTTCGACAACGGTGCGCAAGGACTTCGCCAGAGATTTATCAGAGCTTGGAGGATGCCAAGTAGGATAGACAGCAAGACCCTGGGGCACAGGAATTCCATCCCATTGGAACCTTATCTCAAGTGGGTACGAGCCCGCTCCCAGAAGTTAGTAATGCCATACCCTCATGTTCTCCCTGTGATCAAAGAGCCGGTCTTGGAAGGAGAGGTGTCCTACACCATTCAACATCCTGACATGCCTACATCCTGGGAAGAAATGCAGAAGAGCTGGATCCAGCTTAAGGAAGAACAGAATTCTCTTGAGACCAGTCTACATTCTAGTGAAAAGAAGGTCTTGGAGCTCACCCTCCTATTGCACGAGGAGAGGAATCTCAACACTTACATAGCTCCAAAGAGGATGCGTAGTGTCTTCTGGGATTGATTTTCTTTTGTAATATTTTGCCCATGAGGCTTTGATGTACCAAACAATTATTTCCTTAATGATAACGTGTGTTCCTTTTTGTCTACAACAAATTTGAATTTTCGAACCCTTGAATGCATTGCATAAACATATATCATTCATCATGTGCATAGCAGGTACTCTTCTTTTCAGGTTGCTTACCGTTCTTCGCTGTTTATTTCAGCATCATTAACCCTGAATCATCTACCAAGATGTCTATCAAGGCCCTTCAGGCGCAGAACGCACAATTTCAGGAGCTGATCATGGGTTTGGCTCAAGGTCAAGAAGAGCTGAAGGCTTTGCTCCTGAAGAAGGAGAAGAAGAAGAAGAGAACTGTTCTTTTCAACACGGGCCGGAGGTTTGGTAACACTCTGCAGAATGAGGAAGCTGGTTCTTCTGTAGGCAAAGACAGTCCCCAGGGGGGAAGGGCTCCAAGTCCGGTGGTATCTGACAATGAGACTGATTTTAATGAGGAACAGTATCCTCCAGCTGAAGACCGGTACAAGCAGTTGGAAGACCGTCTGAACGCCATGGAAATTCAACAAGTGCCTGGCTTGGATTTCGGTGACTTGGGCTTATCTTCTGGTGTGATCATCCCTCACAAGTTTAAAGCACCATCTTTCACCAAGTATGACGGGGCGTCCTGCCCTAAGCTACACCTCAGATCTTATGTGCGGAAGATTCAACCGTACACAGTGGACAAGAACTTGTGGATCCACTTCTTCCAGGAGAGTCTTTCAGGGACTCATATCGAATGGTTCTATCAGCTGGATGGAACCAAGGTTCGTAACTGGGAGGAGTTGGCTACTGCTTTTTACAAGCAGTATCAATATAATGCCGACCTTGCTCCTACACGTACCCAACTCCAGGGTATGTCGCTAGGATCAGGCGAAGGTTTTAAAGAGTATGCGCAGAAGTGGAGGGACCTGGCTGGCAAGGTGCAGCCTCCGCTAACAGACCATGAGCTAGTGGATATGTTCTTGGGGACCCTCTCTGGGCCATTCTTCAATCATCTTATCGGTAATTCGTCTGCAGGGTTTACTGACCTTATTCTGACTGGGGAAAGGATAGAGGCTGGCATGAAGTCAGGGAAGATTCAGAAAGGTGCGTCTTCGAGTTCTGAGAAGAAACCTTTTAAGAAGGAGGCCAGTGCTGTGTTTGGGCCTAGGAGGCAAGACAAACCAGAGCGCCTCCAATCTGTCAACGCGGTGGTGATTGCTAAACTTGCTGCCGCTCCTCGGCAAACTAATCAACCCAGGGCTGAAAGACCTAGAAGAGAATTTACCCGGCTGAGCATGACCTTGTCACAAATCTTGCCGCAGCTGCTATCCACCAACTTGGTGACTGTTAGAGAGGCCCCGAAGGTTGTGAATACTACCTCTCCTAAGTATAATCCAAATGCCCGTTGTGCTTATCACTCCGATAGCCCGGGGCATTCTACTGATGATTGCTGGGCCCTGAGGAATAAGGTGCAGGACCTTATTGACGCGAAAGAGATACAATTTGAGGCGCCTGAGAGGCCAAATGTTGTGACTGCTCCTAGGCCCCAGCATGGAGTGAATGCCGTTGATGAAGACTTGTATGCCGTTTCTGTGAATGATGTAGCTACCCCTCTATTGACTGTTAAGAGGAACTTGCTGCTGGCCGGTTTATTTCCGGGTTGTAGCGAGGGTTGCCTTTTGTGTGTTGTTTCCCTTACTGGTTGTCCGTTGCTGAAGTTAGGCATCCAAGGCCTGATGGACAGCAAGGAAATTCTGTTCAAAAAGACCGTTGTTCCTTTTGTTCCTATGGAAGAAGTATCTGTCGTTACAATTTTCAACAATCCAAGGAAGCTAGTTAAAATCATGACCGTCGCACCCATTGTTATTACTGTTCTGGGGCCCCTCCCCTATGAATCTGATAAGGCTGTCCCATGGCACTATGGGGCAGATGTATATGTACTTGGAATAAAGCAAGAGTTCAATACCGGTACCAGCATCAGCAATATTACCGGTCCAGCTAAACTTACCCGCAGTGGCAGGCTCTTCTCGCCTGACATTGCACCACCAGCTATTCGAAGACCTCTCATTATAACACCTGCAAGTGCGCCCGTTTCCACTTCTGATCAAGTTGCTTCCCCTGCTGCCGAGTCATCTAATACTCGGGGCAAAAGGATTGATGATGAGCCTTCCCGGATGGAGGCACCAAAATCTGTGAATGTTGAAGCCTCCCAGCAAGAGATGGAGGAAATTCTGAAGATAATCAAGAAGAGCGACTTCAATGTCGTTGAACAGCTGGGGCATACACCCTCCAAGATCTCTATGCTCTCATTACTACTATGCTCAGAGGCCCATGCTAAGGCCCTGATTTCATTTCTAAAGATGGCCCATGTGCCACAAGAGACCTCTGCAGACTAGTTTACTGATTGCGTAGCCAATTTGACAGCTGACAATGGTTTGGGTTTCTCGGATGCTGACCTTACTGCTAAGGGAAAGAACCACAATGATGCCCTGCATGTCTCTATAGAATGCAGGGGCACTACTCTCGCTCACGTGTTGGTGGACACCGGTTCTTCCCTGAATGTGCTACCCAAAAAGGCCTTAGACCGGTTGGATTGTGAGGGTCTGGAGTTGAAACCTAGCAACATCATTGTTCGAGCCTTTGACGGATCGAAGAGGATGGTTCATGGAGAGGTAGACATTCCTATTCATGTGGGTTCTCAAGTTTTTGACTCAACTTTCTATGTGATGGATATTCGTCCATCTTATTCCTGTTTACTGGGTCGACCTTGGATTCACAAAGCTGGGGCAGTGACCTCCACCCTACACCAAAAGCTCAAGTACCCTATCAGAGAGAAGATCGTCACTGTGCAGGGGGAGGAAGAGTATATGGTTAGTCACTTGAATTCCTTCCGGTATATCGAGATGGACGGGGAGTTTATTGAAACCCCCTTTTAGCATTTTGAAGAGGTACCTCCAACATTGGTAGCGGCAGAAACGGTGGTTGAAGAGGACTTTCCTTTAAAGATGGCTTCCTTGAAGGACGCCCGGGCTGTAATCGAGAAAGGTGAATGTGCTAACTGGAGCAGGCTCCCTGATTTCACTCCTAAAACTAACAAGTTTGGACTGGGTTTTACTGCAGAGGCTCAGAGGGCTGTGCGCAAAGCTAGAATCGGAAGACCTCCTGTGCTCATCACCAATCCAGGAGTGAATGCTATTGGGGATGAAGACGAAGTGGAAGAATCGGAGTTCGATAGCTGGATCTACCCTACGAATGACGGTGGATTGAACAATTGGACCGCAAAAGATCATACGCCTGTTACTTTTGTTACGCAGTAATGAATTCCTTTGTTTTTGTTATTTGTAATAAACAATGAATTGAAACTTTATGGCCCGGTGTCTTACCCGGGGCACCGTTGGTTTCATTTGTAAGGGCTTATAACTGTCATTTCCATATATCATGAATAAAGATCTTGGACGTTTTTTCGCACTTCAAATCTTGTGCTCCCTTTCTTTCTTTCTTTCTTTATATTGCAAAACAGCCGTATTTACACACACTCACTCATACAGGTTTCAATCCACTCTGGATCTCACTGGTAACGACTCTGCTACTGCCAATTATGACTTCGAAAATTCGATCAACTTAGCCGAAGACGAAGGTGAAGATGATTGCGAAGTTCCTGGAGAGCTTGCAAGACTGTTACTCCAGGAAGAGAGGGCAATTCAACCACATGAAGAGCCAGTGGAAACGATAAATCTGGGTACTGAGGCAGACAGAAAGGAGGTTAAGATTGGTGCCAATCTGGAGCTCAGCGTGAAGCAACGGTTGACTCAGACGTTACATGATTATGTGGAGATCTTTGCCTGGTCCTACGAAGACATGCCTGGGTTGGATACCGACATTGTGGTCCATCATTTGCCTACCAAGGAAGACTGCCCTCCGGTTAAGCAAAAGGTCCGCCGTATGCGTCCAGAGATGTCTGAGAAGATCAAAGCTGAGGTTATGAAGCAATTCGATGTCGGGTTTCTTGCAGTGACTTCTTACCCTCAGTGGTTTGCTAATGTGGTGCCGGTACCGAAGAAGGATGGTAAGGTCAGAATGTGTGTTGACTACAGGGATCTGAACAGGGCCAGCCCCAAAGATGACTTCCCCCTACCTCACATTGATGTTCTGGTTGACAATACTGCTCAGCACAAGGTGTTCTCTTTCATGGATGGTTTTTCAGGGTATAATCAGATCAAGATGGCTCCTGAAGACATGGAGAAAACTACCTTTGTTACTCAGTGGGGCACCTTCTGCTACAAGGTCATGCCTTTTGGACTGAAAAATGCTGGGGCAACCTACCAACGTGCCATGGTTGCTTTATTTCATGACATGATCCATCACGAGATTGATGTGTATGTAGACGATATGATTGCAAGGTCCCAAACTGAGGAGGAACACCTTGATCATCTGCAGAAATTGTTTGACCGTCTGAAGTTGTACAAGCTGAGGCTGAACCCGAACAAGTGCACCTTCGGGGTTAGATCTGGAAAGTTGCTAGGCTTCGTCGTAAGTGATAAGGGTATTCAAGTGGACCCTGCCAAGGTTAAAGCCATTCAAGAGATGCCAGTTCCCAGGACGGAGAAAGAGGTCAGAGGCTTTTTAGGACGCCTAAATTATATTGTCCGGTTCATCTCGCATCTAACTGCTACCTGTGAGCCAATCTTCAAGCTGCTGAAGAAAGATCAGGTAGTACGTTGGAATGATGAATGTCAGGCCGCTTTTGACAGAATCAAAGAGTATCTCCAAGAACCACCCATTCTTATGCCACCGGTTGAAGGGAGACCTCTGATACTATACCTGACAGTACTCGACAACTCAATGGGGTGTGTGCTGGGGCAGCATGACGAGTCTGGCCGAAAAGAGCATGCCATTTATTACCTTAGCAAAAAGTTTACCGACTGTGAGACCCGATACTCACTGCTCGAGAAAACTTGTTGCGCTTTGGTATGGGCTGCTCGCCGGCTGAGACATTATATGCTGACTCACACTACCTTGTTGATTTCAAAGATGGATCCTATAAAGTACATATTTGAAAAGCCTTCCCTGTCTGGGAGAACAGCAAGATGGCAAATGATCTTGACGGAATACGACATCCAGTACACGACTCAGAAAGCTATCAAAGGAAGTGTATTGGCAGACCACTTGGCACATTAGGCAGTAGATGACTATCAGTCAATGAACTTCGAGTTTCCAGATGAGAGCATCATGATAGTGACTGATTGTGAAGTACCTGGACCGGATGAAGGACCTGAGGAAGGATCCCGATGGTCTATGCACTTTAACGGAGCATCCAATGCTTTGGGTAATGGTATCGGCGTTGTGATCATATCCCCTCAAGGCACTCATACTCCACTCACTGCCCGGCTATGTTTCAACTGCACCAACAACATGGCGGAGTATGAGGCATGCATCATGGGTCTTCAAGCTGTGATTGACTTGAGGATTAAGTTTTTGAGTGTCTTCGGAGACTCCGCTCTCGTGATCAATCAGATCAAAGGCGAGTGGGATACGAAACATCTGAACCTTATTCCTTACAAAGAATGTGTGTCGACATTGATTCCCCATTTAACAGAGATAACTTTTGAACATTTCCCAAGAGAGGAGAATCAGCTGGCAGACGCGTTAGCTACGATGTCTTCCATGTTCAAAGTCAAGTGGGACAATGAAGCTCCCCGGGTCATTATCTGGAAACTGGACGAACCGGCATACTGTTGTGATCTTGAAGTTGAGGTAGTGACTGAGAAACCTTGGTACCATGAGGTGAAGAGATACTTGGAAGCTCAGGAATACCCTGAAGGTGCCTCTATCAACGATAAAAAGTTTCTGAGAAGGTTCGCTGCAAAGTTCTTCCTTAGCAATGGCATCCTGTACAAGCGAAACCATGATTCGACCTTACTGCGTTGTGTGGATAAGACTGAAGTAGAAAGGATCATGGCGGAGCTGCATGAAGGTACCTTCGGAACGCATTCCAGTGGACACACCATGGCAAAGAAAATCCTTCGGGCAGGGTATTTCTGGTCCACAATGGAAGCCGACTGTTACCAACATTATCGGACATGTCATAAATGCCAGATTTACGCCGACAAGGTGCACGTTCCTCCAGTTCCTCTGAATGTCCTGACTGCACCTTGGCCTTTTGCAATGTGGGGCATAGATATGATCGGCGAGATTAAACCTACGGCATCCAATGGGCATCGCTTCATCCTGGTAGCAATTGATTACTTCACAAAGTGAGTTGAAGCAGCTTCTTACGCCACGGTAACCAAGAACGTTGTGGCACGGTTCATTCGGCACAATCTGATTTGTTGATACGGCATCCCCGAAAGGATCATTACGGATAACGGTACCAATCTCAATAACAAGATGATCACTGAGCTCTGCGAGCAATTTAAGATACAGCACCACAACTCTTCTCCTTACCGGCCGAAGATGAATGGGGCTGTAGAAGCAGCGAATAAGAATATCAAGAAAATTGTGCAGAAGATGACAGTGACCTATAAAGATTGGCACGAGATGTTACCGTTCGCTCTACATGGGTACCGTACCTCAGCAAGGACGTCAACCGGGGCAACTCCTTTCTCCTTGGTCTACGGTATGGAGGCAGTCTTACCGATCGAAGTGCAAATACCCTCTCTCCGGATAATGAAGGATGCAGATCTGAGCGAAGATGATTGGATCCAGACACGACTTGATCAGTTAAATCTAATCGACGAAAAGAGACTCACTGCTATTTGTCATGGTCAGACGTACCAAAAACGGATGATCAGGGCATTTAACAAAAAGGTCAGACCACAAGAGTATCAAGTTGGGGATCTGGTAATCAAACGTATCATCCTTCCTCAGAGTGATCCCAGGGGCAAATGGACCCCTACGTACGAAGGGCCATTTATGGTTAAACATGTGTTCTCAGGAGGAGCCATGATTCTAACCACCATGGATGGTGACGACCTTCCTCACCCCGCCAATGCAGACATAGTAAAAAGATACTACGCATGATAAAAGACCCGCTAGGTTGACATACCTAGGCAAAAATTAGGGCTTCCCGGCGAACCAAAAGGGTTCGGGCAAAATGAAGGGATGAAATGAAAAAAAATCTGTACACCCGGCAAGTCTAAAACCTGAAAAGGCGGCTTGGGCAAAAATGGGTATCCCGGTGGACTGAAAACCCGAAAGGGCGGTCCAGGCAAAAGTTAGGGATTGAAGCGTAATACTATGTCTCATTGGATCACTTTGCATCCAGAATCCGGTATCAACTGTCAAGTTCAAACGGCATCGATCAATCAGCTTCATCTTCATCTAGGTCATCAAGTGATGAGACGCTCGAAGATATAAAGGCAATAGCAGAGTTGAAACCCAGTGGGATTGTTCTTTTCACATAGCTGTTTTGTTTTCCCTTTGTACAAATTTGTATAAACTCTTCTATTCGGCGGCGTTCTCCTATTAGGACGTCAGCCTCTTGTACATAAAACGCCTATTTACAGGCAATTCAAAAATCAATATAAATTCACTTTTCAGCTACAAATTGCCTTTTGTTTTTTACCTTTTTCTGTTTTGTTTTGTGAAGAACGTCTAAGGTTCAATTTGTGATATATGCATTTCAAAATAATTGCTAACTCATAAATGTTTGCATACGAAACAAAGGATTAATTACAGGTAACATTAGAAACATGGGCAATAATGAGTGGTCTAAGCGATCTAATTGCTCTATCCACCAAGGTACCAAGGTAGGTTCAGCTGAAGAACATAACCAGTATGTCTTAATTCCCCAGAGAGTGAGTCAGCAAGTCCATGCACTCTCCCCAAGCAGAATTATCCTATCAGTCTTAAGGAAGTTGGGTATCCCCAGCAGAACTCAACATTCCTCAGCAAATTATACAAACATTCCTAACAAGCATCCCCGGCAGTCTTGGTCTAAGACTGTTCCCCGGCGGTATATCAGACATTCAGTGGAGCCACTCCCCCAATATATCTCAAAGATTTCCCCAGGAGAGTCCAATCCAGATTTCCCCAGGAAAGTTTGAATCATCTCCCCAATAGGAAGCTTATCCCCAGTAGATTCTGGGAGCTTCCCCCCTGCAGAGCACGAACGCGAATCCCGGCTTTATTCAAAGGTTATTCCCTACCAGGATATAACTGGGTTATCCTCAGCCAAAATCCACGGGAAGATCGTCGTCGACAAAGTCTTCTTATCCCCAGCGGAGTCTATTAACACTTCCAACATAACAACGCTATCCCCAGCGGAGTTATCACCAACATCTCAACAGGGTACCTCTCTCCCCACAGAGTATTGTTCCCCAGCAAGATCGCTAGAGTATTTTTCTCCCCGCAGAGTAATCCATTCGCCAAGTTTATCCCCCAACGGAGTCATCTTCTCCTACCGGTATTCTTGCAGCCATCACTCCCCAGTGGAAACAAAAGCTCTACATCAGCCCAGGATTTAACTTCCCGGAATCTGTCAAGGATTTATTTTCCTAAGACGAAAACATATATTCATAAACATCGCATTTTCATGCATTATAGCATGCATATACGCATCACGAACATATAATCTCATCACGCATGTCATACATCATGACATCACATACAACTAACATTTTGTCTTTTCAGGACAAAAGTTAATACCAAGATGATTACCATCAACGGTCGCAACTAAAGATTCGATTCCTGTATCTCGCCAGGGTGTATCTGTTGATGATCGATTCCAGACCGATTCCTGTATCTTGCCAGGGTGCGTCTGAAGAGTTTGAGGATCCGATTCCCGTATCTCGCCAGGGTGTATCTGTTGACGACTAGCATTACCAGATCCGATTCCTATATCTTGCCAGGATGTGTCTGAAGAGTTCGAGGATCCGATGCCTGTATCTTGCCAGGGTGTATCCGTTGAAGACTAACATTACCAGATCCGATTCATGTATCTTGCCAGGGTGTGTCTGCAGAGTTCGAGGATCCGATGCCTGTATCTTGCCAGGGTGTATCCGTTGAAGACTAACAGTACCAGAACCGATTCCTGTATCTTGCCAGGGTGTGTCTGAAGAGTTCGAGGATCCGATGCCTGTATCTTGCCAGGGTGTATCCGTTGAAGACTAACAATACCAGAACCGATTCCTGTATCTTTCCAGGGTGCGTCTGAAGAGTTCGAAGATCCGATTCCTGTATCTCGCCAGGGTGTATTTGTTGACGACTATATCCTTCGGACTCGATTCCTGTATCTCGCCAGGGCACGTCTGAAGAGTTTAAAAATTCGATTCCTGTAACCAGCCAGGGCGCATCCACATAAAAAGTTTGAAGATCAACTCCTGTAACAGGCCAGGTAATTATCTTTCTTTTTCAGGTACGCAAGTTCTCGCTAAGGAAACTCTTACGCGATCAACATCCAAATGGCATCTGTAAGCCCATTCCCGACAAAGTTCAGTCACATTTCCAGATGGCATCTATAAGCCCATCCTCCTATCCATCAATCTCCAAATGGCATCTATAAGCCCATTTCCACCATCACACTGCTAACATGTGAGCGCAAATTTCTGGACACTCTAGTGTTCAATCATCTTCCACCTTCGGATTACAAAAGGCACGTCAGCCAATCTACATCCTCAGGTCTAAGAAGATTGAACAGGGGCAACTGTTGTACCCCAAAATTTGCCCTCCCATATTCTTCAAGGTTTTCTAAGAGCATGCTTCCAAATCTCCCAAGGGTTGCACAGCCCAATGGCCTCCTAACAGTCAAAAATTAGGGTTTTGGTTCTGGAAAAGAAATTGAAGCTTCCAAGGGTCCAAACAAGTCCCACATGCCTATAAACATTGTCAAGCATCCATATGTCAAGTTTCAAGACTCACAGCACCAAATTGCACAGTCAAAAACCCTAATTGCTCAACAGTCAACTGCAGGGGCAAAATGGTCATTTGACAGTCAAAAGTCAAAAATTTTGGTCAACATCTTATTTTGAAGCCACAAACATAATTTGATCAATTATTTATCATGATTCTCAAAGCATGGCTCAAAAAGTCTCAAGATGCAAAAGTTTCTATTTTTGGACAGTTGAAAAAGTCAACTGCAAATTGACCAAGGCATAACTTCCACATGGTTTATCAGAAAAATTCCATCCAAAGCTCATTTTGAATAGAATGACATTTCCTACAACTCATCTTCACACCTCAAGTCCAAGAAATGCTCTCACAAAAAGTTATCAATCTCAACATTATAGGTCATTTTCAAAAGTCAACAAAAAGGCACTTTAAGTCAAAGACCATAACTTGAGATTGGTAAATCAAAATGACATGGGACCAAAGGCATTGGTTAGAGGAAGATATGCCTTGTGGAAGTTGGGAAATTTTTGGGAATTTTGAAAAGTCAACTTTTCTTCAAATGCCTCAAAATTGCTAATGGGCCACAATTTCTTCCATGAAACATTACCCAAAGGCTATGCACGACCCATTGACATCCAAGGGAGTTATTTTATCATTTTTGATTAATTATTTGAATTATTATTATTATTAATTCACTTAATTAAAATTAAATATGACAAAAATAGCAAATCACACCTTTCAAATCTTTTTATGCAGCATTTTCATCCATCATGACCTCAAGATTTCGTGCACACTCAATAAGGAAAGATTCTATGCAATTGGCAATGGTTTGATGGCAAAAAAGATTGAAAAAGATCATGAAAATCAAATATTCAAAATCATTGAATACAAGGCTTTGGGCTTGATCTTTCTGACCTAATTCCTTCCACATATATGCACAATCATAACCTAATGCATAAGAACAAGAAAGTTGCGCTGAGAAAAAAGAACAACATTGCATTTTTCACCAAAAAATCTCAAAACTGTTTTCATAATTGCTGTGCGTTTCAAGGCCAAAAAGCCATTCCAAAAGCTTGCTTACACATCTAGGAAGGGATTGCAATCAAAAAACACAACCCCTAACCTCAAGAATTGGTAGAATGAAGTCTCCCTGTTCATAACTTTTTTCACATTCGTGTTTGAATTTGCATACATTTTCCATACGTTTTAAGCATTGATTTATACTAATGCGCACTTTCTGAAGCTAATGACATAACTCAATTGAGTTATTAGGCCCTGTATCAAAAATTTCCATGGAAGCGTTTTAGGGTTTCAGAGCTCCAGATTTGGGGATTCCTTCATAAGGCAAAAATGGACTATCAAATTAATACATGCAAACTCGTCAGAACAAGACGAAACGATTGATGTCATCGCGCCCTTTTTATGCTTGCTTAAATTCTATTCGCTATTTTCAGGTTTGAGTTTAGTGGGGGTTTAAAACCCCCGCTATTTGATGTTATTTGCAGAAAAAGAGATGAAGACGATGCTAACGTGGCTTGGTACTACTGGACAGTTTAAACATTGGCGCGCCTTTTTGTTTAGTCCAGCGTGATATTGATATTTCTATTATATTATTCATTGCCAACTAAATTAACAAAGAAACACACTGGCTCTATTGGTGGATGCGTTGTCATGCAGGCAATGGGACCTGGGTTCGATTCCCAGGTCCCCCCACTTATTCATATATTTTTTTCTTAACGTGCTTCTGTGCAGCCTTCATTTCAAGGACCATCATGAAGCCTCACCATCTAGCGTGCCACGCGCCAAGAAGCCTTAATCTGATGGCCATCACAAGCAGTCCACCATGGACACCAGTCAACCACTCCTCACACGCGCCAGAAAAGTCAAAAGGGCCTGATTCTAGTGGGCCAAAAATGCTTCAATACACCTCCAAAAAGGGCCTGATACCCCTCCTATGGTTTGCATATTTCTTTTTATTTTAATTCTTTTTTTTCTTTTATTTGATTAATTGCTCTTATTTAATTCCATAAAATTAATTTTCATAATACAAAAATACAAATAAAAATCAGAAATCAAAAAGAATAAAAATATGTTTTATTTAATGTTTAAGTCACTATTTTTTGTAAATAAATCTTTTAATAAATCAATTTAGTAAAATTAGGTTTTATTTTAATCTTTTTTTCTTAAATAAACTAAAAAACATAAAAATTAGGTTTTAGTATTTTTATTCTTTTTCTTAATAAATAACCTTTTTTATTCTTATCATTATTAATTATTAATTATCTTGTAAATAAACTTGTAATTAATTAATTAGGGTTAAATTAGGTTAAACTTAAACAATTTTTTTTAATAATTAAAAACAAATTTAGAATTAGGGTTTTATTTAACTTTTAATTTTAATTAATTTTCTTTATTTTCATTAAATACCAAAAAATCAAAAAAATAACTTCTTTTCTCGTTAAATAATTAATTCACTTCCAATTTCAATTTAATTTCTTTAAAGGGTCCAACGCCCTCGCACCTTCGATTATAATTTCTTTTCGCGCGTTTTCTTCTATTTTTCATTTTAAATATTATGTATTTGCCCCAAAGCTTTGTAATAATAATTAGGACATTTACTTTCCGCACTTTTATTCAAAATCGGGTCTTTGTTAATTTGGCGATGTATAGACTCGCGCCTTGTAATAGCGTAGGACCTTTATTTTTCCGCATTTTAATTTCCGCACCTTTTAACTGCTAATCACATGAAAGAATGAATGACCCAAATAAAATCAAAGCGTAGCTCACCCAATGCATGACAAGATAAAATATAATTGAAAATGACACACAATTCACACACCACTCGTAGGGTACGCCTCACTGTTGCCTTGCCCCTCGAAACGTGGTCGCGAGTATCGGACGTCTTAGTGAGTCCTTATGTCCATTGATCTAGTTGCCTCAAACAAGTTGCCTCAGAACGGTTGCCTCGAACAAGTTGCCTCGGAATAGTCGCCTCGGAATAAAAAGATCAATGGCATAAGGGTAGCTTCTAAGGTGTCCTACTGTTGCTCGGTGACCACACTGTCCCTACAAACGAATTGACCCAAACACCTCCAACGGTGGTGCTACCTACTTCTCGATGGTGGGATGGCACTACCTTAAGGACATTTTCACATCCTAATTCCTTAGGGTAGGTAGATAACTCATAGATACTTGCTCTATTTCAAAAAACAAATCAAAAACTCTTTTCACACCGACATTTTCAAAAAGCTTTCAAAACAATTTTTCAAACACTCTTGAGGACTGATACAAGAGTCGATCTGAAATCTTTCAACGAAACTTTTTCAAACCCACTCACACTTTGAAAAGCAAACAAACATTTTGAAAACATAATGAGCAAGTATCTAAGAGCCCATGGATAACTATGGATAGAAAGGGTGCTAACACCTTCCCTTTCTATAAATCTACCTCCCGAACCGAGAGATAATCTCATAAGGAATTTTTCTGTGCTTTTGTCCTTTTCTTGTTGGAGAAAATAAAAGACGGTGGCGACTCTTGCTTACCGCGACATTTCGCGAACCAGCTTTAAACAGTCAGTTCCAGATCCACCGATCACAATGTGTGAATTTTGTTATGCATCATATGTGAATGATTTATGCATGTAATGCCGACGTTTACGACAATGGAGTTTGACTCTTTTGTGAAGGTAAGATTAGAAGTTTAATTCCTCAACATGGAGAACTCTGCCAAATTTAATTGGAAAGAAAATATCCTGAACCCAAATTTGTCACACTTGTAAATTGTATTGAACTGATGATCATCTGAGGAAGGATATGAAGAGCTACTTGGGGATTGTCCCAGATTAGCTGACTGTTGAAGATAAACTGATCATGGCTTCATTCGAAAGTTACTGGAAATAAGTTGATCACGGCTTCAGCTCTGAAATGACTATTAGAGATAAACTGATCATGGCTTCAGCTTCTGAAATGTTTGTTGGGAATAAACTGATCATGACTTCAGTTCTGAAATGATTATTGGAGATAAACTGATCATGGCTTCAGTTCTTGAAATGATTTTTGTAAATAAATGCCCCTGTATGAGTCTTGAAAATGATTTCCTGGCTGGCCAATTCTGAGAAAACTTGCATTGAGCAGTAAATCTTGAACTGATTCACAACAGCATCTGGAAGATACTTGCCCCTGATAGGGTCACTGACTAAGTTTCTCAGTTGTTTTAAATTCCTTGATGAGGAAAGCTTGTTTGCAAGCAAAATTGTTTATTCACACATGGTATTTTTAATGCAAAGTTCATGCAAAAGTTTTGAATCCAAAATCATTTTTGAAATGATGTTATTGGTGTATAGAAAATGCATCACTGGTTAAAACACAGTGGTTTATACTTTTAAAGTGAAAACAAAGGTATGAAACCAAAACAAATGATTCGCAAAAGATCATAGGAGTCAGTTTACGCAACCTTGTTGTAGTATGCTTTCAAAAGAAACCTGGCTTCAATTAGGTCTTTTAAGGGTTGTAACGTGGTCGGGTTCACTGTTTAAGAAATAGAGGATAAAGGCTCAAAGTTTATTTGTGTCCAACCCCAATCTTCATGATGTTCTCCAGTCCTACGTTCAGTTAAATCAGACTATGCATTCAGGTTCCAAGAGATTTTGGAATTGCACTGATGGCAGCAATGACGATGGCTCAGAAGTTAAAGGATTATTGAGAATGACAGTCATTTCTTCTTACATCTTTTTGTTGTTTTGAGGTCTTTTGTCAACTCTGGTGGAGAATTTTGAGGATTTGAAGACCTCTTCTGATTGAATTTATTATTCCCAACTTTTGCCTGAACTGTTTCATTTGAAATTACAGTCAGCAGGATGCCCCAGTTTTTGCCTAAGTCTCCTTCATAGGTTTTGACTTAGCGGGATTTTTCTGTTGATTTTTATTTTCATTTCATTTTTCCTTTTTTGGAAAGATAATGACTGCCTTGCTCAATGATTACGGGGAACCATCTTTGTCATTTTTTTGTTTGAGAGCATCTTTGACACTTCTTGCTGTGTGCAAAGGAAAGCTTGATCGCGACCTTTGTTGAAAGGTGTCTTGCATGATTTCTCTTGTAATTGAATGCACAACCAAATTAACTGAGAACTACCCATCCCCGGGTTAAGATTGCAGGTTTTTCTGTATAGAAGGAAACTCCAACTTCTAGGCTCAAAGGGGTGAACGAGGGATTAACTTCCTTATTTCTCCAGTGTTTGGGAGTTGAAACAATGCTTGTATATCCTCAGCAAAGTTTTATTCGAAAGCATACCAGCAACAATTATGGGTATTTCGTTTTCATCATCCTCCCTCAGATCTTTGCATAAACAAAAGCTTGATAAAGGGAGTAAACAAGAGAAATGTATTTGAAAGCAGTAAATGAAAATGATTTGAATCAAAATTTTGCAATGCTCATTTCATTAGAATTAACATGAAAGTACAAACAGAATTTGAAAGCAACAATTTTAACATAAATAAGGGACAAATGCAAACAGAAAGAAACATGGCCTAGTGACTAATCAATAACAAGGATGAGTTGTCCTGTCTGAAACACTGGCTTTAGGAGGTGACTTGAGGGTATCCCGACTCAGTCTTCAGCCACTTTGTTTTGGCAAAGGATTATTGATGATATTAGGACCTGCCTCTTTGAAAGTAAGAAAATTGGTTTTCACCAATTCTTGCACTTTGTTTTTCAAAGCATAGCAGCTCTCTAAATCATGACCGACAGCTCCCTGATGAAATTCACAGTGAAGGTCAGATCTGAACCCGGATGGAGGAGGATTTCGAGGAATCATAGGCCTAGTCGTAATTAAGCCTTTCTGCACCAATGCAGGATACAATTCATTGTATGTCATAGGGATGGGATCAAACTGAGCCCTATTCCGATTCTGATTCTACATAATATTCTGTTGTTGAGGAACCTGAACTAGTTGAGCATTGACCGCAGGAGTAACAGCCGCTACTTGTGGTTGATTAGTGTATTGAGGCCTACGGAGAGGTCCTCTTCTCTCAGTCGAGACAGCATTGGCTTCTACCTCTTTCTTCTTCTGAAAGTTCCCAAAGTATTTCTTTGCACCATTAGAAGATTGAACAACTTTAGACACTTTACCATTCTTGATTCATTCTTCTAATCTCTGGCCAATAGTCACCAGGTCTGTGAAGCTGGACGACACACTACCAATCATCTTCTCCCAAAAGAAAGGGGATAGAGTATCCATGAACAAACTAGTTAAGTCTTTCTCTGCCGGAGGTGGTTCAACTTGAGATGCCAGTTCTCTCCATCGTTGAGCATACTCCTTGAAAGATTCTTTCTCATTATGAAACATATTTTGTAGTTGGCGATGATCAGATGCCATGTCAAGGTTGTATTTGTATTGCTTTATGAAAGCATCAACAAGATCTTGGAAGCATTGGATACGACCTTTCTCAAGTCCCATATACCATTTCAATGAAGCTCCACTCAGACTGTCTTGGAAACAATGGATAAGCAGCTTGTCATTCTTTGTGTAAGCAGACATCTTTCGAAAGTACATCACCAAATGACTTCTTGGACAAGTGTGCCCCTTATATTTCTCAAACTCGGGAGTCTTGAACTTTGCAGGCATAACCAGATCAGAAACCAAGCACATATTGTTAGCATCAACACTGAAGAACTCATTTCCTTCCATAGCTCTGAGTCTCTTCTCCAAAGTTTGATATTGTTCTTTGAAATCTTCAAACTCACCGAAGTCTCCTTGACTCACACTTCAAGAACTGGCAGCATGGTGCTCAAAGAGAGGATTCCCAAAAGCAGCTTGTGCAGCAGGTTGACGAAAAGTAGTATGAACGATTGGCTGAGGTTTAGTGAAAACTGGAGCTTGAAAGACTGGTCGGGAAGACTGACCAACCATTGAAGTAATAGCAACAGGCGGAGAGTAATTTTGAGGTAACCCAAACTTTGGCCATGTAGTAGATGTATGCTGGATAGGTTGAGTGTCAACAGCAGCAGTTGGGATTTCAGATATCACGGTCCTTTGAGGTGGCTCTCCTCTGGAAATCAGTACTTGCATCATCTCAGTAAGTTTGGCCATGCCTGACTTTAACTCATCAATTTCCATTCTGACTTCCATGTTGTGTTGTTCTTAGTTTTCCATTCTCAATCTGACAGCAGCTCTATTCCTGTAGTTATGTTGAGGAATCAGCTTGACGGTAGATGACTAACTGGAAGGAAGAAGCAACTGGGAATAAGATCCTGATCACCCTGGATGTATGCAGAATGATGCAGAGGATGCAAATGATATGCAATGTTATGCAATGCACTGCACAGTAACAAGATCACATGGTTCAGAGTCACGAGCCTGGAGTCAAAGGTACAACCCATAAGGTATGGACTAACTGTTATCACCTGCCGAACAAAGTTCTAAGAGGTTCCCAGAGTCTACATCCTTCCTTTGGATATTACCAACATCCCGATTAACTCGGTAATTAGCAATATTCTCAGGAAAGACTCGTCCGAGCGTAGTATCGCGTGACAACTATTTCCGGATTACTCCGTCATAGCTTCCGCACTACACCTAAAAGGTCAAGATGAGTTAGGAAATCTACGGTCCTCAGCTTCAGTAGGCTCTCAGGTCGAAAGCAGTACGTCTTCCCGATTACTCGGTAAACGACACTACAGTTAAAGGGGCCTCCACTGAGTGGGGATCTCATGCCTCCTTTTTTGGGATTACTCCCTCAAAGTTAACATGACTATACCGCCCGTCCTATCTTAAAGTTTGCCCAAGTCCGAGTATAGGACTTATGAGTAATCACCAAGCACCCTGTAAACCAGGAAAATCCAGACAAACATATATACAAAATATAACACATAAACAACAATAGCACATATACAGATATAAACAAAGATAAGCTCAACCCACTTAGGGATGGACCAGCAAGAGGTCAATCTTTCCCCAGTGAAGTCTACATTTTTTCTGTAGCGGTAGAAATGTGCAAGACTAAGCCATTGGATTGACTAGACTTTATACAAATCAAAATAAAAATTGCCACCGTGCTTTATTGTTTCCAAAGGAATGGGAAAAGAGCGAATAACCCAAAAAGAGGGGGAAAGATTCAAGGTAAGGGGGTTGGTTATGCAAAGGGAAGGTAATAGCATCCTAAACATCTACGGTACTCCGCAGGAACCTCTTTGTAAAATCTGTATATTTTGGCTATAAAAATGTGTTATATAAAAAATGGATGATGGAGGCGAGAATAGAAATATTTTTTTTATGATTTTTGCACCCGCCGCGGTTGCGAACCTTTAGTGCCTATGTACCACCTTTCGTGCAATAGGGGATCAGGGTACACGTAGTTCATCTAGAAAAGACTTGTTTGTTGATTGTTTTTAAACAAGGAGACAAGTCGTCATTGTTAGGAGAGAAATCTCGACTAATGCCCACAAGGTGTAAGAAAGATGGACCCTGCGTCAACAAGAGTGAGGGTTTGAGAACGCCTCTAGTACTCAAGTTGAAAAGTCGACACCTTTATAACCATAGGGATAGGAGAATGTTGCTCGACTATCAATGAATCATGTCTCACCTTGAAAAAGAAGTTTTGAATGGAAAAGGTGCTCGGGCGCACAAAAGAGTTTGAATGTGTTGAATTGTTTTGTTAATTTTGAAAGATGTCAAAGTATGATTAAACGAATTGAAGTTTGTTTAAAGAAAATAAGTTTCAAAAGAAAAGGCACTCGACAAAGTCGAGGTTTATTATGAAAGCGGTTCGAGTTTAAAAACAAAGAAGATTTTGAAGAAGATAAGAAGGTTATTAAAATTAAAGAAGACGGGAGGAGATGAAGGGACTATCCTAAAGCATAAGGTAAAAGCTAAGGAAGAGAACCGTCTAACCAACATGAAGCCAATACTTGACATTATAAGCCAATGTAGAATTCCCATTCTTTGGATTGAAACCAAGCAAGCAAAGATACTAGACCTCTTGAGAGAACCAAACTTCAAGTGTTTTAAGTCTTCGCAAAAATTGGGTAGAGTAACGGCTGTATACGGGTGAATTCCAGATTACAAACAAAGATCGTAATCTCAATAACCTGCACACAAAACAAACAAACAACCCAATGTCTTGAGGTAAACCTCAAGAACTCCATACAAAATATCAAATAAAGTCACAAAGTCTCCAAGATAGGCCAAGGTCTCTAATCCTAAGTCCAAGAAGTCCATCACTCCATAATGCAAAGGATAGTAACCATGTAGCACAAGTATCATTAATGATTTTTATGGTTCATGTTGATTATTAGGTGTCTTTAAAAAGAAATAAAAGCTCAAGTGAGCAAAATAAAAATGACATAAAAGTAAATGCTCAAGTGAGCAAATATGAAAATAGTATGAAATGTAAAATGCTAAAAGTAAATGGTACATAAAGCATGAAAATAAAAGCGTAAAGTAAAGTTAATTGTTAGTAATTAGTGGTTAGTTAGATGACCATCTTGAAACTTGCATTTGGAACTCATTAGAGGATTGGTAGAACCAAAGCCTCCACACAACAAGTTGCATTTGCTTTTTTTCAAGTATATCATCCATTTTGGAATTCTCACAAGGCAACATGTAATGATCAATGATGTTTAAGTGATCCGCGTTGACAAAAGGTGTTGTAGATCCATTAGAGGATTGGTAGAACCAAAGCCTCCACACAATGAATCTCAAGGTTATTGGATCAAAGAGATCAAATTAACATACTTTGGTTTGCAATCATATGTTTGGGCCACGAATGATCATTTATTCGAATCGAGACAAAATTTAGCGCTATGTTAAGAAATCGTAAGTGGACTTATATAGAAGTCGCACCTATTTTGAGGCCGGTCAATAGCAATCAATGTACTTCTGTTTGGATAAATGATATAGAGATCAACATCCCTTAACATGTAGCACAATTAAAAAAAGAAAGGGATAAGATGAAGAGGGAGGGAAATGATAAGCTAATTTGGATCACCATTTCAAAATTCTTTCATCTTTAAATTCAACCACTCCTCTAGATGGATTAAAGCACTAAACATATCATTAATCCAAAGCACCAAAAAGGAATTAAATAATTCACTCTTAGGTAGATTTGAATTGATGAACATTTATCCAACTTCATCTACATGACAAAGTCCATTGAGTTTAAAGACAAATTGGACATTTAAAATTGCAATCCAAACCAACAATCAAAAAGGAGTGAGTAGAAAAAGCATTTTGGATCAAAGCTGCCCCAAAACAAGGCAAAAAAGTGCATTCCGTCCTTGTGTAAATCGATTGCACTATTGTGTAAATCGATTTACATAGTACAGTTTTCTAAAAAATGTGCAAAATTGCTTCTGTGCAATCGATTGCACTACAATGCAAATCGATTGCACACAGTTACAGTAGCAAAAACAACATTTTAAAAGGGCAATTTCTTGTTCATACTTTCCATCAAACACCTTATGATCATGGATCCAATTGAGCACAAAAATTCCATCAAATTATGAGAAAATAACTCCAATGGAATCACAAAATAATGCTCAAAGAATCAAACCCAAATATCAACAAGAGATCACATTGTGAAAGATGAATTATCCAACTTACCAAAGGTAGATCTAGAGAATTATCAAAACAACTTCAAGAATTTGCTTCAATTCAACCACAAGAATCAATTGACCAAGCTTGGATGTAAGAATTGATGAAGAAAAAGTGTTTGGATGAAGGTTTAGCTCAAAGATTAGTAAGCTTCAATGCAAAGCTTACTAACTTTTTAAAAATGGAGCTTTGAGTGAATTTGGTAGATGGAGAGAATTGAGAGATTTTTTAGCAAGGTGGATTTGGCTATCAAAAGCTTGAAATTTGAATGAAATGAGGGCTCTATTTATAGAGTTTAGGATTGGGATTAGTGGTAATTTGGAAATTGATTCTTGGAGCCAAAATTTGAATTAATGATAACTCTTTCAAAAATTAGAGCCAAAATTTGAATTAATGATAATTCTTTTTAAAAATGAAAGATTGGCACTAAAATTTGAATTAATGATACATCTTTCAAAAATGAAGGAAAATTGGAGCCAAAAATTTGACAAGCTTGAAATGCTGATTTTTTTTCAAATTTTCACGCTGTGCAATCGATTGTACAGTGAAAAAAAATGAAATTTTTTAATTCTTTTTCTTTGCAAATAGAGATTTTAGGGAAATAATACAGGAAAACCTTATTTGCCATATGCTTCGACTCGGTACCTACAAAACACAAATATGCAAAGATAAAAAAGAAATATTTTTTGTATTTTGATTAGAAGTTAGTCAACAACACAAGAACAAACTTAAAGATAGGATGCAAATGTGATGAATTAAGCTATTTATTAATGGTTGTGACTGGATGATAAAATATGGTATGAAAGTGCGACTGAAAAAGTTAGGGGGAAAATTTAGGGTACAACACATGCCATTATTGTGGAGGTGGTTTATTTCTCACCTCCCTAAGTCTGTGCTGAAGAACGAAGAAGGTATGGGTTGGTCGCATAGAATAATGTCACTTGCTCATACATATATCATTTGGTGTTCCCGGGCCATGAAAGACGTTGTTGTTATTGACCGTTGTGGAGGGTATCCTAATGTCCCATTACTTGGTGTCAGAGGAGGTATAACTTACAATCCTTGTCTAGCTTTGAGACAATTTGGTTATGCTCGAAGAGATGGTCCCCATAAGTTACTTCTCGAGGATATTGCATTCGACTATGAAGAGGATGTTAAAGGGCATCGCCGGAGGTTCATACGAGCCTGGGGCATGGTAAATAGATCATACCCCCATGAGTTGGTACCAAAGACTTCCCTTCCTATGCAGCCTTACCTCCAATGGGTCTGAGCTCGCGCCCAGAAGCTTGTGATGCCTTATGCGGCAGTGTTACCAGTGATTGTGGAACCCACTACCGAAGACGACATCCCTTACACGGTTCTCTATCCTTACATGACTACTGATCTTGGAGATTTACAGAGGTCTTGGACTCAATTGAAGAATGAGAGAGATACTTACAGGGAGCAGTTCCATGAGCAAGAGAGGAAGGTTTTGAAACTCACCAGGAAGCTCGTGGAGGAAAGAGTGCTCAATGACTACATCAACACAAAGAGAAAGCGTCCATGGGACTTTTGATTTTTCTTTTCTAGTTTTAGATTTTGTTTTACTTACTTCTTTGTAACGCCTTAAGGGCTTTGTTGAACCTTTCAAAGTTAAGCTAATAAAGTTTTGTTTATTTTTGATTTGCAAATTTAAATCTCCCAAAGTCATTGAAATCATTACATACGCATCCCATTATCATGCACATCATCACAGGTACCACTACAGGTTTCTTATCTTCTTCGCTGTTTATTTCAGTATAAATGTCTTCCGATTAAGCCATCAAAGAGCTTCAGGCACAAAACACCCAATTCCAATAGATGTTCAAAAGTCTGGCTAAGGGTCAAGAAGACCTGAAAACTCTCATTCTGAAAGAGAAGAAGAAGAAGAAGAAGAAGAAGAAGAAGAAGAAGAAGGTCGGGCTTCTGAGTATGGGCTGAAGGTTTGGAGAAAGGTTGAAGCATCAAACTGATCTGACCTCTTCATCCAAAGAAGGGGAGAACCAAGAAGAGGAAAAAGGCCCTAGTCCTATAGGCTCTGATAATGATACTGATTTTGATGATGAGCAATACCCTCCTGCTGAGGATAGGTACAAGCAACTAGAAGACCGCCTGAGTGTTATGGAAGTTCAGAAAGTACCTGGTTTGGATTACGGAGAACTAGGACTGGTATCTGGAGTGGTCATCCCTCAGAAGTTCAAGGCTCCAGTTTTTGCTAAGTATGATAGAGTGTCCTGCCCAAAACTCCATCTCCGCTCTTATGTCAGGAAAATTCAACCCCACACTACTGATAGAAATTTATGGGTGCGCTTCTTTCAAGATAGTCTGTCAGGGACTCAGCTTGAATGGTTCTACCAGTTGGAAGGGGCCAATGTTCAAAACTGGGAAGATCTTGCTGCTGCTTTCTACAAGCAATATCAGTATAATGCGACCTTGCTCCCACTCGCACTCAACTCCAGAGTATGTCCATGGGTGCAGGTGAAGGTTTCAAAGATTACGCTCAGAAATGGAGAGATTTGGCTAGCAGAGTTCAACCCCCTTTTATCTGACAAGGAGATGGTTGATATGTTTCTGGGGACGCTGTCTGGCCCATTTTTCAACCACTTGATTGGTAGTTCATCGTCTGGTTTCACCGAGTTGATTTTAACTGGAGAAAGTGTGGAGGCTGGGATTCAAAGTGGAAAAATACAGAAGGATGCCTCTTCGAGTTCGGTAAAGAAACCTTTTACTGGTAAGAAGGAAGCCAGTGCAGTTTATAGCCCGAGGGGCCAAAACAAATCTGAACACCGTCCAACGGTAAATGCTGTAATGATACCAAGACCCGTTGTTGCTCCACAACGCAACAATCAATAGAGCGTGGAAAGACCACAGCGGCAGTTTACCCGCATTAGTATGACATTGGCTGAAATGTTACATCACCTGCTGAAATCTAACTTGACCACATTGAGGGAGGCTCCCAAAAATCCCAACACTACCTCCCCTAGATACAATCCCAACGCACGGTGCGCCTACCACTCTGAGAGTCCTGGCCATGATACCAATTACTGTTGGGCTTTGAGAAACAAAGTACAAGATTTTCTGGAAGCTAAGGAGATAGAGTTTGATGCTCCAAAAAAGCTGAATGTAATAACTACTCCTATGCCCAAACATGGTCATGGGGTTAATGTTGTTGACAATGATTTATTTGTGACCTTTGTTGAAGAAATTTCTACTCCTCTTATGACTGTTAAGAGGAATCTGCTGTTGGCCGGTGTATTCCTGGGTTGTGGTGAAGGTTGCCACATGTGCTCGATTCTACCTACTGGTTACCATTTATTGAAGTCATGTGTTTAGCGCCTGATGGATAATAAAGAGATTATGTTCGAGAAGACTATGATTCCTGTTGTTCCAAATGAAGATGTTGCCATCATAACCATTTCCGCCAATCCTTCCAAGGTTTCCTTGAGAAAACCTGTTAGAATTACATCTGTTCCAAGAATTGCTCCGCTAATAATCACCGTTCCTGGTCCTATCCCATACACTTCAGACAAGGTTGTCCCATGGCACTATAGTGCTGATGTGTATTACCATGGTATTAAGCAAGAGTTGAAGAATGAAGAAGCTGATATTGATGTTAGTAATATTGTCGGGGCTAGTAAAGTCACCAGAAGTGGAAGACTCTTTTCTCCCGAGATTTCACCTCCGAATGTTTACAAACCTGTTGTCATTCCATCTGCTAGTACATCAAGTACTGTTCCAGTTCCTACTCCAGTTATCACCCCTGTCGCCGAGCCATCTGAGACTCCGGGCAAAGAAATCATAGGTGAGCCTGCCCGGACGGAGGCGCCTAGAAAAATTGTTGTATAAGCCTCTAAACAAGAAATAGAGGAAATACTGAAAATTATCAAGAAAAGCGACTATAATATGGTCGAACAACTGGGGCAGACCACGTCGAAGATCTCCATGTTGTCTCTGCTATTGTGTTCTGAAGCCCATGCAAAGGCTTTGATTGCATTTCTCAAAATTGCGCATGTGCCGCAGGAAACTTCTGCAGATCAGTTCAAGGATTGTGTGGCTAGCCTGACCACTGACAATGGGCTAGGATTTTCAGATGTGGATCTGACCGCTAAGGGGAAAATCATAATGATGCTCTGCATGTGTCAATTGAATGCAGGGGCACCACTATGGCTCATGTGTTGGTTGACACCGGGTCTTTGTTGAACGTTCTACCAAAGAAAGTGTTGGACCGTTTAGACTGTAAGGGTTTGACTTTGAAGCCGAGTAACATTGTGGTAAGGGCTTTTGATGGATAAAAAAGGATGGTGCACGGGGAGGTGGACATCCCTGTCAAAGTGGGTTCTCAGACCTTTGGATCCACCTTCTATGTAATGGACATCAGACCATCGTATTCTTGCTTGCTGGGTCATCCTTGGATCCATAGGGCTGGGGCAGTCACTTCCACACTCCATCAGATGCTGAAGTATCCAGTACAGGGGAAAATTATCATGGTGTGACATGCAGATGAGTACATGGTAAGTCATCTCAATTCCTTCCGTTATGTGGAGATGGATGGAGAGTTCATAGAAAATCCTTGTCAAAACTTCGAAGAGGTCCTGCAGACTTTGGCGTCAACTAAAGTTACTACCAACAAAACTCCGCTGAAGATGGCTTCTCTCAAGGATGCCAAGGCTGTTGTTGAAGAAGTTGGGTGTACCAATTGGGGTCGGCTCCCTGATTTCACTCACAAAACTGAAAATTTTGGTTTGGGCTTTACTACAGGGGCTCAGAGGGCTGTTAGGCACGCGCGGATTGGAAGACCTCATCTACACATCAGCAATTGGGGAGTTAATGCAATTGAGGAAAGTGAAGAAGATTCAGACAACGACAGCTGGATCTACCCAACAACCAATGGTGGACTGAATAACTGGACGGCGAAGGACTTCATACCTATTTATTTTATTTCGTAGTAATTGACTTTTGGTGTTAAGATTTGTAATAAACAGCTTGAAACTTTACGGCCCGGTGCCTTGCCCGAGGCACCTTGGCTTCGCTTGTGAGGGCTTATTATTATTTGTCATTTTCATATATCATTAATAAAACATTGGACGTTTCTTGCATTACAAATTTTGTGCTCCTTATTTTTCTTTTTTGTCTCCCATTTTATCAAAACAGTTATTCTCTTACACACACTCATGTATCATACTGCAGATCCATATCCACCCTGTATCCCATTGATAACAGTTCTGTTACTGCCAGTTATGACTTCGAAAATCTGATCAACCAAGTCGAGGACGAAGGTGAGGATGATTGTGAGGTGCCAGGAGAACTTGCTAGACTACTACAACAGGAAGAAAGAGCCATACAGCCTCATGAAGATCCAATCGAGTCAGTGAATTTGGGTACAGAGGAAGACAAGAAGGAGGTTAAAATAGGTGTGAATTTGAAGCCTCATGTCAAACAATGGTTAATACAGATGTTGCACGATTATGTTGAGATCTTCTCCTGGTCCTATGAAGATATGCCTGGTTTGAACACTGATATTGTAGTACATCGCCTTCCAACCAAAGAAGATTGCCCTTCGGTAAAGCAGAAAGTTCGTCGTATGCACCCTGAAATGTCAGAGAGAATCAAGGCAGAAGTCGTGAAGCAGTTCGACGCAGGATTCTTAGCCGTCACTTCTTATCCGCAGTGGATTGCCAATGTCGTTCCGGTACCTAAGAAGGATGGTAAGGTACGAATGTGTATGGACTACAGAGATCTGAACAGGGCAAGCCCCAAGGATGACTTCCCACTTACTCACATTTATGTCCTAGTCGACAACTACGCGCAGCACAAGATCTTCTCCTTCATGGATGGCTTTTCTGGCTATAACCAGATCAAGATGGCTCCTGAGGATATGGAGAAGACAACCTTCGTTATACAGTGGGGCACCTTCTGTTACAAGGTAATACCTTTTAGGTTGAAGAATGCTAGGGCAACTTATCAGTGTGCCATGGTCGCTTTGTTCCATGATATGATTCATCACGAGATCGAGGTTTATGTTGAGGACATGATAGCCAGGTCCCAGACTGAGGAAGAGCATCTTGATCATCTCCAGAAACTGTTTGACAGGTTAAAGACGTACAAGCTGAGGTTGAATCCGAACAAGTGTACCTTTGGGGTAAGGTCTGGAAAGCTTCTGGGTTTCGTTGTCAGTGACAAAGGTATTCAGGTGGAACCTACAAAAGTAAAAGCCATACAAGAGATGCCGGATCCCCGCACAGAGAAGGAAGTTAGAGGTTTCTTGGGACGTCTGAATTATATCGCCCGGTTTATTTCACATCTGACTGCTACTTGTGAGCTAATCTTCAAGCTGCTGAAGAAAGATCAAGTGGTAAAGTGGAATGATGAATGCCAAACTGCTTTTGAAAGAATCAAGGAATACCTTCAAGAACCACCAATTCTGATGCCTCCAGTTAAAGGAAGACCTTTGATATTATACCTGATGGTGCTAGATAATTCGATGGGGTGTGTGCTGGGGCAGCATGACGAGTCTGGTCGAAAAGAGCACTCCATTTATTACCTTAGAAAAAAGTTTACCGAGTATGAGACCCAATACTCATTGCTCAAGAAAACTTGATGCGCTTTGGCATGGGCTGCTCGCCGACTGAGACAGTATATGCTGACTCACACCACTTTGTTGATATCAAAGATGGCTCCGATCAAGTATATTTTCGAAAAGCCGGCCTTATCCGGAAGAATAGCAAGATGGCAGATGATCTTAATAGAGTACGACATCCAATACACAACCCAAAAAGCAATCAAGGGGAGTGTATTAGCGGATCATTTGGCACATCAGGCCGTGGATGACTACCAATCCATGAACTTTGAATTCCCGGATGAGAATATCATGTTGGTAACCGACTGCGAAGAACCTGGACCGGATGATGGACCTGAGGAAGGATCCCGATGGTCTATGTATTTTGATGGAGCCTCAAACGCACTGGGTAAAGGCATTGGCACTGTAATTATATCTCCTGAGGGCTTTCATACTCCGTTTACCGCCCGATTATGTTTTAACTGCACCAACTGTGAAATCAAGCTTCTCAAATAAGCTTTTATTTTGATGAAGACAAACCATGGCTAACAAAAGAAGGCAAAGACTTTGGTCAAGCATCTAAGCATCTAAGGATAATATCTTCAATCAAAGCTCTCAACAACTTTAAAGGTACAATAATATTATCTACTTTGATCTTAAGATATAGATGATCAAAAATGAAAAAGAAATGTTTAAGAATCATTCTCAAGCTTCTCAAAGATTAAATTTCATTTTTCATATGGATGCAATCGATTTACATCTCAGTGCAATCGATTGCACTCTTCAAAAATTCCAAATCTTTTTGCTTTTGTTTCTTGATGCAATCGATTACATAGTTTGTGCAATTGATTGCACACTTAAAATTTTCAAAAAATTTAATTATGTCTTAGCATGCAATCGATTACAAAGTTGGTGCAATCGATTGCACTCAGTTAAATTTTGCTACTGACTTAGCCTGCAATCGACTACATTGTTGATGCAATCGATTGTACTCTTAAAATTTTGAAAATATAGCTGTTAAAAACCTTGTGCAATCGATTACACTAAAGGTGCAATCGATTACACATTGTGCGAATTTGAAAAATTACATCTTTGTTCATGCCTTTTGATCATGCCTTTTCATTACATCTTTTCACTCAAACTTGGCATTTGTTCATGATACAATTCCAGATCTTCATGATGTTTCAAAAGGGTGTTATGAACATATAAATATTCAATTTCAAAATCATATCTAACACCTTCTTTCATAATATTTTTCTGAACTTTCAAAATACAAACTCAAGCATTCTTCATTTTCATGCATAAGTTTTCTGCATTTATTTTCATACTTTAAACAGAAAACTTTGAGAAAATATATCTTGAGTCTTTGTACAATATTATTATTGAAATAAGAAGATTATTCATTGTCAAAATAACTCTTAAGTGATCAATATACTCTACTCACTCAACCTCACAAATTGATATTTACTTACTTAATTTCCAGGATTGTTGGAATTAAGTTTAAGTGTTTTTGTTGAAATCTTGTTTTTCCAAGTTGTTGGATACAAGTGTAGTTACATTGAGAGGATTGTTCTCATAGGTAACTTAGTGAAAATACAAGAAGATTGTTCTTAGTTTGGTTGGTAGTTCTTAAGTAAGTTTGCCACAATAAGGAAATCTCTTTCATGTTGAAAGGGGACTGGAGTACTCTCAGACTATAAGGGGAACCAGGATATATCGCCCGTGTCTTTTTATTTTTCTGCATTCTTAAGCTTTCCTAAACCCCCTTATAACCATAAAAATAAGAACCATCATAACTAAAAACCAGAATTTTTTAAAAGTACCTAATTCACCCCCCCCCCCCCCCCCCCCCCACCCCCTCTTAAGCGCACTTCGTACTTACACCAACAATATAGCGGAGTATGAAGCGTGTATTATGGGTCTTCGAGCTGCCATTGACCTGAGGATTAAGTTCTTGAGGGTATTCTGAGATTCTGCTCTAGTGATAAGTCAGATCAAGGGCAAATGGGATACGAAGCACCCGGATCTTATTCCTTACAAAGAGTATGTGTTGACATTGCTCCCACGTTTTGAGGAGATAACTTTTGAACATTTCCCATGAGAGGAGAACCAGTTAGAGGACGCGTTAGCTACCATGTCTTCCATGTTCAAATTTAGGTGGGACAATGAAGCTCCCCAGATTACCATTGAGAGGTTGGACGAACCCGCACATTGCTGCGACGTTGAGACTGAGGAGGTGGCAGATAAACATTGGTTTCACGAAGTGAAGAGGTATCTTGAGGCTCAAAAATACCTCGAGGGGGCATATGTTAATGATAAGAATTTTTTGAGAAGATTCTCTGCAAAGTTCTTCATCAGTAATGGTATCCTCTATAAGCATAACCAGGATTTAACCTTACTGCGGTGTATGGACAAGAGCGGGGGAGAAAGGATCATGACAGAGTTACATGAAGGTACTTTCAGAACTCATTCCAGTGGACATACCATGGCAAAGAAAATCCTATGGGCGGGGTATTACTGGTCCACCATGGAAGCCGATTGTTATAAGCACTCTCGAACGTGTCATAAATGCCAAGTCTATGCTGACTAGGTGCATGTACCTCCGGTTCCCCTGAATGTTTTGACAGATCCCTAGCCCTTTGTGATGTGGGGCATCGACATGATCGGCGAGATCAGGCCCACCGCGTATAACAGACATTGTTTTACTCTGGTAGCCATTGATTACTTTACGAAGTGGGTAGAGGCAACTTCCTTTGCTACGGTAACCAAGAACATCGTAGCGCGGTTCATCCGACACAATATGATTTGTCAATACGGTGTCCCAGAGAGGATTATTACTGACAATGGTACAAATCTCAACAACACAATGATCATCGAGCTCTGCAAACAATTCAAGATCCAGCATCATAACTCTTCTCCCTACCGGTCGAAGATGAATGGCGCTGTTGAAGCAGCTAACAAGAATATCAAGAAGATTGTGCAGAAGATGACGGTGACGTACAAAGACTGGCACGAGATGTTACCATTTTCTCTTCATGGATACCGTACCTCAGCACAAACATCGACATGGGCAACCCCTTACTCTTTGGTATAAGGCATGGAGGCAGTCCTACTCATCGAGGTCCAAATACCCTCTATCAGGATTATGAAGGATGCGGGTTTGAACAAAGACGACTGAATCCAAACCCGACTTGATCAGCTAAATCTAATTGATGAAAAGAGGCTTACTGATATATGTCATGGTCAGACGTATCAAAAGCAAATGATCAAGGCTTTTAACAAGAAAGTCAGACGTCAGGAATATCAACTCGGGGATCTAGTGATCAAACGCATCATACTACTGCAAGGTGATCCCAGGGGCAAATGGACTCCCACATACGAAGGGCTATTTGTTGTTAAGAACATTTTTTAAGAGGAACTATGATTCTAACAACCATGGACGGTGACGACCTTCCTCACCCCATCAATGCAGACATAGTGAAAAGATACTACGCATGATCAAAGACCCGCTAGGTTAACTGGCCTAGGCAAAAATAAGGGCTTCCCGGCGAACCAAAAGGGTTCGAGAAAAAGTAAGGGATGAAAATGAAAAAATGTACACCCGGCAAGTCGAAAACCTGAAAAGGCGACTTGGGCAAAAAAGGGTATCCCGGTGGACTGAAAAAACGAAAGGGCGGTCCAGGAAAAAATTAGGGATCAAAGCGTAACACTATGTCTCATTGGATCATCTTACAACCGGACTTCGGTATCGACTATTAAGCTCGGATGGCACCAATCAATCTGATCCACCTTCGACCAAGCAGCAAAGTGATGAGATGCTTGACGACATAAGGCAATAACAGAATGGGAACCCGTTGGGATTGTTTCACATAACTGTTTTTCTTTTTAAATACAAATTGTAATTTTTATCTTTCAGCGGCGTTCTCTTACTAGAGCGTCATCCTCTTTGTACAAAACGCCTATTACAGGCCAAACTTCAAAATCAATACAAGTCATTTTCACAAGGCTTTGATTTATTTTCTTTTTCCTGTTTTTGTTTTGCTAGAACGTCCGATGGTTCATTTTTTATATATGAATTTGAAAATGATTGCTGCTCATATACTTACATGAAAAAACAAAAGACAATTACTCGTAATTCCAGGAATAGGGACAAACCAGAAGTTCCAGAACCTTACAGTTACTCTGCCCATCAGGTATTGGGATGGAGCCAGCTTGAGAACATGAGAAATGGTATATACACTTCCCACAAAATGAGAAGCATCCAAAGACGGTGATGTTAGCTTTCCTGAACAAGACATGACTCTCCCCCGTTGAGGTTCACAATCGCAAGCGATTCAGTAAGTTATTCCCCAAGCGGATTTTATTTCTCTCGTAAGTAGAAATTCAACCTCCAACAAATTTCATTATCACCAGCAAAAGAAATTCATCCCCAGCTGAGTTGTTTCTCTAAATCAGCAGATCAATCAGTAGAGTATCTCCTCTCCAACAGAGTTATTCCCCGCAGAGTTATCCTCAGACAAGGTCTCTTTCGGTAGAATATTCGCCAGCTGAATGGATATGAATTCCCAGTTAGTCATCTTTGTTCAACCATCCCCAACAGAGGAAGAGGAACTGTGGTTGTTACAATAATAAACAATATCATTTCTCATACTCTCCAAACAGCAATCAGGGATTTATTTTCCCAAATTCAATTTATTATGTCAGCATTTCATGCTCATACATCATGACACGTGCATACATCACATATAACATAGTCTCATTTATTTTGAGAACGTCATCATACAATACATCTCATGCATCGCACATAACTAACCCTGTATTTATTTCAGGAAAAGACAGTTATGATCAACAATTTCCAGTAGGTACATGATCAACACTCGAAGCTAAACAGAGTAATCGTCGGTGCGACAAATGCAACTTTTTCTAGGTTCCTTCTTACAGCCTTACTACCCAGGCTTTTATATCGAAGTAACCCTACTATCCAAGTTCCTTCTCACAGCCCTGCTACCCAGTCTTTCATATCGAAGTAACCCTACTATCCAGGTTCCTTATCACAACCCTACTACCCAGGTTTTCATATCGAAGTAACCCTATTATCCAGGTTCCTTCTCACAGCCCTACTACCCAGGCTTTCATATCGAAGTAACCCTACTATCCAGGTTCCTTCTCACAACCCTACTACCCAGGCTTTCATATAAAAGTAACCCTACTATCCAGGTTCCTTCTTACAGCCCTACTACCCAGGCTTTCATATCGAAGTAACCCTACTATCCAGGTTCCTTCTCACATCCCTACTACCCAAGCTTTCATATCGAAGTAACCCTACTATCCAGGTTCCTTCTCACAGCCCTACTATCCAGGCTTTCATACCGAAGTAACCCTACCATCCAGGTTCCTTCTCACAACCTTACTATCCGGTTTCTTCTTCTCCTATCCCTAGACAGCAGTCCACAACACTGTAAGACCGGGACCCAATCAAACATGATTGGTTTCGCATCTCCCCAGTAAGTTGCGGTGCAGCATATACCCCGACCAAACACACATTTCACTTCTGCTTCCCCAAACCGGAATTCCCCCAGTAGAGTAACGGACAACTGAAGCTCCTAAAACTATATTTCAACAACAGGTATACGGGTTCTCGCAAAGGAATCTCTTATGCGATCGACATCTCTTCCGATGGCATCTTTAAGCCCATCTGCTAAAATTCTCTAGCAACTTCCCAAATGGAATCTACAAGCCCATTCTTGATACCGCAAGTCAGATGTCACTTCATATGAGTGTAAATTTCTAGGCACTCTTGTATTCTATCATCTTTCACCTTCAGATCACGAAAGGCAGACAAGCCAATCTACATACTCAAGTTTAAGAAGATTAAATAGGGGCAGATGTTGTACCCAAAAATTTTCCCTCCCATATTTCTCAATACATGTCAAGTGAGGTCCTCAAATTGCTCAAGGAAGTCCAAGGGTTGACCAGACAAACTCTCTCCTAAAGCAGTCTACTTCAAATTAGGGTTTCATTTTTCATCAATATGCTTGATTCCAAAGCATACCAAATGCTCACCATTGTCCTAATATGTTATAAAGATCATCCATGCCTATTTTTAAGCCTTGCAGAGGAAGTTTGCTCAGTCAATTGCTCAAAGGGGCTGAAAATCGACTGTGCTAGGTCAAAAGTCAACTGTGGCCCAAATGCAGTCAAACTTCAAGATTTTTGGTCAACATCCTCATTTTGAAGTATCATTCATCATTTGATCAATGGTTGATCATGATTAATCAAGGATTGCTCATAATTCATCAAAATCCAAAAGTTGCTAAATTAGGGTTTTATGGGAAAAGTCAACTCAACTTTGACCAAGCATAACTTTCTCATGCTTTATCAGAAATGACCCATCCAAGGCTCATTTTTAAGAGGATGCAATTCCCTACAAAACATCTTCATCTCTGAAGTTCAAAATATGCAATCACAAAAAGATATGAATTTTGACATTATAGGTCCTTTTGAAAAGTCAACAAAAACACCTTTTGGGTCAAAGCTTCAACATAAAAATGGAATACTCAATTTAGATGAGAACAAAAGGGTTGCTTAGAGGACATCTTAAGTTTTCTAAAAAGTCCAAGAACACCGTCCTAGGGTCAAAATTGAGGGAGATATGCATTGTCAAAGTTGACCTTTTTTGCAAAATTGTCAAAAGTCAAATGTGTTCAAATTTGCATTTTTTGCTAAATGGGCCCAACTTTTTATGCTTGCACCTCAATTATAATGTGGTCCACGACTCAAATGCTGACCCATCATTTGTTTGTTTCATTTTTCAATTTATTTTGATTTTTCATTAATTAAAAATTGAATTAAATCAAATAAATGATGAAAATTATCAAAGATTTGATTTGATTGTTTTTTTTGACAAATTAGCAACCAAGATTTGATGAGCTTGCAAGATTAAATCGAATCAATGGTAATTGGAACAAAAAGAGCATGATTAGGCCAAATTTGGAAGGTTTACATATGCCATGAAAACAAAATCAAATCTTGTAAAACTTCCGAAGATGTGATCAGTTTTACAACCCTAATGCATTCTCTAATATATATTGAACATCTCCAAAGAAAGCATAAGGGTTAAGCAGTCGTACAGAGCAATAACACAACTAAAAAAAACTTAAGAAAAGTGTTGATCCAATTTCCATACTAGAGACCAAATCGTGCCATCTTTCCTTTGCCAATCGATTGCTGGAGGTCCCAGGAACATATTCCAATCAATAGCAAGCCGTTTCACGCCTGGAATTGTAAGTTATAGGTGTCACGACTTGCTTCCAAATTCAAATTCAATTTCATCGATTTACTCATCCATTGCATATTTTTAGGATATATTTGTGTTTGTCATTGAGTTTGCAAACTATTGTTACCATTTAATTTCATTTCTAACGCTTGTACAGGAAGTTGCCATAGCTAGGGTTTTATGTTCTTGATTAGGGCTTTGCAGGATAGGAAAAATTGGGCGTTGATTCTGGTACCATGAGACTCGTGAGGATTAAACAAGCTGAATGGTACCGGCCATGGCCATTTATCTTGAGCGCACACGATTTTGGAGATGGACAGGGATATACCTACAGCCAGTGTCTGTATGTAAAAGTTTGTTTACCTAAAACAACGGTTAGGAGGTAGACAATGATGCGTGTCATCCTTTGGTTGGGCCATTTGAATTTAGCGCGCTTTTCATTGTTATCCATATATTATCTTTTGTTTTTATCATATGTACAAATAACACATGCAGCGCAGATGGTAAGCGTGCCTTGGAAAATGCATAAGGACCTGGGTTCAATCCCCAGGTCTCAACCTTTATTTCATAATATTTTTCCACAGGCAATCGAGCGCTTTGCAAACCAAGAGGTTCATCATACACCATCAGGATCTGGCCATCCAATCTACCATGCGCCCCAGATCAACATACCACAATTGGAGGACCACCATGCACCCTAGTCAAACGTGCACACCGGATCAGGCAAAGTCAAAAGGGCCAGGATCTTTTGGGCTCAGAATTCCACAACACCCCCCCCCCCCCCCCAATTGCTAATACAGGCCCATTTACTAACTTTTCTTTATTTCTTTTTCTCTTATTTTTTATTCTTTATTTTCCATTATTTATTTAATTGGAAAATTAATTTATTTTTTCACAAAAAAACATAAAATCAATAATTCACAAAATTAAGATTAGTTTTTTTTTATTTATCAAAATTAATTTAATTTAGGTTTCAACTTAGAGAAATTGTAATTTGTTTTTTTTTTCATAAATAAAATTAAAGTAGAAATTAGGTTAACTTTTAATTTTATTTTACTCTTTTTCTCAAATAAATAAAAATACAAAAAAATAGGTTTAGAATAAAGTAATTTATTTTTCTTAGATTAAAATTAATTAGAATTAGGCCTTTCTTTTTTTAATGTAATAATTTCTATATTTTCTTAAAAATAGCAAAACATGACCAAAACTTTTCTTTTACCAATCGCGATTAAGTTTAGGAAAGGGTCAAAACCCTGGTTCTCTCGTATTCGGTTCATCGCGCGCGCGTTATTATTTTGACGATATTGTTGTAACTGTTCATGGTTTGTAATAGTTTAATCTAGGGCTTTTATTTATCGCTTTCTTTTCTCGGGTTTTTTTGGCTATGTAAATTAATCCCCCTCCCTGAAGCCTTGTAATAGCATAGATTTACTTTCTCGCATTTTAATTCTCGTAAATATTTGACTGTTTAGATGTATGCTAATAGGATTGTATGACAAGAATGCATGACAAATTAACACAGTTAGAAAACCCTAATGTGAAAAGACTAAATAATTGAAAACAGATCACTCGCACATATCACTCTTAGGGTATACTCACAATTCGGTTGCCTTCGATAAACGGTCATTGAGTATAAGGTGTCTTAGGGGTTGCCCTCCTGTCTAAAAAGATCAAACGTTGCCTCGAAAATGTTACCTCGGAAATGCTGCCTCGAAATGATCTTAGGACTCTAGGGTTATTACTAAGGTGTCCTAACATTGCTTTAGTGATCGTACGTCCCTTTCGAATTGACCCTTACAACTCCAACGACGGTGCTACCTATTTCTCAATAGTAGGATAACATTGTCTAAAGGAACAAGAATAGAAACAATCTTTTTTTGAGTAGGTAGATGCTAGTAGGTACTTGCTCAAATCAAAACTCTTCACACTTATACATTTCAAAACAAATTTTAAAACAACTTCGTCACACCTTTGAGGACTGATACAAGGGTTATCACGAAGTCAAAACTTTTCAAAAACAAAGCACACAAACACAAGCAATTTTAAAAAGATGAGCAAGTTCCTAAGAGCCCATGGAAAACCATGGATAGAAAGGGTGCTAACACCTTCCCTTTCTATAATCTACCCTCCGTACTCAAAATCTCGAAGAAGGATTTTTTCTGTACTTTTTTCATTTCCGGTTGGATGAAATAAAAGTCGATGGCGACACTTGCTTACCGCGATATTTTGCAAACACAAAAATGAAAAACGCAAACCAGCATTCAAAATAGTCGGTTCTTCCACCGTATCACACTCTTCCCTAGGCCTAATTATGTGGATGAGGCCCTCATCAATCATCTCCTGCAAATCAGCCTTTATCTTATCGCAACCCTAAATGTTTGTACTGCAAATTGCACAACCGGAATGGTCATGCGTATAATAGCTTAATTCACAGAGGTCTGCATGCATTTTGACCTAATCTCCTCTAATCAGATGAATATCAAAAATTCGGAAGTCGCCTGGACAACCGGCCACCATATTCACAGTGTTTGCTCCTCCATGCTTAGGTAGAGGATTGTCTTTCACATTAGGGCCCACATCTTTGAAAGATAGAATACCGGACTTCACCAATTTCTGCACCTCAGTCTTTAAAGGATAGCAATTCTCAACATTGTGCCCTGGTGCTCCCTGATGAAAAGCATATGTTTGGTCTGCTTTGTAATACCAAGGCAATGGTGATGGTACAACGGGAGGTGGTTGGGTCTGAACCAACTTCTTCTGAATCAATGTCGGTAGTAACTCTGTATAACTCATAGGAATAAGGTCATAACTCTCCCTTATCTGATTATACCCTTGATTCCCTTGCTGGGATGGTCTCTGATTATTCCCTTGCTGATGACACTGATAATTTATTCTAGGAGGATTAACCTTCCTCTCTTTCATAACAACATTTGTATCCCCTTCTTTGTTCTTGGTAAACCCATAAGATGGCTTCTTCACACCTCCAGTTCCTGAAGGGTGAGAAAACACTTAGAAGGGGGGATGGGGGGTTGAATAAGTTTCTCTTTTTCTTTTTCTTAAAGGCTCAACAATAATGGAAAGACACGGTTATTTTTGTCCTGGTTCGTTTGATCTCAAACTACTCCAGTCCACCCGCCAAGGTGATTTCTCCTTTCTCAACAAGGACTTAAGTCACTATAATCAACTAATTACAATCACACGACAATTATTGTGACTAACAATGCACAAGTAACCTTAAAAGTGACTAACACCACTAAGACTTAAACTAGTCCTAGTCTACTTGAGAAATATGACCAAACTTGGTCTCTCAAGGAACAATTATAAGAGTTAAATCTTTACAGATAGTGAAACAAATTTGCTTCTAAGAAAGCTATATCACAAATGTGATTTTTCACTAAGAATAGTATTGCACAAAGTGTATGTAAAATGATTTGTGAGCCCAGAATATTTTCACGTTGTTCTTGCTTCTTTTGAATTTGTTGAGTTGTTGGCTTGCAATAAATGTTTGCGTGTTTGCTTGAGTATTGCATTTTCCAATGAACTAGCATAGACACTTGAGTGCATGTAGCTGTCTTTGCATGAAATGAGAAAATGACACTTTGTTAGAGCATGTTTCCTGAAACTTGACAAGACTTGTTAGCTTCTTTATTCTTTCAGAACTAGCTTCACGTCTTGATTCAGAACATGCTTGCATATCTTCTTTCAACGCTTGCTTGCTAAGTACTTATGATCAGCGCTTGTTTTCAAAGTACTTCTAAACATGGAAACCTGCTAAGAATTAGAAGATGCATTAAATAATTTCTTATCAGAGTCAGCATCAGCACTTGCGCTAAAACAAATAGTTCTTTCATCAAATAACTTCTTCATTTATTTTCAGCTCAGTACATCAAAATGCTTTTGTCAGAACATTATCTGAAACAATTAAATATGTTCATCAGAGTATCAATTATATAAAATATAATTTATTGTTATCATCAAAACTCTGAGATAAGATCGGAACCAATCTTGTTCTAACAATCTCCCCCTTTTTGATGATGACAAAAATATTCAGATTTAGAAATAAAATTAAATAAGAGATAAGAATCTCCCCCTGAAATAAATATTTCTATAAGAAAAACTTCCTGATAATTTTCATCAGAGCTTTGAAATTTTCTTCTGAGATTTCTTTAGCAAGTCTTTTAAAGATAATGTTCAGTTGAATTAAACTTATAGAGTTTAAGTGATACCTGCAAAGTTCTTCAAAACATAGAAAGAAATCTTTGTATTTTGTTAAAATGTTTGAGACTTAGTCCCATAACTATTAATAAGATATTAGATCAAAAATACTCATTTTCTCCCCCTTTTTGGCATAATCAAAAAGTATATAAAAATAGTTGAAGAGCGTAAAAGTTTTTAATAAAAGATTCAGAGGTACAAAAACAAAAAACAAAAACAAGAAACAGAATGGCACTAAGATTTCTTAGAAACAAGGGCCATAAGAAGATTCTTGATCTCAGATGTAGATTCCTCTTGTTTCATCATCCAGTTTATGATTTCTTGTTTTGTCTGATCTTGCTTATCCAAGAGTTCATGAATAGCTTCATTTTCCCTCTTAAGCTCATTCAGAGTATCCATTAGAACAGAAGTAGGAGCAGAGGATGAAGAAGCTTCAACAGATACAGCCTTTGGAGTAGAAATCGTTGAGTCAGAACAAATAAAAGGTGAAAGTAGAGTGCCCAGATCCATCATAAGAGTTGGCACAAGTTCAAGTGCAGCTTTAGCAGAAGGTTGATTAAACAGAACAATTTCCAGAGGATTTAAATCTTTAGAGGCATCTTTAGATTCATCTTCTGAAATGTCCATTTGATCAGCTGGAGCATTAGCAATCATCAGAGAAGAATTCTTGTTCCAAATATCAGTAGCTTCTGACTTGAAGGCATGCAGATGTTTGGAGAAGTTATCAAGCACCTGAGAGTGAGATAAGTCTTGCAACTTCAGTGAATCAGCATCTAAGGTTCTTTTAAATGTTTCCCACAGAAGATCTTGTTGCTAGGTTCACACTTCTGGTGCGGTCTTCCTTCAGCAGGTCCAACCAAGCTTGAAGTTCTGTTAAAAAATTATGAAAAAATACATTTACATCTGGCTGAACAGGTTTGGGAACAACCTTTTTGAAGGTTTTGTTTTTCAGAAATTGTAGAGATTCAAAATCAACTACAGTTTTCAGAAAGTTAGTTGGTTCAAGATTTTCTGATTGTTCAGGTGTTGCTGATTGGGCAGGATGTTCAAAAGGTTCAGGTGTAACTGATGGATTATGAGGTTCAGATGGTACATAAGTTTCAGAGGGTTCATGTGTTTCTGATGGTTCATGAGTTTGGTGTTCTGGAATGTGAGGAGGTGAAAGCATTGGTGAGTTAGGATTTGGAAGTTGTGGAGATGTGGGTGGTGTGACGTTAGGTGAAATGATGATTGTGTTATCATTAGTGGGGGTAGGGTTCTGAGGTTGTGTTCTGTTCATGGCAAATATATTTTCAGAAGGTTGGGTGAATGGTGGCTTTTGTGTGGCCATAGGTACGTTGATTCCTGGTATTCTCCAAGAGCTAGCATCATACCATCCAGTAGGTCTGGGTGATAAAGGTCTAGGAGGAGGTCTAGAAAGGTTTTCAGTAGGAATATTTTGAGAGATAAGTGTTTGAGAGGGTTCTGTTTGAGATGGTTCTGTTTGGCTCTCAGATGAGTAATCAAAGTCAAAATCACTTAAGTATGATAAAACTTGATCTCTTTGAGGGTTTTCAGCAAGAGGTTCAGAGGGTATGGTCAGGTCTATGTTAACATCTATGTCACCTAAGGTTAGGGGTTTAGCAGATGTAGATATATTAACAAAATCATAAACAGAAATCATTTCAGCAGGTGTACCTGATTTCTTCTTCTTCTTCTGAGGTCTAGCAGAAGGTCCTTCAACTGATTTCCTCTTCATTGGTTGCTGAAAGACAACATCTGGAGCAACTTCATGTCTTTCTTGAAGCTAAGCAGGATCAATTGGAGTTTCACTTTCTTTGCAAATTTGAATTTAATGCAGGATGATGCAAGGGTGATCTCCTGAGTTGAACAGTGGAAAGTCAGCAATTGGTATCCTTCTTCTCTTAACAGTTGCTGAAACATAAGGAGTTGGTTCTATCAGCAGTTTGTCAATAATCTTTCTCTTCACTAAATTTTTTCCAGTCAGAGCTTTCCCACATATAGGCTCTAACTCCCCCAGCAGATTTGCTTCATCTAAGTGAGCAATCAGACCATTCTCAGTCAGAATATCTGAAATCAATCTCCCCAATGGAATCCAATTCCTTTTGTATTTAGGGTTCTTCATTCTCTCTTCTTCCCTAGTTTCTTTGACATGATTCCAGAGATGATCAAACAAAATATATGGTAAATCAATCTTAACATTTGTTCCTAGACAGAACAACAAGTATTGCTGGTCAGCATTTATATAGTCTGAAGAGCTAGTTTCCTTCCTATGATGAATACAACCATGGATGATTCTTGCCCATATCTTGTACTTATTTTTCAAATCTCTAACTTTTGAAGACGCTTGCCCATTTGTAAAAATTTCAGCATAAACCTTTGATATTTCCATTCCGCCACTTGAAATTCCAGTCACTCCAGTTCCTTCAAAACCCAGTAGTTTTCTAATGAGATTTTCAGTTATGGAGATTTACTTACCCATCACGAATGAGAGGATGACTTTTGGTGAAGCAATAGCGTGTATCCAGAATTCCTTAACAAGGTGTGGAAAAACAGGACCAACTAGACGGTCAAAGAAGTTTCCCCATCCTTGAAACTCCACAGTAGGAAGAAGATCAAAACCATTTGCTTTAAGATTCTCAAAATCCACCATTAATTCACTTATAACCTCTAAGCTATCCACTGGAATGAGAGTGGTTCTCTCAGGAATGACGTATTGTTCAGATTGGGTGTTCTCGGAATGAGTAGAGGAGGAAGCCATTTGAGCTCTTAGGTTGAGAGAAGAAAAATGGGTTTCAGAGAAAAATACACCGAGACGGTTGAGTTTTTGAAAGAGAAGGTAAAAAGTGAGAAAGGGTTTTTACAAAGGTATTTATATGAAAACTTTTGAGAAATAGGTTTTAAAAAATAAAACTGTAAAAGGAGTTTTTTTGAAAAAATTAATTAAAAAGAATCTAATCATGACAAGCATTTAATGATAATGAAATTTTAGGGGAAAGCGTGAGATTTGAGCAAATCATAACAATTACCTAGGGATGGCGTCAATAGCTTAGCACGCGTGACCTTTCAGAAACACACCACGTGTTTATCTCCTGAAGGTTGCATGGGACAACTGTTTGATCTAGTGAACTGTTGAGCTATACTTCAAATGAAACGTTAGAACATTTCAGAACTTTACATATAGCTTCTTATGTAACTTCTCTTCTAACTTCTGAAGAGTTGTTAATCAGAACATTCATTTCAAAACATTCTGAAGTCAAACACAGAAGATAAATACAATTTTTATTCAGGACATAATTCCATACAAATATTTTTCAAAATGAATTTAAATCTATCTTCTGAAAGGGGTTTGGTAAAAATATCAGCCCATTGATGGTCTGTTTTTACAAAGTTTAAATTTAAGATTCCCTTCTGAATGTAGTCCCTTATAAAATGATATTTAATTTCAATGTGTTTAACTTTAGAATGTAAAATAGGATTTTTAGAAAGACAAATTGCAGAAGTATTGTCACATAAGATAGGAATCTTACTTTCATAAAGATTAAAATCTTCTAGCTGACTTTTCATCCAAATCATTTGAGAACTACATCCAGCAGCAGATATATACTCAGCTTCTATTGTTGAAAGTGCAATTGTTGCTTGCTTCTTGCTGTACCAGGAGATAAGATTGTCACCCAGAAACTGGCAGCTTCCAAAGGTGCTCTTTCTTTCAATTCTATCTCCAGCAAAGGCAGCATCACAATAACCTACTAGTCTGAAATCTTTTGATCTTCTGTAACACAGACCCAGATTAGTAGTACCTTCCAGATACATCAGAATTCTCTTAACAGTAGTTAAGTGAGATTCTATAGGAATCTAGAACATAAACATACGCTGAATAATATATCAGGACTAGATGCAGTCAGATAGAGAAGGGATTCAATCATACCTCTGTAGAGCTTCTGATCTACCTTCATACTTACCTCATCTTTTCCCAGAATGCATGTTGGATGCATTGGTGTCTTAGCATCTTTGCTTTCTGACATCTGAAATTTCTTCAGAAGTTCTTTAACATACTTTGTCAGATGTATGTAAGTACCTTCTGGAGTCTGGTTAATTTGTATTCCCATAAAGAACTTCAATTCTCCCATCATGCTCATCTCAAATTCTGCCTGCATGGACTATGCAAATTCTTTTCCAAGGGAGATATTAGAGGTTCCAAAAATAATATCATCAACATAAATTTGACAAATTAAAATATCATTTTTAAATGTCTTTCTGAATAGATTTGTGTCCATTTTTCCTCTGGTAAAATCTTTTTTTTAAAAGAAAATTACTCAGACAATCATACCAAGCTCTAGGAGCTTGTTTCAAACCGTACAAAGACTTTTTTAATTTAAAAACATGTTCTAGATGTTTTGAGTCATTAAATCCAGGAGGTTTATGGACATAAACTTCTTCTTCTATATAGCCATTTAAAAATGCACTTTTAACATCCATTTGATATAATGAAATGTTATTTTGAACAACAAAAGAAATTAATAATCTAATAGACTCTAACCTGGCGACTGGGGAAAAGGTTTCATTATAATCAATTCCTTCTTGTTAACTATAACCCTGTGCAACCAGTCATGCTTTGTTTCTGACCACCTCTCCTTGCTCGTTAAGTTTGTTTCTGAAAACCCATTTAGTTCCTATATTGTTGAATCCTTTGGGTCTTGGAACTAGATCCCATACATCGTTTCTGGAAAATTGATTGAGTTCATCTTGCATTGCTAAGATCCAATAATTTTCTTCCATAACTTCATCAGTAGAAGTTGGCTCAATCAGAGATACCAATCCAAACAATGATTCTTAATTGATTCTGAGAGAGGATCTTGTTCTAATGGGATCTTCTTTTCTTCCAATAATCACATCTTCCTTATGAGCTGAAGAGTTTCTAGGAAACCTTTTCTGAGTGGGTTGTTCAGAGATTCTGAGATTATCCAGAGCATTGTCAAGAGTATGATCTTCTGAGTCTTCCTTTGCTTCTGAGTCTACCTTTTCTTTTGAAGTTTCAGAGTTTGAGGGATGATCTTCTGTACCTACAGAAATATCAATTTGCTTTGGCTGTTGTTTGCCAAGCTTATCATCAAACCTGAGTTTGATTGATTCTTCAACAATCAGAGTTTGTGTTGTATACTCTATAGCCTTTTGAGCGTTCAGAATATCCAAGCAGAAAACACTTGTGTGCTTTAGAATCAAACTTGTTCATATTTTCTTTAGTGTTCAGAATAAAACAAGTACATCCAAAAGGATGGAAATAAGAAATGTTGGGTTTTCTGTTTTTCCACAATTCATAGGGATTCTTTTCAAGAATAGGTCTTATAGAGATTCTATTCTGAATATAACATGCTTTGTTCACAGATTCTGCCTAAAAGTGCTTAGCCATATTTGTTTCATTGATCATGGTTCTGGCCATTTCTTGTAATGTTCTATTCTTTCGTTCTACAACTCCATTTTGTTGGGGAGTTCTAGGACAAGAGAAATTATGAACAATACCATTTTCTTTAAAATATTTTTCAAAATAATGGTTTTCAAATTCACCACCATGATCACTTCTGAATTTTATAATTCTAAAATCTTTTTCGTTTTGCACTTGGTTACAGAAGTCAACGAACACAGAATGTGACTCATCCTTGTGTTTTAAAAACTTAACCCATGTCCATCTGCTGAAGTCATCAACAATGACCAATCCATACTTCTTGCCTCTGATGGATGCAGTTTTAACTGGCCCAAACAGATCAATATGAAGTAGTTCTAATGGTCTAGAGGAAGAAACAACATTTTTGGATTTAAAGGAAGGTTTTGAAAATTTTCCTTTTTGACATGCTTCACACATAGCTTCTGAGTTGTACTTCAGATTGGGATCTCCTCTGGCTAAATTTAATTTATTTAGTTGAGAGATTTTTCTTAAGCTGACATGTCCCAATCTTCTGTGCCATACCCATTGCTCATCGCTAACAGACAAAAGGCATTTAACATTCTGAGATTTAAGATCTGACAAATCAATTTTGTATATGTTGTTCTTTCTCTTGCCAAAAAAGAGGATTGTTCCATCTTTTTTACTAACAGCTCTACAGGAATTTTGATTAAAGATAATGTCATAACCATTGTCACTTAATTGACTTATGGATAGCAAGTTATGCGTTAATCCTTCTACTAATAAAACATTAGAGATAAAGGGAAGGTTACCGTTTCCAATGGTTCTAGAACCAATAATTTTTCCTTTCTGATTACCTCCAAACTTGACGTCTCCTCCAGCTTTAAATTCCAGGTTTTGGAACATAGAATTTTTTCCCGTCATGTGTCGTGAGCACTCAGAGTCCAGGTACCATGACTGGTGTCTCAATTGAGCTGTTAAGGACATCTGCAACAAATATTATTTTATCCTTAGGTACCCATATCTTTTTGGGTCCTCTTGGGTTAGAGTATTTAAAGTTTTGTTTGAACTTTGAATTAGCATAAGAGTTTCCAGAATGTGATGTATATTTTATATCATGTGTGTGTCCAAACTTGAATTGTTTGTTGAGAGGTTTATAAGTGAAAGTCATCTTAGTAACAAGTTTTGGAACCTTGAGAACATAGCTTTTATAGATTCACCTTCTTCTACTTTGAAGGCTTCATACTTCTGGACGAGATCCAGAGCTTTAGACTCCTTCACTTGAGCTTTTACTTTGTGAGTCATTTTGAGAGACTCAAACATATCTTGTGTTGTATCTCTATTTGTAATCTTTTCATATTCCATTTTAGAGATAGAATTTAGAAAAATATTTCTAGCTCTATGATGATTTTTGAAATCAGCTTTTTGTTGTCTATCCATATTTTTTCTATCAATCTTGTTTCCTTCTGAGTCTGTAGGATATGTGTAACCATCCAAGACTATATCCCATAAATCACTATCATGACCTAGAAAAAAACTTTCTAGTATATCTTTCCAATATTCAAAATCTTCTCAATCAAATACATGAGGTTTGTTGTAGCTATTGTTGTTTTGTTCAGTAGCCATTTGTGTTTTCTTCTAGATCTTTTCCTGACACGGTTAAGTGTTGCACTCAGAGTCAAGCTCTGATACCAATTGAAGGGTGAGAAAACACTTAGAAGGGGGGGGGGGGGGGGGGTTGAATAAGTTTCTCTTTTTCTTTTTCTTAAAGGCTCAACAATAATGGAAAGACACGGTTATTTTTATCTTGGTTCGTTTGAACTCAAACTACTCCAGTCCATCCGCCAAGGTGATTTCGCCTTTCTTAACAAGGACTTAATTCACTATAATAAACTGATTACAATCACACAACAACTGTTGTGACTAACAATGCACAAGTAATCTTACAAGTGACTAACACCACTAAGACTTAAACTAGTCCTAGTCTACTTGAGAAATCTGACCAAACTTGGTCTCTCAAGAAACAATTACAAGAGTTAAATCTTTACAGATAGTGAAAGAAATTTGCTTCTAAGAAAGCTATATCACAACTGTGATTTTTCACTAAGAATAGTATTGCACAAAGTGTATGTAAAATGATTTGTGAGCCCAGAATATTTTCACGTTGTTCTTGCTTCTTTTGAATTTGTTGAGTTGTTGGCTTGCAATAAATGTTCTTCTATATATAATAAGAAGAAAATGACCGTTGATGCCTTCAAAAGTGGAGAGCAATAAATGTTTGTGTGTTTGCTTGAGTATTGCATTTTCCAATGAACTAGCATAGAAACTTGAGTGCATTTAGCCGTCTTTGCATTAAATGAGCAAACGGAACTTTGTCAGAGCATGTTTCCTGAAACTTGACAAGACTTGTTAGCTTAATTATTATTTCAGAACTAGCTTCACGTCTTGATTTAGAATATGCTTGCATATCTTCTTATCAACACTTGCTTGCTAAGTACTTCTGATCAGCACTTGTTTTCAAAGTACTACTGAACATGGAAACCTGCTAAGCGTTAGAAGATGCATTAACTAATTTCTTATCAGAGTCAGCATCAGCACTTGCGCTAAAACAAATAGTTCTTTCATCAAAGAACTTCTTCATTTATTTTCAGCTCAACACATCAAAATGCTTCTGTCAGAACATTATCTGAAACAATTAAATATGTTCATCAGAGTGTCAATTATATAAAATATAATTTATTGTTATCATCAAAACTCTGAGATATGATCAGAACCAATCTTGTTCTAACAGATCCTTCACTCTTTGTTTAACGACCCTCTCTTACCGCCTCTTCTAAATGGATACCCATGCCTACCATTTCAGTAAAGTCACTTGGCGCACTTGCTACCATCCTTTCATAGTAGAAAGCACCCAGAGTCTTCAAGAAAATATTAATCATCTCTGTTGTAACCCAAAATTTGCCCTCTCATTTTACTCAATACATGTCCATGAAGATCCTAAATTTGCTCAAGGTTGCCCAAGAATGGACCAGACAAGTTCTCTCCTAAGGCAGTGTACCTCAAATTAGGGTTTCCATTTTCATCAATATGGGTGAACCACAAAGGCCTAATATGATCTCCATGGTCTTAATATGTTCTCAAGGCCCTACTTATCAAGTTTCATGCATTGCACAAGAAGTTTGCTCAGTCAATTGCTCAGATGCTTGAGAATCGACTGTATTAGGTCAAAAGTCAACTGTGACCCACATACAGTCAAACTTCAAGATTTTTTGTCAACATCCACATTTTGAAGTTACATTCATCATTTGATCAAGGATTGATCATGATTCCTCGAGGAATGCCCCAAATTCATCAAAACCCAAAAGTTGCTAAATTAGGGTTTCTCGGTAAAAGTCAACCAAACATTGACCAAGCATAACTTCCACATGCTTTATCAGAAATTTTCCATCCAAAGCTCATTTTTAAGAGGATGCAATTCCATACAATTCATCTTCAGCTCACAAGTTTAAAATATGCACTCATAAAAAGATATGAATTTTTACATTATGGGTCCTTTTGAAAAGTCAACAAAAACACCTTTTGGGTCAAAGCTTCTTACATGAACATAGATGGCTCAATTGAGATGAGACAAAAAGGTTTGCTTAGAGGACATCCTAATCTTTCCAAAAAGTACAAGAACACCCCTCTAGGGTTAAAATTGGAGGAGATATGCTTTGTCAAAGTTGACCTTTTTTGCAAAATTGCCAAAAGTCAAATGTGCTCAAAATTGCATTTTTTTTTGCTAAATGGGCCTAACTTTTTATGCTTGCACCTCACTTATAATGTGGTCCACGACCCAAATACTCATCCACACATTATTTGCTTCATTTTTCAATTTATTTTGATTTTTTATTAATTAAAAATTGAATTAAATCAAATAATTGATGAATAATAGAAAAGATATGATTTGATTTGGTTTTTGTACAGGTTGGCAATCAAAAGATGCTGAATTATCAAGGTCAAAACGAATCAAGCATAATTGGTACAAGAAAGGGATGATTTGGCTCAAAATAGCAAGTTTACATAAGCTTGAAAATAAAATCAAATTTCTCATAATTGTAAAGATTCAATCCAATTTTGTAACCCTAATGCATCCCTAGATATATATTGGACAAGAACAAAGCATGGCATAAGGTTTTGCAGTTGTGAAAACACCAAACAAAATTAAAAAAAAGTGACAAAAAGTGTTGGATCATTTTTGAACTTAGAGATCAATTCAAGCCATTTCAACGCTTCCAATCATTTCTTGGACCTTCCCAGAAGCTAATACGATCAGTTGCATGCATTCTCACGCCAAGAATCTCCCCCTAACATTCATACGGTTTGCTTGAGTTTCTCAAATCGATTATTGAATTTCTTGAATCATTAGCATGTTTAAGTTATATTTTTGTGATCCTCATCGTGTTTGCAAGCTAACTGGATAACTTAATTTCATTTTTGAAGCCTATATCTGCATTTGCAATTGTTAGGGTTTACATAGCATTTTGGTGTTTTTGACTACAGGCAAAATTAGACCACAAGCTGGATACTGGGATGACCAGGACATCATGATCGGTCGAACCATGGTCTTCAATTCCATTTATATTGTGTCTAGTGAATTTTTGAATTGCACAGGTTTTTAGCCATGGAAGCTGATTGTAGGTAAAGGTATAAAGACCTAAGACGATGGATGAGGAAGAAGAAGATAACGTGTCCAATCATCATTGGACTATTTGAAAGCTGGCGCACGTTTTTTATTTTATTCATTAATCCACTCATTTTTATATAACATTAATTGTTGTCCTTATACTAATAACTAAAGCGTGTAGCACAGCTGGCAATGAGGCATTGGTATTGATCATAAGGACCTGAGTTTGATCCCAGGTCCCAGCAAAATTATTTTCAAATTTTCCATTTGCAGATCCAGCGCATCTCTCGTCCTGGTGTCCACCATATTCCATCAATCTCAGCCAATGGATTCATCATCCATTCAATCCAACGCATAGGTATTGAGGGACCATGATGCGCCCTCAAGTCAACGCTACAAGGAATCCAAGGTTGACTAGGCTTGGAGCGTTTTGGGCCTTAAAAAACTCAGATTGGCACCCCCCCAGATTTGCTATTCAACACAGGCCCAGTTTGCATTTTCTTTTTAATTTCTTTAATTAATTTCTTTTAATTGTTTTAATTAATTAACCCAAAAATCATTTTCTTTTTTTAATCAAAAATCACAACAAACTACAAAAATCTTTTTTTAATAAAAAATATTTTATTTCTTAAATAACTTAGTTTAATTAACTTAGGGCAATTTAATCTCCTTTTATAATTAAAAATAATTAGACTTAGGATTCGAATTGTACATAATTTAATTAATTTTCTTTAAAAATACACCAAAATCTTTTTTTCATTAAAACATTTATTTTAATTAATTAGGTTAATTAGGTTAACTTAAATACTCTTTTTCATAATTAAAGTTCTCTAACTGTTGCTTTAGTGATTGTACTTGTCCCTTTCGAATGTCCCTTACAACTCCAACGACGAGGCTACCTACTCCTTAATAGTAGGATAGCGCTGTCTAAAGGAAATAGAACGAACAATATTTTTTAGAGTAGGTAGAATCTTAAGTACTTGCTCAATAAAAAATTTTCACACAAACACCTTTTGAAACTAATTTTCAAAACAAACTTCGTCACATCCTTGAGGACTGATACAAGGATTATCACGAAGTAAAACATTTTCAAAGCAAAGCACACACAAGCAATTTGAAAAAATGAGCAAGTACCTAAGAGCCCATGGAAAACCATGGATAGAAAGGGTGCTAACACCTTCCCTTTCTATAATCTACCCCCCGTACTCAGAATATCTCGAAAAAAGGTTTTTTTCTGTTCTTTTTCCTTATCCATGATTGGATAAAATAAAAGTCAGTGGCGACTCCTGCTTACCACGAAATTTTGCAAACAAAAAACGCAAAACACAAACCAATAAAAACAGTCGGTTCTGCCACAATATCACAGAACTGGCGACTCTGTTGGGGAAGAATAAGTGGGGTATACCTTAGGATCTAGGTCATTAAATTGCTTCTCTTGATTTGTCTTGATTGCTTTACTTTTGAGGGTTTGTTTAGGGTTACTATAGATCCTACACCCGGATCTGGGGGCACTTATTAGGTAAACAACAATAGATCATGGAGACTGTACGGTGTAGACCGATATGGTTTAGGCGATGGCTGTGTTGGTGTGGAACTTTGGTTGGTACCGGTATCCTTCGTGGGGAAACGAGGAGAATACGGGGCCATCGCATGGTGTCGTAAAGCACTAATGGACCTTAGAACCTTAGTTGAACAAACTTGGCTATTAGAAAGTAGTGAGATAGCCGGCCTCGGTGTAGAGCTGAGGATTGGTTGATACTCGATGCTACACTCATTGAGATTAGACTTTCGAGATATTTCAGCCGCAAGAAAAGATTGCTTGAGCTGAGGCAATGCCCGATAAAGGATGGTCAGTGATATTGAGATCCTCTAGAACCCGGTTACTTTTTAAGACAGGTTTAAAACCAACTAAACTTCAAGAGGGTACTACCTTTGACCTCATGCAAGCCTTAAACCTAAGGACTTTGTGTGATTTGGTTGTGGTTGCTGTACCTGTGTTTGCTATACCTGTGTTTTATCATGACATCATGCATCATAACATAGCATCCATTCTTATTACACTAACCATTTCAAATACCAAGGGAATTTATCTTTGTTCTGTTTTGCAGATCATGGCTTTCGTTCGTAGAAACACTATCCAAATCAGCTTTGTGAAGATACCTTCCCAACTCAAAGAGCTAGCATCAAGGGTTTCTGAAACTTCTGCGTTCACAAAGAGACATGGTCTACTTCTCAACCTAGTTACTTCAAACTTTGATGAAAATATGATGAGTGTACTCTTTCAGTTCTTTGATCCCAAGAACCACTGCTTCACCTTTCCAGACTATCAGTTGGTGCCTACCTTGGAAGAATTCTCTCAACTGTTGGATATACCCATTCTTGAACAATTTCCCTTCACAGGTTTAGAAGAAGTTCCTAAGCCAGAAGTCATTGCCTCAGCTTTGCATCTGAAACAGGCCGACGTGGTATCAAATTGGGAAACAAGAAGCGGACTCAAGGGTTTTCTAACTAAGTTTCTGATAGACAAGGCCCAACTGTTTTGGGATGATATGTATTTTCAGGATTTTGAGGAGGTTTTGGATCTTCTAATCTATGGGTTAGTCCTATTCCCTAATCTGGACTCATTCGTAGATGCGAATGCTATCAAGATCTTTCTCTCTCGCAATCCTGTTCCTACCTTGCTCGGATATATTCTGCACACTCTCCGTAGTCGCACCATGAAGAGAAGAGGGATTCTTATGTGTTGCATGATGTTGCTGTCGAGGTGGTTTATTTCTCACCTCCCTAATCCCATACTGAAGAATGAAAAAGGTTTGGGCTGGTCGCAAAGGATAATATCACTCTCTCATACGGATATTCTTTGGTGTTCTAGAGCTATGGAAAACACTTCTATTATTGAACGCTGCGGGGAGTGTCTTAATGTCCCGCTACTTGGCATCAGAGGGGGTATAACCTATAACCCTTGTTTAGCTCTGCGAAAATTTGGTTACGCTCGAAGGGATGGTCCCCATGAGTTACTTATCGAGGGTATTGTATTCAACTATGAGAATGATGTTAAAGAGTATCGTTGAAGGTTCATACGAGCTTAGGGCATGGTAAACAGATCTGGAGCCAAGGCTCTGGGGCCAAAAACTTCCATTCCTATGGAACCTTACCTCCAATGGGTACGAGCTCGTGGCCAGAAGCTTATGATTCCCTATGTGGCCGTTTTACCAGTGATTGTGGAACCCACTACTGAAGGGGGTATTCCTTACACGGTTCTCTATCCTTATATGCCCACTGATCTTGGGGAATTATAGAGGTCTTGGATTCAGTTGATGAAGGAGCGGGATACTTACAGGGATCAGTTCCATGCTCAGGAGAGGAAGGTTTTAGAGCTCACAAAGCAACTGCATGAAGAAAGATGACTCAATGACTATCTCAGCACAAAGAGGAAGCATCCATGGGATTTTTGATTTCTTTTCTAGTTTTAGATTTATTTTTAATTGTAACGCCTAAAAGGCATCTTGAACCTTCAAATTCAGCTAATAAAATCTTGGTTTTATTTTGGTTTGCAAATGTAAATTCCCCAAAGTCTTTGAAATCATTGCATGGGCATCCCATTCATAACATTGCATGTACAGGTACCATTACAGGTTTCTCATCTTCTTCGCTGTTTATTTCAGCACAAAATGTCTTCCAAACAAAACATCAAGGACCTTCAGGCACAAAATGCCCAATTCCAGAAAATGTTCATAAATATGGAAAAAGGGCAGGAGGATCTGAAAACCCTCTTCCTGAAAGAGAAAAAGAAAAATAAGAAGGCTTCCAGTATTCTGATTATAGGCAGAAGGATTAGAGGGTTGTTGAAGCAACAAGTCGATCTGACCTATTCATCTAAGGAAGGGGAGAATCAAGAAGAAGAGACAAGGGAGAAAGATCCCAGCCCTAAAGTTTCTGACAATGATACCGACTACAATGATGAGCAGTATCATCCCACTGAGGATAAATACAAGTTGTTGGAAGATCACTTGAGTGCTATGGAGGTCTAGAGGATACCTGGGTTGGATTTCGAAGAATTGGGATTGGTATCGGGAGTGGTCATCCCGCAGAAGTTCAAAGCTCCAGTTTTTGCTAAGTATGATGGGGTGTCCTGCCCAAAACTCCATCTCCGTTCTTATGTCAGAAAGATCCATCCCCACACCGCTGATAGAAATTTGTGGGTTCATTTCTTTTAAGATAGTTTGTCATGGACTCAACTTGAATGGTTCTATCAACTGGAGAGAGCCAATGTCCAAAATTGGGAAGATCTGGTTGTTGCTTTCTATAAGCAGTATCAATATAATGTCGACCTTGCTCCTACTCGTACTCAACTCCAGAGTATGTCCATGGGGGCAAGTGAAGGCTTTAAGGACTATGCTTAGAAGTGGAGAGACTTGGCTAGAAGAGTTCAACCCCCGTTGTCTGATAGGGAGTTGGTTGATATGTTTCTGGGGATGCTATCTGGTCCATTCTTTAATCATTTGATCGGCAACTCATTAGCGGGTTTCACCGAGCTGATTCTGACTGGAGAAAGAGTAGAAGCTAGGATCTGGAGTGGTAAGATCCAGAAAAATACATCTTCGAGTACAGAGAAGAAGTCATTTTGTGGCAAGAGGGAATCCAATGTCGTGCACGACCAGAAGGGGCGTAGCAAGGCAGACTAGCACCAATCTGTGAGGGCAGTGTTGATCTCTTATTCGGCACGCACACAACGACCACAACAACGAAATAATCAGCCAAGGGTGGAAAGACCTCAAAGGCAGTTCACCCAAATTAACATGCCATAGTCACAAGCATTGCAACACATGTTGAAGATGAATCTGATTATGGTGATAAACCCTCATCCGAACCCTAAGACTTCTTCTCCTAACTACAACTCGGATGCAAGGTGTGCTTATCATTCTGGTAGCCTGGGGCACGATACTAACGATTGTTGGGCGCTGAAATACAAGATTCAAAATATGATTGATGCCAAGGTGGTCAAATTCGACCCTCTTGAGACTCCCAACGTGATCACTGCTCCCTTGCCAAAACATGGCTAGGATTGAAAGCATTTTTGTTCATTTGAATTCTGAAGTTGTATTTTCTTTGCTTATTAGAACAATTATTGTCATGTCAAACTTTATTATTTCATTAATGCATTACACATGTTTGTCTTGAATTAATTTGTTGTCATTATGCTTAAACTGATTTATACTTCCTTTTCATGATATTCAACTCTCGACTAAAAAATTGTAAGCCTTTAGAGGGAGGATGGCGAAAATGATACCATAATCTCTACAATATGCTTTTGAACAGACCCCGCAGATGATGTACAGGCGTTGTTTCAAGTCCTAAACTGTGGAGTTATAAGGAAGATAATCCCTAGTCAACCCCTTTGAGCCAAAGAAGTAGGAGTTTTTCTTTCACATAAATTAAAACCCTTAATCACAACCTGGGGCAGGGTAGTTTTCTCGGTTAATCCAGGTGCATAATGAATTGCATTGAAGACGTCCTTCCAAAACAAAAGACAGTGATGGTTCCCTATAATCGTCAAGACAGGAAGTCATTATCTCTCGAAATAAAAGCCCATTAAGTCAAAACCTATGAAGGAGACTTAAGGAAAAAACGGGGGCATCCCGCTGACTGTAATCACAAAAAGAGACAGTTCAGGCAAAAGACGGGGATAATAAAATAAAAAAGAAAGAGGTCCTACAAACCCTTAAAAAAATGAATGACTGCCTATTCAAAATAAACTGTTAGTATCTGAACCATCACTGTAATATCAGAGCAAAGACTCAAACGGGATCTAAATGCACAATTAACCGGGCATATGATTGAAGAACATCACAAAGAATGGGTGGGTACAAATAAAATTTGAGCCTTTATCCTTTGTTTCTTGAACCGTGAACCATGCCACATTATAACCCTTAAAAGTCCTAGCTGAAGCATGGGTTAGTTCGAAAGCATATTGTTACAAAAGGTATCCTGACTCCTATAAGGTTTACTATAAATCCTGAGTTGACATCACACTTTTACAAAATTTGTTTGTTTTACTAAAAAATGAATTTTCAAACTTCAAGACAGACATAAGCTTTGCATTCTTAAAATAACATTTTTTTCATATGACTATTTGTTCAACAACAGAGAAATTCGCATGACGAATATCTAGTGAACAAAAACCTTCTCAATAAAAAGGATCACCTCAAGTGGAAAAACATTTCCAACCAAGGGGCATGGCATGATCATTGTCTATCATCTGGGGCAGTAAAGTCAAGATTCAAGGAATCTCTCAAAGATGCCAAATAGCTAGGGACAGATCTCCATCTGAATCACTTGGGGAATTGGGCATGAATTCCAGCAACAAATCATGTACAATCAAACAAACATCTTCTGGTAGTGTGGCCACACTTACTATTATGGACAGTGACAATTCTCCGTACCCGGTGAACACGGACATAGTCGGAAAATACTACGCATGAGTAAAGACTCGTTAGGTTGACTGGCCTAGGAAAAAATAAGGGCATCCTGGCGAACAAAAAAGATTCGGGCAAAAATTAGGGATAAAAACAAAAAAGATATGTACACCCGGCAAGTCGAAAACTTGAAAAGGCGGCTTGAGTAAAAAAGGGTATCCCGGTGGACTGAGAACCCGAAAGGGCGGTCCAGGCAAAGTTAGGGATTTGAAGCGTATGACTATGTCCCATCATCTTTTCACTTGCCTATCAGTAGAAGACTTATCATTCCGATCGGCAATTACCAAGCACCTCATAAGTTGGGATAACACTCAATCCACGAGGTCTCTGCAGACACTTTCTCCAGCAGGTACAAGGGCAGAAAAGTCTTGATACGAAGTTATTGTCGTATCCTCAGCATGCATCCCAGTAACGTCTACACTCCCCACAGAGTAGAGGCAACCGAAGTTTTGATCTTTGCCTCCTCAAATAGGAGTTACTTTCCCCAGCCAAGCTCTTTCGGAGAGCCGACGTTTATATTCCCCAACCGAATTTTGTAATCGCAAGCGGTTCATACAGTTTTCTCCCGAGCATAGTTTATTTCTCTGAATGCGGAAGCTCATCCCCAACAGAGTTATTCTCATATAGAGTTATTCTCAAGCAGAGTCTCTCCCCCGACAGGATATCCGTAAACAAGGAGCAAATCTCCAAAATAATCATCTCCATTCACTGTCCCCAACGGAAGTAGAAGAACCACTGTTTCTACAATGATCAGGAATGTAATTCCCAGTACTCTCCAACAGCGGTCATGGATTTATTTTCCCAGACTCGGACATGGCACAATAGCATTTCATGTTCATACATCATGACATGCGCATACATATCGCATACAGCATAATCTCATTTATTTTGAGAACATCATCATACAATGCATTTCATGCATCACATATAAATAATCATGTACCTTTTCAGGAAAGATGGTTATCATCAACAATTTCCAGCAGGTCCAAGATTAGCTCCTGAAACTAAACAGAGTAATTATTTGCGCGACCAGATGCAGCTTTACACGGGTTCGTCACGAAGCAATCTTACACGAGTTTCTCCTAAATACAGCTTCACACGAGTTTATCCTGAAAAATCTTACACGGGTCCTTTCTCATACATTTCCGAATGAAGTTTTACATGAACTTATCACAAAGTAACCTTACCCAGGTTCCTTCTGAAGTTTTAAACGAACTTATCCCAAAGTAATCTTACCCAGGTTCCTTCTGAAGTTTTACACGAACTTATCACAAAGTAACCTTACCCAGGTTCCTTCTGAAGTTTTACACAGACTTAGGCCAAAGTAACCTTACCCAGGTTCCTGCCGAACTTTTACACGGACTTATCCCTAAGTAACCTTACCCAGGTTCCTCCTAAAGCCCTACATAGACTCATCACGAGCAACCTTACCCAGGTTCCTTCTGAAGTTTCACTCAGACTTATCCTGAAGCAACTTTACCCAGGTTCCTTCTCGGTTCAGATGCAGTTTTACCCAAACTCCTTACAAAGAAACCTTACCCAGGTTCTTTCTCAGTTCAGATGCAGTTTTACCCAAACTCCTCACAAAGAAGCCTTACCCAGGTTCCTTCTCGTGTCAGATGCAGTTTTACCCAAACTCCTCACGAAGAAACCTTACCCAAGTTCCTTCTCACAACCCTACTATCCAGGTTCCTTCTCACAACCCTACTATCCAGGTTCCTTCTCATAACCTTACCATCCAGGTTTCTTTTCTTTTATCTCCAGACAGTAGTCCACAACACTGTAAGACCTGGGCCTGACCAAACACGATCAGTTTCGTATTTCCCCAGTAAGTCGCGGTGTAGCCAGTACCCTGACCCGGTATGCAGTTCACCTCCGGAGTTAATTCCCCAATAGAGTAACAGACAACTGAAGCTCCTAAAATTCTATTTCTCCCAAGACAGATACCAACGTTCCTCAGCAGATTCCTCCTTAACGACACCAACAGGGACTCTCGTCAAAGGAATATCTCAGGAAATCAACACTCTCTAGATGGAATCTTTAAGCCCATCTCCGACAATTCTCCGTCGCATACAGGATGGCATCTTCAAGCCCATCTCTGATAATCTTCCATTATCAACCTCCAAATGGCATCTGTAAGCCCATTCCCAATATCACAAATCAAGTGCCACTTCATGCGAGTGCAAATTTCTGGGCACTCTAGTGTTCAATCATCTTCCACCTTCAGATCACGAAAGGCGGGCTAGCCAATCTACATCCTCAAGTTTAAGAAGATTGAACAGGGGAAGCTGTTGTACCCCAAAATTTTCCCTCTCATTTTACTCAATACATGTCCATTTAGATCCTCAATTTGCTAAAGGTTGCCCAAGCATGGACCAGACATGCTCTCTCTTAAGGCAGTGTATCTCAAATTAAGGTTTCCATTTTCATCAAGATGGGTGAACTACAAAGGCCTAATATTCTCTCCATGGTCTTAATATGTTCTCAAGGCCCTACTTGTCAAGTTTCATGCCTTGCACAAGAAGTTTGCTCAGTCAACTGCTCAGATGCTTGAGAATCGATTGTATTAGGTCAAAAGTCAACTGTGACCCACATACAGTCAAACTTCAAGATTTTTGGTCAACATCCACATTTTGAAGTGAATTTCATCATTTGATCAATGGTTGATCATGATTATTCAAGGAATGCCCCAAATTTATCAAAACCCAAAAGTTGCTAAATTAGGGTTTCTCGGTAAAAGTCAACCAATCTTTGACCAAGCATAACTTCCACATGCTTTATCATAAATTTTCCATCCAAAGCTCATTTTGAAGAGGATTTAATTCCCTACAATTCATATTCATCTCACAAGTTCAAAATATGCACTCAAAAAAAGATATGAATTTTTACATTATGGGTCCTTTTGAAAAGTCAACAAAAACACCTTTTGGGTCAAAGCTTCTTACATGAACATGGAAGGCTCAATTGATATGAGATCAAAAGGGTTGCTTAGGGGACATCCTAAGCTTTTCAAAAAGTCCAAGAACACCCCTCTAGGGTTAAAATTGGACGAGATATGCTTTGTCAAATTTGACCTTTTTTGCAAAATTGCCAAAAATCAAATGTGCTCAAAATGCTTTTTTTTTGCTAAATGGGCCTAACTTTGTATGCTTGCACCTCACTCATAATGTGGTCCACGACCCAAATACTCATCCACACATTATTTGCTTCATTTTTCAATTTATTTTAATTTTTTATTAATTAAAAATTGAATTAAATCAAATAATTGATGAATAATAGCAAAGATATGATTTGATTTGGTTGTTGGACAGGTTGGCAATCAAAATATGCTGAATTATCAAGGTCAAAACGAATCAAGCATAATTGGTACAAGAAAGGGATGATTTGGCTCAAAATAGCAAGTTTACATAAGCTTGAAAATCAAATCAAATCTCTCATAATTGCAAAGATTCAATCCAATTTTGTAACCCTAATTCATCCCTAGATATATATTAGACAAGAACAAAGCATGGCATATGGTTTTGCAGTCGTGAAAACACCAAACAAAATTTAAAAAAAGTGAGAAAAAGTACTGGATCGTTTTTGAACTTAGAGATCAATTCAAGCCATTCCTACGCTTCTAATCGTTTCTTAGACCTTCCCAGAAGCTATTACAATCAATTGCATGCATTCTCATGCCCAGAATCTCCCCCTAACATTCATACGATTTGCTTGAGTTTCTCAAATCGATTATTGAATTTCTTGCATCATTAGCATGTTTAAGTTATATATTTGTGATCCTCATCATGTTTGCAAGCTAACTGAATAACTTAATTGCATTTTTGAAGCATATATCTGCACTTGCCATTGTTAGGGTTTACATAAGCGTTTTGGGGTTTTTGGCTACAGGAAAAATTAGACCACAAGCTGGATACTGGGTTGACCGGGACATCATGACCGGTTGAACCATGGTCTTCAATTCCATTTATATTGTGTCTTGTGAATTTTTGAATTGCACAGGTTTTTAGCCATGGAAGCCGACTGTAGGTAAAGGTATAAAGACCTAAGACGACGGATGGGGAAGAAGAAGATAACGTGTACAATCATCATTGGACTATTTGAAAGGTGGCGCGTGTTTTTTCTTTTATTCATTAATCCACTCATTTTTATATAACATTAATTATTGTCCTTATACTAACAACTAAAGCGCGTAGCATAGCTGTCAATGAGGCATTGGTATTCATCATAAGGACCTGGGTTCAATCCCAGGTCCCAGTAAAATTATTTTCACATTTTCCATTTGCAGATCCAGCACATCTCTCGTCCTGGTGTCCACCATGTTCCATCAATTTCAGCCAATGGATTCATCATCCATTCAATCCAACGCACAAGTAGTGAGGGACCATGATGCGCCCTCAAGTCAATGCTACAAGGAATCCAAGGTTGACTGGGATTGGAGTGTTTTGGGCCTTAAAAAACTCAAATTGGCACCCCCCAGATTTGTTATTCAACACAGGCCCAGTTTGCATTTTCTTTTCTATTTTCTTTTTAATTTCTTTAATTAATTTCTTTTATTTGTTTTAATTAACCCAAAAATCATTTTCTTTTTTTAATTAAAAAATCACAAAAAACTACAAAAATCTTTTTTTAATAAAAAATATTTTATTTCTTAATTAACTTAGTTTAATTAACTTAGGGCAATTTAATCTCCTTTTATAATTAAAAATAATTAGACTTAGGATTTGAATTGTACATAATTTAATTAATTTTCTTTAAAAATACACCAAAATCTTTTTTTCATTAAAATATTTATTTTAATTAATTAGGTTAATTAGGTTAACTTAAATACTCTTTTTTCATAATTAAAAAGCAATTAGAAATTAGGGTTTCATTTAAATTGCAATTTCATTGTTTTCTCCAATAAAAAATGTACAAAAATCTGTTTTTTTCTTTCAATTAGGGTTTAGTTTATTTTTCAACATCCCTCGCATTTGATTTACCGCGCATTTTTATTTGTTTCATTATTATTGTAACTGTTTCGAGCTTGTAATAGTTTTAATTAGGGTTTTAAATTCGGCACTTTTATTTCCCGTCAAGATAATGATGTAACTGTCAAAGCCTTGTAATAGCTAGGTTTATTTTCTTGCACTTTTAAATTCCTGCAAATATTTAACTGTCTAGATGTATGCTAATAGGATTGTATGGCAAGAATGTCTGGAAATTTAAAATGGTAGATCACCTAATATGCAAAGATTAAATAACTGAAACAATTCATATGCACATATTCACTCCTAGGGTTTACCTCACTTCGGTTGCCTTCGGTAAACAATCATTAAGCATAGGGGATTTTAGTGGTTGCCCTCCAGTCTAAAAGATCAAAGTGTCCCATTCGAATGTTGCCTCAGAAATGTTGCCTCAGAAATGTTGCCTCGGAAATATTGCCTCGAAAATGTTGCTTCGAAAAGATCTTAAGACTCTAGGGTTACTACTAAAGTTTTCTAACTGTTGCTTTAGTGATTGTACTTGTCCCTTTTGAATGTCCCTTACAACTCCAACGACGGTGATATCTACTCCTTAATAGTAGTATAGCGCTGTCTAAAGGAAATAGAACGAACAATCTTTTTTCGAGTAGGTAGAATCTTAAGTACTTGCTCAATAAAAAAATTTCACACAAACACCTTTTGAAACTAATTTTCAAAACAAACTTCGTCACATCCTTGAGGACTGATACAAGGATTATCACGAAGTAAAACATTTTCAAAGCAAAGCATACACAAGCAGTTTGAAAAATGAGCAAGTACCTAAGATTCCATGGAAAACCATGGATAGAAAGGGTGATAACACCTTCCCTTTCTATAATCTACCCCCCGTACTCAGAATATCTCGAAAAAAGATTTTTTCTGTTCTTTTTCCTTTTCCATGATTGGATAAAATAAAAGTCGGTGGCGACTCTTGCTTACCGCGATATTTTGTGAACAAAAAATGAAAACCAGTAAAAAACAGTCGGTTTTGCCACCGTATCACAATCTCCTTCTCTTCCATGGGAGGAATCACTTGGGCAGCTACCTCACACCATCTCTGTGCATATTGTTTGAATGATTCCCAATCTTTCTGAACCATGGCCCTAAGTTGATCACAGTCAGACGCCATGTCCATGTTGTATTTGTATTGTCTGATAAATGCTTCTCCCAAGTCATTAAAAGTATGAACATTGACACTGTCCAAGCTCATATACCACTTCAGCGCAGCACCGGTCAAACTATCCTGAAAAAAGTGAATCAGCAGACGCTGATCATCAATATGGGTAGACATTCTCCTTAAATACATTACCAGATGAGCACGAGGGCAAGTGTTGCCCTTGTACTTCTCAAACTCTGGGACCTTAAACTTTGCAGGTATCTTAACATTTGGGACCAATCATAACTCATTCACATTCTGCCCAAATAACTCTTTTCCCCTGAGGGCCTTCATCTCCCTCTGCATTTTGTCAAACTGCTCTTGAAAATCATCCATTATGTCATAGAGACCCAAGTCTTCACTTGGTGGAGGAAAAGGACGACACACATCATCATTAACAAATGGAACAAAATTCATCGAAGGAGGTGCAACAGGAACATGCACCACAGGAGGTGCAGGAGTAACAATAGTCTGAACAACTGGAGCTTCTTGAGGACCAAGATTGAAACCTTCGGGTGAAAAATTCTAAGTCATTCCCCATGGATAACCCTGAGGCATGCGATTCTGAATAACAATTGGGGTAGCCGACACAAGAACAGTCGAAGCTTCAGCAGTAACCCTTGTCGTTTGAGGTTGAACACTCGGTGGCTGATTCTGAGCAGCCACCAGAGATTCCATCAGAGAAGTAAGATTGGCCATGTCGGCCTTCAAAGCAGAAACCTCCTCGCGCAGCTCACGATTCTTTTGTTCTAAGTTGTCCATCTTCCTTCTGAAATTAGCCCGAGTGTTGTAGTGGTGAGTCAGCTTACTGAACGAAGTAAAGAAGCTTGGTAAGACACCTGGATATGCATAACAAATGCAAGAAATATGTGCAATATGATGCATGATATCCAATGCATATGATTTAATATTTCAAGGGATTTAAATATTTATAGACACATTGCAAATATCAAAGTAATAACGCATTTGAAATACTGAAAATTTTTATTATAATAACTTCAAAATAGGTTACAAGTCTCAACAATCCCAAGTACAAGATGAAAATAAAGTCTAAAACCCTGAGAAGTAAAGTTGTCGGAGATCACTCCATACGCTGGCACTTCCCTGTAAGCCTGGAAATCTGAGCCTTCAACCTCTGGTTTTCTTCCGCATACCTGGTGGCAACCTCCTTCCAATCACCTGAATCAGGAAGTGAGTAATCAGCATCTGACTGAGGCTTAGGAGAAAATAAATCCCCTTGCCTCTCCATAGTTTCTATCGCCTGACTCTCAAGGATCTCAATCAAGTCGTCCCTCTCCTTCAAGTCTGCTCTATAGGAAATCTCTAAAGTTCGACACTTATTCTTCCAAGCATCCTTTTCCTGTTGCATCCTGACCAAAGCAAGCTGCAGCTCTTCTAGATCATCCAATAAGGGAGGAGTGGTTTTCACGAATAAATCAGGCATAGGTGTTTCTCGGAAATACGACAACTTCAACTGAATAGCTCTCGCTTGAACCCACTGAAGATATGGCTCCAAAGAAACAGCCCCCCTCGGTCCCAAGTCTTTCCTACTCTTCTTATGAATGTGACGCCAGGCCTTCGAAATCTCCTCCTTAGCTTCCTTATGGTCTTCTCCCTCCTTCAGAAATAAACTACTCAAATGAATACTATTTGGTTTATCCCTCATCAGATAACCGAGTTGTCGTCGTGCAAGAATAGGGTTATATTTAATTCATCCCTTTGTACCAAGAAAAGGTACATTGGGGAAACTACCATAATTGTCAACAATCTCTATATCCTGGTAAGCTCGATGATACCAATCAATATCTGAGTGAGTAAGTGCCATGATCTTAGGAGCCCAACGGGGTTCCTTCCCGATATCCCAGAAAGCATCAGACTGAGGCATATGAGAGATAAACCACTGGTACAACAAAGGCGTACAACAGATAATCATCCCTCCATGATAAGAATTCCGAAGATGAATAGAGTAATAAGCCTCGCCCAACAACGTAGGAACTGGGTTTCCAATCATGAAGATCCTGATGGCATTAATGTCAACAAATTTGTCTACATTAGGAAATAATAATAACCTGTAAGCAAGTAGAGAAAATATGGCCTCAAAAGCGACTGTACTCTTCATCCTGGTAAAGTAGCGAGCTTTCTCCAATAAGAACTGGGCTGGTAATCCTCTAATCCCTCCTTTAGTAGTCATGTGGGCTTCAACCTCGGACTTCCCCAGATGGATCAAAGCAGTAATCTCATATGGTTTTGGCTCACCCTCCAAACCAGTAAACGGAATATGATTGATAATATGCAAACCCAGCAGATAAGAATACTCCTCTAGTGTAGGCATCAACTGATAGTCGGGAAAAGTAAAGCTATGATACAACGGATCATAGAACTAGACCAAGGTCGAGAGAATACCCTCCTTCATCCTAAGCTTCATGAGAGAAATGATGGACCCATACTTCCTCCGAAAATCTGCAGAACACTTAATCTCGGGAATCAGACTCATCGACTCATCTATTTTGGGATCTTTAAAACTGTATTTTCCAGTCTTTATTTTTCCAGAATCCATAGTAAAAAAGTACCTGAGATATTCACAAATGGTCAACTTTTAAGTCCCTCGAAATAAATTTTCTTCAAAAGATGCTTATGAGTGCATGGATGCATGATGCAACAATCACATACAATATCACAAACATAGGGTTCATAGGTTCAACGCCACGAGCATGAGGCCGAAGTTATTACCCATAAGGTATGGTCTAAGAGTTATCTTCTGCCGAACAAGGTTCTAGAAGTTCCCAGAGTCTACATCCTTCCTTCGGATGTTACCAACTTCCCAATTCACTCGGTAATTAGTAATATTCTCAAGAAAAACTCGTCCGAGCATAGTATCGCATGACAACTATTTCTAGATTACTCTGTCATAGCTTCCGCACTACACCTAAAAGGCCAAGATGGGTTAGGTATTCTACGGTCCTCAATTTCAGCAGGCTCCCAAGTCGAAAGCAGTACGTCTTCCCGATTACTCGGTAAACGACACTACAGTCAAAGGGGCCTCCACTGAGTGAGGGATCTCATGCCTCCTTTTTTGGGATTACTCCCTCAAAGTTAACATGACTATACCGCCCGTCCTATCTTAATGTTTTCCCAAGTCCGGGTATAGAACTTATAAGTAATCACCAAGCACCCTGAAAACCAGGAAAATCCAGACAAACATATATATAACATATAATATATAACAAACAATAGCACATATACAAATATAAACAAAGGTAGGTTCAATCCACTTAAGGATTGACCAGCAAGAGGTCAATCTTTCCCCAGTGAAGTCGCCATTTTTCTGTAGCGATATAAATGTTTATGTCTAAGCCATTGGATTGACTAGACTTATACAAATCAAAAATAAAAATCGCCACTACTCTTTATTGTTTCCAAAGGAATGGGAAAAGAGCGAGTAACCCAAAAAAAGGGGGAAAGATTCAAGGTAGGGGTTTGCTTATGCAAAGGGAAGGTATTAGCACCCTAAACATCTACGGTACTCTGTAGGAACCTCGTTGTAAAATCTATATATTTTGGCTATAAAATGTTGTATAAAAATGGATGGTGGCGGTGAGAAAAGAAATATATTTTTATGGTTTTTGCACCCGCCGCAGTTGTGAACCTTTAGTGCCTACGTACCACCTTTCGTGCAATAGGGGATCAGGGTACACGTAGTTCCTCTTTAAAGATTTTTAAACACAAGTGTGTTGGTTAATTTTATGAGATAAGACATCATCGTCATTGTCGGTGTGGAAACATACTTACTACCCATAATCATGAGAAAGGAGAATTTGCATCATCTCAAAGTTGAGGATATGACTTGGATCTTAAAATCAACAATGCCTCACTCAACATCCAAGTGGAAAATATCTCAGTTCACTACATATTGTAGAAGTATAGTTCTTTGGATCACTACAAGGATTGACAAGAGTCCAATCTTTTGAGAAAGGTTTTAAAGTAAAAAGCCAAAGTGGAAAAATTGTTTGAAATGAGATTGATTGACTTTTAGTCTTCTCACAAAAAATGTTAAGGTATTATTAAATTTATTAGAGTTTATTTATGAAAAGGTTTTAAAAGAGTTTAATCTTTACAGATAGTGAGATAAAGTTTGCTTCTAATAAAGCTATATCAAAACTGTGATTTTTCACTTAGAATAATATTGCACAAAGTGTATGAATAATGAATTTGTGAGCCCATAATTTTTCACGTAGTTTTTGCTTCTTTTTGAAATTAATTATTTAGTTGGCTTGCAATAAATGTCCTTCTATATATAGTAAGAACAAAAAGACCGTTGTTGCCTTCAAAAAGTAGAGAGCATTAAATGCTTGCATGTTTTCTTGCATTATTCCATTTTCCAATGAACTAGCGTAGACACTTGAGTGCATGCAGCTGTCTTTGCATTAAATGAGCAAACGACACTTGTAAGAACATGTTTCCTGAAGCTCGACAAGACAAGTTAGCTTTTACATTCTTCCAGAACTTGCTTCACGTCTTGAATTCAGAACATGGTTGCTTATCTTCTAAACAATGCTTTGCTTGCTAAGAACTTTTGATCAGCGCTTGCTTTCAAATAAACTTCTGAACAACACTTGCTTTCAAGGTACTCCTGAACAAGGAATCCTGCTAAGCGTTAGAAGATGCATTTAAATAATTATCTTACCAGAGTTAGCATCAGCAGTTGCGCTAAAACAAATAGTTCTTTCATCAAAGAACTTCATTTATTTTTAGCTCAACACATCAAAATGCTTCTGTCAGAACATTATCTGAAACAGTTAAATACGTTCATCAGAGTATAAATTATCTAAAATATAATTTATTATTATCATCAAAACTCTGATATATGATCAGAATTAATCTTGTTCTAACAATCTCCCCCTTTTTGATGATGACAAAAAAATTCAGATATAGAAATAAAATATAATAAGAGATAAGAATCTCCCCCTGAAATAAATATTTCTATATATAAAAAAAACTTCCTGAGAATATTTATCAGAGCTTTGAAAATATCTTCTTGGATTTCTTCAGAACTTCGTTTGAAGATAATGTTCAGCTGAATTAAACTTCCAGAGTTTAAGAGAAACCTGCAAAAATTCTTTTGCACATAGAAAGAAATCTTGTATTTTGTTAGAATGTCTGAGACTTAGTCCCATAACTGTTAATCAGAGATTAGATCAAAATACTCATTTTATCCCCCTTTTTGGCATAATCAAAAAGTGTATAAAAATAGTTGAAGAGCTTAAAAAGGTTTAATAAAATAAAAATTATCCAGAAGTACAAAACAATAAACAAAAGACAAGAAACAGAAAGACACTAGGATTTCTTAGTAACAAGGGCCATAAGAAGATTCTGGATCTCAGATGCAGATTCCTCTTGTTTCATCATCCAGTTTCTGATTTCTTGGTTTGTCTGATCTTGCTTATCCAAGCGCTCATGAATGACTTCATTTTCCCTCTTAAGCTCATTCAGAGTATCCATGATAAGTGAAGTAGGAGCAGAGGATGAAGAAGCTTCAGCATATACAACCTTTGGAGCAGAAACTGTTGAGTTAGAACGAACAAAAGTTGAAAGCAGAGTGCCCAGATCCATCAGAAGAGTTAGCACAGGTTCAGGTGCTGCTTTAGTAGAAGTTTGATTAAACAGAACAATAGCTAGAGGGTTTGAATCGTCAGAGGCATCTTCAGATTCATCTTTTAATATGTACATTTGATCAGTTGGAGCATCAACAATCATCAGAGAACACTTCTAGTTCCAAATATCAGCAGCTTCTGACTTGAATGCATGCAGATATTTGGAGAAGTTGTTAAGCACCTGAGAGTGACATAAGTCATGCAGCTTTAGTGACTCAGCATCTAAGGTTCTTCTAAAAGTTTCCCACAGAAGATCTGTTGCAGCTGGGTTCATACTTCTGGTGCGGTCTTTGTTCAGCGGGTTCAACCATGCTTGAACTTCTGTTAAAAAATTCTGAAACAATATATTTACATTTGGCTGAATAGGTTTTGGGACAGCCTTTTTGAAAGTTTTGTTTTTCAGAAATTGTAGAGATTTAAAATCAACTACAGTTCTTAGAAAGTTAGCTGGTTCAAGATTTTCAGTATGTTCAGGAGTTGCTAAATGGTCAGGTTGGTCAAAAAGGTCAGGTGTTGCTGATTTATCAAGAGTTTCAGATGATGTATGAGTTTCAGAAGGTTCAAAAGTTTCTGATGGTTCATGAGTTTGGTGTTATGGAATGTGAGGAGGTGAGAGCATAGGTGAGTCAGTTGTTGGAAGTTGTGGAGAAGTAGGTGGTGTGGCGTCAATTGAAATAATGATTGTGTTGTCAGCAGTGGGAATAGGGTTCTAAGGTTGTGGTCTGTTCAAGGCAAAGATGTTTTCAGAAGTTAAGGTGAAAGGTGGCTTTTGTGTGGCCAGACGAACGTTGATTCCTGGTATTCTCCAAGATCCAGCATCATAACATCCAGAAGGTCTGGGTGATAGAGGTCTGGGAGGAGGTCTTGAAAAGTGTTCAGCAGGAATAGTTTGAGAGATAGGTGGTTCAGAAGGTTCTGAGTGAGATGGTTCTGATTGGGATGGTTCTATTTGGGTTTCAGAGAATTCATTAGAGTCAAAATCACTCAAGTCTGATAATACTTGATCTCTTTAAGGGTTGTCAGCAAGAGGGTCAGAAGGTATGGTCAGGTCTATATCAACATCTATGTCACCTAAGGTTTGGGGTTCAGCAGATGTAGATATATTAATAGAATCATAAACAGTAATAGTTTCAGCAGGTTTACCTGGTTTCTTTTTCTTCTGAGGTCTAGCAGGTGGTCCTTCAACTGCTTTCCTCTTCAAAGGTTGCTGAAGAACAACGTCTGGAGCAGCTTGATGTCTTCCTTGGAGCCAAGCTGGATCAATTGGTGTTCCACCCTCTTTACAAATTCCAATGTAATGCAGGTTGATGCATGGATGATCTCCTGAGTTGAACAGTGGGAAATCAGCAATTGGTATCCTTCTTCTCTTAACAGTTGCTGAAATATATGGAGTTGGTTCTACCAGCAGTTTGTCAATAATTTTACTCTTCACTAAATTTTTTCCAGTCATAGCCTTTCCACAAGTAAATTCTAGCTCCTCCACAAGATTAGCTTCATCCAGGTGAGCAATCATACCATTCTCAATCAGAATATCTGAAATTAATCTACCCATAGGAATCCAATTCCTTTTGGATTTGGGGTTTTTCATCCTTTCCGCTTCCCTAGTTTCTTTGACATGATTCCAGAGATGTTTAAACAACAAATAAGGAAAATCAATCTTTACATTTGTTCCAAGACAAAACAACAAGTATTGTTGATCAACATTAATGTAGTCTGGAGAGCTAGTTTCCTTCCTATGGTGAATGCACCCATGGATTATTCTTGCCCATATATTGTACTTATTTTTCAAATCCCTGACTTTAGAAGACCCTTGTCCATTTGTAAATATTTCTGCATAGACCTTTGACATTTCCATTCTTCCACTTGAAATACCAGTCACTCCATATCCTTCCAAACCTAGCAGCTTTCTGATTTGATTTCCAGTAATGGAGATTTCCTTACCCATTATGAAAGAGAGGATGACTTTAGGGGTAGAAATTGCATGAATCTAGAATTCCTTAACAAGGTGTGGAAAAACTGGACCAACTATACGGTCAAAAAAGTTTCCCCAACCTTGAAACTCAACAGCAGGAATAAGATCAAAACCATTATCTCTAAGATTCTCAAAATCCACCATTAATTCACTTAACACTTCTAAGCTATCCACTAAAATGAGAATTGTTCTCTCAGGAACGATGTATTGCTCATAGTGGATGTTCTCAAAATGGGTAGAGGAGGAAGCCAGTGGAGCTCTTAGAGTTGAGAGAGTAAAAAAGGGTTTCAGAAGAAAAAAAATCACAGAGACGATTTGATTTTTGAAGGAGAAGGTAAAAAGTGAAAAAGGGTTTTTTCAAAAGTATTTATATGAAAATATTTCAGAAATAGGTTTAGAAATTAAACTGTAAAAAGAGTTTTTGAAAAAAAAAATTAAAACGAATCTAATCATTACAAGCATTTAATGATTTTGAAAATTGAGGGGAAAACGTGATATTAGAGCTAATCATAACAGTTACCTAGAACGGCGTCAGTAGCTTTTGCACGCGTGACCTTTCAGAAACACACCATGTGTTCATCTCCTAAAGGTTGCATGGGACAGCTGTTTGTTCTAATGAATTTCTGAACTATACTAGAAATGAAACGTTAGAACATTTCAGAACTTTACATATAGCTTCTGATGTAACTTCTCTTCTAACTTCTGAAGAGTTGTTAATCAGAACATTCATTTCAGGACATTCTGAAGTCAAACATAGAAGATAACTATTATTTTATTCAGGACATAATTCCATACAAATATTTTTCAAAATGACTTTAAATCTATCTTTTGAAAGGGGTTTGGTAAAAATGTTAGCCCATTGATGGTCTGTTTTTACAAAAAATTAAATTTAGAATTCCCTTCTGAATATAGTCCCTTATAAAATGATATTTAATTTCAATATGTTTAGCTTTAGAATGTAAAATTGGATTTTTAGAAAGACAAATAGAAGAAATATTGTCACAGAAGATAGGAATCTTACTTTCATAAAGATTAAAATCTTCTAGCTGACTTTTCATCCAAATCATCTGAGAACTGCATCCAGCAGCAGATATATACTCAGCTTCTGTGGTTGAAAGTGAAATTGTTGCTTGCTTCTTGCTGTACCACGAGATAAGATTGTCACCCAGAAACTGGCAGCTTCCAGAGGTACTCTTTCTTTCAATTCTATCTCCAGCAAAGTCAGCATCACAATAACCTACTAGTCTGTAATCTTGTGATCTTCTGTAACACAAACCCAAATTAGTAGTACCTTTCAAATATCTCAAAACTCTCTTAACAGCAGTTAAGTGAGATTCTCTAGGATCTGATTAGAATCTAGCACATAAACACCCGCTGAATAGTATATTAGGTCTAGACGCAGTCAGATAGAGAAGGGATCCAATCATACCTCTGTAGATCTTCTGATCTACCTTCATACTTACCTCATATTTTCCCAGAATGCAGGTTGGATGCATTGGTGTCTTAGCATCTTTGATTTCTGACATCTGAAATTTCTTCAGAAGTTCTTTAACACACTTCGTCTAATGTATGTAAGTACCTTCTGGAGTCTGGTTGATTTGAATTCCCAGAAAGAACTTCAATTCTCCCATCATGCTCATTTCAAATTCTGCCTGCATGGTTTCAGCAAATTCTTTTCCAAGGGAGATATTAGAGGTTCCAAAGATTATGTCATCAACATAAATTTGACAAATTAAAATATCATTTTTAAATGTCTTTCTGAAAAGAGTTGTGTCCACTTTCCCTCTGGTAAAATCTTTTTCTAAAAGAAAATTACTCAGACGATCATACCAAGCTATGGGAGCTTGTTTTAAACCGTACAAAGACTTTTTTAATTTAAAAGCATGTACTGGATGTTTTAATCATTAAACCTAGGAGGTTGATATACATAAACTTCTTCTTCTATATAGCCATTTAAAAATGCACTTTTAACATCCATTTGATATAATGAAATGTTATTTTGAACAGCAAAAGAAATTAATAATCTAATAGACTCTAACCTGGCGACTCGGGCAAAGGTTTCATTATAATCATTTCCTTCTTTTTGACTATAACCCTGTGCAACCATCCGTGCTTTGTTTCTGATCACCTCTCCTTGATCATTCAATTTGTTTCTAAAAACCCATTTGGTTCCTATAATGTTGAATCCTTTGGGTCTTGGAACTAGATCCCATACATCATTTCTGGAAAATTGATTGAGTTCATCTTGCATTGCTAAGATCTAATCATTGTCTTCCAGAGCTTCATCAATAGAAGTTGGCTCAATCAGAGATACCATACCAAACAATGATTCTTCATTGATTCTGAGAGAAGATCTTGTTCTGATGGGATCTTCTTTTCTTCCAATGATTACGTCTTCTTTATGAGCTGAAGAGATTCTAGGAACCTTTTCTGAGTGGGTTGATCAGAAATTCTGAGATTATCCAGAGCATTGTCAAGAGGATGATCTTCTAAGTCTTCCTTTTCTTCTGAGTCTTCCTTTGCTTCTGAAGTTTCAGAGTTTGAGGGATGATCTTCTGAACCTACAGAAAAATCAATTTGCTTTGGTTGTTGCTGGACAAGCTTATCATCAAACCTGACTTTGATTGATTCTTCAACAATCATAGTTTCTGTGTTGTATACTCTATAGCATTTTGAGCATTCAGAATATCCAAGCAGAAAACACTTTTGTGCTTTAGAATCAAACTTGTTCAGAGTTTCTTTAGTGTTCAGAATAAAACAAGTACATCCAAAAGGATGGAAATAAGAAATGTTGGGTTTTCTGTTTTTCCATAATTCATAGGGAGTCATTTCTAGAATATGTCTTATAGAGATTCTATTCTGAATGTAACATGTCGGTTCACAGCTTCTTCCTAAAAGTGCTTTTCCATATTAATTTCATTGATCATGGTTCTGGCCATTTCTTGTAATGTTCTATTCTTTCATTCTACAACTCCATTTTGTTGGGGAGTTCTAGGACAAGATAAATTGTGAACAATACCATTTTCTTTAAAATGTTTTTCAAAATAATGGTTTTCAAATTCACCACCATGATCACTTCTGACTTTTATAATTTTAAAATCTTTTTCATTTTGCACTTGGTTACAGAAGTCAACGAATATAGAATGTGACTCATCCTTGTGTTTTAAAAACTTGACCCATGTCCATCTGCTAAAGTCATCAACAATGACCTATCCATACTGCTTGCCTCTGATGGATGCAGTTTTAACTGACCCAAACAGATCAATATGAAGTAGTTCTAATGGCCTAGAGGAAGAGACAACATTTTTGGATTTAAAGGAAGGTTTTGAAAATTTTCCTTTTTAACATGCTTTGCACAGAGCTTCTGAGTTGTACTTCAGATTGGGAAGTCCTCTGACTAAATTTAATTTATTTAGTTGAGAGATTTTTCTTAAGCTGATATGTCCCAATCTTTTGTGCCATACCCATTGCTCATCGCTAACACACAAAAGGCATTTAACATTCTAAGATTTAAGATCTGACAAATCAATTTTGTATATGTTGTTCTTTCTCTTGCTGGAAAAGAGGATTGATCCATCTTTTTGACTAACAGCTCTACAAGAATTTTGATTGAAGATAATGTCATAACCATTGTCATTTAATTGACTTATGGACAGCAGGTTATGCGTTAATCCTTCTACTAATAAAACATTAGAGATAGAAGGAAGGTTACCGTTTCCAATGGTTCCAGAACCAATAATCTTCCCTTTCTGATTACCTTTAAACTTCACGTCTCCTCCAACTTTAAATTCTAGGTTTTGGAACATAGACTTTTTTCCCGTCATGTGTCGTGAGCACCCAGAGTCCAGGTACCATGACTGGTGTCTCAATTGAGTTGTTAAAGACATCTGCAACAAATATTATTTTATCCTTAGGTACCCATATCTTTTTGGGTCCTTTTGGGTTAGAGTGTTTAAAGTTCTGTTTGAACTTTGGGTTAGCATAAGAGTTTCCAGAATGTGATGTATATTTTATATCATGTGAGTGTCCAAACTTGAATTGCTTGTTCAGAGGTTTGTAAGTGAAAGTCATCTTAGCAACAGGTTTTGGCATGTATGTCTCCTTCCCTTTGGGAGGTTCATATCCAATTCCTCTTCTGTTTTTCCCACTAACTCCATAGATCATTGCAGCCATTTTACTTCTATCTATGCTTTTATCCAGAAAAGTTTGAAAGCTACAGTCATATTCTTTCAGAATATCTTTTGAACTAGGCACATACTCTAAACTAGAAATTTTTTGAACATTTTGAATTTCTTCTTTAAGTTTAAAATTATTTACTATGAGTTCAGGTTTTTCTGTTTCATGATTTTCAAGATCAGATGCAAGACTCTTCTTGAGTTTCTTGTATTTGATTTTGAGCTGACTATAGTTTTCCAGAAGTTCTGATAAACTATCAGCAAGTTCATCTCTAGTAAATTCAGAAAATACCTCTCTTGGTTCTGACTCACAGTCTGAGTCATCTGTTGTGGTAGCCATCAGAGCTAGGTTGGCATTCTCATCTTCAGAATCAGATTCATCTTCAGAGGATTCTGAATCGTCCCAGTTTTCCATCATCCCTTTCTTTTTACCAAACTTTTTCTTTGGTTTTTCTCTTTGAAGTTTTGGACAATCACTCTTGTAGTGTCCAGGTTCTTTGCATTCATAACAAATTATCTCTCTTTTGTTTGACTTTTTGTGTCCAGAAGATTCTAGTTTATCTTCTGACTTCTTGAAGTTCCTGAACTTCTTCTGTCTGTGCTTCCACAGATGATTGATCCTTCTGGAGAGCAAGGATAGTTCATCTTCTTCTGATGCAGATTCTTCAGAGTTTTCCTCTTCAGCCTGAAAAGCATTAGTATCATATTTCTTAGTTAATTTAATGGCAAGAGACTTACCTTTCTTCTGAGGCTCATGCTCATCAAGTTCTATCTCATGACTTCTGAGAGCGCTGATGAGTTCTTCCAAACTTTGAAAGCAATGACCATTGGTGCCCATCTTTTGGGTAAGCTTCTGATAATCTTTTTAACATTATCTGCTTTAATGTATCCCTTGCTCAAAACTCTCAGACCAGCGATCAGAGTTTGAAACCTTGAGAACATTGCTTCTATAGATTCACTTTCTTTTACTTTGAATGTTTCATACTTCTGTACTAGAGCCAGAGCTTTAGACTCCTTTGTTAGATCACGATTAGTTCTGATCTATCTTAGAGTTTTGATGATAACAATAAATTATATCCTAGATAATTTATACTCTGATTAATGTATTTGAATGTTTCAGATAATGTTCTGACAGAAGCATTCTGAAGTGCTAAGCAAAAATTATGTGAAGAAGTTCTTTAATGAAAGAACCATTTCTGTTTTAAGCGCATCTGCTGACTCTGGTAAGACAATTTATCTTAAATACATCTTCTAACATTTAGCAGGATTCCCTGCTGATAACGAGAAATTGTATCATATATTTACTATGAAATTAAACCGCTTTATATCGTATTGACCCGATTAAATCCTGAATACTCCGAGATTTGTATGATTTTATGCAGGTACAACATATCTTAGCTCAAACTAGAAAGAAACATGAAATGTACAAGATTGCGGCCAAGACCAGAAAAGAAAAGATAAATCTGTCAAAAATCCAAAATTTGCTGCTATTACGGTCGTCACACCCATGCCACGACCGTAAGACACTTCAGAAGCGTGTTACGACCGTCATGCATTGGCCACGACCGTAACGCGTTATTTTATGGAATCTGCACGTAACGCACCAGCCACGACCGTAACAAGCATATTATTAGTTATTTTGAACGTGCAGGACGTGGTCAAGTAATGAAGCATGCATGTGTGCCTTATTTTTCTCCAACAACCAAGACCACCTTCTCCTTATTTTTCTCAGCAAGCCAAGAATTTAGCAACGTGAAATATAATCCCAACTATATTTATTCTCTATAAATAGCTTGGACTTAAAAGAAGAAATGACCGAGTTCAGTTCAGAAAATTCTTGCGGAAGCTCTGCCGATTTAAAACCCGATTCTATTTTCCGATTTTATTTTGTTCTTGTTATTCCCTTTCCTTTCAGAACCTTTAATAGCATTTCCAACATCAGGAAATTGCTATTGTAGTTAGGATTTCTTTCAAGCCTCAACATTTTGTTTATTTAATTTTCATTCCGACGTTCCGATCTTACCGGCTTGTGGAAGAAGGATCTAGGATATTATTGCTTTTCAGGTTTTTTATCGTATTCAATATAATTGAAAATTTATTTATGCTAAATTTCTGTACTTTATTTATAATGCATGTGTTATTATTTTCTGATTTTATTTCCTGCATTTTAATTCCGAGCATTATGAGTAGCTAAATACCCGTAGTCGGGGTGTGATGAAATAACCGAATGAATTAATGTATTTCTAAGCTAAAACCTTAATTAACTTAATTTCTGGCCGTGACTTTTTATAATTAAAAATTAAGCTTTTTGTTACGAGAGTAAGGAAAGTGAAATAGGGAGAAATCAAGACCACGAGAGTGTGAGGTTTTAACCGGATAGCTAAAGTTAGGCATTCGATTTAAATACAGCGAGAGCGCTTTAAAACGAATTAGATTTATTTAGTTTTCAAAAAGATGCTTTCTAAACACTTATGGGCTAGCGAGAGAAGACATTTGGCTTTAGGAGTATGATCCGAGGTAAGACCACGAGAGTGTGAATCGAGGGTTTTTAAACTGATAAGTACTACAGAACAATTTAGGTTAAATATTTTTTTATATGCTTAGGTACAATTTAATTCGCATAGGTTCAAAACATTACACTCCGACAACTTTAATATTATAATTCCTTTAATTGAATTTAGTTTCTCCTTTAGTTTTAAACTTCTAAAAACCAAACGTGACAATTTCCTCCTTAGCTAAACTAACCTGTTTCATAACACTAGAGTGATTACGAAGTCCCTGTGGGTTCGACATCTTTTTATTACTACCGCGATAGACTGTGCACTTGCATTTAAGATACCGTTAGACACATTAGGTCAATCGCACATCAAGTTTTTGGCGCCATTGCCGGGGACTTTAGTTTAGTCCCTCTGTTGTATGCCAAACACTCGTTCTCAAAGCGAGCCTTTGCATCTACAAATTAACGATATCGAGTGTTACTTAAGATTAAGACACCGAATTCAAGAATACCGATCTCTCAACAATATTCCTCCGACTAAAATTCCTGATATCCCGTTACCAGAATTTATCGAAGAATCAACAATGGCTGACGTACCAAATCCGCCTCGCGCTCTTAAGGACTACGCAGTTCCTTCGCAAACGGAACCTCACAACAGCATTGCCGCTCCTGCTATTGCTCAAAACGATTTCGAGTTGAAACCTTCGCTTTTATTCGCCGTTCAGCAGAACCAATTTTCTGGATCTCCTACTGACGACCCTAACCTACATTTGTCAGTGTTTGTGCAGTACGCAGACACTGTAAAAGCGAATGGTGTAAACCCTGAAGCGATACGATTACGCCTATTTCCTTTTTCTTTAAGAGACAGAGCTCGAGCCTGGCTCCAATCTCTTCCTTCAAATTCAATCACCACATGGGATGAATTGAAGAAAGTCTTCTTGGCTAGATATTTCCCACCAAGAAAAACTGCTATGCTTAGAGCTAACATCAATGGTTTTAGACAAAAAGATAACAAATCACTTTTCGAAGCATGGGAACGTTACAAGGATATGATTAGACTCTGTCCTCATCATGGTTTAGAAGAATGGCTAATCATTCATACGTTTTATAACGGTCTCTTGTATAACATAAGATTGACTATAGACGCCGCTGCTGGTGGCGCACTGATGGATAAACCATATGCCGAAGCAAATCAATTTATCGAAAGTATGGCCCAGAACCACTATCAATGGGGAAGTGAAAGAGCTAATGTGGAGAAATCCCAAACCAAAGGTGGAATGTCTGAAGTGAATATTCTGGACCAAGTCAATGCTAAAGTGGAAGCTCTTACCCAAAAATTAGAAAACCTTACCACTACTCATGCAGCTACCGTAGTTGCAGTTGTCCAAACTTGCGATCTATGTGGTCTTCAATCACATCCTGCTCCAAAATGCCCACTTCTAACGGGAGTTCCAGCTGAACAAGCAAATTACGTACAAGGGAACCCTTATAGCAATACCTATAACCCTGGTTGGAAAAATCATCCGAATTTTTCAAACAAAAGTAACAACGCGTTATACGCGCCTGGACAAGCTCCTGCCACACCACCCGGTTATCCAAAAGCTATCCCAAATCATCCTGGTAATGGACCTAATGCTCCTAGGAAATCTAACCTAGAAATCATGATAGAACACTTTATTGCTTCCCAAGCTCAGACTAATAAAGACGTTATGAATCAGAATTTACATACTAATGAGCAGATAAAGCAATTAACTAGCAAAGTTGATGCTTTAGCCACCCATAACAAGATGCTTGAGACGCAAATTTCACAGGTAGCTCAACAACAAGCACATACTGCAGCACCGGCTGGAATTTTTCCTGGTCAACCACAGCCCAACCCAAAAGGACATGCTAATGTTGTGATACTGAGAAGTGGAAAAGAACTCGACAGACCTGTTGACCCAAGACTAGAAAATCCAGCCATGTACCAAAAATAGAGCGAGCCGACTGAAAAAGCCAATGAACCTAAAGAAAAAGAAAAGGAAAACGAAACTCAAGAGGCAGTGGAGTAAGAGAAACCTTATGTACCTCCACCACCTTATAAACCACCAATTCCGTATCCTCAGAGACTTACAAATTCCAAAACGATTGGCCAATTCAAGAAATTCGTTGAACTTCTGAAACAACTCAATATCACAATACCTTTTACAGAAGCCATCACTCAGATGCCCTCGTACGCTAAATTTCTCAAGGAAATTCTATCTAACAAGAAGAAGATAGAAGATAACGGAACAGTTACACTCACTGCCGAGTGTAGTGCGATCATTCAAAACAATATGCCTCCTAAGTTAAAACACCCAGGTAGTTTCTCTATACCTTGTAATATTGGAAAGTTTGTCATAGACAAAGCTCTATGTGACTTAGGAGCAAGTATTAGCGTCATGCCCCTATCTATCTACAAAAAGCTAGAGATGGGAGAACCCAGACCCACGAAAATCTCCGTTCAATTAGCTGACCGATCAGTTAAATACCCTGTAGGTATACTGGAAAATGTTCTAGTTAAAATAGGTCAATTTTATATCGCGACCGATTTCATCATCATGGACATAACCGAGGACTCAGTTACCCCTATCATATTAGGAAGACCCTTCCTAGCCACCGCCGGAGCTATAATTGATGTAAAGAAGGGCAGACTAACATTCGAAGTTGGAGAAGAAAAAGTGGAATTCATCCTTACTCAATTCTTACAAGCACCAGCCATGAACGACACATGCTATCTTCTAGATGTCATAGACGAGTGCGTAAGAGAGATGGAAGCAGAACAGACAAAATATTCTGAGATAATGGAAATCCAAACCCCTCCAATATTCGAAAACGATGATAGTCTAAACGAAAGCTTAGCACTCACGCCCGATCATATGCCATGCCCGAAGAACCCCAGTGTAGAATTGAAAATCTTACCTAAGAATCTAAGATACAAATTCCTTGATACCGAACACACGCGACCAGTAATAGTAAGCTCCAACTTAGGAAAGCTCGAAACTGAAAAACTTTTAGACGTCCTAAGGAGGTACCCAACTGTACTAGGTTATAACATATCTGATTTGAAAGGAATATGTCCTTCGATTTGTATGCACCGTACTATGCTAGAAGAGAATTGTAAAACCTCTAGAGAACCTCAAAGAAGGATTAACCTGATTCTTAACAATGTAGTCAGAGATGAAATTACAAAGCTTATGGAAGCTGGAATCATATACCCGATCTCTGATAGTAAGTGGGTGAGCCCAGTACACGTGGTGCCCAAGAAAGGAGGTATCACCGTTGTTAAGAACGCAAAAGGCGAACCAATAACGCAAAGAGTAGTCAATGGACATAGAGTGTGTATAGATTATAGAAAACTAAACAAAGCCACTCGTAAAGACCATTTTCCTCTACCCTTCATAGACCAAATGCTAGAACGGTTAGCCAAACATTCCTATTTCTGCTATCTAGACGGTTACTCTGGATTCTTTCAAATTCCCATTCACCCTGACGATCAAGAAAAGACTACCTTCACGTGTCCGTATGGAACGTTCGCATATAGACGAATGCCTTTCGGATTGTGTAATGTCCCAGCGACCTTCCAACGATGTATGATGTTAATCTTTGCAGATTTTATAGACAACATCATGGAAGTGTTCATGGATGATTTCTCAGTGTGCGGGGAAAGTTTCGAAGGATGCCTATCAAACCTAGAGAAAGTATTAGAAAGATGTGTAAAAGTAAACCTCGTGCTCAATTGGGAAAAATTCCATTTCATGGTCAGAGAAGGAATCATACTAGGACATGTCATATCCAATAAAGGGATTGAAGTTGACAAAGCCAAAATAGAAGTCATAAAAGAACTTCGACCACCTAAGACCGTTAGAGAAATACGAAGCTTTTTAGGACACACCGGTTTTTACCGGCGATTCATTAAAGATTTCTCAAAAATTACTAAACCACTTACCGGTCTGTTAATGAAAGACGCTGAGTTCGTATTCGATGATGATTGTCATAAAGCATTTGAAACTCTAAAATCAGCCCTTATCACCGCACCAATCATGCAACCACCCGATTGGAATTTACCCTTCGAAATCATGTGCGACGCGAGTGATTACGCCGTAGGCGCAGTTCTTGGACAAAGGAAGGACAAGAAACTACACGCTATTTACTACGCTAGTAGAACGCTAGACCCAGCCCAAATGAACTATGCCACGACTGAGAAGGAGCTGTTAGCAGTCGTCTTCGCGCTTGACAAATTCTGTTCCTATTTAGTGGGAGCGAAAATCATCATCTACACGGACCACGCTGCTATAAGATATCTATTAAATAAGAAAGATGCAAAACCAAGGCTCCTCAGGTGGATCCTACTTTTGCAAGAATTTGACTTAGAGATTAAGGATAAAAAAGGGACCGAAAACATCGTAGCGGATCACTTGTCAAGATTGAAAGATATAAAACCCGAACAAGTGCCGATGAATGACGATTTTCCATATGAACAACTGATAGCCCAAATAAGGAGCTACCTGGCTCAGTTAAACCTAAACGAACCAAAACCCAAGGAAGCCGTAAAAGCAATCCATGCAACCATGGGACTGCCATGGTATGCCGACATAGTTAACTATCTAGCTGCAAACGCGCTCCCACCAGACCTTACCTACCAACAGAAAAAGAAATTCTTCCACGATCTCAAACACTACTATTGGGACGAACCCTTACTGTTTAAAAGAGGACCAGACGGAATCTTCCGTCGATGCATACCCGAAGAAGAGATAGAAGATGTCATTTCCCACTGTCATTCATCTCCTTATGGGGGACACGCAAGCACTTCCAAAACTTGTGCAAAGATCTTACAAGCCGGCCTATTCTGGCCTAATCTATGGAAAGATGTCCACATCGCTGTTAGAAATTGCGATCGGTGTCAACGCACCGGTAATATTTCAAGACGCGATGAAATGCCTCAAAGAGGAATCCTAGAGGTAGATATCTTCGATGTATGGGGAATCGATTTCATGGGACCCTTCCCATCTTCTTTTGGAAACAAATATATACTCGTCGCGGTCGATTATGTTTCAAAATGGATCGAGGCCATAGCCTCTCCTACAAATGACACACGAGTGGTAATCAAACTCTTTAGAAACATAATCTTTCCAAGATTCGGTGTACTGAGACTCGTAATTAGTGACGGTGGCTCCCATTTCATCTCAAAGATATTCGACAAATTACTTTTTAAGTATGGATTGAAACATCGTATAGCGACACCATACCACCCACAAACCAGTAGACAAGTCGAAGTCTCAAACAGAGAAATTAAGCAGATCTTAGAAAAAACTGTAGCCACATCCAGGAAAGATTGGTCATCAAAGCTCAACGAAGCTTTATGGGCCTATAGGACGGCCTACAAGACCCCTATAGGAACTACACCCTTCAAGCTCGTATACAGAAAATCCTGTCACCTCCCAGTAGAATTAGAACACAAAGCGTATTGGGCAATTAAAACGCTCAACATGAACTACACTGCTGCGGGAGAAAAACGAGTCCTAGATTTAAATGAACTAGAAGAATTAAGATTAGATGCTTATGAGAATGCTAAAATATACAAAGAAAGAACTAAAAAATGGCATGATAAGCGTTTATCTAGGAAAGAATTTAGTGTGGGAGATGTCGTACTATTATTTAACTCAAGACTTAGGCTCTTCCCTGGTAAATTAAAATCTAGATGGTCAGGTCCGTATGAAATTACAAAAGTGTTCCCTAGCGGAGCAATAGAAATTAAGGGTAGAAATACTGACCCGTTTACAGTAAACGGGCAGCGGTTAAAACAATACAATAACATTGAAAATAGAGACTATACGAATAGTCTAAGACTTTTAGAATTGCCCAATATTTCACCCGAATAATCTGCTGCTAGGCGCTATGTCAGGCTTTTGACGTTAAAAACAGCGCTTAGTGGGAGGCAACCCACTTATTTGTTAATTGTTATTTGTTTCTATTTATTTATTTATTATACTTTTCGTTTTTTCATTTATTCCTATTTAAGTTTTATTTTTCATTTTCTTTCTTTTGTTATAATTTTCATAAAACTGCTGTTGATTTCAAAATAATTTTAATTGCCACAGGATTTCTGAAAAGTTTTTATTTCTCTTCTACCTTCTCTCCTGACTTGTTTCCCTGACTAACACTAACCATGGAACCAAAATCACATAATTTCATGGAAACCACCTTTAGGGGTAGAAACCAAAAGAGAAAATTCGAGGAATTATCAAAAAGAAACATTGGTATGACACTTTATTATGATGAACCCACTATGAATGCTTTAGGTATATTGGATAGTATTCTATACTTGTTTAACCAGCTGGGTGGGAAAAAGCCCACATTAAGAATAGGTTTGTCACCTACCGTGAGCTCACCTTTGAATTTCTAAGCTCACTAGTCCATATACCCGAACATGGAAAAGGAACCCGAAAGGGATTTATAAGTTTCCGTCTCTTTGGCATTGATTTTATTTACACTCATAAGGAACTAGCTGACCTGTTAGGATTCCCTAGCGGCCCTTTTGCTTACTCTACTACCCAGGTTAAACTGATGGATATTGAGCTAGATTACTTTTGGGGGACTTTAACTGGTAATTATCACCCTGATACGGATAACATGGATAATGATGAGATACATAACCGTGCTATCCGCTATTTTCATAATATTCTAGCCCACACTTTATTCGGGAAAGAGGAGAACCGTACTGTAGTGTCTAAGGACGAGATATTTTTACTTTACTGTATGAACCAAGGCCAACCCGTTAATGTCGTGCCATTCCTAATGCAAACCTTTTGCCGCATTGTCGATAACCCTGATGAACCAATCATCATAGGTGGCCTGGTCACAATGATTGCAAATGCCCTCGGCCTTAGACACCAGCTGAATAAGTGCCCACATTTTGGTACGATCCGTCCTATGAATATCGATTTTTGGTTTGACCGCCGTATAATAGCAAACCATGTTCATCCACCTTATGAGTATTTGATAAGAGATGAAGTTGTAAACTTATTCACCCTTCCAAACCATAACAAAGTAAGTGTCCATAACTGTGATAACTGGCTTTATGAGCTAAACCCACCCGACCACCCTCCTACACCTGAGACACCACAAGATTATCAAATTTATAATGATGTTATGTCTGACATGGGTGACCCTGAGACTCCTCCTGGTTACTACAAAAACTTCAACATGGCAGAGGCCCATGAAGCCTCTGAAACAACCAAGAAGGATTACACTGATAATCTGAATAAAATTGTTACCACACTTGATACCTACCAGACTAACATTAATGGAATAAAAGATGAAATAAAAAGCATGCGTCTGGAGATAATGGGATTAACTGACATAACTGTGGAGCAATTTTATCACATTCATAATTCACTCGAAGACATAAAAGCAAAGCTTGGATGAACTCACAAAAAGCAGCTCTAGTTTTATATTTCCTTTTGTTTTGTTTCTAGGAAGTTTCCGATTTTCACATATTTTCAGTTTCGTTTTAATTTGGAACAAATTTACTTTTATGTAGTTTTTGAATTTCTGGTGTTGAACAAGCAAATTTATGGAATCAAAGTTTCAGTTATTTAGTATTCATTTGCTAGTTTCATCTATGCCAATTATAATTCTTTGCATAAAATTGCGAGCTTCGCTCTGATCGATTGATGTTTTGATGTTTTGGAATATATATATTTGCATTTGCTTGGTATAACGCTGAATGTACACTGCTATTTGAATTGCCTCTGTGTAAAGATAGGATGTTGCAGAATTGGTACTGTCTGCTAAAAATTACATATTTTGCTACTGTTACGACCGTCACAACCCCCTGACGATCGCCACACGCCTTTTAGTGTGTTACGACCGTCATGCCTGTGTTACGACCGTAACACGGGTTATATCAGTAACACCTATAGCAGACAGAAGCTCTTCTTCTTCAACCTTTCCCTCTTCCTCCACTACTTCAAAACCGTCCCACTACCTCCATAAATCCCCATTCACACCACTTAACTCACCATTATTCTCCACTAATTTTCAAACTTCCCATTACTTTCCCTCATTATATATACATCTCATAAACCGTATCCCTCACCAATCACAACCCACTTTCTCTAACACTATTGCATTCAAAAATGGCAAACATAAACCATCAAATTCCAGGCATCCACTTACGCGATGGTGAGCAAGGTTAAACCCAACGCACGAAGTTCTTGAAGTTTCAACGTCGAGGCCTCCATCCCACTAGGTACGTCGACATTGACTGCCTCATAGACCTTGGATTACTTCAAAGTGTCCAACATCTCCTTCAAAATGTCAACCTTTGGACCCTCTGTAGCCAGCCCAAACCCACGTACGAGAATCTCACTCTCGAGTTCCTCAGTTCCTTCTGCTACATTACTCCTAATGGTCCAACAAATCAACTTACCGGTGCGGTAAGGTTTCGCATTTTCGGAACCGAATACGACTTCTCTCAAAATGCATTCAGTCGATTACTCGACTTCTGTACTGATGAAGGCGCTCACCTCCGTGTACCTGACACCTTCCATGAGGAATCCTTTAATCTATGGCATAGCCTGACCAACAACCGTGCTAACTCCTACGATCACCTCAATGCCACACAAATCCATAATCCCGCCATTCGCTATTTCCATCGCATCCTGTGCAACACCATTTTCGCAATGGATAGTAACCATAAGCTCAACTCCAAAGAGCTATTCATCATGCACTGCGCGTTCACCGATCAGAAAATCAACGTTGCACCCTTCCTCTTGGCCCATATTCATTCCATTTGCACTCGAGGCGGCAAACCTTTCTACTTCGGAGGGCTTGTCACTTCTATTGCCTTGGCTTTGAATCATGGCGACACCCTTGCCCATCTGCCCTCTAGAGCACCAGTTTTGCTCACCTTGGACCATTGCAAATCTGCTCATCTCATTCACGAGCGGGACGACGGCAAGTTCAATCTAGTGATCCGTAACGTTGTTTATTCTAACATTGTTCTACCTTGCAGGGACCGTATCGATCCACACAACCAAGCCAATTGGCTATTTGATGCCCCTGACGGCCATGCTCCCCTGCATGATGACCAGCCGGATGCTCCAACTGACGAGATCCAGGAGGAATTGGACCGCGATGCACTTGCTCCCGACATTCCTGAGTCCTCTTCTGCACCACCTCCTTTCACTATGGAGGACATCCTCAGAGCCCTCCATCAGCAAAATCAGATGGTTGTAGCTCTTGAAAGGAAGCATCAGGAGCAGTATGACACTCTATATGCATAGAACGTCCAAATTCGGAGTGGCCAGCGCAATATCAACGAGAAGCTGGACGAGGTTTTCTCTGAGCTTAACGCCTTACAGATGGACGTAACCACTCTTGGCTCGCATGATACCGACCTTGAGGCCACACCTACCCGACGCTCCCGCACCCGAAGCAGAGGCAGAGGCCACCAATAGTTTTCTTTTGTTTTTGTTTCTGTATTTCATTCATTTCCCTTTTCCGTACAGTTTTTCTATTTGTAATCCTTCCTACCATATCTCATGACATTGAGACAATGTCTGATATAGTGTGGGAGAGGCACTATGCTTTTCATTCCGCATTTTCTTCATGTTGCAAAAATCTAGTAATTTTATGGTAATTTTATGATATTTTCAAGTTTTTCAAGTTTTCCCAATATTATAAGCCATACCAAAAAAATTCTCTGTTCGCATAGCTCGACATACCTACCTTAAACGGAAACCTAGTTAGGAAGACGAGAATGAGTAAACAAAATCAATACAACTATGACACCGCAAACATCCTGCTTATGCAACCCGTCTAAACAAAACATTATACGTACACCTCGATTTTTAAGTTCTGAAGTAACCCCTAATAGTTTATACTAGCAGTCAGCACCGTCTGGACACAAACCACGTGGGGAGCCGATGAATATAAGTGTTTGATGCCTAATCAATGAAACACCCTTCTCATCTCGATGCTAAGCAAAGAAAATCTTGTGCCAAAAGACAAAGATCGCATACGAGACATAAGTATAAGAGAAGAAGCCCATTGTTGGTTGGTTCAGAGGTATCTGGTTCTGAACTTGGTAGGGCGTGCTATGGCTCGATCCCCCGTAACCTCCGATTTGGAAAAATATAGGGTAACCACATCCGTGTACCAGACCCCGTGACAAAAAAAAATAGGATCAAAGTCACTAACCGGCTACTCCACTACGTGCGTGCAAAGACAAAGGGCTTAATGTGATTGCGCCAGAACGAAACCGGGCGAAAAAGCACGAGAGGATCGAGGTTGAAATGTGACGAAACGATTAAGCGGTTTGTTAAAATGGAAATACGCGACTCAATTGTGTCATTGGCGTATCACTGACGTTTTACTCAAGTACCGGCCGACTGACGATTGGTTTTATGTATTTTATCTCGAAAATCAAAGGTATGTCGTGCATGTGCGCCTGACGAACACTTTTCCGATTTTTATGACTATTTGCTTGAGGACAAGCAAAGGTTTAAGTATGGGAGGATTTGATAACGAGAAATCGTATCATATATTTACTATGAAATTAAACCGCTTTATATCGTATTGACCCGATTAACTCCCGAATACTCCGAGTTTTGTATGATTTTATGTAGGTACAACATATCTTAGCTCAAACTAGAAAGAAACATGAAATGTACAAGATTGCGGCCAAGACCAGAATAGAAAAGATAAATCTATCAAAAATCCAAAATTTGCTGCTATTACGGTCGTCACACCCATGCCACGACCGTAAGATACTTCAGAAGCGTGTTACGACCGTCATGCATTGGCCACGACCGTAACGCGCTATTTTATGGAATCTGCACGTAACGCACCAGCCACGACCGTAACAAGCATATTATTAGTTATTTTGAACGTGCAGGACGTGGTCAAGTAACGAAGCATGCATGTGTTCCTTATTTTTCTCCAACAACCAAGACCACCTTCTCCTTATTTTTCTCAGCAAGCCAAGAATTTAGCAACGTGAAATATAATCCCAACTATATTTATTCTCTATAAATAGCTTGGACTTAAAAGAAGAAATGACAGAGTTCAGTTCAGAAAATTCTTGCGGAAGCTCTGCCGATTTAAAACCCGATTCTATTTTCCGATTTTATTTTGTTCTTGTTATTCCCTTTCCTTTCAGAACCTTTAATAGCATTTCCAACATCAGGAAATTGCTATTGTAGTTAGGATTTCTTTCAAGCCTCAGCATTTTATTTATTTAATTTTCATTCCGACGTTCCGATCTTACCGGCTTGTGGAAGAAGGATCTAGGATATTATTGCTTTTCATGTTTTTTATCGTATTCAATATAATTGCAAATTTATTTATGCTAAATTTCTGTTCTTTATTTATAATGCATGTGTTATTGTTTTTTGATTTTATTTCCCGCATTTTAATTCCGAGCATTATGAGTAGCTAAATACCCGTAGTCGGGGTGTGATGAAATAACCGAATGAATTAATGTATTTCTAAGCTAAAACCTTAATTAACTTAATTTCTGGCCGTGACTTTTTATAATTAAAAATTAAGCTTTTTGTTACGAGAGTAAGGAAAGTGAAATAGGGAGAAATCAAGACCACGAGAGTGTGAGGTTTTAACCGGATAGCTAAAGTTAGGCATTCGATTTAAATACAGCGAGAGCGCTTTAAAACGAATTAGATTTATTTAGTTTTCAAAAAGATGCTTTCTAAACACTTATGGGCTAGCGAGAGCAGACATTTGGCTTTAGGAGTATGATCCGAGGTAAGACCACGAGAGTGTGAATCGAGGGTTTTTAAACTGATAAGTACTACAGAACAATTTAGGTTAAATATTTTTATATGCTTAGGTACAATTTAATTCGCATAGGTTCAAAACATTACACTCCGACCACTTTAATATTATAATTCCTTTAATTGAATTTAGTTTCTCCTTTAGTTTTAAACTTCTAAAAACCAAACGTGGCAATTTCCGCCTTAGCTAAACTAACCTGTTTCATAACACTAGAGTGATTACGAAGTCCCTGTGGGTTCCACATCTTTTTATTACTACCGCGATAGACTGTGCACTTGCAGTTAAGATACCGTTAGACACATTAGGTCAATCGCACATCACCTACTCAGAAGATTACTTGAAAGCAAGTGCTGTTCAGAAGTTATTTGAAAGCCAGCGTTGATCAAGTTCTTAGCAAGCAAAGCACTGCCTAGAAGATGAGTAAAGCATGTTCTGATTTGAAGACATTGAAGCAAGTTCTGAAATAACGTTAAATCCAACTTGTCTTGTCAAGCATAGGAAACATGTTCTTACATTTTGTCATTTGCTCATTAATGCAAAGACAGCTGAAAGCACTCAAGTGTCTAAACTAGTTTCTTGGAAATGGAATATTGCAAGAAAACACGCAAGCATTTAATGCTCTCCATTTTTTATGAAGGCAGCAATAGTATTATTGTTCCTACTATAAAAAGAAGGACATTTATTGCAAGCCTAAAAAAATAAACTAGTCAACGAATCAACAATTTTCAAAAAGAGAAGCAAGAAATTACGTGAAAAATTCTAAGCTCACAAACTCTTGTTCATACACTTTGTGCAATTTATTCTAAGTGAAAAATCACAGTTGTGATATAGCTTTTTAGAAGAAAATTTCTATTTCACTCTTTGTAAGTTTGAACTCTTGTAATTGTTCCTTGAGAAACCAAGTTTGGTCAGATTTCTCAAGTAAACTAGGACTAGATTTAAGTCTTAGTGGTGTTAGTCACTTATAAGATTACTTGTGCATTATTAGTCACAACAGTTTTTGTGTGGTTGTAATCATTTGATTATAGTGGATTAAGTCCTTATTGAGAAAGGCAAAATCACCTTGACAAGTGGACTGGAGTAGTTTGAGTTCAAACGAACCAGGATAAAAATAACCTTGTCCTTCCATTCTTGTTGAGCTTTGTTATTAAAAAAAGAAGAGTCACTTATTCAACCCCCCCTTCTAAGTGTTTTCTTACCCCTTCAATTGGTATCAGATCGTGACTCTGAGCACAACACTTAACTGTGTATGGAAAAGATCCAGAAGAAAACACAATGGCCGCTGAACAAAACAATAACAGTTACAACAAACCTCCTGTATTTGACGGAGAAGATTTTGAGTACTGGAAAGATAGACTAGAAAGTTTCTTTCTAGGTCATGATAGTGATCTTTGGGATATAGTCTTGGATGGTTACAAACATCCTTTAGATTCAGAAGGAAACAAAGTGGATAGAAAAAATATGGATAGACAACAAAAAGTTGATTTTAAAAATCATCATAGAGCTAGAAATATTTTTCTAAATGCTATCTCTAAAGTAGAATATGAAAAAATCACTAATAGAGATACAGCGCATGATATGTTTGAGTCTCTTAAAATGACTCATGAAGGAAATGCTCAAGTAAAGGAATCTAAAGCTCTGGCCTTAGTTCAGAAGTATGAAGCCTTCAAAGTGGAGGAAAATGAGTCAATAGAAGGAATGTTCTCTAGGTTTTAAACTCTAATCGCTGGTCTGAGAGTCTTGAAACTGGGATATACTAAAGCAGATCATGTGAAAAAGATCATCAAAAGCTTACCCAGAAGATGGGCACCAATGATCACTACTTTCAAAGTTTCAAAAGATCTGAACAACGTGTCCCTGGAGGAACTCATCAGCGCTCTCAGAAGTCATGAGATTGAACTGGATGAGCACGAGCCTCAGAATAAAGGTAAGTCTCTGGCCCTTAAATCTATTAAAAAATTTGAGACTAACGCTTTTCAGGCTGAAGAGGAAAACTCTGAAAAATCAGCGTCAGAAGAAGATGAACTATCCCTGATCTCTAGAAGAATCAATCATTTGTGGAAGCACAGACAGAAGAAGTTCAGGAACTTCAAAAAGTCAGAAGATAGACCAGAATCTTCTGGACACAAAAAGTCAAACAGAAGAGAGATCATCTGTTATGAATGAAAAGAACCTGGTCACTACAAGAGTGATTGCCCAAAGCTTCAAAAAGAAAAACAAAAGAAAAGTTTTGGTAAGAAGAAAGGGATGATGGCAACCGGGGATGACTCAGAATCATCTGAGGAGGAATCTGGTTCTGAAGATGAGAATGCCAACCTACCTCTGATGGCTACAACAGAAAATGACTCCGACTGTGAGTCAGAACCAAGAGAGGTATTTTCTGAATTTTCTAGAGATGAACTTGTTGATAGTTTATCAAAACTTCTGGAAAACTATAGTCAGCTCAAAATCAAATACAAGAAACTCAAGAAGAGTCTTGCATCTGATCTTGAGAAACTTGAAACAGAAAAATCTGAACTTTTAGAAAACAATTTTAAACTGAAAAAGGAAATTCAAAATGTTCAAAAGAATTTTATTTCAGAGTTTGTGTCTAGTTCAAAAGATATTCTGAAAGAATATGACTATAGCTTTCAATCTTTTCTAGCTAAAGGCATAGATAGAAGCAAAATGGCTTCAATGATCTATGGAGTTAGTGGGAAAAACAGAAGAGGAATTGGATATGAACCTCCCAAAGGGAAGGAGACATACATACCAAAACTTGTTGCTAAAATGAATTTCTCTTACAAACCTCTGAATAGACAATTCAAGTTTGGACACTCTCATGATATAAAATATACATCACATTCTGGAAACTCTTATGCTAACCTAATGTTCAAATAGAACTTTAAACATTATAACCCAAAAGGACCCAAAAAGATATGGGTACCTAAGGATAAAATAATATTTGTTGCAGATGTCCTTAACAGCTCAATTGAGACACTTGTCATGGTACCTGGACTCTGGATGCTCACGACACATGACGGGAAAAAGGTCTATGTTCCAAAGCCTGGAACTTAAAGTTGGAGGAGACGTGAAGTTTGGAGGTAATAAAAAAGGGAAGATTATTGGTTCTGGAACCATTGGAAATGGTAACCTTCCTTCTATCTCTAATGTTTTATTAGTAGAAGGGTTAGCTCATAATCTATTGTCCATAAGTCAACTAAGTGACAATGGTTATGACATTATCTTCAATCAAAGCTCCTGTAGAGTTGTAAGTCAAAAAGATGGATCAATCCTATTTTCTGGAAAGAGAAAGAACAACATATACAAAATTGATTTATCAGATCTTAAATCTCAAATTGTTAAATACCTTTTGTCTGTTAGCGATGAGCAATGGGTATGGAACAGAAGATTGGGACATGTCAGTCGAAGAAAAATCTCTCAACTAAATAAATTAAATTTAGTCAGAGGACTTCCCAATCTGAATTACAACTCAGAAGCTCTGTGCGAAGCATGTCAAAAAGGAAAAGTTTCAAAACATTCCTTTAAATCCAAAAATGTTGTATCTTCCTCTAAGCCATTAGAGTTACTTCATATTGATATGTTTGGGCCAGTAAAAACTGAATCCATCAGAGGCAAGAAGTATGGATTTGTCATTGTTGATGACTTCAGCAGATGGACATGGGTAAAGTTTTTAAAACACAAGGATGAGTCACATTTTGTGTTCATTGACTTCTGTACTCAAGTGCTAAATGAAAAAGATTTTAAAATCATAAAAGTCAGAAGTGGTCATGGTGGTTAATTTGAAAATCATTATTTTGAAAAATATTTTAAAGAAAATGGTATTGTTCATAATTTTTCTTGTCCTAGAACTCCCCAGCAAAATAGAGTTGTAGAAAGAAAGAATAGAGCTTTACAAGAAATGGCCAGAACCATGATCAATGAAACTAATATAGCTAAGCACTTTTGGGCAGAAGTTGTGAACACAGCGTGTTACATTCAGAATAGAATCTCTATAAGACCTATTCTTGAAAATACTCCCTATGAATTATGGAAAGACAGAAAGCCAAACATCTCTTATTTCCATCCTTTGGGATGTACTTGTTTTATTCTGAACACTAAAGAAACTCTGAACAAGTTTGATTCAAAAGCACAAAAGTGTTTTCTGCTTGGATACTCTAAACGCTCAAAAGGCTATAGAGTATACAACGTAGAAACTCTGATTGTTGAAGAATCAATCAAAGTCAGGTTTGATGATAAGCTTGGTCTGCAATAGCCAAAGCAAATTGATTTTTCTGTAGGTACAGAAGATCATCCCTCAAACTCTGACACTTCAGAAGCAAAAGAAAACTCTGAAGCAAAGGAAAACTCAGCTGATCATCCTCTTGACAATGCTCTGGACAACCTCATAATCTCTGACCAACCCTCTCAGAAAAGGTTTCCTAGAATCTCTTCAGCTCACAAAGAAGATGTAATCATTGGAAGAAAAGAAGATCCCATCAGAACAAGATCCTCTCTCAGAATTATTGAAGAATCCTTGTTTGGTTTGGTTTCTATGATTGAGCCAACTTCCATTGATAAAGCTTTGGAAGATAATGATTGGATCTTAGCAATGCAAGAAGAACTAAATCAATTCTCCAGAAATGATGTATGGAATCTAGTTCCAAGACCCAAAGGATTCAACGTTATAGGAACCAAATGGGTTTTCAAAAACAAACTGAACGAGCAAGGAGAGGTGATCAGAAACAAAGCACGACTAGTTGCACAGGGTTATAGTCAACAAGAAGGAATTAATTATAATGAAACATTTGCCCCAGTCGCCAGGTTAGAATATATAAGATTATTAATTTCCTTTGTTGTACAAAATAACATTTCATTATATCAACTGGATGTTAAAAGTGCATTTTTAAATGGCTACATTGAAGAAGAAGTTTATGTCCACCAACCTCCTGGATTTATTGATTCAAAATATTCGGAACATGTTTTTAAATTAAAAAAGTCCTTGTACGGTTTAAAACAAGCTCCCAGAGCTTGGTATGATCGTATGAGTAATTTTCTTTTAGAAAAAGATTTTACCAGAGGGAAAGTGGACACAACTCTTTTCAGAAAGACGCTTAAAAATGATATTTTAATTTGTCAAATTTATGTTGATGATATAATTTTTGGAACATCTAATATCTCTCTTGGAAAAGAATTTGCTAAGACCGTGCAGGCAGAATTTGAAATGAGCATGATGGGAGAATTGAAATTCTTTCTGGGAATTCAAATCAACCAGACTCCAGAAGGTACTTACATACATTAGACGAAGTATGTTAAAGAACTTCTGAAGAAATTTCAGATGTCAGAAAGAAAAGATGCTAAGACACCTATGCATCCAACCTGCATTCTGGGAAAAGATGAGGTAAGTATGAAGGTAGATCAGAAGCTCTATAGAGGTATGATTGGATCCATTCTCTATTTGACTGCATCTAGACCTGATATACTATTCAGCGTGTGTTTATGTGCTAGAATCCAATCAGATCCTAGAGAAACTCACTTAACAGCAATTAAGAGAATTCTTAGGTATCTGAAAGGTACTACTAATTTTGGTTTATGTTACAGAAGATCACAAGATTACAGACTAGTAGGTTATTGTGATGCTGACTTTGCTGGAGATAGAGTTGAAAGAAAAAGCACCTCTGGAAGCTGTCAGTTTCTGGGTGAAAATCTTATCTCGTGGTACAGCAAGAAGCAAGCAACAACTGCACTTTCCACCACAGAAGCTGAGTATATATCTGCTGCTGGATGTAGCTCTCGGATGATTTGGATCATCTAGAAGATTATAATCTTTATGAAAGTAAGATTCCTATCTTCTGTGACAATACCTCTGCTATTTGTCTTTCTAAGAATCCAATTTTACATTCTAAAGCCAAACATATTAAAATTAAATATCATTTTATAAGGGCTATATTCAGAAGGGTATTTTAAATTTAATTTTTGTAAAAACAGACCATCAATGGGCTGACATTTTTACCAAACCCCTTTCAGAAGATAGATTTAATTTCATCTTGAAAAATATTTGTATGGAATTATGCCCTGAATAAAATAATATTTATCTTTTGTGGTTGACCTCAGAATATTCTGAAATAAATGTTCTAATTAACAACTCTTCAAGAGTTAGAAGAGAAGTTACATCAGAAGCTATATGAAAAGTTCTGAAATGTTCTAACCTTTTATTTCTAAGTATAGTTCAGAAATCCATCTAGAATAAACAGTTGTTACATGCATCCTTCAGGAGATGAACACGTGGTGTGTTTCTGAAAGGTCAAGCGTGCAAAGGCTACTGACGTTGTTCTAGGTAACTGTTAATGATTAGCCATAATCTCACGTTTTCCCTTATTTTTAGCAAAATCATTAAATGCACGAAATGATTAGATTCGTTTTAAATTCTTTAAAAAAAATTATATATTATTTCTAAACCTAATTCTGAAACTTTTGCATATAAATATGTTTTGACAAACCCTTTTTCATTTTTTACCGTCTCTTTCAAACTCAAGCGTTTTCTGTATTTTTTTCTAAAAACCCTTTTTTCTTCATCTCTCAACTCTCAAAGAACTTCAATGGCTTCTTCCTCATCCCACTCTGAGCAATACATTGTGCCTGAAAGAACTACCCTCATTCCTGTAGACAGTTTGGAAGTTCTAAGTGAATTAATGGTAGACTTTGAGAATCTAAGAGAAAATGGATTTGACTTGTTTCCCGTTGTTAAGTTTCAAGGATGGGAAAGCTTTTTTGAACGTCTCATTGGTCCAGTCTTTCCACATCTGGTGAAGGAATTTTGGATTCATGCTATTGCAATGCCTAAGGTTATTCTCTCCTTCGTAATGGGAGAGGAAATATCCATTATTGAAAACCTAATCAGAAAGTTGTTAGGGCTTAAAGGACTTGGAGTTACAGGAATGCCAAAGGAAGAATGGAGATGTCACGGGTATATTCAGAGATTTTCACAAATGGTCAAGGTTCCTCTAAAGTCAGGAACTTGAAAGATAAATACAAGTTTTGGGCAAGAATTATCCATGGATGTATTCACCATAGAAAAGAAACCAGCTCTCCAGATTACATCAACGCTGATCAACAATATTTGTTGTTCTGCCTTGGAACTAATGTCAAAATTGATTTGCCTTACTTGCTATTTGAACATCCCTGGAACCATGTAAAAGAGACTAGGGAAGCTGAAAGGTTGAAGAACCCAAAATCCAAAAGGAATTGGATTCCTATGGGTAGATTAATCTCAGACATTCTAACTGAGAATGGTCTGATTGCTCACCTAGATGAAGCCAATCTTCTGGGGGAGCTAGAACCAACTTGTGGTAAAACTATGACTGGGAAAAATTTGCTGAAAAGGAAAATAATTGACAAGCTGCTGGTGGAACCAACTCCATATGTGTCAGCTGATGTGAAAAGAAGAAGGATACCTCTTAATGATTTTCCTCTGTTTAACTCAAGAGATCACCCTCGTATCATCCTGCACTATATTGAAATCTGCAAAGAAACTGGAACACCTATTGATCAAGCTTGGCTTCAAGGAAGAAATCCAGCTGCTCCAGATGTTGTTATTTAGGAATCTTTGAAGAGGAAAGCAGTAGAAGGTCCTTCTGCCAGACCTCCGAAGAAGAAGAAGATAGGTAAACCTGCTGAAACTGTCACTGTTTATGATTCTGTAAATGTATCCACATCTGCTGAACCCTCCCAAACCTTAGGAGATATAGATGTAGATATTGACCTAACCTTACCATCTGACTCCCTTGCCGATAACCCTCAGAAAAATCAAGTTTTACCATATTTGAGTGATTTTAACTCTGATGAACACTCTGATTCCCAATCAGAACCCTCTCAATCAGAACCCTCTCACTCAGAACCCTCTGAAACATCTGTTTCTCAACCTATTCCAACTGAACACTTTTCAAGACATCCTCCTAGACCTCTATCACCCAGACTCTCTGGATGGTATGACGCTGAATCTTGGAGAATTCCTAGAATCACTGTTCCTCTAGCAACACAAAAACCACCTTTCACATTACCATCTGAAAACATTTTTGCCATGAACCAACCATCACATCAGAACCCCACTCCCACTCCTGAAAATACTATAATCATTTCACCTGACATCACTCCACCTACTTCACCACAACATCCAACACTGAACTCACCTACACTCTCACCCCCGCATATTCCAGAACAACAATCTATTGAACCACCTGAAATTTTTGAATCGTCTGAACCCCATGAACAAACAGCACCACCTAACTTTGATGACCAACCTGATCTTTCACCCGCTCCTGAACCAACCAAAAATCCTGAACCTGGTAGTTTTTTAAGAACTATAGTGGATTATGAATCTCTACAGTTTTTGAAAAATAAATCTTTCAAGAAGGTTGTACCAAAACCTGTTCAGCCAGATGTGAATACTTTGTTTTAGAATTATATAACAGATGTTCAAGCATGTTTAAATCTACTAAAAGAAGATTGTTCTAGAAGCGTGAACCCAGCTGCAACAGATCTTTTGTGGGAATCTTTCAGAAGAACTTTGGATGCTGAGTCACTGAAGTTACAGGACTTATGCCACTTTCAGGTGCTGGACAACTTTTCCAAACTTCTGCATGCTTTCAAGACAGAAGCTGCTGACATTTGGGATAAGAAGTCTTCGTTAATGATTACTGATACACCAGCTGATACAATGGACATATCAAAAGATGAATCTGAAGATTCAAATCCTCTGGCTATTGTTCTATTGAATCAACCTTCTGTTAAAGCAGCCCCTGAACCTGTGCCAACCCTTGTAATGGATTTGGCACTCTGATTTCCACCTTTGTACATTCTGACTCAACGGTTGCTGCTCTCAAGCTTGTTTCTACTGAAGCTTCATCATCCTCTGCCCCTACTTCACTTATTATGGACACTCTGAATGAGCTCAAGAGGGAGAATGAAGTCATACACAAACGCTTGGACAAGCAAGACCAAACAAATCAAGAAATCAGAAGCTGGATGATGAAACAAGAAGAATCTGCCGCTGAGATCAAGAATCTTCTGATGGCTCTTGTTACTAAGAAATCCTAGTTTCTTTTTGTCTCTTGTATTTTGTTTGGGTGTTTTTTTTTGTACTTCTGGATATTTCTTTTACCTTTTTATGAAATCTTCTAAATTCGTCAACAATTTTATTTTTTTTACACTTTTTGATTATGCCAAAAAGGGGGAGAAATGAGTATTTTGAACTAATCACTGTTTAACAGTTATGGGACTAAGTCTCAGACATTCTAACAAAATACAAGTTTTCTTTCTATGCAAAAGAATTTATTTTGCAGGTATCACTTAAACTCAAAAAGTTTAAGAGGGAGAAAATCTTTTTAAAGAAGTTATGAAGAAATCCAAGAAGATTTTTTTATACTCTGACAAATAAACTCAGGATGTTTTTACATATAGAAATATTCATTTCAGGGGGAAATTCTTATCTCTTATCATATTTTATTTCTATATCTGAATAATTTTTTTGTCATCATCAAAAAGGGGGAGATTGTTAGAACAAGATTAGTTCTGATCAATCTCAGAGTTTTGATGATAACAATAAATTATATCCTAGATAATTTATACTCTAATTAATGTATTTGAATGTTTCAGATAATGTTCTGACAGAAGCATTCTGAAGTGCTAAGAAAAAATTATATGAAGAAGTTCTTTAATGAAAGAACCATTTCTATTTTAAGCGCATCTGCTGACTCTGGTAAGACAATTTATCTTAAATACATCTTCTAACATTTAGTAGGATTCCCTGCTCATAAGATTACTAGAAAGCAAGTGTTGTTCAGAAGTTATTTGAAAGCCAGCGTTGATCAAGTTCTTAGCAAGAAAAGCACTGCCTAGAAGATGAGTAAAGCATGTTCTGATTTGAAGACATTGAAGCAAGTTCTAAAAGAACGTTAAAGCCAACTTGTCTTGTCAAGCGTAGGAAACATGTTCTTACATTTTGTCATTTGCTCATTAATGCAAAGACGGCTGAAAGCACTCAAGTGTCTAAACTAGTTTATTGGAAAATGGAATATTGCAAGGAAACACGCAAGCATTTAATGCTCTCCATTTTTTCTGAAGGCAGCAACGGTCTTATTGTTCCTACTATAAATAAAAGGACACTTATTGCAAGCCTAAAAAAAATAAACTAGTCAATGAATCAACAATTTTCAAAAAGAGAAGCAAGAAATTACGTGAAAAATTCTAAGCTCACAAACTCTTGTTCATACACTTTGTGCAATTTATTCTAAGTGAAAAATCACAGTTGTGATATAGCTTTTTAGAAGCAAATTTCTATTTCACTCTTTGTAAGTTTGAACTCTTGTAATTGTTCCTTGAGAGACCAAGTTTGGTCAGATTTCTCAAGTAGACTAGGACTAGATTTAAGTCTTAGTGGTGTTAGTCACTTGTAAGATTACTTGTGCATTGTTAGTCACAACAGTTGTTGTGTGGTTGTAATCATTTGATTATAGTGGATTAAGTCCTTGTTGAGAAAGGCGAAATCACCTTGGCGGGTGGACTGGAGTAGTTTGAGTTCAAACGAACCAGGATAAAAATAACCTTGTCCTTCCATTCTTGTTGAGCTTTGTTATTAAAAAAGAAGAGTCACTTATTCAACCCCCCCCCCCTTCTAAGTGTTTTCTTACCCCTTCATCCTTCACTTGAGCGTTTCCTTCATGATTCATTTTAAGAGACTCAAACATATCATGTGTTGTATCTCTATTTGTGATTTTTTCATATTCCACTTTACAGATATTATTTAGAAAAATATTTCTAGCTCTATGTTGATTTTTAAAATCAGCTTTTTGTTGTCTATCCATATTTTTTCTATCAACTTTGTTTCCTTCTGAGTCTGTAGGATGTGTGTAACCATCCAAGAGTATATACCATAAATCACTATCATGACCTAGAAAGAAACTTTCTAGTCTATCTTTCCAATACTAAAAATCTTCTCCATCAAATACAGGAGGTTTGTTGTAACTATTGTTGTTTTGTTCAGCAACCATTTGTGTTTTCTTCTGGATCTTTTCCTGACACGGTTAAGTGTTGTGCTCAGAGTCAAGCTCTGATACCAATTGAAGGGTAAGAAAATACTTAGAAGGGGGGGGGGGGGGGGGGGGTTGAATAATTTTCTCTTTTTCTTCTCTTTTAAAGCTGAACAATAATGGAAAGACAAGGTTATTTTTATCCTGGTTCGTTTGAACTCAAACTACTCCAGTCCACCCGTCAAGATGATTTCGCCTTTCTCAACAAGGACTTAACTCACTATAATCAACTGATTACAAACACACAACAACTGTTGTGACTAACAATGCACAAGTAATCTTACAAGTGACTAACACTACTAAGACTTAAAACTAGTCCTAGTCTACTTGAGAAATCTGACCAAACTTGGTCTCTCAAGGAACAATTACAAGAGTTTAATCTTTACAGATAGTGAGATAAAGTTTGCTTATAATAAAGCTATATCACAATTGTGATTTTTCACTTAGAATAATATTGCACAAAGTGTATGAATAATGAATTTGTGAGCCCAGAATTTTTCACGTAGTTCTTGCTTCTTTTTGAAATTAATTAGTTAGTTGGCTTGAAATAAATGTCCTTCTATATATAGTAAGAACAAAAAGATCGTTGCTGCCTTAAAAAAGTAGAGAGAATTAAATGCTTGCGTGTTTCCTTGCATTATTCCATTTTCCAATGAACTAGCGTAGACACTAGAGTGCATGCAGCCGTCTTTGCATTAAATGAGCAAACGGCACTTGTAAGAACATGTTTCCTGAAGCTTGACGAGACAAGTTAGCTTTTACATTCTTTCAGAACTTGCTTCACATCTTGAATTCAAAACATGCTTGCTTATCTTCTAAGCAATGCTTTGCTTGCTAAGAACTTTTGATCAGCGCTTGCTTTCAAATAAACTTCTGAACAACACTTGCTTTCAAGGTACTTCTGAACAAGGAATCCTGCTAAGCGTTAGAAGATGCATTTAAATAATTATCTTACCAGAGTCAGCATCAGCAGTTGCGTTAAAGCAAATAGTTCTTTCATTAAAGAACTTCTTCATTTATTTTTAGCTCAGCACATCAAAATGCTTCTATCAGAACATTATCTGAATTAGTTAAATATGTTCATCAGAGTATAAATTATCTAAAATATAATTTATTGTTATCATCAAAACTCCGAGATATAATCAGAATTAATCTTGTTCTAACAATACATATATAGAAAAAGGTCAAATATACAAATACTAATATTACCTAGTTTTAACATCATTCAAAACATCTAAGAAGAGAATAGTGCACACATATACTCCCCCTTTTTTATGATGGCAAAATGTACTACGTATTTGTAGTCTTTGACCATATCTTTGTGTGACTATGTGCATCTCCCATTCAATATTTGCAAACAAATTTTGTTCTTGCATAGCTTCTCCCCCTTTGACAACATAAAAAAAATCCATAAAACATAAGAGGCATTAAGTAAAATACACAATCACATATATACCATTCGGAGGCGTTGCAAAAATAAATGGAAAATTTATAAATATATATAATCAACAATGCGTTCAAAATCAAAAGTAGTTTATTACAAATATACTACAAGATTGTTAAACATGAATTGCAATAAAACAAACATGAAAAAATAAGATGGAAATGCATGCAAAGGTGACTGAGTCCCCAATGAAACACAACTAATTTTCAGGAGCTCTACGACCCCTAGGTTCTGGTCTCCTACCCCTATATCAAGCCCTATTCTGGTTTCCATATTCAGCATCCAAAATATCACACATTTCCATGTAAAATTGTTGGTAATGATGGTGATTATCCTCTTGAAAACCAATCATGGTATTGATTCCATATTTAGTGGAACTATGGTTGAAGGTCGTGTTCTCATGCATCTGATTAAATTATCCTCGAACATATGAGTCCAGATTGTTGAATCTGTTGTCTTGGTCATTCAGATGTTTTTGGACCAAACAAAAACGAGCCCCTGATATGTTTCAAAGGCATCACGCCTACAAGACTCTTCTTGTTGGTACTCCTGTTGCTGAATACACATGTTTTCTAGCATGGTGATAATGGTAGATTCACCACCGGTTAAACGAATACCAGAATCATTTTCGTATGGTGTGTCATGTTGAGTCCAAGAGTGTTGTTGCCATTGTCCCCAACCTTGTTGGTCTTCTTGTGGTTGTTTAACTGTCAAATTATAGAGGTAGGCCTCATCTTCACCATAATTTACATCTGGAATTTCTGCATCATCATGCTGATCATTGTCTTCCACTTGTTGTTCTTCAAAATGTATCAGATCAAATTTAATTAGATCATCAAAGTTATACATGCATATTTAGGACCCTTTCATACAGAAGTGGTAAGCATATTGTTCCTTTTCCCTCTAATACCCCACATTTTCCATTTAACACAACTAAAATGAAAATAAAAAATTTAGTCTACCAACTTTTTAAAGGTGGAAGACAAATCTAATACACTACATATAAATATAAATCTGGTGTCCGTAAAAATATGCATTGTAATTTCTACAAATCTAGTATAAACATGTATCCGATATTATATTTACTATAAAATTAGGGTTAAATGCCAATAGTTTTGCAAAAAAAATGTTATGATTTGCATTAGATATTTCCAAGAACTACAATATATTTTGATTTTTACTGATTTATAGTATTGGTGCACAAAGGAGAGATGGAGGACAAAAGGAATATATTTAATGACGACTACAAAATAAGAAATAATGAATTAATGAATTACATTGACCTACCTATTACTAGGCTATTTATACACAAAATTAAGGTATAATAAAATACTAAAATATCCTCTAACAAACTTAATCAACAAGACATTCCTAAAATATAAATTAATTCCAACACCATCCCTTAATTTATATTTACACAAAACTGACAACACCAATTCCATCCCTTAAACGAAGAAATTGATCATTCTTGATAGCCTTTGTTAGAACTCCTTCTAGATGCTTCTGGGTGCTACAGTGTATAACTTCTAATATTCCACTCCGAACCTGATTCCTCATAAAGTAATACCTGGTCTCAAAATGCTTGCTTCTCCCATGCAACACTGGGTTCTTGGCAAGATTGATTACAGACTTGTTATCAATCACCACTTCATAGGTTTGTCTACCTCAATCTTCAAATCTTGCAGCAAGTTCAGAATCCACACAGCTTGGCATGCAGTCAGAGCTCCTGCAATATATTCAGCTTCACAGGTTGACAGCGCAACAACAAGTTACTTCTTGGAACACCAAGAAATAGGACCTTCCGGAAATTTGAATAAGTACCCAGAAGTACTTCTTTTGTCAACTTTGTCTCCACACCAATCAGAGTCTAAATAACTCACAAGTTCTGATTCGATCTTCCTTCCAAAAGGAAATAACACTCCATACTTTAGAGTTCCCTTCACATACCTCACAATCCTGACAGCAACTTGGTAATGAGACCATTTTGGTTTACTCATAAATCTGTTACCCATACCAACTGCATAGCAAATATCAGGTCTGGTATTACATAAATACCCCAGAGAACCAACCATTTGTTTGAAGGTTGTAGTATCCACATCCTCTCCATCTGAATTAGAGTCCACCTTCTGATTCGTATCAGCAGGTGTGATAGCAACCTTGCAATTCTCTAGCTTAAATATCTTAAGAAGCTCAAGTTCATACTTCATCTGATGAAAAATGATTCCTTTCTCAGAGTACATAAACTCCATCCCTAGAAAGAAACTCATTTTCCCAAGATTTGTCATTTCAAACTCATACATCAGAACCTTCTTGAACTCAACTATCTCTTGTTCAGAACTTCCTGTGAGCAATATGTCATCAACATAAAAACATACCCGAATCATATTACATTCTAAAGTGTGTTGAACATAAACACAATACTCCATCTCACACTTCTGAAACCCTTGTCCCTTGAAAAATGAATCAATCTTCAGATTCCAGGCTATGGGCGCTTGCTTCAATCCATACAAGGATTTATGTAATTTGAACACCATCCCTTCCTGATTCTTTTTCTCAAATCCAGGAGGTTGTGACACGTATACCTCTTCTTATAATGGACCATTCAGAAATACAGATTTTACACCTAAATGTATCAAAGGCCAATTCCTATTATCAACTATTGCAATCACTAGTCTGATTGTTTCATGTATTGCTACAGGTGCAAACACTTCAGAGTAATCCAGCTCAGGCTTCTGTAGAAAGCCCCTTGCTACTAATCTTGCTTTGTGTTTGCCAATTGATCTATCTGGCTTTATCTTCTTCTTGAAAATCCATTTGACGATGATGGCTTTCTTGCCTTTTGGAAGTTCTGTCAGCTTCCAAGTCTTGTTTCTCTCTATAGCATCAAGTTCTTCTTTCATGGCCTGCAACCAGACTTGCTGCTTAAGTATAACATTAAGTTCTTCTTTCATGGCTTGCAACCAGACTTGCTGCTTAAGAGCCTCTTCCATACTCATGGGTTCAAAGTCTACTAACATTGCACACTGAATAACTTCTCCTTCGGAGTCTACTTCAGTGTCTTGTAACATGTCAAACTCTGAAAATCTTCTTGGGATGCTTCTGACTCTTTGTTGCCTTTGAATTTGAACTTCAGAACCTCAGACACCAGAACTTTCCCCTTCAGAAGCTCTTGCTTCAGAAATTGGATTTTTTGCAGAACCTTGATGAGTCTGGTAAATTCCCAGAGTCTGAATCACCATCGGAGTCAGAGTAACTACCTGCAGAAATACCATCTTTAAAAGTTGGATCACCTCTGCCTTCAGAAGTTCCACTTTCAGAATCATGATCATCGTCAAAGGCTGAATTTCCTTCAGAAGTTCCTCCTTCTGAAGGTCTATCTTTAGATTCACCAGAAACCTGATCATCTTTAGAAGCTTGTCCTCTAGAACCTACGGCTTCATAGTTTTCCCTTCTAGAAGCATGATCACCACCAGATTCTAGATCATCATCAAAATCTGGATCAGAATCAGATTCACCATTTGAATCACCTTCAAAGTTTCTAGAGTCATCATCTTCAGATTCTGACTCATCTTCTAAATCTTCAGCGTCATCTTCTGATTCGGAATCATATTCAAACACTCCTTCAGAGTCAGAATATTCAGAGTCATCTTCTTCCCCTTCAGAATCGTAAATTGATAATTGCATCGGTTCCTCATTAGATTCATAAGCCATAAATAGCACAGGTTCATCATCAGACTCTCCTATGGCTATATTTGCTTCTTCTAATTTCCTTTCTTTGTTCGACCATCAATCTTTGGCATATTGACCAAAGTTCTTGCAACAGTAACATTGAACATGCTTCTTGTCAGACTTCTCCTTCCCCTTCTCGACATTCTTCTGCCTATCAGAGTTTGAAGCTTTTGACCTTTGACCACCATTAGTTTTCTTCCTAGCTTCTGACCAAGTGTTCTTTTGATACTTCTTACCAGAAGTTACTTTCAGAGCCTGCTACTCTACTTCCCTCTAAGAAGTTTTCTCAATCATACGCAACTCATGTGCCTATAGACTACTTTGCAGCTCTTCAACTCTCATGGTGCTCAGATCTTTGGAATGTTCTATTTCTACCACAATGTAATAAAATTGAGAAGTTAAAGATCTCAATATCTTCTCAATGATTACTTGTTCAGAAAGAGTTTCTCTACAAACTTTCATCTCATTAGTGATCAGAATCACTCTAGATATGTACTAAGAAACCTTCTCGTTGTCCTTCATGTTGAGATTCTCATATTGCTTTCTGAGAGACTAAAGCTTCACCTTCTTCATTGATGCATCATCACCGTAACATCTGACCAGTGTGTCCCACACAACCTTTGTTGTTTCAGAGTCAGCAATCTTCTAAAACATGTTTACATTCACACATTGATGAATGTAGAACAACGTCTTTTGATCTTTCTTCTTTATCGCCTTCTGCATTATCTTCTGTGTCTCTGTTGCGTCTGCTGCTATCGGAGCATGCCATCATTGACAAGATCTAACACATCTTGAGAACTAAACAACACACACATCTGAATCTTTCAACGATTCCAGTTTTTTCCATCAAATACTGGAAGTTTGGAATTGATATCGCCGTTTCCTTTCATCTTCAACCTTATGCAATTCACTCAAAAATTCACTAAAAATAGTGTTTCCCAAATCCCACGGAATCATAAAAACGATTCTCAATCACATGATACCTCACTGTTCACTCGTGTTTCCTGTGTTTCGAATCGAAACTCTGATACCAATTGTTGGCGCACAAAGGAGAGATGAAGGACAAAAGGAATATATTTAGTGACGGCTACAAAATAAGAAATAATGAATTAATAAATTACATTAACCTACCTATTACTAGGCTATTTATACACAAAATTATGGTATAATAAAATACTAAAATATCCTTTAACAAAGTTAATCAACAAAATATTTCTAAAATATAAATTAATTCCAACCTATAGAATACTTTATTTTCAAATTTGTGAGAGATAAATTATGAGATGGTAAAAATTGACATTTTTGAAATATATGGAGTGCCATTTGCAATTTTGGGATGCCATATAAATTGCTCTTTGTTGCCGGTTGCTGAAAATATAAAGTTTTTTATGGCCCAATCACTAAAGCCCAAGTTCTATAAGTTCTAAAGGCTGGAGTTGTATGCTGTTAACCATAAGAACGATATATATATATATATATATATATATATATATATATATATATATATATATATATATATATATATATATATATATATATATATATATATATATATATATATATATATATATATATATATATATATACCAAAAAAAGGTATTTATATAAAATATCACATTTGAGATTGAGCAAGAGTTTTGGTTCTACTACTTATTGTAGGATGTTAAATGTCTTTCTAACTATCATTTCTCCTAGAACAATTACAAAGACAATCTTTATATTAGACACCTTCATCTCACTGTTTTAGCATAAACATTAAAAAAATTACATATATTCAATCATACCACTTATTAAACTCAACTTTGTTAAAAAATTTGTCCATAAATAGTTTTCACCTAATTAAACAAACCAAACATTTTGAAAGTAAGCCCAATACACCAAAGGCCCAGCTAATAAAACTTCCCGAAACTTACCCAATTTGAAAGTATACAGAGATGATATTACAATTTACAATACATGAGATGAAGTAAAGATTTCTAATTTGTTTACAAGAATCAAACCCTTGCAAATCAAAAGACGACACGTGGTTAAAAGATTAAAGATTAATTTGTGGTAGAAAAGTTAATGAGAGCCATAATACCCGTGTTTGATAATGTTGCAACTTTCATAAAAGAGTCTAAGGATTAAGGATTTATCAAAATTAAAGAAAGGAAAAAAAAGAAGCTATTTTGACCCCAAATATAACATTTACTGTATTTCATTATTTATCAATATAATGAACAGTCAAATATTATAATAATAAATAATTTTAAAAAAAATATAAAACTTTTTTAAATGAAGAGATATTGATGTAAAATTATATGATTAACCAATTTGATAACGTTATTAACTAATATTTTTATATTTTATTAATTAATTTTATTTTATTACAAAAGATTAATTTTATTATTTAGAGTTAATTAACCAACTTCATATCTTCATTTAATAACATGTTACTCTTTATTAATCAACTTTACATTCCTATTAAAAATTATTTTTAATATTTAAACGTTTGTTAACCAACTTTATCATTTCATTAATCAATATTTTATTTTTTATTAACCAACTTTATTTTATTACTAAATTATTTTTAATATCTAGACATGTATTAACCAACTTCATCATTTAATTAACAAATTTTTTTATATTTTATTAATCAATTTTATTTTATCATTAAAAATAATTGTGTATATACTGTTTATGGGATATTGTTCATAAAACTATTTACGATATTGTTTATAAATATATTTTTTGTTAAAAAAAATATTGTTCATCGTATAAATACAGTGAATAGTGTGAGATATAAGTATTGGTGTCATATTATGGTATCAACGTAGCATTGCTCATTAAAGATTGATGCTCTTACAAGTACTTTGAAAGCATGTCAACACAATTTAAACGAAAGTGCAAATTTTAGATTGTTGTATTCTAATTTTTCCAAACAATGAAACGTCTTTTAAACAAAATCGATTGTATTGAATTTTATTATCTACCGTCTATTTTAATTATATTAAAATTGTTTACATAATTATGTATAAAATTGTTTATATTGAATGTTGTCGACACAAGTTTAGATGGCATTCAAACAATGAATGATTATGTATATGTTATTTGTGTGTACGCATAGATGCAAGGTTGAAGATGATGAGCAATCTTAGTATGTGTGTATAGTTTCATCAAGTTGAAAAATATGTTTTTATGAAGTATATATAGATGTGCAAGTTGGAGGCAAAAAAGAATCTAGAAGTTTGAAAAGGAAATATTTTTTGTAAAATTCTGACACATGTGTCGACACATGTAAGTTATGTGCCGACACATATAATGACATGTGTCGACCTATATGAGGTCAATGTGTCTACACAAATTTACTGAAACTTTAAAACTTTAAAACAACAGTACATGTGTGGGTGTATAGAATGGATGTGTTGACACATACAACTGACTTTTATGTAAAAATTGATTTTTAATTACATGTGTGACCTATATGAGGTCATTGTGTCGAACATAGTTACAGAACCTACATGTTTTATTATTGATCCACGTGTGTCGATGCATAGCATGGATGTTTCGACAGATGCAATTAATTTTTATGCAAAAATTGGTTTTAAATATGTCCAAAGCCTTCACACTCGTAGCATCGCTCACCCCTGCTTATTGATAAGTACAAATTATAGCTATTTATATATATATATATATATATATATTTTGTTGAACTTATCGACTCTTTGTTGTTAATGTTAGTTGAATAATCTAACTTTGTGTGTAAATTTGTTTAGTTTGTATATATTTGTGCATTTTCATGTATATAGTGTATCGTTTGATAGTTTTGTATCTATTTTATAGGAATTTAGGCATCAATTGAGCATTGAGAATAAAGTCTAATTGGAGCTCCAAGATATGCAATTGATCAATACATGAATAAGGCAAAAGAGGAAGCCATTTGAAGTTGTGCAGAGAAAGCAACAAAAGTTGATGTTCTGGTGTGCAGCATCGGGAGATACTCAAGCGAGTAGCATCGCGTCTGCATCGTCGGACGACGGAGGGGCGAGAGGTTGGGTCAATTTTCCAATTGCTTCTGCCTTGCTTCGCTTATGTGTTGCTGGGAGAGGAAAGGAAGCAGCATCGGACGACATTTTCCCTTCGCCGAACGAGAGAATATATTTTTGCCAGCTTGTCTGTGTGGTGCAGGTTGTGCCTTGTAAATAAGGACAGTCGTCGGGCGACGCTTTTGGAGTGTCAGGTGACGTGTGTGGATTAGATTTTGTTTATATTTTCCATTTAATTTCATTTGTTGGGGTCAGGGGTTTGGGGATAGTTTTAGCTCCGAAATTCATCAACTCTCATTTTTTCTTAGGATTTAGAGTTTAGGGTTTAAGGTTTAGGGTTTAGGATTTAGGGTTTAGGGGGTTTATGGTTTAGGGTATAGGGTTTAGAAAACAATTATGAAGCATGCATACCGATGATCCGAGGTGGATTTCTCTTTGATCGGCGCTGACAAATCGGAAGATTTGTAGTTCATTTCTCTTCTTCTTTGTGTATTCTTCATTTGTTGGGTTTTGTATATGTATTTACTTCAAAGTCATGTATATTTATCACCCATGATGTTGTATAAAACTTGCTTTACAAATCTTTATCGATTATTATCCTGGATATTTACTCTGTGATAGGTGTTTGGGTGGCTATAGACATATACTTCTCGAATTCTTATCTAGGATGATTGCCTAATAGTTTCTAGATTCTAGAGATAGATTTAGTGTTATTATTCACTTGGGTGTCTGTGATTAATTCCTCCTGTGCTGGTTGTGTTTTGTTGAGATATCATTGACACGAGTAACACGATTGACTTCTGTGTTGTTGAGGTTGGTTGAGAGATCGCCACCGAGGTGATATAACGTGTGTTGTATTTGACACGTGATTACATTGATGAGTATTGTAGGTTGAGTATAACTGGTGGATAGGTTTAAATTTGTGATGAGTGGATTATATGCATGCCTGATAAGTTTCCCCTTTGAAGAATGAATTTATTTCTTGTTAATACCTTTTACCTTTCCTTACAAACAACCCAATTTATCCCAAACTCATAATCGCGAGAGATTTGTCAAACGATAATTTAGTAGCACTAATCCATGTGGAGAGGATACGATAAAACCTAAATATCACCCGATAATTAATACTTACTTTTTGCTTGTCGCTTTACCGGTTCAACACTTATGTCTTCATCTTTTCCCGTTTCTTTTGGAAATAATGTATGGCCTGATGGCTTGTACATTTGTCCTCCAATTTTTGTCTAGATTCTTCAAGGATTTATTGAACTTTCTGCCAACAAGAGAGACAAAGTCCGAGAGGTTATCTTCATTATCCTTCTCACCCTAATCTTCATTCTCTTGAATATGGGATATAAAAGCTACACCTTTTTTCTTCTTTTCTGGTCTTCCATTTATAGAGACTTCAAAGGTTTGTAGGGACCTAATGAGTTCATCAACCTTCATGATGATTAAGTCTTCGGATTCTTCTATGGAAGTTACCTTAATGTCAAGCTTTTGAGGTAAGTATCTAAGGATCTTTCTAACTAGCTTTTCTTCTGACACATTTTCTCCCAAAGCAAAAGAACTGTTGGTTATATCACACAATCTAATGTTGAAATCAGATATGGATTCATCCTCTTTTGTCTTCAGATTTTCAAACTCTATTGTGAGGAGCTGGAACTTTGACATCCTAACTTCGGATGTTCCTTCATGAGCAGTCTTGAATATCTCCAAAGATTCTTTGACTTAAATACATGTGTTGATTAGTTTGAACATATTCGTGTCGACACCATTGAATATAGAATTTAAGGCTTTATGGTTTCCAAGAGCTTCATCATCTTCAGGTTTGTACCAATCAGCTTCAGGCTTTAAGCTCTTAGAACCATCTTGAAAATTGATCACGGGATGTTTCCAACCTTTAACCTCAGACTTCCAAGAGTTGCAACCTATGGATTTTAAGAAAGCAACCATCTTGGCATTCCAATAGTCATAATTTGTGCCATACAAAACATGTGGCATGTTGACTGAACCTCTATCTTTAGTATTGTCCATTTGAACAGAAAATATCCTCTCTGAATCTCACCCAAACAGAATAGGATTCCTCCACTGATGCCAATTGATATTTTGTTGCTGAGGTGACAAATGTCGAACACGATGTTAGAACAAGTGGTCCAACAATGCATAGTCAATGTAAAAGCGGTAAATAACACCATATATTGGTAACCTAGTTCGGTGAAACCACACCTACATATGGAGGGCACTTTACCCAAGAAATAAACTCACTGTTAGTAGCTTACTACACTTTGTCTTATAGGAACATTAAGTCAGTGTTATTCAATGCCTCTTTCTAACACTACTCAATGAACTCCTATCTAGGACTCCCCATAAATATGACATTCCTTCTCATTTTCTCTCAGTCACTAACCCTTAGTGATCAACTTCTATAATAACTCTATTGATCATTGAATTTACAAATCAACTAAGACAAACTAATAATTCTACCAAGTTACTGAAACATAAAGTGGTGTACACAAAGATTCTACTGTAACCCTTATTATGGAATTAACTTGGAATGCAAGTTACAAAGACTCAAACCCTAGCACAATGATACTAATATTTTCACATAAAATACATGTCTCAAGAGTGAGACTTGAGCCTCTTTATATATAAATTTCTTATGGATTTTCTCCTTTGGATATCTGATTTGATTGCCTTCAGAAAATAGAAAAATTTATTGGATATGATCTTCTCCACAAATATCTCCAACAATAAAATATGATTTTTTTTCTAATTTAAATTCATATTTAAATCTAATTTGAACATCTTAATCTGTCAAACAAATCAAAAAAACCTTTTCTAAAATAACTACAACAAATATGATCAAATCCTAATCAAAATCGCGCACCAAGAAACATCCATATGGCCTGCTGTTAAAGCCAAATGTTTCACTGCACACATGTTGAAGCATCATGTTCAACATGTTGCACCAGTACATCCAAATTAACTCTTTAGCTTGACTCTATAGATCTTCTTTGTAGATTGAACCATAGATATAATAATTCAAAACCATAACAAAAATAACATTTGTCTGTTGTAAGAGGCCATATGTTACAATACACATGTTGGAACATCGAGTTCTACATGTGTTCCTTCTGCACTAAAACTAGCTTGAAAAAACTCCATGTTGTTTTTGCATAATGAAGCCAATCCCAAAAGAAAATTCACAAGCATATAAAGGTTATCCTTTAAAGAACTAGAGTAATAAATAATTGAATCACATTAGAGACCAAATTTACTATTTCTAAATGAATAAGCATAACCTGATTTGTCCAAAATAGAAATAGAAATTAGATCCCGTCTAATAGATTATGCAACAAAAGTCTCAACCAAATCCAAATGAAAATAAGTCTTTAATAATAATATAAACGTCCTTATAGCCTCTACTGCAACTTTTTTCATTGCTCACATAGATAAATATTGCATCATCACTTGGCGGACGATTCCATTCTATTGGATTTATCTGTTACCAATCGTGTTCCTTTTATCGGTTTAGAGAGAGAGCCCAAGTCTCATGAGATTGCTGCTATGATTCATTTGGGGAAGTTTGAGATTGAGGCTAACATGACTACCAAAGGAGGAGTCATAGGATTTCCCACTCAACTTTTATTGGAGAAAGCTCGCTACTTTTCTAGGATGAAGAGTACAGTCGCATTTGAGGCAATCTTTTCTCTACTTGCCTACAGGTTGTTCTTATTTCTAACATCGAAAAATTTGTGGATATCAATGTCATCAGGATCTTTTTGATTGGGAATCCAAATCCTACATTATTAGGAGATGCTTATTACTCCATTCATCTTCGGGATTCTTATCATGGAGGAATGATCATTTGTTGCGCGCCTTAGTTGTATCAGTAGTTTATTTCTCACTTACCTCGGTCCGATGCTTTCTGGGATATTAAGAAGGAACCTCGTTAGGATCCGAAGATTATGGCTCTCACTTATTCCTACATTATTTGGTATCATCGGGCTTACTATGATGTGTATATTATCGATAGTTGTGGTAGTTTCCCCAATGTACCTCTTCTTGGTACAAAGGGAGGAATTAACTATAATCCCGTTCTTGCGCGACGTCAGCTTGGATATCTGATGAGAGATAAGCCAAATAGTATGCATCTAAGTGGTTTCTTTCTTAAAGAAGGATATGATCATAAGGAAGTTAAGGAGGAAATTTTGAAGGCTTGGCGCCATATTCACAGGAAGAGTAGAAAGGACTTCGGACCTAGAGGAGCTGTTTCTTTTGAGCCTTATCTTTGGTGGGTACAAGCAAGGGAAATTCAGTTGAGGATGTTATATTCCAGCAAAGAACCTATGCCTGATATCTTTATGAAGACCACTCCTCCCCTTTTAGATGACGTGGAAGAGCTTCAGCTTGCCCGAGTTAGGATGCAGCAGGAAAAGGAGGCTTGGAAGAACAAGTGTCAGACTTTAGAGATGTCCTACCGAGCATACTTGAAAGAGAAGGATGACCTGATTGAGATTATTGAGAGTCGTGCTGTAGAGATAATGGAGAGGAAAGAGGACTTATTTTCCTCTAGAGCTCAATCAAGACTTAGTTACTCAGTTCCTAACTCTAGTGATTGGAAAGGGGTTGCCGACAAGTATGTAGAAGAGAACAAGAAGTTGAAGGCTCAGATTGCAAGACTCATGGGAAAGCGTTAGTGTGTGGAGTGATCTTCATCAGCTTTGCCTTCTTAGGATTTTAGATTCTATCTTCTCTTGTACTTGGAATTATTGAAACTTGTACTAAAAGTTGTAATCCATTTTGAAGTTATTATAATGAGATTTTCAGTATTTCAAAATGTGTTAGTACTTTAATATTTGCAAATCGTCTATAATTCTTTGAGTCCCTTGAAATATTAATAATAATCAAATAAATCATATGCATTGCATATCTGTCATACCCCAAATTTGCCCGCCTTAGTGCTACCGCCAAATTTAGTTTCGAACTTGGATTTTACAGAGTATAAAAATTCCTTTGGTTTGATTATATTAACATTCTGGAGTTTTTAATAAATATTCGCTTCCAAACCTATTTAAAAATATAATTATGTATATCAGATAATTTGTATGTTTGAATAAATAAATATTTGCTCGTCTTCATATACTTTCAATTGGCTTTTTATTTTGAATAAGGAACATAGCACAGTTGTTAAGGAATGAAGCTTGCAAATATAAGGTAGCGGGTTCGAATCTCTTATGGTGTACTTTTAACATTTTTTCTATTTCCTTATTTATTGTTACTAACTATTTATATTTTTAACCATAAAAGGTCATTTTTTTATTAATTAAATATTATTTTCGTTTTTATAATTAAGGTATTTTTAAAAATAATTATTTATTTGATTTTATGCATTTTTTTAGCAAAATTGATTGCAATAATTATAATAAATATAAAAAAATATTGCATTTTCTAATTAATTGGTTCTTATTGGCCAAATGGTGTCATTTTATGTCATACTCATTCTCTAATTGGTTAGCTTGCTGACCAAGAAAATTTTGATTGGCCAATCAATTTTATTTCCTAATTTGTTGACCTAATTATCATTATAAATATGTCACTCTTTCACACTCTTAGATCATCAAGAATTCCATCCACAATTTCATAATCATCCATAATTAACTAGAGTTCTCATAAAATTGTTGTTCTTTACATCGAAGAACAACAACAAAGAAACCCAGAAGCCTTCATCAACAGTCACTTATTTTAGGTTTTTGAACAGAACACCTAAAATTTTTTTATCAACAAAATTTTCAAAACCTTGTTGTTGTCTCTAACATCTATCTAAGGAGGATCTCATCCCAAAGGAAAAAGAGGAGAACGGTGAAGGAAAGAAAGAATTTCTATCATTTGCTCACTGGGGGAATCCTCGCTCCTGTAGGTTGGTCTCTCTTAAAAATCTCAATTGTAAAATTTCTTGAACTGTTTATATTTTATTTCTATTGAGTGTTTTATTGTTGGGATTCATTGCTTGTTTAAAATATCCATGTTTGTTGTCTTGATGTTTATTCTTTTTCAATTTAATTAATAAAACAAAGTTTTAATATCTATTATAATTTGTAACATGTATATATGATTTGGGTCACGTAGAAACATGTTAACTTTGCAAATAAAACAACAACTTTCATACATATTCTTTCTTTCTGCTAAAACTTTTTAAGGCTTAGCTTTTATTATAATTCTTATTATTAGGTTAATTATTGCATTACAATTTTTTAATGGTTTTGTTTCTCTTGTTTTTGTTTGTCGCTTTTTAATAAAAAATACAAAAGTATCTTAGTTTTATTATTAGGTTAAGTGAGAAGTCGAGAATAACAAAAATATTTCTTATACATAATTATTGGGATTTTTCAATCAATTTAATAATTCAAATCATTAATATTACACATAAATCCAAACAATTTCATAATTAAATAAATATTTTACAAATATATTAAAACCCTCAGCCTATTGGGCCCAGTTCAATATCTGAACTTGGGTCCTATTCCTTATACACCCCTTTTTTACTGCGTGAATAAAAAAACACCTCCGGCCTTTTGGGCTTGAATTCAATATATGAATTTAGGCCCTTGTTGTTAGCACCTCCTATTTTACCACCTCAACCTAATTAACACCCCCCTTGCGTTTTATTTTATAATTTTTATATTATATATTTCCTATTTTTATAAATTTAGCATTATATTAATTATTACTATTAATTATTATCGAATCAAATATCATTTTTTAACTCATGCAAATATGTTTTACCTATTGCATTAAAATATCTTTTATCATGCATTTAAATAAGAATTTTTATAATTAGTATATAAAAAATATTTAACCAACGCCAAATTATTTTTCATAAATAAATTAATTTAACAATTAATTTTCAAAAAGGGTTACGAAGCATATTTTGATTAACTGTGCATTTGGTCCAAAATCTCCACTATTCACACACCCGAGCTAAGTACGAGGGGGATCAAAATATCTACGTAATCTATAAAAAACACCAATCAACTACGAATTGAGACTCTTATTATTCATAAGAGGATACGTAGGCATACGACTAAAAATCATGATGAGTTCCCCTAATAGAAAACTAAAACCCTTTTTACCTAACTGTTAAACCTAAACCTAGTATCCTTACGAATAAGGTAGATGAAAGGTGCCTAACACCTTCCTTTTGTGTAAAGAAGTCCGAAACCTAGCATCTCTGTTTGTAAATTAGGGTTTCCTATTATATTCCCTTTCTTAGGATAAAAACTAGTAGTGGCGACTCTATTTAAAACTAGTTGCAACAGCTGGCGACTCTACTGGGGAATTCAACCCTAGGTTTAAGAGCCTTTTCCTTAGGTTTTAGGGTTTTTATATTGCTGGGTTTTTATTTCCTATTTATCTATTTATTTGTTTCTAGTTTATTTTATTATTCATGATATTTATTGTGCCCGTATACAGCTGCTTACTGGGATGACCATGGATACATGAAATAGGGGTCGTCACTTCAACTTTACACCAAAAGTTGAAGTTCGTGCATGAAGGAAAATTGGTTATTATAAATGGAGAGAAAGCATTGTTGATATCTCATCTATCATCTTTCAGTGTTGTAGAAGCAGATGAAGCTGCTGTTGGAACGCAATTCCAAGCTTTATTCGTTGATAATGTAAGAGAGAATGAGAATTATATGGCTTCATTCAAATATGCTCAACAAGTTGTGTGTAATGGCCCTAATAAGGTATGAGGGCATATTATTGATCCTCCAGTGAACAAGAATAGGGATGGTTTAGGATTTTATGCGAAAGGTGAAAACATGAAGTCGAAGACTGCTCTGGGCAAGTATCAGGATATTTCCACAGTGGGGGATACATTCATCCAACGGTTTCTGGGATCAATGTTATTGTTGAGGATGAAGAAGAATAGGAAATGTCGAATTATGTTACGCCTGGAGTCAGAGTCCAGAACTAGGTCACTATTGATGTTCCCTCTTGCATCCATGTCTCTAAGTAATTTGTTTTTGTTAATCTTTGCAAAAAGCTTTCACCCTGCCCAAGGTGAAAGTTAATATTGTATGGGCTTATCTGTTTGCTTTGCTCATTAAAATCATTAATAAAACTTGTCTTTGATTCTCAAATTTTGTTTTTTATTTTCTTCGAAAATGGTAATCAGAAAAAACCCTTTTGGAATAAATAATAACTGTAAATAAATGTGAATAATCACTTGATATATGTGTCAGTTTCTAAAAGCAATCATAAATCATATGTGCAGAATAATTAAAAAACCTATTGAACACAATGACCCTGAACCCTCTCCAAATGTTGAATATCCTGTGTATGGGACCGAAGAAGAAGAATATGATGAAATTCCATAAGAGGTTTCACGGTTTCTCGAGCAGGAGGAAAATTTCATTCAGTCGTATAAAGAGCCGTTGGAGACAATCAATTTGGGTTCAGAGGAAGATCCAAAGGAAGTCAAGATTGGATCATTGTTGCATCCTGATGTGAAGAGCAGGTTGACTGAACTGTTGAAAGAGTATGTGGAGCATCGTTTGTCGTTGAAGCCAGAGTGCCTGCCAGTCAAGCAGAAATTGAGAAGAACTCACCCTGATATGGCAGTGAAAATCAAAGAAGAAGTGTTAAATAAGATTAATGCTGGTTTTCCATGACATTAGTGTATCTTCAGTGGATTGCCAATATTGTCCCAGTACCAAAGAAAGACGGAAAAGTTCGCATGTGCATTGATTATAGAGATCTAAATGAAACTAGTCCAAAAGATGATTTTCCATTGCCACATATTGATATGTTGGTTGATACTACAACAAAATTCAAAGTATTCTCATTCATGGACGGATTTTCCGGATATAATCAAATAATAATGGCTCCTGAGGACATGGAAAAAACAATGTTTATCACACCCTAGGGAACATTCTGTTATAGAGTGATGCCCTTCGGGTTGAAGAACGCTGGTGCAACGTACCAGAGGGCTATGACAACCTTATTCCATGATCTGATGCACAAAGAAATAAAGGTATATGTTGATGACATGTTTTCCAAATCACAAACTAAAGAAGGGCATATTGAAGATTTGTTGAAGTTGTTTCAGCGTTTGAGTAAGTATCGTCTCCGCTTGAATCCAAACAAATGCACCTTCGGTGTCCGATCAGGGAAATTGTTAGGTTTCACTGCCATCCAAAAAGGAATTGATGTTGACCCTGATAAAGTCAAAGCACTTCAAGAAATGCCTGCGCCAAGGACTGAAAAGCAAGTTAGTGGTTTCCTTGGGAAGTTGAATTACATTTCTAGATTCATTTCCCATATGACTGCAACATGTGAACCGATCTTTAAGTTGTTAAAGAAAGATCAGGGTTGTGTGTGGACAAATGATTGTCAAAGGGCATTTGAAAGTATTAAAGAATATCTGCGTGAACCTTCTATCTTGCTCCCTCCCATTGAAGAAAGTACATTGATCATGTATATGACAGTGTTAGATAATTCTATGGGTTGTATTTTGGGGCAACAAGATGAAATAGTGAAAAAAGAATATGCCATTTATTATCTCAGTAATAAATTTACTAACTGTGAGTCGCCGTATTCTATGCTGGAAAAGACATCTTGTGCTCTGGACGGGGCGGCATAGCGGTTGCGGCAATATATGTTAAATCATACTACTTGGTTGATTTCTAAAATGGATCCAATTAAGTATATCTTTGAAAAGCCTGCTCTTACTGGGAGAATTTCCCATTGACAGATGTTATTATCTGAATAAAATATTGAATACCGCACTCAGAATGCTATAAAAAGCAGTGTGCTGGCGGATTATCTTTCTCACCAACCGATTGATGATTATCAATCTGTCAAGTTTGATTTCCCTGATGAGGATGTGATGTTCTTGAAAGAGAAAGATTGTGATGAACTTTTTCCTGGGGAAGGTCCTGATCCTGAATTCTGGTGGGGTATGGTATTTGATGGAGTTGTGAATGCTTATGGGAAAGGAATTGGTGTTGTGATCATCACCCCTCATGGATCACACATTCATTTTACTATAAGGCTGACATTTGATTGTACCAACAATATGGCAGAGTATGAGGCTTGTATCATGGGTCTCGAGGAAGCCATTGATCTCAGAATCAAAGTTCTCGATGTGTATGACGATTCAGCTTTGGTAGTTAATCAGATTAAAGGAGAACAGGATAGTCGTCACCCTGGCTTGATCCCTTACAAAGATTTTGCTAGAAGATTATTACCCTTCTATAAAAAAGTTGAATTTCATCATATTTTGAGAGATGAAGATCAGATGGCAGATGCTTTGGCAACTCTGGCTTCTATGTATCAAGTGAATACTTGGAATGATGTGCCTCATATCACAGTACGAAGTTTGGATAGACTGGCTTATTTGTTTGCAACGAAAGGAGTGTTAAATGAAAAACCTCGGTATTATGATATCAAACATTTTCTCCAGACTCAGGAATACCTGGATGGTGCATCAAATAAAGATAGAAAGACATTGAGAAGGTTGGCAGGTAGCTTTTTCCTCAATGAAGATGTGTTGTATAAAAGAAATTATGACATGGTCTTGCTCATATGCGTGGATAGACACGAAGCAAACATGTTGATGCATGAAATCCATGAAGGTTCCTTTGGTACCCATGCCAATGGACATTTGATGGCAAAGAAGAAGCTTAGGGCAGGTCATTATTGGCTGATAATGGATTTTGATTGTTATAAATTTGCAAAGAAGTTCCATAAACTCCATATTTATGCTAACAAAATTCATGTGCCTCCAACACTTCTCAATGTTATTTCTTCCCCGTGGACTTTCTCTATGTGGTGTATTGACATGATTGGAATGATTGAACCAAAGGCGTCGAATGGACATCGTTTCATTTTAGTGGAAATTTACTACTTTACCAAATGGGTAGAAGCAACTTCATATGCTAATGTCACTAAGCAGGTGGTAGTGCGCTTTATCAAGAACAATCTCATATCTCGGTATGGTGTGCCAAGCAGGATTATCACCGACACTGGCTCAAATCTGAATAACAATATGATGACGGAACTTTGTGAAGAATTTAAGATTGTCCACCATAATTCATCTCCCTACAGGCCAAACATGAATGGGGTTGTTGAAGCTACTAATAAGAACATCAAGAAGATCATCCAGAAGATGGTTGTTACTTATAAAGATTGGCATGAGATGCTCCCTTTTGCTTTGCATGGGTATTTAACATCCGTCCGCACTTCAATAGGGGAAACCCCTTTCTCTCTTGTGTATGGCATGGAAGCAGTGCTACCCCTTGAGGTTGAGATTCCCTCTTTACGCGTGATAATGGAAACCAGGTAGTCAGAGGTTGAATGGGTCCAGAATAGGTTTGACCAGTTGAATTTGATTGAAGAGAAAAGAATGACGGCTTTGTGTCATGGTCAGTTATACCAGAAGAGAATTAAGAAAGCTTTTGATAAGAAGGTCAAGCCTCATGAATTTAGAGAAGGCGACCTCGTTCTCAGGAAGATCATGTCTTTTAACTTTGATTCTAGGGGCAAGTGGACTCCCAATTTTTAAGGCCCATATGTTGCCAAGAAAGCCTTCACTGGCGGTGCATTGATTCTTGAAATAATGGATGGCGAGGAACTCCCGCATCCTGTGAATACTAATGAAGTCAAGAAATACTTCGCCTAGAAAAATAAAAGAACATCACGCTAAGACGAAAACCCGAAAGGGCGGCTTAGGCAAAAATGAGCGTCTCGGTAGGCTGAAAACCCAAAAGGGTGGTCTAGGCAAAAATTAGAGACTTAAACATAATAAATTCGTCCTGGTAGGTTGAAAAACCGCAAGGGAAATCTAGGAAAAAGGTAGGGATTTCCTGGAAAGTAACTGCATCAGACAAGACTTGATCGTTGGAGCAATAATCTTCTTGGATCCTCACCTCTCTTCAACCGAAGTCTCTGCTCAGGAATTCAAAGTTGTTAGGGAGAATAGTGGTCATTTTATTTCAATGTATCTTTTCCAATATATATTACCATTTTTCCAAACTTTGTAATCATCTATGGAGTCTCGCCATTCACAGACTACCATCCTATTAATAAAGTTTGAGCTTTTATCCATTTCTTTTCAATTCTTATTTTATTCAGCTTACAAATACTTCATTTATTATTGATATTAATTTTCAAAGAAAACAAATTAAATAACAAAATTGTTTTTTGAAAAGAATTTACAAATTACTTATTGCTTTAGATTTTGTGATTCAAGAAGAAGAAAAATAGTGACTCTGAGGATGGACGGACTCTGAAATGTTGGAAGTATGTGTTCCCCATGAAGGCTCTCCCAGGTCACTTTTGTTGGAATGAGTATGACCTTTTTGTGCTTCTCAGATAGTTTGGAGATGATACCAATTGGTGTATGATGTGGTGTTGGGTTTGTGATCATGTTTTCCCCAATCAAGCCTTGGTTCATTTTGGTCTCGGTTTGCATGGTTTGAAACCTCTATCCCAGATTCCCCAGTAAGGTCTTCGCTCACATGACGAAAGTCACTTCCCCTTTGTGTCCTGAGAAGAAGTCATTTGCAAAATATCGCTCTTTGCAGTGCTAGCATTTTTGTTGTTTGTTTGTTTCCCAGGCAACCACACAAGGGTAATATATTTTCTAAGAAGCGTTGAAACAATTGTCAAGTTTTTGGGTTTTCTCCCGCCAAGTGCTGGGTTTGATTTAAAATCCCCATAAATTTGATTTCTTGCTATAATGTTTGACTTCTCGAATTCCCCAAGTGAAGCTGAGATAACATATTTCTCTGAAAAATTGTTATCCCCACGAGGTTTCATAATTTCTCCCCGGAGAAGTTGGTACAATCATCACTCTTAGTATTGAAGAATGTATCTTAGTGTCCCCTCTCGATGTGTCGTTGCCCTCCCCTATGAAGTCAATATGATATCCCCAGCTGATGTCTTGGCAATGTGGTATTGTTTTCCCTAGTGAAATCAGCATTGCAATCCTCAATAGAAGTACAAACCTAGAAGTATTTGCTTTTCCCCATTGAAGTTTGTGTGGTCTTTCCCCGATGAAGCCTGGAGGAGGACGTTATATCCTTGTATCTATACTGATTTATTGTTTTGATTGGATTATTTTTCAGATTATGTTTCTTCCCATCGGAGTTAAGCCGTGAAATAGGAATTTGTTTCCTCAGTTGGTGCTTACTTTCTCATGAAATTTTTATATTGGATGTGATTTAGCTGTGTATTGACTGTACCCAGGTTAGTTTTGTCTGTTTATCCCCAATGTTATACATTATGACATTCATACATTCATACATACATCATGCGTAGTTAATTTTTAGCAAATCATTGTTTATTTGCATTCATTAATAATTTGTTGGCATATTACCCTGTTTTGCATAGTTGTGGCATTCTCTCTCAAATAGAGTGTCAGTCTTAAGAAAGAAGTGTATATTCTTTCAATTTCCCCATAGTTATCCCTCGTGGGAGAATTTTGCTTTCCTTTCATCTCCCTGTCTGGATAGAACGTGGCTCCCTCTTGAGTTTATTTCTCATGAGATGCTATTTTGATTGACTGTTTTATTCCGGTTTATTTCTGGTTTGAGTGGGTGGTCCCCAGCAGTATTATTATTTTGATTTCTGCAAGCTTTAAACTCTAGTTTGAGAATGTGCATTTATTTTTCACGTGAAGATCTTATCTTCTCAATAGGAACATATTGGAATTGCCCCAGGAAATCCTATTACTTTCCTCAGGAAGCAACATCTCTTTCCTTAGGAAATCATTATTGCAATTCCTTCTCATAACAACAAGTGGCATGTCTCTTTATTTAAGCAACCTGTACTTCCCCAATAAGTCTGACAGTTCCCAGAGAAGATTCAGATTTGTTACTCCAATGAATGGTAGCCTTGTCATTATGGAAGGTAGTTTGTTGTTGAGATTTGTTACTCCAATGAATGGTAGCCTTGTCATTATGGAAGGTAGTTCATTGTTGAGATTTGTTACTCCAATAAATGGTAGCCTTGTCATTATGGAAGGTAGTTCACTATTGAGATTTGTTACTCCAATGAATGGTAGCCTTGTCATTATGGAAGGTAGTTCGTTGTTGAGATTTGTTACTCCAATGAATGGTAGCCTTGTCATTATGGAAGGTAGTTCGTTGTTGAGATTTGTTACTCCAATGAATGGTAGCTTTGTCATTATGGAAGGTAGTTAATTTTTGAGATTTGTTACTCCAATGAATGGTAGCCTTGTCATTATGGAAGGTAGTTTGTTGTCGAGATCTTTTTCCGATGAATGGTAGTCTCATCATTATGGGAGATAGTTCGTCATTGAGATTCTATTGCTCTGAAGAAGTTCATTTGTTCCCAATTGTGAGTACTGGTGCTGATCATTTGTTACCACCCTAATATTGGAATTTACCGGTATTATCTTACAACTTCTTTCCCCAGTGGGTCGGTGTTACTTTTTTGCTATCTCCTCAATGAGTGGATAGTTCACAGTCATCTATCAATCACTTTCATCCTTTACTTTCTCTCCTCAATCTTTGAGTTGATGACACCTTATCTCCTCTTTGGGCTTTACCCCAATAGAGTCGGGTCTCTTGTTCACCAGTGATTTATTTTCCTGGTTGGGTTTTTCTTTTGATCCCTATTTTTATTTTCTACATCCCCAGTGGTGTCTTGTGTCATTTTTTAGATTTGTTTATTTTTTGCATTCATAATCATAAACATTGAATGGAATCTTATGGCCAAAAATAAGGCTTGTTTTATATTTAAGTATCTTCAATCACGTCGACACGAAGATTTTTAACCTTCGTATCTCCGGATAGAAGACACTTAAATAAGGGCAGCTGCTGTACCCCAATTTTTGCCCCTAAGATTCCTCTATCAACTCATACCATCACAATGCAACAAGACCACACACTAGGGTTTGGTTTTTCTCCTTATCTTTAGCTTTGCTCATGGGGAATCACCAAGCACCTTGAATTGTATTTTGTTGTCATCTATGTTTTTTATTTATTAACTTCTAACTAATAAATACAATTAATGTGTACCCTAATTGTTGATATCATAGGTTAAAGCACAACATATTCCATCAAGTCGATCTATCGGTTCATGAGGTCATTTTTGTGCCTTCTTCAACAAAGTTTCATTGAGATTCAAGCTTCATCATTGAAGATATTTTGAAGTAATTTCATGACAAATTATATTATGATTCATCATGCCTCAAGTTGTCAAAGATAGTTCAAAGGTGCAAGGGTTGATTGAAGAAGTTTAATCTAATTGGACAAGTTCTTGATTTCTTGGTCACTAGTGCATATCTCCCTCAATTCTCAAGATTTTGAGGTGATTATGGTTGCTATGGTTTCTCATTATCATCATCAACAACTTCTATTTACTTTACAAAAATATTTGTGTAAGAAAGTTTGTCAAAGTTGAAAAGGGTTTCCAAGGCATTTTGTTGCTCTAGGAGCTAGGGTTTTGAACTTCAAAGGGGTATATCTTGCTCGTATTTTGGTATTTTTGAGTGATTCCAAAGACATGCTTCTCTTAAAATGGTTATAAACAAATCACTCCAAAAGTTTCAAGAAAATTTTGTGTGGAAGATACTTAATGATGAAGAAATATTACAAGTGCTCTAGATTAGCCATCAAATTCCCTTATATGACTTCAAAGGATCATAACTTGGTCAATTTTTATCTCTTTGATCCGATTCTTTTTCCATAATTATCTTAAATATGTGAACTTTAACTTTTCTTTTATGTGAAAAGTTTGAAAATGGATGGAAGATGCCCTAAGGATGCAAAAGATTATAGGTCATCTCATGAATTTTTGCCAACTTCAACAAGTCATAACTTTCTCAATTTTTGGAGATTTTAAATGGTTCAAGTCTCAAAATTCCATTCAATAGATCTACTTCATGTCATATTTTTTTGTCAATAGCAAATTTCTAATTGAAGGCCATGTTTGGATGCAAGACATATTATGTCATTTTTGAAGAAAAACTTAGAAATTTTCTAAGTATAGAAAGTCAACCTCTTTTTCTCAACTTTTACTCATCACAATTTTCAGCTCAAGCATCCATTTGATTCCATTCTTTTCACATTGTAAAGTTTATAATCTCATCTTTCCAATGCAACAATAATCAAGTCTTGAGATGCCCTAAATCACGCACACCATTGATTTGAATATGGTACCTTGAAACTGAAGTTTCTTCAAAAGTCTGAATTTGAAATCCTTGATTTGCCTTCTAAACACAAAATTTTTGCGCGCTTTTACTGCTAATCATGTTTAATGAACTTCCAGAAGTGATTAGTGCATTTAAACACAAGATTTGGATGAGTTTTGATCAAAATAGAAGTCACACTTTTCTTGTTTGCAACTTCACACAATTTCCCTCCAAACTTCATCATTTCCCACGCTTGAGCATTCTATTTAATTCCCTATAAATAGAGGGTCATACCTCATTCATTTTCTCAAGCTTAGAGAGACAAAATCACCTTGCCAAACTTCTTCTTGTACCCAATTTTCTGCAACTTCAAATTTGCTTTTACAGCTTTCCTCAATCCATTTTCTTTGTCAATTCACCTTCCTTGAACCTCACTAAAGCTAACAGAAGATGAAATAAGCTTTAAGACTTCCTAAATCATGCTAGCCAAGTCAAGTTTCAAAGCTTTGCAATTGAACTTCAATAGGTGTATTCCTTCACTAATTCTCTCAAATTTTGATACTGTTATGAAGCTCTCATCATCCTGATTCTAGTTGCAACAATTGTTTTCAATTGGAAGTACGTTTTGGCCATGAAATTTCAAATCCCTTTTCAAAAGTTATCTTCCAAAACGACTGAGCTACAACTTATATAAATTTTTCGCGAGGGTACCATTGGAATCGTCTTGAAGAGACGAAGCGAATGGTATCGGTCTCGTGTCCTAATTTTACAGTTTTAGGAACCTGTAAATCTCGTGGCTGGAGGTTGAAGATGACCAACGCGTCATCTCTCAACCAATGAAAGTGTGTCACGCTTAATTTTCAAAATATGATTTAATAATTGATTCCATGCTTTATTTAGTAAAGACCATGATATGCATAGCACGCCTGATCCATTGGATTAGCTCACTAACGCATTTTGACTCTCATCTGTTGGTCCACATTTTTTTTTGACTTTATTTTTTATATCTGATTTTATATTTTATTTGTTTTAAACTTCAAAAATTCATAGAAAATTCATTTTAACTTCAAAAAATCTAAAACATTTATGAAAAATACTTTTGATTTTTCTATTTTTGATTTTTATTTTTTCATAATTTTATTTTGTGTTTTGATATTTTTAATAGTTTTTCTCTTTTTTTGAATTCTTTTAAATGTTTAAAAATACTTTTCTTAATTTTTAAATTCTGAAAAAATTATGGAAGGATCCAATGACCTCTTGACAAATATTGGTGACCTCGTTTTATTTTTATTTATGATTTTATATTTTTTACAATTTTAGGTTTATTTTGCTTATTTCTTTTAATTTTAAAAAATGGTTTCTGACTTTAAAAAATTACCAAAAATTTTATATAAATATTTGAGCTCATTTCTGATTTTTCTATGGTCTTATTTGATTTTTATTTGATGTTTTGGATATAGTTGCTATTTTCTCCTTTTATTTTCATTTTAAAACTTTTTTTAAATCTTTTTCTTCATTATTAAATATATTTTATTTTGTATTATATTCTGGATGATCTTGGACTACGAAGTTTTGATCACGAGATTTATTAACATCATTGGATCCATGGTATTAAGTTTACTCCACAAAAAATAGATGAATGATTTTAATAATAGTTTGATTAAATTTTTGGTTCAAATGTGGTTTAATTCTTACCTCATCCCTCTTCATCTTATCCCCTTCTTATTGTACCAAATGTTATTGGAGAATAATTTACATATCATTTCTCTGAACATATGGTACATAAATTACTATTGATCAACCTCAAAATAGGTGCAACTTCTATATAAGTTCACTTACGATTGCTTAACATAGCACTAAATTTTGTCCCAATTCAGGAAATGATCATTCGTGGCCTAAACCCATGTTTGTAAGCCTAAGTATGTTAATTTGAATCCTTTGATCCAATAACCTTGAGATCTATTGTTAGGAGGCTTCGGTCTTATCAATCCTCTAATGAATTTTCACAAGCTTTGGTAAAAAAGAATCACTTAAATATCATTGATCATTTATTATTGCCTTGAGAGTTTTGAATGAATGATATACTTGACAAAAAGCAAATGAAACCTGTTGTTGAGAGGCTTTGATTTTATCAATCTTCTAATGAGTTTCAAATGCAAGTTTTCAAGATGGTCATTCAACTAACCTCTAATTTCTAACAATTGACTTTATTTTGTACTTTTATTTTATGCCTTTACTTTAAGAACATTTACTTTAGCATTTACATTTCATGCTATTTTCATCTTTGCTCATTTGACCATTTACTTTTATGTCATTTTCATTTTGGCCACTTGAGCTTTTCATTTCTTTTTGAAGTTACCTAATAATTAACTTGAATCATAAAAAACTTTAATGCTACTTGGACTACTTGGTTACTATCCATGGCATTTTGGAGTTGCGGACTTCTTGGACTTAGGATTAGAAACCTTGAGCTACCTTGGGACCTTGGGACCTTGTGACCTTAACTGGTATTTTGTATGGAGTTCTTAGGGTTTACCCCAAGACATTGGGTTGTTTTTTTTCTTTGTGTGCAGGTTATTATGATTACATGCTTTGTTTGTGATCTGGAATTCATATGTATACAACTGTTACTCTGCCAAATTTTTGTGAAGACATAATGCTATTGAAGCTTGGTTCTCTTAAGAGGTTTATTATCTTTGTTTGTTTGGTTTCAAATCCAAAGGATGGGAATTATACATTGACTCATTGTGTCAAGTGTTGGCTTCTTGTTAGTTATATGGTTCTTTTTCATAGCTTTTACTTTATGCTTTAGGATAGTCCCTTCATCTCCTCCCATCTTATTTAATTTCAAAAATCTTCTCCCTCTTTTTGAAACTTTTCTTGTTTTAAAACTAAACCACTTTCATAATAAACTTGGACTTAGGCCCATGCATTTTCAAAACATTTTCTTAATCAAACTTTAATTAACTTAATAATACCTTGACATTTTTGTGAGAAGACTAAAATTCAATCAATCTCATTCAAACCATTTTTCCATTTTGGCTTTTATCTTAAACTTTTCTCAAAAGATTAAACTCATGTCAATCCTTGTAGTGATGCAAACAACTATACTTCTACAATATGTAGTGAAGTAAGATGTTTTCCACTTGGGTGTTGAGTGAGACTTTGTTGATTTTAAAATCCAAGCTATATCCTCCACTTTGAGAAGATGCAAATTCTCCTTTCTTATAATTGTGGGTAGTAAGTTTGTTTTCCACTCTGATATGATGATGATGTCTTATCTCTTAAAATTAACCAACATGCTTGTGTTTTAAATTTTTTAAAGGTAAACTACGTGTACCCTGATCTCCTATTGCATGGAAGTTGGTACGTAGGCACTAAAGGTTTACAACCACGGAGGGTGCAATTAAAAAAATACTTCTTTTCTCATCCCACAATTCAATTTTATACAACATTTATAGCCAAAATACACAGATTTTCAAAAAGGTTCCTGTGGAGTACGGTAAATGCTTAGGGTGTTAATACCTTCCCTTTGCATAACTAACCCCCGAACTTAGATTCTCTCCCCCTCTTTTTGGGTTATTCGCCCTTTTCCCATTCCTTTGGAAACAATAAAGCGCGAGGGCGATTTTATTCATCTGTGCAAGTCAAGTCAATCTAATGGCTTAGTCTCAACATTTCTACCGCTACAACTGTGAGTCACGGTATTCTATGTTGGAAAAAACCTGTTGTGCTTTGGCCTAGGAGGCAAAAATATTACAGCAATATATGTTGAATCATACTACTTGGTTGATTTCCAAAATAGATCTGATTAAGTATATTTTTGAAAAGCCCGCTCTTACTGGAAGAATTTCTCGTTGGTAGATGTTGTTGTCTGAATATGATATTGAATACCGTACTCAGAAGGCTATAAAAAGCAGTGTGTTAGCAGATTATTTTGCTCACCAATCGGTTGATGATTATCAGTCTTTTAAATATGATTTCCATGATAAGGATGTGATGTTTTTGAAAATAAAATATTGTGATGAACCTTTGCTTGGGGAAGGTCCTGATCCTAAATCCCGGTGGGGTATGGTATTTTATGGAGGCTTGAATGCTTATGAGAAAGGAATTGGTGCCACGATTATCACTCCTCATGGGTCACATATCCCTTTTACTGCAAGATTGACATTTTATTGTACCAATAATATGGATGAGTATGAAGCTTGTATCACGGGTCTCGAAGAGGCTATAGATCTTAGAATCAAAACTCTAGATGTATATGGCGATTCAGCTTTGGTAATAAATCAGATTAAAGGAGAATGGGATACTCGTCATGTTGGCTTGATTCCTTACTAAGACTATGCTAGAAGATTATTACCCTTATTTAATAAAGTTAAATTCCATCATATTCCCAGAGATGAGAACCAGATGGCAGATGCTTTAGCTACTTTGGCTTTCATGTATCAAGTAAATAATTGGAACAATGTGCCTAGTATCACAGTGTGACATTTGGATAGGCCAGCTCATGTGTTTACAACAGAGGGAACATCAGACGAAAAACCTTGGTATTATGATATCAAGCATTTTCTCCAAACTCACGAATACCCGGCTGGTGCGTCAAACAAAGATAGAAAGACATTGAGAAAGTTGGCATGTAGCTTTTTCCTCAATGAATATGTGCTATACAACAGAAATTATGACATGGTCTTACTCATATGCATGGATAGACACGAAGCAGACATGTTGATGCATGAAATCCATGAGGGTTCCTTTGGTACTCATGTCAATGGATATTCAATGGCAAAGAAGATGCTTAGAGCATGTTACTATTGGCTGACAATGGAATCTGACTGTTACAAATTTGCAAAGAAATGCCATAAATGCTAGATTTATGCTGACAAAATTCACGTGCCTCCGACGCTTCTCAATGTTATTTCTCTCCCATGTCCTTTCTCTATGTGGGGTATTGACATGATTGGAATGATTGAACCCAAGGCATCGAATAAACATTGTTTCATCTTGGTGGCAAATGACTACTTCACCAAATGGGTGGAAGCAGCTTCATATGCTAATGTTACTAAGCAGGTGGTAGTACGCTTTATCAAGAATAATCTTATATGTCGGTATGGTGTGCCAATCAGGATTATCACCAAAAATGGCTCGAATCTTAATAACAAGATAATGATAGAACTTTGTAAAGAATTCAAGATTTTCCATCACATTTCATCTCCCTACAGGCCAAAGATGAATGGGATTGTTAAAGCTTCTAATAAAAACATCAAAAAGATCATCCAGAAAATGGTTATTACCTATAAAGATTGGCACGAGATGCTCCCTTTTGATTTGCATGGATATCGTACATCCGTATGCACTTCAACAGGAGCAACCCCGTTCTCTCTTGTGTATGGTATGGAAGCAATGCTCCTTGTTGCTGTTGAAATTCCCTCTTTACGTGTGATAATGGAAACCAAGTTGTCAGAGGCTGAATGGGTCAAGAACATGTTTTACCAATTGAATTCGATTGAAGAAAAGAGAATGACGGCCTTGTGTCATAGACAATTGTACCATAAGAGAATGAAAAAATCTTTTGATAAGAAGGTCAAGTCTCGTGATTTAGAGAAGGCGACCTCGTGCTCAGGAAGATCATGTCTTTCAATGCTGATTCTAGGGGCAAGTGGACTCCCAATTTTGAAGGCCCGTATATTGTCAAGAAAGCCTTCTCTAGCGGTGTATTAATTCTTGAAACTATGGATGGCGATGAGTTCCCAAGTCCTATGAATGCTAATTCATTCAAGAAATACTTCGCCTAAAGAAATGAAAGAACAACTCGCTAAGTCGAAAACCCAAAAGGGCGGCTTAGGAAAAAAAGAGCGTCTCGGTAGGCTGAAAACTCGAAAGGGCAGTCTAGGCAAAAATAAGAGACATGAAAATAATAAACTCTTCACGCTAGGTTGAAAACCCGCAAGGGCAATCTAGGCAAAAGTTAGGGATTTCTTGGCAAGTAATTGCGTCAGACAAGACTTGATCATTAAAACAACAATCTTCTTGGATCCTCACCACACTTCAACAAAAGTCATTTCTCAGGAATTCAGAGTTGTTAAGGAGAATAGTGGTTATTGTATTTCAATGTATCTTTTCCAATATATTACCATTTTCCAAACTTTGTAATCATCTATGGGGTCTCTCCATTTGAAGACTACCATTCTATTAATAAAGTTTGAGCTTTTACCCAATTCTTTGTAATTCTTATTTTATTCTTCTTATAAAGACTCCATTTATTATGGATAGTAATTTTCAAAACAAAGAGATTTAATAATAAATTTGTTTTTGAAAATAATTTACAAATTACTTTTTACTTTAAATTTTGTTACTCAAGAAAAACAAAAATAGTGATTCAGAGGATGGACGAATTCTGAAATTTTGGAAGTACATATTCCCCACGAAAGTTCTTTCAGGTCGCTTTCGCTGATATGCATATGATATTCTTATATTTCTCAAATGGTTGGAGATGATACCAATTGATATTCTTTCAGTCAAGTCTTGGTTTAGTTTTTTCTCCAGGTTGATTATTTTAATTTCGGGTTGGCATGGTTTGGAACCTCTATCCCAAATTCCCTAGTGAGGTCTTCGCTCGTATGAAGAAAGTCCCTTCTCCCTTTGTATGATGAGGTGGAATCATTTGTAAAGCATCACTCTTGTTAGTGATTTCATTGTTGTTGTTTGTTTCCCAGGTAATTAGATAAGGGCCGTATCTTTTTTAAGAAGTGTTGAAACAATTGTCAACTTTTTTTGTGTTTTCTCCCACCAAGTGTTAGGTCTGATTTAAAATCCCCATAATTTTGATTTCTTGTTATGTTGTTTGACTTCTAAAATCTCCAAGTAAGGCTGAAATAATGTTTCTCTTTGAAAGATTGTTATCCCCATGTGGTTTCATAATTCCTCTCCAGGAAGTTTGTGTAATCATCACTCTTCGTATTGAAGAATGTATTTTGGGCTCCCTTCGACAATGTGGTATTGTCCTCCCCAATGAGGTCAAAACCAGATCCCCAATTGATATCTAGACGATGTGGTTTCCATCGGCCCTAATGAAGTCAGAATTGTAATCTCCAACGGAAGTCTAGACATTGAGACATTATTTTCCCCATTGAAGTCTGTGCGATATTTCCCGGTGAAGCCTGGAGGAGGATGTTATATCCCTGTATCTGTATTGATTTTTTATAACTTGATTATTTTTCGGATTATGTTTCTTCCTAGAAGAGTTAAGCCGTGAAATAGGAATTTATTTCCTCAGTAGGTGCTTACTTATGAAATTTCATCCTGGATATGATTTAGCCGAGTATTAACTTTACCCAAGCTAGTTTTTGTCTGCTTATTCCCAGTGTCGTGTGTCTGTGTTGTCAGCATATACATGATAACATTCATACATTCATACATACATCACGCGTAGCTGAATTTAACAATTTATTGCTCATTTGCATTCATTAATATTTTGTTGGCATATTACTCTATTTTGTAGACTTATGTTACCCTTACTCTAATAGAGTGTCAACCTTATGAAAAAAGTGTATGTTCTTTTAATATCCCCACTGAGTTATCCCCCGTGGAAGAATTTTGCTTTAGCCGTCTTATTCAGCTTATTATCTGGTCGGAATATGATCCCTTTTTGAGTTTATTTCTCATCAGGTGCTATCTTGGTTGACTATTTCACTCCAGTTTATTTCTGGTTTGGGTTTGTGGCCTCCGACAACATTATTATTATGTTTTCTGCAGGCTTTGAGCCCTGGTTTGAGAATGTGCATTTATTTTGGCACGAGAAGAATTTATCTCCTCAGCAGGAACATATTGGCATTTCCCCAAAGAAGTCTTATTTATTTTCCCAACAGGCTTCTTATAACAGCAGATGGCAGGTCCTTTTATTTGAGCGACTTGTACTTCTCCAGTAGGTATGTTAGTTCCCCGAGAAGATTCAGATTTGTTACTCCGATGGATGGTAGTTTCGTCATTATGGGAGATAGTTCGTTGTTGAGATTTGTTATTCTGATGAATGGTAGTCTCATCATTATGGAGATAGTTCATCGTTGAGATTCACTTTTCTCTAAGGAAGTTCATATGTTTCCAGTTATAAGTATGTATGCTAATCATGTGTTTTCCTATCCTAATATTGGTGTTTACTGGTTTTATCTTACCATTTGTTTCCCCTGTGAGTCGATGTTACCTTTTTTGATATCTTCTCGGTGAGTGGATAGTTGAAACAACCAGCCGAACCGTCATCTGATAATAAAATCAATGAAGTCACCATCGAACGTCTTTTATCCCGCCGAAAGGGAAAGGTAAACTTTGAGAAAACCTGAGAAGGGTGAAATCACGATCTTGCGACTGAGAGATCGGGTAAGGGAGTCTGTTACGCGAGGGGAAGGAAGTAGCACCCCACACACCCTTAATACTCTATGGTATCCACTCTTGTTGTTCTAATATAATGGGTGTGTAAAAATCTATATCTAAATCTTAATAGCTAAAATAAGATGCAAAGAGGGAATGGATGCAAAATAAAAGCGAAAATAATGTAGGGAAAATAAAAGTTGTGCTCGCTTGGGCCCTACCACAGTGCCTATGTATCCCTTTTAAGGAATCAGAGCAGCCATAGTTCGGCTCATATATTTTGGTTGGTTTGTTTTTTTTAATTGAGACAAAAGCAACAATTAAGATGGCAAAACATCAGATAAATGACAAAACATCAACAACAATGATAAAGCAACAAAAATGGATGACAAAACATCGCATGGCAACACAAACTCAGATAAGGCGATAAAACGCCAGCATGATAGAAAAATATCAGACAAAATGATGAAACATTACACCTAGCAATGATATTGAAAATTAAAGTAGGATAACAAACATGTGTGATGGCGAAACACCGGCTAAAAGAATGTGTGATGGCAAAACATCGGCTAAGAGATAGGAAGATAACATGACAAAGATGGAGAAACATCAATAAACCAGAGAACAAAACATCACACCTAACAATGATATTTAGAATCAAAGTAGGATAACAAACATGTGTGATGGCGAAACATCGGCTTCAAACAAATATGCGATGGAGAAGCATCGGCTAAAAGATAACAGGGTATCATGGCAAAGATGGCGAAACATCAATAAACCTAATGGTAAAATATCACACCTAACAATGATATTTAAAATCAAAGTAGGATAACAAACATGTGCGATGGCGAAACATCGGCTTCAAACAAATATGTGATGGCAAAGTATCGACTAAAAGATGACAGGGTATCATGGCAAAGATGGAAAAACATCCATAAACCAGATGATAAAATATCACACCTAACAATTATATCGAGAATCAAAGTAGGATAACAAACATGTGTGCGATGGCGAAACATCGGTGAAAAGATAACAAAATATCATGGCAAGGATGGCAAAACATCAATTGTAAGGATGGCAAAACATCATGGTAAGGATGGAAAAACATCACGGTAAGGATGGAAAAACATCACTAACAAGGTTTAAAACAAATCCGAAAGGCGCAAAAACAAATAAGATTGGTTTGTATCTTTTACCTTGAAGAAAGATTTAAGTTTATTAAAGACATTTTATGATTTTCCAAGAAGAAGTTTTAGTTTTAAAATGCAATATGCAAAGAAAGGAGAAAAACAACTAAGGGAAACAAGCCTATCACGATCCCTAATGTTATCATACAATGATTGATCCTAAGGTGTAGGATGAAAGAGGGAAGCTTCTACCCTATGTTAGCATGCATGGATTCCTATCCTAAGGTCTAGCTCGAGGATTAACCCTTCACGAGCAATCCTAAGGGAGCATGGTAAAAACCAAACAATTAAACAAACAAGTGTTTAAACATGAGTATCAATGTACCTATGCAGAATTGCCTTAAACAGGTCTTTAAATAAACCAGAGGGACTCCTAACATATATCAACAACGGAGATCCCATCATACAATAGAAAGCAATAAGGATTGGAAACAATAAAAGGGAAAATAGTGCAATACCAAACGGATAACTATCCATAGAAAATGAGCAAGCAAAAAGAAACCCAGAGAACTTCAAGCAACCTCTTGAAGAGATCTATACTTCAAGTGTATTAAGTATTCCAAAAAAATGGGCAGAGTAACGACTGTATACGGGTGAATTCCAGATTACAAACAAAGTATGTAATCATAATAACCTGCACACAAAACAAACAAACAACTCAATGTCTCGAGGTAAACCTCAAGAACTTCAGAAAAAAAATATCACTTAAGGTCACAAGGTCTCCAATATAGGCCAAGGTTTCTATTCCTAAGCCCGAGAAGTCCAATACTCCATAATGCCAAGGATAGTAACCAAATAGTCCAAGTATCATTAAAGTTTTTTTTTATGGTTTATGTTGATTATTAAATATCTTCAAAAAGAAAAGAAAAGCTCAAGTGAGAAAAATAAAAAAAATTACATAAAAGTAAATGCTCAAGTGAGCAAAGATGAAAATAACATGAAATGTAAATGCTAAAGTAAATAGTACATAAAGTAAAAGCATAAAATAAAATCATAAAGTAAAGTCAATTGTTAAGAATTAGTGGTTAGTTGGATGACCATCTTGAAAATTGCATTTGGAACTTATTAGAGGATTGGTAGAATCAAAACTTCTCAACAACAAGTTGCATTTGCTTTTTGTCAAGTATATCATCCATTTTAGAATTCTCAAGGCAACATTTAATGATCAACGATGTTTAAGTGATCCGCGTTGACCAAAATTTATGAAGATCCATTAGAGGATTGATAGAACCAAAGCCTTCATATAATGAATCTCAAAGTTATTGGATCAAAGGGATCAAATTAACATACTTGGGATTTCAAACATAGGATTGGGCCACGAATGATCATTTATTCGAATCGAGACAAAATTTAGCGCTATGTTAAGCAATCGTAAGTGGACTTATGTAGAAGTCGCGCCTATTTTGAGGCCGGTCAATAGAAATCTATGTATTTCATGTTTGGATAAATGATATAGAGATCATTATCCCATAACATGTAATACAATAAGAAAGGGGAATAAGATGGAGAGGGAAGGGATTAGAGTTTCAAATATCATCAACATCATTCGTCCATTTTAATGGATTTGGTTTATCAACATATCAACACCCAAGACCCAATGATGTTGAAGAATTTGCCTCAAGATATGCTCCAAGTCAGTACCACATGCTATTTCAAGAATCAAACAAGAATCATGTACATAAGTTTTCAATTACAAGCATTAATCAAAGGTAAAACCCAAAATGCAATCTTAAGTCAAAAATAGTTTTAAAATATGAAAATGACTTTAAAAATTAAGAAACTAAAACCCTAACTTCTTAAAGTCCTATAAGAGTTAGAAATAAAATTTGGAGTCCCTGGGTTAAGGTGGAAATTTGCTTTAGAAATGAAAACTTGGAAACTAGCAAGTTTAAGCCTTAAACTAGATGGTTTTGGAAAATAATTTGTGAAAAATATGAAATCACATTGTAAAATTCCATAAAAATGATTTTATGGCCTCAACATGTTCAAGCACTCCAAACAACTTCATCTCTTATTTTATAAGCATGGGAAGTTAGAACTTTAAATCAATTAATGTGCATGATGAAGCAAAAACCCTAAAAGAGGAAATTAAGTTCACAAATTAATCAATTAGGTCCAAAGGCCAAATAAATTTGATGTAAAATAACCTAAATGTCAAGAAAACTAAAAGGATCAGAAAGCATATTTTTCTTGAATTTTATCTCAAAAGGAAAAAAGAAATAGAAAATTATTTACACAAACTAACAAAATTAATGAAAATAAAAGATATTATGTCCAAATGATTTTTAAAATGTAACCAATTTTTTTATAAAATTGGACAAAAATATTTTCAAGTAATAAACTCAGAAAGGAGTCCAAAAATATTTTTTATGGATTTTTTTAATTAATATAAATAGGAAAATACAATTCAAGATTTAAAAGAAATATTAAAACCCTAATTATTTACATGATTTTATTTAATCAAGAAAAATGATAAAAAAAATGAAATAAAAATAAAAATATGAAAATATATTGAAAAAGGAGTCTAAAATAATTTTTTTATAATTTTTGAAGTGAAGGAAATATCAAAAGAAAATTGGAGAGAAAACAAAGAAAATAAAAATATAAAGCCTTTTACACCTGTTTTTGCTAAAGCGCGCTGTAAAAATAACTGAAGCCATGTTCAATTAAAACATGACACATCATCATCCCTACCAAATTCCATAATATGCATATTTTTCATCTTCAACACAACACTTTCATGGCACGATATCTTGCTCATTGCTTGATGAAATTCAAAAGTTCCAACTGTTGTACCCTAATTTTTGCCCCTAAGATCGCTTCATCATACCATGTTGATTCATTCACAATAAGATCACATTAAGATTCTTGGTTCCCCTCCCTATATATAGCTTTGCTCTTTAAGGGATACCAAGCACCTTGACTTGTGTTCTTTTGTGGTCATGAATATTTTTGTCTTGATCTCTCCTCTTAATTAATAAAATACAATGTTGGTTTGTCTTGCTTGTTACTCATTTAGGTAAAGGCAATAAGATTCAGCAAGTTTCTCCATGGGTTCATGAGTTCATGAGTTTATTTCCATGCCCTAGTCAATAAAGATTTAGAATTTCAAACCTCACCATTGGATTTGTTTTGGAGGAAATGGCATGGCAAGGTTATTTTGGTTTACCACATTTCAAGATTATCAAATTTGGTTCAAAAGTACAAGGGATTTATTAGAGAAGTTGTCATGCTTGGACAAGGCTTTGTTCCCAGTGGTCACAAATGCATATTTCTCTCAATTTTCAAGATATGGAAGTGTTTGTGGTTGCTATGATTTCTCATTATCATCCTCAACAACTTATATTTACAAAGCATTTGTGTTGGTACAAGAAGTTTGTTCAAAATTATCAAAGTTCCTCAAGGCATGTTTCTTGATCTACGAGCTAGGGTTATGAACTTCAAAAGAGTATATCTTGCTCATCTTTTGGTATTTTTGAGTGATTCTAAATACACCATTCTCTTCAAAGGGTTATCAATAAATCACTTCAAAAGTTCCAAGGAGTTTTCATGTGGAAGAAACTTGATGAAGAAGAAAGATTACAAGTCTCCAAATGAATCCCCAATTTTACATGTGTGACTTCAAATGATCATAACTTGGTCAATTTTAATCACCATAATCCCATTCTTTTTCCATAATTATCTTGAGGATGTGAAATTTATGCCTTCTTTTATGTGAAAAGTGAGAAAATGGATGGAAGTTGCCTTAAGGATACTAAGGATTATAGGTTATTTTATGAAATTTTGCCAATTTCAACAAGTCATAACTCTATCAATTTTTAGAGATTTTGAATGGTTAAAGTCTCAAAATGTCATTCAAGATATATACTTCATTCCATCTTTTTTGGTCAAGAGCAAATTCCAAGTGGAAGGCTATGTTTAGATGCAAGACATTATAGGTCACTTTTGAAGAAAAAGATGAAATATTTCTAAGCATGGAAAGTCAACTTCTTTTTCCCAACTTTGACTCAATGAAACTTTCAGCTCAAGCATCCATTTGATTCCATTCTTTTTCCATTGCAAAGCTTGTAACCTCATCTTTCTAAAGCATAAAGAATCATGTCCTAAGACCCCTTGAGATGAGAATGCCATTGGTTAGAAGTTGGCAATTTGAAACTGGATTTTTCACCAAGTAAGAAGTTTGAAATCCTTGATTTGGCTTCTAAACACTTTGTTTCTGCGTGTTTTATCTTCTGAACATGTTTAGTGAACTTCCAAAAGTGATTAGCATAGCAAAACACACGTTTTGGATGAGTTTTGATCAAATTAGAAGTCACACTTTTCTTGTTTGCAACTTCACACGATTTCCCTCAAAACTTCATCATTTCACACGCTTGGACATTCCATTTGATTCCCTGTAAATAGAGGGTTATTCCCCATTCATTTCCTCAAGCTTGGATAACCAAAATCACCCTGCCAAACTTATTCCATAACTCAAAATTCAGCAACTTCGAAATCTATTCTCAATCCTTTTTCAATCCAACTTTTCCATTAATTCACCTTCCTTGATCTTACCTGAAGCTAACCATATAATTATCTTCAAGAATCATGCCCTATATTGCTCCATAGAAGTCCAGTTTCAGAGCTCTGCAACTCAACTTCAATAGGTAGATTCCTTCATCAATTCTTCAAAACTTTGATATCACTGTGATGCTCATTACCCTGGTTCTAGTTGCAACACTTGTTTTTTACTGGAAACACGTTTTGACCATGAAATTTCAAATCCCTTTTCAAAACTTTCCTTCCAAACTGCTTGAGCTACATTTTATATAAATTTGTCGCGAGGGTGTGGTTGTCTTCATCTTGAAGAGACGAAACGAATGGCATAGGTCTCGTACTCTAATTTTACAGATTGAGCAACCTGGTTTTGGGACTGGCTGGAGTTTGAAGATGACCAACGTGTCATCCTTTAACCAATGAAACATCACCATTTGGATTTTTTGAATTTCTGATTTACATTTGATTCAGTGCTTTAGTCACTAATGACCATGATATGCACAGCGCGTCAAATCCCTTGGATTTGATTACTAATGCATTTTGACTCTCATCCAATGGTCAACATATTTTTGACTTTTATTTTATTTTCTGATTTTTATATTTCATTGTTTTAAACTTCAAAAAATCATAGAAAATTCATTTTTAGTCCAAAAATTCTGAAAAAATTCTGAAAAATATTTTTGATTATTCTCTTTATGATTTTTATTTTTTCACAATTTAATTTTGTGTTTTGGTATTTTTCTAAATTTTCACTTTATTTGAATTGTTTTAAATGTTTAAAAATACTTTTATGCATTTTTAAATTCTGAAAAAATTATGGAATGATCCAATGATATTGTGACAAATATTGGTGACCTCACTTATTTTTTATTTCTTACTTTGGTATTTTTTTATCATTTTATTTTATTTTACTCATTTCTTTTAATTTTAAAAATAGTTTCTGACTTTGAAAAATTATCAAAAAAATTTATAAAATCATTTGAGTCCTTTTCTGATTTTTTTATGGCTTACTTTTTATTTCTTGATCAATTTGAACATAGTTGATATTTTTCTCTTTTATTTCTATTTTAAAACTTTTTTTAAACCTTTTTTGTATATACTAAATTTAATATTATTTTGTGACTATTTTCTGGCTGATCTTGGGTTAAATTTTTGATCATGAACTTTATTAACATCATTGGATCCATGATGTTGAGTCTAACTCTGATAACACTTACTTTACACTTGTTTTTTACTCTGATTTCACATGTTATTTAGGTTATTTTTATTATTGTTTTCTCGTATTATGCTATCCTTTGTTTCCTTTTCAGGTATTTCAAATATCCAGAGCTCCCCTGAAGAAATGAAGGAAAACAGGTTAAAAAACGGGAGTTTAGGTCAAATTTGCACTCATGGCGCCAACCATAGGGTAGGCCATGACGTGGACCACCTCCTACTGACCTCAACTGCCACGTTCCCCACATCCTTTCATTTACACTCATGGCGGGCGCCACCTTTGGACGATGTTTTCCCCCCCAAAAGGAGTTAGGGGGCATTCCTGTGATTTCCTGCATTCCTCATCCTCTATAAATAGAAGTTCCTGATTTCATTTCAATTCACCCAACCTTAGTTGCAAACTTGATCCAACCATAGTTGTGAACTTAAGCCATATAATTTCACCATTGTAAAGCGATAATTCTTCACATCGGGGAATTATTTCATTGTTGATTGAGTCTGTGATCGAGTTCGTAGATTGAGTCTGTAATCGAGTTTGGAGCACTTCGGCAGAAGTTTATCTTGCCACATTTATTTTCAACTGCTGTTTATTTCGAGTCGCATTTTACTTCCAGTTTGTACCAGATTTAAAACCTCCCCATTTGGAGCAGGTTTCTCTTTACATATTCCGCACTGCTTTTACTTTGTTTATTTCCCGCACTGCTTTTACTTTTTTTTTATTTCCCGCACCTGCTTTTACTTTGTTTATTTCTCGCACTGCTTTTACTTTGTTTATTTCCCGCATTGCTTTTACTTTGTTTATTTCCCACACCTGCTTTTACTTTGTTTATTTCCCGCACCGCACTTTAAATTATTTACTTTCTCGCATGATTTATTTTAACATGTCTGTTTACATTCCCATGTCAGGCTAAACCTTACTGGGCTAGAATGTAAGGAATCTAGTTAGATCGATATTCCAAATAATGTGTCAATAAAAATGCTTATGGGCTATTTTGGTTTTTAATACGAGTTTTCTATACTTTATTATTGTTGGGTAAGATCGAAAGCCGTCCAACCCTTTGTTAAACTCGGTTAGTTCTAACTGGTCAAAGGAAGCGAAAGCGCTTTGTCCGGTTAGTTAGGGATTTTTATTATCAAAGAAATCAATTTTGAAACTATTTTCGGACGCATTTATAGGGTTAAAGTTAGGTTCCCTTTTTATTAGAAACTCCAGATCAAAATACTTTTCAACTTTGTCAAGTACTCTATTTCTTAAAAATAGGTTTATTACTTTAACGCAATGCGCGCCTTTTTATAAGTGACAATAAGAAGGTCTGATTAGAGAGTAAACTCAGTTCTGATTACGCGAAAGCGACAATTCCTGTTAAATTAGTTCTTTTCTTTGGTAGAAAATATTGCCATATAAGTAGTTCTATTCCGAAGCATTGCGAATATCATCTGACTACGTGAATTACATTCGACCCAGCTTTTATATCTGAAGTTTATTTCGCTGCACTTTACTTTCTTGCATGCTAAATTCCATGTTTAATATTGACTTAGCCAAACACCGTAGCAATAGGAAATGATAGATTGACGATTGGTCTCTAAGGATCAATAATATTTTGGTGCCGTTACCGGGGAGAAATTTCATCAAATTTCGCACCCTATAGTCGCAACGTCTAGACTAAGTTTTACAGTCCGGTTAATGCGAAGATCTCGCAGCACTGGAACCTTATTCAATCCTTTAGCAGAACCTGAACGTTACATCCATTTTCTCCGTAGAATTAGAAATACTATGGCCTAGAATCATAACCAAAGACCCCTTAAGGAATTTTCCCAACCGTCAGATGAGGAACCTAGTTCAAGTATCGTAAACCCAACTATAACCACAAATAATTTCGAACTAAAACCCTCATTGCTACAATTGGTGCAACAAAACCAATTCGGTGGTCTCGCTATTGAGAACCCGAATCAACACTTAAAAACTTTTATACAATTAGCAGACACTTTAAAATGCAATGGTGCTTCGCCTGAGGCAATACGACTAAGATTATTCTCTTTTTCCCTCAGAAATAAAGCACGAGATTGGTTAGATTCCCTTCCACCCAATTCAATAACAACCTGGGAAGACCTTAGGAGAGTATTTCTCGCAAGATATTTTCCGCCCAGCAAAACTGTTGTCCTTAGAAACCAGATCACTAGATTTAACCAAAACCTGGGAGAATCACTTTTGGAAGCTTGGGAGAGATATAAGGACCTGTTAAGAGCCTGTCTACACCATGGCCTAGAACAATGGCTAATCATCCACACCTTCTATAATGGACTCCATTACAACACAAAGATGTCTATCGATGCTGCCGCTGGTGGCACATTGATGAATAAACCTTACCTAGAAGCCTGCGCTCTCATTGAGGACATGGCCCAAAACCATTACCAATGGGGAACAGAACGAGCTATGGTAGAGAAAAAGGAGACCCAAGGAGGAAAACATGAGATAAGTTCTCTAGACATGATGCAACTTAAAATGGACGCTCTTGCCTTAAAAGTTCAAAACATGTCTCAAAACCCTAATATTGTAGCCGCAGTAGCTTCCAAATGCGAACTCTGTGGGACTCAAGGACATCAACCTGCGGAATGTAATTTGTTGAATGAGCCTTGCTCAGACCAAGTAAATTACACCCAAGGAAACCCATTTTCAAACACTTACAACTTCGGATGGAGGAATCACCCAAACTTTTCTTATAAAAATAATAGCCCAATACAAAACTCTGCACCTCTGAGACCTACAGGTTTCCAAGCCCAAAGACCAAATCAACCTATGCAAGCTGTGGCACCCAAACAAAACCTTGAGAAAATCATGGAAAATTTCATTTTAGCTCAAACCCAGCAAAACAAAGAGTTCCTAAATCAGAATATTCACGTAAACGAACTAATCACGCAATTAGGAACTAAGGTTGATCAGATAATTACGCATAACAAGATGCTTGAAACCCAGATCTCGCAGATAGCCCAAACACAAGCCTCACAAACTACACCTGGAGGACAATTCCCTGGACAACCTCAACCAAAACCTAAAGGGCAAACTAATTCCATTTCCTTACGAAGTGGGACTAGTTACGATGGACCCAAGAATCCAGCCATGAGTACACCCTCACAACCTAAGACAAATGTTTTGCCTACAGACCAAGTGGAGGAACTAGAGGAACCCGAAAAGTAAAAAGAACCAGAATTAAAAGATAAAACTAATAAATCACCACCCCCGTATAAACCCCCATTCCCATTTCCGCAAAGACTTAAACTAACCAAACTTGACAATCAATACCAGAGATTCGTTAAAGTTATAGAAAAACTCCATGTAGAGATTCCTTTCACCGAAGCCATCACTCAGATACCATCTTATGCTAAATTCCTAAAAGACATCCTGACCAACAAGCGTAGACTTGATGATCCCAAACCTATCGAATGCAATTTTATTTCAGAAAATAGACTTGCCAAGAAAGAAAAGGATCCGGGAAGTTTTTCCATTCCTTGTATCTTAGGAAATCATACTATTGACAAAGCCTTCTTAGATCTAGGAGCTAGCGTTAGCCTTATGCCTTTAGCAGTTCGTAGAAGGTTAAACTTAGGAGAATTATAGCCGACTAAAATGTCTCTCCAGCTGGCTGATAGATCAGTTAAGTATCCTATAGGCATACTTGAAGACATACCAGTTAAGACCGGTCAGCTATATATCCCAACTGATTTTGTGGTTATGGATATTAAAGAAGACGGAGAAATCCCAATCCTCTTAGGTAGACCATTCCTAACAACAGCCGGAGCCATAATTGACGTTAAGAAAGGAAAATTAACATTTGAGGTGGGTGATGAGAAGATAGAATTTATTCTTTCAAAGTTCTTAATGGCACCAGTCATAGGAGATGCTTGTTATGCCATCGACGTCATTGACGAGTGTATATTGGAACTTAAGCGAGAGGAATCTAACAAAAATATTTAAGTTACCTTCGACCCCCATTATGGAAGATGATGGATTTAAAGGTTTAGAACCTTACATCAATGACGACCTCTATGAATGTTTATCGCTTACTCCCGATCCCATGCCTTGCCCTTTGAAACCATCTTTAGAACTGAAGAAACTTCCCAAGAACCTCAGATAAGAATTCTTAGATAAAGAGATGAATCATCCTGTTATAGTTAACGCTATTTTAAGTCAAGACGAGATAACTCAACTCTTAGAGATCTTACGAAAATATCCCTCAGCTTTAGGGTATAACATCTCTGATTTGAAAGGAATAAGTCCATCGGTGTGCATGCACCGGATCTTGTTAGTGGAAAACTCAAAACCCTCAAGAGAACATCAAAGAAGAATAAACCATATAATGAGCGGTGTTGTTAAAAGAGAAGTTCTTAAGTTACTAGAGGCTGGTATAATTTACCAAATATCAGATAGTAATTGGGTGAGCCCTGTGCATGTGGTGCCAAAGAAAGGAGGCATCACAATCATAGAAAATGAGAAAGGTTAGCATATTGCTAAACAAACAGAAGGAGGTTGGCGTATGTGTATAGATTATAGAAAATTAAACAAAGCAACCAGGAAGGATCATTTCCCTCTTCCATTTATAGATCAAATGCTCGAATGTCTAGCCAGACACTCGCACTTTTGTTATCTAGATGGATACTCAGGATTTTTACAAATACCTATTCACCCTGAGGATAAAGAGAAAACAACCTTTACCTGTCCTTATGGAATGTTCACCTATAGACGAATGCCCTTTGGACTCTGTAATGCCCCTGCCACTTTTCAACGTTGTATGATGTCTATATTTGCAGATTACCTAGATGGAATAATGGAAGTTTTCATGGATGATTTCTCAGTGTGTGGATTCAATTTTAAATATTGTCTCTCCAACCTCGAAAAAATCCTTGAAAGATGCGTAGAGGTGAACCTAGTGCTAAACTGGGAAAATTCCATTTTATGGTTAATGAAGATTTAGTATTAGGACACATTGTCTCTGAAAGAGGCATTGAGGTCGATAGAGCCAAAATTGAAGTTATAGAAAACCTCAGCCCACCTAAAACCATTAGGGAGATTAGAAGTTTTCTTGGACATGCTGGTTTTTATCGACGTTTTATAAAAGACTTCTCTAAAATAACAAAACCTTTGACTAATCTTCTAATGAGGGACGTTGAATTTATTTTCGACGAGTAATGTCTCGAAGCTTTTAAATTTTTGAAACAAGCACTGATTTCAGCTCCGATCATGCAACCCCCAGATTGGACACAACCTTTTGAAATCATGTGCGACGCCAGCGATTATGAAGTTGGTGCTGTTCTAGGACAACGAAAAGACAAGAAATTACATGTTATATATTATGCTAGTAGAACCCTAGATACCGCCCAACTCAACTATGCAACAACAGAGAAAGAATTATTGGCAGTAATTTTTGCGATAGATAAGTTTAGGTCCTACCTAGTTGGAGCAAAGATCATTGTTTACACTGATCATGCTGCCATACGTTATCTATTAAATAAAAAGGACGCTAAACCTAGATTACATAGATGGATCCTGTTACTCCAAGAGTTTGATCTAGACATTAAGGATAAGAAAGGCACAGAGAATGTTGTTGCTGACCACCTCTCTAGATTAGAACACTTAAAACCTGACGTATTACCTATAAATGATGATTTCACCTATGACAGACTTATAGCTAACACTGATGATTTTGAGCCTTACAGATGGAAAGATTTTGAAAAAAATTCAGTAATGAAGAGCGTACCTTGGTACGCTGATTTTGTAAACTACCTAGTTGCAGATATCATACCCCCTGATCTAAATTACCAACAGAAAAAGAAGTTCTTCAAAGATGTTAAACACTTCTACTGGGATAAACCACTCCTATTCAAGAGAGGAATAAATAATATTTTCAGGCGTTGCATCCCAGAAGAGGAAATAGAAGACATCATCAGACACTGTCATTCTGCACCTTATGGTAGACATGTAGGTAAATCTAAAACGCACGCCAAGATTCTTTAAGCAGGCCTCTATTGGCCAACTTTATGGAGCGATGTTCATGCCTACATTGTCAAGTGAGACCGATGCTAATGCACCGGGAACATATCGAGACGTGACGAGATGCCAATGAGGAATATCCAGGAAGTTGAACTCTTTGATGTTTGGGGTATAGACTTTATAGGACCATTTCCATCTTGTTGGCTCCTAAATTCGACACCTTTGTTTTGATTGATGACAGCCATTAAAAGCTGAAAGATGCTTTCGACTGGCTAAGCCTGTCGAAGTGCCCGTCGAAAGATGGCAAAATACTTGGAAGATTTCTTCCATGGAAGAAGGCTGATTGCCTTCGACGTCGAAGGAGTTTTCGTCGAAGACGTCTCTTGACGAACGTGTTCGATGGTCCAGAGTGGAGCAGTTTGAAATTCAAAGCTTTGGAGGGAAAACGGTTTCCAGCAGTTACTACGTGAAAACGTGCAAGGATCTGGAGCGTCGAGCATGGAGAACGTGACAAGTGGCTTGATCTCGAAGCAGTGTAACTGCCCGACGGTTACTTGGAATGTTTTTGTATAAATAGGAGTAGACGTGTAGTTTCTCGCGTGTGTTCACAATAGATACATAGTCACTCATTTAGATTCAAGTACCCAGTGTGAGCGAACGAATTGTTGAGAAATGTATGTGTGAAACACCAATTTTATCAATTAAAGTCATTTACTTTTCCAGTATTTTACATGCTTTCTCCTTTAAGATTCCTTTAAGATTCCTGTCGAACCTTTACATTCAAGCCTTGTTTATTTTACCAAGCCTTTCCTTTATGCAATTTAATTGAAACATTTTACTTAAAGCCTTATCCACATTAATTAAACTTCAAAATCAACCTATGTCCATAGGATCAATCTGATCGATCCTGCGAGTAACCAAATAAGTAACCATTTGGAGGATCAGCGGTTGTTTACCAAATCCCCAGGTAAACAAATTGGCACGCCCAGTGGGACAGTGTGTTGATTGTTGAAAAAATCTCATCTTTTCGAGTTGTATGTTATTAAGGAGTGGTAGAATATACACCAACGATAGCAATACTGCCAGAAGAAGGGAAGAGATGGCGAATCCGCCAAACAACAATGAAATTCCACCACCAAGTGTGGGAGCAACGGTTAATATGACCGTTAGTGAAGCGACGAATGTTGGTTCGATGCCAGCAGTGTCAGTCACAACCACGGGGCCAATAACTTCGTTAACAGGCCCCAGAATGCCTTTGGGAACCCCCCCTCCAAGGGGAAATACTGGCCCAAGGCCAGTGGTTCCCCTAGGATTTATTCCATTCTATGGTATGCCAACTTCTGAATTGGCAAGCCTGACGAATGTTGCGTCCACTTATTCAGACCCTTTTGTGAGTGCCACTTCGCCACTCCAAGGCTCTGGAGTAGGCATGGCGAATAGAAATAGGACCCAACTCTTAGGAGGAACGTCCCAAGTAGCCCATGGCCTTACAAATGCCTCGACAGCAGTCTTGAGGCAACAGATGGACGAAAGCAACCATGATATGGTGCAAATGTTGGCACAAACTTTGAGTACAGTGCTAAATCCTCTAATACAAAATACTACTCAGTCGAATCAGCAAGTTACAGCGCAAATGACGCGTTTGGCTGACTTCTTTGGAGTACCCCCACCTATTCGACAGCCCCAAAGGGCGCAAATGAGAGGAAATCAGGGGATATTTGTAGAGGAAGAAACCACCATTAACCAGGTTCAACAGCCTGTTGAACAGCCTGTCGAAGAACCTAGGGTAATAGCCCCAGAGGTAAGGTTAGTTAACAGAAACCAAAATGCTGACGAAGTGGTTCAGCATATCCAACACCAAAACATGGGTTTGGAAAATAATCTGGCAACCATGATCGAAAGGATCATGACTCAGAATGGGATGAACATGGGCTTTCGAAGGCCCAACTTTACTTCTCCTTTGTCAGAATATGTGTTACAAACTGACTTACCCCCTAGAACCAAAGTCCCCAAATTTACTAAGTTCTCTGGGGACACGACAGAATCTACTGTCGAACATGTGGCTAGGTATTTGATCGAAGCAGGAGACATTTCAAATAATGAAAACCTAAGAATCAAATACTTCCCAAGTTCCTTAACCAAGAACGCTTTTACTTGGTTCACAACTCTACCCCCCAATTCGATCCACCATTGGACCCAGTTGGAAAGATTGTTCCATGAACAATTCTATATGGGGCAAACCAAGATAAGCCTGAAAGAACTGGCGAGTGTGAAGAGACGTTTCACTGAACCTATAGACGAATATCTGAATAGGTTTAGGTTGCTTAAGGCGAGATGTTTCACACAAGTGCCAGAACATGAGCTGGTCGAAATGGCCGCAGGAGGTTTAGATTATTCTATTAGGAAGAAACTAGATACCCAGTACCTAAGAGACATGGCCCAACTGGCCGATAGAGTTCGACAAGTCGAACGCCTTAAAGCTGAAAAAGCTAAGGCAACAAAAACTCACAAGAGAGAGAGAATAGCTTACGTTGAGATGGATGACGAAGATCTAGAATCCTTCGACGATACTTTAGCTGTCGAAGAAGGAGAAGTCGATTTAGCAGAACTAAAACAAGGGCCTCCATACTCTTGTAAACAGTTAGTCCCCTCAAATGGGAAAAATCCCATTGGTCCAGACAAGACCAATGATAGGTTCCCAAAAAAGACTTATAGTTTTGACATCACAAAATGTGATGAAATATTCGACTTACTAGTTAAAGATGGCCAAATGATAGTACCCCCTGGGGTAAAAGTGCCTCCTCTTGATCAAAGAAAGAAGAGAGGTTTTTGCAAATATCATAATTTTCTGGGCCATAAAACTTCTCAATGTTTTCTTTTCAGGAATCTTGTCCAAGACGCTATTGAGGAAGGGAGATTAAAGTTTGCTGACAAATCCCCCATGGCTGTCGACTCCAATCCACTGAAGGCTGAAGCCCACTATGCAGAACCCTCTGAGGTGAACATGATAGAGGCTACCAGGATCCAGTCGAAGAAACCAGGCATTACCATGGTCGAAGTCTCAAAGGATCACATCAACATGCCAATCTTTGGCAGCTTTTCTGGAAACTTATCCAGGAAGACAATTGAGGCTGTCCAGAAAGCGGTCGAAGATCCAAAGTCGAAGACTGCTGAAGTACAAAAAACTGGACCAAAGCCCAGTTCCCACTTGGCCATTGTTCAAGGCCAGACGGAGAAACTGGAAACACAAATGAAACAACTAACTCTTGCTACTAAGGATACCATGAATATCAACATGGTTGAACTTTCTGACCCTAAAGCATCAGAAGAAGCCATAAGGCAAGAGCAGGAAAATAAAACGGCTTTCCCTAAGGAAAACGAAAACTTGGCAGATTTTTTACAACGATGCCAGAAGAAGAAGTCAGAGGTTATGCTGTGTCCAAGATGCAGTTCTATCTTTGATAAAAAGGCTGCTGAGCACATACAAGGCGTGAGAGCAGCGAACAAGAGAAGGGAGAATTATGACCTTCGACATGATCCCAGAAGGGGTTCTAATCAAGACAAGAGGCCTTTGACTTTTAGGCCTCCGACAAATGTACCAGTAGACACTTGGTACAAAACATCTGGCCGGAAAAGGCCAAGTGAAGAGAAATGGCATTCTTTTGAAGTGCCAAGAGGTTCCTCTTTAATTCAGAAGAAAGATCCTCAAGTTGCTGCACCCAAGGTTGCTCAAGTGTCCAGCAACTACAAGGGAAAAAATCCTATGTCGAGATCCCAATGGAGGAGATATCAAAGAAGGCGAAAAGCTGAAAGGGAGGCTGCCAACGAACCTAAGGCTGAGACTAGTTCGAATGTGCCTCAAAGGAAACAAAGAAAGCCTCTTGAGAGAGAACCAGTTACCAACAGGCTAGTTTGGCCTAACCAGAGCGAAGTCGAAGACGAAGATGATGCTGAGTCCGACGATACTCTAGATATAATGGTGAACATTGTTTCGGTGCTACCCAGGGAATTCAATCGACAAGTAGAAGTCGAAGCCAGTGACTGGGAGGTGGAACAAGAAATGGCCAGACACAGGCCAGTGTGCTACTTTGTCATGGACAATGGCACCACAGAGGAACAAAATGGCTTCTTCGAGCCACCCACAGAGGCAATGAAGAATCACCTCAAACCTTTGTTCATAAGGGCTAAACTCGAAGAGACCACTGTGAACAAAATATTGGTCGACTGTGGGGCCACTATCAATATTATCCCTCATTCTGTGCTAATAAAGATTGGCAAAAGGGATGAAGAAATTAAACCTCACAATATGGTCCTTTCCAACTATGAGGGAGGCATTGGGACCACCATGGGAGTGATCCAGCTCGACATAAAAGTTGGGTCGATCCTTCGACCAACAATGTTCATGGTCATTTCGGCCAAACCTAACTACAACCTTTTGTTAGGCCGTGAGTGGATACATGGTGTGGGTGCTGTGCCTTCATCGATGCATCAAAGGTTGCTTCTATGGCGCCCAGATGGGCTGGTCGAAAACATAGAGGCTGATCAGAGTTACTACCTTGGCGAAGTAAACCACTTGGGTGTAACAGATTTCGACAAAAACTTGGCTCACATAGGGCCATGTCCAGCTCCTGACTTCGACATGGCGCCAGCGCCAAACACCTTTTGTTCCCTATACCTGCATCCTGAGCATGGTTTCCAATGGGACAGAGAAGACGTGTCCCACATAGAATTCAGTGGGCTAACTGGTATCCAACCAACTGGTTGGGGAAGTGAATTCAGTGATAATGACTGAGTCACAATCTCTGAAGCGAATTTCGGCCTATGTGGCCGAAACCAAGATGATAACGGCTCTCGAAGCCGAAGTAAAGTACATGGCCACACAGGCCAATGATCAACCATTATCTGCTGTTGGCCCAGGAAAGGATTTCGATCCAAGACCTCCTGATATCATGCCAGACGAAATGCAGGAACAGAGGCTCGACGCGATCTATGACGATGAGCCTTTGGGCTTCGAAAAGGATCCCTTGGCGAACAACATTAAGATGTTAGCACAAGACCCTTTAGAAGAAATCAACTTAGGCGAAGGATCAGAGAATAGGCCAACTTACATCAGCGCCAAAATTGATCCAGAACTTAGGTTGGAAGTAATCCAATTGCTGAAAGAGTTTAAAGACTGTTTTGCATGGGATTATGACGAAATGCCTGGTCTCGACAGAGGATTGGTAGAACTTCAGTTGCCAATCAAACCTGGAAAGAAGCCAATCAAGCAAAATCCAAGACGCTTCGCTCCAGAAATATTGTCGAAGATCAAAACGGAGGTCGAAAGACTTCTGAAATGCAAATTCATCCGTGTTACAAGGTATGTCGAATGGATTGCAAATATTGTGCCAGTAATTAAGAAAAATGGCACATTAAGGGTGTGCATAGATTTCAGAGATTTGAATGCTGCCACCCCCAAAGATGAATATCCTATGCCTGTGGCGGAAATGCTAGTCGATTCTGCCGCTGGCTACGAATACCTGAGTATGCTCGATGGTTATTCAGGATATAATCAAATATTCATTGCTGAAGAGGATGTGTCGAAAACAGCTTTTCGATGCCCTGGGGCCTTAGGCACTTACGAATGGGTCGTGATGCCTTTTGGCCTGAAGAACGCTGGGGCAACGTACCAGCGAGCAATGAATACTATCTTCCATGATTTTATTAACACGTTTATGCAAGTTTATATTGATGATATTGTTATAAAATCTGTTTCCAGGAAGAGTCACCTTGACCACCTTCGACAATCATTCGAAAGAATGAGAGAACATGGTCTGAAGATGAACCCTTTGAAGTGTGCGTTCTGTGTAAAAGCTGGAGATTTCTTGGGTTTCGTTGTCCACAAGAAAGGAATCGAAATCAATCAGAACAAGACGAAGGCAATTTTGGAAGCGAAAGCGCCATCGAATAAGAAGGAATTGCAATCTCTCTTGGGCAAGATAAATTTCTTGAGAAGGTTTATATCTAACCTAAGTGGGAAAGCTCAGGCCTTTTCACCCTTACTTCGACTGAATAAGGAGGGGTTCGAATGGGGGCAAGAGCAACAAGAAGCCTTCGACAAAATCAAAGGGTACCTCACTAAGCCACCCATTTTGGTGCCTCCTTGTAGCAATAGGAGTATGAGATTGTACATAGCTGCATCTGACAAAACTCTGGGAAGTATGTTAGCCCAAGAGGATGAGAATGGAGTCGAAAGACCCATTTATTATCTCAGTCGAGTTTTGAATGATGCAGAAACTAGATATAGCGAAGTTGAAAAATTGTGTCTATGTCTGTATTTCTCTTGTACAAAGCTCAAACAATATATAAAACCAGTTGATGTTTATGTTTCGTCTCATTTTGATGTTTTCAAATATATGTTGTCGAAACCTATCTTGCATAGTCGAATTGGCAAGTGGGCATTAGCATTGACTGAATACTCCTTGACCTTTATGCCTCTTAAGGCAGTAAAAGGACAAGTGGTTGCAGACTTCATAGTCGACCACTCTATTCAAGTCGAGGATATTAATTATGTGGAGATAGAACCTTGGAAATTCTACTTCGATGGTTCCAGCCATAAAAATGGAACAGGAGTAGGAGTCTTGATTATTTCTCCAGATAAAATTCCAACAACATTCAAGTACCAAATCGAAGGTTCTTGTTCGAACAACGAGGCTGAGTATGAAGCTCTAATTACTGGCCTTGGAATATTGTTGGAATTGGGGGCAACTCGAGTCGAAATAATGGGAGACTCAGAGTTAGTCATCAAGCAAGTCACAAAGGAATATAAATGCATAAGAGAGAATCTCATTATGTACTTTGTGATAGCAAATCGTTTATTGAAACAATTTGAAAGTGTCAATATTCGACACATACCCAGAGTCGAAAATCAAATAGCCAATGACTTGGCACAGATTGCATCTGGGTATAAAATTTCAAAAACGAGATTACAAAGAGCAATCGAAGTTCGAGAGAAGATAAGAGCAACTTGCCTATCACCAACAGACTTGGAATCAACAAGGTTAGGATATGCTGATCACTCAAACTTCGAGATTTCGTTCATTGATAACTCAAACTTAGATGAATTGGTGGATTTAGACGAAGAGAGATTACATGCTCTCGACTTACTCAGGCTTCAGAAGAAAAGAGTCGAAGACTCTTATAATAGAAAGGTAAAACCTAAGGTATTTTTGCCTGAAGATTTAGTTTGGAAGGTAATTCTTCCCATGGATCGACGGGATCGAAGCATGGGGAAATGGTCACCCAAATGGGAAGGACCCTTCAGAGTTATCCAAACTTTTTCTGGTGGAGCCTATGAAGTCGAAGAGATAAGTGGTGATAAGAGGCTCTTGAGAGTAAATGGTAAATATTTGAAAAAATATAAGCCTATACTTCAAGAGATAAAAATAAAATAATAAACTAAAATAACCATAAAAATGCCAAAATGGAAATTTTTATTAATTTCTGCCAAAATGGCAATTGTTGTCGAAACGATTACAGAAGATGGTTACAAAAGAGAATAAAAAAGAAAGAGAATTCTTGAGTCGAAGATACTTAGCATGCTGCAAATCCAACCTCTTCTTGCACCAAGATTTTTCTTGCTCCAGCTTGGCAATTTGAGCGTCGAGGCTTTGAGCCCTCTCAGCGAATTCCAGGCCTTGCTTGATTTCAGTCTGGCTTTCAGCGTCTGGGATAGTCGAAAGAATTTCCTCCTGGAGCACCGTGTTGGCGTTTATCTTCGCCTCTATCTCTGCGATTTGTGCTCGGAAGGAGACATTCTCTCGCTCAATGGCGTCGAACCTTTCCTGTGCAGACGCCTTCTGTTTCGACAACTCGGCAATTCGAGAAGTCGAACTTGAGACAGCAGTCCACGCAGATAAGCTCTTGCCATGCAGCGTTTCGAGCTGACTGTTAAAAGTTCGTTGGCGCCGGTAATCCGCTGAGACTTGGTCAATCATAGAATGTAATTCCATGATTAAGTCTGAGATTTCTGGGGCTACAGCATCGAAATCAACAGCATTCAAAACCTCTTTTAAGCAAGATGGAGCAGTGGGGTCCCCCTCTAAAGCCTTCATTAAATCTCTCTTGAATAACTGGGCCTTGACCTTCGCCAACGCATCATCAAGAGGAGAAGTCTCAGTAGATTTCCCCGACAGAGTAGGAATTTCCTGACTGGTGTCGGAAGAACTCTTACTCTCGACGATTGCATTAAGGTAGCTGACAGGGTCAGTTTGTTTCAAGATTTCCAAGTCTTCTTTCGACCTATGCTTTGAGGAGGTGACCTTTGCCACAGTATTATCTTGGACTTGAGTCTGTTGAATGCTGAGTGCCTCGTTTGGTTGCTCTTCGACTTGAACCGAGGCGGTACTAGCGTCGACTCGTGGTTCTTCGTTAACATCACCTTGGGGTCCTTCGCCAGCATCATTTTGTGGCTCTTTGCTAGCGTCCCCTTGGTGGTCTTCGCCAGTACCACCTTGATGCTCTTCGTCAACAGCATCTTGATTCTCTTCGCCATTGCCTTGGTCTCTTCCTTCAGGATTCTCTTCTGACGACAAGTCCACCACAGGAACCGTTTCTGGCTGTGTTTCCTCCGCCATAGGTTCTTCAGTTGTCTTCTCCACTGTTTCAGCATTGGCCTCATGCTCAGTGTGGGCTTCGTCATTGCCCAAATCTTGCACCTGAGGCCTGCTAAGGTCAGCAGATTCCAGAGTTTCTGAAGTCCTTGGTGGGGAACTCCCAGTGGTGTCCTGAAAAGGAGAAAGAAGACAAATCTTCAGATGTCGAAAGAGACATAATCAAATACTGGTATCTATGCCTAAGTTATAAGAAGGGTCCAATAGATTACCTGTGGATTGACTTCAGCCCCAGGGCTGGAATTATCACTTTCGACAGGCTTGGTAACAAGAGCGTTCAGTTCCTCCTCAGTTGGTTCTTCGATGACCACTGCAGGTGGCCTAGGCTTCCTCACACCAACCTTTATTCTGACGGTTCGACCTTCAGGAGCTGGAGTAGGAACAGAAGCGTCCTTCGTTAACTTTCTCCTCTTTAAGGGAGTAGGAGGGGTATCACTGTCATCGTCACTCCCCGATTCGACCACCAATGCTGCCCTTTTCTTGGGCGAAGGGGCCTAGAAAACCAATAGGAATTCGATTGAATAATTACGTCGAAAATAAAAAATCGAAAGCCAGATTGAAAATGAAGAAAATCTGGTTACCGATGCAGGAGGCCTCCTCGAAGAGCCTTCCCCCTGTTGGTTGCCCGTTGTCTTCGCCGGCGCTATAGTCTTCGCCGGCGGTGGAGGTTTGGTCGAAGGGACTCTTCCTTGTGGGCCTTCTGTAGCCTTCTTGGCTAGGGGCTTTCGAACAACTGAAAGCGAAAAGGAAAGTTAACAAGCTAACAGTCGAAGAGAAAGATAAAAAGTAATGTGAGAGTGTGAACTTACATTTCTTTACTTTGTCAAACACAAGGACAAAAGACTTCTGCAACTCTGCTATGAAGTCCTTCTCGTCGAAGAAGTACTCAGCGTAATAGCTTCTCCACCATTCTTCAAAAGATGGTGAGCAAAGGAAGTTAAGCTGGTAGTTGAACAGCGAGAGGATTGTTCGACCAGCATATCTTCCAATATGCCTGGTAGCAGCTTCTTCTGTATAATCGTTGCAGAAGTACAACATTGACTTCTCTCTTGGGAAAATGGGAGAAGGCAGGGTTTGGATGATACCAAACTGGCGAGATACCAGATTTGGTTGATAGGCAAGCAGACTCAGATGAGTCTTAGAACTCTTAAATCGAAGAGGCATAATCCTTGGGGTAAGGAATGCCTCCCAAAGTACAGAGTGCTCATCGACATTGGGACCACTCGACTCCTTGGGATGCGGCCTTGTAAACCATGCTGGCCCCACCTTTCGTTGTGAAAATGGAGCCATAGTCGAAACAAATTCCTTCCTTCGAGCGAACATCAGGACGAAGTTAGTGAAGGTTTGTTGGAACTCTAGCCCATCTTCCACAGGTGTCAGCAGAGCCAGCCTAATTCCTTCGATACGTCTATTAGCTATCGCTGGGGCTTGTTCGTTTATCTGACTCTTCTTGGGTAAGAAGGATTCGAAAGTGGCGTTGAGCCACAGTTGAAGTAGCCAGAAAGGCCCAGCGAGTAGCAAACTGTTCCTATCTTCGATATGTTTCAAAAGAGTAACCCCATTGCTGATTGAGTCATAAAGACTGGCCAGAATCAGTTCTGCCAGACAGATGTTCTGGCGGTGATGCAGTTGGGTGGCAAGAGTGACCATCTTTTTGGTCACTTGCAGAGACTTCGAACAGAACACGAAGCGAGTTAGCCATAAGGCTAGAAACGCTATGTGTTCAACGTCTGACACTGCGTCTGTCGACTGGTCATGATAATGGTTGATAAAGGTAGTGTATGTTGGCTTCGTCTCAGAAAAGCCAATTTGGTCCTCCGACATCTCTTCCGGGTCGAAGTAATCTCCGGTTGGTCGAAGGCCAGTGATGGCTGCTACGTCGAAGAGTGTGGGGGTTAACATCCCACATGGAAGGTGAAAGGTGAAGTGAGAGTTATCCCAGAACAACAGCGAAGCTATAAGCATCTCTGGGGAGTAGTTTAAGCCTGTCTTCGACAGCATTATTAGGTCAAAGATGCCCATTTCCTTCCAGACTGGAGTTTGATGTTTTTCCAGCTTTGTTAGCCAAGCAACATAGTCCTGGGTGAGATTAGGGCAGGACCTGAAGACTCTAACGCTTCTGTTGAAGAAACGAAGGTCAATCTTCTCGTGTGTAGGGTCTTCGTTGTCTTCTGCGTCCTTCTTGGCGCATGCTACTGGCTTAAGTTTCTCGACGATGGGGAAATAGCTCTTGATCTTTAGAGCTTCAGAGATGCTTGGGTTCATGGGTCCAGCCATTGCGAAGATTTGGTTGGAGTATCCAACCGGAATCATCAAGTGACGCGAGTAAGCATCACGAACGGAGATGTCAGATGGTTCAGGGACCCTTCGTTTCCCTGTAGCGTTCACTACCGGAGCAGTAACAAAGACCTTGGGCTTAGCAAGTTGTTCAGTTGGTGCGTTAGTCTTGGGGGCAGTTGAAGCAGAAGCCATTGTTGAGGATGAAGTTGAAGTTGGAAAAGGAAGAGTTTTTCTGCAAAGAGAACAAGTTTGCAAGAAAGCAAGGGAGTTTGAGAGATAGTTTGCGTGAAAAGTCCCACAATGGGATATTCACTACTATTTATAGTAGTGGGAGAAATTCCCAATTACGAGGGCATTAAATGTCATTTAATGCTGCAGGAATTAGTGGGACGCGTGGCAGCATCCTGTTGTTTTGGCCGTTTCTGCAGAAACAGAGAGACGCAGCGTGCGTCCTCGTTTTTTGGATTTGTCATAATGACAAATTATGAAGTGATGTTTGGTTCTGCACGCCGTACTGACAGTGACGTCCTAGGATCAAATCAATGATGGTTTCTTGGGATTGCCAATAGTTGGTAAAAAAGCAACAAAAAGTGCACAAGTTAACTTGTGACTAAGCGTGGAAAAACGGGTGTCGAATGGCGTTTTCAAAGAATGCCTTTTTCTTTCAGAGTCGAAATAAGGCATTCTTGGGGGGCAATTTGTTGGCTCCTAAATTCGACACCTTTGTTTTGATTGATGACAGCCATTAAAAGCTGAAAGATGCTTTCGACTGGCTAAGCCTGTCGAAGTGCCCGTCGAAAGATGGCAAAATACTTGGAAGATTTCTTCCATGGAAGAAGGCTGATTGCCTTCGACGTCGAAGGAGTTTTCGTCGAAGACGTCTCTTGACGAACGTGTTCGATGGTCCAGAGTGGAGCAGTTTGAAATTCAAAGCTTTGGAGGGAAAACGGTTTCCAGCAGTTACTACGTGCAAACGTGCAAGGATCTGGAGCGTCGAGCATGGAGAACGTGACAAGTGGCTTGATCTCGAAGCAGCGTAACTGCCCGACGGTTACTTGGAATGTTTTTGTATAAATAGGAGTAGACGTGTAGTTTCTCGCGTGTGTTCACAATAGATACATAGTCACTCATTTAGATTCAAGTACCCAGTGTGAGCGAACGAATTGTTGAGAAATGTATGTGTGAAACACCAATTTTATCAATTAAAGTCATTTACTTTTCCAGTATTTTACATGCTTTCTCCTTTAAGATTCCTTTAAGATTCCTGTCGAACCTTTACATTCAAGCCTTGTTTATTTTACCAAGCCTTTCCTTTATGCAATTTAATTGAAACATTTTACTTAAAGCCTTATCCACATTAATTAAACTTCAAAATCAACCTATGTCCATAGGATCAATCTGATCGATCCTGCGAGTAACCAAATAAGTAACCATTTGGAGGATCAGCGGTTGTTTACCAAATCCCCAGGTAAACACATCTTCAATGGGAAATAGGTACATTTTGATAGCTGTGGACTACATGTCTAAATGGATTGAGGCTATTGCATCACCCACAAACGACACAAGAGTGGTAGTCAAGTTATTTAAGAATATAATTTTTCCGAGGTTTGGAACACCCCGTCTCGTTATAAGTGATGGAGGATCACATTTCATATCCAGAATCTTTGATAAGCTCTTGAGTAAGTATGAGGTAAAGCACAGAGCAGCAACACCTTATCACCCACAGACTAACGGCCAAGTAGAAGTGTCTAACAGGGAGATTAAACAAATCTTAGAAAAAACCATTTCAATTTCCAGAAAATATTGGTCTCAGAAGCTGCATGAAGCACTATGGGTCTACAAAACAGCTTTTAAAACCCCTATTGGAACAACCCCTTACCAATTAGTCTATGGAAAATCTTGTCATTTACCCTTCGAGTTAGAGCATAAAGCCTATTGGGCCATTAATACCCTGAATTTGGAATATTTGACTGCTGGTGAAAAGCGCATCCTTGACATTCATAAATTGGAGGAATTCCGCCAGTCTGCCTATGAGAATGCTATAATATATAAAGAAAGAACCAAAACTTGGCATGGCAGAAGAATTGTAAAGAAAGATTTCAATATAGGCGACCTTGTTCTCCTTTTCAATTCCAGGTTGCAACTTTTTCCTGGCAAGCTACGTTCAAGATGTACTGGTCCTTTTGAGGTCTCTAGAATCCTAAGATCTGGAGCAGTCGAGATCAAGAACAATCCTTGTAGCCCATTCATCATCAATGGGCATAGGTTGAAGCACTACAAAGGAGGTGACATTCCCACCAACTACTCCAGCCACACTCTAATTGATCCACTAGTACCAGTTTCTGATATATGAAGCTTACTCGTCAAGCTAACGACGTTAAACAAGCGCTGCATGGGAGGCAACCCATGAGTTTATTTTTATTTTTTGCATTTATTTACTTTTTACTTTATCAAATTTTATTTTTATACTAACAGTTGCAAAATTTATGATTTCAGGTATCACCTGCTAGCCGTCTTTGCTAACTACATTTTTCAAGATGGAGCATTTCGATGACATGCATGTTTCCTTCCGAGATGACACTCAAAGACAACGCTATGTGGTCCTTTCACAACGACCCATGGCACCGACCAGATATCCAGACCAGATTTGCATGGAAGCTCTTGGCTTTGAAGCCAGTATCAAGTATCTATGCAACCAGCTAAAGTGGGATGAGTATGCAGATGACCTAAATGTGACCTACAGGAACTTCACCTTAGAATTCCTCAGTTCATTCGAGTTTGAGCCCTATAATGGCCAGGATGGATATCTCACTTTCAGACTATTCGGGATAGAATACTGTTTTAGGTAGTTTGGTGACTTGCTAGGCTTCCAGACCACACCCGATGCTATACCTGAGCTACCAGTTGGCTATTTCATGACTAGGGACATAGAGAAATTATGGAGAGATATTACTGCTGGAGGGAGCCTTGATACTTCCACTCAGCTATCACCTGTTATTCACAACCCCGCTTTCAGGTATTTTCAGATGGTTATTACTCACACTTTCCTAGGGAAGGCCGACACTGATACCCATGTTAGCGAGGAGGAGATCTTTTTCCTCTACTGTACGACCCAGTCTCGCCCTGTAGCCTGTGGAAATTTTCTGCTCTGGAATCTCATGATGACTTCTAAGTATGCTAAAGATATCCTCCATGTGGGAGGGACAGTGACTCAGATTGCTTCTGCTTTGGGTCATACAAGTAAGTTATCTCACCTTACCTCCTATTGTGGATATATTACAATGGACATTGATTTCTGTTTGGATCATGGGCTGATGAGAAGAGTCTACTTTAATCCCAAACAGTATACTCCTGATTGATAATGAAACTGCTCACTATTTTACCTTGCCTGATCCCATGATGACCAATGTACATAACCCTTCCAATTGGACATATGCCTTAGAAGGTCTTAGAGAGACCGTGGACAAGCGAAAATCACCTCCGGTACTTGAGTATCATCCATGTCCATCGCCAGAAAGGACCACTGTATTCTCTAATAATTTCTCTTTGCAGCAACCCGACATCTATGCACAGGTTGCTGAGCTGCGTAGAGAGGTAGCCCAACTTCGTCAGACAGTTGAAGACCTCTCTCTCCAGGTTATGGTTTCCTATGCTACTCACTCTACTGAGGCAAACCTCCTACAGCAGGAAATTGATGATCTTCGCATTATAAACATAAAAGAAAAAATTCGATACACTAATCCTTGGAAGCACCAAATGAAGAATTATTGTTTGCACCTATGAGAAGAAATTGGAATAAGAAGCCTAAACCAACAAAACAAAGAAATTTGAGCCCAACCCAATTTTCGAACATGGCGCCCGCCACCAAGACCATGGCGCCCGCCATGTGGTCTGGGATTATAACGGGAAGATTTTCAAAAACCTCCCGCTTTCTCCATTTTCAACCCCAAAACCTCTCATTTTCTCAACCACCTACTATCCCATTAACCACCCAACAACTCTCATTTTCTCAACCACCTACTACCCTATTAACCACTCCAACATCCATTTTTCTAACCATAAAAAAATTCAAACTTTCTCCTCCCAATCTCCAACACCCATTTTTGAAACCCATTTTTTCAATTTTCTTCCAAAGGAGCAACAATGGAGTTCAACGGATATGTTCTTCGTGAAGGAAAACCTGGAGACCGACAACGAAAAATCCTTGAAAAATTGCAAGGACGAGAAATTGTCTCAATCAGGTATGTCGATGAAGATTGTCTGTATATTTTAGGACTTTATCATAGTTTTTTTCATTTAGCTGACATTCTAGGATTGCATGACACTTTTACTATAAAAGAGCCCACCTTTGAGAGGCTAACTCGAGAATTCTTAAGTTCCCTAATTTATTTGGTTCACCCTGACACTGCTAGTACTGTCGGTAGGGTTAAATTTCGTCTATTTAATGTTGAATATGAATATAGAACCGACAAACTAGCAGCTCTGTTGGGTATTCCTCATGGTGATGGCGCTATTTGTGAGACCCCTTTGAATTTTGAATGGTCCACTGATGCATTTTCCTTCTGGCGTCAATTGTCAAACTCTTCTATAAATTCTTTTGAAAGAGTTTTAGCATCATTAATCCATAACCCGGCTATTCGAATTTTTCGATATATGCTCGCCTGTACTATTTTTGGCCGGGAGAATCCAAACAAGTTAAATGCTAGAGAACTTCTATTTTTGCAGGGTAGTCTCACTAATAGAAGAATTAATTCAGTCCTGTTTATGATTTCTCACATGATTGCTGTCCTAAGACACACAGGAACCATAACTTTTAGAGGACTAGTTACATCTATTGCTAGAGCTATGTACCTTGACACTGAGATGGCTACCCTTGCACCCATGCCTCCCCGCACAATTAATTTGTAATTTCTAAAAGATATGAAATTGTGCAAGGTGAGGAGAGCAGGTGGTTTTGCACTTATGGTTCGGGGTGTCGCTATCCCATCAGTCGTTCTGCCTTGCACTAGACGTACTGATGTACGAATTGCGAGGAACTGGACCTTCGATCTAGATGCTCCACCTTTTACGGGTCCATTACCTCCTAATGTTCCACTTGGGGATGGACACGAGACTGATGAAGAATACGAGCAGAGGGATGAACCTCATGCCCCAGCTGTGTCCCCCTATCATGCTTCACCCGCACACACTGCACCTTCTACTTCTAACACTTTTGCAGGTACGACTCATGGCTTTTACATCACTCAAAGAGATGTGGCGTGACCAGCTAGCTCGGGAGGAGCGAAGAGATGGTTTACTTTCTGCCATCCAACAGCAGCTGGTAGATAACATGAGTTTTATGGAGGCGTCACGACAACAGTCAGACCGCTCTTTTCAAAGTCTTATGGAATCTCAATTGGCGATATCCCGCGAGAAACATAGGCGACAAGCCCTGTTTTAGAGGCACTCCGCCCTCATGGAGGCCACTCAAGGTTCCCTTTTTGGCAACCTTCGCGAGATTCAGAGTTCACAGATTTCCTTGTCCGTCAGATTCGACCAGTTCGAGGCTTCTCAGAGCAGTCGTCGTTGCAGCCGATCCCGTCATCCTAGTCATTCATCGCAGGATGGCGAGGGACCTAACCAGCCTTAGTACTTTACCAGGTGACTCTTTCCCATTCTTATTTTGTAACATTGGGGACAATGTTCGATTTAAGTGTGGGAGGAGATTTACTCGCTTTCTCGCTTTATTTTTTCTCTCGCTTTATTTTTCCCTTTTCCTGCATTTCCCTTCTCGTTATTTTACTTCTTTATTTTCTTTAGTTTGCTTGTTTGCTTTATTTTCAAAATAATACATGTGTTTGACGAGTCATCTATATCTGTATGGTCTAGTGTATGTCCACTCCCCCATTTCTTGAGCCTAACCGAAACTTTTTTTTCCTAAGAAAAACACTGTGTTTTGAACTTAGTTGGGCTATAAGACCTGGTTGAGATAGGATGTAGTATGACTTGGGAAAGTCCTTTCGAAGTATCAACATTGTTTTTACACCTTAAGTTTCATAAATTTAGGAATTCGATCACGATACCCTCTATGCCGTGGCCTTAAAATTTTCATTCTTAAATCCTTGAATAGTTTATCGTAGCAGTCAGCTCCGGTCTAAGCATGCCCTACATAGGGGACCGAAGAGAAGTGAATGATTTATATTCTATGTTCTTATCATAAACTACAACCCCGGGATAGTTGACCCTCACAAAGTCATTTAACTCAACAAAAGTTGTATGTTAAAAAATAAAGCAAAAGCAAAAGCAAAATAAGAAGAAAAAGAAAAAGAATTTTTTTTTACCCATCTTTAGTTGGTTCAGAGGTATCTGGTGCTGAACTTGGTAGGGCGGATTACGATCTGATCCCCCACAACTATAAATGGGTCAATAAAAGGGGTTACATCGACTTTTTGTACCAGAACCCTGCGTTTTATGATCAGAATCACTACCCGGTCACTTTACTATGAGCATGTACGAATAACGGGCTTAATGTGATTGCGCCTGAATTAAAATGGATTTGAAAAAAAAAGGAAAAATATAGGCCTAAGCATAGTGGCATGATATGGATTTGTTCGTAAAAGAATGAAGCTTATGTCCGTTTTACGGAAGAGTGTCACTACGATATCCTTGATTTGAATCAGTTAGTACCTATCAATACATCCCTGTTTTAATTCCAGAGGCCCCTTGCAGCCCAACTTGTTCACTAACACCGTTTTTCTTCTTAATCTATTTTGAGTTCTTTCTTGAGGACATGCAAAGGTTTAAGTGTAGGAGAATTTGATAACACTTACTTTACACTTGTTTTTGACTCTGATTTCACATGTTATTTAGGTTTTTTATTATTGTTTTCTCGTATTATGCCTATCTTTTGTTTCCTTTTCAGGTATTTCAAATATCCAGAGCTCCCCTGAAGAAATGAAGGAAAACAGGCTGAAAAACAGGAGTTTAGGTCAAATTTGCACTCATGGCGCCACCATGGCACCAGCCATAGGGTAGGCCATGACGTGGACCACCTCATGCTAACCTCAACTGCCACATTCCCCACATCCTTTCATTTACACTCATGGAAGGCGCCATGGCCTCCATGGCGGGCGCCACTTTTGGACGATGTTTACCTCTCCGAAAGGAGTTGGGGGGCATTCTTGTGATTTCCTGCATTCCTCATCCTCTATAAATAGAAGTTCCTGATTTCATTTCAATTCACCCAAGCTTAGTTGAAAACTTGATCCAACCATAGTTGTGAACTTAAGCCATATAATTTCACCATTGTAAAGCGATAATTCTTCACATCGGGGAATTATTGCATTGTTGATTGAGCGTGTGATCAAGTTCGTAGATTGAGTCTTTAATCGAGTTTGGAGCACTTCGGCAGAAGTTTATCTTACCACATTTATTTTCAGCTACTGTTTATTTCCAGTCGCATTTTACTTCCAATTTGTACCAGATTTAAAACCTCCCCGTTTGGAGCAGGTTTCTATTTACATATTCCACACTGCTTTTACTTTGTTTATTTCCCGCACTTCTTTTACTTTGTTTATTTCTCGCACCTGCTTTTACTTTGTTTATTTCCCGCACTGCTTTTACTTTGTTTATTTCCCGCACTGATTTTACTTTGTTTATTTCCCGCACCTGCTTTTACTTTGTTTATTTCCCGCACCACACTTTAAATTATTTACTTTCTCGCATGATTTATTTTAACATGTCTGTTTACATTACCATGTCAGGCTGAACCTTACTGGGCTAGAATGTAAGGAATCTAGTTAGATCGATATTCCAAATAATGTTTCAATAGAAATGCTTATGCGTTATTTTGGTTTTTAATACGAGTTTTCTGTACTTTATCGTTGTTGGGTAAGATCGAAAGCCGTCCAACCCTTTGTTAAACTCGGTTAGTTCTAACTAGTCAAAGGAAGCGAAAGCGCTTTTTCCGGTTAGTTAGGGATTTTTATTATCAAAGAAATCAATTTTGAAACTATTTTCGGACGTGTTTATAGGGTTAAAGTTAGGTTCCCTTTTTATTAGAAATTCCAGATCAAAATACTTTTCAACTTGGTCAAGTACTCTATTTCTTAAAAATAGGTTTATTACTTTAACGCAATGCGCGCCTTTTTATAAGTGACAATAAGAAGGTATGATTAGAGAGTAAACTCTGTTATGATTACGCGAAAGCGACAGTTCCTGTTAAATTAGTTCTTTTCTTTGGTAGAAAATATTGCCCTATAAGTAGTTCTATTCCGAAGCATTGCGAATATCATCTGACTACGTGAATTACATTCGACCCTGCTTTTATATCTGAAGTTTATTTCACTGCACTTTACTTTCTTGCATGCTAAATTCCCTATTTAATATTGACTTAGCTAAACACCATAACAATAGGAAACGATAGATTGATGATTGGTCTCTGTGGATCGATAATCTTTTATATTACTCTAACGCGATTCGTACACTTGCGAATACACCGCATCAAACTCCACAAAAATGGATGAATGATTTTAATAATAGTTTTATTAAATTTAATTCAAAAGTGGTTTGTATATTCTCTCCCACCCCTCTTCATCTCATCCCTTTCTTATTGCACTAAGTATTATTGGAGCATGATCTCTATATCATGTCTCAAAACAAATGGTGCATATATTGCTATTGACCGGCCTCAAAATAGGTGTGACTTCTATATAAGTCCACTTACGATTGCTTAACATAACGCTAAATTTTGTCCTGATTCGAATAAATGATCATTCGTGGCCCAAACTTATGTTTGCAAGCCCAAATATGTTAATTTGATCTCTTTGATCCAATAACCTTGAGATTCATTGGGTGGAGACTTTGGTTCTACCAATCCTCTAATGGATCTACAACACCTTTGGTCAACGCAGATCACTTAAACATCGTTGATCACTAAATGGTACTCATGAGGATTCCAAATGGATGATATACTTGACAAAAAGCAAATGCAACTTGTTGTGTGGAGGCTTTGGTTCTACCAATCATATAATGAGTTTCAAATGCAAGTTTCAAGATGATCATCCAACTAACCACTAATCACTAATAATTGACTTTATCCTGTATTTTTATTATATGCCCCTTTTATTTTTATGCACTATTTACTTTTAGCATTTATATTTCATGCCATTTTCATCTTTTGAGCATTCACTTTCTTGTCATTTTTTATTTTGCTCACTTGAGCTTTTATTTTCTTTTCTTAAGATACCTAATAATCAATATAAACCCTAAAAATATTTAATGATACTTAGACTATTTGGTTACTATCCTTGGCATTATGGAGCATTGGACTTCTTGGACTTAGGATTAGAAACCCCGGCTTATGATTGGAGATCTTGTGACCTTATCTGATTATTTTGTCTGGAGCTCTTTGTTAGAACATAATTTGATTCTACAACCCTCAGTTAGAGTTTTGATGATAACAAAATACAAGATTAAATGAATTATGAGATTTATATAAGACATATATGCTACTCAAAATTATGTGTTGTATTTACAAAAACTCTGATGGAATCAACATCAGAAGATATGTCAGATCAGAAGATCAAACATGTGCTACGCTGAAGCCTGATAAACAGAATCTGCGCAAAACATACTCTGACTCTGATCAAGATCCTAACCATGTCATCAGCACTCAGAAACGCCAGAATAAGCTAAAGCCAAGAACACTCTGAAGTGTCAACGTTACTATGCATTCAAGACAGATTAATTACCAACGGCTTTATTCCAAGACAAAGATCTTCTCAAAAAGGAAAGAACGTTATGAGCATTGAAATGGATTTATGGACAACAACGTATCTATTCCTAGGCTACTTAAACAAGTTAGTGAGAAAAGAATTGGCTAATACTCTTTACGCATGCACGCATACGAAATCTCTCTCACTTAAATTGCTAAAGCTTTCAACCACGCCTACTCAATAGCATTAGCAGTCTAGTTCATTATAAGCTTCATATTGTGTATTATCACAGTTATGATATATAGTTTTTCTAGAAAACATCAAACACACATTTGTTCATTTATCTGTAAAAGAAATTCCTTGAGATAAACTGGTCTGTGGTTAGACTCAAGAAGGCTTTAACAGTTGTTAAAGCAGTTGTGTATTCAGTTGAATATAGTGGATTAAGACCTCGTTGGAGAGAGGCGAAATCACCTTGACGGATGGACTGGAGTAGTTTGAGATCAAACGAACTAGGATAAAAATAATGTGTTGTCTGCATTTGATTTCAAGTTTTACAATTCAACCCCCCTTCTTGTGTTTTTCACATCTTCAATTGGTATCAGAGCCTGGTTCTGAGCTTATAACACTTAACCGTGTCAGTACAAGATCCAGTGTTAGAAAAACACTATGGCAGGACCACATCAAAACATCAGCAATGACAACAATGAAGAAAGAGACAGATTCAGTGGCAAACCTCCAGTCTTTGATGGAGAGAACTTTGATTATTGGAAAGACAGAATTGAAAGCTTCTTTCTGGCCCATGATGATGATTTGTGGGATATGGTGACTGATGGATACACGCACCCAGTGAATGCAAGTGGTCAGAAGATTGATAGGAAAGCAATGTCTGATCAACAAAAGCGTGACTTCAGAAATCATCACAAAGCAAGAACAATTCTTCTCAGCGCCATCTCTTACTCTGAATATGAAAAGATATCAAACAGAGACACTGCAAAGAATATGTTTGACTCTCTGAGAATGACGCATGAAGGCAACATTCAAGTTAAAGAAACTAAAGCTCTTGCGCTCATTCAGAAGTATGAGGCATTCAAGATGGAAGAAAGTGAATCAATTGAAACGATGTTCTCAAGATTTCAAATTCTGGTTGTTGGTCTCAAAGTTCTGGATAAAGGGTATTCTACTGCTGATCATGTTAAGAAGATCATCAGAAGCTTGCCAAAACAGTGGAGGCCAATGGTCAGAGCACTGAAGCTAGCTAAGGATCTCAACAAAATCTCTCTGGAGGAACTTGTCAGCTCCCTCAGAAGTCACGAGATAGAGCTAGAAGCTGATGAACCTCAAAAGCAAAGTAAGCCATTAGGTTTAAAATCTAACAGAAAATCTGACTCCAAAGTTTTGCAGGCTGTAGAAGAAACCTCTGATGGGTCCTCATCAGAAGAAGATGAACTGTCTCTCCTCTCCAGAAGGGTGAACCAACTGTGGAAGCAAAGGCAAAGAAAGTTCAGGAATCCAAGAAGATCAGAAAATCAGAATGAATCCTCCTCTGGACACAGAAGATCTGAAGGCTCTTCAGGAAGCAGAAAGCAAACAACAAAGACATCATCTGCTATGAATGTAACGAGCAAGGACACTACAAGAGTGACTGCCCAAAGCTTCAGAGGGAAAAGCCCAAAAAGAAGTTTGGCAAAGAAAAGAAGAAAAGTCTCATGGCTACATGGGATGACTCTGACACATCTGAAGCTGACTCAGAATCAGATGATGAGAGAGCAAACATAGCTCTCATGGAAAACATAACAGAAGACAGTGAAGCTTCTGAATCAGACACAGAAGAGGTATTTCCTGACTTTGCTATTAACTTTACTAAGGTTGAACTAGCTGAAAGCCTTAATGAGATTCTGGAAAGATATCAGCAGATCAGAGTCAATTTCAGAAACCTGAAAAGGAATCTTGCTTCTGACTCTGATAAAACTGAGAGTCTCAAATTGGAGAATTCTGAGTTGAAAAATAAAATTTCAAAATTAGAAAATGTATTACAAAACTCTCAGAAGGAAGCAATTCTTGAAACTCCCAGTAGTGCTGATGAGATCATCAAGGAGTATGATCACAACTTTCAGAAGTTTCTAGCTAAAAACATAGATAGAAGCAAAATGGCTTCAATGATCTATGGAGTTAGTAGAAATGGCAGAAAAGGAATTGGATACCAAGGTAAGGTACCTACACCAAAGAATGCCATGGATTTAGTGATAAAATGCACTTCTCTTGATTCTCACTTTGTATATGGGCACACACACGACATCAAATATACTAGTAGTAATTATTCTGTCAAACCAAAATTCAACCAGAGTTTTGGTAAAACTAACAAATCAGGACCCAAGAAAATATGGGTACCTAAGGATAAAATAATACATGTTGCAGATATCTTTAGCAGCAAAGCAGAAACACCAGTCATGGTACCTGGACTCTGGCTGCTCACGACACGTGACGGGAAGAAAGCATATGTTCCAAAGCCTGGAACTTAAGCCTAGAGGCCACAGAGGCTTTGGAGGCAATCAGAGGGGAAAGATCATTGGCTCTGGAACTGTAGGTAATGGAAATCTTCCCTCTATAAGTAATGTTTTATTAGTAGATGGATTAATGCATAACCTGTTATCCATAAGTCAATTAAGTGATAACAGTAATGATATAATCTTTAATCAAAATTCACGCAAAGCTGTTAGTCAGAAAGATGGGACTATCCTGCTTAATGGAAAAAGGAAAAACAACATTTATAAAATAAAACTTTCTGAACTGAAAAGTCAGAATGTAAAGTGTCTTCTGTCTGTTAACAACGAGCAACGGATCTGGCACAGAAGATTGGGACATGTTAGTATGAGAAGAATATCTCATATTAACAAACTCAATCTGGTCAGAGGACTTCCTAACCTGAAGTTCAATTTAGATGCTCTGTGTGAAGCATGTCAGAAAGGCAAGTTTGAAAAACCAGCTTTCAAATCTAAAAACGTTGTTTCCACCTCTAAACCATTAGAACTTCTGCACATTGACTTATTTGGACCAGTTAAAATTGCTTCAGTCAGTGGCAAGAAGTATGGGTTAGTAATCGTAGATGACTATAGCAGATGGACATGGGTAAAGTTCTTAAGACACAAGGACGAGTCACACTCTGTGTTTGTCACCTTCTGCAACCAAGTTTAGAATGAAAAGGATCTTAGAATCATTAAAGTCAGAAGTGATCATGGTGGAGAATTTGAAAACAAAGATTTTGAGTCATTCTTTAATGACAAAGGCATTCTGCATGATTTCTCTTGTCCTAGAACTCCCCAGCAAAATGGAGTTGTAGAACGAAAGAACAGAACATTGCAAGAAATGGCCAGAACCATGATCAACGAGACTAACGTTGCTAAGATCTTCTGGGCAGAGGAAATAAACACAACGTGCTACATTCAGAATAGAATCTCTATAAGACCTATTCTAGAAAAGACTCCATATGAATTGTGGAAGAACAGAAAGCCCAACATTTCTTATTTTCACATTTGGATGTACCTGTTTTATTTTGAATACTAAAAATTATTTGAACAAGTTTGACTCTAAAGCACAAAAGTGTATTATGTTAGGATACTCTGAATGCTCAAGAGGGTACAAAGTATACAATACAGAAACACAGATTGTGGAAGAATCAATCAGTGTTCGTTTTGATGATAAGCTTGACTCTCAAAAGTCAAAGCAGAATGAATTACTTGCAGGTATGGAAGTTGAATTCACAGGTACTGAAGACAAGTCATCAGAAGCTCTCAACAGAGACACTCCCTCAACATCAGAAAGAGGCACTGCAAGCAATCCAGCACCTTCTGTTGATCAACTTCAGAAAAGACCATCCAGAAGCAGTATGGATCACCCAGAAGAAACAATCTTAGGAAGAAAGGAAGATCCAATCAGAACAAGAGCCAGCTTCAGAAACTCTGAAGAATCCCTCATGGGACTTGTTTCTCTAATTGAACCATCAACAATTGATGAAGCACTTCTGGACAATGACTGGATTCTAGCAATGCAAGAGGAGCTGAATCAATTCACAAGAAATGACGTATGGGATCTAGTTCCTAAACCAAAAGGATTCAACGTCATAGGAACAAAATGGGTGTTCAGAAACAAACTGAATGAACAAGGTGAAGTCATCAGAAACAAAGCACGATTGGTAGCACAAGGTTATAGTCAGCAAGAGGGGATAAACTATACAGAAACCTTTGCTCCAGTCGCCAGGTTAGAATCTATTAGACTTTTAATTTCATTTGCTATTAATAAAGGCATCACTCTGTATCAGATGGATGTTAAGAGTGCATTCTTAAATGGCTATATAGAAGAAGAGGTATATGTGCACCAACCCCCTGGTTTTGAAAGTTCAAAAAATCCAGAATATGTTTTCAAACTAAAGAAGTCACTGTATGGTCTGAAACAAGCTCCCAGAGCTTGGTATGAAAGACTGAGTAACTTCCTGTTAGAAAAGGAATTCACCAGAGGGAAAGTGGACACAACTCTATTCTGTAAGACAGTTAAGAATGAAATTTTAGTATGTCAGATTTATGTTGATGATATTATATTTGGATCTACTAAACCCTCTTTGGGAAGAAAATTTGCTGAGTGTATGCAGGCAGAATTTGAGATGAGCCTAATGGGGGAACTGAAATTCTTTCTGGGCATTCAGATCAATCAAACCCCAGAAGGAACTTACATTCATCAGAGAAAATATGTCAGAGAACTTCTGAAGAAATTTGATCTCTCAGAATGTAAGTCATCAAAGATTCCAATGCATCCCACGTGCATTCTGGAAAGAGAAGAGGTAAGCAAAAAGGTAGAACAGAAGGTCTACAGAGGTATGATTGGTTCTCTTCTTTATCTGACGGCCTCAAGGCCTGATATTTTATTCAGTGTATGCATTTGTGCAAGATTCCAATCAGATCCTAGAGAATCTCACTTAATAGCAGTTAAGCGAATTTTCAAGTATCTGAAAGGTACTACTAATCTGGGTTTGTTTTATAGAAAATCAAGTGATTACAGCTTAGTAGGATACTGTGATGCTGACTTTGCTGGAGACAGAGTAGAGCGTAAAAGCACTTCTAGAAGCTGCCAGTTTCTGGGAGAAAATCTGATCTCATGGTCTAGCAAAAGACAATCCAAAATTGCTCTATCAACAGCAGAAGCTGAATACATAGCAGCAGCTGGATGCAGCACACAAATGCTCTGGATGAAAAGTCAACTTGAGGATTTCCAGATATTTGAGAGTAACATTCCCATCCTCTGTGATAACACCTCTGTTATTTGCTTAAGTAAAAATCCAATTTTGCATTCTAGGGCTAAGCATATAGAAATAAAACATCATTTTATTAGGGACTATATTCAGAAAGGGATTTTAAACTTAAAATTTATTAACACAGACCATCAATGGGCTGATATTTTCACAAAACCACTTTCTGAAGATAGGTTCAACTTCATTCTGAAACATCTCAGCATGAAGCTCTGTCCAGAATAAAACTGTTTTAATTTTATATATTAACCTTCAGAATTATGTTTATTTCTCTGTGAACTTTTGATCAATCCTCTTTCAGAATCTTAGAAATACAGATTGTATCAGAATCTATCCATGAAGATCTGAGCGCTTCAGTTTAAGGAGAGATGTGCTGTTCACTCAAGCAAACAAGTGTCATCCAGTCATCAGCTGTCTCTTGAGGCTGAACACGCGTTCACGCTTCTGAAAAGGCAAAGCGCTGATTGGATGCATTGAGACACATGTCATGGGTAACCGTTTAAGTATCTTTCTGAATCCCCTAAAATCAGCTATCATTTAATGCTAATAATCATGATTTATTTCTCTCTCTTAAACGTTTATGTTTTCAAAAACTTTTTAGAAATCTATTTAAACACTTCGCACCATTCACACCTTTTTACCCTTACTTTCGTTTTCTCTCAACATTTCTGATTTCTGTGTTCTTACTTTCTCAAGAAAAACCTTTCAATCTCTTTCAAAAACCTCGTGTGAACATGGCTTCTTCCAGCAATCCTTCTTCAGGTTCCCAAAAAGATGCATCATCTGAACAATATGAAGTTCCTCTAAGAACGCTTCTCACTCCAATCAAGAACCTTGAAGTTTTGTCTGAAATAGTAGTGGATTTCAACAGTCTCAAGGATAATGGTTTTGATTTATCTGAAGAGATTCAAGCTGAAGGTTGGGAAAAGTATTTTGACAGGCTGGTGGGTCCAACTTTTCCTATTCTGGTAAAGGAATTTTGGATTCACGCTTCTTATTCAAATAACCAAGTTACGTCCTACATCATGGGAAAGAATATTGTGATCACTGAAGACCTGATTGCAAGACTGATAGGATACAATGGTGGTGGTATTCGCTGTATTGATATGGCAGAAAGGTGTGCAGATGTTGCTGTAATTGCAAGGGAAATTTTCACGCTGGGGCTTCCCTCTAGCAAGATAAGGGACTTAAAAGACAAGCACAAAATTTGGGCAAAGATCATTCTGGGCTGTTTTAACCACATGAAGCCTACCAGCTCTCCTGATTACATAAACATTGATCAGCAGTTTCTGATCTATTTTATCTCTCAGAAGGTCAAGATTAATCTAGCTCACTGTTTAATCATCTCAGAATAAGTGTCAAGGAAACAAGAGAAGATGAACGTACTAAAAGGGATTGGATACCCTTGGAAAGACTGATATCAGATATTCTGACAGAGAATAGGCTGATTGATCATCTGCAAGAGGCTCAAGAAATCAGCACCCTGGAACCTTCTGTTGGCAAGCAGCTGAATGCCAAAAATCTGAAGAAAATGAAGCTAATAGAGAACATTAAGAAGGAGCCCAGCGTCACTCCTTTTGCTGAAATCTCCAGCAGAAGAGTCCCTCTGGACGACTTCCCTATGTTCTCAGAAATTGACTCTAAGCCTCAAATCATTCTGAGATATTTGGATGCTTGTAAAGCTGATGGTACAACACCTAATCTGAATATTCAAGATCTTCAACAGAAGGCACCAGAGGTTGTTTTGAAGAAGTCGAAGAAAAGAAAAGCTGCTGGAGAAGGATCATCTCAACAGACTCCAAAGAAATGAGGTAATCCTGTTTCTGTAACTGTTTTAGATTCAACTGCTGTTTCCACATCTATTCCAACTCCAACTCCATCTGAAATCCCAACACCTCAAACCTTTGATGATTTTGACGTTGACTTTGACCCTTCTGAGTCATTAACCCTCAAAAGATCCCGCTCCAAACCACAAAATCGAAATACTGCAACCATACCAGAACCAGAACTTGCACAAGTTCTTTCTGATATAGACCAACACACTTCCGTTCCCGAACCAGAAAATCCAAATCCAAACACAGAAATTCCCATCTCACCACAACTTGACATTCCACTCTCACCAATACCAGAAACTCCACTCTCTCCAGAACTAGAAATCCCACAACCTTCATCTCCTCAACCAGATATTAATCCACCTTCTCCTCAACATGAACAATCTCCACAACCTGAGACTCAAACCTCTGAGGCTCAACACTCTGAATCCCCTGAACCACAACCTTTGGCCATTCAATTGCCCTGTGGTACCACTGTTAATATTCCTCAACTTCCCTCTTCACCAGAAATAACTCCACCAAATACCCCATCAAGTCCAATCGTAATTTCTGACTCTCCCACTCCCTCACCTAAGAAAAATTCAGATGACCACAACAAGACTGTCATTGATCTAACAGTCTTTGAACGCCTTGCTGCAATAAATAACAAAACTGCTATCCCTAAACCTAAACAACCAGATGTTGGTTCCAGCATATTGAACTTTGAAACAGATATACAGAAGTGGATCACTTCTTTGAAACAAGCAAGTCTAGAACTGGTTGATCCTACTGTATCAGACCTCCTCTGGACACAATTCAGAAGATGGGTATGCGCTGAAACCTTTAAGTTGCAAGACCAGAGCTATGGACAGGCTCAACAGAACTTCAGCAATATGCTGCAGGAAATGGAAGGTCCAATTCTAAGCAAGCTGCTGAAGGAAGAATTTCTCCATCTAGACATTGCGCCTTGGTCTGAAAAGCGTCCAACATCAAAATTTCAACCTGCAGAAGAACAGATAATTCAAGCTGAAGACTTGGGTCAAGCAGAAGAAACTACAGAAAGCTCTGAGAAGCATCCTGTATCTGAAGATCCTCAAGCTTCCTCTCTTGACAGACTGGCTCTAGAGGATTTGAAGAGATCCGATATGCTGATGAATGAAAGGATGGATAAGCAGGATATCAAGATTGATTCTATAGCAAGCATGGTATCTAAGCAACAGGAAACCAACAATCAAATCAAGAGCATGTTGGAAGCTCTGTTCACACGACTTCCTCCTTCTTCTTAGAAATTTTCATGTGTTTTCCTTGTTTTCTTTACATGTTTGTCTGTAATATTTTTACTTGTTCTAAACTATCATTGCTTCTGTTTTAATACAAACGTCTTTTGCTCTGATCATTTTAACTCTGATTATTTGTGCTTTTTGATAACTGACAAAAAGGGGGAGAAAGAATGATATTTTTCAATAACGGAGTACTGAGACAAAAGTCTCAAACATTCTAACATTCTGATATATTTGAATTTCCTTCTTTTGAAAAGCTTACAGGTACAAGAATCTGATGAACTCTGATAAAGTAAAATTCTGATGCTCAAGGTCTCAAGGAATCAAAGGGAAGTAATCAACTCAGGGGGAGTTTTTCTCTTTATTACTCTGATACTTTTTATTCCCTATCTTCTTATCTCTAATACCTTCTATTTGCTAATTGATTATCTTTGATACCGTTTCCTCTCTATCCTTAAACTCTGATACCTTTCATCATTTTATTTTAATTGAAAAAATCTGGTTTTTGTCATCATCAAAAAGGGGGAGATTGTTACAACATAGTTTGATTCTACAACCCTCAGTTAGAGTTTTGATGATAACAAAATACAAGATTAAATGAATTATGAGATTTATATAAGACATATATTCTACTCAAAATTATGTTTTGTATTTACAGAAACTCTGATGGAATCAGCATCAGAACATTAGAATATCAACATCAGCATCAGAAGATATGTCAGATCAGAAGATCAAACATATGCTACGCTGAAGCCTGATGAACAGAATCTGCGCAAAACATACTCTGACTCTGATCAAGATCCTAACCATGTCATCAGCACTCAGAAACGCCAGAATAAACTAAAGCCAAGAACACTCTGAAGTGCCAACGTTACTATGCATTCAAGACAGATTAATTACCAACGACTTTATTCCAAGACAAAGATCTTCTCAAAAAGGAAAGAACGTTATGATCATTGAAATGGATTTATGGACATCAACATATCTATTCCTAGGCTACTTAAACAAGTCAGTGAGAAAAGAATTGGCTAATACTCTTTATGCACGCACGCATACGAAATCTCTCTCACTCAAATTGCTAAAGCTTTCAACCACGCCTACTCAATAGCATTAGCAGTCTAGTTCATTATAAGCTTCATATTGTGTATTATCATAGTTGTTATATATAGTTTTTCTAGAAAACATCAAACACACATTTGTTCATTTATCTGTAAAAGAAATTTCTTGAGATAAACTGATCTGTGGTTAGACTCAAGAAGGCTTTAACAGTTGTTAAAGCAGTTGTGTATTCAGTTGAATATAGTGGATTAAGACCTTGTTGGAGAGAGGCGAAATCACCTTGACGGGTGGACTGGAGTAGTTTGAGATCAAACGAACCAGGATAAAAATAACGTGTTGTCTGCATTTGATTTCAAGTTTTACAATTCAACCCCCCCTTTTTGTGTTTTTCACATCTTCACTCTTGAGGTTTACCTGAAGACATTGGGTTGTTTGTTTGCTTTGTGTGTAGGTTATTATGATTACACTCTTTGTTTTTAATATGGAATTCACCCGTATACAGCCGTTACTCTGCCCAATTGTTGTGAAGACTTAATACATTTGGAGTTTGGTTCTTTCAAGAGGTCTAATATCTTTGTTTGCTAGGTTCCAATCCAAATAATGGGAATTCTATCTTGGCTCATAATGTCAAGTGTTGGCTTCTTGTTGGTTAGATGGTTCCTATCCCTAGCTTTTACCTTATGCATTAGGATAGTCTCTTCTTCTCCTCTCATCTTCTTAAATTTCATAAAAATCTTCTCCCTCATTTTGAAAACTCTTCTTATTTTTAAAATTGAATCACTTTCATAATAAACTTGGACTTAGGTCCATGCATTTTCAAAACATTTTCATAAATAAACTTTAATAAATTTTATAATACTTTGACATTTTTTTGTGAGAAGACTAAAAGTCAATCAAGCTCATTTCAAATCATTTTTCCACTTTGGCTTTTATCTTTAAACTTTTCTCAAAAGATTAGACTCTTGTCAATCCTTGTAGTGATGCAAACAACTATACTTCTACAATATGCAGTGAAGAGAGATATTTTTCCACTTGGGTGTTGAGTGATGCATTGTTGATTTTAAAATCCAAGCCATATCCTCCACTTTGAGATGATGCAAATTCTCCTTTCTCATGATTGTGGGTATTAGGTATGTTTTCCACACGGACAATGACGATGATGTTTTATCTCATAAAAATTAAACCAAAACACTTACGTTTTAAATTTTTTTAAAGAGGAACTACGTGTACCCTGATCCCCTATTGCACGAAAAGATGGTACATAGGCACTAAAGGTTCGCAACCGCGGAGGGTGCAAAAAACCATAAAAATATATTTCTTTTCTCACCTCCACCATCCATTTTTTCAGGGTTCTTGGTGATTACTCAAAAGTCTTACACCCGGACTTGGGCAAACTTTAAGATATGATGGGTGGTATAGTCATGTTAACTTTGAGGGAGTAAACCCAAAAAAAGAGGCATTAGATCCCCCACTCCGTGGAGGCCCCTTTGAATGTAGTGTCGTTTATCGAGTAACCAGAAAGACGTACTGCTTTCGACCTGGGAGCCTGCTGAAGTTGAGGATCATAGAATACCAAACCCATCTTGGCCTTTTAGGTGTAGTGCGGAAGCTATGACAGAGTAATCCGAAAATAGTTGTCACGCGATGCTACGCTCGGACGAGTCTTTCTTGAGAATATTACTAATTATCGAGTTAATCGGGAAGTTGATAATATCCGAAGGAAGGATGTAGACTCTGGGAACCTTTAGAACCTTGTTCAGTAGGTGATAACTTTTAGACCAATACCTTATGGGTAGTACCTTCAACCTCATGCTCGTGACGTTGAACCTATGAACCCTATATGTGTGATATTATGTGTGATTACTGCATCATGCATCCATGCATCCATGAGCATCTTTTGAAGAGATCTTATTTCAAGGGATTTAAAAATTGACCATTTGTGAAATATCTCAGTACTTTTTAACCATGGATTCTGGAAACAGAAAGACCGGGAAATACAGTTTCAAGGATCCCAAGATAGATGAGTTGGTCAGTCTAATTCCAGAGATCGAGTGTTCTGCAGAATTTGGAAAGAAGTATGGATCCATTATTCCTCTCATGAAGCTGAAGATGAATGAGGGTATTCTCTCGACCTTGGTCCAATTCTATGATCCGGTATATCACTGCTTTACTTTTCCCGATTATCAGTTGATGCCTACACTAGAGGAGTATTCTTATCTATTGGATTTACCCGTTACCGATCGTATTCCTTTTACTGGTTTGGAGGGTGAGCCAAAACCACATGAGATTGCTGCTTTGATTCATCTGGGGAAGTCTGAGGTGGAAGCCCATATGACTACCAAAGGAGGGATTAGAGGATTACCATCTTAGTTACTATTGGAGAAAGCTTGCTACTTTTCCAGGATGAAGAGTACAGTCGCTTTTGAGGCCATCTTTGCTCTACTTGCTTATGGGCTGTTCTTATTTCCTAATGTGGATAAGTTTGTTGACATTAATGCTATCAGGATCTTCATGATTGGAAACTCGGTTCCTACATTGTTGGGTGATGCTTATTACTCTATTCATCTTCAGAATTCTTATCATGGGGAGATGATTATTTGTTGCACGTCTCTGTTGTACCGGCGGTTTATCTCTCATATGCCTCAGTCTGATGCTTTTTGGGATGTCAAGAAGGAACCCTGTTGGGCTCCTAAGATCATGGAACTTACTCACTCGGATATTGATTGGTATCATCGAGCTTACCAGGATATAGAGATTATTGACAGTTGTGGTAGTTTCCCCAATGTACCTCTTCTTGGTACAAAGGGAGGAATTAACTATAACCCTGTTCTTGCACGACGATAGCTTGGTTATCCGATGAGGGATAAACCAAATAATATTCATTTGAGTAGTTTCTTTCTAAAGGAGAGAGAAGACCATAGGGAAGCTAGGGAGATGATTGTGAAGGCCTGGCGTCACATTCATAAGAATAGTAGGAAGGATTTGCGACCTAGGGGTGCTGTTTCTTTGGAGCCATATCTTCAGTGGGTCCAGACGAGAGCCATTCAGTTGTAGATGCCGTATTCCAGGGAAACACCTATGCCTGATTTGTTTGTGAAGACTACTCCTCCCTTATTAGATATTCTAGAAGAGCTGCAGCTTGCTTTGGTCAGGATGCAACAGGAAAAGGACGCTTGGAAGAATAAGTGCCAAACTTTAGAGATTTCATATAGAGCGAATTTGAAGGAGAAAGACGAGTTGATTCAGATCCTTGAGAGTCGAGCGGTAGATACTATGGAGAGGCAAGGGGATTTATTTTCTCCTAAGCCTTAATCAGATGATGATTACTCACTTCCTGATTCAGGTGATTGGAAGGAGGTTGCCACCAGGTATGCGAAAGAAAACCAGAGGTTGAAGGCTCACATTTCTAGGCTCACAGCGAAGCACCAGCGTATAGAGTGATCTCCATCAGTTTTACTTCTCAGGGTTTTAGATTTTATTTCCATCTTATACTTGGGATCATTGAAACTTGTAATCCATTTTGGAGTTTTTATAATGAAATTTTTCAGCATTTCAAATGCGTTATTACTTTGATATTTGCAATATGTCCATAAATTTTAAATCCCTTGAAATATTAAATAATAAAATAAAATCATGTGCATTGCACATCATGCATCATATTGCACATATTTCTTGCATTTGTTATGCATATCCAGGCGTCTTACCAAAAATCTTTACTTCGTTCAGCAAACTGACTCACCACTACAACACTCGGGCTAATTTCAGAAAGAAGATGGACAACTTAGAACAAGAGAATCGCGAGCTGTGCGAGGAGGTTTCTGCTTTGAAGACCGGCATGGAAAATCTTACTGCTCTGATGGAATCTCTGGTGGCTGCTCAGAATCAGCCACCGAGTGTTCAACCTCAACCAACAAGGGCAACTGCTGAAGCTTCGAATGTTCCCGTATCTGCTACTCCAGTTGTTGTTCCAAACCGCATGCCTCAAGGTTATCCATGGGGAATGCCAGAGAATTTTACACCTGAAGGTTTCAATCTTGGTCCTCAAGATACTCCAATTGTTCAAACTATTGTTACTTCGGCACCTCCTGTGGTGCATGCTTCTCCTGCTGCGCCTCCTTCGGTGAATACGGTTCCGTTTGTTAATGATGATGTGTGTCGTACTTTCTCTCCACCGAGTGAAGACTTGGGTCTTTATGACAGAATGGATGATTTTCAAGAGCAGTTTGACAAGAAGCAAAGAGAGATGAATGCCCTCAGGGGAAAAGAGCTATTTGGGAAGAATGTAAGTGAGTTATGCTTGGCCCCGAATATTAAGATACATGATAAGTTTAAGGTCCCGGAGTTCGAGAAATACAAGGGCAACACTTGCCCTCGTGCTCATCTGGTGATGTATGTAAGGAGAATGTCTACCCATATTGATGATCAGCGTCTGCTGATTCACTTTTTTAGGATAATTTGACTGGTGCTGCACTGAAGTGGTATATGAGTTTGGACAGCGTCAACACCCATACTTTCAATGACTTGGGAGAAGCGTTCATCAAACAATACAAGTACAACATGGACATGACGCCTGACCGTGATCAACTCAGGGCCATGGTTCAGAGAGACTGGGAATCATTCAAAGAATATGCACAGAGATGGCATGAGGTAGCCGCCCAAGTGAGTCCTCCCATGGAGGAGAAGGAGATGACTAAGATTTTCTTGAAAACGCTGGGTGCTTTCTACTACGAGAGGATGGTAGCAAGTGCACCAAGTGACTTTACTGAAATGGTATGAGTGGTTATCCGCTTAGAAGAGTATGTAAGAGAGGGACGTTTAACGAGAAGTGAAAGCTCTAGAGGTGTGAAGAAGCCATCTTATGGGTTTACCAAGAAAAAGGAAGGGGATGCAAATGTTGTTATGCAAGAGAGAAGGGTTAATACTCCTAGAATAAATTATCAGCGTCATCAGCAAGTCGCCTCAGTTACTCCTGTTATGGGTGCAGCTCCAACCACCGTTGCTTATTAGAGACCGTCCCAGTAGGGGAATCAAGGGTATAATCAGAGAAGGGAGAGTTACGACCCTATTCCTATGAGCTATACAGAGTTACTACTGGCATTGATTCAGAAGAAGCTGGTTCAGACTCGACCACCTCCCGCTGTACCATCATCATTGCCTTGGTATTATAAGGCAGACCAGACATGTGCTTTTCATCAGGGAGCACCAGGGCATAATGTTGAGAATTGTTATCCTTTGAAGACTGAGGTGCAGAAATTGGTGAAGTCTGGTATTCTATCTTTCAAGGATGTGGGACCTAATGTGAAAGACAATCCTCTACCCAAGCATGGAGGAGTAAATGTTATGAATATGGTGGCTGGTTGTCCAGGCGACTTCCGAATTTTTGATATTAATCTAGTTAGAGGAGATTTAGTGACAATGCATGCAGAACTTTGTGAATTTAGCTACTATAAGCATGACCATTCTGGTTGTGCTATTTACAGTACATACATACATGGTTGCGATAAGATAAAGGTTGATTTACAAGAGATGATGGATGAGGGCATCATCCACATAATCAGGCCTAGGGCAGAGTATGAAGAGGAGGTGAATATGGTTTCTGGATGTCCTAGAGAATTCAAATTTTTTGATGTAGAGTATATGAATGAGGACCTTGGGCAATTGCATTCTACTTTCTGCCATATGGCTGGTCAGGAAGAACACCAGTATGGATCTTTCCGAATTTGCTGTTGGGACTCCCGAGGATGTTTAATCGTGAAGAAGGGTGTTCAGTTGTTGTTAGATAATGGAGTTATCAAGGTTACAGGTCAAAGGGATGATTACCATGGAGTTGATTTGATTGAGGTTTGTTTGGTTGAAGAAGTGTTGGATGAAGAGTATGCCTCCGCAGATGAGTATTTCTCCTCAGATGAGGATTTGTTTTCCAGAAATGACTCAATAATGAATGATTATGTTGAAGAAGGGGTAAACGTCATTGTACCTTGTTTTAGGGCACCCTCCCATCTTGAAGTTGAATATTATAGCAAGCCCGTTGTTACCCCATTGGTGATTAGTTTGTCGGGTCCTATCCCCTACAAGTCAGATAAGGCTGTGCCCTACAAATACAATGCTACAATCTTAGAGGATGGAGTGGAAGTTCCCATCCAGCCAATGCCTGATGTTGGGAATATTGCTGAAAATAGCAGGGTGACCCGCAGCGGTCGTGTGTTAGCACCAATTATTCGAGGAGATGTTAGTGCTGGAAAGAAAATTGCTGAGAATGTTGAACCTAAGAAGGCTACGAGTGATACTAGTGGGGCTACGTTAGAGAAAGAAGTGGATGATATTTTAAAGATAATCAATATGAGCGACTACAGAATTGTAGATCAGCTACTGCAGACTCCTTCAAAAATATATATCTTGGCGTTATTGATGAACTCCTCTGCTTACAGAGAATCCTTGATGAGGGCATTGAACCAAGCTTTTTGTGGAGAGTGACATGCCAATAGACCAATTCAACAGCGTAATAGGGAACATTACGTCATGTAATAATTTGAGTTTTTACAATGATGAATTACTAGATGAAGGAAGGAATCACAACCTGGCCCTTCACATCTCTATGAATTACAAGAATGATTCACTATCTAATGTGTTTATTGATAATGGATCCGCTTTGAACGTTATACCGAGGAACACTCTTATAAAGTTGAAATATCAAGGAACGCATATGCGCCCGAGTGGCATCATTGTGAAAGCGTTTGATGGATTAAGGAAATATGTTATTGGTGAAGTGGACTTGCCTATTCATATAGGACCACCTTTGTTTCAGATAACTTTCCAGGTCATGGATATTGTACTCGTTCATAGCTGTTTGCTAGGAAGGCCGTGGATACATGAGGCAGGGGCTGTCACTTCAACTTTACACCAGAAACTGAAGTTTGTATGTGAAGGGAAAGTAGTAATCATAAATGGGGAACATGCATTATTGATATTTCATTTGTCCTCTTTCAGCATTATGGAGGCGGATGAAGCTGTTGTTGGAACCCAGTTCTAAGCCTTATCCATTGACAACATAAGAGGAAATGAGAATTTCATGGTTTCTCTTAAGGATGTGCAGCAAGTTGTGCGAAAGGGTTATAGCAAGGTATGGGGACAGATTATGGATCCACCTGTAAACAAGAATAGAGTTGGCTTGGGTTTCTCTTTGAAGAATGACAAGGGTAAGAGCATGAAGCTGAAGTCTACTGCAAGCAAGTTTCAAGACATATTCCGTAGTGGGGGTTATCTTCATCCAACTGTTTCCAGGATTAATGCCATTGTGGAAGATGAAACATAGCAGGAAATGCCGAATTATGTGACGTACGGAGTTAGGGTTCAGAACTGGATCACCATTGATGTTTCCTCTTGCATACATGTTTCAAAGTAATTTGTTTTGTTAATCTTTTTTAAAAGCTTTCACTCTGCCCAAAGTGGAAGCATTAATGTTGTAGGGCTTATCTGTTTGCTGTGACTTTTAAAATCAATAATAAAAGTTATCTTTGTTTCCCAAATTGTGTCTTTATTTTCTGCTTTTTCTTGGAAAATGGTAATCAGAAAAAACCCTTCAAAATAAATAGTAATTGAAATTCAATCTGCATGATCACTTGTTATATGTGTCAGTTTCTAAAAGCAATCATAAATCATATGTGCAGATTAATTAAAAAACCCGTTGAATACAATGACCCTGCACCCTCTACCAACTTTGAATGTCCTATGTATGGGGCCGAAGAAGAAGATTATGATGATATTCCATAAGAGGTCTCACGATTATTTGAGCACGAGGAAAATACCACTAAACCATATAAAGAGCCATTGGAAGTGATCAATTTGGATTCAGAAGAAGATCCAAAGGAAGTCAAGATTGGATCATTGTTGTATCCTGATGTGAAGAGTAGGTTGATTGAGCTGTTGAAAGAGTATGTGGATATTTTTGCTTGGTCTTACCAAGATATGCCTAGTCTAAATATAGATATTGTAGAGCATCATTTACCATTGAAGCTAGAGTGTCCGCCAATCAAACAGAAGTTGAGAAGAACTCACCCAAATATGGAAGTGAAGATCAAAGAGGAGGTTCTAAAGCAGATTAATGCTGGTTTTCTTATGACGTCAATGTATCCTCAATGGATTTCCAATATTGTCCCAGTACCAAAAAAAGACGGAAACATTCGCATGTGCGTTGATTACAGATATCTAAATAAAGCTAGTTCAAAAGATGATTTTCCATTGCCACACATTGATATGTTAGTGGATAGCACATCAAAATTCAATGTATTCTCGTCCATGGACGGATTTTCTGGGTATAATCAAATAAGAATGGCTTCGGAGGAAATGGAAAAAACAACGTTTATCACACCCTAGGGAACATTCTGTTACAGAGTGATGCCCTTCGGGTTGAAGAACGCTGGTGCAATGTACCAGAGGGCTATGACAACCTTATTCCATGATCTAATGCACAAGGAAATCGAAGTATATGTTGATGATATGATTACTAAATCACAGACTGAAGAAGGGCATGTAGAAGATTTGTTGAAGTTGTTTCAGCATTTGAGGAAGTATCGTCTCTGCTTGAACCCAAATAAACGCACCTTCGGTGTTCGATCAGGAAAATTTTAGGTTTCATTGTTAGCTAGAAAATAATTGAATTTGACCTTGATAAAGTCAAAGCGATTCGAGAGATGTCAGCGCCAAGAACTGAAAAGCAAGTCAGAGGGTTCCTCAGGCGTTTAAATTATATTTCCAGATTCATTTCCCACATGACTGCAACATCTGAACCGATCTTTAAGTTGTTAAAGAAAGATCAAGGTTGTGTGTGGACGGATGACTGCCAAAGGGAATTTGAAAGTATTAAAGAATATCTGCTTGAACCTCCTATCTTGCTCCCTCCTGTCGAAGGAAGACCGTTGATTATATATCTGACGGAGTTAGATAAATCCATGGGTTGTATTATGGGACAACAAGATGAAACAGGGAATAAAGAGTTTTCCATTTATTATCTCAGTAAAAAGTTCACTGATTGTGAGTCGTGGTATTCCATGCTGGAAAAGACATGTTGTGCTTTGGCCTGGGCCACAAAGCGTTTGCAGAAGTATATGTTGAATCACACTACTAGGTTGATCTCCAAAATGGATCCAATCAAGTACATTTTTGAAAAGCCTGCTCTTACTGTGAGAATTGCCTGCTGGCAGATGTTGCTATCTGAATATGATATCAAATACCGCACTCAAAAAGCTATTAAAAGCAATATGTTGGCAGATTATCTTGATCAGCAACCAGTGGAGGATCATCAGTCTGTAGAATATGAATTCCTCGATGAGGATGTGATGTTCCTGAATGTGAAAGATTATGATAAACCATTGCCTGAGGAAGGTCCTGACCCTGAATCTCGTTGGAGTATGATATTTAATGGAGCTGTGAATGCTTATGGTAAAGGATTTGGTGCTATGATTGTCACTCCACATGGATCGCACATTCCTTTTTCTACAAGGTTGACATTTGATTATACTAATAATATGGCAGAGTATGAGGCTTACATCATGGGTCTCGAGGAAGCCATTGATCTAAGAATTAAAATTCTTGATGTGTATGGTGATTCAGCTTTGGTAATAAACCAGATTAAAGGAGAATGGGATACTCGTCACCCCAGCTTGATCCCTTACAAATATTATTCTAGAAGGTTGTTACCCTTCTTATAAAAAGTTGAATTCCATCATATTTGAAGAGATGAAAATCAAACGGAGGATGCTCTGGAAACTCTGGCTTCTATGTATCAAGTAAATACTTGGAATGATATACCTCAAATTATGGTTCGGCGACTGGATAGACCCACTCATGTGTTTACAACAGAGGAGGTAGCAGATGAAAAACCTTGGTATTATGACATCAAGCATTTTCTCCAGACTCAAGAATACTCGATTGGTGCATCGAATAAAGATAGAAAGACATTGAGAAGATTGGCTGGCAGTTTCTTCCTCAGTGAAAATGTGTTGTATAAAAGAAATTATGAAAGGATCTTGCTCAGATGCATGGATATACACGAAGCATGCATGTTGATGCATGAGGTATATGAAGGTTCATTTAGAACTCATGCCAATGGACATTCGATGGCTAAAAGGATGCTAAGGGCAGGTTACTATTGGCTGACAATGGAATCTGATTGTTATAAATTTGCAAAGAAGTGTCATAAATGACAGATTTATGCAGACAAGGTTCATGTTCCTCCGACACTTCTCAATGTGATCTCCTCCTCGTGGCCTTTCTCCATGTGAGGTATTGACATGATTGAGATGATAAAACCCAAAGCTTCGAATGGACACTATTTTATCTTGTTAGCAATTGGTTACTTCACCAAGTGGGGGGAGGTTGCTTCATATGCCAATGTTACTAAGCAGGTGGTTGTGTGCTTCATCAAGAATAACCTTATATCTTGGTATGGTGTGCCGAGCAGAATTATCACCAATAATGGCTAGAATCTAAACAATAAAATGATGACTGAACTGTGTGAAGAATTCAAGATTGTCCATCACAATTCATCTCCGTACAGGCCAAAGATGAATGGGGCTATTGAAGCTGCTATTAAGAATATCAAGAAGATTTTCCAGAAAATGGTCGTTACTTATAAGGATTGGCATGAAATGCTCCTTTTTTCTTTGCATGGATATCGAACATATGTCCGCACTTCAACAGGAACAACCCCGTTCTCCCTGGTGTATGGAATGGAAGTGGTACTCCCAGTCGAGGTTGAGATTCCTGCCTTGCGTGTGATAATGGAAACCAAGTTGACTGAGGCTGAATGGGTCCAAAACCGGTTTGACCAATTGAATTTGATCGAAGAGAAGAGAATGACAGCTTTGTGTCATGGACAGTTATATAAAAAAAAATAAAGAAAGCTTTCGATAAAAAGGTCAAACCTCGTGAATTCAAAGAAGGTGACCTCATGCTCAGGAAGATCATGTCTTTCAACATTGATTCTAGGGGCAAGTGGACTCCCAACTTTGAAGGCCCATATGTTGTCAAGAAAGCCTTCTCTGGAGGTGCATTAGTTCTTGAAACTATGGATGGCGAGGAGTTCCCATGTCCCATGAATGCTAATGTAGTCAAGAAATACTTCGCCTAAATAAATAAAAGAACAACTTGCTAAGTTGAAAACCCGAAAGGGCGGCTTAGGCAAAAAAGAGCGTCTTAGTAGGCCGAAAACCCGAAAGGGTGGTCTAGGCAAAAGTTAGAGACATAATCAGAATAAATTTCTCGCTAAGTTGAAAACTCGCAAGGGCAGCTTAGGCAAAAGTTAGGGACTTTCTTAGCAAGTAACTGCATCATGCAAGATCTGATCATTGAAGCAACAATCTTCTCGAATCCTCATCATACTTCAACGGAGGCTACTGCTCAGGATTTCAAAAATTGCTAGAGGGGATAATGGTCATTGTATCTCAATGTATCTTTTCCATTATATATTACCATTTTCCAAACTTTGTAATCATCTATGGAGTCTCGCTGTTCGCAGACTTCCATTCTATTAATAAAGTTTGAGTTGTTACCCAATTCTTTGTGTTCCTTATTTTATTTAGCTTGCAAAGACTCCATTTATTATTGATAATAACTTTTAAAGCAAAAAGATTAAATAACAAAATCGATTTTTCAAAAAAGAATTTACAAATTACTTTTACTTTGGAATTTGTGATGCGAAAAAAAACAACAACAAAAATGGTGATCCCAGGAATGGACAAACTCCAGTTGTTTTAAGAAGTTTTTGTGCCCCTCGGGAAGGTTTACTCAGGATGATTCACCTTATTGGGTTCGTGACTCCGGTATCCTCGGTCAAGTTTGGATTCATTTCTCCTCCTTGTCTGAGTTTTCATGATGTAAGGTTTTAATCCGAGATTTCTCTAGTGAAGTTTTCATTCGGTCTAATGGAAGTTCTTTTTCCAGAGAAGTCGGTACCATAATTACTCTTGAAGAACGCAGGTCCTGGGTTTCTCTAGTGAAGAACATATTTTCATTTTCCCTTTAAGGATGTGGTGATTAACCTCCCCAATGAAGTGGACCTGAATTCCCCAGTGAATGTTTTTATGATTTGGTGTCCATTACTTTACTTGAGATTGGTTTTGAAATCCCTAGTAAGAGCGTTACTCTTGAAACATTTGTTTCCCCGGTGAAGCTTGGAGAAGGATGTTCTATCCCTGTATCTGTACTATTCTGTCACTTTGTTTTGTTTACCTCCGGATTATGTTTCTCCTCAGTAAAGCTAAAGCAGGCAGTAGGTTTTGTTTCCTCAACTGGAATTTACCTTTTTTTTGGAATGATCATCTTGGATGTGATTTAGCCGAGTGTTGTTTGTGCCTGAGTTAGTTTTTCCTGGTTACTCCCAGTGTTGTATATCTATTTTTTCAGTATACGCACGATAACACTCATACATTCATACATGCATCATGCATAGCTAAAGTTGGCAAATCATTGTTCATTAACATTTGTTAATATTTTTGTTGACATCTCACCCTATTTTTCAGATTTACGCTGTCCTCTCTTCAATAGAGTGTTGGCCTTAAGAAGAAAGCATATATTCTTTCAATTTCCCCACTGAGTTATCCCTCGTGGAAGATATTTGCTTTAGCCTTCTTGTACAACTCTTTGTTTGGATGGATTTAGTTTTCCCTCTTGAGTTTATTTCTCAAAGGATATATTTTGGTTGACTATTTCATTCCTGTTTATTTCTAATTTGAATCTTTGTTTCCCAGTAATATTATTTACTCTGGATTTCTGAAAGCTTCGAGTTTTGGTTTGTGCATTTATTTTGCACAAGAAGACTTTATCTCCTCAGCAGGAATATCGTGGCATTTCCCCATGAAGTCATATTTCATTCCCCAGGAAGCCATACTGTTCTCCCCATAAATTCATTTCTTTTTACAATCCTCCATGACAACAAGTAGCATGTCTCTTTATTTGAGCAACTTGTGCTTCCCTGTGAAAGTCGATGTTTTTTTGCTATCTCCTCTATGAGTGGATAGTTTGCAGTTTGTCGTCAACTTACGCCAGTGGGTGACAAGACTTTCAAAGTCGCAGAGATAGTTCGTTGTGAAATCTTTGCAGGTGATTGTCTCTTTATTTGAGACAATTTATATATTATCCTTTCCAGGCAGAGTGCCTCGGTTAAAGAAGAAGTTGAGACCCTTTCTAGGTGAAATGCCAGAATTTTTGGGAAACTTATTCTCTCTCTACCTTCAGTGAAAGTTGGTAGGTCACCTTCAGTGAAAGTTGGTGATTGTTATATTTTTGCTACCCTCAGTGAACGTTGGTAGTTCATCATCAATGAATGGCGGTGCTATGATATATTTTCTCTCTACCTTCAGTAAAAGTTGGTAGGTCACCTTCAGTGAAAGTTGGTGTATTGTTATCATTTTTCTACCCTCAGTGAATGTTGGTAGTTCATCCTTAGTGAACGACGATGCTATGATATTTTTCTCTCTACCTCCAGTGAAAGTTGGTAGGTCATCGGCAGTGAACGTCAATGATTGTTATCTTTTTGCTACCCTCGGTGAACGTTGGTAGTTCATCGTCAGGGGATGGAGATGCTATGATATTTCTTTTCCTTCTACCTTCAGTGAATGTTGTTAGCTCACTGTTAGTAAACGTCGGTGTTGTTATTTCTTTTCTCTCTACCTTCAATGAATGTTGGTAGCTTTACCTCCAGTAGGAGTTGGTGTATCCTTTGACCATTTTACCATCCTCTCTGATTCATGTCTTTTTGATCCACCAGTGATTTATTTTCCTGGTTGGGTTACTCTTTTGTTTCTTTATTTTTTTGTTGTTACATCCCCAGTGGTTTTTTGCGTCCCTTTAGAATTTTACATGTGCACTCATATTCATAAGCATTGCATGGCATCTTAGGGCCAAAAATAGGGTTTGTTTTATATTTAAGTATCTTCGATCACGTCGACACGAAGATTTTTAACCTTTGTATCTCCGGATAGAAGAAACTTAAATAAGGGTAGTTGTTGTACCCCAATTTCCCCCCCTAAGATCCCTTCATCATACCATGTTGATTCATTCACAATAAGATCACATTAGGATTCTTGGTTCCTCTCCCTGTATATAGATTTTCTCTTTGAGGGATCACCAAGCACCTTGACTTGTGTTCTTTTGTGATCATGAATATTTTTGTCTTGATCTCTCCTCTTAATTAATAAAATGAAATGTTGGTTTGTCTTGCTTGTTACTCATGTAGGTAAAGGCAATAAGATTCAGCAATTTTCTCCATGGGTTCGTGAGTTTATTTCCATGCCCTAGTCAATAAAGCTTGAGAAGTTCAAACCTCACAATTGGATTTGTTTTGGAGGAAATCGCATGGAAAGGTTATTTTGGTTCACCATATTTCAAGATTATCAAATTTGGTTCAAAAGTACAAGGGATTTATTGGAGAAGTTGTCATGCTTGGACAAGGCTTTGTTCCCAGTGGTCAAAAATGCATATTTCTATCAATTCTCAAGATATGGAAGTTTTTGTGGTTGCTATGAGTTCTCATTATCATCCTCAACAACTTATATTTACAAAGCATTTGTGTTGGTACAAGAAGTTTGTTCAAAATTGCCAAAGTTCCTCAAGGCGTGTTTCTTGATCTAGGAGTTAGGGTTTTGAACTTCAAAGGAGTATATCTTGCTCATCTTTTGGTATTTTTGAGTTATTCCAAAGACATCATTCTCTTAAAAGGGTCATCAACACTTCAAAACATGAAGACTTACACTCCACATCCCCAACAGCAGTTGGAGATTTATTTTCCCAAGTCCAACAATGTTACAACAACATAGCTTATACGCCTATACATCACATCCATACGTCATGACATTGACAACACGAATGCATACAACTAATCTTTTATCTCTTCAGGAAAGATCAGTCAGCAGATGGCTATCATCAACAATTTACAAAGGTCAGAGATTGATATCTGAGACAAGCCAGGACAATTATTTACACGACCAGCTGAAGTAATCCAGCATGGGTTCTTCTCATTCAGCTTTCAGATACAGTTCAGATATGCTCTAGACACGGGTGCCATTCTGATACTCATTCTAATTCAACTTTCAGATACAGTTTAGATACGCTCTAGACACGAACACTGTTCTGATATTCATTCAGGTTCAACTTTCAGATACAGTTCAGATACGCTCCAGACACAGACGTTATTTTGATACTCATTCAGATTCTGCTTTCAGATATGCTCCAGACGCGGATGCCATTCTGATACTCATTTAGGCTCAAATTTCAGATACAGTTCATATACACTCCAGACACGGAAGTTATTCTAATACTCATTCAAATTTAACTTTCAGATACAGTTTAGATACGCTCCAGACACGGATGCCATTCTGATACTCATTCAGATTCAAATTTCAGATACAGTTCAGATACGCTCCAGACACGGACGCTATTCTCATACTTATTCAGATTTAACTTTCAGATACAGTTCATATACGCTCTAGACACGGATGCCATTCTGATACTCATTCAGATTCCGCTTTCAGATACAGTTCAGATACGCTCCATACACGAACGTTATTCTGATACTCATTCAGATTCAACTTTCAGATACAGTTCAGATATGCTCCAGACACGTATTCCATTCTGATACTCATTCAGATTCGTCTTTCAGATACAATTTAGATACGCTCCAGACACGGACGCTATTCTGATACTCATTCAGATTCAACTTTCAGATACAGTTCAGATATGCTACAGACACGGATTCCATTCTGATACTCATTCAGATTCCACTTTTAGATACAGTTCAGATACTCTCCAGACAAGAACTCCATTCTGATACTCATTCAGATTCAGCTCTCAGATACAGTTCAGATACGCTCCAGACACAGACGCCATTCTGATACTCATTCAGTTTCAGCTTTCAGATACGGTTCAACAATCATTTTTGGATGGCATCTACAAGCCCGTCTCCAACAACTTTCCATCACCTCTCCAAATGGAATCTTTAAGCCCATTCCCTACACCATCAACCACTACATCCTCGAGTGCAAATTTCTGGGCACTCTAGTGTCCAATCATCTTCCACCTTCAAGTCACGAATGGCAAATCCGTCAACCTAACTCTTTAGGTTTAAGAAGATTGAACATGGGCAGCTGTTGTACCCCAAAATTTTCCCTCTCACTTATCAAATATTTTCTCACAAAGATCTCTCTTGGTTCAAGACTGCACTAAGGTTGATCAACTCAAGACACCTCCTTAAGCACTGATGACCAAAATTAGGGTTTGAGATTGCACAAGGATAATTGAACTTTCAATGCCTCATATGAATTTCATGGATCATTATGGACCCCAAATATTACTCATGTCAAGTTTCAAGCTTTGGATCACATTTTTGCTCAGTCAATTGAGTAGTTGACCTAAAAATCAGTTGTATTGGGGAAAAAGTCAACTTTGGCCAATTTTCATTCAAACTTCTTAATTTTTTATCCACATCAACATTATAAACTCATATGTATCATTTTATCAAGTTTGGACCACAGTTCCTCAAGAATTTTGATCAAATCATTAAAAGGGCAAAATGGTTAAAATTAGGGTTTTGATTGAGGAAAGGCAATTTCTGATTTTTAACCTAGCAAATGGTCAATTGGTTTGAAGCATGTTCTCAATAGTTCAATTGCATCATTTTGACATAATGACATGACCCAAAACATTGCTCAAGATCAATTGGATTGATAGTGAATTTTCAGTCAACTGATCAAAAGTCAACTGTACACTGAAAAGTCAAACTTTGACTTTTTGGACAAAATCCAATGTCAAAGATCACAATTCATCAAAACATGTCAAAATATGAAATTTATTCATCAATAAATAAAAAATTCAAGATTTCATTTTGAAAAGTCAAAGTTTTCTAACTTAGAAAATTTTCTAAGTGTTTAAAACTTCATGTTTTTTCACAACTTTGAGCAAATTTTTCACCATGATGCAAGATGATTTAGAAGAAACTTTCAACATGAAAGTTGTAGATCTACATGATATATAAAACATTGTTTTAGATAACTTCTTCTAAAAGTGCTTAGATCTCAAGTTATTAATTCATAAAGTCATGGTCTTGAAATTGAACACTTAGTGAAATTTTGCCCTAGTTCTGGTCAGGATTTTGACCTAACTTCATGGCACTTTTTCATATAGTTCCAAGGTGAATTTTCAAAAGTGATTCAAATAAGGGTTGTAGAGAACATTACAAGATTCCCAAAATGTCCAAGAACTCCTTGAGATCATTCGTGAGCAACGACAATTGAAGAGATGAAGTTAGGGTTTTCAAACTTAAATTACAAGCCATTTCATGATGAACAAAAATTCCAATCCAAGCCTAGGCTGCATAATCATTGATTTGCAAGCCTCAAAGTTGTTTATCACTCCATAATTAAATGTTTACACAGCTGTTAGAGCTTTAATTCAAGCACTTGAGTCTTTATCCAAGTTACATTTCCATTTATGGCACAAAGTTGCCATTTCCATTTTGATAAAGCATCACTTTTGTAATTGTCAACTTCTTGAGCTTTTCACTTGTTCTTTATGCACACACAACCCCTATAAACCAAAATCAATGTGTCTAAAGCTTCTTTGAACTCAGAACATACTTGTACAACACTTTGAAATTTGTCTTCTCACTTTTCTTCAAAAGCTAGTTATAGAGCCAAAAGGCTAGAACTTAGAAACCTTGAGTGCATTTGATCTCTAACCTTTTCCATACATATACACAAGTCTATTGCAACATAACACACGAGTTCAAATACCCCAAAACACTCCCAAACACTCTACAACTCAGAATCTGCCATAAATTGACAGTTTTGAACCTCACATAGCCATCTCCAAATCCACTCGTGCGTATTGAGTTGTAACCATCCAAACACTTAATATACATCATATAAAAGTGATCCAGGCCCCTATTTCCTGACTGTAAATCCTCCATCACTATCCACCATTTTAAAAACTGAAGCTTGCAACTTGACTTGAGTTGGGAGTTTCAGCCGTCCTCGAAGCAAAGTAGGAGTTAGAACACACTCAAGGAGGTCCAGGCAAGCTACAAAAATCATCAGGCCATCATAAAGGTTTCTCAAACTCCATACACGACTCCAGCTGCAAGAGGTAAGTTTTCAAACTTCTATCTCTTCATACAAGCATCATTTGATTCTGATTTGTGAAGATAAAATGTAGATATCATTGCCACGAAGCTGTACATCTCCATAGTTTGCATTTATATGGCCTAGAGAATTTTAAAGTTGAAGTTTCTGAAATTTTTAGGTTTTAATTTAGGGCCAGAAAAATTCCCACTCATCTTGGATTTATAGCTTTAGTTATTTATATGGTTGGATTCATGGGAAGAAATGCCACAACTTTCATGTTTGAACTTTCCATTTTTGTTGAGAGATGAAGAAGTTACAGGTACTCTGGCTGACTGAAGGTTGAAGACGAAGTACAGGCCTTGGAAGCATGTTGTATTATATATTTATCATTTCATTTTAATAAACTGATGTATAGCCACCCCAGTGGTAAGGCAGCGCGCGCTTCATGCTCAGGGCGTAGGTTCAAGCCCCAACGCTGCCACTTTTCTCATTTTTAACATTTTTTTCTCTTTTTTTGTTACAAACATGAAGCGCCTGGGCCCTTATGCTGGGCCTTCTATTTTTTTGTTGGCTTTTAACCCACTGCCTTACTTTTGCACCCCTGGCCCATTATTTTCTTTATTATTTCATTTTCTTTTTTTCTTTTTTATTTATTTTATATTTTCTTTATTATTTTCACTATTATTATTATTATTATTATTTTTATTAATAAAAATCCAAAAATATTTTTATTTATTATTTACACTTATATATTTTATTTTATCTATAAAACAAAAAGTCTAAAAAACATTTCTCTTAATAATTAATTTATTTTTAATAATTAATATCTAGACATAGGTTTAATTATTTATTTTCTTAATTAAAATTAATTTAGAACTTAGGTTTATTTTAATTAATTAATTTTCATATTATTTTTATTAAGTTAAAACCTTTTCACAAAAAAACCTAAAACACATTTTTTAACTTAATTTCCTTCTTAATTAATTTAGGTTTAAATTTTGTTTATTTTTCATTAATCATCTCTCTTAATTAGGTTAAAACCCCTTTCATAAAAACAACAAAAATCATTTCTTTTTCCATTTATATTCTTGCATTTTATTTTCAATTTTGTACAATATTCAATATGGTTGTAATAGATAATTAGGTTTAATTTTATTGCAATCCCCATTTGTAAATTTCTACACCCCTCCCCTAATGATGTAATAGCCGAGTAATTTTACTTTTCGCAACTTATCGCTTTATATAAATGCTACTAATTAGAGTTTGTATGGAAAGATAAAATTAACAAGTAGCAAACCCTAATTCAAGACAAAAACCAAGCATGAAAACCAATACACTTGCACACAAGCACCCCTAGGATAAATCCACTTGGTTACCTTATAAAAATGACCATATTACGCATGTGCGGTATCTTAGCAAAGACAAGAAAAATACAAGATCATAGTTCCTCGATGACGCTATCAAAAGTTACCTTTCAAAATGATCTTAGTCCCTAAAGAAAAATGCTAAGATACCTTGCAACATTGTTAATCATGGTTATACGATGACCCACGCCCGTCCCTTCTACATCCAAAGATAGGGTTATTTACCAAATCAATGGTAAGATAACAATGTCAAAGGAAAAAGGAAATGAACATGAAGGACTTTTGAGTAGGTAGATTGTTCCTAGTTACTTGATCCATTTCAAAACAAAAACATCCTTGCTATTTTCAAAATAAACACCAATACTTTCAAAACATCTTTCAAAACTTGAAAACATTTTCAAAAGATTAAACACTTTGTATACATTCTTACGAACGAGAATCATTACAAAGTTTGCCTAAACAATGGCCTCTTTTCAAAAATAATTTCAAAACCACACAAAGCACAATTTCAAACAAAAGCAAGTGATCTAGCAAGTAACTAAGAGTCCATGGAAAACCATGGATGAAAAGGGTGCTAATACCTTCCCTTTTCATAATCTACCCCTCGAACTCAAGAAATAATCTCAAAGGTCTTTCCTGTGCTTTTTCACCTTTCCTTTTGGATAAAAGAAAAGTCGGTGGTGACTCTTACTAACCGCAACATTTGTGATCAAACGTAAAACAACCAAGTTAATTCTCCCATCGTATCACAGAATTGGCGACTCTGCTGGGGATTTTTATAAAAGTGGGGTTACCTTAGGGCTAGATCACATTTACTTGCTTTCTTTGTTTGACTTGTATGCTTTACATTATGGTTCTTTGTTTGGGTTTGAATCCTCTACCCAGATTTGGGATACCTTATAGGTAAGTAGCAATACATTGTGGAAACTGTGCGGGGTATACTAACATGGTCTAAGAAACAACTACGTTAGTGCGAAATATTTATGGGTACCGTAGCCCTTGAGTAGTCAAGGAGAATACGGGGCTGCTGAGTGATGTCATGAAGCACTAATGAACTTTTAGAATCTTTACTTGACCAACTTGGCCTTTAGGATGTAGTGAGATGACCGACTTTAGTGCAGTCTGACATTGGTAGATACTCGATACTATACTCATTAAGGTTTGTTTTTTTTGGGATATTTTGGTCGCCATTAAAGAGGCTCGCGCTGAAACAATGCCCAAAGAAAACAAATCAGTGATATTAAGCTCCTTAGAACCCGGTTACTATTACTAGAACAAGTTTAAGCCAACTAAACTTCGAGAGGGTACTTACCTATGAGACTCCATGCAAGCCTAAACCTAAGGACTTGTTTGCTTTGTTTGTATATATATATATATATATATATATATATATATATATATATATATATATATATATATATATATATATATATATATATATATATATATATATATATATATATATATATATATATATATATATATATATATATATATATATATATATATATATATATATATATATACTTGTACATAAAATCATTAACATCATACTCATAATTCACTAACCATTTCAAGGATCTTGGGATTTATTTTTGTTCTGTTTTGTAGGACATGGATTATATTCCCAGGAAAACTATTCAAGTCAATCTTGTAAGGATCCCTCCTCAACTTAAAGAGCTAGCATCAAGGATTCCTGAAAATTCTCCATTCACCGAAAGACATGGTCGCCTACTAAACTTGGTCACCTCCAACACTGATAAGGACATGATGAAGGTGCTCTTTCAGTTCTTTGATCCTTTACACCATTGCTTCACATTTCCCGATTATCAACTTGTGCCAACTTTTGAAGAATTCTCCCAACTCTTGAGGATTCCCATTCTCAATCAACTACCTTTCAACGGTACGGTAAGAGATCCAAAGCCAGAAGAGATTGCTCAAGCTCTACACTTGCAACCATCTGATATCACAACTAATTGGAAAACAAGGAGTGGTGTCAAAGGTTTCCTAGAAAAGTTCTTTTTTGAGAAAGCCCAAAACTGTTGGCTCTCCTCATCTATGGGATGGTTTTGTTTCCAAATCCTAACCAACTCATAGATTTGAACACCGTCAAAATCTTCATGTCTCATAACCCGGTGCCTACTTTGCTAGGGGACATCCTACATTTGTTTCATACTCGCACTATGAGGAAAAGAGGTATCCTTATGTGTTGTACTCCTCTTTTGGAAATATGGTTTATTTCGCATCTTCCCCAATCTGTATTAAAGAACGAGCAAGGTTCAAGGTGGTCACATAGGTTGATGATGCTCAAACATTCAGACATTCATTGGTGTTCCCGATCCATAAAGAATGTTACTATTTTTAACCGTTGTGAAGAATTCCCTAATGTACCTTTACTTGGAATTAAAGGAGGTATCACCTACAACCTCTATTTAGCCTTAATACAGTTTGGTTACGCCCGAAGGGATGGCCCACATGAGATGCTTATTCAAGGTTTGGTATTTGACTACGAGAACGAAGATCAAGGTCATCGCCAGAGATTTATCCGAGCTTGGAGGATGTTGAACAAGGTAGATAGTAAGACATTGGGGCATAAGAATTACATCCCTCTCGAGCCTTACCTCAAATGGGTACGAGCTCGTGCTCAAAGTCTTATGATGCCTTATCCCTCCATTCTCCCAGTAATCATGGAGCCTGTTGTGGAAGGAGATGTTCCGTACACTATCCTGCATCCTGACATGCCCACCTCTCTTGAAGACTTACAAAGGGATTGGATACAACTTAAGGGGGGGGGGGAGACACTTTCGAGGCCCAACTCTATGCCAGCGAGAAGAAGGTTTTGGAACTCACTAAGAAACTTCATGAGGAGCGGAGCCTGAATGCCTACATCGCACCAAAGAGGATGCGTACAACTTCTTTATTTTAGAGTTTTTGTACTTCTTTGTAAGCCCAAAAGAGGCATGATTTACTCAAGCTTTAATTTATTAATATAACGTTTGTTCCTTTTTTGTCTAAAGAAATTTTAGATCTCTAGTTTCCTTGAAATCATTGCATATGCATTTACCATTCATCATAACATAAGCAGGTTTCTTACGACAAGTCTCCTCATCTTTCTACTGTTTATTTCAGTAAGATGGATCTCGAGCAGACGGTAAAAGACCTCCAAGCACAGAATGCTCAGTTTCAACAGTTGTTCTTGACTCTAGCCAAAGGACAAGAAGATCTGAAAAACTTGTTGATTGAAGAAAAGAAGAAGAAAAAGAAAGTAACTAGAGTTCTGAATATGGGAAGAAGGTCCCAAGGACAAGCAAGACAGACCCTAGATTTTGCAACGTCATCTGGTGAAAAGGATAACCAAGATGGGAAAGGCAAGGAAACAGTTGTCCAGCAAGAGTCTGAAGAGGAAGAAGAAGAGGATTACTCTGAAGAGCAGTATCCCCCGGCCGACGATAAATACAAACATCTAGAAGAACGACTAAGCGCAATGTAAATCCAGAAAGTTCCTGGGCTAGACTTTGAGGAGCTAGGTCTGGTGTCTGGGATTGTCATTCCACCAAAGTTCAAGGCATCAATATTTGTTAAATACGATAGAGTTTTGTGACCCAAAATGCATCTCTGATCCTATGTGAGGAAGATACAGCCTCACACTGCTGACAGAGATTTATGGGTCCACTTTTTCCAAGACAGTCTATCCAGAACTCAACTTGATTGGTTCTATCAACTAGTAAGGGCCAACATCCACAATTGGGAAGACCTTGTCGTTGCTTTCTATAAACAATATCAGTATAACGCAGATCTTGCTCCTACCCGTACTCTACTCCAGAGTATCGCTATGGTTTCAAGTGAAGGTTTCAAAGACTACGCTCAGAAATGGAGGGACTTAGCAGGAAGAGTCCAGCCTCCCCTTTCCGAAAGAGAACTAGTAGACATGTTTTTGGGTACCCTGTCTGGTCCTTTCTTTAATCATTTAATTGGAAATTCCTCAGCAGGCTTCACTGAACTAATCTTGACCGGTGAAAGAGTGGAAGCTTGGATTAAGAGTGGGAATATCCAAAAAGACGCATCCTCCGCCGTTGTAAGAAAACCATTTATTGGGAAGAAAGAAGTTGGTGTTGTGTATCCTCAAAGAAATCAAGATAGAACTGAACGTCGTCCAATGGTGGCGGCTATTATGATCCCAAAGCCTGCACCTACTCAACAAAGGAACGCTCAGCTTAGAATAGAAAGACCAGTAAGATAATTTACTCGGATTAATATGACTCTATCTCAAGTCCTGCCACATTTTTTGAGATCTAATCTGGTAACTATGAAGGAAGCTCAAAAGAATCCTAACACAACCTCTCCTTATTATCATGCTAATGCTCGCTGTGCATACTATTCAGAAAGTCCAGGCCATGATACTAACAACTGTTGGGCTTTGAAAAACAAGGTGTAAGACCTTCTTGAAGCCAAAGAAATTGAGTTTGATGCTCCTGAGATCCAAAATGTTATCACCGCTCCTATGCCCAAGCATGGCCGTCGTGTTAACGCTGTTGAAGATGATATGTTTATTACTGCTATTGTTGAACTTGTTACTCCTCTCCTGACCGTCAAGAAGAACCTATTGAAGGCTGGTTTATTTCTGGGCTGTGATGAAGGCTTCCATTTTTGTTTATCCCGACCAACAAGTTGTCATTTATTGAAAGCAGGTGTTCAATGCCTGATGGATGACAAAGAGATTTTGTTTGAAATGACTCTCGTTCCAACCGTTTCTTACAAAGATGTTTCAATAGTAACCATTTCCGCCAATCCTTCCAGGGTATCCACCAAAAGACCCGTTAGGATTACATCTGTTCCTAAAGTAGCTCCGCTAATAATTACTATGCCAGGTCTAATCCCGTACTCATCAGATAAAACTGTCACATGGAATTATGGGGGCAACGTCTAATATCGCAGCGTCAAACAAGATTGGCTGGCTGATGAAGACTCATATCTTGAGAAGGCTGACTCCGACATCAATAATATTGCGGGAACTGGCAAGATAACTCAAAGTGGCAGAGTACTCTCCCCAGAGATTGCTCCTCCAAAGACTGATACCAGTCTATGATCATCCTTATTTTCGTTCCTATTGACACTACTACTACTACAATCCCTTTGGTTACTCCTGTTGACACTCCTACAGCCAATTCGATCGAGACTCGAGGCAAAAGCATTCTGGTTGAGCCTGTCTAGATGAAGGCACAAACGATATCTATTCCTGAGGCCTCCCAAAAGGAGATGGAAGAAATTCTGAAGATTATAAAGAGAAGCAACTACAACGTAGTCGAACAGCTAGGGCAGACTCCGTCAAATATTTCCATGTTGGCTTTATTGTTGTGCTCTGAGGCTCATGCAAAGGCCTTGGTGAAATTTCTTAAAGCTGCCCATGTACCACAAGAAACCTCTGTTGATCAGTTCCAAGACTGTGTGGCCAGCTTGACCGCTGATAATGGTTTAGGATTTTCTGATGTTGACTTGACACCTAGAGGGAGGAAGCACAAAGAGACATTGCATGTCTCTGTCGAATGCAGGGGAACAACCTCGACCTATGTCTTGGTTGATACCGGTTCATCCTTGAATGTGTTGCCTAAGAAGGCTCTTGATAGACTCGACTGTGAAGGTTTGACCTTAAAACCAACAATATAGTGGTAAGGGCCTTCGACAGTTCAAAGAGAATGCTGCATGGGGAGGTGGACATCCCCATAAAAGTTGGAACCCAAACCTTTGATTCAACTTTTTATGTGATGGACATTCGCCCTTCCTACTCCTACTTATTGGGCCGACCATGGATCCACAATGTTGGTGTTGTCACCTCTACATTACATCAAATTCTGAAATACCCAACCAAGGGGAAGATCATTATTGTCCATGGAGAAGAGGAATATATGGTCAGTCACTTAAATTCCTTCAGATATGTGGAATTGGATGGTGAATTCATTGAAACGCTCAGCATTTCGTGGAAGTCCCACCAACTGTGGCAGTAACCAAAGTTGTTTCCCAAATCCCGAAGATTGCAAGACCTCCACTAAAGATGTCTTCTCTGAAAGATGCCAAGGCAGTGATAGAAGAAGGTGGGTGCACTATTTGGGGCCAACTCCCAGATATCCCATACAAATCTGACAAATTTGATTTGGGTTTCACTTCAGGAGCCCGGAAAGTTGTACGCCATGCTCGTGCTGGAGGACCACCCTTGAAGATCAGCAACCACGGAGTCAACACAGTGGAGGATGATGAGGACAACTACGACCTGGAGGAATGGATTTTCCCAACTGTCAACGGAGGACTCAGCAACTTGGAAGCTAAAGATTTTTGTCCCAATTACTTTTATCCAACAGTAATTGTCTTTAAGTTTTGTCGGATATGTAATAATTAAACAATTCAGACTTTTAAAGCCTTGTGTCTTACCCGAGGCACAACGGTCCATTTGTAAGGGTTGTTACCTCATTTTCATATGCCATCAATGAATCATGGACGTTTTTGCATACAAACTTTATGTTCTTTGTCTTTTTATTTTTACATTTTTATTTCTTTCAAAGATAGTTATACTCTTACACACACTCACATTCAAAATGAAGATCTACATCCATTCAGGATCCCATGGGTAGCGATTCTGCTATGGCCTTTTGTGACTCTGAAAATCTAATCTACCAAGCCGAAGACAAAGGTGAGGAAGATTTTAAAGTTCCAGGGGAACTAGCCAGTGTACTACAACAAGAAGAGAGGATCATTCAGCCCCACGAAGAGCCAGTGGGCACAGTTAACCTAGGTACCGAAGATGACAAGAAAGAAGTCAAGGTGGGTGTTAATCTAGAATCCAGTGTCAAGAAGTGTCTGATTCAGTTGCTACATGATTATGCTGAGGTCTTTTCCTGGTCGTATGAAGACATGCCAGGACTTGATGCAGATATCATGGTATATCGTCTACCGACAAAAGAAGATTGCCCTCCGATAAAACAAAAGGTTTGTCGTATACGACCCGACATGTCAGAGAAGATCAAAGCCGAAGTCATGAAACAATTCAACGTCGGATTCTTGGTGTTGTACCCCAATTTTTGCCCCTAAGATTCATCTATCATCTCATACCATCACAATGCAATCATATCACAAATTAGGGTTTGAGTTTATCTTCTACTGCATCTCGTCTTAGGGTTTGCCTATGGAATCACCAAGCAACTTGAAGCACTTGTATTTGTATATCTTGTACTTGTATGCTTCTAACTAACCTCAAAGTGTGTATATTTTGTCTCTTGGAATATCATCTTGTAGGTCATGGCACAATTGCAGTCATCTCACCATCTCCTAGCACAAATGATGAAAACTAGGATTTGGAGTTTAATCAGGAGATCTCTGGATTTTTGGGCAATTCTTGATCCCATACTTCTCTACATCGTCATAAGCATCTATCGTTGGATGTTTGATCATCAATTTTGGCTTGAAAGGGTTAAATTGATGAAAAGGGGTAAAATGGTCATTTTGTCAGAAGACAGTCAAAATCAGTTGTTGACCAAGTGAACTTTTGGTCAACCATCAATTCAATATCCCTGTTCTCATATTTCATGGTGAATAGTGCAAAAATATTAAGAGGAAGTGTGAATTGGAGATAACTTGTCAAGGAAGTTATTTGAAGTTTTGAAAATTTTCTAAGTATCCTTAGGGATGAATTTTGAGTGGTATATGCCTAGAAAGAGGATGAAAAACTTTCCAACTTTCCAACTTTGACACTTAGTGAAATTTTGGTTAAAAATGCAAAAATTTGACTTCTTCATGTCCATTTTTGAATGACCATTTGGACTCAAATAAAAAAGTTGGCAACATGAAAGTTGTAGATTGGAATTTTCTTTCATTTTTCATTCAAGAATCATCTCAAATGGTTAAGTATAGAGAAATATATGATGATTAGGATTTTGGGCTGAAAACTGAATTTTTGCCCAACACAAGGCAAGACACGCCCAGGCAGGCAAGACATTTCATCAAACATGTTGTGGGCGCATATTCATCATCATTTTTCTATGTGAAATATTCATTATTTTGAAAAATGTCCAACATCAAAGTTGAAGCCCTAAATGTGAGGAACAACTTTGCTTCAGAAAGTTTCTCCAAATTCTTTATACATTTTGAGATATAATTGTGAGAAGTAGGCACCATGCATGCTGAATTTTCTGCCCAGCCAGCAAGTCACGCGTGCAGCAAGCCCAGGCAGGCAAGGCATTTTGTCAAACAGTTTCTAAGCACATGTTCATGGCCAAATATGTCATTGATTCAAGCCTCATTTTGAAATATTTTGAACATGAAAGTTGGAGTATGAAGTATCCTCTACATTTTTTATTCAAAGTTTGTGACGTTTCATGCACCATAGAGAGAGATATAAAGGAGCAAAGAGGTGTTCATGAAATAACATATTTGCATGAAAATGCATGAAATTTTTTTAATGCAACCAAGCCAATTTCCAGCTCATCACCCCAACCTTTGTTCACTCACTCAAGCACGTGATTTGCACCCTCATTTGCACACAAAAAGGCAGCACATCACTCCCTCTCTCATTCTTTCCATTTTTATCACTTTTCATTTCTCTTTTTCTCCACTCTATATAAAGCCATCAAATTCAACAAGCAAGAAAAAAAATAAACAATCAGTAGCAAGCTATTCTCTCCCTCCCTCACACGAAATCCACTCTCTCTCTTCAAATATCAAACTTCCTCCATTGTTGTAAAAAGTAAGCTTCCATAATTTTACAAATTTCTTCACACCTCTCTCCATTTATTATCTCGGCACATTCAAGCAAGCTTCTCTCCATTACTAGCTCTTTATTTGAGCTCCAACATCATCAAACTCATTGCAAGGTAATAGATCCAATTTCTCTGTCCTATTGCAACTTTGCATCGTTCTTTGAATCCATGAGCTGTTTTGAAAATCTAAGAGCATATTCATAATCCTTGCATTTTTCTGATCAATTTTCATTCTTGGATCGTTTAATTTGGTAGAGAATTGACGGAGAAAATCAAGTTTGAAAACTGTTTGATGTAATGTGCAAATTAAAAAAAAAAAGTGTTCATGTAGCTTTTTCACGCGCGATTTTCTCAGTCATCCATGCATCATTTCATGAATTTTTTTATTCTAGCATGTTCTACTAATTTCAATCTTGAACTTTGGTGTTGGAATTTTTGGATTTCATCAAGAAATGAGTGAGTTATGGTGATCTGAAAATGAGGTTGCAAAGCTGAAAAACGTGAACAACATGGTTGTTTGGTAGGGATGATGATGTGTCATGTTTTAATTGAACATGGCTTCAGTTCTTTTTACAGCGCTTTTTTGCAAAAAAAGGTGTAATAGCCTTTTAATATTAATTCTTCTTTGTTTTCTCAAATTTTTTTTTTAATATTTCCCTCACTTCAAAAATTATAAAAAAATTATTTTAGACTTTTTTTTCAATATATTTTCATATTTTGATTTTTATTTCATTTTTTTAATTATTTTTCTTGATTAAATAAAATTATGTTAATAATTAGGGTTTTAATTTTTCTTTTAAATCTTGAATATTATTTTCCTATTTTTATTAAGTAAAAAAATCCATAAAAAATATTTTTGGACTCCTCTCTGAGTTTATTACTTGAAAATATTTATTGTCCAATTTTATAAAAATTTTGGTTACATTTTAAAAATCATTTGGACATAATATCTTTTATTTGTATTAATTTTGTTAGTTTGTGTAAATAATTTTCTATTTTTTTCTCCTTTTAAGATAAAATTCATGAAAAATATGCTTTCTGATCCTTTTAATTTTCTTGACATTTAGGTTATTTTAAATCAAATTTATTTTGCCTTTGGATCTAATTGATTAATTTGTGAACTTAATTTCCTCTTTTAGGGTTTTTGCTTGATCATGCACATTAATGGATTTAAATTTCTAACTTCCTATACCTATAAAATCAGAGATGAAGTTGTTTGGAGTGCTTGAACATGTTGAGTCCATAAAAATCATTTTTCTGGAATTTTACAATGTGATTTCATATTTTTCACAAATTATTTTCCAAAACCATCTAGTTTAAGGCTTAAACTTACTAGTTTCCAATTTTTCATTTCTAAAGCAAATTTCCACCTCAATCCAGGGACTCCAAATTTTATTTCTAACTTTTATAGGACATTAGGAAGTTAGAGTTTTAATTTCATAATTTTTCAAGTCATTTTCATATTTTAAAACTATTTTTTACTTAAGATTGCATTTAGGGTTTTCCCTTTAAACAATGTTTGTAAATTGAAAAGTTTTGTACACGATTCTTGTTTGATTCTTGAAATAGCATGTGATACTGACTTCGAACACATCTTGAGGAAAATTCTTCAATATCATTGGGTCTTGAGTGTTGATAGGTTGATAAACCAAATCCATCAAAATGGACGAACGATATTGATGATATTTGAAGCTTTAATCCCTTCCCTCTTCATCTTATTCCCCTTTCTTATTGTATTACATGTTATGGGATAATGATCTCTATATCATTTATCCAAACATGAAATACATAATTTGCTATGTACCGGCCTCAAAATAGGTGCAACTTCTATATAAGTCCATTTACGTTTGCTTAACATAGCGCTAAATTTTGTCCCGATTCGAATAAATGATCATTCGTGGCCCAAACTTATGATTGCAAGCCCAAGTATATTAATTTTATATCTTTGATCCAATAACCTTGAGATTCATTGTGTGGAGGCTTTGGTTCTACCAATCCTCTAATGGATCTACAACACCTTTGGTCAACGCAGATCACTTAAACATCATTGATCATTAAATGGTACTTATGAGAATTCCAAATGGATGATATACTTGACAAAAAGTAAATGCAACTTGTTGTGTGGAGGCTTTGGTTCTACCAATCCTCTAATTAGTTCCAAATACAAGTTTCAAGATGGTCATCCAACTTACCACTAATTATTGACTTGTTTTACCTTATGCTTTTATTCTTATTTATGCTTTATGCATTTACATTTCATGCCATTTTCATCTTTGCTCATTTGAGCATTTATTTTCTTGCCATTTTTTAATTTGCTCACTTGATCTTTTCTTTTCCTTTCTTGAGATACTTAATAATCAACATAAACCCTAAAAAATCTTTAATGGAACTTGGACTATTTGGTTACTATCCTTGGCATTATGGAGCATGGGACTTTTTCTTGGACTTAGGATTAGAAACCTTGGCCTATCTTGGAGACCTTGTGATCTTATCTGATTATTTTGTCTGGAGTTCTTGAGGTTTACCTCAAGATATTGGGTTGCTTGTTTGCTTTTGTGTGCAGGTTTTTGTGATTACATTCTCTGTTTTTAATCTGGAATTCACCCGTATACAACCGTTACTTTGCCCAATTTTTGTGAAGACTTAATACACTTGAAGTTTGGTTCTCTCAAGAGGTCTAGTTCTTTGCTTTCTTGGTTTCAATCCAAAGAATGGGAATTCTATCTTGACACATAATGTCAAGTATTTTCTTCTTGTTAGTTATATGATACTTCTCCTAAGCTTTTACCTTATGCTTTAGGATAGCCTCTTATTCTCCTCCCACCTTCTTTAATTTCAAAAATCTTCTCCCTCCTTTTTGAAAACTCTTCTTGTTTCTAAACTAGAAACGCTTTCATAATAAACTTGGACTTATATCCATGCATTTTCAAAATATTTTCATAAATAAACTTCAATAAATTTAATAATACCTTGACATTTTTTGTGGGAAGACTAAAAGTCAATCAATCTCATTTCAAACCAGTTTGCCATTTTGGCTGTTTACTTTAAACTTTTCTCACAAAATTAGACTCTTGTCAATCTTTGTAGTGATGCAAACAACTATACTTCTACAATATATAGTGAAGTGAGATATTTTCCACTTGAGTGTTGAGTGAAGCATTGTTGATTTTAAGATCCAAGCCATACCCTCCACTTTGAGATGATGCAAATTCTCCTTTCTCGTGATTGTGGGTAGTAAGTATGTTTTCCACACAGACAATGACGATGATGTCTTATCTCTTAAAATCAACCAACACATTTGTGTTTCAAATTTTTAAAAGAGGAACTACGTGTACCCTGATCCTCTATTGCACGAAAGGTGGTACGTAGGCACTAAAGGTTCGCAACCGCAGCGGGTGCAAAAATCATAAAAAATACTTCTCTTCTCACCTCCACCATCTATTTCTATACAACACATTTTTATAGCCAAAATATACAGATTTTACAAAGAGGTTCATGCAGAGTACCGAGATGTTTAGGGTGCTAATACCTTCCCTTTGCATAACCAACCCCCTTACCTTGAATCTTTCCCCCTCTTTTTGGGTTATTCTCTCTTTTCCCATTCCTTGGGAAACAATAAAGCGCGGTGGCAGTTTTTATTTTTGATTTGTATAAAGTCTACTCAATCCAATGGCTTAGTCTTGAACATTTCTATCGCTACAGAAAAATGGCGACTTCACTGGGGAAAGATTGACCTCTTGCTGGTCCATCCCTAAGTGGGTTGAGTCTATCTTTGTTTATATTTGTATATGTGCTATTGTAGTTTATGTGTTATATTTTGTATATATGTTTGTTTGGATTTTCCTGGTTTTCAGAGTGCTTGGTGATTACTCATAAGTCCTATACCCGGACTTGGGCAAACTTTAAGATAGGACGGGTGGTATAGTCATGTTAACTTTGAGGGAGTAATCCCAAAAAAGGAGGCATGAGATCCCCCACTCAGTGGAGGCCCCTTTGACTGTAGTGTCGTTTACCGAGTAATCGGGAAGGCGTACTGCTTTCGACCTGGGAGCCTGCTGAAACTGAGGACCGTAGAATACCAAACCCATCTTGGCCTTTTAGGTGTAGTGTGGAAGCTATGACGGAGTAATCTGGAAATAGTTGTCACGCGATACTACGCTCGGACGAGTCTTTCTTGAGAATATTACTAATTACCGAGTTAATCGGGAAGTTGGTAATATCCGAAGGAAGGATGTAGACTCTAGGAACCTCTAGAACCTTGTTCGGCAGGTGATAAATTTTTAGACTAACACCTTATGGGTAGTACCTTTGACCTCATGCTCGTGACATTGAACCTTTGAATCCTATATGTGTGATCTTGTGTCTGATTGTTGCATCATGCATCCATGCACTCATAAGCATCTTTTGAAGAAAACAATATTTCAAGGGATTTAAAGGTTGACTATTTCTGAATATCTCAGGTGCTTTTAACCATGGATTCTGGAAAGAGAAAGACCGGGAAATACAGTTTCAAGGATCCCAAGATAGATGAGTTGGTCAGTCTAATTCCAGAGATCGAGTGTTCTGCATACTTTCGGAAGAAGTATGGATCCATTATTCCTCTCATGAAACTGAAGATGAAGGAGGGTATTCTCTCGACCTTGGTCCAATTCTATGATCCGGTGTATCACTGCTTTACTTTTCCCGATTATCAGTTGATGCCTACACTAGAAGAGTATTCTTATCTATTGGATTTACCCGTTACCGATCGTGTTCCTTTTACTGGTTTGGAGGGTGAGCCAAAACCACATGAGATTGCTGCTTTGATTAATCTGGGGAAGTCTGAAGTGGATAAAGCTCATTACTTTTCCAGAATGAAGAGTAGGATTGCTTTTAAGGCCATATTTGCTCTGCTTACTTATGGATTGTTCTTATTTCCTAATGTGGACAAGTTTGTCGACATTAACGCTATCATGATTTTCATGATTGGAAACCCAGTTCCTACACTGTTGGGTGATGCTTATTACTTTATTCATCTTCGGGGTTCTTATCATGGGGGAATGATTATCTGTTGCACGCCTTTGTTGTATCGGTGGTTCATCTCTCATATGCCTCAGTCTGATGCTTTTTGGGATGTCAAGAAGGAACCCCGTTGGGCTCCTAAAATCATGGCACTTACTCACTCGGATATTTATTGGTATCATCGAGCTTATCATGATGTGGAGATTATTTATGGTTATGGTAGTTTCTCAAATGTACCTTTTCTTGGTACAAAGGGAGGAATCAACTATAACCCTGTTCTTGTACGGCGACAGCTTGGTTATCCGATGAGGGATAAACCAAACAATATTCATTTGAGTAGTTTTTTTCTGAAGGAGGGAGAAGACCATAGGGAAGCTAGGGAGCAGATTTCGAAGGCCTGGCATCACATTCATAAGAAGAGTAGGAAGGATTTGGGACCTAGGGGTGCTGTTTTTTTGGAGCCATATCTTCAGTGGATCCGATCGAGAGCCATTCAGTTGAAAATGATGTATACTCGGGAGACACCCATGCCTGATCTATTTGTGAATACCACTCCTCCTTTATTAGATGATCTAGAAGAACTGCAACTCGCTTTGGTTAGGATGCAACATGAAAGGGAGGCTTGGAAGAACAAGTTCCAGACTTTAGAGAGTTCCTACAGAGCAGACTTGAAGGAGAAAGACGATTTGATCGAGATCCTCGAGAGTCGAGCGGTGGAGTCTATGGAGAGGCAAGGGGATTTATTTTACCCTAATCCTCAAACAGGTACTGATTACTTATTTCCTGATCCAGATGATTGGAAGGAGGTTGCCATCAGACATGTGGAAGAAAACCAGAGGTTGAGGGCTCAGATTTCCAGGCTCACAGGGAAGCGCCAGCGTACATATTGATCTCTATCAGTTCTTTCTCTCAAGATTTTTAGATTGTATTTTCATCTTGTACTTGGGATCATTGAAACTTGTAATCCATTTTGAAGTTATTATAATAAAAAAAATTTAGTATTTCAAATGCGTTATTACTTTGATGTTTGCGATATGTCTATAAACGTTAAATCCCTTGAAATATTAAACGATAAAGTAAAAAATAAATCATGTGCATTGCATATCATACATCATATTGCACATATTTCTTGCATTTACTATGCATATCCAGGTGTCTTACCCAGCTTTTTGCTTCGTTCAGCAAGCTGACTCATCACTACAACACTTGGGCTAACTTCAAAAAGAAGATGGACAATTTGGAATAGGAGTATCGCGAGCTACGCGAATAAGTTTTTACTTTGAAGGCTGGTTTGGCCAATTTGACTACTCTGATGGAAGCTCTGGTGGTTTCTCAGAATCAACCACTGAGTGTTCAACCTCAACCAACAAGGGCAAATGCTGAAGTTCCGACTGTTCCTGTATCCGCTACTCCGACTGCTGTTGCATATCAGAGGGCACCTCAAAAAGGAAATCAAGGGCAAGGTCATCAGAGGAAAATGAGCTTTGATCCAATTCCAATGACATACACCGAGTTGTATCCTTCTTTGTTGAAGAAGAATCTGGTTTAAACCCGAGCTCGACCAATTGTTCCTGAAAAATTGCCAAGAGGATATAAGGTTGACGCTTCCTGTGCCTTTCATCAGGATGCTCCTGGGCACAATTTAGAAGATTGTTTTGCTTTAAAGGTCAAAGTTCAGAGGTTGGTCTGAAGCGGTATCTTGTCATTTAAAGACATTGGCCGTAATGTTCAAAACAATTCCTTAGCAGAGCATGAATGAATCTCTGTTGGTGGTAGTTCCAAAGTTTGGGAAATGTTTCCTTCAGCACAAGTCCAGATAAGAGAGTCATCTTAGTTATTACATTTTTACTGCCTTCTCATTTGTAATTTCTCTTGTTTATCATTGCACTGTTTGCATGTAAGAACTTGTTAGCATTTGAATGTTCAATCTTAATACAATGAGTATGTTTGTCTTGAAGAAATTCATTCGTTTCACTCGTATTTGTTTTCAATTTTAAATTGCCTTATGATACCAACTTGTTACCCATTCTCTCGCCTAGGCAGAGATTGGAGGGAGGATGATGATATTAAAACGCAAATTTTCTGGTTGTATGCTTTTGGATAAAACCATGTTGACAATGTACAGGCATTGTTTCAAATCCTCAAACACCGGAGATATAAGGGAGTGAAACCCTTGTTAACCCCTTTGAGCCTTGAAGTAGGAGTTTCTTTTTCTATTAAAAAAACCCTCATTTTTTAACCCGGGGCAGGTTAGTGTTCAGTTAATCTGACTGAGTATTCAAATCTCATCAAGTGTGTACATCTAAGGATACAATAATGGTTGTCCTTCAAGAGGTTGAGGGAATTCAAAACCGCAATGTTAAATCTCCGCATATCAGTAGTGTGCATCAAAATAAGACGTTATCCCAATGGGTATCTCTCACATATTAGGAGATCAACAGATAACGATACAATAATGGTTATCCTTCATCTACTTAGAAATAGGGCAATCACAATTTTTCCAACTAGTCACAAATGACTCGAAGTCACGCGACATGTTCAAAAAGAAAAATAAAAAGATAATATGAATAAAAAAATGACGATGAAAAAGAAAGAGACAAAAAGCCCCGCTAAGTCGGAACTTGAAAAAACAAGTCGCTTAGGCAAAAGTCAAGGCATCCCGCTGCACTTCAGAGTCAAAGACAAAAGGAATTTGTCCAGAAAGCAAGGAAGAAATGGAAAGCCTAAAATGCAATAAAGGATTACTGTGTGAAATCCATAGCCAAGAACAAAGTTGTGTGACAAGAAACCCAAAAGAAGCAGGAATGAGTGACTTGCATGACCAAAGAAAACCTTGTTTGATTCCTCAACCATCTCGAAATTTCTTTTGAGAGATGAATGTTCGTGTCAAGTTAACTGAACTTAGGACTGAAGAACATCACGAAGGGGGTGGGCACCAAATAATTTTGAGCCTTAAAATCCATTTTTTCTAAAACCATGAACCAGGCCACGTTACAACCCTCAAAAGTCATAATTGAAACATGGTTTATTTCGAAAGCATACTCCAATGAGATAGTGTTTCCTGACTCCCATTAATTTTGCTAAATTATTGTGATTGGTATCATATGCTTTTGTTATTTTTCATACAAAATCCATGTCACATCCTGGCTAGTGATTCGTTCACAAGGTTTTACGACATCATTTCAAATAAAATCTTCAAGACTTACATAATTGCTTTATATTAGAATTTTCATTCTTAGAATAAACATTTTTCTGCTTGCAAAACAACTGCTTGATATCATGGAAGTTTATATTTGAGTATCAGCAAAAGGCATGTTGCTGAGAAGAGTTGTGAAGCAAAGAGGATGCAACATTCATCCAATCTAGAGCAGTTACGTCGAGATTCGACAAATCTCTAGAAGCCATTTGATCAGAAAGGTTATCTTAAAAGCATGCATCCAAAGGTAAGTTATGAAAGTTACCTTGATCAGCACGATATGTTTGGGACACCAGATTGGTTTCCAAGGGCATATCTAGATTTTGTCAAGATAGATGTTATGTCTACCCCAAGCCAAGAATCTTCCTCAAGCAGGATTGTTTCTTGCGATCTGTTTGATAGATGTGTGTCTGGCTTCCTCTAACAGTTGTTGATTAATTAAAGGGTTTCCTACAGGTTGTGTTATGGTGTTGGGTTTATAATCCCATTTTTCCAGTCTTGTTACAGACTTCTCCAGCTGAGTGTGATTCTTTACCCAACCATGTGGTGATCAAACAGAGGTTAAAAAGAGTTATGAAGCCTTTCCTTATTTGATAGAGTCATTTCTACCTTTTGTGTATTTAGAATTGATATGAAATATCTTGTAGAGTATTGCTCCCTCCAGTTACGACATTATTGTTGTTATATGCTCCCTAAGTAGCTAGACAAGGGCAGTATCTTTTCTAAGAAATATTGAGAGAGTTGTCAACTTTTCGGTTTTTCTCTCACCAAGTGTTGAGTTTGATTTAAAATCCCCATAATTTTGACCTCTTGCTATAATGTGAACTTCTGGATTCCCCATGAAGGTTTTCTCAGGTCATTTTTGCTGGTATGCGTGTGACTCTTGTATATTGAAGACGATACCAATTGGTGTAAGGCGCGGTATCAGGTTTGTGATCACAGTGTTCCCAGTCAAGTCTTGGTTCATTTTTATGATTTTTGGGTTTGCATGGTCTGAGTCCTCTATCCTAGATTCCCTAGCGAAGTTTTCCCTCATATGACGAAAGGTCTTGTTCCATTAGTGTGCTAAGATGGAACTATTTGCAAAATGTCGCTCTTTCTGCAGTATTAGCATTATTGTTGGTATTTATTTCCCAGGCAACTAGACCAGGGCAATATCTTTTCTGAGAAGTGTTGAAATGATTATCAACCTTTGGGTTTTCACCCGCCAAGTGCTGGGTTTGATTTAAAATACCCATGAGTTTGACCTCTTTCTATAATGTTGACTTCTTGATTCCCCAGGAAGGCTATCCCATGGCATCTTTTGTTGGAATAATTTTGCATGATATGAAGACTCAATCCGAGATTCCCCAGTGAAGGCCTAACTTATTTTATAGAAGTCTTTTCTCCCCGTGCATGCTGAGTTGGACTCATTTGTGAAGTATCTCCCTTTCGGTAGTACTTGCATTTTGTTTGATTTCCCGATAATCAGGCAAGGGCAATGTTTTATTTAAGAAGTGTTGAGACATTTGTCAATTTTTTTTTTGGGTTTTCATCCGCCAAGTGAGGGGTTTGATTTAAAATCCCCATAATTTTGATTTCTTGCTGTTATGTTTGACTTCTTAACTCTCCAAGTTGTTATCCCCATGAGGTTTCATACTTTCTCCCCAGAGAAGTTGGTGCAAAACTCATGCTCAACATTGAAGAATGCATTTTGGTTTCCCCTAAATGATGTGGTGTTGTCCTCCCCAATGAAGTTAGCACGAGGTCCCCAGTTTATATCTCGATGATGAGACACTATCTACCCTAGTGAAGTCTATATGATATTTCCCCAATGAAGTCAGCACGAGATCCTCAGTTGATGTTTTCATGATATGGTTTTCATCTGCCTTATTGAAATCAGTTTTGCAATCCCCAATATAAGTACGGACCATGAAACACGTGTCTTCTCCATTAAAGTCTGTGTGTTATTCCCTGGTGAAGCATGGAGAAGGATGTTATATCTCTGTATCTGTATTTATTTTTCGCTATGATGTGATTATTTTTGGATTATGTTCTTTCCCAATGAAGTTAAGCCGCGAAATAGGATTTGTTTTCCTCAGTTGGTGCTTATCTTTCTTATGGAATTTTTATCTTGGATGTGATTTAGCCGAGTATTGACTGTACCCGCGTTGGTTTTGTATTTTTATCCCCAGTGTTTTATGTCTGTTTTGTCAGCATATACATAATAACACTCATACATTCATACATACATCATTCATAATTGAATTTAGAAAATCATTGCTCATTCGCATTCATTGATATTTTGTTGGCATGTTACCCTGTTTTGCAGAGTTGTGTTGTCCTCTCTCCAATAGAGTGTCAACCTTAAGCAGAAAGTGTATATTCTTTCATTTTTCCCACTGTGCTATCCCTCGTGGAAGATTTTAGCTTTAGCCTTCCTGCAACGCTCCTTGCTTAAATGAATTCAGTTTTCCCTCTTGAGTTTATTTCTCAAAGGATGTATCTTCGTTGACTGTCTTGCTCCAGTTTATTTCTGGTTTGGATCTGTGGTTACAGGGTAATATTATTTACTTTGGATTTCTGAAAACTTCCAGTTTTAGTTTGTGCATTTATTTTGCACGAGAAGACTTTATCTCCTCAGCAGGAATTTTGTGGCATTTCCCCAAGAAGTCATATTTCTATCCGCAGAAGGTCGTTTCTTTTTGCAATCCTCCGTGACCACAAATAGCAAGTCTCTTTATTTGAGACAGCTTATGTTTGATCCTTTCCAGGCAGATTTCCTTGGTTAAAGAAGAAGTTGAGACCCGTTCTAGGTGAAATACCAGAATTTTAGGGAAAACTTGATATTTTCTCTTTCTACCTTCAGTGAACGTTGGTAGACATCGTTAGTGAACGTCAGTGTTTGTTATCTTTTTGCTATCTTCAGTGAACGTTGATAGTTCATCGTCAGTGAACGGCGGTGATATGATATATTTTCTCTCTACCTTCAGTGAAAGTTGGTAGGACATTGGCAGTGAACGTCGGTGTCTGTTATGTTTTTGTTATCTTCAGTGAATGTTGATAGTTCATCGTCAGTGAACGGCGGTGATATGATATATTTTCTCTTTCTGCCTTCAGTGAACGTTGGTAGGACATCGGTAGTGAACGCCGGTGTTTCTTATCTTTTTGCTATCTTCAGTGAACGTTGATAGTTCATCGTCAGTGAACGGCGGTGGTATGATTATTCTCTTTCTACCTTCAGTGAAAGTTGGTAGAACACCGGCAGTGAACTTTGGTGCTTATTATATTTTTTCCATCTTCAGTAAACGTGGATAGTTCATCGCCAGTGAACGGCGATGCTATGATTATTCTCTTTCTACCTTCAGTGAAAGCTGGTAGAACATCGGCAGTGAACGTCGGTGCTTGTTATCTATTTGCTATCTTCAATAAACGTTGGTAGTTCACCATCAGTGAATTTTGGTGATTGTTATCTTTTCTTCTACCTTCAGTGAATGTTGGTAGTTCACCGTCAGTGAACGTCGGTGCTATGATATTTTCTCTCTACCTTCAGTGAAAGTTGGTAGTTCATCGTCAGTGAACGTCGATGATATTTTCTCTTACTACCTTCAGTAAACGTTGGTAGTTCACCATCAGTGCACGTTGGTGATTATTATCTTTTTGCTACCTTCAGTGAATGTTGGTAGAACACCGACAGTGAACGTCGGTGCTTATTATATTATTGCTATCTTCAGTAAACGTGGATAGTTCATTGTCAGTGAATGGCGGTGCTATGATTATTCTCTTTCTACCTTCAGTGAATGTTGGTAGAACACCGGTAGTGAACGTTGGTGCTTATTATACTTTTGCTATCTTCAGTAAACGTGAATAGTTCATCGTTAGTGAACGGCGATGATATGATTATTCTCTTTCTACCTTCAGTGAAAGTTGGTAGAACATCGGCAATGAATGTTGGTGTTTGTTATATTTTTCTATATTTAGTGAACGTTGATAGTTCATCGTCAGTGAACAGCGATGATATGATATTCTCTTTCTACCTTCAGTAAAAGTTGGTAGAACATCGGCAGTGAACGTCAATTTCTGTGATCTTTCTCTCTGCCTTCAGTAAATGTTGTTAGCTTCGCCTTCGGTAGAAGTTGGTGTATCCTTTGACCATTCTACCATTCTCCATGATTCAGTTCTTTTGGTCTGTAGCGGTAGAAATGTTCAAGACTAAGTCATTGGATTGACTAGACTTTATACAAATCAAAATAGAAATCGCCACCGTGCTTTATTGTTTCCAAAGGAATGGGAAAAGAGTGAATAACCCAAAAAGGGGGAAAGATTCAAGGTAAGGGGGTTGGTTATGCAAATGGAAGGTATTAGCACCCTAAACATCTACGGTACTCTGCAGGAACCTCTTTGAAAAAATATGTATATTTTGGTTATGAAAATGTGTTATGTAAAATGGATGGTAGAGGTGAGAAAAGAAATATTTTTTTATGATTTGTGCACCCGCCGCGGTTGCGAACCTTTAGTGCCTACGTACCACCTTTCGTGCAATAGGGGATCAGGGTACACGTAGTTCCTCTTTTAAAAATTTGAAACACAAGTGTGTTGGTTAACTTTATGAGATAAGACATCATCGTCATTGTCCGTGTGGAAAACATACTTACTACCCACAATCATGAGAAATGAGAATTTGCATCATCTTAAAGTGGAGGATACGGCTTGGATTTTAAAATCAACAATGCCTCACTCAACACCCAAGTGGAAAATATCTCTCTTTACTACATATTGTAGAAGTATAGTTGTTTGCATCACTACAAGAATTGACAAGAGTCTAATCTTTTAAGAAAGATTTTAAAGATAAAAAAAGTCAAAGTGGTAAAAATGGTTTGAAATAAGATCGATTGACTTTTAGTCTTCTCACAAAAAATGCCAAGGTATTATTAAATTGATTGAAATTTATTTATGAAAATGTTTTGAAAATGCATGGACCTAAGTCCAAGTTTATTATGAAAAATATTTAAAGTTTCAAAACAAGAAGAGTTTTTAAAAGGAGGGAGAGGATTTTTAAAATTAAAGAAGGTAGAAGGAGAAGAAGAGGCTATCCTAAAGCATAACGTAAAAGCTAGGGATAAGAACCATCTAACCAACATGAAGCCAATACTTGACATTATGAGTCAATATAGGATTCCCATTCTTTGGATTGAAACCAAGCAATCAAAGACATTAGACCTCTTGAGAGAAACAAACTTCAAGTGTATTAAGTCTTCGCAAAAATTAGGCAGAGTAACGGCTGTATACGGGTGAATTCTAGATTTACAAATAAAGTATGTAATCACAATAACCTGCACACAAAACAAACAAACAACCTAATGTCCCGAGGTAAACCTCAAGAACTCCAGACAAAATAAAGAATTAGGGTCACAAGGTCTCCAAGATAGGCCAAGGTCTCTAATCCTAAGTCCAAGAAGTCCAATGCTCCACAATGCCAAGGATAGTAACCAATAGTCCAAATATCATTAAAGATTTTTATGGTTCATATTGATTGTTAGGTATCTTTAAAAGGAAAATAAAAGCTCAAGTGAGAAAAATAAAAATGACATAAAAGTAAATGCTCAAGTGAGCAAAATAAAAAGATGACATGAAATGTAAATGCTTAAATTAAATGGTGCATAAAGCATAAAAAATTATAAAGCATAAAGTAAAGTCAATTGTTAGAAATTAGTGGTAAGTTGGATGATCATCTTGAAACTTGCATTTGGAACTCATTAGAGGATTGGTAGAACCAAAACCTCCACACAATAAGTTGCATTTGCTTTTTGTCAAGTATATCATCCATTTTGGAATTCTCACAAATAACATGTAATGATCAACGATGTTTAAGTGATCTGCGTTGACCAAAAGTATTGTAGATCCATTAGAGGATTGGTAGAAACAAAACCTCCACACAATGAATCTCAAGGTTATTGGATCAAAGAGATCAAATTAACATACTTGGGCTTGCATTCATAAGTTTGGGCCACGAATGATCATTTATTCGAACCGGGACAAAATTTAGCGCAATGTTAAGCAATCGTAAGTGGACTTATGTAGAAGTCGCACTTATTTTGAGGCCGGTCAATAGCAATCTATGTACTTCATGTTTGGATAAATGATATAGAGATCACCATCCCTTAACATGTAGCACAATTAAAAAAAATAAAGGGATAAGATGAAGAGGGAGGGAAATAATAAATTAATTTGGATTACCATTTCAAAATTCTTTCATGTTTAAATTCAACCACTCCTCTAGATGGATTAAATCATTAAACATATCATTAATCCAAAGCACCAAAAATGAATTAAATAATTCATTCTTAGGTAGATTTGAATTTATGAACATTTATCCAACTTCATCTACATCATAAAGTCCATTGAACTTAAAAACAAATTGGACATTCAAAATTGCAATCCAAACTAACAATCAAAGAAAGTGAGCAGAAAAAATATTTGAGTCAAAATAGCCCTAAAATAAGGCAGAAAAATATTTTTGGGATCAAATTCTTGTTCCAACTTTTCATCAAACACCTTATGATCAAGGATCCAATTGAGCATGAAAATTCCAGCAAATTTTGAGAAAATAGCACTAAAGGAGTTATAAAAACAGTGCTCAATGAATCAAAACCAGAAATCCACAAGAGATCACATTGTGAAAGATGATGATCCAACTTACCAAAGGTAAAATTTGAGAATTATCCAACAACTTCAGAATTTGCTTCAATTCAACAACAAGAATCAATCACCAAAGCTTGGATGTAGAGAATTAATGGAGAAAAAGTGTTTGGATGAAGGTTTAGCTCAAAGATTAGTAAGCTTCAATGCAAAGCTTACTAACTTTTTGAAAATGGAGCTTTGAGTGAATTTGGTAAAATGGAGAGAATTGAGAGATTTTTTAGCAAGATGATTTTGGCTATCAAAATCTTGTGATTTGAATGAAATGAGGTCTCTATTTATAGAGTTTTAGAATTGGGATTAGTGGTAATTTGTTAATTGATTATTGGAGCCAAATTTGAATTAATGATATAATTTCAAATTATGCAGAAAAAATTGGAGCAAAAAATGATCACAGTTTGAATTTGCTGGCTTTTTTCAAAAAAACACGTGCATTTTGCCATTATGAGTCGATACATGGGGGGTATGTGTCGATACATCCTAGCTTCATAACACAGCATGTATCGATACATACCTATATGTGTCGATACATACTGTTGTTCCAGCACATTACAGAATCACACAAACTGCATGAGTCGATACATAACACGTATGTGTCGACACATGCTTGTTAAACAAACAGGATGAGTCGATACATACATGCATGTGTCGACACATGCTAGTTTTTTAAGCAGGATGAGTCGATACATACATGCATGTGTCGACGCATGCTGGTTATACACCTAAAAAATGAGTCGATGCATACCTTTATGGGTCGATGCATGCTGGATTTTTTTTCCACAATAGGATCAATCAACTTTGCATGACCTTATTTGTTGGATGCTTTGATTTGGTACCTACAAAACACAAATTGTGCAAAGATAAAGACAAATATTTTTTTTTGTATTTTAGTTAGAGGTTAGTCAATCAACACATATACAAGATACACAACCAAGGTGCTTGGAAATCCCTCAAGATTAAACTTAAAGATAGGAGATAGAGCAAGATGAAGAACCAACCCTAATGTGATCTTGTTATGATCAAGTTGACATGATATGGTAGGGGAATCTTAGGGGCAAAAATTGGGGTACAACATGGTCCACCAGTGATTTATTTTCTTGATCGGGTTTCTCTTTTGATCCTTATTTACTTTGCTACATCCCCAATGGTGTCTTGCGTCCCTTTGAATTCGTTCATACACATTAATACTCATAAGAATTGCATGGAATCTTAGGGCCAAAAATAAGGTTTGTTTTATATTTAAGTATCTTCGATCACGTCGACACGAAGATTTTTAACCTTCGTATCTCTGGATAGAAGAAAACTAAATAAGGGAAGCTGTTGTACCCCAATTTTCCCCCCTAATATTCCTCTATCATCTCATACCATCACAATGCAATCAGATCACAAATTAGGGTTTAAGTTTATCTTCTACTGCATCATGTCTTAGGGTTTGCCTATGGAATCACCAAGCACCTTGAAGCACTTGTATTTGTATATCTTGTACTTGTATGCTTCTTACTAACCTCAAAGTGTGTATATTTTGTCTCTTGGAATATCATCTTGTAGGTCATGGCACAGTTGCAGTCATCTCACCATCTCCTAGCACAAATGATCAAAACTAGGGTTTGGAGTTTAATCAAGAGATCTCTGGATTTTTGGGCAATTCTTGATCCCATACTTCTCTACATAGTCATGAGCATCTATCATTGGATGTTTGATCATCAATTTTGGCTTGAAAGGGTTAAATTGATGAAAAGGGATAAAATGGTCATTTTGTCAAAAGACAGTCAAAATCAGTTGTTGACCAAGTGAACTTTTGGTCAACCATCAATTCAATATCCCTGTTCTCATATTTCATGGTCAATAGTGCAAAAATATTAAGAGGAAGTGTGAATTGGATATAACTTGTCAAGGAAGTTATTTCTCATTTTTTGACTGACTACAACTTTCTCATTTTTTATTGAAAATGTGCAAACTTTATATGCCTAGAAATAGGATGAAAAACTCTCCAACTTTGTAGGAGTGGCTACAAGTCCAAAAAATGAAAGGAAAAAAATTTATGAAGTTTGGAAAATTTTGACACTTAGTGAAATTTTGGTTAAAAATGCAAAAATTTGACTTCTTCATGTCCATTTTTGAATGACCATTTGGACTCAAATCAAAAAGTTGGAAACATGAAAGTTGTAGATTAGAATTTTATATTCATTTTTAATTCAAGAATCATCTCAAATATTTAATTGTAGAGAAAGATATGATGATTAGGATTTTAGGCTGAAAACTGAATTTTTGCCCAGCACAAGGCAAGGCACGCCCAGACAGGCAAGGCATTTCATCAAACATGTTGTGGGCGCATGTTCATCATCATTTTTCTATGTGAAATATTCATTATTTTGAAAAATGTTCAACATCAAAGTTGAAGCCCTAAATGTGAGGAACAACTTTTCTTCAGAAATTTTCTCCAAATTCTTTCTACATTTTGAGATTTAATTGTGAGAAGTAGGCACCATGCATGCTGAATTTTCTGCCCAGCCAGCAAGTCACGCGTGCAGCAAGCCCAGGCAGGCAAGGCATTTTGTCAAACAGTTTGTAAGCACATATTCATGGCCAAATATCTCATTGATTTAAGCCTCATTTTGAAAACTTTTGAACATGAAAGTTGGAGTATGAAGTGTCCTCTACATTTTTTATTCAAAATTTGTGATGTTTCATGCACCATAGAGAGAGATATAAGGGAGAAAAGAGGTGTTCATGAAATAACATATTTGCATGAAAATGCATGGAATTTTTTTTATGCAACCAAGCCAATTTCCAGCTCATCACCCCAACCTTTGTTCACTCACTCAAGCACGTGATTTGCACCCTCATTTGCATACAAAAAGGCAGCACATCACTCCCTCTCTCATTCTTTCCATTTCTCTCACTTTTCATTTCTGTTTTTCTCCACTCTATATAAATCCATAAAATTCAACAAGCAAGAAAAAATAATAAACAATCAGTAGCAAACTATTCTCTCCCTCCCTCACACGAAATCCACTTTCTCTCTCTCTCTCTCTCTCTCTTCAAATATCAAACTTCCTCCATTGTTGTAAAAAGCAAGCTTCCATAATTTTTCAAATTTCTTCACATCTCTCTCCATTTATTATTTCTGCATATTCAAACAACCTTCTCTCCATTACTAGCTCTTTATTTGAGCTCCAACATCATCAAACTCATTGCAAGGTAATACATCCATTTTCTCTCTCCTATTGCAACCTTGCATCGTTCTTTGAATCCATGAGTTGTTTTTAAAATCTAAGAGCATATTCATAATCCTTGCATTTTTCTGATCAATTTTCATTCTTGGATCGTTTAATTTGGTAGAGAATTGAGGGAGAAAATCTAGTTTGAAAACTGTTTGATGTAATGTGCAAATTAAAAAAATTGTTCATGTAGCATTTTCACGCGCGATTATCTCAGTCATCCATGCATCATTTCATGAATTTTTTGATCCTAGCATGTTCTACGAATTTCAATCTTGAACTTTGGTGTTGGAATTTTTGGATTTCATCAAGAAATGAGTGAGTTATGGTGATCTGAAAATGAGGTTGCAAAGCTGAAAAACGTGAACAACATGGTTGTTTGGTAGGGATGATGATGTGTCATGTTTTAATTGAACATGGCTTTAGTTCTTTTTACAACGCTTTTTTGCAAAAATAGGTGTAATAGCTTTTTAATATTAATTCTTCTTTGTTTTCTAAAATTTTATTTTAATATTTCCCTCACTTCAAAAACTATGAAAAAATTATTTTAGACTTCTTTTTCAATATACTTTCATATTTTGATTTTTATTTCATTTTTTTATTATTTTTCTTGATTAAATAAAATTATGTAAATAATTAGGGTTTTAATTTTTCTTTTAAATCTTGAATATTATTTTCCTATTTCTATTAAGTAAAAAAATCCATAAAAAATATTTTTGGACTCCTCTCTGAGTTTATTAATTGAAAATATTTTTTGTACAATTTTATAAAAATTTTGGTTACATTTTAAAAATCATTTGGACATAATATCTTTTATTTGTTTTAATTTTGTTAGTTTGTGTAAATAATTTTCTATTTTTTTTTCCTTTTAAGATAAAATTCAAGAAAAATATGCTTTCTGATCCTTTTAATTTTATTGACATTTTGGTTATTTTAAATCAAATTTATTTTTCCTATGGATCTAATTGATTAATTTGTGAACTTAATTTCCTCTTTTAGGGTTTTTGCTTGATCATGCACATTAATGGATTTAAATTTCTAACTTCCTATACCTATAAAATCAGAGTTGAAGTTGTTTGGAGTGCTTGAACATGTTGAGGCCATAAAAATCATTTTTCTGGAATTTTACAATGTGATTTCATATTTTTCAAAAATTATTTTCCAAAACCATCAAGTTTAAGGCTTAAACTTATTAGTTTCCAATTTTGCATTTCTAAAGCAAATTTCCACCTCAATCCAGGGACTCCAAATTTTATTTCTGACTATTATTGGACCTTAGGAAGTTAGAATTTTAATTTCATATCTTTTCAAGTCATTTTCATATTTTAAATCTATTTTTTACTTAAGATTGCATGTAGGGTTTTCCCTTTAAACAATGTTTGTAAATTGAAAAGTTTTGTACATGATTCTTGTTTGATTCTTGAAATAGCATGTGGTACTGACTTGGAACACATCTTGAGGAAAATTCTTCAACATCATTGGGTCTTGGGTGTTGATAGGCTGATAAACCAAATCCATCAAAATGGACGAATGATATTGATGATATTTGAAGCTTTAATCCCTTCTCTCTTCATCTTATTCCCCTTTCTTATTGTATTGCATGTTATGGGATAATGATCTCTATATAATTTATCCAAACATGAAATACATAATTTGCTATTGATCGGCCTCAAAATAGGTGCGACTTCTATATAAGTCCACTTACGATTGCTTAACATAGCGCTAAATTTTGTCCCGATTCGAATAAATGATCACTCGTGTTCCAAACTTATGATTGCAAGCCCAAGTATGTTAATTTGATCTCTTTGATCCAATAACCTTGAGATTCATTGTGTGGAGGCTTTGGTTCTACCAATCCTCTAATGGATCTACAACACATTTGGTCAACGCGGATTACTTAAACATCGTTGATCATTAAATGGTACTTATGAGAATTCTAAATGGATGATATACATGACAAAAAGAAAATGTAACTTGTTGTGTGGAGGCTTTGGTTCTACAAATCCTCTAATGAGTTCCAAATGTAAGTTTCAAGATGGTCATCCAACTAACCACTAATTATTGACTTGTTTTACCTTATGCTTTTATTCTTTTTTATGCTTTATGCATTTACATTTCATGCCATTTTCATCTTTGCTCATTTGAGCATTTATTTTCTTGCCATTTTTTACTTTGCTCACTTGAGATTTTATTTTCCTTTCTTAAGATACTTAATAATCAACATAAACCCTAAAAAATCTTTAATGGAACTTGGACTATTTGGTTACTATCCTTGGCATTATGGAGCATGAGACTTTTTCTTGGACTTAGGATTAGAAACCTTGGCCTATCTTGGAGACCTTGTGATCTTATCTGATTATTTTGTTTGGAGTTCTTGAGGTTTACCTCAAGACATTGGGTTGCTTGTTTGCTTTTGTGTGCAGGTTTTTGTGATTACATTCTCTGTTTGTAATATGGAATTCACCCGTATACAGCTGTTACTCTGCCCAATTTTTGTGAAGACTTAATACACTTGAAGTTTGGTTCTCTCAAGAGGTCTAGTATCTTTGCTTGCTTGGTTTCAATCTAAAGAATGAGCATTCTATCTTGACACATAAAATGTCAAGTATTTGCTTCTTGTGGGTTAGATGATTCTTCTCCTTAGCTTTTACCTTATGCTTTAGGATTGTCTCTTGTTCTTCTCCCACCTTCTTTAATTTCAAAAATCTTCTACCTCCTTTTTGAAAACTCTTCTTGTTTCTAAACTTGAAACACATTCATAATAAACTTGGACTTATGTCCATGCATTTTCAAAATATTTTCATAAATAAACTTTAATCAATTTAATAATATCTTGACATTTTTTGTGGGAAGACTAAAAGTCAATCAATCTCATTTCAAACCATTTTGCCACTTTGGCTGTTTACTTTAAACTTTTCTCAAAAAATTAGACTCTTGTCAATTCTTGTAGTGATGTAAACAACTATACTTCTACACTATGTAGTGAAGTGAGATATTTTCCACTTGAGTGTTGAGTGAGGCATTGTTGATTTTAAATCCAAGCCATATCCTCCACTTTGAGATGATGTAAATTCTCCTTTCTCGTGATTATGGGTAGTAAGTATGTTTTCCACACGGACAATGACAATGATGTCTTATCTCTTAAAATCAACCAACACATTTGTGTTTCAAATTTTTAAAAGAGGAACTATGTGTACCCTGATCCCCTATTGCAAGAAAGGTGGTACGTAGGCACTAAAGGTTCGCAACCGCGGCAGGTGCAAAAATCATAAAAAATACTTCTCTTCTCACCTCCACCATCTATTTCTATACAACACATTTTTATAGCCAAAATATACAGATTTTACAAAGAGGTTCCTTAGGAGTACCGTAGATGTTTAGGATGCTAATACCTTCCCTTTGCATAACCAACCCCCTTCCCTTGAATCTTTCCCCCTCTTCCGGTGGCGATTTTTTTATTTATTTATATAAAGTCTAGTTAATCCAATGGCTTAGTCTTGAACATTTATACCGCTACACTTGGTCGTCACCTCCTATCCCCAATGGGTCGCCAATGTTGTTCCCGTGCCTAAAAAGGACGGCAAGGTACAAATGTGCGCGGACTACGGAGATTTAAATAGGGAAAGCCCTAAGGATGATTTCCCACTTCCCCATATCGATATTTTGGTTGACAATACATCACAACATAAGTTGTTTTCCTTCATGGACGGTTTCTCAGGCTACAATCAAATCAAAATGGCGCCTGAGGACATGGAGAAAATAAACTTTGTCACACAATGGGGCACATTCTGTTACAAGGTTATGCCATTTGGGTTGAAGAATGCGGGGGAAACCTATCAACGTGCCATGGTAGCTTTATTTCACGACATGATACATCATGAAATAGAGGTCTATGTGGATGATATGATAGCCAGATCTCAAACCAAGGAGGAACATCTTGACCATTTGCAGAAGCTGTTTGAGAGACTAAAGAAATACAAATTGAGGTTGAACCCGAATAAATGCACATTTGGGGTGAGGTATGGTAAACTCCTAGACTCTGTCGTCAGCGGTAAAGGTATCAAACTGGATCCTGCCATGGTGAAAGCAATACAAGAAATGCCTGATCCTTGCACCGAGAAGGAAGTCATAGGATTCTTGGGACGGTTAAACTACATTGCCAGATTCATTTCTCACCTAACATCTACTTGTGAACCAATCTTCAAATTACTGAAGAAAGATCAAGTAGTCAAATGGAATGATGAATGCCAAACTGCCTTCGACAAGATCAAAGAGTACTTACAAGAGCCTCCTATTTTGATGCCACCAGTTGAGGGAAGACCATTGATCATGTATCTAACTGTTTTGGAAAATTCAATGGGATGTGTGATGGGGCAGCATGACGAGTCTGGCCGAAAAGAGCATGCTATTTATTACCTGAGCAAAAAGTTTACCAACTGTGAAACAAGATATTCACTGCTCGAGAAAACTTGTTGCGCTCTGGCATGGGCTGCTCGCTGGCTAAGACAGTATATGCTGACCCATACTACCTTATTGATATCCAAAATGGATCCAATAAAATACATCTTCGAGAAGCCTGCCCTCTCTGGGAGAATAGCAAGATGGCAGATGATCCTTCCAGAATATGACATTCAGTATACTACCCAAAAAGCAATAAAAGGCAGTGTACTAGCTGATCACCTTGCTCATCAAGATGTGGATGACTACCAGTCCATGATGTTTGAATTCCCAGATGAAGACATCATGATGGTAAACAACTGCGAATAATTCAGACCATATGACGGACCTGAACAAGGATCCTGATGGACCCTGGTTTTTGATGGGGCGTCCAACGCACTCGGCAATGGTATAGGTGTTGTACTCATATCTCCTGAAGGATGTCACACTCCCTTCACGATAAGACTCTACTTCAACTGTACAAATAACATGGCAGAATACGAAGCGTGCATTTTTGGTCTCAAAGCTACCATAGATTTAGGGATCAAGTTCTTAAGTGTATTCGGAGATTCAGCTTTAGTCATTAGCCAGATCAAAGGAGAATGGGACACCAAACACCCTAACCTTATCCCCTACAAAGAACATGTGTTGACATTAATCCCACACTTTGAGAAGATTACCTTTGAGCATTTACCGCGAGAAGAAAATCAACTGGCGGATGCGCTAGCCACGATGTCGTCCATGTTTAAACTTAAATGGGATAACGAGGCTCCCCAGATTACCAGTGAACGAATGGATGAACCAGCTCACTGTTACGAGATCAATACTGAAGAAGTAGTGGACTGGCCTTGGTTCCACGAAGTCAAGAGGTATCTCGAGGCTCAAGAATATCCGGAAGGAGCTTCAGTCAATGATAAGAAGTTATTAAGGAGATTCTCTGCTAAGTTCTTCCTTAGTAATGACATTCTCTACAAATGCAGTCATGACTCTGTTTTTCTCCATTGTGTAGAAAAGGTTTAGGCAGAGAGGATCATGGTTGATCTACATGAGGGAACTTTTGGCACCCATTCCAGTGGACATACGATGGAAAATAAAATCCTACGGGCAGGTTATTACTGGTCTACCATGGAAGTAGATTGCTATCAACACTCTCGAACCTGTCATAAGTGTCAGATCTATGCTGACAAGGTGCACGTACCTCCGGTTCCCTTGAATGTCTTGAAGTCTCCTTGGCCCTTATCTATGTGGGACATCGATATGATTGGGGAAATCAAGCCAACATTCTCTAATGGACACCGCTTCATCTTGGTGGCCATTGACTATTTCACAAAGTGTGTTGAGGTGGCTTCTTTCGCTTCCGTTACCAAGAATGTTATAGCCCGGTTCATCAAACATAATCTCATTTGTCGGCATGGTATCCCATAGAGGATCATCACTGATAATGGTATGAATCTCAACAACACTATGATCACCACACCGTGCACATAATTTAAGATCCAGCACCATAATTCTTCCCCTTACCAGCCAAAGATGAATGGTGTTGTCGAAGCCGCAAATAAGAACATAAAAAAGATGATACAGAAAACGACAGTCACGTAGAAAGACTGGCATGAGATGCTACCATTCGCTCTCCACGGTTATCGTACCACGACACGCACATCAACCGGGGAAACACCCTACTCTCTGGTATACGGCATAGAGGTTGTCTTGCCTATTGAGGTCCAGATCCCCTCTCTGAGAATTATGAAGGATGCAGGGTTGAGTGAAGACGATTGGATCCAAACTCGTCTTGATCAACTGAACTTGATTGATGAGAAAAGGCTTACTAATGTCTGTCATGGTCAAATGTATCAAAAATGGATGATCAAGGCTTTCAAGAAAAAGGTCAGACAATAAGTATATCAAGTCGTAAGGTGATCCCAGGGGAAAATGGACTCCTACATACGAAGGACCGTTTGTGATCAAAAGCATATTCTCTAGTGGAGCTATGATCTTAACCACTATGGATGGCGACGACCTGCCACACCCCGTAAACACGGACATAGTCAAAAGATACTACGCATAAGAGACCCGCTAGGTTGACACACCTAGGAAAAACAAGGGCATCCCGACGAACCAAAAAGGTTTGGGCAAAAATTAGGGATAAAACAAAAAAATATGTACACACGGCAAGTTGAAAACTCGAAAGGGCGACTTGGGAAAAAAAGGGTATCCCAGTGGACTGAAAACCCGAAAGGGAGGTCCAAGAAAAAGTTACGGAATTAAAGCGTATGACTATGTCCCATTGGATCACCTTTACAAACAACCTTTGGCTTCGATTGATAAAATCAGCGGTTCTCATCAATCAAATCAACTTCGGACAAGGCAGCAAGTGGAGAAGACGCTCAAAGACATGAAGGCTATAGCGGAATGGGAACCCCATGGGATTATTACACATAGCTATCTTTCCTTTCTATCAAATTTTCATTTTTTACGACGACATTCTCTTACTAGGATGTTCGTCTCATTGTACAAAATACTTATTCAAGTTATTGCAAAGATACTCCTTTGAAAGTGCAAAAATATCTGTTTTTCTTTAACTTATGTGTTTTGTTTACAAAAATGTCCAATGATTTATTTTTGAACATATGCATTTGAACATAACTACTGTTTACAAATGAGCAAAAAATAGAAGACAATCACTAATGGCTTTAAGAAATAGGATAATATCTTTAGACTATTCCTTAAAATCCCCCGCAGTATGCAACTTAATTCCCAGTGGAACAAAAATTCCAGTTATCAATCCCCGGTAGAAGTCATCCAATTTCTCAGGATTCCCCAACATATTTCACAAAGCCATACACGGCGTTTCCCTTACAACATAATTTATTTCTCTAACAAACAGGAGCTCATCAACTCATAAGCACTTCAAAACATGAAGACTTACACTCCACATCCCCAACAGCAGTCGGGGATTTATTTTCCCTAGTCCAATAATGTTACAACAACATAGCTTATATGCCTATACATCGCATCCATACGTCATGACATTGACAACAAGAACGCATACAACATAATCTAACTCATTTTATTGAGAACATCATTATGTAATGCATTTCATACATCATGACATTTCATACAACTAATCTTTTATCTCTTCAGGAAATTTCAGTCAGCAGATGGCTATCATCAACAATTTACAAAGGTCAGAGATTGATTCCTGAGACAAGCCAAGATAATTATCTACACGACCAGCTGAAGCAATCCAGCACGGGTTCTTCTCATTCAACTTTTAGATACAGTTCAGATACCCTCTTGACACAGATGCCATTCTGATACTCATTAAGATTCAACTTTCAGATACAGTTCAGATACGATCCAAACACGGACGCTATTCTAATACTCATTCAGGTTCAACTTTCAGATACAGATCAGATACACTCCAGACACGGATGCCATTCTAATACTCATTCAGATTTAACTTTCAGATAGAGTTCAGATACGCTCTAGACACGAATGCTATTTTGATACTCATTCAGATTCAACTTTCAGATACGCTCCAGACACGGACGCTATTGTGATACTCATTCAAATTCAACTTTCAGATACAGTTCAGATACGCTCTAGACATGGATGCCATTCTGATACTCATTCATATTCTGCTTTCGGATACAGTTCATATACGCTTCAGACACAGACGCTATTATGATACTCATTCAGATTCAACTTTCAGATACAGTTCAGATACACTTAAAACATGGATTCCATTTTGATACTCATTCAGATTCCACTTTCAGATACAGTTCAGATATGCTCCAAACACAGACGTTATTCTGATACTCATTCAGATTCAACTTTCAGATACAGTTCAGATACGCTCCAGACACGGATGACATTATGATACTCATTCATATTCCGCTTTCAGATACAGTTCACATACGCTCCAAACACGGACACTATTCTGATACTCATTCATATTCAGCTCTCATATACAATTCAGATACGCTGCAGACACAGACGTCATTCTGATACTCATTCAGTTTCAGCTTTCAGATACGGTTCAACAATCATTTTTGGATGGAATCTACAAGCCCGTCTCCAACAACTTTACATCACCTCTCTAAATGGAATCTTTAAGCCCATTCCATACACCATCAACCACTACATCCTCGAGTGCAAATTTCTGGGCACTCTAGTGTCCAATCATCTTCCACCTTCAAGTCACGAATGGCAAATCCGCCAATCTAACTCTTCAGGTCTAAGAAGATTGAACAGGGGAAGATGTTGTACCCCAAAATTTTCCCTCTCACTTATCAAATATTTTCTCACAAAGATCTCTCTTGGTTCAAGACTGCACTAGGGTTGATCAACTCAAGACACCTCCTTAAGCACTGATGACCAAAATTAGGGTTTGAGATTGCACAAGGATAATTGAACTTTAAATACCTCATATGACTTTCATGGATCATTATGGACCCTCCAAGATTACCTCATATGAGTTTCAATCCTTGGATGACATTTTTGCTCAGTCAATTGAGCAATTGACCTAAAAATCAACTGTATTGGGGAAAAAGTAAACTTTGGCCAATTTGCAGTCAAACTTCATAATTTTTTATCCACATCAATATTATAAACTCACATGTATCATTTGATCAAGTTTAGACCACATTTCCTCAAGAATTTTGATCAAATCATCAAAAGGGCAAAATGGTCAAAATTAGGATTTTGACTGAGGTAAGGCAATTTTTTATTTTTGACCTACCAAATGGTCAATTGGTTTGAAGCATGATCTCAAGAGTTCAATTGCATCATTTTGACCTGATGACATGAACCAAAACATTGCTCAAGATCAATTTGATTGATAGTGAATTTTCAGTTAACTGATCAAAAGTCAATTGTACACTGAAAAGTCAAACTTTGACTTTTTGGTCAAAATCCAGTGTCAAAGATCACAATTCATCAAAACATTTAAAAATATGAAACTTATTCATTAAGAAATCAAAAAGTCAAGATTTCATTTTGAAAAGTCAAAGTTTTGTAACTTAGAAAATTTTTCTAAGTGTTTAAAACTTCATGTTTTTTCACAACTTTGAGCAATTTTTTCACCATGATGCAAAATGATTTAGAAGAAACTTTCAACATGAAAGTTGTAGATCTCCATGATATTTACAACATTTCTTTACACAAATTCTTTTAAAATTGCTTATATCTCAAGTTATTAATTCATAAAGTCATGGTCTTGAAATTGAACACTTAGTGAAATTTTGCCCTAGTTTTGGTCAGGATTTTGCCCTAACTTCATGACACTTTTTCATATAGTTCCAAGTGGAACTTTCAAAAGTGATTCAAAGAGGGGTTGTAGAGCACATTACAAGCTTTCCAAAATATCAAAAAACCCCTTGAGAACATTTGTGAGAAAGGAGAATCGAAGAGATGAAGTTAGGGTTTTCAAACTTAAATTACAAGCCATTTCATGATGAACAAAAATTCAAATCCAAGTCTAGGCTGCATAATCTTTGCTTTGCAGGCCTCACACTTGTTTGTCACTCCATAAATAAATGTTTACACAGCTGTTAGAGCTTTAATCCAAGCACTTGAGCCTTTATCCAAGTTACATTTCCATTTATGGCACAAAGTTTCCATTTCCATTTTGATAAAGCATCGCTTTTGCAATTGTCAACTTCTTGAGCTTTGCACTTGTTCTTTCTACACACACAACCCATTTAAACCAAAAGCAGTGTGTCTAAATCCTCTTTGAACTCAGAACATGCTTGTACAACACTTTGATATTTGTCTTCTCACTTTTCTTCAAAAGCAAGTTATAGAGCCAAAAGGCTAGAACTCAGAAACCTTGAGTGCATTTGATCTCTAACCTTTTCCATACATATACACAAGTCTATTGCAACATAACAAACAAGTTCAAAGACCCCAAAACACTCCCAAACACTCTGCAACTCAGAATCTGCCATAACTTGATAGTTTTGAACTTCACATAGTCATCTCCAAATCCACTCATGTGTATTGAGTTTTAACCATCCAAACACTTAACATACATCATATCAAAGTGATCCAGGCCCCTGATTCCTGACTGTAACTCCTTCATCACTATCCACCATTTTCAAAACGGAAGCTTGCAACTTGACTTGAGTTGGGAGTTTCAGCCATCCTCAAAGCAAAGTAGGAGTTGGAACACACTCAAGGAGGTCCAGGCAAGCTACAGAAATCATCAGGCCATCACAAAGGTTGCTCAAACTCCATACACGACTCCAGTTGTAAGAGGTAAGTTTTCAAACTTCTATCTCTTCATACAAGCATCATTTGATTCTGATTTGTGAAGATAAAATGTAGATACCATTGCCACGAAGTTGTACATGCCCATAGTTTGCATTTATATGGCCTGAGCTTAGAGAATTTTAGAGTTGAAGTTTCTGAAATTTTTAGGTTTTAATTTAGGGCAAGAAAAATTCTCACTCATCTTGGATTTATAGCTTTAGTTATTTATAAGGTTGGATTCGTGGGAAGAAATGCCATAACTTTCATGTTTGAACTTTCTATTTTTATTGAGAGATGAAGAAGTTACAGGTACTCTGGCTAGCTAAAGGTTGAAGACGAAGTACAGGCCTTGGAAGCATGTTACGTTATATATTTATTATTTCATTTTATTAAACAGATGTATAGCCACCCCAGTGGTAAGGCAGCGCGCGTTTCATGCTCAGGGCATGGGTTCAAGCCCCAGCGCTGCCACTTTTCTAATTTTTCACATTTTTTCTCTTTTTTTATTACAAGCATGCAGCGCATGGGCCCTTATGCTGGGCCTTCCATTTTTTTGATGGCTTTTAACCCTCTGCCTTACTTTTTCACCCCTGGCCCATTATTTTCTTTATTATTTCATTTTCTTTTTTTATTTTATTTTCATTTCATATTTTCCTTTATTATTTTCACTATTATTATTATTTTTTATTTTTTTATTAATAAAAATCCAAAAATATTTTTATTTATTATTTACACTTATATATATATTTTATTTTCTCTATAAAACGAAAAGACTAAAAAACATTTCTCTTAATAATTAATTTATTTTTAATAATTAATATCTAGACATAGGTTTAATTATTTATTTTCTTAATTAAAATTAATTTAGAACTTAGGTTTATTTTAATTAATTTTCATATTATTTTTATTAAGTTAAAACCTTTTAAAAAAAAACCATAAAACATATTTTTTAACTTAATTTCCTTCTTAATTAATTTAGGTTTAAATTTTGTTTATTTTTCATTAGCCATCTCTCTTAATTAGGTTAAAACCCCTTTCATAAAAACAACAAAAATCATTTCTTTTTCCATTTATATTCTTGCATTTTATTTTCAATTTTGTATAATATTCAATATGGTTGTAATAGATAATTAGGTTTAATTTTCTTGCAATCCCCATTTGTAAATTTGTACACCCCATCCCCTAATGATGTAATAGCGTAGTAATTTTACTTTTCGCAATTTATCGCTTTATATAAATGCTAGTAATTAGGATTTGTATGGAAAGATAAAATCAACAAGTAGCAAACCCTAATTCAAGACAAAAACCAAGCATGAAAATCAATACACTTGCACACAAGCACCCCTAGGGTAAATCCACTTGGTTGCCTTACAAAAATGACCATATTACGCATGTGAGGTATCTTAGAAAAGACAAGCAAAATACAAGATCATAGTCCCTCGATGACGCTATCAAAAGTTGTCTTTCAAAATGATCTTAGTCCCTAAAGAAAAATGCTAAGATACCTTGCAACATTGCTAATCATGGTTATACGATGACCCACGCCCGTCCCTTTTACATCCAAAGATAGGGTTCCTTACCAAATCAATGGTAAGATAACAATGTCAAAGGAAAAAGGAAATGAACATGAAATACTTTTGAGTACGTAAATTGTTCCTAGTTACTTGCTCCATTTAAAAACAAAAACATCCTTGCTATTTTCAAAATAAACACCAATACTTTCAAAACATCTTTCAAAACTTGAAAACATTTTCAAAAGATCAAACACTTTGTATACATTCTTACGAACGAGAATCATTACAAAGTTTGCCTAAACAATAGCCTCTTTTCAAAAATACTTTCAAAACCACACAAAGCACAATTTCAAACAAAAGCAAGTGATCTAGCAAGTAACTAAGAGCCCATGGAAAACCATGGATGAAAAGGGTGCTAATACCTTCCCTTTTCATAATCTACCCCCCGAACTCAAGAAATAATCTCAAAGGTCTTTCCTGTGCTTTTTCACCTTTCCATTTGGATAAAAGAAAAGTCGGTGGCGACTCTTACTAACCACAACATTTGCGATCAAACGCAAAACACCCAAGTCAGTTCTCCCACCGTATCACATAGCTCAAGAATCCATTTGATTCCATTATTTTCCATTGCAAAGATTGTAACCTCATCTTTCTAAAGCATCCAGAATCATGCCCTAAGACCCCTTGAGCTGAGAATGCCATTGGTCAGAAGTTGGAAATTTGAAACTGAATTTTCCACCAAGTCAGAAGTTTGAAATCCTTGATTTGGCTTCTAAACACATTGTTTCACACTTTTCTTGTTTGCAACTTCACATGATTTCCCTCTAAACTTCATCATTTCACACACTTGGACATTCCATTTGATTCCCTATAAATAGAGAGTCATTCCACATTCATTTCCTCAAGCTTGGATAGCCAGAATCACCCTGCCAAACTTATTCCATAACTCAAAATTCAGCAACTTTGAAATCTATTCCCAAGCCTTTTTCAATCCAACTTTTCCATCAATTCACCTTCCTTGGTCTTCCCTGAAGCTAACCATATAATTACCTTCAATATTCGTGCCCTATATTGCTCCATAGAAGTCTTGTTTCAGAGCTCTGCAACTCAACTACAATAGGTAGATTCCTTCATCAATTCTTCAAAACTTTGATATCACTGTGATGCTCTCATTGCCCTGGTTCTAGTTGCAACACTTATTTTTTACTGGAAATGCATTTTGACCATGAAATTTCAAATCCCTTTTCAAAACTTTCCTTCCAAATTGCTTGAGCTACAGTTTATATAAATTTGTCGCGAGGGTGTGGTTGTCTTCGTCTTGAAGAGACGAAACGAATGGCATAGGTCTCGTGCTCTAATTTTACAGATTGAGCAACCTGATTTTGGGACTGGCTGGAGGTTGAAGATGACCAATGTGTCATCCTTCAACCAATGAAACAGCGCCATTTGGATTTTTTGAATTTCTGATTTACATTTGATTCAGTGCTTTATTCACTAATGACCATGATATGCACAGCGCGTCAGATCCCTTGGATTTGATTACTAACGGCTTTTGACTCTCATCTAATGGTCTGCATATTTTTTCTTTTATTTTCTTTTCTGATTTTTATATTTAATTGTTTTAAACTTCAAAAAATCATAGAAAATTCATTTTTAGTCCAAAAATTCTGGGAAAAAATTCTGAAAAATATTTTTGATTATTCTCTTTCTGATTTTTATTTTGTCATAATTTAATTTTGTGTTTTGGTATTTTTTATAAATTTTCACTTTATTTGAATTGTTTTAAATGTTTAAAAATACTTTTATGCATTTTTAAATTCTGAAAAAATTATGGAATAATCCAATGATATTGTGACAAATATTGGTGACCTAACTTATTTTTTATTTCTGACTTTTGTATTTTTTTATCATTTTTAGTTTATTTTACTCATTTCTTTTAATTTTAAAAATAGTTTCTGACTTTAAAAAATTATCAAAAAAATTTATAAAATCATTTGAGTCCTTTTCTGATTTTTCTTTGGACTTACTTTTTATTTCTTGATCAATTTGAACATAGTTGATATTTTTCTCTTTTATTTCTATTTTAAAACATTTTTTTAAACCTTTTTTTGTATATATTAAATGTAATATTATTTTGTGACTATTTTCTGGATGTTCTTGGGTTAAATTTTTGATCATGAACTTTATTAATATCTGGATCCATGGTGTTGAGTCTAACTCCATAAAAATTGATGAATGATTTTAATAATAGTTTGATTAAATTTAATTCAAAAGTGGTTTGTATATTTTCTCCCACCCCTCTTCATCTCATCCCTTTCTTATTGCACTAAGTGTTATTGGAGCATGATCTCTATATCATGTCTCAAAACAAATGGTGCATAGATTGCTATTGACCGGCCTCAAAATAGGTGTGACTTCTATATAAGTCCACTTACGATTGCTTAACATACCGTTAAATTTTGTCCCGATTCGAATAAATGATCATTCATGGCCCAAACTTATGTTTGCAAGCCCAAGTATGTTAATTTGATCTCTTTGGTCCAATAACCTTGAGATTCATTGTGTGGGGGCTTTGGTTATACCAATCCTCTAATGGATCTACAACACGTTTGGTCAATGCAGATCACTTAAACATCGTTGATCACTAAATGGTACTCATGAGGATTCCAAATGGATGATATACTTGACAAAAAGCAAATGTAACTTGTTATGTGGAGGCTTTGGTTCTACCAATCCTCTAATGTGTTACAAATGCAAGTTTCAATATGATCATCCAACTAACCACTAATCACTAATAATTGACTTTATCCTGTATTTTTATTATATTCCCCTTTTATTTTTATGCACTATTTACTTTTAGCATTTACATTTCATGCCATTTTCATCTTTTCTCATTTGAGCATTCACTTTCTTGTCATTTTTTATTTTTCTCACTTGAGCTTTTATTTTCTTTTCTTAAGATACCTAATAATCAACATAAACCCTAAAAATCTTTAATGATACTTGGACTATTTGGTTACTATCCTTGGCATTATGGAGCATTGGACTTCTTGGACTTAGGATTAGAAACCTTGGCTTATGATTGGAGATCTTGTGACCTTATATGATTATTTTGTCTGGAGCTCTTGAGGTTTACCTCAAGACATTGGGTTGTTTGTTTGTTTTGTGTGCAGGTTATTGTGATTACACTTTTTGTTTGTAATCTATAATTCACCCGTATACAGCCGTTACTTTGTCCAATTTTTGTGAAGACTTAATACATTTGGAGTTTGGTTCTTTCAAGAGGTCTAATATATTTGTTTGCTTGGTTCCAATCCAAAGAATGAGAATTCTATCTTGGATCATAATGTCAAGTGTTGGCTTCTTGTTGGTTAGATGGTTCCTATCCCTAGCTTTTACCTTATGCATTAGGATAGTCTCTTCTTCTCCTTTCATCTTCTTAAATTTCACAAAAATCTTCTCCCTCCTTTTGAAAACTCTTCTTATTTTTAAAATTGAATCACTTTCATAATAAACTTGGACTTAGGTCCATGCATTTTCAAAACATTTTCATAAATAACTTCAATAAATTTAATGATACTTTGACATTTTTTTGTGAGAAGACTAAAAGTCAATCAATATCATTTCAAATTATTTTTCCACTTTGGCTTTTATCTTTAAACTTTTCTCAAAAGATTAGACTCTTGTCAATCCTTGTAGTGATGCAAACAACTATACTTCTAAAATATATAGTGAAGAGAGATATTTTTCCACTTGGGTGTTGAGTGAGGCATTGTTGATTTTAAAATCCAAGCCATATCCTCCACTTTGAGATGATACAAATTCTCCTTTCTCATGATTGTGGGTAGTAGGTATGTTTTCCACATGGACAATGACGATGATGTTTTATCGTATAAAAATTAAACCAACACACTTACATTTAAATTTTTTTAAAGAGGAACTACGTGTGCCCTGATCCCCTATTGCACGAAAAGGTGGTACATAGGTACTAAAGGTTCACAACCGCGACGGGTGCAAAAAACCGTAGAAATATATTTCTTTTCTCACCTCCACCATCCATTTTTTATAAAACATTTTTATAGCTAAAATATATAGATTTTACAAAGAGGATCATGCAGAATACTGTAGATGTTTATGGTGCTAATACCTTCCCTTTGCATAACCAACCCACTTACCTTGAATCTTTCCCCCTCTTTTGGGCTATTCGCTCTTTTGCCATTCCTTTAAAAACAATAAAGCGCGGTGACGATTTTTATTTTGATCTGTATAAGTCTAGTCAATCACATGGCTTAGTCTTAAACATTTCTACCGCTACAACAACACCAAATTTCAAGATAGAAATTAGTAGAACATGATAGGATCAAAATTTTTATGAAATGATGTCTTGATGAGTGAGAAAATCGCGCGCGAAGAATGCTACATGAACACTTTTTTTGATTTGCACATTACATCAAACAGTTTTCAAACATGATTTTCTCCCTCAATTTTCCACCAATTTAAACGATCCAAAAATGAAAATTGATCAGAAATATGCAAGGATTATGAATATGCTCTTAGATTTTTCAAAAGGTTCATGGATTTAAAAATAAAATGCAAGTTGCAGTAGAGGGAGAACATGGAGTATCTACCTTTGAAGTGAAATTGATGGTGCTTGGGCTCAAATAAAGAGCAAGGAATGGAGAAGAAGCTTGCTTGAATGTGCAGATATAATGAGTAGAGAGGGAGATGCGAAAAAAATTGTTTGCTTAACAATGTTAGCTTGCTTGAAAATGGAGGAAAGAGAGAGAAGAAGAACTTCTTGCTTATAAAGAAGAGAGTTGTGTGAGAGAAAGAGAAATAAGAGCTTGCTTTCTTTCTACCCGTTTGAATGTTGAGTGCAATGCTTTAAATAGAGTGAATAAAGAGAGAAAATGGAAAGTGAGAGAAATGGAAAGCATGAGAGAAGGAGTGATGTGTTGCGTTTTTGTATGCAAATGAGGGTGCAAATCACGTGCTTGGGTAAGTGAACAAAGGCTGGGGTGATGAGTTGGCTATTGGTCTTGGTTGGTCACAAAATAATTCATGCATTTTCATACAAACTCGCCATTTCATGTACATCTCTTTACTCCCTTATATCTCCCTCCACGATGCATGAAACGTGACAAACTTTGAATAAAAAATGCAGAGGACACTTCATACTCCAACTTTCATGTTTAAAATTTTTCAAAATGAAGTTTGAATCAATGAGATATTTGACCATAAACACGTGCTTACAAACTGTTTGACAAAATGCCCTGCCTGCCTGGGATTGCTGCGCGCGTGTGATGGCTTACTGGGTAGAAAATTCAGCATGCATGGTGTCTACTTCTCACAATTATATCTCAAAATGTAGGAAGAATTTGGAGAAACTTTCTGAAGCAGATTTGTTCCTCACATTTAGGGCTTGAACTTTGATGTTGGACATATTTCAAAATAATGAATATTTCACATAGAAAAGTGATGATGAATGCGCGCCCACAACATGTTTGATGAAATGACTGCCTAGCGCGTGCGTGCATTGCCTTGTGCTGGGCAAAAATTCTGTTTTCAGCTCAAAATCCTAATCATCATATCTTTCTCTATACTTAACCATTTAAGATGATTATTGAATGAAAAATGAAGAGAAAACTTCAATATACAACTTTCATGTTGGCAACTTTTTGATTTGAGTCCAAATGGTCATTCAAAAATGGACATGAAGAAGTCAAATATTTGCATTTTTAACCAAAATTTCACTAAGTGTCAAAATCTTCCAAGCTTCATAACTTTTTTTCCTTTCATTTTTTGAACTTGTATCCAATCCTACAAAGTTGGATAATTTTTCATCCTCTTTCTAGGCATATAAAGTTTGCACATTTTCAATAAAAATTGAGAAAGTTGTAGCCAGTCAAAAATCATCCCTATGGATACTTAGAAAAATTTCAAAACTTCAAATTTATTCCTTGACAAGTTATCTCCAATTCACACTTCTTCTTGATATTTTTGCCAATATTAACCATGAAATATGAGAATCAGGATATTGAATTGATGGTTGACCAAAAGTCCACTTGGTCAACATTTAATTTTTACTGTCTTCTGACAAAATGACAAATTTACCAATTTTTATCAATTGAACCCTTTCAAGCCAAAGTTGATGATCAAAATTCCAATGATAGATGCTCATGAGTATGTATAGAATTATGGGATCAAGAATTGCCCAAAAATCCAAAGATCTCATTATTAAAACTCAAACCCTAGTTTTGCACTCTGTACTAGGAGATAACTGGTCAAGCTTCAAACCCCTATTTCCTCTGGGCATCAAGAGATGCTTTTTGAACAAAATTGATTCCAATGATGATAAAATAATGATGCGTAAATCCTTAGCTCATCTAGACCCCCAATAACTCCAACTTGGGCAAAACCCTAATTTTGACTGATGAATCTAAAGGATACGATTTTCCTTATAAATAACACAATACTCAATCTTCTAATGATCCAATGAGGTGGATAAGATATGAGATATGTGATACCTTTGGGCTTGAAAGATACAGAGGTTTAGATAATAAGGCCCTTCTTGAGCAACTTGTCTATACAATCAATCTTCCAAAGCTTGAGGGAAACTTCGCAACCAAAATACTTTGATCCCTACACAATGCATGAATGCAATGCAACATGATGTTTATGATGAAACATAAGCCTAAATCAAGAGGGTAAATTTTGGGGTGCAACTGTTGTCCCTATTTAATTATCTTTAACTGGTTAAGCGAGAAAAGTGACAACTTTCGAGCATTCAGAGTTGAAGATGATTGAATACGAAAGAACCCGAAAATTTACACTCTTGAAGAAACAGTAGAACCCACCAAAGACAAAGAAAACTAGCAGACGCGAGATTAAGAAGATACCAAACGAAATTGGATTTAGAAAATAAGGGGTTTAATGAACATTGGACCTCTCAAGACATGCGCCAGAATGAAATTGTAACGCAGATATCAATAATGTTGAAACAGAACTAAAGCATAGAAAAGTAGATGAAACTAAACTTCATAATAAATGTGCCAGGCCAAAACTGGGCTTCAAAAAGGGGTGAGACAAGACTCAAACCAAAGAGAATAGGCGAAACTAAACTCCGGAAAAGAAAAAGTATGCGGGGCAAAGTGGCTAGAGTGCGTGATTCTAGGAGCACCTGCAAGTCTCAGCCTAAGATAGACAGTTTGAAGGAACTGAAAGAATCCCAGGAGTGAGGAATAAAACGAGACGAAACTCGACCCAAAAACTAGTTACTCGACCCAAAACTGGATTTCATGCACTGGTAACAAGGCGAAACTCGACCCATAGCAAGAGTGATGAGAGTGCATGTTTCTCAGAGCACCTTCTACTCTCAGATCAATGGATAACAGTGACGAAGACTGAAAGAAGAATCCAAGGAACACAAGAGACTAATTTCAACTAGGGAGGCAGCACAAACACTGCACTCGGTAAACGAACACCATCAAAGGGTCCAAGGTTTGAAAACAAAAATGAGACTAAACTCGACTCATTAACTAGTTAGGCGAAACTAAACTAGAAGAGTACCAGGACGAAACTGGATTTCATGCACAGGCGACGAGGTCGAAACTCGCCCCAAAGCAAAGTGATGAGAGCGCATATTTCTCAGAGCACCTACTGGTCTCAAATCAATGGATAATAGTGGCGAAGGCTGATAGAAGAATCCAAGGAGAAAAAGAGACTGATTTCAACCAGGGATACAACACGAACACTGCACTTGGTAAACGAACACCGTCATAGGGTCCAAGGTATGAAAATAAAAAACAAGGCGAAACTCGACTCAATAACTAGTTAGGAGAACCTAAACTAGATGAGTACCAGGATGAAACCAAATTTGATGCGCGGGTGAGGAGACGAAACTCAGAGCTCAATCCAAAGCGAGGTGATTAGAGCGTAAAACTAAAAACTTGCTGAAAGTGAATAACCAGGGCGAAACTAGTATTCAAAAGGTATATCAATAGACATTGAAATGAACCGACGAAGGTAGTGAAGATCCGAGAAGGTTGTGCCAGGGCGAAACTGAACTACAATCAAGAGTAGACACTCAAACAATCAAATGATTAACATCAAAAGGATATTTGTATGGGGTGAAACTGAGATAATGAGGGTGAAGACCTCGCTGGGGATATAAACTTGCAGAACTAGCAAATCACTGGGGATAAACAGAAACAGTAATGGCTCATATTCTGATGCAAGTTTGAATTTTTTTTATATAGCGTAATGCTCCATATAATGGAAATGCTACACATTTTGGTAGATGAAATGTAATGATGCATGTTTAAGCATTTCACTGGGGAATGGTCGAACGAGAATCCAACAACCAAGAAGTCAGAATCTGACAAGACTTGCAAAAATAAATTGCAAAACCTGCCGTAGAAAAGAAGATATAAGGAACCACTGAGGAAGAACCCTTGAAGAGATGGAACTCCGTGGGGGGTAATAACTGAGCAACCAGTAGTAACATGCCACAAACACCGAGAGGAGTTGAAAAAATAAATTGTGAACTCTGTTGGAGAAGACCGAGTCGAAACTGGTCAACTTCAAGGAATGCAAAATGAAGATTGGGCGTTGTGGGAGAAGATCAGGGCGGACTGTAGCTTCTGAAGGAGAATGCCAAATAGAAATCGGCTGGTGTTGGAGAAGATCCGGGTAATAGTATAAATCTCTAGAAAGGACAACGTACAACCACATTGAGAGTGACACCAAGATAATGAATCATATATGGGGAATGAAACCTTTTGTTGAGGAAATAAAACCTTGTTTGAGGAACTGGGACTTCATTGAGGAAATAAAAATCCGCTAAGGATACAAAACTCCACTGGGGATACCAAACTCTGTTGAGGAGTATTTTGCTGGGGACTCCAGAACCTTCGTCATGCAATTGTAAAATAGACAATGAAGATAGTCAAATAGTATTGACTTTATTGGGGACATGGAAAACTCAGCCAACATCAACTCTGCTGATGGTAACAAATTCTTTTGATAAATAAATTCCCCAAGTCACAACTCAGATGGGAAAATGAGAACTTCTAAATGCGAACTTCTAAATGCGAACTTTCAATGATAATTCAAATCAGAAGATAAACTCCGCTGGGAATAGTCTTTGTTAAGGAACGAGATAATGCTCATCCAGACTTGGTTGGGGAATAAAGGTATCCAAAAACCTTATCCGCCTTGAGAATCCCTCACATGACAATGCCGAGGAGACCTAACTCTAGGGGAATTCCATGTTCCAGAGTTCAAAAGTTAGAGGTGAGACTCTTGCATAGGTGCTGACAAGCTGCAACTTACAGGGTGAACGACAATTCCTTGAGATGACTTCATGGCATTCGTACCATCATTGAAATTCTTCCCCAGAGTAGTGGAACTTTAAGAGATTGATCCTCCACTTAACTGCCCTAGATTGGTGAAACGAAAAGACCAATAACCACAGGTTGAACCATGATAAGACTTGCAAAAAAAATTGCAAATTCTGCTAGAGAATATCATATCAAATCTGACTTTTGTTTGATAACTTGTCAATTTATCACTGGGGATAACTTCCTGGGGAGAAAACTGCAAAAATAAGTTGCAGTGCAGAAGAAATCTTGACCTATGTTCCACCTCTTAACCTTCTGGGAAAATATCCAATATCTCCTTCCACGGATAAAGAGAACATTGTTGGGAGTTGGGACCTTCTGATGTAAGTCCTTAATGAAAGCGTCTTTGACTGGGGAATCGTAGAAATTCTTAGACAAAAGAATTTTAACCAGACCAACCCGGGGATACTACCGCTGGGGAGTACCAATCTTCACCTAGGGAAAATTAGGGTATCTTTGAACCCTAAGCTTGAGGTTCTAAACTCGCCTGAGGAAATATTTCAGCCATACTCTATTACTAGGGATAAAGAGCCCTTATACTTCCAAGGATATGAAGATACATGCTGGGATAAATGACCTTACAAAAAGAACTTTTGTCAGGAATGAAATAATTTCGTATGAGAAACTCAACAAAATTTGCTACTGCTGGAAATACGACAATCTTCGGCTCCGCTGGGGAATAAGGATGTGCTTCAATTAGAACGAAATCCTGTTATGATGCTCTATCCTGGGGCTAGAAACCACAATAACATACTCTTTTGGATAAGTAACACTTATCAATATCCATGATTGAGACCTACTGGAAAAAGAGAGAATGTATGAATAAGTGCTTTCGATGAAACAAATCCATTGGAGAAATGAGAATTCTTGAATAGGAGATTCCTTGATAAGGAAAATTCACAGGGGAGATGAGGATTTCTAAATAAGAAATTTTCGAAGGCAGCTCCGCTAGAGAAAGGAGAAATCTTGCATAAAAGATCTTAGACAATGGCCTTAACCAGAGAGATGAAATAAACCTCAACACAAATTAGCTGGGGGAATGAAAATTCCTGAGAGCGAGATTTCCAATAAGCCAACTCCATTGGGGAACGGGAAATCTTGGACAAGATATCCTCATAAACAGCCTCTTATGAGGAAGGAAGATGATGCTTGTAGCGATAAAAAATGTAGCGGGGTAAATCAGAGATCGAATTATTGATTAATTCGTCTCACAAAAGCAAGAGTCGCCACCGCGCTTTATTATTTCCAAGGGAAAAGGGGAAAGATTGAAATAAAACCCTAAAGTATGCAATGTAAAATAATACTTTTTAAAAGTAATAAAAATACAAGGCGTTTTTGAAAAGAGATCTATGGTTCGGGGGTTGGTTATACAGTGGGAAGGTATTAGCACCCAATGTATCTATAGTACTCTATAGGAACCTTTTGAAATATCTGTTTATTAAAATGCGCTTGTTTGATCGAAATAAATTGTTTTGGCCGAAAAGGGGTACGGACGGGTTTTTAAAGGTACGACGACCTAATGTCGAAGTTTTGGCTTAAAAGGTATAAGTTTTGAAAAGATTGAATATTTTGGGAAAAATTGTCTTAAGTTTTAATGAAATAAAAATATTCACGTGATTGGACTTGAGGACATGAAGTCAACAAATTTAATCAGTTTTCTCTTGGATTTAGACGTGAACGGAATAAACAAGTAACGACAAAAATAATTAAACAGAAAATTAGATAGATAAGTGATATACAACAATTAAATAAAAGACTAAATGTGTGAACATGCCTTTTTATATTTTTGTTTAATATTAAGGAAAAGAAAATGTTTTAATAGCTTTCATTTTTATGCATTTTTTAATATGGACAAAGCGTGAGAATTAATTAAAGAAAAGATAAAATGTTTTAATTCTTAAATTCTATTTTTTATATATTTTTGTATTAATATTAACTAAAGCGAGGGAATTAATTAAAGGAAATAAAATGTTTTTTTTTAAGTTTTTTTTTTATTTTATAGGTTTCTAAATTAATATTAATATAAAGTATTACTTTGAGAATTATTAAATAACTCTAAACCAAATTAAAAATTAAAAGTTATTAACTTAAATCTAATAAAAAACGGGAATACTAAAATTATTAAATTTAACCTAAAGTTTAATAAAAATTGGTCACCTTATTAAAATGTTTTATTAAATCATCTCTATTTTGATTAAGTTAATAACTAAACTAAATTAAATAGTTCTAAAAAAGGGCTAAGGAAATCAAAATGGAAACAAATGTATCAAGAGTCAAAGGGGGGGGGGGGGGGGGGGGGTAAATAATAATTTGTATGGGCTAAATGGTTTCTAAAGGGGCAAAACAAGAATGAACAGAAAAAAGGGATGGGGGGTGTAAAAGGAAAACGCTGGGCTTAGGCAGATGAGGTTTAGTCCAATTCTCATAATTTGTTTTTAGGGTTAAACAAATGTGTCTTAGTTAGGAAAAGAGTGGATTAAGGGTTTGCACAGAAGCGGCGCTCCTTCGCTCGTTCACTTCGTCTTTGCGTTCTTCTTCGTCTTTGCCTCTGAGTCTCTTGCCACGGCCACCGGTATTCTCCACCTTCTTCTTCCCTCCAGCAAAGCATTAGGGCGACAGATTCACAATACAATTTATCTTTTATTTCGTTAAGGTTTGGTTACGATTTGCATGTTACGATTTTTCAACCATTTGCTTCTGACTTCAAATTATTATTATCATTGGAGGTATTTGACAGAAAAATTGGGAGAAATGTGTTACCTTCGGAGACGGAGGAAGGAGGGTTGGGGATGCTGTGGCGGCCAAGTTGCGAGGTAGACAGTGACGGCGTGATATTTGCTTTGGCCTTGGTATTTCGTTCTTATTTTGTTTTGTGATGAAAATCTTGAAAACAACACTTATCTTCTTCCTCTTGGTAGCCTTTGTATATCTTTCCTCTCTTCTTTTGGCCTTGCTTCTGTTGCCTTCTATTTGCCCATGATGAATATCTGTGAGGCTTTTCTGGTTGCCTTGAACATGCTACTGTTGAAATGTTGTCGTTTGTATGCTTTTTCTCTTCTTCTTCGCTGTACCTCAATTGCTTCTTATACTGGCCTATGATGAGTATTCTGAGGCCTTTGTGGGTTTGGACATTGGATGGATAAATTTGTATTATTTGGTATTCTGGCTTTTTGGCTTTAGAACTGGTTATGGTTTCAACAGGTTTGGCCTTGAGTTTACTGGTTTTACTGGTTTTAGGCCATTACAGGTTTTATGGTTTTAGGCCATAAGGTCGTGTTTTGGTGATGCTGGACAGTTTTGTGTAGGTTATGTTGGGCATATGTTGGTTATGCAGGTTATGGAAACAGGGTGAACTGGTTTTTAGGCCATAAGGTTTTACTGGTTTTATGCAGTAGGTTCTTGAAACAGGTTTGTGGCCTTTGTATTGGATTGACAGGTTTGATGGTGTTTATGCTGGTTTATTGGTTTTTGTTGGAGATAGCAGGTTTTATGGTTTAGGCCATGGTTGATGTTACTATGGCTTAGGCTTTAGAGCTGGACAGTGGTTTGTTTGAAAGGCTTTGACACGGTTATGGTGTTGATTGCTAGATGCTGGTTCTTGTATGTTTTTGGTTTAAGGCCTTTTGCAGGTTATGAACTATCTTTCTTTGAAGAGTTTTTTTGTGTTATAATAGTTTGCTGGCTTTTGACGATTCAGGTTATGTATTTTTTAATATATTTCTGTCTTTGACCTCTGCACACATGCTGCTACATCAGTTTGTTTGGTATCCTTTTTTTATACTTCCTTTTCTCTATTGTATTGCTGCTGTTCTGTTTTGTATCCATTTTCTGCCTAAGCCAAATATCTGTAAACTTACACTCTTCCTCTCTTCTCTCTCCTCAATACAATTTGACATTAAAATGTGATGTTATGTATTGGTTCTGAAAAAGTGAAAGCTGGGAAATGATGAAAAATGGAAAGATATTGTTTGCACATTTTGATTTTAAAACTGCATACTTCCTCTTTGTCAATTGTATGGTACATCATGGGAGCCTTTGATTTTTGGTCTCTTCCTATATTCTGGCATGTTTACGTTGCATATTGGCTTTTGTGTTGAAAATGTAACTTGGTTTACATATACTGCTGAACTATGTATATGACAATGCAGTTTTGACAAAAATGAATTTGGGCAATTTGTTTTGAATTATGCAGTTTTACTTTAAAAAAATGCAATTTTGACAAAAAATGAATTTGTGCATATTTAAATTTGTGCATTCATTTTTATCAATAAAAATTCATCCCTTTTTGTGAACCGGGAGAAATCCCGTGATTTGCAAAAAGGGTAAAAACTGATTCCAGCCGTTTGCTTTTAATGATGAACGCTAAAATTAATTTTTTCTGCTTTTAATTATATATTCATTTCTGACTTTTCTTTTAATTCTTTGCAGGTAAAAAAATCAAATGAGCAATTGGATAGAAGATGAAGATTTAGAATATTAGAAAAATAGTTTTTATTTTACTTTAAACACTTTATGTAATTGTTATTGTAAATACTTTGTACATAATACAGTATTTAAACAACAATTGTAATAATTAGAATAAAGATGAATAAAATTCTATTATTTCAGTTAATTCTTTTCTTCTTTCCAATTATTTATTTTACCATTTATAATTCTTTAAATTATATAATAACTGAAAATCAATTCCAATTATTTAAATTTAGAATGATAAATAATTAAATAAACCTCATTGATCAATTAACTTTCCTTCAATTATTTACTTCATTATTTATAATTCTTTAATTTATATAATAACTGAAAATCAATTCCAATTATTTAAATTTAGAATGATAAATAATTAAATAAACATCATTGATCAAATAACAAACTTCTTTTCAAATATTTATTTTATTATTTATAAATCTTTAAATTATATAATAACTGAAAATAAATTCCAATTATTTAAATTTAAGATAATAAATAATTAATAAACATTGTCTGATCAATTAATAAACTTCTTTTCAAATATTTACTCTATTATTTATACATCTTTAAATTATATAATAACTGAAAATAAATTCCAATTATTTAAATTTAAGATAATAAATAATTAATAAACATCATTTTAGCATTGATCAATTAATAAATTTAGCGTTCAAAAATAAACAGCTCTCGACTCGAAAAAGTTATGAATTTTAAAATCAATAGATCAAAACGCTTGCAATGTAATGATGCAGATGGGAGATGGTATCTTAGGTCAAAACTTGGGGTACAACAGCTGCCCCTATTTAAGTTTCTTCTATCTGGAGATATGAAGATTAAAATCTTCATTTCGACGAGATTGAAGGTACTTAAATACATAATACGCAAATTTTTGCCCTAAGATACCGCCATTACATTTGATATGAATGCAGTGATTGAATTCACAGAGAAAGATATTGTATGAAACAAGACAATGCTGGAGAAATCAAACACCAACAAAACACAGAGACATGGATTATACACTACTGGGAAAATGAGCCATCGATTTCAAATGACAGACTCTTGACGGCGAATAAAATTGAGGGAATACGACCTCTGACCCTAACAAAGAAGGCATCTTGCATAGGCCATAAAACAGATTATCGACCCAAAAACAGAGAGTATCAAATTTTGCTGATGATGGACTACCAACTTCTGAAGGTAAAGATTCACAACAAACTTCTCTTCGAGATTTCCGAGATATACCGATTAATGCTGAGATAATAATAATATTGTAGATACACAAGTTGCCCCAAATAAAGAAGCTGCCACTTGCTGTCTTCCAAAAAAACTATGACATACAAGCTGCTCAAATAAAGAAGCTGCCACTTGCTGTCGTCCGGGGATGTCAATAACATACAAGCTGCTCAAATAAAGAAGCCGCCACTTGCTGTTTTCCAAAATAAATACCAATAACATACAAGCTGCTCAAATAAAGAAGCTGCCGCTTGCTGTATTCCAGAAAAATAATAGCGTACAAGTTGCTCAAATAAAGAGACTGCCGCTTGCCGTTTTCCAAAAAATAATAACGCACAAGTTGCTCAAATAAAGAGACCGCTGCTTGTCGTTTTCTAAAAATAATAACGCACAAGTTGCTCGTGAAGAGCTGCCGCTTGTCGTTTTCCAATAATAATAACGCACAAGTTGCTCGTGAAGAGCTGCCACTTGTCGTTTTCCAACAATGTTTATAACGTACAAGTTGCTCATGAAGAGACCGCCGCTTGTCGTTTTCCAATAATAATAACGCACAAGTTGCTCGTGAAGAGCTGCCGCTTGTCGTTTTCCAAAAATAATAACGCACAAGTTGCTCGTGAAGAGTTGCCGCTTGTCGTTTTCCAAAATAACTCAGAAGGAAATTCCGAGGACACTGGCAGAGAATAAAATCTTCGTCAAAGAGAAACATGAATCAATCCTTCCCGAGGAGATCACATACTTAAATGTGCAAAATAAATGCACCATTCGTCTAGGTCACGACTTCACTGGGGAAATCATGAGATAGCCTATGCAAGAGACAACAACTTCATCCAGGAATAAACTAGAGGGAAAACAGTCAAACAAGATTCCACCCAATGAGGAAGTAACTTGATTGGGGATTCATCCCATCCAGGAATGGACAAGGTAAGCTAAATCAAAAATCATCCACGAGGATTAGCTCAGTTGGGGAACTTAGAAAGGAAGCACATTTTCTGCCTAAGCTAACCTTCTACTTGGAAAGAAACATGTACGCTGTTTGAATAAACAAAGTACAACCCAAAATCAACGGCAAATGTGAATATGCGTACGTGATATAAGTGTAAATGAATAAATGAATATTATGCTGACAAAACGAACAGAAGGAATATCCTGAAGATGATAAGATGTCACGAAAAGATAGATACTCAGCCAAACTTAAAAAAGACGGAAAATAACTGGAACTGGAACCACAAAGCAACGTCGGAGCGTACCATGCTACAAGGCTCAAATCTTCTGAGTAGAAAAGCAATCAAATCCAATCTTCTAACACCAATGGGCCACCGGCATGAGACAAAGCGTACCACACTTCAGAAATTTCCCAACTAAAGGTAGCCAAAACAACGCTTATCTGGACCAATTGGGGAGTCAACAAACTTAGTACCGCGAGAAACGCAAGTTTACACAACCAACACCTCATGACGATTTTGCAACGAAACATGTTCATCATGCAAGGATAAATTACTGTACGGTTTTGCATTTCATGGCTTGACCATCCTCGGAACAACTGTTAATATTCCTTTCATTATTTATGACGCATTTTTAAAATAAAAATACTTTAAACAACTTTGTTTCAAATATTGCCGCAAAAATTAAAATTTTGTCCACAAAGGGTAAATGCTCAAATTTCATTAATAAGATGGTAGTTCTCTAACAACGCGACTCCAACGGTTTACAAAAGTTTGGGAAATAGTACATGAAAGAAAGGGTTACATAAAAACAATGATCACTATTCTCCCTAACAACTTTGGATTCCAAAATGTGCTCAAATGCCAAAACTGGTCTGACCAAAAGCTTTCCTAAGCCGCCCTTTCGGGTTTTCAACTTAGCGAACTGTCAACTCAAACCTAAGCGAAATCCTTCTTGACTGCATCGGCGTTCATGGGACGCGGGAGCTCTTCACCGTCCATATTGGTGAGAATCAAAGCACCTCCAAAGAAAACTTTCTTAACGACATACAGTCCTTCATAATTCGGAGCCCACTTGCCCCTAGAATCAGGTTGGAAAGATAATATCTTCTTGAGTACAAGGTCACCTTCTCTGAACTCGCGTGGTCGAACCTTCTTATCAAAAGCCTTCTTCATTCTCTGCTGATATAATTGACCGTGACACAAAGCTGTCAATCTCTTTTCTTCAATTAAATTTAACTGATCATATCTACTTTGACACCATTCGGCCTCAGAAAGTTTAGCTTCCATCAACACACTCAGAGACGGAATCTCAACCTCCACGGGGAGTACTGCTTCCATACCATAAACCAGGGAAAATGGGGTTGCGCCTGTTGAAGTTCGAACTGAAGTACGGTACCCATGTAAAGTAAACGGAAGCATTTCATGCCAATCTTTATAAGTTACCACCATCTTCTGGACGATCTTCTTGATATTCTTGTTAGCAGCCTCGACAGCCCCATTCATCTTCGGTCTGTAAGGAGAAGAATTATGATGTTCGATCTCGAACTCTTCACAAAGCTCTCTCATCATCTTGTTATTCAAATTCGAACCATTATCAGTGATGATCTTGCTCGGGATACCGTATCGACAAATGATTTGATTCTTGATAAATCTGACTACCACCTGTCTGGTTACATTAGCATAAGATGCTGCTTCCACCCATTTAGTAAAATAATCGATCGCTACCAAGATGAAACGATGACCATTTGAAGCTTTGGGTTCAATCATTCCAATCATATCAATGCCCCACATAGAGAAATGCCAAGGTGAAGAGATAACATTGAGGAGGGTCGGTGGCACATGTATCTTGTCCGCATAAATCTGGCATTTATGACACTTCTTCATATATTTGCAGCAATCAGATTCCATTGTCATCCAATAGTAACCAACTCTCAACATCTTTCTAGCCATTGCATGTCCGTTGGCATGAGTGCCAAAAGACCCTTCATGTACTTCTTGCATCAGCATGTCTGCTTCACGTCTGTCTACACATCTGAGCAAGACCATGTCGTAATTCCTCTTATACAAAACTTCTTCATTGAGGAAGAAACTGCTTGCTAATCTTCTCAACGTCTTCCTATCTTTATTGGATGCCCCAGGCGGGTACTCTTGAGTTTGAAGAACACGTTTAATGTCAAAGAACCACGGTTTGTCGTTGGTAACCTCTTCTACTGAGAACACATGAGCAGGTCTGTCGAGGCGCATAACTCGGATTATAGGCACGCCGTTCCAACCATTTACTTGAAACATTGAAGACAAAGTAACTAAAGCATCAGCCATTTGGTTTTCATCTCTAGGGATATGATGTAATTCCACTTTGTTGAAGAAAGTTAACAATCTTCTAGCATAATCTCTGTAAGGGATCAAACCAGGATGACGAGTCTCCCATTCTCCTTTGATTTGATTAATTACCAATGCCGAATCTCCGTAAATATCAAGAGTCTTAATCCTTAGATCCACTGCTTCTTCGAGACCCATAATACATGCCTCATATTCAGCCATGTTGTTCGTGCAGTCAAACTTCAATCTCGCCGTGAACGGGATATGAGTACCTCAGGGAGTGACGATGATTGCCCCAATTCCATTTCCATAAGAATTCACAGCTCCGTCAAATATCAAACCCCAACGGGATTCGGGATCAGGTCCTTCTTCAGGTAACGACTCTTCACAATCTTTAGCTTTCAAGTACATAACATCTTCATCTGGGAAATCAAACTTGATGGATTGATAATCGTCAATTGGTTGGTGAGCCAAATGATCGGCTAAAATACTCCCTTTGATTGCTTTCTGGGTGTGATACTCAATGTCATATTCAGATAACAACATCTGCCAACGGGCTGTTCTTCCAGATAAGGCGGGCTTCTCAAAGATATACTTGATCGGATCCATTTTGGAGATCAACCAAGTGGTGTGGTTAATCATATACTGGCGCAGACGGCGAGCAGCCCAAGCTAAAGCACAACAGGTTTTCTCAAGCAATGAGTATCGAGACTCACAGTCTGTGAATTTCTTACTCAGATAATATACGGCATGTTCCTTTCTTCCAGTCTCATCTTGTTGACCAAGCACACATCCCATGGAATCTTCCAATATAGTCAGGTACATAATCAAAGGTCTTCCTTCCACCGGAGGGATCAAAATGGGAGGTTCAAGTAAATATTCTTTGATGCTATCAAAAGCTCTCTGACAATCTTTTGTCCACACACATCCTTGGTTCTTTCGGAGAAGCTTGAAAATCGGCCCACAGGTAGCAGTCATATGAGATATAAATCTAGAAATATAGTTCAGTCTCCCAAGGAATCCCCTTACTTGTTTTTTTGTCTTGGGTGCGGGCATTTCCCGAATAGCTTTGACTTTATCAGGATCTACCTCAATACCTTTCTGACTGACAATGAAACCCAGAAGTCTTCCAGAACGAACACCAAAAGTGCACTTGTTGGGATTCAGACGGAGTTTATACTTTCTCAAACGCTGGAATAACTTCAATAAGTGTTCCAAATGATCTTCTTCAGTTTGTGATTTGGCAATCATGTCATCTACATACACTTCTATCTCTTTATGCATCATATCATGGAACAAAGCAGTCATGGCCCTTTGGTATGTTGCACCAGCATTCCTCAAACCAAACGGCATAACCCGATAACAAAATGTTCCCCAAGGTGTAATGAAAGCTGTCTTCTCCATATCTTCTGGTGCCATCTTGATTTGATTGTAACCAGAGAAACCATCCATGAAAGAAAAGACTTTGAACTTCGCGGTACTGTCGACCAATACGTCAATGTGCGGTAATGGGAAGTCATCCTTTGGGCTAGCTCTATTCAGATCTCTATAGTCTACACACATTCTAACTTTGCCATCCTTCTTAGCAACAGGCACTATATTGGCTAACCATTGAGGATAGACCGATGTAACAAGGAAACCTGCATTAATATGTTTTTGAACTTCTTCTTTGATCTTGTCAGCCATATCGGGACGAGTCCTTCTCAACTTCTGCTTAATCGGCGGACATTCAGGTCTCAACGGTAAACGATGCTCCACAATATTATTGTCCAAACCTGGCATATCTTGGTAGGACCAAGCAAACACATCAACATACTCTTTGAGAAGCTCCAACATTTTCTCTTTGACCTCTGGGATAAGCAATGCTCTGACCTTAACTTCCTTTTTATCCTCTTCATCACCCAAATTGATCAACTATACAGGTTCTTCAAACGGCTGAATAATCTTTTCATCATGCTCAAGAAAACGGGAAATTTCATCAGGAATCTCTTCACTATCCTCTTCTTCGGCTCTGAACACAGGGAATTCAAAGTTGGGAGAGGGCATAGGATCATTGTTTTCAATGGTTAAGTCATGGATTAATCTGCACATATGATTATGCTTTATTTTAAAAATCGATTAATATGAATGTTGTATAAATGAAACAAAATATTATTATATTTTCCTATTACTACCAATTAATTTTTATTACTATTTCCCAGAAAAAGTGAAAAATAAAACAGTCGTGGACAAAATAACATTTTTATTCATGAAGGGAAATACTTGAAACAAAGAGCCCAGACATTTCTCTTTTGCCTTGGGCAGAGCAAAAGGATTTATTTTCATCATAGCCCGACACAAATACTTTTCGCCTTGGGCAGAGCAAAAGTTTTTTTTTCGAAAATAAAACAAAACATTACTCAGAAATGTGCATCACAACAGGAACATCAACAGCAATCCAGTTCTGGCAAACCACTCCATGCGTTACAAAATCGGGCAAATCCTCTTCAGAATCGTCTCCTATTATAGCATCAACTTCAGGAGGAGTCGGATGGATAAAACCTGTGCTTCGGAAAACCTCTTGTATTGGACGAGCAACCACTTCCTGCTTGACTCTTGCATACACGGGATGAAAACCAAGACCTTCTCCAGACTTGTTCTCGGGCAAAGTCAACACCTGGCCCCAACCTTCAGCCGAACCACTTTCAACCACTCGTCGCGCATCCTCAAAAGAAGAAATGGATGTCCCTTGCTTCTTCACTTCATTATTAGCAACAGATAGAGCTTGGAATTGGGTTCCAACATCCTCATCAGCATCAATAAAAGAGAAAGATGACAAATGGCTTACCACCATAGCCTGCTCTCCACCAATCATTACCAGCTTTCCATGCCTCACAAACTTCAATCTCTGATGGAGCATGGAAGTGACTGCCCCTGCATCATGGATCCATGGACGACCCAATAGGCAACTGTAGGCAGCACGAATATCCATTACTTGAAAAGTGATCTGAAAAGTATGAGGACCAATTACTATAGGAAGATCCACTTCACCAATGACAGTCTTCCTAGAACCATCAAACGCTTTAACAATTACTCCACTAGGTCTCATGGGAGCACCTTGATATGAGAGTCGAGACAATGTAGTCTTGGGCATTACATTTAACGACGAACCTGTATCTACCAACACACTTGATAAGGTATCATTTCCACAACTTATTGAGATATGCAAAGCCATATTATGGTTTCTTCCCTCCTCCGGAAGCTCTTCATCACTGAAGCCAAGATTGTTACACGAAGTAATATTTCCCACAATTCCATCAAATTGGTCAACCGTCACATCATGATCCACGAACGCCTGGTCCAAAACCTTCATCAAAGCTTCTCTATGGGCACCAGAATCTCTCAGTAAAGCAAGCAAATAAATCTTGGAAGGAGTTGCAATAGTTGGTCCACAATCTTATATTCACTTCTCTTGATAAGCTTCAGAATCTCATCATCCTCAGGATGTGGGATAGGTTCATTGGATCGGCCTATCTCAACCCTTGGTTCAACATTTCTCACTGGAATTTCTGCCGGTATGGGCCTCCTGACTAGAACTTCTAGTCTCTTCAAAGGTACTGCTGCAAAGACACGTCCACTTCTTGTAACTCTACTCACATTAGTGATGTTAACCAAAGACGACCTTGTTGGTATAGGGACTTCTACCCCATTCTCAATCATTGTGGCATTATACTTATACGGTATAGTTTGGTCAGAGTTGTAAGGCACAGGGCCAGGTGGGTAAATGGTCAAAGGAGCAACAGGTGCAGTCTGACTGTCGTAAACGATCTCTACTGATTCAGGCAAATTGAATTATGGTATTATGACATTCACTTCATCCTCCAGATTTCTGTCATAGGTAATAGTGATAACTCTCTGGTCTAACAACTTTTGAATATCCTCCTTCACAATAGGGCAATCAACCTCTCTTGAACAAAATTCACAAACATCATAATCATGCTGATGCCTAACAAAGGCAAGTCTCCTCAAACTCTGATGTAACCTGATCAACGACTCTCTTATGTGTTCAACTTGAAAAACTCGAAACTTTCCCGGACAACCTTCCACCATATTCACTGAAGCTGCCCCATGTCGAGGCAAAGGATTATCTCTAACATTTGGGTTAACATCCTTGAAAGACAAGATACCATTATTAATCAACCTCTGCACGTCCGCCTTTAGAGCAAAACAATTTTCAAGGTTGTGCCCCGGCGACCCTTGATGATACTCACAAAACTGATCCGCCTTGTACCACAGAGAATTACTATTTGGTGCGACAGGAGGAGGCTTTATCGTTATGAGGTTCTTTCTGATAAGAGCAGGGAACAAATCAGTATAAGTCATAGGAATAGCATCGAATTGCGGTTTTCTAGGTGAACGATTCTGGTTGTTGAATGAATAAGCTTGTTGTCGAGGCTGCTGCTGAAATGGCCGTTGTTGAGTTGGTGGGGTTTGATGAGCTGGGGTCATCAAAGCTGGGCGGACAGCCGGAGTGACTTCCGCAACGTGTGGGTAACTTCTCCTCGGTCTCCCTGGGAAGATTGCGCTGACATCCTGTTCTTTTCTTTTCGGGAAAACACTTCCAAACTTCTTAGTACTGCTAGACGGACTTCCTTCTTTAACCAAACTCCCTTCACGAATCCCTTCCTCCAACCGCATGCCCATGCTTACCATTTCGGTGAAGTCACTGGGTGCGCTGGCGATCATTCTTTCATAGTAAAAGGAACCTAAAGTCTTCAAGAATATCTTCTTCATCTCTTTCTCCTCAAGAGGTGGATAGATTTGAGCAGCAATTTCACGCCATCTCTGGGCGTATTCCTTAAAAGATTCTCTGTCTCTCTGCGACATCGCCCTGAGTTGATCCCTGTCCGGTGCCATGTCAACGTTATACTTATACTGGTGAACAAAGGCTTCGCTAAGATCGTTGAAGTTGCGAATCCGAATATGGTCTAAACCCTTATACCACTTTAGAGCGGCACCCGTCAAACTGTCTTGAAAATAGTGAATCAACAAGTCATGTTCATCGGAATATGTAGACATCTTTCTCACGTACATAGTCAAGTGACTCCGAGGACACGAATCACCCTTATATCTTTCAAAGTCTGGCACTTTGAATTTTGCTGGAATCTTGACATTCGGAACTAAACAAAGGTCATGAGTGTTCTTCCCAAACAAATCCTTCCCCTTTAACGCTCCGAGCTCCCTCTGCATTTCTTGGAATTGGTCTTGAAACTCTTCCATTCTATCAAAAAGACCCAAACTTTCAGTAGGCTCGGCAGGATAAGTAGGTTCATTCAGGTATGGAACGGAGTGAACCACAGGAGCGACAGTTGTCATTACCGGTTGCGGGAAAGGTGTCACAGACGGGATTACTGGCGGCATGGCAGTTGTCTCTGGTTGAGGAAGAGACAAAGCAGGTTGAAACAAAGGTTGTACGACAGGCTGATACCCCTCTGGCACAAAATTGTAAGGCATTCCCCACGGAAAACCTTTCGGCATCTGATGTTGAAGCGGAGAGTTGATTTGAGTCACAGATGTTGGAACGGTGACAATCTCGGAAACCACAATAGTTGAAGACTGAATCTCAGCAGCTGTAGTCGATGGCTGATTCTGAGCAGCCATCAAACTTTCCACTAGCGCAGTTAACTTTTCCATACCGACACGAAGGGTAGCGACCTCCTCACGAAGCTCGTGGTTTTCCTGTTCCAGATCTTCCATCTTTCTCTGACGATTGGCTCGAGTATCGTATCGATGAGACAGCTTGACAACCTTCGGAGTGGAAAAAGAAACAAGGATGAGACTCTAGAAAACATGTGAAGTGGAATGTTGAATGATGCATGATGTGTGATTCAAATGATAATTAATTTTAATAGTTTTTCAAGGACCTTCAATAATTTTGCACACATCAATGGTAAAGGAATTTGGAACAACAAAAACTCAATCCATTAATCAAAAGCGCTAAATTACAACTTACAACTTTGGAACAACAAAACAATAAATTACAACTTTGGGATAACAACCCAATAATAAAGCAGTAAACTACAACTTTGGAACATGAAGCCCATAATAAAAGCAGTAAATTACAACTTTGGAACATGAAGCCCATAATAAAGCAGTAAATTACAACTTCGGAACATGAAGCCCATAATAAAAAGCAGTAAATTACAACTTCAGAACATGAAGCCCTTTTACAGAGTTTTACAAAATGACATCAATAAAAATAAAACTAAGAGCTAAAGATCACTCAGAATCATCAGATGAAGGACCAAATGCCAACTGTAACCGGAGCTTCCTGATCTTCTTTTCATAAAAGTCTTCCATCTCTTTCTTCTCAGCTACCAGTCGATCAATGATTTTCTTTTGTGGATTAGGAACAAGAGCAACGCTTACCGAACCTTCCCTCTTTCTCTTCCTTTCACTAGCATACCTCTTCAGTAAAGCATCCTTTTGACGAAGCTTCTCATCATGATCAATGAACCAGCCGTCTTGAATAAAGAGCAAATCTTCTTTTTCCTTTAGTTGTCGAGCCAGGACCCGATTCTCATATTCAGACATATTATACTTTTCTTTCCAAGCATCTCTCTCGGACTTCATACTAGCCAGATTTACTTGGTATTCTCCCATATTCTCGATAGGGATATCAACAGATGACGATGCAACGGTAGGGAATAAAGGTTTCTCAGGTTTATAGGGCATCTTGAGAGCACAAGCCCTAGCACGGACCCATTGTAGGTAAGGCTCCAAAGAAACGGCACCCCTATGTCCTAACATATATCTCCCTTTCCTATGGATGTGGCGCCAAGCTCCTTCGATCTCCCTCTTAGCTGCCTGGTGATCTTGTCCTTCTTGTAAAAAGAAACCACTCACATGGATGTTGTTCGGCTTGTCCCTCACCGGGTACCCAAACTGACGGCGCGCGAGAACAGGTTTATAGTTAATTCCACCTTTCGTACCAAGAAGAGGCACGTTAGGAAAAGCACCACAGCTATCGATGATCTTCACGTCATAGTAAACTCGATTATACCAATCAATGTCGAAATGAGTGAGAGCCATAATTTTTGGCGCCCATCGCGGCTCCTTCTCGAGATCCCAGAAAACATCAGACCTAGGTAGATGAGAAACATACCACTGATACAGCAACGGTGCACAACAGATAATCATCCCTCCTTGATAAGAGTTTCGAAGATGGATGGAGTAATAGGTATCTCCTAACAGCGTAGGGACCGGATTTCCAATCAAGAAAATTCTGATGGCGTTGATATCCACAAACTTATCAACGTTAGGGAACAAGAAAAGACCATAAGCGAGTAAAGCAAAGACGTCTTCAAAGGCAATAGTATCTTTTATCTCAGCGAAATGACGAGCTTTCCTCAATAAAAACTGCGCAGACAAACCTCGAATTCCCCCTTTTGTAGTCATGTTCTCCTCTATCTCTGGTTTCTTCAAGTGGGTGATGGTCGCTATCTCGTGAGATTTGGGTTCCTCTTCTAAGCCAGAAAAAGGAACACAATCGGTGATCGGCAAACCAAGTATGTAGGAGTACTCTTCTAAGGTGGGCATTAACTGGTAATCTGGAAAGGTGAAGCATCGGTACAAAGGATCGTAGAATTAGACCAACGTATTAAGGATGCCTTCCTTCACCTTGCGCTTCATGAGAGGTATAATGGACCCATACTTTTTTTGAAAATCCGTCGGGTTCTTGATCTTAGGAATTAAACTCTTCAGTTCTTCAATCTCTGGCTCCTTAAAACTAAAACTTCGAGTGTTTCTCCTTCCAAATTCCATAATAATACCTGAGATGTCTGCAAAAATCATTCCTAAGTTCCTTGAAAAACAAGTTTTTTACAAAAATGTTGATGAATGCATGAATGAATGATAATGCAACAGTTACACACAAGTTCACAAACATGGGGTTCAAAGGTTCAACGTTTCGAGCATGGAGTCAAAGGGTAAAGCCCACCCCAAGGTATGTACTAACGGTTCAATCACCTGTAAGACAAGGTTCTAAGAGTTCCCAGAGTCTACATTCCTCCTTCGGATATTACCAACGTCTTGATTACTCAATAATTATCAATATTCACAAGAGAAACTCATCCGAGCGTAGCATCGCGTAACAACTACCTCCGGATTACTCCGTTATAGTCTCCGCGCTACACCTAAAAGGCCAAGATGGGTTAGGGTTCTACGGTTCTCAATTTCTCTGGCTCCTAGGTCGACAATAATAACGTCTTCCCGATTACTCGGTAAACAAATATTAAGTTCAAGAGGGCCTTCCATCGAGTGGGGGATCTCATGCCTCCTTCTTCGGGATTACTCCCTCAAAGTTAACATGACTATACCGCCCGTCCTATTCTTAAGTGTAACTTAATCCGGGTATAGGATTCGTCCTTTGCGAAAAAACCCAAACAACCCCAATTTAAACACATAATCAAACAAATCAAATAATAATAAAACAGATAAAACAAATTAGGCTTAACCCACTTAGGGATGGACCGGCAAGAGGTCAATCTTTCCCCAGCAGAGTCGCCAATTCTGTAGCGATAAAAAATGTAGCGGGGTAAATCGGAGATCGAATTATTGATTAATTCGTCTCACAAAAGCAAGAGTCGCCACCGCGCTTTATTATTTCCAAGGGAAAAGGGGAAAGAGCGAAATAAAACCCTAAAGTATGCAATGTAAAATAATACTTTTTAAAAATAATAAAAATACAAGGCATTTTTGAAAAGAGATCTATGGTTCGGGGGTTGGTTATACAGTGGGAAGGTATTAGCACCCAATGTATCTATAGTACTCTATATGAACCTTTTGAAATATCAGTTTATTAAAATGTGCTTGTTTGATCGAAATAAATTGTTTTGGCCGAAAAGGGGTACGGACGGGTTTTTAAAGGTACGACGACCTAATGTCGAAGTTTTGGCTTAAAAGGTATAAGTCTTGAAAAGATTGAATATTTTGGGAAAAATTGTCTTAAGTTTTAATGAAATGAAAATATTCGCGTGATTGGACTTGAGGACATGAAGTCAACAAATTTAATCAGTTTTCTCTTGGATTTAGACGTGAACGAAATAAACAAGTAACGACAAAAATAATTAAACAGAAAATTAGATAGATAAGTGATATACAACAATTAAATAAAAGACTAAATGTGTGAACATGCATTTTTATATTTTTGTTTAATATTAAGGAAAAGAAAATGTTTGAATAGCTTTCATTTTTATGCATTTTTTAATATGGACAAAGCATGAGAATTAATTAAAGAAAAGATAAAATGTTTTAATTCTTAAATTCTATTTTTTATATATTTTTGTATTAATATTAACTAAAGCGAGGGAATTAATTAAAGGAAATAAAATGTTTTTTTTTAAGTTTTTATTTTATTTTATAGGTTTCTAAATTAATATTAATATAAAGTATTACTTTGAGAATTATTAAATAACTCTAAACCAAATTAAAAATTAAAAGTTATTAACTTAAATCTAATAAAAAAAGGGAATACTAAAATTATTAAATTTAACCTAAAGTTTAATAAAAATTGGTCACCTTATTAAAATGTTTAATTAAATCATCTCTATTTTGATTAAGTTAATAACTAAACTAAATTAAATAGTTCTAAAAAAGGGCTAAGGAAATCAAAATGGAAAGAAATGTATCAAGAGTCAAAGGGGGGGGGGGGGGGGGGGGGGGGGGGGGGGTAAATAATAATTTGTATGGGCTAAATGGTTTCTAAAGGGGCAAAACAAGAATGAACAGAAAAAAGGGATGGGGGGTGTAAAAGGAAAACGCTGGGCTTAGGCAGATGAGGTTTAGTCCAATTCTCATAATTTGTTTTTAGGGTTAAACAAATGTGTCTTAGTTAGGAAAAGATTGGATTAAGGGTTTGCACAGAAGCGGCGCTCCTTCGCTCGTTCACTTCGTCTTTGCGTTCTTCTTCGTCTTTGCCTCTGAGTCTCTTGCCACGGCCACCGGTATTCTCCACCTTCTTCTTCCCTCCAGCAAAGCATTAGGGCGACAGATTCACGGTACAATTTATCTTTTATTTCGTTAAGGTTTGGTTACGATTTGCATGTTACGATTTTTCAACCATTTGCTTCTGACTTCAAATTATTATTATCATTGGAGGTATTTGACAGAAAAATTGGGAGAAATGTGTTACCTTCGGAGACGGAGGAAGGAGGGTTGGGGATGCTGTGGCGGCCAAGTTGCGAGGTAGACAGTGACGGCGTGATATTTGCTTTGGCCCTGGTATTTCGTTCTTATTTTGTTTTGTGATGAAAATCTTGAAAACAACACTTATCTTCTTCCTCTTGGTAGCCTTTGTATATCTTTCCTCTCTTCTTTTGGCCTTGCTTCTGTTGCCTTCTATTTGCCCATGATGAATATCTGTGAGGCTTTTCTGGTTGCCTTGAACATGCTACTGTTGAAATGTTGTCGTTTGTATTCTTTTTCTCTTCTTCTTCGCTATACCTCAATTGCTTCTTTTACTGGCCTATGATGAGTATTCTGAGGCCTTTGTGGGTTTGGACATTGGATGGATAAATTTGTATTATTTGGTATTCTGGCTTTTTGGCTTTAGAACTGGTTATGGTTTCAACAGGTTTGGCCTTGAGTTTACTGGTTTTACTGGTTTTAGGCCATTACAGGTTTTATGGTTTTAGGCCATAAGGTCGTGTTTTGGTGATGCTGGACAGTTTTGTGTAGATTATGTTGGGCATATGTTGGTTATGGAGGTTATGGAAACAGGGTGAACTGGTTTTTTAGGCCATAAGGTTTTACTGGTTTTATGCAGTAGGTTCTTGAAACAGGTTTGTGGCCTTTGTATTGGATTGACAGGTTTGATGGTGTTTATGCTGGTTTATTGGTTTTTGTTGGAGATAGCAGGTTTTATGGTTTAGGCCATGGTTGATGTTACTATGGCTTAGGCTTTAGAGCTGGACAGTGGTTTGTTTGAAAGGCTTTGACACGGTTATGGTGTTGATTGCTAGATGCAGGTTCTTGTATGTTTTTGGTTTAAGGCCTTTTGCAGGTTATGAACTATCTTTCTTTGAAGAGTTTTTTTGTGTTATAATAGTTTTCTGGCTTTTGACGATTTAGGTTATGTATTTTTTAATATATTTGTCTTTGACCTCTGCACATATGCTGCTACATCAGTTTGTTTGGTATCCTTTTTTTATACTTCCTTTTCTCTACTGTATTGCTGCTGTTCTGTTTTGTATCCATTTTCTGCCTAAGCCAAAAATCTGTAAACCCACACTCTTCCTCTCTTCTCTCTCCTCAATACAATTTGACATTAAAATGTGATGTTATGTATTGGTTCTGAAAAAGTGAAAGCTGGGAAATGATGAAAAATGGAAAGATATTGTTTGCACATTTTGATTTTAAAACTGCATACTTCCTCTTTGTCAATTGTATGGTACATCATGGGAGCCTTTGATTTTTGGCCTCTTCCTATATTCTGGCATGTTTACGTTGCATATTGGCTTTTGTGTTGAAAATGTAACTTAAATTACATATACTGCTGAACTATGTATATGACAATGCAGTTTTGACAAAAATGAATTTGGGCAATTTGTTTTGAATTATGCAGTTTTACTTTAAAAAATGCAATTTTGACAAAAAATGAATTTGTGCATATTTAAATTTGTGCATTCATTTTTATCAATAAAAATTCATCCCTTTTTGTGAACCGGGAGAAATCCCGTGATTTGCAAAAAGGGTAAAAACTGATTCCAGCCGTTTGCTTTTAATGATGAACGCTAAAATTAATTTTTTCTGCTTTTAATTATATATTCATTTCTGACTTTTCTTTTAATTCTTTGCAGGTAAAAAAATCAAATGAGCAATTGGATAGAAGATGAAGATTTAGAATATTAGAAAAATAGTTTTTATTTTACTTTAAACACTTTATGTAATTGTTATTGTAAATACTTTGTACATAATACAGTATTTAAACAACAATTGTAATAATTAGAATAAAGATGAATAAAATTCTATTATTTCAGTTAATTCTTTTCTTCTTTCCAATTATTTATTTTACCATTTATAATTCTTTAAATTATATAATAACTGAAAATCAATTCCAATTATTTAAATTTAGAATGATAAATAATTAAATAAACCTCATTGATCAATTAACTTTCCTTCAATTATTTACTTCATTATTTAGAATTCTTTAATTTATATAATAACTGAAAATCAATTCCAATTATTTAAATTTAGAATGATAAATAATTAAATAAACATCATTGATCAAATAACAAACTTCTTTTCAAATATTTATTTTATTATTTATAAATCTTTAAATTATATAATAACTGAAAATAAATTCCAATTATTTAAATTTAAGATAATAAATAATTAATAAACATTGTCTGATCAATTAATAAACTTCTTTTCAAATATTTACTCTATTATTTATACATCTTTAAATTATATAATAACTGAAAATAAATTCCAATTATTTAAATTTAAGATAATAAATAATTAATAAACATCATTTTAGCATTGATCAATTAATAAATTTAGCGTTCAAAAATAAACAGCTCTCGACTCGAAAAAGTTATGAATTTTAAAATCAATAGATCAAAACGCTTGCAATGTAATGATGCAGATGGGAGATGGTATCTTAGGTCAAAATTTGGGGTACAACAATGCTCACATGACTTCGGAATAAACTTGAACAATCTTTACTGGGGATGGTAAAAGATTCTTAACATGACAAACTTCAAACCATGCTTCTGCCATGGAGATTAGAGAATTCTTGAACAAGAAATCTTTATGAAGTGACTTCGTCGGGGAGCAGGAGAAATTTCTGAAGGAACTCTCGACTTCGGCTGGGGGTGAGAACATTGTTAGAACAAAGTTTGGTTTTAATCATATATTAGAGTTTTGATGATAACAATGAAATAAATTTTGTATAATATATTTTATACTCTGATGTGCATACTTTCTAATTCAGATGATGTTCTGACTCAAGCATTCTTAAAAGAGAAACATCATTCTACGCAATTCTGAAGCAAACTATGAAGGAAGCACTTCAAGGCAAACTCTGATAAAAAAGTAATCTTAAGCAACCTCTGATAAAGCTAGCTGAAGCAAAGATTTGAAAGAAGCATGTTGAAAGCAATATTTGATAATGCAAGCTGAAGCAAACTCTGATAGAAGAAACGTTAAAGTAAACTATGATAGAAGAAAAGTTAAAGCAAACTCTGATAGAAGAAAAGTTAAAGTAAACTCTGATGTTGCAACGCTGCAAGCAAACTCTTAAACTTCCAGAGATAAGCTCTGACAGTACCATTGATCATTTAATGCTAAGACGGCTAACGCACTCAAGTGGTACTACGCACGAGAGCATTGGAAACATAAAGGCTAAGCTAACACGTATCATTAATGCATACACTCTCTTCAAGGAAGTAACAGTCAAAACTTGAAGATATATATAGAAGACCATTTGTTTCAAAGCAGGTTACTGATCCATGCAAAATATACTGAAGCTCACTATTTTCATTCTTGTAAACTCATTGTATATAGTGGGTAATTCTTAAGTACTGAGCTAAAATCTTAGTGATAAATCACAGTTTGTGATATAGCTTATTAGAAGCATTTTGATTCACTACTGTTAAGAGATAATCTTTGTAATCTTTCCTTGAGAGACCAGTTGGGTCAGATTTCTCAAGAGGGCTAGGACTAGTTGAGTCTTAGAGGTGTTAGTCACTTGCAGTTGGCTTGTGCATTATATTGTTAGTCACAATAGTTTGATTGTGCATTTGTAATCAGTTTGATTATAGTGGATTAAGTCCTCGTTGAGAGAGGCGAAATCACCTTGGCGGGTGGACTGGAGTAGTTTGAGTTTCAAACGAATCGGGATAAAAATACATGTGTCTTTCCATTCATATTGCGCGAGAAAAAGGAAAAACTTATTTAACCCCCCCCCCCCCCCCTTCTAAGTGTTTTCTCACCCTTCTATTGGCATCAGAGCTCTAGTTCTGGGTGCAAACACCTAACAGTTTCAGAAAAAGATCCAGAAGGAAAACACTATGGCAACTGAACACAACAACAACGACTGCACCAAACCTCTTGTGTTTGATGGAAAAGACTTTGAATACTGGAAGGATAAACTAGAAAGTTTATTTCTAGGTCATGATGCTGATCTATGGGATATGGGATATGGTCCTAGATGGTTACACACATCCAAAAGACAAAGACGGAAACAAGATTGACAGAAAGAACATGGATAAACAACAGAAATTAGATTTCAAAAATCACCACAGAGCCAGAAATATATTTCTGAACGCTATCTCTAAAACAGAATATGAGAAAATCACCAACAGAGATACAACACGTGACATGTTTGAGTCTCTCAAAATGACTCATGAAGGCAATGCTCAAGTAAAAGAGACAAAAGCTCTGGCTCTTATCCATAAGTATGAAGCCTTCAAAATGGAAGAAAATGAGTCCATTGAAGCTATGATCTCAAGATTCTAAACTATGACCGCTGGCCTAAGAGTTCTGAACAAAGGATACACCAAGACAGACCATGTTAAGAAAATTATCAGAAGTTTTACTCTAGAAGAAGAAGAAAAGGCAAGCAGGAGAAAGTCCATCTCCACGTCCTCAGAAGAAGAAGAAGAAATCTTCAGGTATATCCTCTGAAGCCATCTTTGTTTGTGATTCTGTGCGTATAACAATATCTGTTGAACCCCAAACTCTAGGAGATATTGAAGTTGACATAGAACTTACTATTCCCTCTGAACCCCTACATAATAACCCTCAAATTAATCAGGTATTATCTGACATAGATAATTTTGATACTGTAGTTCCTCCATAAACGCAAACACAACCACCACTCTCTCCACATATCTCTCAACCTGAAATCTCTACTTCTGCTCCCCACCAACAAAATCTAAATATTACTACTGAAAACCCTCTTCAAACATCCCCCATCATACCTCTATCCCCAAAATCCTCTGAGTGGTATGATGGTTCTTGGAGATTACCAGGAATCAATGTGCCTCTGGCTACACAACCTCCGTCCTTCATCATTCCCTCTAAAAACATTTTTGCTCTGAATGAATCCCTAGCACCTATTCCTTCTTCCTCGGCTCACCACCATCATCATCTCTCCTGACATCACACCACCTCCGTCACCAGAAATTCCCACACCTACCTCACCAGAGCCCTCATCACCTCACTCTCCAGAACCTACCTTCAGTCCATCTTCATCCGAACCTCTTGAAGCATCTGAACCATCTGACTTCCTTAGGACTGTAGTTGATCTTGAATCTCTACTTTATCTGCAAATTAAATCCACTAAGAAAGTTGATCCCAAACCAACCCCAAAACTTGTTCAGTCAGATGTTAATATACGTTTCCAGAATTTTGCAACAGAAATGCGGACTTGGATAGACCTGATGAAGGCAAACAGTGCCAGCAACCTGAACCCACCTGCATCTGATTTTCCGGGGGAAGAATTCAGAAGTAAATTCTATGATGAATCCTTTAAAATGCAAGATTTGTGCTATTCTCAGGTTCTTGAGCATTTCACCCAGAATCTGAATGCCTTCAAGACTGAAGTGGCAGATATCTGGGATAAGAAGTCTCTTCTGCAGATTACCAACGCTCATTTACCACTTGCTGATCACATGGAAATTTCAGAAGATGAATCTAAAGATGGCTCTGAGTCAGATCCAAATCCCTTGGCAGTGACTATGTATCACGAACCTTCTGCTCAAGCTGCCTCTGAGATTGTGCCAACTCTTCTGATTGATCTTGGCACTATTCTCTTCAATGTTAGAGGCTCATACTCAACTGGTTTTGCTCCAAAGGTTGTATCTTCTGAAGCTGCTTCAACATCTGCTCCAACTTCGCTGGTGATTGACACTCTGAATGAACTGAAGAAGGAAAATGAAGCCATACATGAACGTCTGGACAAAAAGGATGAAACAAACAAAGAAATCAGAACTTGGATGATGAGACAAGAGGAATCCTCAACAGAAATCAAGAATCTTCTCTTGTCTCTCGTCAATCTTATTTTTCTTTTTTTCAGTTTTCTATTTTTTTTTTGTACTTCTGTCTTTTGACATCTTTTATATAAAAATATTTTGAATCTCTTTAATTTTTTTTTGCTTTTTGATTATGACAAAAAGGGGGAGAAAATGTGATTTTAATCTGATCCATGATAGTAGTTATGGGACTAAGTCTCAAACATTCCTAACAAAATACAAATTTTTTTTTCCTATTTAAAAGATATGCAGGTACCTTAAGACTCTGAAAGATTAAGCTCTAAACATCATCTGGTAAAGATCTGCTAAAGAAACTCTGAAGAAAAGATCAAGAGCTCTTAAAGAAACTCTGAAAGAAAAATGTCCCAAAGCTCTTAAGAACAATCTCAGGAAGTTTCCCTTATGCATTTAAATTCTTTTACTATTTATTTTAGAAGAAGAAATATTTATCTCAGGGGGAGATTCTCACTCTTGTACAAAAAATTTTAAATCAAAATCTGAATTGTTTTGTCATTATCAAAAAGGGGGAGATTGTTAAGACAAAGTTTGGTTCTAATCATATCTTAGAGTTTTGATGATAACAATGAAATAAATTTTGTATAATATATTTTATACTCTAATGTGCATACTTTCTAATTCAGATGATGTTCTGACTCAAGCATTCTCAAAATAGAAACATCATTCTACGCAAGTCTGAAGCAAACTCTGAAGGAAGCACTCTAAGGAAAACTCTGATAAAAAGTAATCTTAAGCAACCTCTGATAAAGCTAGCTGAAGCAAAGATTTGAAAGAAGCACGCTGAAAGCAATATCTGATAATGCAAGCTGAAGCAAACTCTAATAGAAGAAACGTTAAAGCAAACTTTGATAGAAGAAAAGTTAAAGCAAACTCTGATAGAAGAAAAGTTAAAGCAAACTCTGATGTTGCAACGCTGCAAGAAAACTCTTAAACTTCCAGAGACAAGCTCTGACAGTACCGTTGATCATTTATTGCTAAGACGGCTAACGCACTCAAGTGGTACTATGCACGAGAGCATTGGAAACATAAAGGCTAAGCTAACATGTATCATTAATGCATACACTCTCTTCAAGGCAGTAACAATCCAAACTTGAAGCTATATATAGAAGACCATTTGTTTCAAAGTAGGTTACTGATCCACGCAAAATATACTAAAGCTCACTATTTTCATTCTTGTAAACTCATTGTATATAATGGGTAATTCTTAAGTACTGGGCTAAAATCTTAGTGATAAATAACAGTTTGTGATATAGCTTATTAGAAGCATTCTGATTCACTACTGTTAAGAGATAATCTTTGTAATCGTTCCTTGAGAGACCAGTTGGGTCAGATTTCTCAAGAGGGCTAGGACTAGTTGAGTCTTAGAGGTGTTAGTCACTTGCAGTTGACTTGTGCATTGTATTGTTAGTCACAACATTTGGTTGTGCATTTGTAATCAGTTTGATTATAGTGGATTAAGTCCTCGTTGAGAGAGGCGAAATCACCTTGGCGGGTGGACTGGAGTAATTTGAATTTCAAACGAACCATGATAAAAATACCTGTGTCCTTCCATTCATATTGCGCAAGAAAAAGGAAAAAATTATTCAACCCCCCTTCTAAGTGTTTTCCCTACTTCGGTTGGGGATGAGAACACTTTACTTCAGGGAATAAACATTCTCTTTGCTAGGTGATACTGGGGAGACAAAACTTCCAGCACTTGGAGGATAAGACTCTTCTTAATCCAAAATTCCAATTATTCAATCCTTAAAATTATCTCTGCTTTGGGAGATTCACTGGGGAGCAATAGAAACTTCAAATCTCTGTAGAAACCCACGAATGATCTCAAATAGATTTGTTCTTCATGAAGTGACTTCATCGGGGAATAAGAATATATTCAACCAAATCTCTAGTCAGGGTAAAGATGCTCTGCTCTGAGGACTAGATATTCTCTTACGTACTTACACATGTTAGATATACCGAGAAAGGGAACAAATCCATCCCAAAAGATCACAACTTTCAGTCAAAAGACTTTCTTCTAGGTGATATCGAAGATAAATCTTTATGCATCCAGAGAACTAGACTCTTTTAATGCAGAATTCCAGTTGGTCATTCTTAAAAATTCTCCTTTGGGAAGACTTACTGGGCAGCAATAGAACCTTTAGTGTTGCTTCGGAGGAAACGATCCAGGTTAGGGACATCTTAATTTCCTTGAAAGATGTTGCTCTGGTAATGGAGAATTACATAGATAAGCAAAGCACATGAAAACTCATGTGAAACATATCAATGAACGCGCCCCAAGCATAGTGTGACAACTTTGCTGGAAAAGGTCTTTTTGACTTGAGATAATCGGCCCCAGATTATTTGGGCTCTGGATAATTCACTGATACAATAGATCCATGGAGAGGTTCGTCGAATCTCGACGTAACTGCTTTAGGTCGACTAATCTTTGAAAAGACTCACCTCGATAAGACTTGCTGAGATCTGTACTAAGGATAGCAATTCTGACTTTAGTTTGGAAATAAAGATCTCAACTTCTGATGAAGGAACAACAATTCATAGACTTTAAGAATTCTGATGAATTGGGGATAACAATCTCGACTTCTTGTCATGCTGTTCTAATTCACAAGTAGTTTAGCCTGCGATTGGACTTAAACTGATCAACTATGAAGTGGGGAAATGCCCCTGCATAATTCCATGCCCCAGTCTGTAGGGTTGTTGAAGAACTTGCTTTGAAAGGAATTCCTGAGATCTGTACCATCCAGATGAATTGCCCCAGTGTTACAAACTTTGAAACATGGTTTATGACTAATCAACATTAGAAGTGGCTTCAATAAATCTTAGGCAACGGACTCTGATCACTCGGCACTTTGAGAGATTTTTCGAATCTCGACATAACTTCCCTAGATTGACGGAACTTTGAGAGTTACTGGATCTTGACTTGATTGCCCCAGAGTAGCAGAATCTTTGCAAACCATTTCTTTACCTCATGCTCACAAAGGAATGAGAAGTTCACGGAGTTGGGAAGCTGACAGCTCCTCAAGATAATTGTCTTACGTCTTAGTACAAGCTAGTACGCAATCATACTTCTCAATTCTAACTACTTTGCACACAAGCAGATGCTTGAAGAAAAATGTCCTTTGGGACCAACTGGAAACGATACGCCATTGTTCAATAGAGACTTGGTGGAAGACAAAACTTCTGCACAATCATCAGACAAATAGTTCTTGATCAACCTCTCAAACTAGTCTTCTTCAATTCAAGGGAGTAACTAGAAAGCATGCCCCCAGATTAAGATCATTCTTTTCAACAGATTCCTGAAGCAATTTGTACCTCGGGATAATAAAACTCTTCATATGATGCTCATTATGCAAGCTCGCTTGATGTTTAAGCACCTTTTCATATGCAAAGAAAGTTTTATCCTGTGAATGATAAATCTAATGCAAATCATAAACTTGTCTTGAAGTTAGAAAACTTTTATTGAAAAGATGACAAAACATCGGAAAAAAAATTATGTACAAAGAAAATAAAAGAGGGAGTGATACCAATTCAAAAGTTTTTAACAAGTCTCCTAGGAGTCAGGTTACCGTATTCTCGTAACAGTTTTTCTTTCGAATTAACCCAGGCTTCAATTAGGACTTTTAAGGGTTGTAATGTGGCTTGGTTCACGGTTTTAGAAAAAAGAATTTAAGGCTTAAAATTTTTGGTGCCCACCCATTCTCCATGATGTTCTCCATTCCTACATTCAATTAATTCGACACGAGCATTCATCTCTCAAAAGAGTTTATGATGGTTGAGGAACCACAACGATTTCTTGGACACGACAGTCACTTAACCTTTAGTTTTTTTTTTTGTGTTCGATCACACGACTTTTCTTTTGATGGGGATTTTTATTGGATAATCCTTTTCTGCCTTTCGGGATTTTCAAATTCTTTTTCTCTTTCCCTAACTTTTGCCTGGAAAAATTCTTTTGAATTTCAATTTGGGAGTCCAACGGGATGCCCTAACTTTTGCCTAAGCAACTTGTTTTCAAGTTTCGACTTAGCGAGGCTTTTTGTTTCTTTCTTATTCATACTTTCCCTTTTGAACATGTCGTGTGACCCTAAGTCTTTGAACTTTTGGAGGAAAGTGACTGCCTAATTCCTTGGTCGGTGAGGGATAACCATTATTGTATCGATTTGATCTCGACCTTAGGATCTTTTGTTTTTTTCACTGGGGAAATAACTATTGTTGTTTTGATATTTTCCTGACCTCATAATGTGAGGGATAAAATGTGGTGATCCCTAAATGGGACACTCTTTCTGAAATTTGAATGCTCGATCAAATTATCTGAACATCTACCCTGCCCTGGGTTTAAAAATAAGGGTTTTTTTCGAACCGAAAAGAAACTCCTACTTTGAAGGATCAGAGGGGTTAACGAGGGTCTATCTCCCTTAGATCTCCAGTGTTTGGGGATTAAAACAAGGCTTGTACATCGCCAACAAGGTTTTTACTCGAAAGCATACCATTTGAGTTTCCAGGTAAATTTTTGTCATCCTCCCTCCAGAGTCATTGCTTTATTAACAAGATTTCAATATCAAAAGCATAGTAAAACAAATAAGAGTGATAACAAAGGGATTAGTTCAAGACAAACATATTCAATGCATTATGATTAATCATTCAAAAATATGAGAAAGTTTGCATATAAGAAAGTGCTAGACAAAACAATTAAGATTGCAAATGAAAATGAAAATGAAAATTGAAATTTCCATGTTGAGGAGACAAGTCTCCGTATGGACTGATTTCTTTAAACGATCTTCAGTAACATTGAGACTCACTTGGATAAGAGACTCCCCATTTGATCTGGGAACAAAAGTCTATGAATTGATCCAAGCTTGGATTTTATCTTCGGATGATAAACCGTCTTCGACTGAATAGCCGAGTGCCCCAGAATATACTTACAAAAGATCCTCTTAAAGATTCTCTTAAAAGAGAAGGTGAATGACGTGCCAAGCAAAGTTGCATATCCTGAATCACCAAGTATCCTCGACCACACGGAAAAGGCACAATCCATCTTCTCTTGCAATCTTCAACATCACATCCAAATGCCCCAGAATGGGAGACACGCTTAACATTTGCATCAGGAGAGAGATTAATCAACTAAAAAGTCTCCAAAGCATGAAGCTTAATCAAATGAATTCCCAACAGACAAGGAAGTGTCTGGATGTAAGGAATTGAGATGGTAATAACATACTTCTCGGGCTTCTTCTATCTTTTCTTAAAAGCTTTACCCTGTGGATTCACTTGGGGGAACAAACACTGACTGCTGATGAGAAGATCGGAGAGCTCAAAGCTATAAAGAGTGCCCTTGATTGAATAATCGGGTACCCTAGTGTGGTAACCATATATGGTGTTGATAGCAATATTTGGAAAGAGAATTGTAGATGGTACTGAAGTACGGAGCCTAACCCACTGTAGCTTAAATAAGCGTGGGAACAAATGAGAATAAAGCACTGAGACGGGATCACAACCGCTCTTCAGACCTATTATGCCCTTGCTGATAAAAGATATCCTCTTGAATTCCATTGGGGAATAGGAACCATCTAATGATAAAACGTTCCAAGTACTCAAGATAATAGATGATTGTCATACCCCAAATTTTGACCTAAGATACCACCTCCCATCTGCATTGTTACATAGCAAGCGTTCACAAGCGATTCAACCTATTTTTGCCAATTCTCGAGTCAGATTTCAAAAATTCATAACTTCTTCAAATTTCGACGATTTTTAGTGGATCTTTTACATATGATTCTCCTCTGCAACAACTACAACTTTTCTTTACAAGTCAAGAGATGATTATGCTTTGAAAATCCACGAAAAAATAGAAACGTTAGAGATTGTTGTGAATTTAATAAAATTTAACTATTTTTTGTCCGACTTTATTAAATCTTGTTTTTTTTTTCATTTTTTTATCATCTTTCTTTTATTCTTATTTCCATAAAAAATAAAATCCTAAAAAATATTTAGTTCATGCTATTTTTCATTTTATTTACGTTTATTCAAAATATTCAAAATATCAAAAAATTTAGTTTCCTTAAGTTTCATTTAGTTTTTTGTTCTTGTATCATTTAAATTAAAATTATAGTCTTTTAGATTTAATTTAGTAAAAAAATCTGAAAAATAGTAATTTCACATTCTTTTGTTTTATTTTTGCAAGTTCTTTATGTTAATTTAAAATTATCAAAAATCTTAGTTACATATAATTTATATTTTGCATCACTTTATTTGAAAAAACCAAAAAAAAATGTTAATATCTTTTTATTTCACTTTTATATCTTTTAGTTTAGTTTTACTAACAATTATTCTATTATTATTGTCATTGTTGTTTATTATTAATATTATGAAAAATAAACATGTCCATATAAATTTGTCCTCATATGCACCAAGCTAAGTACAAAATTCTGCTGGTCCCTGCATGTAATGCCACTAATGGTCCAAATCCCTGCTGCCTCCACAACAAAAACTGCCTCCACCACCAACAAACCTGTGCACATCTGTCCAAGAATTGCCTCAAATGGCACACACCAAAACTGTATCAGAAAAGTGTTGAAATCAGACCATTACATATGTTCAAACTCATCAAAAAATTCCCTCCCAAAACCTCATTGTATCACTATATAAACAGGCAGTAGGGGCGAAAAAAAGGGGAGTTCATAAAAAGAGAGAGCATTCAAAAAGAGTTCACAAAGAAAAAGCACAAACCTGCAAGTTCTCACACTTGCCAAGCTGTTTCGAACTTGCAGAAGCACAAATCTACATCGAAACCTCCTCACACCACAAACTCCAAAGCCTGTTTCGAACCAAGCATAAGCCTGCCTTCCTCACCAAAGCCTGTTTCAAACTAAGCATAAGCCTGCCGTCCTTACCAAAGCCTGTTTCGAACCAAGTACAAGCTTCCAAAACCCCAAACTGCAAACAGGAAACCTAGTCAAAAAATATCAATAAACCATAACTCAAAGCCCATTTCGAACCAAGCAACATCAATTTTATTACAATATTTTCACAAGCAGATTTTCAGAAGAGCAGGAGGAATTAAAAAAAAACATATTATCTCATCTCTGGATTTCTCTATTATTGTCAAAAGATCGAAACCATCAGACTTGTTTTGATCTTGTAAGTTTCCTTATTACTTTTTTTCTCAAAATCTTTTGCCATGCTTGTCATAACAATATATGCTGTGAACTAGTTGTTGTTGCTGCATTTTTTTATTGTTGATGTTTCAATAAGTCAGAACCCCCTTTAGTTTGTTATTGTTGTTTCTCTTGCCATGAATATTTGTCACCTTGTTTATTTTTTGTTTAAATGCATGAAAGAGCCAGAAACAGTGTCAGTATTCGATTTTTGATTTGGGGAGGGAAGGAGTTCGAAACAAGTAGTAGTGTGTTGTTCGTCCTGACTTAGGAAGCATTCGAAACTAGAAACAGTATTTTTATTCGAGTTAGAAACCAGTATCAGTGTTGTTATTCGATTTCAATTTAGAATAGAGGGAGTTCGAAGCTAGCAGAGTGTTCGATTTCGATTTAGGGGAGCAGAGTGTTCGATTCTGATGTGGATAGAGAGAGTTCGAACCCAGGAGCAGAGTGTTCAATTCTAATGTGGATAGAGAGAGTTCGAAGAGAGAGAAAAGCAGTGTTCGAAAGCAGAGTTTGAAAGAGAGAGTTCGAACCCAGGAGCAGAGTGTTCGATTCTGATGTGGATAGAGAGAGTTCGAAAGAGGGAGTTCGAAGAGAGAGAAAAGCAGAGTTCGAAAGCATAGTTCGAAAGAGAGAGTTCGAACCCAGGAGCAGAGTGTTCGATTCTGATGTGGATAGAGAGAGTTCGAACCCAGGAGCAGAGTGTTTGATTTTGATTTAGAAGAGAGAAAGTTCGAAGGATAGTTCGAAGAGAGAGATCGAAAGAGAGAAAAAAGGGAATTCGAAACCAGGAGTGTTGTTCGATTTCGATTTTTAATCCCATGCTAGATCTTTTTATTTCGTTTTCAGCTCATTTCCCACATATCCTGTCATTTGTAAATCTCCAGCTGGCTGTAACCAAAACAAAACCTTGCGTCCCATTTCATTTAGGCTTTAGCGCCCAGTACTTAATGTTTACCATATATTTTAATTTACCCTCTTATTCTTTTGATTTCCTTAGCTCTTTTGGTTTAAAAATTAAATAACCACATAATTTTAAACAAAACCCAATTAATTAGTTTAGTTTTATAATTTATATTTCGTTTGGACAGCATGTTAGTTAATTTTGTTAGCCTTTCATTGATAAGTTTGTAAGCTATATTATTTCGAATTTATCCCCCTTATGATGTTCCTTCCTGTGATCGGTGGAAATAGAACTGACTGTTTTGAAATGATGGTTCGCGAAATGTCGCGGTAAGCAAGAGTCGCCACCGTCTTTTATTTTCTCCAACAAGGAAAGGACAAAAGCACAGCAAATTCCTTTTCGAGATGTTTCTCGATTCGGGAGGTAGATTATAGAAAGGGAAGGTGTTAGCACCCTTTCTATCTGTGGTTATCCATGGGCTCTTAGGTACTGGCTCACTATGTTTTCAAAAATGTTTTGATTTTCTTGTGTTTGTGGGTTTGGAAAAAAGTTTGTTTGAAAACTTCGATTTAACTCTTGTATCAGTCCTCAAGAGCGTATGAAGTGTTTGTTTGAAAACTTTTGCCAGAAAAGTGTAAGTGCGAAAAGTTGTTTTGTTTTGAAAGAGCAAGTATCTAAGAACCTCTACCTTCTCAAAAGAAATTAAGCTGTGTAAATGTCCTTTAGACAGTACTATCCCACTATTGAGAAGTTGGTAGCACCGTCGTTGGAGTTTTTCGGGTCAATTCGATTATAGGGACATGTGGTCACCAAAGCAATAGTAGGACGCCTTAGCGGTAACCCTAATATCTTAGATCTTTTTTATCCGAGGCAACTGTTTCGAGGCAACTTGGATCTTTAGACAGGAGGGCGACCTCTAAAACACCCTATACTCAATGACCACGTCGAGGCAACCAAGTGAGGCGTACCCTAGGAGTGGCATGTGCGAGTGTGTCAGGATTCAGTTAAATTATCTTTGAACATGTTATGGTGAGCTACTGGTTGATTTTAATTTGAGAACAAGTCTTATCATGCATAGCCTATTTAACATACATCTAGCAGTTTAAGTATTTGCGGAAAGTAAATTGCGGAAAGTAAATCTACGCTATTACAAGGCGTCGGGTATTTACATCGCCAAAAGCAACCCTTGAAAAGTAAATGCGAGAAATTAAAGGAAAGCGATAAAAAGTCCTAATTACGCTATTACATCCTCGGAGCAATTACATAAATATGATCAAAAATAATATGCGCGAAAAGAAATTAAATCGGAGAAGTCCTTAGGGTTTTGACCCTTTTTGAGAAAGAATGAAGTTTTGGTTATTTTGCATTAAATTAAACCTAAAACTAATTAATTAATTAATTAAAAGAAATATTTTTTGAGTTTTTTAATGTTTTAATGAAATAAAAGAAAAGAAATTAAAATTGTCAAGAAAACCCTAATTCTAAGTTATTTTTATTTGTTATGAAAATAATTAAAGTTAACCTAATTAAAACAACTAAATTAATTAATTACATTTATTTACAAAAATAATAAATTAAAGGTGAAATTAATAAATAATTATGAAAATATTATATTTTATGTTTTCGGATTTTATTATGAAAAATAATTAATTTGTGAGTTAACTAAATAATAATTATTATTATTATAAAAAGTAAAATAATTAAATGGAAATTATAAAAGAAAAGAAGAAAAAAAGAATGAATGAACCAGGGGGGTACTGGCCCAATATGGAGGTATGCTAGTAATTTTCTGAAGCCCATTGACAATTCAAGCCTGCTTTGACTCTTCTGACTCCTCCATGCGCATGGTTGACTGGGAGTATGGTGATCACTCCATCCTGGCCTTTGGATTCATGCCTGAAGCCACATGGCGCGTTGATGTTTGGAGGTATATGGTGGAACACTTCCTGAAGCCTGCATGTAATCATATGAAGAAAAATAGAAACAAATATTTGGGGGACCTGGGATTCGAACCCAGGTCCCAATGATCCCCAGCCAGCACATCAACCACTACACCATCACGCTTCAGTCGTTATTAAAATAACAATCAATCATTATATTAAGAAACCAAACAATATGTTGTATCACAAAAACACGCGCGCCCTTTTTTGAATGGTCCAATGATGCATCACCACATCATCATCGTCTTCATATTTCCTGTAAAAAACACAAACAGATAGCGGGGGTTTTTAACCCCCACAATATGCAATGACGAATAATAGCGATTAGGGTTGTGATTAGTATAAATATTTCACGAATAGTCCAATGTGTTCGTCTGGTCTTGACGATTCCAACCATATGCCTTATGAACCCTAATTGTTCCTGGATTGTAAAGCCCTAATTTGAAAGCTTATGAACCCTAAAATTATACCATGGCAACTTTTGATTCTGTGCGTTTTAATCCAATTCAGTTATACCATCAGTTTCACATGAGTTCTAGCAATGCAAAACAAACACAAAAGCACGTTAAATATGCATGAATTGAACTGCACGATTCTGAAAATAAAATGCAAACTGAGACTCTGTTCTTGATGATTCTTTGAGCTTCAATGCTTGGTTTTGATTGCAAAACGTCCCTGAGAACTCCTGCAATAGATTAGAATTAACAAAAGTCTCTAAATCGCCCTGGAATATAGAAGTCAGTTTTGCAATTTTCTTTGAATTTTCTTGAATTGGTTATGGCTTTTTCTGCAGAGATTTCACGTGTGCATGATTAGGGTTGGCTTATGTATATATAGGAGACTGAAATTAGGTCAAATCTTTGAGCAAAAATCCATGGAATGATGATTTGAATATTTGATTGGAAATCATATATTTTTGAATCTTCATGATTGGAAAAAGTTGCCAAATTTGGAGATATTGCATCTTTGACTTGGTGCACGAAATTTCCAGCCTTTTTAGGTCATTCTTGCTTCACAAAAAGATTGAAAAACCATATCTTTATATTTTCCTACAATTTAAATTAATTAAATGAATTAATATTGATTAAAAATCCAATTAATTAATAAAAAATAAAAAAATAATTCAAATAAGCTTGATGGGTCGTGCATAGGCCTTGGATAAAGTTTCAAGAAGAAATATGAGGCCCATTAGCAAAAATAAGGTGTTTTGAGAAAGTTGACTTTTGCAAATTCACAAAAGTTTCCCAACTTCTCCAATGCATATCTTGCTCAATTTTGATCACATGAACATGTTCTTGGACATTTTGGAAAGGTATTGAAGTCCTATAGCCAATGCCTTTGGTCCCATGCCATTTGAATTTACCAATCTCAAGTTATGGTCTTTGACTTAAAGTGCATTTTTGTTGACTTTTGAATTTGACCTATAATGTAGAAATTGATAACTTTTGTTGAGTGAATTTCTTGGACTTAGAGTGTGAAGATGGATTGTAGGAGATTACATTCCCTTCAAAATGAGAATTGGATGGGATTTTTCTGATGAACCATGAAAAAGTTATGCTCTGGTCAAGATACAATTGACTTTTCTACTGTCCAAAAATAGTAACTTTTTGCATCTTGATGATTTTTAAGCCCTTCTTGTGGAATCATGATCAAGACTTGATCAAGTGATGATTGTGAACTCAAAATAAGATGTTGACCAAAAATTATGACTTTTGACTACAAAATGACCATTTTGCCCCTGCAGTTGACTGTAGGTCAAATGAGGCTTTTGACTGTGCAAGTTGGCACCGTGAGCCTTGAAACTTGGCATGTAGGTGCTTGAGGATGTATATAGGCTCTTGAGACTTGATTGCATCATTGAAAACCTCAAATTCCTTGAAAGAACCAAAACCCTAGTTTCAGCTGGGTTAGGAGAAGGTTTGACTGTGCAACCTCTTGAGAAATCTTGAACAATTTGAAGATCATTCTTGTCAAATCTTGAAGAATATGGGAGGGCAAATTTTGGGGTACAACACTTCCCATGATACATGTTGGTTGAGTTTATTTCGATTTAATTCCATGAGTGTTTATACTTTTAGTTTTAATTTTCACATCGCTTGCAAAATCCAAGGGAATTGTTTAATTTTTGTCGACTTCATGTCATCAAAAAAACATCGTGCGAATACCCTCATTTCATTAAAAACTTAAGATAATTTTTCCTAAATATTCAATTTTTCAAAACTCACACCTTTTAAGTCAAAACTTCGACATTAGGTCGTCGTATCTTCAAAAAACTCGTCCATACCCATTTTTGGCCAAAACAATTTATCCTTAATCAAACAAACGTTTAATAAACAGATATTTCAAAAGGTTCCTATAGAATACTATAGATACATTGGGTGCTAATACCTTCCCATTGTATAACCAACCCCCGAACCTTAGACCTCTTTTCAAAACGCCTTGTATTTTCATTACTTTTAAAAAGTATTATTTTACATTGCATATTTTAGGGTTTTATTTCGCTCTTTTCCCTTTTCCCTTGGAAATAATAAAGCGCGGTGGTGACTCTTGCTTTTGTGAGACGAATTAATTAATAGTTCGATCTCCGATTTACCCTGCTACATTTTTTATCGCTACAGAATTGGCGATTCTGCTGGGGAAAGATTGACTCTTGCTGGTCCATCCCTAAGTGGGTTAAGCCTAGTTTGTTTTATCTGCTTTATTATTATTTGATTTGTTTGATTATGTGTTTATATTGGGGTTTTTTGGGTTTTTTGCAAAGGACGAATCCTATACCCGGATTAAGTTACACTTAAGGATAGGACGGGCGGTATAGTCATGTTAACTTTGAGGGAGTAATCCCGAAGAAGGAGGCATGAAATCCCCCACTCAATGGAAGGCCCTTTTGAATGTAATATTTGTTTACCGAGTAATCGGGAAGACATTATTGTTTTCGACCTGGGAGCCAGAGAAATTGAGAACCTGTGAACCCTAACCCAACTTGGCCTTTTAGGTGTAGCGCGGAAATTATAATGGAGTAATCCGAAAGTAATTGTCTCGCGATGCTACGCTCGGATGAGTTTCTCTTGAGAATATTGCTGATTATTGCGTAATCAAGACGTTGGTAATATCCGAAGGAGGAATGTAGACTCCGGGAACTCTTAGAACCTTGTCTTACAGGTGTGATTAAACCATTAGTACATACCTTGGGGTGGGCTTTACCCTTTGACTCCATGCATGAAACGTTGAACCTTTGAACCCCTTGTTTGTGAACTTGTGTGTAATTGTTGCATTATCATTCATCCATGCATCCATCAACATTTTTTGAAAAAAAACTATCGAAACAAATGATCATTTGCATCGCATATCATGCATCATCCAACATTCCACTTCACATGTTTTCTAGAGTCTTATCCTTGTTTCTTTTTCCACTCCGGAAGATTGTCAAGCTGTTTCATCGGTACGATACCCGAGCCAACCTTCAGAGGAAGATGGAAGATCTAGAACAGGAAAACCACGAGCTTCATGAGGAGGTCGCTACCCTTCGTGTCGGTATGGAGAAACTAACTGCGCAGGTGGAAAGTTTGATGGCTACTCAGAATCAGCCATCGACTGCAGTTGTTGAGATTCAAACGTCGACTACCGTGGTTTATGAGATTGTCACCGTTCCAACATCTGTGACTCAAATCAACTCTCCGCTTCAACATCAGATGCCAAAAGGTTTTCCGTGGGGAATGCCTTATAACTTTGTGCCGGAAGGGTATCAACCTATCGTACAGCCTTTGGTTCAGCCTACCGTGTCTCTTCCTCAACCAAAAATAGCTGCTATGGCACCTTTCCCTCAACCAGTGATGACAATTGTCGCTCCTCTGATTCATTCTATGCCATACATGAATGAACCTGCTTATCATGCTGAGCCTGCTGAAAGTATGGGTCTTTTTGATAGAATGGAAGAATTTCAAGACCAGTTTCAAGAGATACAGAGGGAGATCAGAGCGTTAAAGGGGAAGGATTTGTTTGGAAAGAACGCTCATGACCTGTGCCTAGTTCCGAATGTAAAGATTCCAGCCAAATTCAAAGTGCCAGACTTTGAAAGGTATAAAGGTGATTCGTGTCCACGGAGTCATTTGACTATGTACGTGAGAAAGATGTCTACATATTCTGATGATCATGACTTGCTAATTCACTACTTTCAAGACAGTCTGACTGGTGCCGCTCTAAAGTGGTATATGGGTTTGGACAGCACTCGGATTCGCAATTTCAACGACCTTAGTGAAGCTTTTGTTCACCAAGATAAGTACAACGTCGACATGGCGCCGGACAGAGATCAACTCCGGGCGATGTCCCAGAGAGACAGAGAGTCCTTTAAGGAGTACGCCTAGAGGTGGCGCGAAATTACTGCTCAGATCCATCCCCCTCTTGAGGAGAAAGAAATGACAAAAATATTCCTGAAGACTCTAGGTTCCTTTTATTATGAAAGAATGATTGCCGGTGCACCCAGTGACTTCACCGAGATGTTAAGTATGGGCATGCGGTTGGAAGAAGGGATTCATGAAGGACGATTGGTTAAGGAAGGAAGTCCGTCTAGCATTAGCAAGAAGTTTGGAGGTCTTTTCCTAAAAAGAAAAGAACAAGAAGTCGGTGTAGTTTTCCCCGGGAGACCAAGAAAAGGTTACTCACATGTTGCGGCAGTCACTTCGGCTGTCCGCCCAACATTGGTGACCCTAACTCATCAAACCCCACCAACTCAGCAACGACCATTTCAACAGCAGCCTCGACAACAGGCTTATCAGTTTAACAACCAGAATCGTTCACCAAGGAAACCGCATTTTGATGCCATTCCTATGACTTACACTGAATTGTATCCTGCTCTGATCAGAAAGAACCTCATAACGATGAAGCCTCCTCTTGTCGCACCGAATAGTACTTCTCCGTGGTACAAGGCGGATCAGTTTTGTGAGTATCATCAAGGGTCGCCGGGGCACAACCTCGAAAATTGCTTTGCTCTAAAGGTGGATGTGCAGAGGTTGATTAAGAACGGTATCTTGTCTTTCAAGGATGTTAACCCGAATGTTAGAGATAATCCTTTGCCTCGACATGGGTCGGCATCAGTGAATATGGTGGAAGGTTGTCCGGGAAAGTTTTGAGTTTTTCAAGTTGAACACATAAGAGATTCGTTGATCAGGTTACATCAGAGTTTAAGAAGACTTTCCTTTTTTAGGCATCATCATGATTATGAGGTTTGTGAATTTTGTTCAAGAGAGGTTGATTGCCCTATTGTGAAGGAGTACATTCAAAAATTGTTGGACCAGAGGGTCATCACTATTACACATGACAGAGATCCGGTGGATGAAGTGAATGTTATAATACCACAATTCAATTTGCCTGAACCAGTTGAGATCGTTTACGACAGTCAGACTGCACCTGTTGCTCCTTTGATCATTTATCCACCTGGTCCTGTGCCTTACGACTCAGACCAAGCTATACCGTATAAGTATAATGCCACAATGATTGATAATGGGGTAGAAGTCTCTATACCAACAAGGCCATCTTATGTTAACATCGCTGATGTGAGTAGAGTTACGAGAAGTGGACGTGTCTTTGCAGCAGCACCTTTGAAGAGGCCAGAGGTTTAAGTCAAGAGGCCCATACCGGCAGAAATTCCGGCGAGAAATGTTGAACCCAGGGTTGAGGTAGGCCGATCCAATGAACCTATCCCACACCCCGATGATGATGAGATTCTGAAGCTTATCAAGAGAAGTGAATATAAGATTGTGGACCAACTTTTGCAAACTCCTTCCAAGATTTCTTTGCTTGCTTTACTGAGAGATTCTGGTGCCCATAGAGAAGCTTTGATGAAGGTCTTGGACCAGGCATTCGTGGATCATGATGTGACGGTTGACCAATTTGATGGAATTGTGGGAAATATTACTTCGTGTAACAATCTTGGTTTCAGTGATGAAGAGCTTCCGGAGGAGGGAAGGAACCATAATATGGATTTGCATATCTCGATAAGTTGTGGAAATGATACGTTGTCAAGTGTGCTAGTAGATACAGGTTCGTCGTTAAATGTAATGTCGAAAACTACATTATCTCGACTCTCATATCAAGGTGCTCCCATGAGACCCAGTGGAGTAATTGTCAAAGCGCTTGATGGTTCTAGGAAGACTGTCATTAGTGAAGTGGATCTTCCTATAGTAATTGGTCCTTTTACTTTTCAGATCACTTTTCAAGTAATGGATATTCGTGCCGCCTACAGTTGCCTAGTGGGTCGTCCATGGATCCACGATGCAGGGGCAGTCACTTCCACGCTCCATCAAAGATTGAAGTTTGTAAGGCATGGAAAGCTGGTAATGATTGGTGGAGAGCAGGCTATGGGGGTAAGCCATTTGTCATCTTTCTCTTTTATTGATGCTGATGAGGATGTTGGAAACCAATTCCAAGCTCTATTTGTTGCTAATAATGAAGTGAAGAAGCAAGGGACGTCTATTTCTTCTTTTGAGGATGCGCGACGAGTGGTTGAAAGTGGTTCGGCTGAAGGTTGGGGCCAGGTGTTGACTTTGCCTGAGAACAAGTCTGGAGAAGGTCTTGGTTTTCATCTCGTGTCTACAAGAGTCAAGCAAGAGACAGTTACCTGTCCGATACAAGAGGTTTTCCGAAGCGCAGGTTTTATCCATCCGACACCTCCTGAGGTTGATGCTATAATAGGAGACGATTCTGAAGAGGATTTACCCGACTTTGTAACGCATGGAGTGGTTTGCCAGAACTAGATTGTTGTTGACGTTCCTGTTGTGATGCACATTTCTGAGTAATGTTTTGTTTTATTTTTGAAAAAACTTTCGCTCTGCCCAAGGCGAAGAGTATTTGTGTCGGGCTATGTTGAAAATAATTCCTTTTGCTCTGCCCAAGGCAAAAGAGAAAATGTTTGGGCTCTTTGTTTCAAGTATTGCCAATCATGAATAAAAATGTTATTTTTTCCACTATTGTTTTATTTTTTTCACTTTTTCTGGGAAATAGTAATGAAAATTAATTGGTAGTAATAGGAAAATATAACAATCTTTTGTTTTATTTGTACAACATTCATAATAATCGATTTCTAAAATAAAGCATAATCATATGTGCAGATTAATCCATGACTTAACCATTGAAAACAATGATCCTATGCCCCCTCCCAACTTTGAATTCCCTGTGTTCAGAGTCGAGGAAGAAGATAGTGAAGAAGTTCCTGATGAAATTTCTCGTTTGCTTGAGCATGATGAAAAGACTATTCAGCCGTTTGAAGAGCCTATAGAGATGATCAATTTGGGTGATGAAGAAGATAGAAAGGAAGTCAAGGTCGGAGCATTACTTATCCCAGAGGTCAAAGAGAAAATGTTGGAGCTTCTCAGAGAGTATGTTGACGTGTTTGCTTGGTCCTACCAAGACATGCCAGGTTTGGATAACAATATTGTGGAGCATCGTTTGCCGTTGAGACCTGAATGTCTGCCAATTAAGCAGAAGTTGAGAAGGACTCATCCCGATATGGCCGACAAGATCAAAGAAGAAGTTCAGAAGCAAATTAATGCAGGTTTCCTTGTTACATCGGTCTATCCTCAATGGTTAGCCAATATAGTGCTTGTTTCTAAGAAAGATGGCAAAGTTCAGATGTGTGTAGACTATAGAGATCTGAATAGAGCTAGCCCAAAGGATGACTTCCCATTACCGCACATTGACGTATTGGTCGACAGTACCGTAAAGTTCAAGGTCTTTTCTTTCATGGATGGTTTCTCTGGTTATAATCAAATCAAGATGGCACCAGAAGATATGGAGAAGACAGCTTTCATTACACCTTGGGGAACATTTTATTATCGGGTAATGCCGTTTGGTTTGAAGAATGCTGGTGCAACGTACCAAAGGGCCATGACTGCTTTGTTCCATGATATGATGCATAAAGAGATAGAAGTGTACGTAGATAACATGATTTCCAAATCGCAAACTGAAGAGGATCATTTGGAATATTTTTTGAAGTTATTCCAGCGTTTGAGAAAGTATAAACTTCGTCTGAATCCCAGCAAGTGCACTTTTGGTGTTCGTTCTGGAAGACTTCTGGGTTTCATTGTCAGTCAGAAAGGTATTGAGGTAGATCCTGATAAAGTCAAAGCTATTCGGGAAATGCCCGCACCCAAGTCGGAAAAACAAGTAAGAGGATTCCTTGGGAGACTGAACTATATTTCTAGATTTATATCTCATATGACTGCTACCTGTGGGCCGATTTTCAAGCTTCTCCGAAAGAACCAAGGATGTGTATGGACAGAAGATTGTCAGAGAGCTTTTGATAGCATTAAGGAATATTTACTTGAACCTCCCATTTTGATTCCTCTAGTGGAAGGAAGGCCTTTGATTATGTACCTGACCATATTGGAAGATTCCATGGGATGTGTGCTTGGTCAACAAGATGAGACTGGAAGAAAGGAACATGCCATATATTACCTGAGTAAGAAATTCACAGACTGTGAGTCTCGATACTCAATGCTTGAGAAAACCTGTTGTGCTTTAGCTTGGGCTGCTCGCCGTCTGCGCCAGTATATGATTAACCATACCACTTGGTTGATCTCCAAAATAGATCCGATCAAGTATATCTTTGAGAAGCCCGCCTTATCTGGAAGAATAGCCCATTGGCAGATGTTGTTATCTGAATATGACATTGAGTATCACAGTTATAAAGCAATCAAGGGGAGTATTTTAGCTGATCATTTGGCTCACCAACCAATTTAAGATTACCAGTCCATCAAGTTTGACTTCCCAGATGAAGATGTTATGTACTTGAAAGCTAAAGACTGTGAAGAGCCGTTACCTGAAGAAGGACCTGATCCCGAATCCTGTTGGGGTTTGATATTTGACGGAGCTGTGAATTCTTATGGAAATGGAATTGGGTAAATCATCGTCACTCCCCGAGGTACTCATATCCCGTTCACGGCAAGATTGAAGTTCGACTGTACGAATAACATGGCTGAATATGAAGCATGTATTATGGGTCTCGAAGAGGCAGTGGATCTAAGGATTAAGATTCTTGATATTTACGGAGACTCGGCATTGGTAATTAATCAAATCAAAGGAGAATGGGAGACTCGTCATCTTGGTTTGATCCTTTACAAAGATTATGCTAGAAGATTGTTAACCTTTTTCAACAAAGTGGAGTTACATCATATCCCTAGAGATGAAAACCAAATGGTTGATTCTTTAGCTACTTTGTCTTCAATGTTTCAAGTGAATGGTTGGAACGATGTGCCTACAATCAGAGTTATGCGCCTCGATAGACCTGCTCATGTGTTCTCAGTAGAAGAGGTCACCGACGACAAACCATGGTTCTATGACATTAAACGTGTTCTTCAAACTCAAGAGTACCCGCCTGGGGCATCCAATAAAGATAGGAAGACGTTGAGAAGATTGGCAAGCAGTTTCTTTCTCAATGAAGAAGTATTGTATAAGAGGAATTACGACATGGTCTTGCTCAGATGTGTAGACAGACATGAAGCAGACATGCTGATGCAAGAAGTACATGAAGGATCCTTTGGCACTCATGCCAACGGACATGCAATGGCTAAGAAGATGTTGAGAGTTGGTTACTATTTGATGACAATGGAATCAGATTGTTGCAAATATGTGAAGAAATGTCATAAATGCCAGATTTATGCGGACAAGATACATGTGCCACCGACCCTCCTCAATGTTATCTCTTCACCTTGGCCTTTATCTATGTGGGGCATTGATATGATTGGAATGATTGAGCCCAAGGCTTCAAATGGTCATCGTTTCATCTTGGTAGCGATCGATTATTTTACTAAATGGGTGGAAGAAGCATCTTATGCTAATGTAACCAGACAGGTGGTAGTCAGATTTATCAAGAATCAGATCATTTGTCGATACGGCATCCCGAGCAAGATCATCACTGATAATGGCTCGAATTTAAATAACAAGATGATGAGAGAGCTTTGTGAAGAATTCAAGATCGAACATCATAATTCATCTCCTTACAGGCCGAAGATGAATGGGGCAGTTGAAGCTGCTAACAAGAATATTAAAAAGATTGTCCAGAAGATGGTGGTAACTTATAAAGATTGGCATGAAATGCTTCCGTTTGCTTTACATGGATACCGTACTTCAGTTCAAACTTCAACAGGTGCAACCCCATTTTCCCTAGTTTATGGTGTGGAAGCAGTACTCCCCGTGGAGGTTGAGATTACGTCTATAAGAGTGTTGATGGAAGCTAAACTTTCTGAAGCTGAATGGTGTTAAAGTAGATATGATCAGTTGAATTTAATTGAAGAAAAGAGATTGACAGCGTTGTGTCACGATCAATTATATCAGCAGAGAATGAAGAAGGATTTTGATAAGAAGGTTCGACCACGCGAGTTCAGAGAAGGTGACCTTGTGCTCAAAAAGATATTATCTTTCCAACCTGATTCTAGGGGCAAGTGGGCTCCAAATTATGAAGGACCGTATGTCGTTAAGAAAGTTTTCTCCGGAGGCACCATGATTCTCACAAATATGGACGGTGACGAGCTCCCGCGCTCCGTGAATGCCGATGCAGTCAAGAATTATTTCGCCTAGTTTTGAGTAGACAGTTTGCTAAGTTGAAAACCCGAAGGGGCGGCTTAGGCAAGCTTTTGGTCAGACTGGCTGTGGCATTTGAGCACATTTCGGAATTCGAAGTTGTTAGGGAGAATATTGATCATTGTTTTTGTGTAACCCTTTCTTTCATGTACTATTTCCCAACTTTTGTAAACCGTTGGAGTCGCATTGTTAGCGAACTACCATCTTATTAATGAAATTTGAGCATTTACCTTTTGTGGGCAAAATTTTAATTTTTACAGCAGCATTTGAAACAAAGTTACTTAAAGTATTCTTATTTTAAAAATGTGTCGTGGATAATGAAAGGAACATTAACAGTTGTTCCGAGGATGGTCAAGCCATGAAATGCAAAACAATACAGTAATTTATCCTTGCATGATGAACATGTTTTCTTTCAAAATCGTCACGAGGTGTTGGTTGTGTAAACTTTTGTTCCTAGTGGTACCAAGTTTGGTGACTCCCTAGCTTTTCCAGTTAAGTGTCGTTTTGAGCAGATTTCTGAAGTGTGGTACGCTTTGTCTCATGCCAATGGTCTATTGGTGTTAGAAGATTGGTTTTGATACTTTTTGAAAATTCTGGCTGCAGATACTCAATGTCACGTCCAATGTTATGACACCGTATCTGACTTACTATATGACAGTAAATACAAAAGCAGTAAAGAACACAGTCAATTGTTTACCCAGTTCAGTGTGCAACAACACCTACTCTGGGGGCTACCAAGCCAGGGAGAGAATCCACTATAAGAGATGTTAATTCAGGAATAAACCAACCAGTTTATCTCCTTCACTTAAGACCTACCCAATGCAATTCTAATCTAAGTACAACTTAAACCTGAGTTCCTACTCACTCCCCCTCAATTACAGCAGTGATACATAAACCAATTTGACTTAAGAATTGATGAAGACATTCTTCAAAAAAAAACACACACTTGATTAAGCTTCACAGCTTTTTAATCAAGCAACACAATCACTCGTGCTTCACAGCTTTGAGTGATGTACACAACTAACTTGACTCTGCTTCACAGCTTTAGTCAAGGGACATTCAAACACTCTTGCTTCAAAGCTTTGAGTGCTACACAACCCTTACAATCGAAACCTATTCCAAGGCACTTATCACAATGATAATTGCTTGGAGTACAATAAACAAATCTATACAGATTACAAAATTGATCTTCTAATCAATCAGCAGGGATATCTTGAAAAACAGCAGCTCTGTTGAATATATAGCAGCTGCAACTTCAGTTAGGGTTTCCAAAAACCTAGGGTTGATTCCGTTTGACCTAAAGACCAGGTCACAGGACTTTATTAACCAGGTTAGGGTTGAGCTAGGTTACTCCTCAGAAAACGCAGGATTCTGTTCAGAAAGGACTGAGTTATTTCCTGAAAAAACTCAGACTTATCCAATCCTGCAATCCTGTTAGTTCAGAACAGGATGTCATAACATCTGTTATGACATCTGAGAAAACCTGTCTACTGATTTAGCAAAATGTGATCATTTTGCAAACATGCTCAGATACACACTTATAAACATCAGTATTTGAATTACAATATTTTTCTGCACATGTACCTAATGAGTTAGTACAACCTGAACTAGAATGTTATGACATCAGTCATGACATTCACACATACACTTGGGATTTACCAAAAATGCAAGCCAATACCTAAACACCTACAAACTCCCCCTTTGGCAGATTTTTGGCTAAAGTCCCTTAAACAATTAGAGATAGATAGCAGCAGAAATAAGTGACAGCAGAAAAATATAATGTCAAGTACTAATTAAGCAAGTACCAAAATATTCTCCCCCTCTTTAGCCACAAATGGGCCAAAGATACATGTTCATAAAATTATACATGTTCAAAATAATAAGAGCAGCAGCAGAAAACACCAGAATACACTTCCAAACACCACCAGAAATCAGCAACCATCCTTCAAGTACTGTCATCAGATCCATAGGATTCAGGCTTCTTTCTTTTCTTGTGAGCAATGTCAACATTCTTCTCTTTGTTTGATGTCTCAACATTCTTAGAGACATTTGGATTTGTTTCAGCATTTGAGTTTTCTTGGTTCAGAGGAACAGAAATTCCAGGAACTGAGTGGTTCTCGTTCAGAATTCTTGAAACAATTTTTGCTATTGCTTGATTAACATAGGCTGTCCCTTCCCTATTTGCAATTTCAGGGGGAACTGAAGAGGAAGGATGAGATGGATTACCTGTATATCTTGTTCTCAACTCTTTGGCCTTGGTGGGGTTAGTTCTATGAGAACAGATCTCCAGAACGTCAGAGTCCAGACAGGAAGAGATTGTCCCAGAATCTTGATCAGAGGAAGAGGTTGAGATGGTCGTATTGGATGATGATGGTGTTTGAGACATTTTGTCAGTTTTGAAGGACCAACAGCAAATGAGTAGAAATTTCTGATTGAGAGACTGGGTTTTGATGAGGAGACGAGAGAGGAAGGAAGCAAAGGAGTGTCTATTCAAATTCTTAAAAGAATTGTAGGAAATGAGAAAATACAATTTTAAACCAATCAGAACAGGCATAAGTCCTTTGGTCTTTGTTTTAAGCAAAATTGATTGCTACAATTCCTCATGTTGGCAAATACCCAGCTTACCCCTTAAGTTTTCAAATTGGTTTGCATCCAAAGCCTTGGTAAAAATGTCAGCCAGCTGTAGCTCAGTGGCAACATGTTCCAATTTGATTGTCTTCTCTTCTACAAGGTCTCTAATAAAGTGATGTCGTATGTCAATATGTTTGGTCCTGCTATGCTGAATGGGATTCTTGGATATGTTGATTGTACTTAGATTGTCACAGTACAATGTCATAACATCTTGTGTGACATTATACTCAGTGAGCATCTGTTTCATCCATATCATTTGAGAGCAGCTACTACCAGCTGCAATATATTCAGCTTCAGCAGTGGAAAGAGACACACAATTCTGTTTCTTGCTGAACCAGGAAACCAGATTACTTCCCAAAAAGAAACATCCTCCAGAGGTGCTTTTTCTATCATCAGCACTACCCGCCCAATCAGCATCACAGTAGCCAGTCAGAGCTGGTTCACAGCCATGAGTATACAACAATCCATAGTTGTAAGTACCACTTACATACTTCAAAATTCTCTTTACTTGATTGATATGACTGACTTTGGGATCAGCTTGATATCTAGCACAAACTCCAACTGCAAAGGCAATATCAGGTCTGCTGGCAGTTAAGTACAACAAGCTTCCTATCATGCTTCTGTACAGACTTTGATCCACCTTAACCCCACTTGAATCTTTGGAAAGCTTTAGATGAGTAGGAGCAGGAGTCCTTTTGTGACTTGCATTCTCCATACCAAACTTCTTTACAATATTCTTAGCATACTTGCTTTGAGATAAGAAGATTGAGTCCTCCATCTGTGAGACTTGTAGTCCAAGAAAATAAGTTAGTTCTCCCATGAGACTCATTTCAAGTTCAGCCTGCATCTGGTCAGCAAAGTGTTTAACCATATGTTCTGACATTCCTCCAAACACTATGTCATCAACATATATTTGGGCAACCATCAACCTCCCTCCTTCAGTTTTGACAAATAGAGTTTTGTCCAAGCCTCCTTTTCTGTAGCCTTTGTCTGAGAGAAACTTTGTTAACCTGTCATACCATGCTCTAGGAGCTTGTTTCAGCCCATATAGAGCTTTTCTCAATTTGTAGACATGATCAGGATGGGTTGAATCCACAAAACCTTTAGGTTGTTCCACATAAGCTTCCTCATTTAAGTACCCATTTAGAAAGGCACTTTTCACATCCATCTGAAATAACTTGAACTTCAGAAGACACGCAATTGACAACAAGAGTTTGATTGACTCAAACCTGGCTACAGATGTAAAGGTTTCATCAAAATCAACCCCTTCAACCTGGGTGTATCCTTGAGCAACAAGTCTTTGCCTTATTTCTGGTGACAACTCCTTCAGCATCTGACTTGTTCTTGAATATCCATTTTGTCCCAATGATGTTAGTTCCTTCAGGTCTAGGAACCAGTTCCCAAACTTCATGTTGCTTGAATTGGTTCAGTTCATCTTGCATTGCACCAATCCAATATTCATCAGTTAAGGCTTCCTTGACATTTCTTGGTTCCATTTTGGACACAAAACAAGAATTTGAGATGATTTCTCTAGATCTTGTGATGACTCCACTATTGGGATCTCCTATGATGAGCTCTTTTGGATGATCCTTCTGAATTCTGATGGAAGGAGTCTTGCTTGCTTCCTTTGATTCAGATTCTGTTGTGGTGGAGTTGGGTAGATCATCCTGTTGGGTTGAAGTCTCAAAGAATGTCTCAACAGTACAAGGAACATCTATTTCTTCATGATAGTCATCAATTATAACATTTATTGATTCCATCATGGTTTTGGTTCTGGAGTTGAATACTCTATAAGCTCTGCTGTTTGAGGAGTATCCTAGAAATATGCCTTCATCACTTTTGGAGTCCAGTTTTCTTCTTTGTTCACGATCAGATAGAATATAGCATTTGCTGCCAAACACATGGAAGTACTTCACAGTTGGTTTTCTTCCTTTCCAGAGTTCATATATGGTGGATGAGGTTCCCTTTCTCAAGGTGACCCTGTTATGAACATAGCAAGCTGTATTCATAGCTTCAGCCCAAAAATACATAGGAAGTCTTTTGGCATGTAACATTGCTCTGGCAGATTCTTGTATGGTCCTGTTTTTTCTTTCCACAACTCCATTTTGCTGAGGTGTTATGGGAGAAGAAAACTCATGACTGATTCCTTCTGAAGCACAGAAGTCATCAAACTTGCTGTTTTCAAATTCCTTGCCATGATCACTTCTGATTCTGACAATATATCCTTCCTTCTCTCTTTGAATTCTCTTGCACAGTTCTCTAAAAACTTCAAATGCATTTGATTTTTCCCTAATGAAATTAATCCAGGTGAATCTGGAAAAATCATCCACAACCACATAGGCATATCTTTTACCTCCAAGACTCTCTACTTGCATTGGTCCCATCAGATCCATATGGAGGAGTTCTAGAACCTTAGAGGTGGTCAGATGTCTTGACTTTGGATGTGACATCCTAGTCTGCTTACCCACCTGACATTCACCACAAACTCTTCCTTCATCAATTTGCAGTTTTGGAATCCCTCTGACTGCCTCCAAGGAGATAATCCTCTTCATCCCCCTTAGATGAAGATGGCCAAGTTTTTGGTGCCACAGTTTCACCTCTTTTTCTTCTTTTGCAATGGAACACACAGATGAGAAATTGGTGTTCTCAGCCTCCCACAAGTAACAGTTATCTTTGGATCTGACTCCTTTCATTACTATCTCTTGTTTGTCATTGATCACAAGGCATTCAGATTTTGAGAAATTGACCTTGAATCCTAGATCACACAGTTGACTGATACTAATGAGATTAGCAGTCAGTCCTTTCACCAACAGTACTTCATTCAGACTTGGAACTCCAAGGCAGTCCAAATCACCAACTCCTTTGATTTCACCTTTAGCCCCATCTCCAAAGGTCACAAAATTGGTGGTGTGAGGCTTAACATTATTGAGGAGGTTCTTGATTCCAGTCATATGTCTGGAACATCCACTGTCAAAGTACCAGTCTTCCTTTGCAGAGACCCTCAGGGAAGTGTGAGCTATCAGTGCAGTAGTCTTTTTCTTCCATTTAGGAGCATGTGGTACCTTTTTAGACTTAGGTTTGACACCTGAGTTCTGATTAGGGTATCCATGTAATCTGAAGCAGAAGGGCTTTATATGACCATATCTCCCACAATGATGACATCTCCATCTTTGGTACTTTTTCTTCATATGTCTTTGTTCCCGATGTTGATAGTGGTGTTGAGACATCTGCTTTGACATTTGCTTAACAGGCCTGATCTTCTCGTTTGTACCAGATTTCTTTGCTCCTACAAATCCTAGTCCAGATTTGTTTTCTCCATTTTGTCCAACCTGGAGTATCTCTTCCAGTTTGTCTGTTCCATTAGTCAGCATCTTGACAGATTTGGTCATTTGATTCAGTTGTGAGTTCAGCAGTTTAACTTCTCCTTCTAGATGACTTATAGTTTCAAGATTTGCCCTTTTTTCAGCCTCCAGCTTTATAATGAGTTTTGATTGTTTCTCATTCTGCACACAGACTTCAGCACTTCTGATACACAATTTCTTGTAAGTATCAGCCAGTTCTTCAAAAGTCACCTCTTCATCACTGATGTCACTTTCAGAGGTACAAGCACCAGTTAAAGCAGTAACTCGTTTGGCAGTCTCTTCTTCAGAATTACTTTCTGAATCACAGTCAGACCAAGTAACAGTCATTCCTTTTTGTTTCTTAAGAAAGGTAGGACATTCAGTTCGAATATGCCCATATCCTTCACAGCCATGGCATTGAATTCCTCTGCCTTGAATTCCCTTCTCTTCTGACCTTGGTCTTCTGCTGGAACTGTCAATGTTAGAGGGAATGTTATGAACATTAGACCTTGACTTTGGATCTATTCTTTTGATGAGTTTGTTGAACTGTCTTCCAAGCATGGCTACAGCTTCTGAAATGTTTTCTTCAACATCAGTGTTGGACATGAGTGTTATACTCTTGTTCTTTTTGACATCATCATTAGTGATTCCCATCTCAAAAGTCTGAAGAGACCCAATAAGTTCATCCACTTTCAACTTGCTAATGTCCTAGGCTTCCTCTATGGCAGTTACCTTCATTGCAAATCTTTTAGGCAAGGATCTGAGAATCTTCCTTACCAGTTTTTCTTCTGACATTTTTTCTCCCAGTGCTCCTGAGGTGTTGGCAATCTCCAAGATGTTCATGTGAAACTCATGAATGGTTTCATCTTCCATCATTTTTAGATTCTCAAACTTAGTGGTCAACATCTGAAGCCTTGACATTTTTACTTTGGAAGTTCCCTCATGAGTAGTTTTGAGAGTGTCCCAAACTTCCTTGGCCAGTTCATATTGATGAACTAATCTGAAAATGTTTCTATCAATTCCATTGAACAAGGCATTTAGAGCTTTAGAATTTCCCAGGGCTAACTCATCTTCTTCTTTACTCCAATCTTCCTCAGGCTTCAGACTGATTGTCCCATCTTCCTCAGTTATGGTGGGATGAATCCATCCTTTGTCAGCAGCTCTCCAAGCCTTTTTGTCCAGAGATTTTAGGAAGGCAGTCATACGAGGTTTCCAGTAGTCATAATTAGTTCCATCCAGAATGGGTGGTCTATTTCCAAAAACTCCTTATTTGTCCATAGTGCCAGAAAGTGATATCCCTAGATCTCACCCAGTAATACAGGCAGGGTGCCTGCTCTGATGCCAATTGAAAATTCTGGCTGCAGATACTCAATGTCACGTCCAATGTTATGACACCGTATCTGACTTACTATATGACAGTAAATACAAAAGCAGTAAAGAACACAGTCAATTGTTTACCCAGTTCAGTGTGCAACAACACCTACTCTGGGGGCTACCAAGCCAGGGAGAGAATCCACTATAAGAGATATTAATTCAGGAATAAACCAACCAGTTTATCTCCTTCACTTAAGACCTACCCAATGCAATTCTAATCTAAGTACAACTTAAACCTGAGTTCCTACTCACTCCCCCTCAATCACAGCAGTGATACATAAACCAATTTGACTTAAGAATTGATGAAGACATTCTTCAAAAAAAAAACACACACTTGATTAAGCTTCACAGCTTTTTAATCAAGCAACACAATCACTCGTGCTTCACAGCTTTGAGTGATGTACACAACTAACTTGACTCTGCTTCACAGCTTTAGTCAAGGGACATTCAAACACTCTTGCTTCAAAGCTTTGAGTGCTACACAACCCTTACAATCGAAACCTATTCCAAGGCACTTATCACAATGATAATTGCTTGGAGTACAATAAACAAATCTATACAGATTACAAAATTGATCTTTTAATCAATCAGCAGGGATATCTTGAAAAACAGCAGCTCTGTTGAATATATAGCAGCTGCAACTTCAGTTAGGGTTTCCAAAAACCTAGGGTTGATTCCGTTTGACCTAAAGACCAGGTCACAGGACTTTATTAACCAGGTTAGGGTTGAGCTAGGTTACTCCTCAGAAAACGCAGGATTCTGTTCAGAAAGGACTGAGTTATTTCCTGAAAAAACTCAGACTTATCCAATCCTGCAATCCTGTTAGTTCAGAACAGGATGTCATAACATCTGTTATGACATCTGAGAAAACCTGTCTACTGATTTAGCAAAATGTGATCATTTTGCAAACATGCTCAGATACACACTTATAAACATCAGTATTTGAATTACAATATTTTTCTGCACATGTACCTAATGAGTTAGTACAACCTGAACTAGAATGTTATGACATCAGTCATGACATTCACACATACACTTGGGATTTACCAAAAATGCAAGCCAATACCTAAACACCTACACTTTTCTCCCAGAAGATTTGAGCCTTGTAGCGTGATACGCTCTGACGTGGCTTTGTGGTTCTAGTTCCAGTTATTTTCCGTCTCTTCAAGATTGGTCGAGTATCTATTGTTTTGTGATATCTTATCATCTTCAAGATATTTCGTCTTCCTGTTTTGTCAGCATAACATTCATTCATTCATTTACACTTATATCACGCGTGCATACTCGCATTTGCCGTTAATTTTGGGTCAAATACTTCCCCAACTGAGCTAAACCTCGTGGATGATTTTTCTTGGTTTAGCCTTCCTTATCCATTTCTGGATAGGATGAATCCCCAATCGAGTTATTTTCTCATTGGGTGGAGTCTTGTTTGACTATTTTCTCTCTGGTTTATTCCTGGAGGAAGTTGTTATCTCTTGCATAGGCTATCTCGGGATTTTCTCCAAGCTAGGCAACCTGGACGAATGGTGCATTTATTTTGCACATTTAAGTATTTGATCTCCTCAGGAAGGATTGATTTGTGGTTCCCTTTGACAAAGATTTTATTCTCTGGCAGGGTTATCGCAATTTTCTTCTGAATTGTTCTTCGGAAAACGGCAAGTGGCAGCTTTTCATGAGTAGCTTGTGCGTTTAGTTATGGAAAATGGCAAGTGGCAGCTTTTCATGAGCAGCTTGTGCGTTATTATTTGTGGAAAACGACAAGTGGCATCTTTTCATGAGCAGCTTGTGCGTTATTATTTGTGGAAAACGGTAAGTGGCAGCTTTTCATGAGCAGCTTGTACGTTATTTTTTGGAAAATGACAAGTGGCATCTTTTCATGAGCAGCTTGTACATTATTTTTTGGAAAACAACAAGTGGCAGCTTTTCATGAGCAGCTTGTACGTTCTTTTCCTGTGGAAAACGACAAGCGGAAGCTCTTCATGAGCAACTTGTGCGTTGTTATTTTTTTGGAAGACAGCAAGTGGAAGCTTCTTTATTTGAGCAGCTTGTATGTCATAGTTTTTTGGAAGACAGCAAGTGGCAGCTTCTTTATTTGAGCAACTTGTATGTCATAGTTTTTTGGAAGACAGCAAGTGGCAGCTTCTTTATTTGAGCAACTTGTATGTCATAGTTTTTTTTTGGAAGACAGCAAGTGGCAGCTTCTTTATTTGAGCAGCTTGTATGTCATAATTGCTTTTTTGAAGACAACAAGTGGCAGCTTCTTTATTTGAGCAGCTTGTGTATCTACAACCAAATTATTATTCCAGCATTAATTGGTATCTCTCCGGAAATCTCGCAGAGAAATTTGTTACGAATATTTACCTTCAGAAGTCGGTAATCCATTATCAGCAAACTTGATACATCTTTTGTCTATCTTTGACCTTGAGTTGGGAACTCACTGTTATTTCGGGTCAATAATCTGTCTTGTGGCCTATGCAAGATGCCTTCTTTGTTATTCACCGTCAAGAGTCTATCATTTGGAGTCGATGGCTCATTTCCCCAGTAGTGTATAATCTATGCTCCTGTGTTTTGTTGGTGTTTGGTTTCTCCAGCATTATCTTGTCTCATACAATATCATTCTCTCTGAATTTAAATACTACATTCATATCACAAACATAATGGCAGAATCTTAGGGCAAAATTTGCGTATTATGTATTTAAGTACCTTCAATCTCGTCGAGACGAAGATTTTAATCTTCATATCTCCGGATAGAAGAAACTTAAATAGGGGCAGCTGTCATACCCCAAATTTTGACCTAAGATACCACCTCCCATCTGCATTGTTACATAGCAAGCGTTCACAAGCGATTCAACCTATTTTTGCCAATTCTCGAGTCAGATTTCAAAATTTCATAACTTCTTCAAATTTCGACGATTTTTAGTGGATCTTTTACATATGATTCTCCTCTACAACAACTACAACTTTTCTTTACAAGTCAAGAGATGATTATGCTTTGAAAATCCACGAAAAAATAGAAACGTTGGAGATTGTTGTGAATTTAATGAAATTTAACTGTTTTTTGTCCGACTTTATTAAATCTTGTTTTTTTTCATTTTTTTATCATCTTTCTTTTATTATTATTTCCATAAAAAAGAAAATCCTAAAAAATATTTAGTTCATGCTATTTTTCATTTTATTTACGTTTATTCAAAATATTCAAAATATCAAAAAATTTAGTTTCCTTAAGTTTCATTTAGTTTTTTGTTCTTGTATCATTTAAATTAAAATTATAGTCTTTTAGATTTAATTTAGTAAAAAAATCTCAAAAATAGTAATTTCACATTCTTTTATTTTATTTTTGCAAGTTCTTTATGTTAATTTAAAATTATCAAAAATCTTAGTTACATATAACTTATATTTTGCATCACTTTATTTGAAAAAACCAAAAAAAAATGTTAACATCTTTTTATTTCACTTTTATATCTTTTAGTTTAGTTTTACTAACAATTATTCTATTATTATTGTCATTGTTGTTTATTATTAATATTATGAAAAATAAACATGTCCATATAAATTTGTCCTCATATGCACCAAGCTCAGTACCAAATTCTGCCGGTCCCTGTATGTAATGCCACTAACGGTCCAAATCCCTGCTGCCTCCACAACAAAAACTGCCTCCACCACCAACAAACCTGTGCACATCTGTCCAAGAATTGCCTCAAATGGCACACACCAAAACTGTATCAGAAAAGTGTCGAAATCAGACCATTACATATGTTCAAACTCATCAAAAAATTCCCTCCCAAAACCTCATTGTATCACTATATAAACAGGCAGTAGAGGGCGAAAAAAAGGGGAGTTCATAAAAAGAGAGAGAGTTCAAAAAGAGTTCACAAAGAAAAAGCACAAACCTGCAAGTTCTCACACTTGCCAAGCTATTTCGAACTTGCCGAAGCACAAATCTGCATCGAAACCTCCTCGCACCACAAACTCCAAAGCCTGTTTCGAACCAAGCATAAGCCTGCCTTCCTCACCAAAGCCTATTTCGAACTAAGCATAAGCCTGCCTTCCTCACCAAAGTCTGTTTCGAACCAAGTACAAGCTTCCAAAACCCCAAACTGCAAACAGCAAACCTAGTCAAAAAATATCAACAAACCATAACTCAAAGCCCATTTCGAACCAAGCAACATCAATTCTATTACAATATTTTCACAAGCAGATTTTCAGAAGAGCAGGAGGAATTAAAAAAAAACATATTATCGCATCTCTGGATTTCTCTATTATTGTCAAAAGATCGAAACCATCAGACTTGCTCTGATCTTGTAAGTTTCCTTATTACTTTTTTTCTCAAAATCTGTTTCCATGCTTGTCATAACAATATATGCTGTGAACTAGTTGTTGTTGCTGCATTTTTTTATTGTTGATGTTTCAATAAGTCAGAACCCCCTTTAGTTTGTTATTGTTGTTTCTCTTGCCATGAATATTTGTCACCTTGTTGATTTGTTGTTTAAATGCATGAAAGAGCCAGAAACAGTGTCAGTATTCGATTTTTGATTTGGGGAGGGAAGGAGTTCGAAACAAGTAGTAGTGTGTTGTTCGTCCTGACTTAGGAAGCATTTGAAACTAGAAACAATGTTTTTATTCGAGTTAGAAACCAGTATCAGTGTTGTTATTCGATTTCAATTTAGAATAGAGGGAGTTCGAAGCTAGCAGAGTGTTCGATTTCGATTTAGGGGAGCAGAGTGTTCGATTTCGATGTGGATAGAGAGAGTTCGAACCCAGGAGCAGAGTGTTCGATTCTGATGTGGATAGAGAGAGTTCGAAGAGAGAGAAAACCAGAGTTCGAAAGCAGAGTTCGAAAGAGAGAGTTTGAACCCAGGAGCAGAGTGTTCGATTCTGATGTGGATAGAGAGAGTTCGAAAGAGAGAGTTCGAACAGAGAGAAAAGCAGAGTTCGAAAGCAGAGTTCGAAAGAGAGAGTTCGAACCCAGGAGCAGAGTGTTCGATTCTGATGTGGATAGAGAGAGTTCGAACCCAGGAGCAGAGTGTTCGATTTCGATTTAGAAGAGAGAAAGTTCGAAGGATAGTTCGAAGAGAGAGATCGAAAGAGAGAAAAAAGAGAATTCGAAACCAGGAGTGTTGTTCGATTTCGATTTTTAATCCCATGCTAGATCTTTTTATTTCGTTTTCATCTCATTTCCCACATATCCTGTCATTTGTAAATCTGCAGCTGGCTGTAACCAAAACAAAACCTTGGGTCCCATTTCATTTAGACTTTAGCGCCCAGTACTTAATGTTTACCATATATTTTAATTTACCCTCTTATTCTTTTGATTTCCTTAGCTCTTTTGGTTTAAAAATTAAATAACCACATAGTTTTAAACAAAACCCAATTAATTAGTTTAGTTTTATAATTTATATTTCGTTTGGACAGCATGTTAGTTAATTTTGTTAGCCTTTCATTGATAAGTTTGTAAGCTATATTGTTTTGAATTTATCCCCCTTATGATGTTCCTTCCCATGATACATGTTGGTTGAGTTTATTTCGATTTAATTCCATGAGTGTTTATACTTTTAGTTTTAATTTTCATATCGCTTGCAAAATCCAAGGGAATTGTTTAATTTTTGTCGACTTCATATCATCAAAAAAACATCGTGCGAATACCCTCATTTCATTAAAAACTTAAGATAATTTTCCTAAATATTCAATTTTTCAAAACTCACACCTTTTAAGTCAAAACTTCGACATTAGGTCGCCGTATCTTCAAAAAACTCGTCCATACCCATTTTTGGCCAAAACAATTTATCCTTAATCAAACAAACGTTTTAATAAACAGATATTTCAAAAGGTTCCTATAGAATACTATAGATACATTGGGTGCTAATACCTTCCCATTTTATAACCAACCCCCAAACCTTAGACCTATTTTCAAAACGCCTTGTATTTTCATTACTTTTAAAAAGTATTATTTTACATTGCATATTTTAGGGTTTTATTTTGCTCTTTTCTCTTTTCCCTTGGAAATAATAAAGCGCGGTGCGACTCTTGCTTTTGTGAGACGAATTAATTAATAGTTCGATCTCCGATTTACCCCGCTACATTTTTTATCGCTACAATGAGACCCATAAGGCACTCCATGGTTTGAAAGAGATCCCAAAAGATGAGGAGAAAGAATAACTCATGTTGCAACAGTCAGTGTAGGATTGCAGACACTATCATCAAGACTTCCCAGATCCGGCTCCACTGAGTCTTCAACTGACTATCTTCCTTCTTGAAGAGTTCCCAATCACGGGCCAAGGCTTTCATGTATATCACACGGAGTTATTCCATAACTGATCTTTGAGCATGTGACAGCAAGAATTCAAGTCTGTATATCAAGTGGATCAACAACTGCATGAGATCAAAATCTACCTGTCATAAAAGATAACTGTAGAACTGCCGAAATAAACGTCCATCATAAGGTGAGAAGTTCGAAGCAAAACTGAGAGAACACATAGTCACCGACAGTATCAAGTCACCATCAAAAACACACAGTAACTATCAGAACATGGTCACCAACAGAACTCAAGTCACCAACATAACCAGAGTCACCAACAAAACTCAAGTCACCAACATAACCAGAGTCACCATCAGAACTAGAGTCACCATATGTACCTGTAAGAATTAATCATCCCTTCCCACTCAAAGGCAAAACTAGGTCAGGGTAAGGCAAGGGTAACTCAGAATCATGGGTACGCCTGAAGCCACTATCGTTGAAACACTGATGTGAAATGATAGCACCCCATTTGTAATCTCATATGAGTGTGGACGACATTAGCACACTTGCAAACCAAAGTCGACTAGCCATTCAAGTTCCACTCTATTCCTAAGGTTCCTATGGTTGTCACTTGGCCTGGGTATTGGTCCTTTTACCTCATGTAACACCCACCCAACATGATAACAGAGCCAGCACAATAGATAACAAAATATATGGAAAGCGATAAAATGCATGCACAAACATATGCAAGTTGTGTATATAAAGTTGTAAATAAATAAACACCCAAAGAAATAAGCAATAAAGAGCTAGGATCGACTCCGGTATGGACCAGCAATAGGTCAATCTTTCCCCAGTGAAGTCGCCAGCTGAAACAACCGGCCGAATCGTCATCTGATAATAAAATCAATGAAGTCGCCATTGAACGTCTTTTATCCCTCCGAAAAGGAAAGGTAAACATCGAGAAAACCTGAGAAGGGTGAAATCACGATCTTGCGATCGAGAGATCGGGTAAGGGAGTCTATTACGCGAGGGGAAGGTATTAGCACCCCACACGCCCGTAGTACTCTATAGTATCCACTCTTGTTGTTCTAATCTAATGGGTGTGTAAATATCTATATCTAAAGCTTAATAGCTAGAAGAAAATGCAAAGAGGGAATGGATGCAAAAGAAAAGAGAAAATAATGTAGGGAAAATGAAAGTTATGCTCGCTTGGGCCCTACCGTAGCACCTACGTATCCCTTTTAGGGAATCAGAGCAACCATAGTTCGGCTCATATATTTTGGTTGGTTTGCGTTTTTTAGTTAAGACAAAAGCAACAATCAAGATGGAAAAACATCGGATAAATGACAAAACATTAACATCAATGATAAAGCAACAAAAATGGATGACAAAATATCGCATGGCAACACAAACTCAGATATGGAGATAAAATGCCAGCATGATAGCAAAATATCAGACAAGATGATGAAACATTACACCTAACAATGATATTGAAAATCAAAGTAGGATAAAAAACATGTGCAATGGCGAAACACCGGCTAAAAGAATGTGCAATGGCGAAACATCGGCTAAGAGATATGAAGATAACATGGCAATGATGGAGAAACATAAATAAACTAGAGAACAAAACATCACACCTAACAATGATATTGAGAATCAAAGTAGGATAACAAACATGTGTGATGGTGAAACATCGGCTTCAAACAAATATGCGATGGAGAAGCATCGACTAAAAGATAACAGGGTATCATGGCAAATATGGCGAAACATCAATAAACCAAATGGTAAAACATCACACCTAACAATGATATTGAGAATCAAAGTAGGATAACAAACATGTGTGATGGCGAAACATCGGCTTCAAATAAATATGCAATGGTGAAGCATCGAATAAAAGATAACAGGGTATCATGGAAAAGATGGCAAAACATCCATAAACCAGATGATAAACCATCACACCTAACAATGATATCGAGAATCAAAGTAGGATAACAAACATGTGCGTGATGGAGAAACATCGGCGAAAAGATAACAAAATATCATGGCAAGGATAGAAAAAATCAATTGTAAGGATGGCAAAACATCATGGTAAGGATGGCAAAATATCATGGTAAGGATGGCAACACATCACTAACAAGGTTTAAAACAAAGCCAAAAGGCGCACAAACAAATAAGATTAGTTTGTATCTTTTACCTTGAAGAAAGATTTAAGTTTATTAAAGACATTTTATGATTTTCCAAGAAGAAGTTTTAGTTTTAAAATGCAATATGCAAAGAAAGGAGAAAAACAAATAAGGAGAACTAGCCTATCACTACCCCTAATGTTATCATACAATGATTGATCCTAAGGTGGAGGATGAAAGAGGGAAGCTTCTACCCTATGTTAGCATGCATGGATTCCTATCCTAAGGTCTAGCTCGAGAACTAACCCTACACGAGCAATCCTAAGGGAGCATGGTAAAAACCAAACAAGTAAACAAACAAGTGTTTAAACATGAGTATCAAGGTGCATATGCAGAATTGCCTTAAACATGTCTTTAAATAAACCAGAGGGACTCCTGACATATATCAATAATGGAGATCCCATCATGCAATAGAAAGCAATAAGGAGTGGAAACAGTAAAAGGGAAAATAGTGCAATACCAAACAGATAACTACCCGTAGCAAATGAGCAAGCAAAAAGAAACCCAGAGAACTTCAAGCAAGCTCTTGAGAGAACTAAACTTCAAGTGTATTAAGTCTTCACAAAAATTGGGCAGAGTAACAGCTGTATACGGGTGAATTCCAGATTACAAACAAAGTATGTAATCACAATAACATGCACACAAAACAAACAAACAACCCAATTTCTTGAGGTAAACCTCAAGAACTCCAGAAAAAAATTTCAATTAAGGTCACACGGTCTCCAATATATGCCAAGGTTTCTATTCCTAAGTCCGAGAAGTCCAATACTCCATAACACCAAGGATAGTAACCAAATAGTACAAGTATCATTAAAGTATTTTGTATGGTTTATGTTGATTATTAAATATCTTTAAAAAGAAAAGAAAAGCTCAAGTGAGCAAAATAAATAAAAAAAGAAATAAAAGTAAATGCTCAAGTGAGTAAAGATGAAAATAGCATGAAATGTAAATGCTAAAGTAAATAGTACATAAAGTAAAAGCATAAAATAAAAGCATAAAATAAAAGCATAAAGTAAAGTAAATTGTTAAGAATTAGTGGTTAGTTAGATGACCATCTTGAAAAATGCATTTGGAACTCATTAGAGGATTGGTAGAACCAAAGCCTCTCAACAAAAAGTTGCATTTGCTTTTTATCAAGTATATCATCCATTTTAGAATTCTCAAGGCAATATTTAATGATCAACGATGTTTAAGTGATTCGCGTTGACCAAAATTTATGAAGATCCATTAGAGGATTGGTAGAACCAAAGCCTCCACACAATGAATCTCAAGGTTATTTGATAAAAGGGATCAAATTAACATACTTGTGCTTGCAAAGATAGGTTTGGGCCACGAATGATCATTTATTCGAATCGGAACAAAATTTAGCGTTGTGTTAAGCAATCGTAAGTGAACTTATATAGAAGTCGCACCTATTTTTAGGCCGGTCAATAGCAATCTATGTATTTCATGTTTGGACAAATGATATAGAGATCATTATCCCATAACATGTAATACAATAAGAAAGGGGAATAAGATGAAGAGGGAAGGGATTAGAGTTTCAAATATCATCAACATCATTCGTCCATTTTAATGGATTTGGTTTATCAACCTATCAACACCAAAGACCCAATGATGTTGAAGAATTTTCCTCAAGATATGCTCCAAGTCAGTACCATAAGCTATTTCAAGAATCAAACAAGAATCATGTACAAAAGTTTTCAATTACAAGCATTAATCAAAGGTAAAACCCAAAATGCAATCTTAAGTCAAAAATAGTTTTAAAATATGAAAATGACTTAAACAATTATGAAATTAAAACCCTAACTTCCTAAAGTCCTATAAAAGTCAGAAATAAAATTTGGAGTCCCTGGATTGAGGAGGAAATTTTCTTTAGAAATGAAAACTTGGAAACTAGCAAGTTTAAGCCTTAAACTAGATGGTTTTGGAAAATAATTTGTGAAAAATATGAAATCACATTGTAAAATTCCAGAAAAATGATTTTTATAGACTCTACATGTTCAAGCACTCCAAACAACTTCATCTCTGGTTTTATAGTCATGGAAAGTTAGAACTTTAAATCAATTAATGTGCATGATCAAGCAAAAACCCTAAAAGAGGAAATTAAGTTTACAAATTAATCAATTAGATCCAAAGGCCAAATAAATTTGATGTAAAATAACCTAAATGTCAATAAAATTAAAAGGATAAGAAAGCATATTTTTCTTGAATTTTATCTCAAAAGGAAAAAAGAAATAGAAAATTATTTACACAAACTAACAAAATTAATGCAAATAAAAGATATTATGTACAAATGATTTTTAAAATGTAACCAAAATTTTTATAAAATTGGATAAAAAATATTTTCAAGTAATAAACTCAGAGGGGAGTCCAAAAATATTTTTTATGGATTTTTTTACTTAATAGAAATAGGAAGATAAAATTCAATATTTAGAAGAAATATTAAAACCCTAATTATTTACATGATTTTATTTAATCAAGAAAAATGATTTGAAAAAAAGAAATAAAAATCAAAATATGAAGCCTTTTACACTTGTTTTTGCTAAAGCGTGCTGTAAAAAGAACAGAAGTCATGTTCAATTAAAACAGGACACACCATCATCCCTACCAAATGCCATAATATGGAGATTTTTCAGCTTCAACGCAATACTTTCATGGCACGATATCTTGCTCATTTCTTGATGAAATTCAAAGGTTCTAACACCAAAGTTCAAGATAGAAATTAGTAGAACATGACAGGATCAAAATGTTTATGAAATGATGCCTTGATGAGTGAGAAAATTGCGCATGAAGAATGCTACATGAACACTTTTATGATTTACACATTTCAACAAACAATTTTGTGATTCACTTTTCTCCTTCAATTCTCCACCAAAATAAACGATCCAAGAATGAAAATTGATCAGAAAAATGCAAGTATTAAGAATATGCTATTGGATTTTTCAAAAGGTTTATGGATTTCAAAAGAAAATGCAAGTTTCATTAGAGGGAGAAAATGGATTATCTACCTTTGAAGTGAAATTGATAGTGTTTGGGCTCAAATAAAGAGCAAAGAATGGAGAAGAAGCTTGCTTGAATGTGTAGAGATAAAGAGTAGAGAGAGAGATGCGAAAAAACTTGTTTTCTTTACAATGGTAGCTTGCTTGAAAACGGAGGAAAGAGAGAGAAGAATAACTTCTTGCTTGCAAAGAACAGAGCTGCGTGAGAGAGAGAGAGAGAGAGAGAGAGAGAGAGAGAGAGAGAGAGAGAAAATAAGAGCTTATTTGCTTTCTACTTGCTATCTTTTCACCCCTTTAAATGTTGAGTGCAATGCTTTATATAGAGTGAAGAAAGAGAGAAAATGGAAAGTGAGAGAAATGGAAAGAATGAGAGAGGGAGTGATGTGTTGCATTTTTGTTTGCAAATGAGGGTGCAAATCACATGCTTGGGTAAGTGAACAAAGGCTGGGGTGATGAGCTGGAAATTGGTCTTGGTTGGTCATAAAAAAATTCGTGCATTTTCATGAAAACTCACCATTTCATGTACACCTCTTTACTCCCTTACATCTCCCTCCACAATGCATGAAATGTGACAAACTTTGAATCAAAAATGTAGAGGACACTTCATACTCCAACTTTCATGTTCAAAATTTTTCAAAATGAAGCTTGAATCAATGAGATATTTGGCCATGAACACGTGCTTACAAATTGTTTGACAAACTTACCTGCCTGCCTAGGCTTGCTGTGCGCGCGTGATGGCTTGCTGGGCAGAAAATTCAGCATGCATGGTGCCTACTTCTCACAATTATATCTCAAAATGTAGGAAGAATTTGGAGAAACTTTCTGAAGCAAAGTTGTTCCTCAAATTTAGGGCTTGAACTTTGATGTTGGACATTTTTCAAAATAATGAATATTTCACATAGAAAAGTGATGATGAATGCGCTCCCACAACATGTTTGATGAAATGACTGCCTAGCACATGCGTGTCTTGCCTTGTGCTGGGCAAAAATTCAGTTTTCAGCTCAAAATCCTAATCATCATATCTTTCTCTACACTTAACCATTTGAGATTATTCATGAATGAAAAATGAAGAGAAAAATTCAATCTACAACTTTCACGCTTCCAACTTTTTGATTTGAGTCCAAATGGTCATTCAAAAATGAACATGAAGAAGTCAAATTTTTGCATTTTTAACCAAAATTTCACTAAGTGTCAAAATCTCCCAAGCTTCATAACTTTTTTTCCTTTCATTTTTTGGACTTGTGGCCACTCCTACAAAGTTGGAGAATTTTTCATCCTCTTTATAGGCATATAAAGTTTGCACATTTTCAATAAAAATTGAGAATGTTGTAGCCAGTCAAAATTCAACCCTATGGATACTTAGAAAATTTTCAAAACTTCAAATAACTTCCTTGACAAGTTATCTCCAATTCACACTTCCTCCTTGATATTTTTCCTCTTGACAAGTTATCTCCAATTCACACTTCCTTGACAAGTTATCTCCAGTCAATATTTTCAAAGCTCAATTTTAGAGGAAGACCTTGTTTGAACTCAATATTATAGGTCACTTTTGAAGAAAAACTTAGAATTTTTCTAAGTACAAAAAGTCAGCATCTTTTTCTCAACTTTCACTCATCAAAACTTTTAACTCAAGCGTCAATTTAATCTCATTCTTTGAGCATTGAAAATATTGTGAACTTATCTTTCAAATGCTTCAAGAATTGTGCCCTAAGACCCCTTGAGTTATAAACACCATAGATTCAAAGATGGTACACTGAAACTGAAGTTTTCTCCAAAGTCAGAATTTGAAATTCATAATATGGCTTCTAATCACCAAATTACTATGATATTTCCACTTAAACATGATTAGCAAAGATGTTTGGATCATTTAGAGTGACAAAACGCACCGTTTGGATGAGTTTTGATGCACATGTGATCACACTTTCTTCATGATCATGGGCATGCACGATTTCAAGTGAAATTGCATCATTCACCCCTCCTCTTGATTCCATTCACTTCTCCTATAAATAAAGGCTCTATTCCACTCATTTTCGTAAGCTTGAAGAGCCAAAATCACTCTGTCAAACTCCCTCTATAAACCACTTTTTTTAGATTTCGAATTCCTCTTTTCTCCACTTTTTAATCCAATTTCTTCGTTGATCCTTCATCCTTAAACTTAACTGAAGCTAACAGAAGAAGAATCAAGCCTTGAGGTGCCCTAAATCGTGCTAGCCAAGTCCATTTACAAAGCAAGTTCATCTGACTTCGTTCAGGTAGTTTAAGGCACCAAAATTTCTAACTCAAATTACTGAAATGGTCTATGATGTTCACTGATGCTTGCTCTTAACTCAATTTTGGTGAATTAATGCATTTTATGCTTATGATTTTTTATTTTAACATTTTCAAACATCTCAGATTTTTTCCAAATCGACTACGTTGTACTTTATATAAATTTTTCGCGAGCATATGGTTGTGATCATATCAAGTAGACACATCTATTGGTACCACTATGAACGCGTAAATTTACATATTCAAGGATATTGGTTTTTCCCTATTTGCAAGAGTCTGGAGGTTGAAGACGACCTACGTGTCGTTCTTCAACCAATAACACTCAGCCAATTGTTTTATTTTGATTGGTTGGACTTTCTTGTGTTACATGCATGCTCCTTGACTTGGGTTCATGATACTCCCTCACCTCAGATCCATTAGATCTTCCAGCGTGTATTAATGAAAGAGATCCAACGCGTGTGGTTTTTCTGATTTGTTTTTATTTTACAAAATTATTTTTAAATTTCTTTTATCTTTAAGAATTCATAACTCTTTTGTTTTTTATCCAAAAATTATGGAAAATATATACAAAAATACTTTGAATTATTTCTGACTTTGTGAATATTTTTTCATATTTTTATTTTAATATTTGATATTTTTTATAATTTTTGCATTGTTTTCCTTATTTTGGTTATTTTAAAAATACTTTCTGATTTTTTTAAATTATAAAAAATTTATAGAAGGATTCAATAACCTCTTGAGAAATATTAGTGACCTCATTTTATTTTTATTTCGGATTTTACTATTTTTCACAAATTTTGGGTTATTTTGCTTATTTTCTTCAATTTTAAAAAATTGTTTCTGACTTAAAAAAATTCTGAAAAAAATTGTCAACCTTTACTAAACCATGTTTGACCTCTGACTTTTTTTTTAGGAATTTTATTTTTTGTTTTAATATACTTTGTGTATTTTACTATTCATTTTCCTTTTATTAATCATTTAAACATTGTTTATTCAAAATTTGTTTTTATTTTGGTTCTGACTTGGACTTCATTTGGTAAAAAATTCCTGAATCTAATTGAATTTAGGGTGTTGATAGGTTGAGAAACCAAATTCACCAAAATGGATGAATGATGTTGATGATATTTGAAACCCTAATTTCATACAATGCATCCCTTCCCTCTTCATCTCATCTCCTTCTCATTTGTGCCACATGTTGTTAGAGGATGATCTACATACCATCTCTTCAAACATATGGCATATAGATTGCTATTAACCGGCCTCAAAATAGGTGTGACTTCTATATAAGTCCACTTATGATTGCTTAACACAACGTTAAATTTTGTCCCGATTCGAGAAATGATCATCTGTGTCCCAAACCTATGTTTGTAAGCCCAAGTATGTTTAATTTGAAACCTTTGATCCAATAACTTTGAGGTTCATTATTAGGAGGCTTTGGTCTTATCAATCCTCTAATGAGCCTTCATAAATTTTGGTCTAAGCAAATCATTTAAACATCGTTGATCATTTGTTGTTGCCTCGAGAATTTGAAATGAATGGTATACTTGACAAAAAGCAAATGAAACTTATTGTTGAGAGGCTTTGATTTTATCAATCATCTAATGAGTTTTTAAATGCAAGATTTAAGATGGTCATTCAACTAACCTCTAATTTATAACTTATTAACAGTTGAATTTTATTTTATGCTTTTACTTTACGCCTTTACTTTTACGCACCATTTATTTTAGCATTTTAATTTCATGTTATCTTCATCTTTGCTGACTTGAGCATTTATCTTTATGTCATCTTTAGTTTGATCACTTGAGCTTTTCATTTTCTTTTTGATGATATTTAGTAACCAACTTAAACAATAAAAAGCTTTAATGTTACTTGGACTATTTGGTGACTATCCTTGGCATTTTGGAGTTATGGATTTTTTGGACTTAGGATTAGAGACCCTGACTACCCTTGAGACCTTGTGACTTCTGTTGTTATTTTGTCTGGAGTCATTGGTATTTACCCTGAGACATTGGGTTGCTTGTTTTCTTTGTATGAAGGTTATTCTGATTATATGCTTTGTCTGTGATTGAGAATTCATCTGTATACAGCTGTTACTCTGTCTAATTTTTGTGAAGACTTAATGCATTTGAAGTTGATATATTTAAGAGGTTTAATATCTTTGTTTGATTGGCTTCAATCCAAAGGATGAGAATTCTACATTGACTCATTATGTCAAGTGTCGGATTTTTGTTGGTTAGACAGTTCTTTTCCCTAGCTTTTACCTACGCTTTAGGATAGCCCCTTCATCTCCTCCCACCTTCTTTAATTTCAAAAATATTCTCTCTCCTTTTTAAAACTATTCTTGTTTTCTAAACTTGAACCATTCTCACAATAAAATTGGACTTAGGTCCACGCATTTTCAAAAATATTTTCTTAATCAAACTTTAACCAACTTAATAATACATTGACATTTTTGTAAGAAGACTAAAAGTCAATCAATCTCATTCAAACCATTTTTTCCATTTTTGCCTTTTATTTTAAAAACTTTTCTCAAAAGATTAGACTCTCGTCAATTTTTATAGTGATACAAGCTACTATACTTCTATGATATGTAGTGAAGTGAGATATTTTCCACTTGGGTGTTGAGCGGGGCTTTGTTGATTTTAAAATCCAAGTCATATCCTCCACTTTGAGATGACACAAATTCTCATTTCTCGTAATCATGGGTAGTAAGTATGTTCTTCCACTCGGATAAGACAATGATGTCTTGTCTCTTAAAATTAACCAACACATTTGTGTTTTCTTTTAATTTTTAACGGTGAACTACGAGTACCCTGATCCCCTATTGCACAGAAGGTGATACGTAGGCACTAAAAATTTGCAACCGCGGCGGATGCAAAAATTGAAAAAATAATTCTTTTCTCATCTTCACAATCTTTTTGTATACAACTCTTATATCCAAAATACACAAATTTTCAAAGAGGTTTCTGTGGAGTACCATAGATGTTTACGGTGCTAATACCTTCCCTTTGCATAACCAACCCTCAAACTTAGATTCTCTCCCTTTCTTTTGGATTATTCACTCTTTTCCCATTCCTTTGGAAACAATAAAGCGTGGTGGTGATATTTATTCGATCTGTGCGAGTCAAGTCAATCCAATGGCTTAGTCTCAATATTTCTACCGCTACACTACCCACCAAGTATTCTTAGGTCTATAAACTCAATTAGTTTCAAAGTAAAAAAAGAGAAAAATTACCCATTCTTTACACTCCATGTGGCGTACTTGGAATATTCCTTCTTCATGTGACCAACCTTCTTGCAAAATAATCAAGTGGACTCCTTAGGTTGTTCTTTTTCCTTCTTATTTTGAGAAAAATTTACCGAAACCTTCTTCCTTTTATTTTGAGATCTAGTAGCCAAGTTTACGCTTTTAGTCTTGTCTCTCTTTAGTCATTATTCCTCCTACACACACAGAGATATAAGCTCACTGAGAGACCATTTTATCTTCTGATTATTGTAACTCACTTTGAATTTCTCAAAATGTACCTGAAGAGAGATCAAAACCAAGTGTACAGTTAAATCTTCGGGAAGTTCTAACTTTAGTGCCTTGAGTTTCAATGTGAGATTATACATCTCCATGATTTACTCTCTTATGTTCCATTTACCTTTATAACTAATATAAATGAGTTTGGGAAATGTATTATTTGTCCCAGTCTTATCATTTTTAGAAAATAATTGTTCCACAGTTTCAAGGAACCTCTTGACGCTTTCTCTCTCAGCAATTGGACCCCTAATTGTTTCAGATATGGATTTTTTGATCATTATGAGGCACATCCGGTTAGATCGGTCTCATTTTTCTATTTTAGTTTCATTTGGGTTCTCAGCAGTGGTGATGGGATGTTCTTCCCTCAAGGATAAGTCTAAGTCCATGCATCCAAGAACGATCTCCACAAATTTTTTCCAAGACTTGAAGTGCATTCTAGTCAACATAGGGATAAATTTAATCTGAGCAACAAAATTTGGAATGGTAGCAGCGACAATTGGATCGATTGAAAAGAACAACAAACATACAACAACATTAGTAGGCATGTGAAATAACCATATAGACACGCACATTATTATTTATATGCAAATTAAATAATACCAAGACAAGATACCAAAAACACCATAAATTCTCAATCTTTGATTGTATGAACCAACTGTAAGCGATACTCTCACACGATGATCAATTACTAGTAATAAACCATGCTAGTTAATGGACGTATTTGACATCAATCATTAACCACATGCATAAACTTAATAATTACTACATATTTACCATCATATGCATGCAATTATTCGGTCAAATTGTGTCTTTCTTTTGGCCAACCATAACAGATAACATGAACAATTACTCACTACATATTTTATGATTCTGATTTAATCAAATTTATACAACATAAGTTACTCTTACAACTTGTTGTTTCAGCCAACTAAACAAAAATCACTATACATTTTTAATTTAATAAATCAAATGGAAAGGTCTTAAAATTATATGTTTATCTTATCGCTTAATAATTAAATGATTATTAAACTATTCTAATTATGTAAAAAAATACTCGGATAATTTAATCGAAAAAATTAAACACATATTCGTGTTTACGTCATATACAAACATCATAATAAACTATTTGTACTTGAAGAGCATGAAATATATTATTATTTTTAAATAAAAAAGTACATCTAATTATGCTTGAATATGTATAATTGTAATATACTAAAAAAAAATATTTTTGATACAATTAACACAACAACAAAAATTCAAACATATTTTATTACAAGGTAATGCTATTTTAACACTAAATTTGACACTAAATACTTACTTTATATATACCGTTCATCATATTTATACAGTGAACAGTGTATTTCTGTTAAAAAAATATTTATTTTTAAAACTTATTTTATAACACAAATATACGATTGTGTCATTAACCAACTTCACAATTGTATCAACCACTAAAATATACTCTATTAATCAATTATTTTATTTATAATTTATTAACCATTTTCACTATTTCATTAACCAATAAAATATATAATATTAAACATGCTCTGACACTAAATTATAAATGTATTAATCAATTTTTATACTCTATTATCAATCATTGCCGGTTCAAATATAACGGATATCAATGTTTGGTTCAAACCATTTGACCTTAATTGAACCATTATTATTATTTAAATGTGTACTCACTTCTCAAATTTAAAGTGAAAATCTAATGTTTTGGATTTTAGCAAAAACTAAAGTTTTTTATTCATTTCAACGTCACAGAAAACTATACAATCATATGTATCATAGAAGAAATAATTACATAAAATTGTGGGATTTAATTTATTTTTTTAAAGTTGTATTATTAAAGTTAAAATTATATGTTTTGTTTTAATAATAATATGATATAATAGAAATCTATATAAATGTTTAAATAAACATATTCACCGTCATTGGAAATGCAAGGTATGTCTAGAGGTATATCTAGGGTATATTTCTCTTTGATGTGTTTTGTTGCTTCTCCATATGTTTATTATTTTAGTAATTGAGTCCCACGCAATAAGAAGTGATACACATCTCCTAAAAATGGATTTTGTGTGCTTAAATTAGGAATTTGAATAAAAGTCAATGCATTTTGAATTAAATCAGCAAGTCCGAGACTCAAATCAAAAAGTTTTCACTGGCATGATTCAAATCATTCAAAATTTTGATTCAAATCGGATGTTTATATATTTTTTGTAATATTTGTTTCTGAAAATGTGATTCGTATTATGAGTATACTTGATTTGAATCATGAACAAGTTTTTAAAATTATAACTCGCTTCGAAAAATGTTATTCGAATCACGATCATACTTGATTCAAATTACAATTGGTTTTAATTCGGATCATGGGTTGATTTGATTCGAATCATGAGGAAGCTATTCCATTTGTAAAGTAGTTCTTGATCCTTTATTCAAATTATGGTAGGGTTTGATTCAAATCACATGACTCGAGTCATAAACAGAATCACAAAATGTAAATCTGAGTTATTCACGTACTTGATTTGATTCTCCCTCCCACTAGATTGGAATAATTCATTATTATCTTTGACTCGAATCAAATTTTCATTTTATATTATTTTTGTGTCTCATCTCTAGCACATATAAAATTATTTTCTCTCTCAAATTTTAAAACAACCATTGATATATAAGTTTTCTGGTTCATCATTCATACATTAAATTTGTTGGAAATCCACCAAAGTCTATGATGAATTTCTACCACAATGACAATTTAATTATGAGACAAACAAAGAAAAGAAGACAAGACAAATAATTTCTGCAAAGTTTCTCTCTGCTCACAAACTGTGAAAACTTTATTATTCACTTTCCAACTGCAAAATACTGCGAACGACTTGTTTGACTTGCTTACAAAAAATAGGAGTTACTCCCTCTATTTATAACTGAGCTTACACCCTAAGCCCAAAGCACAAAATATCTTTTTGTTACTAAATCAAATCTAATTTATTCTAGACTTAAATCAAATCTATTTAAATCTTTTGATGACTTAAATCTAAATAAAATAATTACATAAAATTGTGAGATTTAATTTATTTTTTTAAAGTTGTATTATTAAAGTTAAAATTATATGTTTTGTTTTAATAATAATATGATATAATAGAATCCACAAAGTAATTAATAAATGGATTGGATTATTAAAAATAATGTTTTAAAAATTGAATTGGTCATCAAACTGATAAGGATAATGGATCACATGTTGATTGGTAAAACTATTGAGTTATTAGTCGTATTGCATGACAAAATTAGATTAAATCAGATAATTCGATTAAATAAATTGGTCTCTATAATTAAACTATATATTTATTAAATCGATCAAGCTGAAATGATTGAGTAATTAAAAAATATCACAACACCTACAAAATTTCAAATTTTCAAAATATATTAATTTCACATGTTTATTCTTTAAATTTAAATTCTAAATATAATTGTCACTCACAACAAAATAATACAAAATACAAATTTAAATAAATTTTGAACCAAGTCTCATTACAAACAATGGAAAATTATTCCAAATAAGGTTTGAATAAAGTCTAATTATATTTTAATTTTATTTATTTAAAAAAAATCAAAATAGATTATTTTTGTCAGAGTAAAAAGTACATTTCAGTCATCAAAAGCCTCATATTCTAGAAGCAACAAAAACAACAATCAATTCTTAGATTCTAATTTTTCATTTTAGAAAGTCAACACTCTGAGATTGCATCTTTTTCATTTTGGACACAAAACTACTTTCAAATGTTTCAGAATGAAAACTGGCCTAGATCAGGTTCCTGGATCCACCACTAAATGTAAGGGTTTGGTATCAAAGTACTACTCTTTATATTATATGCATTCCCACCCAAAAGGAGTAAAGTAACTTAGCTTCAGCCGGATTCAATGGCGATGTCGAAATGGAAATTTCCTTGAGTCTCACGCGCTCCGGAAATGGCCTCATTCATGCCGTAAAAGCGCTATC